>CM029016.1:86807316-88254816 GCA_016801055.1 Panax notoginseng | reverse complement strand
GCTGCTTACAACTTGTAATTAAGATCTATCGCTTATCTCACAACCTATCATTAATAAGATAGTTCGTTCGATTAGAACAACATACTATAACACATAACACTGTTTATTGCAGTCAACACATAACCTAATCACATTAGCACCTATGTTTAATAACCATTGAATTACAAATAATCACTTATACAATCAAAATATCTAAGTCCAGATCAATTTCTGAAACATGTCGGTCTACCGACAATTTTATCGGGTAATTATCGAGTCTAAGACTCTATACTATAACTTAACATCAGTACGTATCAGTCATATTATTTTTAAATGACTCAATAAAATTTTAAAATATTTATTATAATTTATCATAAATTTTTAAACATTGGAATCATATTTAAATGATTTAAATACCAATCAATTCTATTATAATAAATATTTAATTAGTATTAAACTATTAATGAAATTATTTCCAAAATATTAAAGTTGTGTATAATAACTCAAAATACTTTTAAAGTATTAATATTACCCTTAAATGATTTTTAAAACATTTAAAATCATTTTTAAATAATTATCATTAATATTAAAGTATTAATGTTCTATTTATCAAAATATTAAAAGTCATTATTCATAACTTAAAATATTTTTAATTCATTTATATCCTTTTTAAATGATTTTTAAAGTAATAAAACTATTTATAAACTATTTATTTAATATAATTATTAAATAAATTTAATATCATAACTAATAACTTAATAATCATTAATATTTAATTATTAATGAAATTATCCTTTAAATATTAAAAGTTATATTTTATAACTTAAAATATTTTTAAACACTTTATTTTCATTTAATATGATTTTTAATATAATAAAATCATTTTTAATTAATTTATTTAATTCATTTAGTAAATAAATTAATTACCATTAATATCAATTTATTAATGAAATTTATCATAAAATATTAAAAGTCATTAAAAATAACTTAAAATATTTTCTTATATCATAATATAATTTTTAATGATTTTTCTAATATTAAAATCATTTTTAAATAATTTATTTAATATTATAATTAAATAAATTAAATACTTTTAATATTTCAAAAATATTAAATATTTATGAAATATATTAAAAATAATTAAAAACTAATTTTCAGAATTTTTAATAATTTTTAATAATTTATTTTGTATTTTTAATAATTAAAAACTAATTTTTTCTATTTAATAATTAATTTCTGAAAAATATTAAATAATCTGTCGCTAAAGACCACCTATAGCGACAGAACCGTCGCTATAGGTGTTCTTCATGTTCTTGATACAAACCCAGAAAACCTTGCCAGTTACCGAGTTGCTTAGTTTGACCAAGATTAAAACCGAGTGTATTGTGTTTTTGGGTCTGTTGTTCGACAGATCATGTAGTAAACATACATGACTACATGATACAATAATAAAACACATCATAACGTGCATATCCTACAAGATTTGATTGTCCAAAGTAGCTGTCAGAGCTGTTCTTCATTTTCTGGGCTACCCAGAAATGAAGAACAATTCGTGTAGCCATATTTGGGCTTGCACAACTTGTTGAGCTTGTAATGTTTTTGTGATCTAAAACCTGAAGTGTGTATACAACATGTATATGAAGAGATCCAGTACATAACGTCACTATAACAACAACATAAGAGCCATAAACTGTCCGGTCAAACCATGTCAGAAGCCACTGACTTGAGTTTTCTGGGTTACCCAGAAAACTCAACCCGTGAACTTCCGGCTTGGTTTGACCATCCTCTAGATCCATAATTTTTGTAATATAAGCGATCCAAAAGCATTAAACTATAGTATAACTACCATACTAAAACATGAATACAACAACAAGAACAAAACAATAACAACAAGCAAGATCTAAGCGGATGAACCTGCTGTCAGAGCGTTCTGGGCAGTTTCTGGGCTGCCCAGATTTCTTCCGGTCAATGTCGGTCAATGCTATTTGACCACGAATAACGTTCAATCTAGACCGTATCTGAGCCTGATTCTTTATCCAGATCAAAGACCACATATCAGACTACAATATCCAACACTTAAAACACAAAAATCAAACACATACAGAGATCTACAATGCCTGACATTTGGTTGTCAGAACACAAAATGAACTTTTCCAGATTTTTGAAAACTCTTATTTTAAGTATCTAGATGTAATGGATCTGCAAGATACCGACCCAGATCACTTAAATATACTACAAACAACAAGTTTTAACATAAAATCCTAACATCTAACACAGAAATTTGGACAGATTTTTCTAGGGTTCGTTTATACCTTCTTGAGAAAAATTTATGATTCTCTGGCTTCTGTTTGTTATGGTTGATCGTGGGGCTGGTCTTGGGAACTGATATGCTAGATAAATTCGTTAGTTCTAGTGAGAGAGGGTCAAGGATGAGAGTTGGACAAAAATTAGTGTATCAAATGATTTTCTCTCTCCTTAAATCTATTTATACACTTGTTAGATGCATGAATGGCTGATGAAAGAGGCTGGTTGCTATCATTTAGAGCATGTGGAGTTGGTAAGGTTGTTCAACAACTCAAAATATGGAAAGATTTGCAAGTTATCTCAAGAAAATATCCAATGAGGGGTATTTTAGTAAACTAATAAAATAATTTAAGGGTATTCTTGTCCATGACACTTGAATCTAGATTCTAATCACTAGATTTTAAACATTAAGGTTTCCTAAATAATTTCTAGGGTTTGAACAATTATGTATAGAGTTCAATAAAAATTAAATTATAACTAAATAATTATAATTAGGGTTTTTAAATAGAAAACTAGGGTTTTAAAAATATATTTAGGGTTTTCTTGATATTATTAGGTTTTCCCAATTTATGTATTAGGTTTCCTAATTAACATAATTATTTACTAAAATAATAATTAGAGTTATGATTTTAGCAATTAGGCTTTCAAATTAGAAATTAGGGTTTCTAATTTATAATTAGGGTTTCTAGATTATAATTAGGGTTTAACCTAATTAATCACTTAATACACAACATAAAACATATAACATAGTTATATAACAGTCTTAAGTTCACAATTGATTTTCAATTTAGAGTTTCCCTAAGTAAAATTAGGGTTTAACCAATTAATACTAGGGTTTTAAAATTAAACATCATAATTGACCAATTATCATCAATACGTACATGCAGTACATATTCATAGCACTGAAAAATCAAAATATAATTAATATTATATTATTATTCTCATACCTTGGCAATAATCCAAAATTAGGGTTTGGATACCATATTTGATTTATTCTTCCTATTTAACCTTAATAATTAAGGTAAAATAATTAACTTAATAACATGTACTAAAATTCATATAATAAAATAATTATTATAATTATTCTAAAAAAATCAGTTCATATATTATTTAGATAATATATGATTATATATTTTCATGGAAAATAATTATTAAAATATTTCTACCATAAATTGATTATTATAAGTATATACTTTTTAATAATCAATAATTTTAAAATAAATTCATTTGTAAATAATTATGTAATAAATATATTTTTACTTACCACATAAATACATATACACATAATCTTGTACAAATCCTCATCCTTAATATAAAAAAAAATTTATTCACAAAATTTCTGATTTATTTATATAGAAAATATCGGGTTGTTACATTCACCCTCCCTTATAAAGATTCTGTCCCCGGAATCACCGTTTTAAAGCCTATACATACACGGTCACATAGCGTACACAATCATTGTAAGTAAATCTCGATCAACTTTGATCGAACTGATCTTTAACTATTCACATGAAGCTTGTCTTTCTGATTACACAGAAAAATTGGTTTCTAACAGAACTCAAATTCCTCCTCAAAATTTCTTTATAAAATAATTTTACTATATATAGGAAAATCATGCATAAGAAAATAAAAAGGCATACGAATAATACCTGGAGTTCCAGTGCCAGCTGCTGCCGTATCCTGAACTGTCATGTTGTAGACCCTTGCCGTAGATTTTGTTGGCTTGCTTGACGAAGTCGGTCCTGTGATTGCTAACGTTCCACTGCCAGTGCCCATGTTCACACTTCCTGTCTCCACCCTCCTCTTTGGACAATCTTTCACCCTGTGCTCTGTCGATCCGCATATAAAACATCCACTATTCATCCTAGGATTGGGACAGTTGGGAGAAATATGGCCCTCCTGTCCGCACTTATAGCAAACAAATTTTCCTTGCAAACACTCCCCCGAGTGATTCTTCCCACATGTCTTACATGGCACTATCTGTTTCTTAACACCTTCCTGTTTCACTTGTACACTTGTAAAACTGCTCACCTTCCTCTTACTATCACCACTCCTGCTCCCACTATTAATTTCCACCTTCCTAGCTCCTTCTATCTTACCCTTATTCTTCCTCTCCTTATTGTAAAGGCTCATGGCCTCACTTCCCTCCTCAGCTATGATCGCTTTCTCCATGAGTGCTGCAAATGTAGGAATTTGCAACACCGCCACTTTGTTATAGAGCCAGGGTTTCAATCCCAGCTCAAACCTTCTAGCTTTCCTAGCCTCCGTATCAACTTGATGCGGAGCAAACCTAGCTAACTCATTAAATTTGGCGGCGTATTCAGACACCGTCATATTCTCCTGCTTCAACTCTAAAAATTTAACCTCCATCCTCGCCTGCATACTTGGTGAAAAATAATTTTCGAAAAACAAAATTTTAAATCTATCCCATGTGACTACACCTTCTCCTGCCCTAGCCTGATTCGCTTCCTACCAAAAATTTGCTTCCCCCTTCATCATGTAAGTGGCAAAAGCAGTTTTCTGCCCCTCATCTACCCTAGCTACCATAAACGCTTTTTCAATTTTCTTAACCCAAGTTTGAGCTTCTACAGGGTCGGTTGTACCTCTAAATTCTGGTGGTCCTACAGCCTTAAAGTCTTTGAAGTTCGCTAAGCGATTGCCCGGCTGGTTTCCAGCGACCGGTATTCCCTGTTGCATAGCCTGAGCTAACATGTTCGCAAATTGCTGCATTGGATCTGGTTGTTGTTGTCCCTCAACGTTGTTGACAGATTCCTCTGCCCTTTGATTGCGAGTTCGACGTCTTGGCGGCATTATCTGATTGAAAAAAAAAATCATAATTTAACTTACATTCTAAACCTTATCACATAAGTTTAATATTTTAAACTTATTTCACCATTTCTCAAACATAGATTCATATTCATTTAACGAATATTTTACATAGCACAAAATGCTTTGAACTTCAGCTATCCCTTTATGACCACAAAGATCGGGATTTACAGTCTTGACTTAATACAAAGTTGGAAACATTACATTACACAAACATACTTATCATATGTATTATATTAAACACTCCTACACAACAGAACATATACTACCTATTTATTACACCTTTTCCTTGGACATTCTCTCGCCTGATGACCTTCTATACCACAGACATAACATGCTCCTTTTTTTGTAGTCAGGACAGTACGGGGTGGTATGTCCTTCATAGCCACAAAGATAACAAATTCCTTTCCATTTCTTCTTATTGGATTTTCCTAAATCATGGTCTTCTATCTTTCTTTTCCCCTTCTTATCCGGAGCTGCACACGATGTGTTGCTTGTAGCTCCCATCTGACCAATTTTTATTTTAAGCTTATCTTGTCCTTCCAATGTTTCTATTAACGCTTGACGCAACTGACTATTCAACAGCTTTTCTATCTCCCACAGCCTTTCCAAAGAAGACACCTTGTTCTTCAGATCCTGCACTTCCGTTGATACTTGATCAGCTTCAACTTTAGTGTCTGAATCGCTATCTGTCAGCTCCACCATCTCCAGATCTTGTACTACGTTTTCTACGATAACCACATCGTCTGAGTTATTTTCATCGTGAGCCTCTATTTCAGCTATCGGCTTCGATATTGGCTCCTTCTTTACGATCCGAGGGTAATCGAATCCTTTTTCACCTGACATCTACACACATAAATTATCCTAATTAGCATATAGTATATACACACAACAAATAAGAGTTTTATACAAGTTATCTTTTATTTAGTTTGACGATGAATTTAGTCAATTCATCTCTTTTTTAAACTCTATATATGAGTTATTTATATTTTCAATGTTTCCCTCTGTTCTAAGGTTATAGCCTAAGGTCTAGCCCACCTAAGGTTTCTAACCCTATAGCTCTGATACCAACCTGTGAGGACCCCAAACTCGGATACTTGAAACCCGAACTCGGTTCTTCACGATACCATTTCTATGAGCGGAATAATACTAATAATAATAACAATAATATAAAAGATCAAATTAATTTACATAATTATCAGAGTCTAACTCCCAAGTACGAAACCTTTAAACATTCATTACAACCCATGATAGATAATATATATCATAATTGTCTTAATAACATTAAACTATTACATAACATAGTAATTCGTTCATTCAGCAACCTTCCCTTTTCCTTTGTTCTTAGCAGAGTTCTCTGGTCGTTCGCACTTAGCTGAAAACATTTAAATTTAAGCAAGGATGAGCATTTGAGTGCCCAGCAAGCAATAGCAATTATATATATATATATATATATATATATATATATATATATATATATATATATATATATATATATATATATATATAAGCTGAAAGGATTTAACTGTTTTCTTTGTACTATTCTTCTACAACAAGTCAATAGTTGTGAAGCATTCTGAACCGATAATAATAACATAACAACTCTCTTTCAAATTTTTGAAACTACATAATGACTATATCTGGGGTTATGGTGACATGCCATGAACATTGTTTTCATTTTCGAAAAGGTTAAACAGAAATTCATCAGTAAACCGTCATAACTTACGGGCACGGGGGTGATCAGCCCGTTATGCCCTGCATTGATCAATACTACATTGCTAGAACGATATTATCGTTCATCCTTTGTCCGCCGGAGCGAATAAAAATTTTTCCGTGTAGGGATGTTCATACCTGTCTGGGTTCTAAATCAAAGGTTTTATCTTGTTCAACAATAATCTATAATTCAATATATCTGTATACGGGTAATTGACAAAGGTATATCAACATGTGATTAAATACAATGATTATCTAAGTGGGGACACTTGTTTAACCACTTCTAAAAATTAACGAACAGAATATATATGTCCGAATTATCATATACTAACATGTTGATATTCAATGAGCTTATATAATATAAAGTTCATAATCTGTACAATAATAATATAGTTTAGAAACATTCTTACTCACATCCATTGCATAAAGAAAATGCAAAGGTTAGATACTTGCCTGAAGCGTTGCTTACAACTTGTAATTAAGATCTATCGCTTATCTCACGACCTATCATTAATAAGATAGTTCGTTCGATTAGAACAACATACTATAACACATAACACTGCTTATTGCAGTCAACACATAACCTAATCACATTAGCACCTATGTTTAATAACCATTGAATCACAAATAATCACTTATACAATCAAAATATCTAAGTCCAGATCAATTTCTGAAACATGTCGGTCTACCGATAATTTTATCGGGTAATTATCGAGTCTAAGACTCTATACTATAACTTAACATCAGTACGTATCAGTCATATTATTTTTAAATGACTCAATAAAATTTTAAAACATTTATTATAATTTATCATAAATTTTCAAACATTGGAATCATATTTAAATGATTTAAATACCAATCAATTCTATTATAATAAATATTTAATTAGTATTAAACTATTAATGAAATCATTTCCAAAATATTAAAGTTGTGTATAATAACTCAAAATACTTTTAAAGTATTAATATTACCCTTAAATGATTTTTAAAACATTTAAAATCATTTTTAAATAATTATCATTAATATTAAAGTATTAATGTTCTATTTATCAAAATATTAAAAGTCATTATTAATAACTTAAAATATTTTTAATTCATTTATATCCTTTTTAAATGATTTTTAAAGTAATAAAACTATTTATAAACTATTTATTTAATATAATTATTAAATAAATTTAATATCATAACTAATAACTTAATAATCATTAATATTTAATTATTAATGAAATTATCCTTTAAATATTAAAAGTTATATTTTATAACTTAAAATATTTTTAAACACTTTATTTTCATTTAATATGATTTTTAATATAATAAAATCATTTTTAATTTATTTATTTAATTCATTTAGTAAATAAATTAATTACCATTAATATCAATTTATTAATGAAATTTATCATAAAATATTAAAAGTCATTAAAAATAACTTAAAATATTTTCTTATATCATAATATAATTTTTAATGATTTTTCTAATATTAAAATCATTTTTAAATAATTTATTTAATATTATAATTAAATAAATTAAATACTTTTAATATTTCAAAAATATTAAATATTTATGAAATATATTAAAAATAATTAAAAACTAATTTTCAGAATTTTTAATAATTTTTAATAATTTATTTTGTATTTTTAATAATTAAAAACTAATTTTTTCTATTTAATAATTAATTTCTGAAAAATATTAAATAATCTGTCGCTAAAGACCACCTATAGCGACAGAACCGTCGCTATAGGTGTTCTTCATGTTCTTGATACAAACCCAGAAAACCTTGCCAGTTACCGAGTTGCTTAGTTTGACCAAGATTAAAACCGAGTGTATTGTGTTTTTGGGTCTGTTGTTCGACAGATCATGTAGTAAACATACACGACTACATGATACAATAATAAAACACATCATAACGTGCATATCCTACAAGATTTGATTGTCCAAAGTAGCTGTCAGAGCTGTTCTTCATTTTCTGGGCTACCCAGAAATGAAGAACAGTTCGTGTAGCCATATTTGGGCTTGCACAACTTGTTGAGCTTGTAATGTTTTTGTGATCTAAAACCTGAAGTGTGTATACAACATGTATATGAAGAGATCCAGTACATAACGTCACTATAACAACAACATAAGAGCCATAAACTGTCCGGTCAAACCATGTCAGAAGCCACTGACTTGAGTTTTCTGGGTTACCCAGAAAACTCAACCCGTGAACTTCCGGCTTGGTTTGACCATCCTCTAGATCCATAATTTTTGTAATATAAGCGATCCAAAAGCATTAAACTATAGTATAACTACCATACTAAAACATGAATACAACAACAAGAACAAAACAATAACAACAAGCAAGATCTAAGCGGATGAACCTGCTGTCAGAGCGTTCTGGGCAGTTTCTGGGCTGCCCAGAGCGTTCTGGGCAGTTTCTGGGCTGCCCAGATTTCTTCCGGTCAATGCCGGTCAATGCTATTTGACCACGAATAACGTTCAATCTAGACCGTATCTGAGCCTGATTCTTTATCCAGATCAAAGACCACATATCAGACTACAATATCCAACACTTAAAACACAAAAATCAAACACATACAGAGATCTACAATGCCTGACATTTGGTTGTCAGAACACAAAATGAACTTTTCCAGATTTTTGAAAACTCTTATTTTAAGTATCTAGATGTAATGGATCTGCAAGATACCGACCCAGATCACTTAAATATACTACAAACAACAAGTTTTAACATAAAATCCTAACATCTAACACAGAAATTTGGACAGATTTTTCTAGGGTTCGTTTATACCTTCTTGAGAAAAATTTCTGATTCTCTGGCTTCTGTTTGTTATGGTTGATCGTGGGGCTGGTCTTGGGAACTGATATGCTAGATAAATTCGTTAGTTCTAGTGAGAGAGGGTCAAGGATGAGAGTTGGACAAAAATTAGTGTATCAAATGATTTTCTCTCTCCTTAAATCTATTTATACACTTGTTAGATGCATGAATGGCTGATGAAAGAGGCTGGTTGCTGTCATTTAGAGCATGTGGAGTTGGTAAGGTTGTTCAACAACTCAAAATATGGAAAGATTTGCAAGTTATTTCAAGAAAATATCCAATGAGGGGTATTTTAGTAAACTAATAAAATAATTTAAGGGTATTCTTGTCCATGACACTTGAATCTAGATTCTAATCACTAGATTTTAAACATTAAGGTTTCCTAAATAATTTCTAGGGTTTGAACAATTATGTATAGAGTTCAATAAAAATTAAATTATAACTAAATAATTATAATTAGGGTTTTTAAATAGAAAATTAGGGTTTTAAAAATATATTTAGGGTTTTCTTGATATTATTAGGTTTTCCCAATTTATGTATTAGGTTTCCTAATTAACATAATTATTTACTAAAATAATAATTAGAGTTATGATTTTAGCAATTAGGCTTTCAAATTAGAAATTAGGGTTTCTAATTTACAATTAGGGTTTCTAGATTATAATTAGGGTTTAACCTAATTAATCACTTAATACACAACATAAAACATATAACATAGTTATATAACAGTCTTAAGCTCACAATTGATTTTCAATTTAGAGTTTCCCTAAGTAAAATTAGGGTTTAACCAATTAATACTAGGGTTTTGAAATTAAACACCATAATTGACCAATTATCATCAATACGTACATGCAGTACATATTCATAGCACTGAAAAATTAAAATATAATTAATATTATATTATTATTCTCATACCTTGGCAATAATCCAAAATTAGGGTTTGGATACCATATTTGATTTATTCTTCCTATTTAACCTTAATAATTAAGGTAAAATAATTAACTTAATAACATGTACTAAAATTCATATAATAAAATAATTATTATAATTATTCTAAAAAAATCAGTTCATATATATGATTATATATTTTTATGGAAAATAATTATTAAAATATTTCTACCATAAATTGATTATTATAAGTATATACTTTTTAATAATCAATAATTTTAAAATAAATTCATTTGTAAATAATTATGTAATAAATATATTTTTACTTACCACATAAATACATATACACATAATCTTGTACAAATCCTCATCCTTAATATAAAAAAAAAAATTTATTCACAAAATTTTTGATTTATTTATATAGAAAATATCGGGTTGTTACATTAATATTATAATAATAATTATTATTATTTTTATTTTTATTTTTATTATTACTATTATTATATTTATTATTATTATCATTATTGTTATTATATATGATTGTTATTTGATTTGGGCAAGAATTTTTATATTATAATAATAATTATTATTATAAATATTATAATTGTTATTATTATTATTATTATTATTATTATTATTATTATTATTATAGTAATTATTATTATTATTATTGTTATTGTTATTATTGTCATTATTATTATTATTACTACTATTATTGTAATAGTTATTTTTATTATTATAAATATTATCATAATTATTGTTATTATTATTGTTATTTGATTTGGGCGGGATTTTTTAGTGTGAGATGAAATGTGAGCCTTTAGATTAAGTTGGAAGAATTGAGATGAAATCTGAACCGTCTTTGTGCTTTGTCAAATGAAAATTTCAAAATAAATTTTGTTTTATTATATAGATATTATATTAACTTATATTACATTTTAATTTAATAATATATTTTAGTTTAATATTATATTTTATTATATTTATATGATATTATATTTTAAAATGTTTTATTTTATTTTAATATAACATTTTACTATATTATATTATATTATATTTTAATTTAATAATATATTTTATTATATTTTAGTTTAATAGTATATTTATATGATATTATATTTTAATTTAATAATATATTTAATAAATATTATATGTCAAATATTTAATTTTATTAAATTTAGTAAGTTTAATTTTTATATTATATCATGTTATTTTATTTTAATTTGTTTTTATTTATTAGTTGAAAACTATAAGTAAATGGGACTTAGTTTATTTTTTTGGTTAACTAATTATAATAAATATTTTTCTACTCTCATTCTATTTTAATTTTTTAAAAAATTGGTTTTAAAGTTTATTATATTATATTATAAAATTTTATTATGTTACTTAATTTCGTCAAAAATGTCGTCGAAAATCATGACTATCACGTACACTCGTCTTGCATAAACACTAAGAACAATTGGTACTAATGCAATAAACAAAAATTGCAGCGACAAATAAGAACAATTGGTACTAAATAAGAACAAAATGAATCAAATCACTATATATGACATCCATTTTGCAGAAACTATTATATATAAATAAGAAAAATTGCAATAAGAATCAAAATCAGATTACCTAAATCAATTTTACCCAAATCAAAACTTATAAACCAAATCAAATTACCCAAATCAATTTAGGTACGAGTTCAAGAACTAAAATCAGTTTACCCAAACATAATCAAATTCATATATGTCAAACTAGTGCATATATAATCAGATTCAAAATCAGTTTGCCCAAATCAGATTCATTGTATAATTATTAGTATAATAAAGAAAGGAAATATATACCTAATGGTCGGCGGCAGCTTGAGCGTCAGTGAGGGCGGCGGTGGTGGCGTCGGGCCGGGTTAGCTCCCTCTTTTCCTTATCTTTCCTCTTCTCCCTCTTCTTTTTCTTTTTTCCCCTTCGATTGATGTGTTGATCGACTGTCTGGTACAGATTACATTAAAAAGGATCAGCGACCGTTATCAGCGACCGCGTTCGGGCGCTGATTTCTAATGATGTGACATATCATCGACCGCTGATAGTGAGTGGTCGCTACAAACCTCCCCTTCAACAATTGCGCCAATTTTTTTGGCGACAAAATTACATTAGCGATCGATCAGGGACCGCATGCGGTCGCGGATATGAGCTAGCGACTAGATTCAATGACGGTCGCTATTACACATCAGCGATCGGAAACGGCGGTCGCTGAAAGTGTTGGTCGTTGTTAGACCATTTTCTTGTAGTGATAACGAATCTTATTATTCATATAAAAAAGTATTAAAAATTATATTACTTATTTTTCTCAAATATTAAACTAAACATAAGTCACAGTTTAGCATAATTATTTATAATATAAATGACAAAAGTTATTACTGAAAAAATACATTTAAAAAAATTCTTTTAATAAGAAAAGTAATAAATATTATTATATTTTCTTTTATTCAATATTGTATAAAAACAACACCAACTGTATAATAAAAAATATAATTAAAATCATAAACATCCCAAATTTTGAAATATACTTGAGAAAATTTAACATATAAAAATCATAATATGAAACTAAGAATTCAAATAATAATTTTTGTTGTTAAACACAAAAAACTAAACTATCAACATACTCAATCACTTTAATTAGAAAACATCTATTAATACTTTAATTTAAAATTCTTAATATGTGTATCACTTACGCAAAAATATGTGTTAATTAAATTAAATTAAATTATTTGAATGAGATAGTTTTAATTACAAATAAAATTATAATTAAACTTTAATGTATTAAAAAGGGATAATTAAACACACACACACGTACACACACATACATACATACATATATATATATACATACATATATATATATATATATATATATATATATATATATATATATAATTCAGAAATTAAAATTTGATAACATACAAAAGAAAATATATAATTTTATCTATTTTGTCAATCCTAAAAACTTGCAGTGGTATTAACTGTTGTTTAAATAACTAAAAGAGTGTGAGTGTTATTATGGTTATTTAGAGTCACTTTCACTTTATTTTACTCTAAAAGTTATTTCTACGTTACTCTAGTATTTAAATTAGAGATAACATTTGTCATGTGATTATCCAAAAATAACATTTGTTACTTTATTAGCTCCAACAAATACAGAAGAAATTTATGATCTTAATTATTGCGCTATTATCCAAAATCAAATTTATCATGTGATTATCCAAAAATAACATGTTACTTTATTAGCTCCAACTAATACAGAAGAAATTTATGATCTGAATTAATTACTGCCGTATTATCCAAAATCAAATGACGTATTCTACCTTCCTACAGTATGTAAATTAGATAACTTTTATCATGTGATAATCCAAAAAAGGAGATTTGTTACTTTATTAGCTCCAACAGAAACAGAAGAAATTTATGATCTCAGATATTCCCTCTTGTTCTTATGGTCTATAAATTGAGTAGCTTCTTTTGGCACAACACATCTCACCTCAAACTCAAAGTCCCAAACCAGCTATTATCATATATTCCAATGGCCTCATATTCTCCGAATATTCATTTCCACCCATCCGTTCTCCAAAAAGTCCAAAACATTCCCACCCAATTCATATGGCCAAAAGAGGTATTAGTTCAAACCGAAGAAGAGCTCAATGAGCCCTTGATCGACCTCGCCGGATTCTTCCAAGGCGACACCGCCGCCACCACTGCCGCCGCTGAGCAACTCCGGGCTGGCTGCGAAAAGCATGGATTCTTCCAAGTTATCAACCATGGGGTGGATGAAGAGCTCATTCGCGCAGCCCAGGATGAGATGGATTCTTTGTTTAAGCTTTCGGTTGACAAGAAGGTGAGCCTTCAGAAAATGCCGGGGAGCTTGTGGGGGTATTCGGGTGCTCATTCGGATCGGTTTTCGTCAAATTTGCCATGGAAGGAGATGTTTTCGTTCCAGTATGATCATGACAGTGCCCCGGAGGAGCTCCTTGTGGCGGACTACTTCAACAATGTTGTGGGGAAGGAGTTTGAAAAGACAGGGTTAGATTATCTGCACTTTTAAATACTCATTCCATATGGCACTTTTAAATATATTAATTAATTTAAGTGTAATTAATACTATCATATAATGATCATAACCAAATTTATATTATTGACTCCGTTCCTTAATATAAATCGTGTTCCTTAATATAAATCGTTTTAGATAATTATTTTTGTTCCTTAATATAAGTCGTTTGAGAATTTCAAGTAAGCATTAATTGCTTAGTTTCCAATATTACCCAAATACTAATAAATATAACTTTGGTTCTCTCACTATTTTTACCCAATAAATAATACTCTCATTTTCCAATACAAGATCAATATAGACAATTGATATTATATTTAATGTTATACAATCATTTCTTTAATACGTGTGCACAACTCTAAAACGACTTATATTAAGTAAAGGTGGGAATACTATTTAAAAATTAAATGTTTTCCAAAAGTTGTATAAGTTTTAAATTTTAGGTTTCACATATTAACATGGCTTCTTTTTAGAATCGAAGAGAGAATATTAAATTTGTTGTTAAGGATATTTAGGCAATGTATAAATGTGTTATCTTCAACAAGATAATTCGATTGATATTACAACATAAATTTTAACACAAAATATTTAAATAGTATTTTATGTATAATTCTTACATGTAATTTATATAATATACTACATGTATGATAGGGTTCACATACTTCTACTGATCTAGGCAAAAGTTGTAAATATGTATGATGTATCATATATACTCCCTACGTCCCTTAATATAAGACGTTTTAGAAAAGTTTTTTTGTTCCTTAATATATGATGTTTTAGAATTCCAAATAAGCATTAATTGCTTAGTTTTCAATATTACATTAAGTATTAAATATAATTTTGGTTCTCTCACTATATTTTGCCCAATAAATAACCATCTCTTTTTTCAATACAAGGGCAATATAAATATTTGATATTATATTTAATGTTATACAATCATTTTCTTAATACTTGTGCACAACTTTAAAAAATGGACAGAGATAATAATAAACAGGTGTTGTGACGCGGGGGCGTCTCATGTTGTCCCAAACCATAACCCTTATAGTTCTTAAATCAAGGAAGAAATGATACAAGTTGAGAAATCAAATTTAGTCCGCCTTTAAGACAACTTTGAGAATTAATTGGTACTCCCTCTGTTCCTATTTAAATAATCTTTTAGAGATGGACACAAAAATTAAGATAATGATTGGAAATCATTAAATATAGTACTCAATTGTCTATAATACCCTTAAATCATTAATTTATCATAGTACAAGAGTTTAAAGTACCAAAAAAATAGATAGAGTAATGAGGGGTAATTTTGGAAAAATTGTCATTAATTCTCCTAAATTTGAACAAACGTCAATTAATTAAGGACAAATAAAAAACTCTAAAATATCATTTAAATAGGGACGGAGTGAGTATGTTCTACACGTTTGTAGCATGCATGACTTGTATCATTGGAAAGCTACAAAAATCTAATTTTCAACACATCAAATGGCGTGTTATTTGAATATTTATAGAATGAGTTATAAACATTTTAGTACTCTCTCAGTTTGTTTTACTTCACGTTTTAGGTGCAAAAACAAAAATTAAGAAATATAATTAATATTTTATTAGGTTGATTAAAAAAATATGAAACATAAATAATATAGGGATAATATGATAAATTAAGTAATTAACACTTTCTTGAAATCTACAAATGACAATTCAATTAAAAAGGAACAAATTTTACTATCAAAAAAGACAAGTAAAAAGGAAGGGAGTACATTATATGCATAATGAACAGAATCTATGAATTTGGCTATTTATCTAGTATTTATGACGTTTGGTATTTTGTACGCATCCTATGAAACAAAAACAAAAATGTTAAGATGAAACATTTATAGAATATATTTTTTCGTATAAATATATTCTACTCTTTTTGTTTCACTTTTAATTATATCATGTTCACAATGACAATAATCTTATAAATTTTACATTGCATGTATGATAGGGTTTATATATTTTTAATCAACAATTCTTAAATATATTGGATAATATCCAGGTGTATGCAATACCACGCACAATTTATCAATTGCATATCTATCAGAATAAAACCTTTAACTAACAAACCTTTATGGTAATTTTAGGTTGGTTTACCAGAAGTATTGTGAAGCAATGAAGAAATTATCCGTGGCAATTTTCCAACTCTTGGCAATTAGCTTGGGCGTAGACCGTGAGCACTATAAGAAATTCTTCGAAGATGGCAGTTCAATAATGCGATGCAACTACTATCCTGCCTGTAATGAGCCCGACCTCACCCTCGGGACTGGTCCTCATTGTGATCCAACCTCTTTAACAATTCTTCATCAAGATCAAGTTGGAGGCCTCGAGGTTTTTTCAAATAACAAATGGCAATCCGTTCGTCCTCGCCCTAATGCCCTTGTCATCAACATTGGTGATACATTCATGGTATATGTTTAACTTCTTATATGGTACTATTTTTTAGAGCATATATTTTTTGGCTGTTAAACGAAAAATTGCCTTAGATTTATTTAGACAAGCGTTGATGGGTTATTGTGCACAACTAATCCCGCATTGATTAGTCTTATTATACAATCCACTAATTATGCTTGTTTAGACAAATCTAAAAAATATTTTTCTAATTAACTAGCATATTTCTTTCATATATAATTTTAAATTCGTTTTATTTCAACGTCTTAAATCACTTCAAAATAAAGTAGGAAACACATAAACAAAGTAATTGGTCAAAGTTCTTGACAAGAGGGTAAATACATTGGCAAACGGACCAAGAGAGTCCCTATGGTTTCACCATGTTAATTAATAGTGTAAGTTTGGGTGAAAAGTATTACTAGCTAGCTAAGGCTTAATCACTAGTAGTATATTATAAATAATAGATATAAAAAGGGGACAACTGGATCATGAAATGAATGATCTTATCTATATGCAGTACACACTAACATGTTAACAAGATCTTCAAAAAGGCTATAAGGACTATGTCTTTCATGTACTATTAGTAATTGCTATATTGGAACCTATCTTATGCAATGCAACTTGTATATTCCATCAAACATGATATATGCATATACTGATCGACGTACCTTATTTGATTTACACTTCCGTCAAACATATATGCTCTTATGTTTTAGGAAGCGAACTATCATATCTACGTACTACATACTCCTATTATTCGGGACTCCTAGAGTTTTCCCCTACTTCGTAACTTATGTATTTTGATTTATATATAATTATCTTTATGAGTTTATGTTTACAGATGTACGGTGTGTTGGGAATGTTTTTTTATTATATTATATTATATCCCCGTCTGTTGGGAATCTTTGTATATCCCCGTGTGATGCATTTAATTGTATACCCGCCTGTGCTTCTTAGCTTATGTGTTAATTTGTTTGATACGGATATTGTAGGCATTATCTAATGGAAGATACAAGAGTTGCCTGCACAGGGCAGCAGTCCACAAGGGAAAAGAAAGAAGATCAATGGTTTACTTTGTGAACCCAAAAAAGGACAAAGTGGTAAAACCCCCACAGGATCTTGTTGACCAAAAAGGTGAAAAAAGAAAGTACCCAGATTTCACATGGTCAGAGTTGTTGGGGTTCACACAGAAACACTACAGAGCTGATGATACTACCCTCCAATCCTTTTGCCATTGGCTTCTTACTAATAAAGATTAAGCCCACAAATTGCTGCTAGCTAGATAGTAATAAAAATCCACCACCAAGCATTGGCCTTGATGATATCACCAGAATCTGCCATAGCAAAGACCAATGATCAAATTCCCCTCCTCGATGTGGTTGTAATAAATTAATAGTACCCAAAAAAAAGAGTAATAAAAATCCGCTTTGTGGTCTGATTTTTTAACGTTCTCTAGCTATATAATTTTTGCACTCATTGGCGGCAAATCTATCAATCTCGGCGACGGATGTTATAAACGACGGCATTGCTGTCATGACTCCTTTGATTATAAGTCAGTTTCTTGTAGTAATTGAATTCACTTAATTATTGAAATTAATCAAATATTCTTAGATTCACAGTTAATGTGTTTCATTTTAGTTAAAATAAATTTTGTAATGAGTAATACAATTTATACAATATATACAATTTTTATAGCCGTATTTGCTAAGATAAATGAATTTATATAAAATTTAAACAATTAAAAATGTCAAATACGTACTATATCTACACTATAGCAACTAATGTTAGAAAACTATGACATATGTAATTTACTAACACAATTTTAAAACTTTTTCTTCTTATTAATAAAACAACAAGTAAATTCACAATTAACTTTGAAGATAACAAATTTTGTAATTAGTAATATTTCATAGATAGTCAACAATTTTTATATTTATATTATTCAAAATTAATTAAATTCATGTTAATTTTGAATTTCTTTTTTAAAAAAATTAAATTAATTTGTGTATGCTTATCATTTTCTCTATCTCTATTAGTTATATGTCTTTTGATGCACAGCTGCAGGCATGTGTACTCCATAGATATTATTCATTCTAAAAAAAATACTATCCTCTATTCCTTTTCATTGTTGTCTTTCTTGTACGATTCTTTGAAGTCATCTTGACGCCGGGCAGGCAGAAATAAATTTACAGGTAAAGAAAGCAAAAGAATTACTTTAAACACGGAAAAAGTTCTCTAATGTGTAAATTATATTTATATATAAAAAAAAAACTCTCTCAAATTCAACCCACAAGCCGGGTTTTATAGTTTAAAGGTTTCATTTTCAAAATGAAATAAAATTCCTATAACTATGGAAACAAACTTCCAATAGGTAACAAATAACTATGGCAACAAAGTCTTAATAGATTACAACTCCTACAGTAATTAATTACGTAATAAAATAAAAAATTTACTTCCTAATAAAATACTATATACTATAATAAAAGAATTAAATAATAGTAATCGAAGTTAATAGTAATCTGATTCGAACTCTTGAAGAGCTGAACTCAACTCCCGAAATCATAACAACGACCAAAGTCATTACGCCATCTGAAGCCGAACATCCGACCCCGAAAACACCAATGCCCGAAGCCGAACTTCCGAAGTCAAGTCAATTGAACACCCGAACCCGAAGACTTTCGAACTCAGAAGATATATATCAATTAAAGACCGTAATCCTTGCGCCAATCCACTAACGCATTGCATCTCCGCCATCAATGTACTATCTGATAACTCAGCCTCATCGGACTCAATCGATCACAGATTTTCCTGCATCACATCTTTTGCAGTCTTATATTCCTTATATTTTATTTTTAAAAAAAAATCAGTTTATTACTGTTAAAAGCCTGAATACATGGTATATATATGTATTTAATTACTGGGCTTGGCCCCTCTCGATTACACCTTCTTAATGATACATATGTGTTTGAATTTATATGTGATAGCATAGATTAATAATGTGTGATAATGTATAGGTCCCTTCTTAACTATTCCTATGTAAGACCCCAACTTATTAATGAATAAAATCAAATTTTCTCTAAATATTATTGTGAATAATAAGGGGTTAATTTGATATAATACTTTGGTTATGGGTGAAATGTGCAAATTTTACAAAATAAGCAAGTGGTTATAAAATATTCATTTTGTCGGGGAATATTCGTTTGGTCGTGGAATATTCTTGCTGTCGGGGAATATTCGTACGACGGCGCAGCCTTGTGTGGGCCCCATAACGGAAAGCGATTGGATGAAGAAAACGACAAGTATAAGTTGTTTATTAATAACGGCGTAGTTGTTACCGTTAACACTGTTGAAATACCGGTGGTTAAAAATACAGTAATAACGCGTGGTTGCACAGTAGCACACGGATTGCACAGTATAGTTGAATTATTGATTCGTACGTAAGAAGGCACTACTCAATAATTGTTACAGTGATTACTGTTCAATATTTTATTTTATTGATTCAATAATTGCTGCATTGATATTTCATATTATTGTTGTTTCAATAATTGTTGCTGCACAGTATTTTCCATTATCAGATCAATAATTCATATTATTTGAATAATATTATTAGATAACATTATTGACAATGTCTAGAAAGTTCTGTCTAAGGAGAGGTTTGGTCATCTAATTGCGCGCCAGTAAGGAGAAATCCTTATTGGAAAGCCCCCTCTTTCCTGGGAACGGCCTGGTTGTCATAAATGTGATTCTGTAATATTATTTGTGAATAATTAATTATTGATTCATATGATAAGGAAATATTTATTTTATGTGGATATAAATGAGGGATATATTTTTTGGTTAAAAATGAAGGAGTTAATGTTGAGGTTTTTATCCATATTTTTGTCGGAATGGAGGTATTAAAAATCAGGGTTTTTGAGATATTTTGCGGGGGTTATAATTTTTAATCCGACCGTTGGATCGTGGTAATTTTTGGATATGTTATACATATATAAGTTGAGTATATGTCCACAAATTTTGAACCGTTAAAAATGAACGTATGATTTATTACGAATTTTACAAGATGACTGGTTCAGAAATTGTTGAATTTTCGGAGTTTATCATTTTGGTGGAAAATTCTAGAATTGGTGGGCCCCACTTGTGGTTGGTGAAGAAATGTGCTGAATTATATTTCAAATGTGGTGGGTGGGAATAGTAGCAGGTAAAGCCATCAGGTTGCAGGTCAAACCTACCAAAATTTTCCTATAAATAGAGGGCTAAGTTAGAATTGAAAATCACACCAGAAACAAGTTTTCTCTCTTTCTCTCTCTAGATTATTGAGTGTATTTTGTGAGTATTTAGATACTTTGAGAGTTTCTATTCATCAGAGCAAGTTTCTTTCAGCCTTATACCGGTATTCCGACCAGAAGTACTGATATTTTGAGGTAAGGGATATTATTTTCTTCTTAATGATATTATTTTCTTCAATATCATTATGCTGAAATATTGATATGAGTTTTTATCAAATTTGGAACTTTTTGTGTCGGGGGTTACTATTCACGTATACGGCACTATTCACGTATACGGCACTATTCACGAATACGGCACTATTCACCGAAAAATAAAATTTTCCCTTTTTGTCCAAGATGTCTATTATGGTTACTATCTTTGATTGTATCCATGTTTTGATCTTTATTTTTGAATTCTGCTTCACAATTGATTATTATGAAGTATTATTGATCTTGGATAAACTGTTATACGAATCCCTACTATTTGTCCTTCTGTCTCATTGGATTCGTTCTCTTTAAGATATTTTTCATCATCCTCAGTCCTAAATGATGATATTACTGAATATCTTTGGCCTGTAGTGCAAAGATGTATAATTACTTGATGAATATCTTTGGCCTGTAGTGCAAAGATGAACAGGTGTTGAGATGAACATGACCGACTGATGATACAAATGAATATCTTTGGCCTGTAGTGCAAAGATGAATATTTGGTTAAAGATGATTATTAATTGATGTTACAGGGATAAAATATTGATGATGGACTTTTAAATCTTAGAAGATAGTAGAATTCTTTCTCTACTTGACTCTTCTAATGGTTTGCTGTTTCCGCTGCAGTTGTTGATCTAAAACTTGTTGTCGATTATATTTTATCAGATTTTTCCCTGTTGAAGACTAACGATAATTTGTTGTATATTATCTTAGTCATAATATTCTTTACTGGGCTAGTTGAGCTCACCCTTTTCCTTTTTGTTCCATTTTTCTTCTCAGGAGGTGAGAACATAGCAGGATCTAGTCGGGGTATGGAGTGATGGTTCTAGAAAGATGTATTAGCAGTCCTCACTATTTCTGTAAAATAGTGTTTGAATAATTGTAATGAGGATTTATTTGAGTGTGGATATTGTCTAGAAGACAATATTTGTATTTAAACTCACAGTATGTGTTGTCGTATTTTGCACGACAATTGTATTATTGAAGTTGTAGTTTGCTTTCTGTACCATGTATTTGGCGACTCAGAATGGGTGTTGTATACCTATTTTGGGGGCGTCACAGTTGGTATCAGAGCTTAGGGATATGATCCCTGGCTGAGATGTGAGACAAGAACTAGGAGGGGAGAGACGGGGAATTCCTTCGCTAGTATGACCTGACTAAGTTTATTTGGTGTTTATTTGGTCGGTCAGAGTATAGGGATAATATATGACATGACTATTAACCCTTGTTTTATGGCAGTATTTAAGAATGGCAGCTGAGAACGTTAATAATGGAGTAAATCAGACCGTGGAGACACCTTTGATCACTACCCAGGGGAACGTGCAACAGGAAGGCAATATTCCTCCTGTAAACAACGTTACCGAGCAAACGATGAATGATGGAATGTTTAGGAGCTTTTTGCAGTTCATGCAAAATCAGACGAGGGAGACTCGTGTGCAGAATACGGGTGGAAATGATAACAACGCGCGGTTTGTCACAGCTAAGCAGTTCAAAGAATTGGGACCACCAGAATTTAAGGGAAAGCCGGATCCGATCATGGCGGAAACGTGGGTCAAGCAAATTACCAAGATATTTGATGTCTTGGGATGCACGGAGGAACAGAAGGTTCCATTCGCCACATTTATGTTCCGCGGTGAGGCAGACTACTGGTGGGAGTCTGTGAAGCGTACCCAGCCTGACGCACTCAACATGTCCTGGGAAACATTTCAAAAACTGTTCAATGACAAGTACTTTCCTGAAAGTATTCGTCATATGAAGGAGGTTGAGTTTATTAGACTGGAACAAAACAACATGACGGTGTCCCAGTACGAGGCGAAGTTTGCAGAGTTATCCAGGTTTGCACCTCATTTGGTCGAAAATGAGGAACGAATGACAAGGATGTTTCTGAGAGGTTTAAAACCTGAGATTCGTCAATACCTTATCTCTCATAAATTTTCTCTGTATTCAGACGTTGTCAACAGGGCCCAATTATTAGAGAGAGATAATGAGTATACTCAACCGAGGGACCACAACCAGGGTCATACCGGTGACAGCAATCATCAGAGCGATGATAACCAACGAGGAGGGAAAAATACGAACAAAGGCGGTAACCACTCGGTGGTCATCGTGGCCATGATAATAGGAGAGGTGAGTCAAGTGGAAATTTCAGAAAGAGGAGATTCAACAATGACGGGAAGACATCAGCAGCAGCACCAGCACCAACAACAAATTTTAGGGGAGGAGAACGACCACCAGTTAGATGTTACAAATGCGGGAAAGAGGGACATATCAGCCCAAACTGTCCACAACAATCCAAGGTGTGTTACAACTGTGGGAAGGAAGGCCACATCGCTCGAGATTGTACTATAGCGAAACCAAGTTCAGCGGGGTGGTGATTCCAAGGGCTGTCCCGGATAAGGCGAAATCAGCGGTTCCTGGAAGAGCGTTTGTCGTAACTGGCCAAAACGTGAGAAACCCGAACGAGGTGATCACGGGTAAGCTAATCTTGAATTCTTGCGAAGTTTATACTTTACTAGATACCGGTTCTACCCATTCTTTTATCTCTCCTGCTTGTGCTCAACGTTTAAACTTGACTCCGGAGAAATTGGACTTTAACTTATCTGTTGAAACTCCGTTGGGTGAAACCTTCGTTACATCTACAGTTTATAAATCTTGCATGATCCAAGTTGGCACTATCACATTACCTGTTGATCTTATCTCTTTAAAGATACTTGCTTTTGATGTGATTTTAGGAATTGATTGGTTAACCACTCATCATGCTAAAATTGATTGTTTTCGTAAGGTTGTTAGTTTTCATATTCCTAACCAACCTGTCATACGAATTCAAACTACTAAACCACTAAAATCAGTCACTGTCATATCAAGCCACAAAGCTATTCGTTTATTGAAAAACGGATGTCAAGCTTTCTTAGCCCATGTTATGGATTTGAACAAAGACAAGTCAGATTTGAATAATATTTCTATTGTTAGAGAATTTTCCGATGTATTTCCTGAAGAACTTCCCGGTCTACCCCCGGAACGAGAAATTGAATTCTTTATTGACCTTGAACCCGGTACAAAGCCCATTTCTAAAACCCCATATCGAATGGCTCCTATTGAACTTCAGGAGTTAAAAGTCCAACTACAGGAGTTGTTGGACATCGGTTTTATTCGTCCTAGTACGTCTCCTTGGGGTGCTCCTGTTTTATTCGTAAAGAAGAAAGACGGGAGTATGCGACTTTGTATTGACTATCGAGAATTGAACCATGTCACCATCAAGAATAGGTATCCGCTACCTCGCATTGATGACCTGTTTGACCAGTTGCAAGGAGCACAATTCTTTTCAAAGATCGATCTTCGTTCTGGATATCATCAGCTGAAGATTAAAACTGAGGATATTCCAAAGACTGCCTTCAGAACTCGGTACGGGCATTATGAATTCTTAGTAATGTCTTTTGGATTGACTAATGCTCCTGCTGCCTTCATGGATATGATGAACCGTGTATTCAAAGAATATTTGGATCAGTTCGTTGTTGTCTTTATTGATGACATCCTCATCTATTCCAAAAGCCGTGAAGATCATGAGCGCCATTTGAAGCTGGTACTGCAAAGGCTTCGTGAAAACAAGCTATATGCCAAACTGAAGAAATGCGAGTTCTGGCTTGAGGAAGTAGCATTCCTTGGGCACGTGGTGTCAAAACATGGAGTATCTGTCGACCCGGCGAAGATTGAAGCCATACAAAGTTGGGAGCAACCGAAGTCGGTAACCGAAGTACGTAGCTTTCTGGGCTTAGCTGGTTATTATCGGAGATTTGTGGAAGGATTTTCTCGAATCGCTACTCCGTTAACTCAGCTGACTCGGAAAGATACAAAATTCGTATGGAGTGAGGAATGCGAGAAGAGTTTCCAAGAACTCAAGAGGAGACTCATTTCGGCACCTGTTTTGACAATACCATCTGGTTCGGATGGATTTGTTATCTACAGCGATGCTTCAGGCAAAGGGTTAGGATGTGTTCTCATGCAACATGGGAAAGTCATAGCCTATGCCTCACGACAACTCAAAGAATATGAGAGGAATTATCCTACTCATGATTTGGAGTTGGCAGCAGTCGTTTTTGCGTTGAAGATCTGGAGACACTACCTGTATGGGGAGAAAGTGGAGATCTATACAGATCATAAAAGCCTCAAATATTTCTTCACCCAAAAGGAACTCAACATGCGGCAACGACGTTGGCTTGAGCTGTTGAAAGATTACGATCATACCATCCAATACCATCCTGGAAAAGCAAACGTAGTAGCTGACGCATTGAGTAGAAGATCATATGCGGGTACGAGTGCAATGTTTTTAACACAAAGGCCCATTTTGTATGACTTGCAAAGGATGGAGATAGAGATGAAGGCTCCAAGTACCCACATGATGATATCAAATATACGAGTAGAACCGACTTTAATCGATAAAGTTAAAGCTGCTCAAGCTACGGATATAGAGCTGATGCGTATGAAGAAGAAAGTGCAAGAAGGTGCTATTCCAGAAGCAAGAATCGATGAAGAAGGAATACTTCGAGTCAACTCCAGACTTTGTGTTCCTAACGATTTTGACTTGAAGCATAGAATAATGATGGAGGCACACAACACACCGTTTGCAATCCATCCTGGGAGTACCAAAATGTATCACGATCTTCGACATACATTTTGGTGGAGCAATATGAAAAGAGAGATCGCGGAGTTTATCTCGAGATGTTTAACTTGTCAACGTGTAAAAGCGGAGCATCAAGTACCAAAGGGTCCATTGCAACCACTTGAGATTCCGAAATGGAAGTGGGAACACATTACTATGGATTTTGTTACAGGTCTTCCCAAGGTTTCTCAAGGCATAGATGCGATTTGGGTTATTGTTGATAGATTAACCAAGTCCGCTCATTTCTTGCCGATACGTGAGACTTATTCCCTTGAACGTCTTGCTAGTATGTACGTGAACGAGATTGTGAGATTGCATGGCATGCCAGTATCCATAGTTTCGGATCGTGACCCAAGATTCACTTCACGATTTTGGGTTAGCTTGCAGAAAGCTATGGGCACGGATTTACGATTCAGTTCAGCATACCATCCTCAAACGGACGGACAATCAGAGAGGACTATTCAAACTCTTGAAGATCTATTAAGACTTTGTGTCTTAGATCTCAAAGGGAGTTGGGATAAGTACCTACCATTGGTGGAATTCTCCTACAACAACAGTTATCAGGCGAGCATAGGTATGGCTCCATTTGAGGCGTTGTATGGAAGAAAATGTCGTTCTCCAGTATGCTGGGACGAGGTGGGTGAAGCAACATTGTTGGGACCAGAATTGGTACGCATTACTACAGAGAAGATCCAAACGATTCGACAACGTATACAAACGGCACAGGATCGACAAAAGAGTTATGCGGATCTTCATCGGAAGGACGTGGAATTTAATATTGGGGATCATGTATTGTTACGTGTTGCACCATGGAAGGGAGTTACAAGATTTGGGAAGAGAGGAAAGCTCAATCCAAGATTTGTTGGTCCATTTGAGATTCTTGAGCGAATAGGAAATGTGGCATATAGACTCGCATTACCTCCAAGCATGTCTCGTGTTCATAATGTTTTTCACATATCTATGCTTCGTAAATATGTTAAAGACCCGAACCACATTATTGAGTTAGAACCAGACGAGATAGCTGAAGATTTAACGTACGAGGAGGTACCTGTTAAGATCTTGGATAGGAAAGAGCATGTCCTACGCACGAAGGTTATACCACAAGTTAAGGTTTTGTGGAGAAACCATGCTATTGAAGAAATGACCTGGGAGTTGGAATCAGAAATGAAAGCGAGGTATCCTCACCTTTTTGAAACATCAGGTACGTACGTCAATTTCGAGGACGAAATTTCATAAGGAGGGGAGGTTGTAAGACCCCAACTTATTAATGAATAAAATCAAATTTTCTCTAAATATTATTGTGAATAATAAGGGGTTAATTTGATATAATACTTTGGTTATGGGTGAAATGTGCAAATTTTGCAAAATAAGCAAGTGGTTATAAAATATTCATTTTGTCGGGGAATATTCGTTTGGTCGTGGAATATTCTTGCTGTCGGGGAATATTCGTACGACGGCGCAGCCTTGTGTGGGCCCCATAACGGAAAGCGATTGGATGAAGAAAACGACAAGTATAAGTTGTTTATTAATAACGGCGTAGTTGTTACCGTTAATACTGTTGAAATACCGGTGGTTAAAAATACAGTAATAACGCGTGGTTGCACAGTAGCACACGGATTGCACAGTATATTGAATTATTGATTCGTACGTAAGAAGGCACTACTCAATAATTGTTACAGTGATTACTGTTCAATATTTTATTTTATTGATTCAATAATTGCTGCATTGATATTTTATATTATTGTTGTTTCAATAATTGTTGCTGCACAGTATTTCCCATTATCAGATCAATAATTCATATTATTTGAATAATATTATTAGATAACATTATTGGCAATGTCTAGAAAGTTCTGTCTAAGGAGAGGTTTGGTCATCTAATTGCGCGCCAGTAAGGAGAAATCCTTATTGGAAAGCCCCCTCTTTCCTGGGAACGGCCTGGTTGTCATAAATGTGATTCTGTAATATTATTTGTGAATAATTAATTATTGATTCATATGATAAGGAAATATTTATTTTATGTGGATATAAATGAGGGATATATTTTTTTGGTTAAAAATGAAGGAGTTAATGTTGAGGTTTTTATCCATATTTTTGTCGGAATGGAGGTATTAAAAATCAGGGTTTTTGAGATATTTTGCGGGGGTTATAATTTTTAATCCGACCGTTGGATCGTGGTAATTTTTGGATATGTTATACATATATAAGTTGAGTATATGTCCACAAATTTTGAACCGTTAAAAATGAACGTATGATTTATTACGAATTTTACAAGATGACTGGTTCAGAAATTGTTGAATTTTCGGAGTTTATCATTTTGGTGGAAAATTCTAGAATTGGTGGGCCCCACTTGTGGTTGGTGAAGAAATGTGCTGAATTATATTTCAAATGTGGTGGGTGGGAATAGTAGCAGGTAAAGCCATCAGGTTGCAGGTCAAACCTACCAAAATTTTCCTATAAATAGAGGGCTAAGTTAGAATTGAAAATCACACCAGAAACAAGTTTTCTCTCTTTCTCTCTCTAGATTATTGAGTGTATTTTGTGAGTATTTAGATACTTTGAGAGTTTCTATTCATCAGAGCAAGTTTCTTTCAGCCTTATACCGGTATTCCGACCAGAAGTACTGATATTTTGAGGTAAGGGATATTATTTTCTTCTTAATGATATTATTTTCTTCAATATCATTATGCTGAAATATTGATATGAGTTTTTATCAAATTTGGAACTTTTTGTGTCGGGGGTTACTATTCACGTATACGGCACTATTCACGTATACGGCACTATTCACGAATACGGCACTATTCACCGAAAAATAAAATTTTCCCTTTTTGTCCAAGATGTCTATTATGGTTACTATCTTTGATTGTATCCATGTTTTGATCTTTATTTTTGAATTCTGCTTCACAATTGATTATTATGAAGTATTATTGATCTTGGATAAACTGTTATACGAATCCCTACTATTTGTCCTTCTGTCTCATTGGATTCGTTCTCTTTAAGATATTTTTCATCATCCTCAGTCCTAAATGATGATATTACTGAATATCTTTGGCCTGTAGTGCAAAGATGTATAATTACTTGATGAATATCTTTGGCCTGTAGTGCAAAGATGAACAGGTGTTGAGATGAACATGACCGACTGATGATACAAATGAATATCTTTGGCCTGTAGTGCAAAGATGAATATTTGGTTAAAGATGATTATTAATTGATGTTACAGGGATAAAATATTGATGATGGACTTTTAAATCTTAGAAGATAGTAGAATTCTTTCTCTACTTGACTCTTCTAATGGTTTGCTGTTTCCGCTGCAGTTGTTGATCTAAAACTTGTTGTCGATTATATTTTATCAGATTTTTCCCTGTTGAAGACTAACGATAATTTGTTGTATATTATCTTAGTCATAATATTCTTTACTGGGCTAGTTGAGCTCACCCTTTTCCTTTTTGTTCCATTTTTCTTCTCAGGAGGTGAGAACATAGCAAGATCTAGTCGGGGTATGGAGTGATGGTTCTAGAAAGATGTATTAGCAGTCCTCATTATTTCTGTAAAATAGTGTTTGAATAATTGTAATGAGGATTTATTTGAGTGTGGATATTGTCTAGAAGACAATATTTGTATTTAAACTCACAGTATGTGTTGTCGTATTTTGCACGACAATTGTATTATTGAAGTTGTAGTTTGCTTTCTGTACCATGTATTTGGCGACTCAGAATGGGTGTTGTATACCTATTTTGGGGGCGTCACATCCTACATATTTCATATATCCAGATACATTAATATTTAATATAGATATATCCAAAATACACCAATATTTAACATAACATAAATTTGTAGCCATATAGCTTACTCAAATATCTTCGCCCATGCCCTTCAGATCTATAAATAGAGTAGCTTCTTTTAGAGCATCTCCAGCAGATGGACTATCTGCTAGACTATATTTAGTCCATCTGACATCAACAAATGTCCTTTAGTCTTCACTCTTTCCAGCAGATGAACTATCCCGTGGACTATCTCGTGGACTATAATATAAAAAGATTAAAATAATCAATGAATTCAAAAAAACTCCAACGGACATAATCCAACGACCATTTTCTAAGGGTCATATTCCAACGGCTATATTTTAATAAACAAATAGCATCTATAAATATAAGTCACATCTAGTCTCTCATATTCACTCATCTTAACTTCATTCTTCCAGTCAAATAAGTTATTTTAAATATGTCTCGTCAATTCGAACCATCTATAAATATGTTGCACGTGGATGAAGAAGAAGATGAAGAAGCATATGGACAATTTTTAGGCATGGCGGCTATTGAAGAAGAATAACAAAATGTCAATAGGCATACATCACGTCATCGTGGTTCTGTGCAAGGTCGTATTACCATTGATCGTGGTAGACATGAAGGTCATAATCGACTTTTTCGTGATTATTTTGCAGAATATCCAACATACCCCCCGTATCTATTTCGGAGAAGGTTTAGAATGCGGCGCCCGCTTTTCCTCCGAATTCAAAGAGCAGTTGAAGCGTATGATTCATACTTCGTCCAAAAAATAAATGCTGCAGGACATCTCGGTTTATCTTCTCTACAAAAGATAACTGCCTCAATGCGGATGCTTGCCTATGGTGTTTCATCGGATTCCGTTGATGATTATGTGCGGATCGGTGAAAGCACGGCTATATTGAGTCTTAAAAGGTTTGTAAAAGCAGTCATTTCAATTTTTGGTGATGAATATCTGAAATCCCCCAATAGTAATGACATCGTTAGATTGCTATCAAAAGCTGAAGAGCGTGGTTTTCCTGGGATGTTGGGGAGCATCGACTGCATGCATTGGAAATGGAAGAATTGTCCGGTTGCGTGGCATGGTATGTATTCTGGACATGTGCATGAGCCAACAATTATTTTAGAAGCGGTGGCTTCATACGATCTTTGGATATGACATGAATTTTTTGGATTACCAGGCTCCCATAATGATATTAACGTTTTGAAGAGATCATCTATCTTCTCTGATCTTAGTGAAGGTCGTGCTCCACTAGTAAACTACTCAATTAATGGAAATGAGTACACGATGGGATATTACCTTACTGATGGTATATATCCCCCATGGGCAACATTTGTTAAAACCATTTCGGCACCTCGGGGAAATAAAAGAAAACTATTTGATAAGACTCAAGAAGCACTTAGAAAGGATGTTGAGCGAGCATTTGGGGTACTGCAAGCACGTTTTGCGATAGTTCGTGGTCCTGCACGATTTTGGGATCAAACAACACTAAAAGAAATTATGATTGCATGCATAATATTACATAATATGATCATTGAAGATGAACGAGATGAAAATCAAGAACCAACAACCTACGATACACATGACGAGATTCCAACTGTAGAAGTGTCTCATGAGCATACCCCACAATTACTTGAATTCATCGAAGCAAATCATCGCATAAGGGATAAACAAGTTCATTCTAAACTACAAGAAGATATTATTCAACACTTGTGGACACTACATGGCGGAGCCTAATACATTACATTCTACTACAATAATAAGCAAATTATGATTCTCTAATAATAAGTAAGTCAACTACTAGATGTAACTCTTTTCATGATTTCTTTCTTGCGTTGTTTGTAATATTCAACTAGTTCAGGCTCCATGTTAGCAGTGTCAATCATCATGATCCTTTCATCCTCTTGTGCTTTCAGTATATTCAACTTCTCTTGCTTTTGAAAATATATTCTGTCCATGTTCTCTTGTCTCTTTTGTTGGTTCAATTTCATCTGATGCTCGAACTTCTCAAACCTCAACTCCATAGGTGTACTAGTATCACCTGCGGTTGATGGAGAAGATGCTGCTGGACTTGACTTTCTATTACTTTTCTATTTTTTTCCACTATTATCTATTCTCCATTTTGGTGCATCCTTTAATATTCTCCAACAATGCATAAATCCAAATGGTTGATTTTGCATACTTTTGAACATCTCTAATGCTTGACATATCTATTGAAAAATTATTTACAAAGTATTAAATATAGAATATAAGAATAAAACTTAATGAATTTTACATGAAAAAAATTGAAATATCTTATCTTGTTCGCCTACACCGCTTTGTTGCATTCTTTCAATTGAAGCATAATATCCACGAAATTTGTTCACCGCGAGTTGAATTGTTGACCAACGTTTCGCCAAAGCAGTAGAATTGCATTCAGACTCAAAATTCTTGTATTTGTGAACTCTTTCCCAATATCTTCCATGTTTCTGATCGTTTCCTTGAATTGGATCCATGCTTACATTAAGCCATGCGGAAACAAGAAGGGTATCTTCATCAAAAGTGTAATTTTCCTTTCGCCCTGTTCTTTTATTGGACTCATTTTCAGGAGTCTGAATTGGTACATCAGTTTGAATTGAAAATTCATCCAACAAATTTGGATCATCAAGTGAGAAACCTTCAGATAATAATGAAGAATAATACATCGGAGGACCATGATTTTCCATCTAAAAAAAATTAAAGAGATATTATCAATAAAAACTAAAATTAAATATAATAAACATACAATAATTAACAAAATACTTACAATTGCTAAATGTTGAACTAATTGATTGAGAAATTGTAAAATGTGTTGAATAATGGTACATATTTATAGACTTTTATTTTCTATCCGTTGATTTCATTTTATTACCGTTCTGATATTTTTTATTACCGTTCTGAACTTCTCATATCTATCTGTTGGCATACTCTTCGTCTCCTTCATTTGTCTCCTTCTCCTTCATCTTCATCTTCAACCTCCATTCTTCAACCTCCCTTCTTCTCCTATCCATTCAGCCTTCTATTTAAATATAATATAAATTATAGTCCATCAGATTTGGTTCGCAGATTTAGTCGATTTGGCTTGCCGGAAAAAGGGGCGGACTAAATTTACTCCATCTGCTGGAGCGCGATTTCCGTCCTAGACTAAATATAGTCTGCGAATCAAGCAGCTCCGGCATGCTGGAGTTGCTCTTAGTAAAACACATCTCATCTCTAACTCAAACTCCCTAGCCAGCTACTATCATTCAATCGCCTCATCTTCTATAACTACACATTTCCATCTCTCTGTTCTCCAAAAAGACCAGAACGTCTCCAACCAATTCATATGGCCAAAAGAGGAATTAGTTCAAACCAAAGAAGAGCTCACTGAGCCCATGGTCGACCTCGCCGGATTCTTCGACGGCGATGCTGCCGCTGCCGCTGAGCAACTCCGCACTGGCTGCAAAAAACATGGATTCTTCCAAGTTACCAAACCATGGGGTGGATGAAGAACTCTTTCGCGCAGTACAAGATTAGATGAACTCTTTGGTTAAGCTTTCGGTTGACAACAAGGTGAGCCTTCAAAAAATCCCCGGGAGTTTGTGGGGGTATTCCGGTGCTCATTCAGATCGGTTTTCGTCGAATTTTCCGTGGAAGGAAATGTTTTCGTTCCAGTATGAACATGGCAGTCCCCAGGAGGAGCTCCTTGTGGTGAACTACTTCAACAATGTTGTGGGGTAGGAGTTTGAAAAGACTAGGTGAGATTATCTGCATTTTAAATACTCATTCCATTTTGACCCATTTAAATATATGAATTTATTTGATTTTAATTAATACCATCATATAATGATCGCAGACTAGCTACATAGTAATTATATTTATAAATTTTATGTTTTCCAAAAGTTGAATTGGTATATCAGATATATCAGATAATAAACAGGTGTACACACATTTACCAATTGCGTATCTATCTGAATAAAACTTTAACTGTATAACAAACTTTACATGGTAATTTTAGATTGGTTTACCAGAAGTATTGTGAAGCAACGAAGAAATTATCCTTCGTAATTTTCCAACTCTTGGCAATTAGCTTGGGCGAGACTGCGAGCACTAAAAGAAATTTTTCGAAGATGGCCGTTCAATAATGCGATGCAACTACTATGGCCGGTAATGAGCCCAACCACACCCTCGGGACTGGTCCTCAGTTGGATCATCAAATAAAAAATGGCAATCCGTTAATCCTCGCCCTAATGCCCTTGTCAACAACATTGGTGATTCTGATACATTCATCTTATATTTATAACTTCTTGTATGGTACGTACTATTTTTTGCAGCATTTATTTTTTGGCGATTAAACCAATAATAAATCCAATCTTATTCAATGCAACTTGTATATTCACTACACCAAAAAGCATCTAGTGAAGGACAAATTTTTTATCAGACATAATATATCACTCACAATGATAATTGTAAAATCCTCAAACCCCGAGTCTGCCTTCAAGTCCGGGTCGGTACTTCACGGTACTACCCATTTAACATAGTCTTATGACATGAATGTAATTAAAATATTATTACAACATAAAACTTCTAATCCTAGGTACGAAAACCTTGTAATGCCCCTAAATTTGGTCTATCTTCAAACTCGAATTTGGTGCAGCCAAATATCTTAAGATATAATTAAAACTCCAAATATAACAACATATTTCTTCAAATATCAGATTATATTACTTTAAATCTTCTTTACATTACAAATAATGATAATTACATTATTATTTGCTTTATTACAAGTGTGACTTTAATTCGCCACAATAGATACATAAAAGTTTAACTAATTAATCACTACACCAAAAATGACCTCTAGTGAAGGACAAATTCTTCACAAGACATACTATATCACTCGCAAGTGATTTATTGCCAAGAAATATTTCCTTCACATGATTGCTCGCATTAGACCTCCTCGCAATTGGGTATCATTCGCTAAGTAGTTACTACATGTTTTTTGTGAATGATATATTGTGAATAACTTTTTTATTCACAAATTGTATTTAGTGAAAGATTGGTTTCCTTCACAAATAATATTTTAAGAAGGACTATTTGAAATTAATGAATAACTTGATTCCCTCACAAATAATATATTGTGAAGAACAAATTTATTTAACGAGTGAATATTTTCCTTCACTAATTATAAATTGAGAATCTTTCTTCAAATTAGTGAGAGAAAAATTCCTTTGCAAATTATAAATTTGTAAATAAAAAATTAATTGATAAATAATCAAAATTCATTGAAAATTATAATTGATTTTGAAATCATTGATTTCATATTTATTATTATTATTATTAATCTCTATAAGAAATATTAAATATATTTTTCAAGTAAATATAAATATTGCCATACTTTTTTCAAATTAATTGATAACCTAATGCATAAAAAGCTAATAAAATTAAAACTTCACATATAAATACATCATAATACTCGAGTCATAATAACTACAAAATTTGTTATTGTATCTTAGTCTCCCAAGTACCATAGTACCTACAAAATTTATTAACTAACATAAGAAAACTGAAAGAATAACAATAAACTAGAAGGAATAAACTTGAGGGGTGTCCGTTCCGCCAAGACCCAGACCCACAGAGAGGAAAAAATCTGCATCAGAAAGGTAAGACAATAAAAATAATAATACTGTGTAAGATGTATACATGGGCACTATGAATGGATATCACAATAAAGCATGAGAAGTGGCCACCTGAAAATTTCAAATCAGGCGCAGTTAATTTTTCAAAGCATTACTTCGTGCAATTTGAGGAAGAAAAAGAAATTATTTTCACCAACTTACCACTAACTAGTGATAGCAATTCCACCTACATGCTCGCTATATACTGAGGTCCCATCAGTTGGTAATGGTTCAAGACATGAACGCGCATGAATCAAAAAAGAATGGAAAGGAAACATAAAGGTAACTTCAGCATGATCAGTAGTTCAATTAAAGCCTTAGACTTCAAGCTGAAAGAAGTATTATTTATTCAACGTATTGCACAAGATAGGTTCAAGCAGTTTACAGATTTTGAATGTAATCATCACAATTGATGAGATTACTAATTGGCACGAACAATCTTTATCCCTAGTCATATATTACTTTTATATCATACACATATGCAACCCCTCCAGTCCACACCCTAACAAGAAAAAAGAAAAAAAGAAAAAGACCCACTAAGAGCCCCATATAAATTGAACACCTTTCCAAGACAATGCGAGTAGAAAGTACCGACATTTGTATGTCCTAACTCCTATGCAAAAACAAGAAAATAGGAGTCTTGTGCTTTTTTTTGTATGGAGGCAGTATAACATTTGTGTGGTTCGTAGAGCAATAGATACCTGAAAGACCATAACATTCTGGTAGTCAGGGGAATCTGAAACAAGATCTTCTCCACCTTCAACGAGTGTGCTTCCCTTGTAAAAAGGTTCATTAGACATCATTAATCAGAAATGAAACTTTCATCTATGAAATGTTAAGAACCATGTAATAAAAGTCACTTCAGATATAAAAGGGAAAAAAGAAGCTAAACCAAATATAACATTTACTGCTATCAGCTGCTTGCTATTATGCAGCAGCCCCTCCTCTACTCTCTACTTTGTGCAACCTCATTTTCTAGTTTATTAGTTTAATCATCATAAACTTTTGTGTAGGCTAGAGGTGGTGCAGCCACGTATTAAAATGCAACACCAACTGTAGGAATTACTCAAACTAAGCGAACCAAACATGCTTATCCAAAAAGAATCACACAGCTTGCCTTGCAGCCCCAAGTTCGGACTCTCCCTTTGCTAGCTTTTATTTCCTGTATCTTTGACTCATTTGTTTTTGAATTCTGGGCATTAGATAGGTGATACACCCACCTGCCATAGAAAATATTAGCTAACAATTTGACTATTTTAGATGCGTTGACTGAGACTGAGTTTTGCTACTACTATTTGCTACTTGCTACTGTCAATGGGCAGCGCTTCTAGTCTTGCTCACCCCATACTCTGCCATTTTATATCTCCCATGACATTGATCCTTTATACGTCAAGTTTTGGATATAATATGGGTGGTATACCCACCTATTTAAGTAAAATATTAGCTGAACGTTTTGGGTACTTTAAACACGTCAATTGAGAGCTTCAAAGCAGTCCCAGTCAACTGTTACAGAGCGTTGCTGCTGCTGGGCAGCAGCCCTCTTCGCTATGAGGCCACTTTGCGATTTTGTAGTTTTTAATTCGTAAGTTAGTTTGCCGCCAATTTTGGATATGCTATAAACACCATAAGAAAATATATTTAAAAAATGTAAGCCAACCATTTTAGACATCATAGGCAGCCCAAAACAGAACTTAAAAATGCCCAACCATAACAGTTTTTAATTTTTTTTCTCAGCTTTACCCTATCTCGCTAAAACAGTCATAACTAATTTGTTTTAAAAAAAAATTGAGCGATCCTTGCACCCACGCGAAGTTAACTTCTGGGGCTATAACTTTCGTTCATGGACCATCTTCAAATTCCAAGCACAAAATTCCAAAAAATTCGTGGAAGGGACTGCTTCGAATCTGATTTCCAGATTTTGGACAGATTCGACGCACCCGCTTTGGCACATCATAACTCGGTTGTCGGAACTCGGAACGAGTCCGTTCCAGAGGCTATGGCTAGCTTGGATTGCACACTACAAGACCCCAGAAAACTATGATTTTCCAGCAAGTATAACTAGCCAAAACAGTTAGCCCAAAAGTGGCCCGACACACTATCTTTCAATTTTTCGTTTTGGCTTACAATTGCTTTTCGTTCTAATTTGATTTGCTCAAATCCTTTAATTATCTACATATAGTGTATATATATGTAACCTTGGCCTCGGCTTTACTTAATTCTTCGTTTTAAATCAAAACAGTCCATAGAAGACTTTTATCAAGCACTTGTTGTGCGTTTCCTCAAAAAGCAGATTTAATTGGGTTTGGTCTATGTTTTAGCCCAATTTTTGCCACCTTATTACTCCGCACAACCAACCCTATACTCCTTGGCTCTAACTTCAGTTCACATCAACCAATACTCAAAGAAAACCATACATGTATGTAGCTATTTTATAATTTAGTTTACTAACTTTCAAACATTGACCCAATTCCATTCCTTTAGTTTCTAAAACATGCTTTACATTATAAGTTCCATTTCCATAGCTTGATCGTTACATATATTATCCTTAACCAACTGTTTTCACAGTTAATTTCAATCCCAACCAACTAATTATTATAAGCTTCTAGTACTAACTTTCAATTTTCATATAACAGTCAAATTTTGCTTTAAAATAAAAATTACAACTAACCTTGCTATGATGGTTCAATGGGCTGAATTTAATCTCTTGTAGACCAACTATATGCACCTTCTTCTGCCCCTGCTACTGCCTGAACCAAGTACCAGCCTAGATTACACCTAAAGCTTCGTGGGAACGACCTTGTTCTAGCCGAACAAGCAAGGTTTTGCTGAAGTATTCTGGAAATTTTTGAAGGAAAATGAAAGGAACAAAATGGAACGATATAATAGCAGGGAAATAGCTCTCCATCTGTTTCCTATATATCTTCAGCTAAGTGATAAAGGTACATAATATGCTAACAGCTCATGCTTGAGTGTTGGCTTAGTGTCTAGTTACTGTCCTCTAAAAATGCCACCTCCTGTTGATTATTTAACTGAGCATATCCCAATTACTAATTAGCTTCTTTCAAATTTCTTATATTCCAAACTTTAGTTCCCAACATAGGCTCACATTGTTCCTTTCCGAAATCCTTTTGCCTAGTGAAAGCAATCTGCAAAACAAGACCATCATAAAGAAGAGCATATATAGATAATTAATGTGAAAACACATCAATTGTGATAACCCAGAGCATATCAGAGAACCATTCATACCCTTCGCTCTAGAACAAGATACTAGATTTTTGATTCTTTAAGTTATTTTAACAAACACCTAGCTTGCAATATTTAAGAAGCCAAAACCAACACTAAGATAATTTTTAAACGTAACACCACCTTAACAACAGCAGGAAATTAAACGTAACAACACCTTGAATACTGAACTTACAGTTATTAATAGAAGATTTCAGTAGATATATATGGTAATTTCATGTCAAATCACAAATTCCAATTGGATAACTTAATAGGCTAATAGCACAGTAGCTAGACAAACCCTTTCTTGTAAAACGTTTCATTAATTTCAGAATATTGAACTTACAGTAATATTGCTAGAACTAGATATTGTTAAAATTATTAAACATGAGGCACGCGAAGCCTCAGCGGAACAATGTTCCTGCAAGTGAGAATTCCCTCTAAAAATTGATGAACATATGGTGATAGACCCTACTTCTGGCTTTTCATAGTATTATTTAAATTCTGACAGCAGATGATCAATTAAAAACAACGATCAATGACTGTACCACCCAAGCCAAGAATTTAAACAATGAGAACCTGCAATCATTAGCGAAAGAAACTAGAAAGCATTTTACAGTCCCTAATAAATGCAATGGATGGTAGGTAATAGAATAAAAATTTTGTCATAGAAATTTAATTTATAACAAACTAATCATGGCACATCAAAAATGGAAGACTCAAGCATTCATTTATAAACTCAAGAAACCTATACTTCATCTTATTAATTTGTTCGTTAATTTAGAACTGCACAAAATAAAGTGAAAGCAAGCAAAAAGAAGCCCAACAACTGACTCTCCGCACTACAATTACTATCCATTACAAGATGAACCAAATCATAAAATGAAATAGAAAATGACTCCCGTCTCGAAGCACATCTTTTTGGTCATGACTCGTCAAGAAGAGATTAATGACAATATTACTGCCCAAGCCTCCAATATTTTCAGTTCAGAATGGTTTCTCATATTCAATTAATCATTTTAATTTATCAAGCCCAACAGTGGTAAAACTTGTAACCCATAAAAACAAAGTTCATCACTTAAAATAATTTTTACCATGTTATACATCAGTAGTGGAACACATCAAGTTATCAACACATTATAATAAAACGAGTGATTAGTGAGATTATTAATGACCAGGGGTGACAAAATAGTGGCCAAGTTGGTTGAGCCACTTATAAAGAAGTCTGTTGAAAAATATATTAAATAACTTTCTAGTAAGCTCAACTAATACGAAACGGTTAACATTACAAATAATAATCACCATCTATATATCCAACAAAAGTTCAATTGACCAAAAAAAAAAGTAAAATTATGGAAAATAAGGAAAGCCCATCACAATCATGAAATGGATCACCTGCAACGATAAATATTAAGATGCACCTTAGCCATTAAGGGTAAGATTTATATTATATGTATCTGAAATACCAGATCCAATGATATAGGAAAACAGCTAGTATTCATATTTTACGTATTCTTCATTTTTCTCTTATAAAAATTAGTGATTTATCATGAAACTTATAAAATGTGCATTTTACTCATTTGGTTATTTGAAGCAATTATGCAACAGAAGGAACTCATGATGAGGATTTGGGGTATGTTGCACTAGAAAATTGAACTAGTATGCATGCTTCTTATCTGAATATCTAAGTACTTATGTTTCTAATCTTACTAATTATGTCGGTTACATATCTCACACCCTACCCATGTGTGGTGTGTCCCACATGGTACTCCATGCTATTTTGAAAATGAAGTATCCACTCTAATATGAGACTGAATTGACAGTAGGGATTGATGATAATATTCAAACAAGAGATCAACACCTAAACTAGTAACAAAAGTTATGGTTATAATGTCAAATGTAGTACAGGAACAGTTCTCACACAATCACTTGAGATAGTTTAATGAACAAAGATCCGTGACAATACTAGCACAACCAAGCTTAATGCAGTATAACGACAAAAGGGTCATCTACACATATGAAGAATTGGAGATACTAACCTATTGGCTTTTAAATTACACTCTAAGGGATTGATGATAATATTCAAACAAGAGATCAACACCTAAACTAGTAAGAAAAGTTATGGTTATAATGTCAAATGTAGTTCAGGACCAGTTCTCACACAATCACTTGAGATAGTTTAATGAACAAAGATCCGTGACAATACTAGCACAACCAAGCTTAATGCAGTATAACGACAAAAAGGTCATCTACACAGATGAAGAATTGGAGATACTAACCTATTGGCTTTTCAATTACACTCTGATTCTCCATAATTCACAATTTTAGAAAAAGATATTTATTCTTAATTCACACTTTACCAGAAATAACTAATTGTTAACTACCGTTTTCTAATAGAAAGGGTTATCTTGACAAGGTTCCCAAATGGAAATTTGAAGTCAGCAATCATCAACATATAACTTCTAATCAAATGAATTTATTCCATATTGCTGTCAGAAAAGAAAGTTATAGTGGTGTATGTGTATGAGCCAAAGATAGAGAAGAAGAAATGAGGAAAGCAATAAAGAATGGGAAATGATATTTGTGCTCCAAATTTTTCCATTTGCGCTCTACTGTAGAACAAAACTTACATCATTTTAACCTTGAAGTGAAATGCAAATATCACTAAATATAGGCTTATGTTGGGTTGGTTATTACCTGCATTGACTCCAATTTCATCTTCTTGAAGATCTGAATCAGCATCTGACATCAACTTGAGCTCAGTGTACTGAATGTGAGGCAATTCTAGATGGCGTGTTTCCTCATTTTTTAATGCCCCAATTAATGCACGAGGAGAAGAAGTAGAAGCATTTGAAAGAATGGTGGCTTTAAGCAAGGGATTCCTACCATGTTTCTTTGAGTTCCTCATCTTCAAAGGCTGCCCACAACAAGAACACCTATTAACAATACTACCTTTCACAGCTAGGACCAAATCATTACCTTTCAAAAAAAATATAATATAATAGATAAGACATCTGGAAACATATCAATTGCCCTGCAGAAGAATGCCCATCTACCGAAAATGTTCCATATGACCCTCCCCAGCCCCATGTATCATCCATTGCTTCCAATCAAGCATCGTCCATTGCTTCCCAATCTATGCTCTTCGATGCCTTGAATGCTCTAAGGCAAAAAAAAATTCAAAATACGAAAGTAGAGAAATCTCAAAGAGAAAAAGAGCAACAACTGATTTTTCATATATAGCCGCATGATTTGGTGTTCTGCAGGCTCGATTGGCTTAGGTGGTGTATTTTAAAGACTTTTAAATATTTTAAAAGTTTAGTTCTATTTAATTAAGACATTTAAAGAGTTTATAGAAGTTTAGTGGTATTCAATTATAATTTTTTTAATATCTTTAAAAGTTAGGTGGTATTGAATTAAAATTTTTACAAAGTTTATAAAAATATTTTGGTATTCAAAAAGTCATAAATTTTAAAGATTTCTATCAAATAGTAGAGTTTGACAGACTTTAGAAAAAGAATTATAACTATCAACTCATATCTAAAGTCTTATCTCATCTCTAAATATTTCTAAAGACTTCCAAATAAACACAAAGGTGAATAAAACTAGTTATTAATTAGACTTTGTCTTTTATTGGGTCAAATTAGTTATTTATTTTATATGGGCTAATAAATATTAATATGTGATGGATAAATAATTTGGTAAAATTTGGGCCATAAAAATAATTGGATTTATTATAATTTTATTATAAGAGAATTAACAAGATATATTAATAAGTAAACAAACCTAATCAGAATTGGTGAGGAAAAAAGCAGCCGTTCGAATGCTTCCAATAGAAAGAGGAAAGAGATTTGTTCAACAAATGTGAGATAAAATCATAAAACTCTTATATCAATTGTAAATATTATGTATTATAATATATGAAAATAAAAAATATATGATGTGTATGTGTATATTTTTTTTTAGTTTTCTGACACTTTAACCGAAGGAAATCACTGTTAATTTTTGAGACATCATCTATATTCGTCTTCAAGTGTCTTTGGTGTATCATAGTGAAATAATGTAACATGTGGTTGTATTCCTACATGACAAATTGACAGAATCGTTATCTTTCCCTTATAAAAAAAAAGGGAAAAACGCACTGCTTTAATATATGTTATGCGCATAAAAAAGGTCCACACAATCAAACAAAATTAGCAGCAGTTAAGATGAAAATTTGGGTTGACAGAATCACACAATCACACACACACACACACACACACACACACACACACACATACACATATATATATATATATATATATATATATATATATATATATTAGAAAAGCAATCAATAATAAAAAGCAATCAATTATTAATAAAAAGCGTATGCATATGCATAAAGTATATATAGCTCAATGAAAAGTGAGCTTAATTTTTGTATTGCGTCGTAGTTTCTAAAGTTTTATTGGTATCCGAGTATCAAAATGTATCATGAAATGAGTAGAATAATGTAAACGCTTTCAACATATATAAAATCTCATGCCACAATAATATAATGAGATATACTCTAGTTCATGAAAAAAGAAGGAGAGGTTGTACACATGGGCTAATTAACAATTAATATAAGTTGCAATATATATTAGAAGTATACAAAAGTCTATCACAGTCTTGATAAAAAGTTTATAAAAGTCTGTTACTTATTTCATGGAGTCTATAAAAGTCATTTTAAAAAAGTCTTTAGAGTCATTAAAATTCCACAAATTCTACAAAGTCTGTCACATAAAAAAAGTATTTAAAAATTTTAATTGAATACACCCTCCTTAGAGAAAAGGGAGATTAGGACGATTTCTAAGATTAGGGCTTCTCGTACATGACGGAGGAGGAGGTATATTGGATGGAGCAAGTTGAGGCTAGCCCATCTACGATCTAGTTAAAACATTCAATTTTGGCTAAGGAAGAGACTCAATTGATCTCTTACTTTTCTCTTTAGCCGAACCACGCATGCACGCACACACCCACCAACTAAAGAACACTGAAGACCGACTCTGTTCCACAAGCACATAAGAATACTGATATGTTCCAAAAAAAAAAAAGAGTTAATAACATTTTTTTAAAAAAACAAATCTTTTATAAGTAATATTATAATAAGTTGTTTAAAAAATGTAATTATTATAAGTAACTTTACTACTCTAAAAAATTTAATGTATTTATATTAAAATTTATATTTACCATAATTAATTCTAAAAAATTATTTAGAACAAAACAGCGACTAATTTTATTTCTTGCAAAAAACTTCTGAACAATAATATATAGTGAGTAATAATTCCTTCATTAGTATATTTTTTCCTTGCAATATTTCATCATAAATTTGCGCAAAAAAAATCCTTCTATCACTTCAATTTTGCGAGAAAAAAATAAAAATTGTGAAGGATTTTTCTTTCGCTAATCACTATATTGTCACTAAATATTTTTCCTTCACCGTTCCTTCACTAAACAACTCCTCGTATGAAGGAATAAATTCCTTCACAAAATTTTCTTCGCTACATCCTTATTTTGGTGTAGTGAATGTACAAGACTTGACTTAATTTTTTTTTTCTTTTCTTCACGCTCATCCGTGCTTGTAACGCTCTTGATTGTACCAAAGCACTTTACAATGGCACCTATCAGTTTGCCACCGTACTTCACAGGATTCTTTAGTTCGTTCTATCGTCGCTGAAAATATTTTTATTTTAAGCAAGTGTGAGCATTCGATTGCTCAACAAGTTCTAGCAGTTGAATAACAATGAAATCAAAGATCATATAATCTTTCTAGATTCTTTAGAAGACTTCAATAACTGAACAAGAGTTATGAAGCAGTATGAACAACATGAATAATTCCGATTCCTATCATTTAAAAACATCAATAACATATATCTTTATATAACACATTTCATTTAACACTTCTATGACTTAATTCATCCTACACAACTACATATGTGACAAGAATCACCTTTTCAACATATGTATACACAAACCTAATACTCAACACACATCGAGTCTTCAACAATTATCAATATAGTAAGCTGAGAGGCTCCCCAGCAAAAAAATAATGAATTATTTTTTCGTCTCATCTATACTGTCTTTTACAGCGAGTTAGATCGGTTGCTAGTTCATCTTAAACCTTTGCCCATAACAAAGGAGTTGTTTAACTCAGATACCAACGATTAAAGAGTACGATTGTACAACTTAAAATTAACATACCATTCTTACCTTTATCTTGTTGAAATAATCAACACAAATTCATTCTTTATACAGTTCATGAACAAATAGAACTTTTACAACTTGAATAGTTCAATCATAGAACAATTCATCTTAAAAGCACATAAGTGCAAACAATTGGCACATATCACAATTCATGGTACACATCTTGCATAAACATAACACATTTGCACATAGATTATAACTTACTCAAATACAATTGTAGAATTTTGTTTTCCTGGTACTAACTATGTACGAGGCAAGAACGTCTTTTACACCCCGGAGATGGCCCCGGAGGGTTATAGTAAACCTCAAACCACAAAGACAGCCCTGTGGGATAACACATCAAATCCAAGAGACAACACCGTGAAACATCAAATCAACCTTAGAGACAACCCCGAGGAAAGACAGAAACAACAACAGTTAAACCCCGGAGATAGCCACGAGGGACAGCCAAAAGCCATTTCAACCCTGGAGATATCCCCCAGGTGGGTAAAAAGTGGAGTGTTGACAACACAATATAAACCACAGACATCCAGCTTTAAACATGATTATCAAGATCCATCACACCAATCCCGAGAGAAGACTACACAAAGACAACTCAACGAACTGCCTGCGAAGACCTGAAGATGTTATTCTGGTCATGGACCTCTCTTCTTGGATTCGATAAAAAGAAAGCCGCATGTCATTGCGTAGCTCTCAAAAAGAGCTTTTCGGAATGGTATGGCACACTTCCATAGGATTCCCGGATTAAAAGTTATTAAGGTTTAAGCAGACTGCACAGCGATCATGGTGCACGAACTTTGAGGTGGTAGGGGCCCACCAGGCCCTTCCACAGGGGAAGCCACAGGTCTACCTGTGGAAGACCAGGGCTATATGTATTAGACCCCCTAACTCATTTTAGAGAGAGAGAACTCAGTTGACAACTTCTAAAGAGAGAAATCAGAGGGTCTGAGAGAGAAAGGGAGAGTTTCTTCATCTTAAACTCTGCAAATCTCAATTGTAAACACTTCTATACATATATACTACAACATATCAAGTTTTAACCTGTGAAAACTAAGTTTAAAGGTGCCTAAAGCCATTCGATAGCAGTTCTCGTGCCAGACTATAAGATCTTTTCAGATCTGTGCTATATATATATATATATATATATATATATATATATATATATATATATCTTAGTTAATATTGCATAGATCTAGCTTTTTAACCATTCATTTTGTGTAAATATTCAGTATTTAAAGTGTTTTGACTAGATGTATACTAGGTCTAGCCAGATCTAGCTTTTAATCGGTTCAAAAGTTGTAAAACTTGAACCGTTGAGCTAGAATGTCTAGGATCTAGATAAATATAGTTTACTTTCTATTTTTGTAAATATTAAGCAACCACATGACCCTAGATCTGTATCTATAGGAAACGGGAGGCTTGTTTACTCACGTACAAGGATTTAATCAATAAATCTCTTGTTTAGCGAAATTTTAAGTTATATGTACATAATATATTTAAATGTTTATTTTGTAAGCTTGAAATATTCATGTAAGCCTATCCTTGAGATTGGTGATTTTAAGAGTTTTGTTGGTTTTCTCATTGGATTGAGGTTCGGGTATCTGTGCTTCCTTTTTCTTGTCAGTAGTCTGACTGCCACCTTGTGCGGAGGACTCTGGTTGAGTAGGTATTTGTTAACCCTGAGTAATTTTACTCTACTCTTTTAGGAAGACAGCTAGTTCTGCTATCTGACTTCTGAGTCCCTCAAAATCTTCTCGAGACACAAAACCTGACCTCTGTTAGGTACTTTCCTCCATATAAGTGGATAGGCTTTGTGCCTTCCTAAATTTGGATCTGGTAATGGGACCAATCTTGCCTACAATAAAAGTAGGTAGTTTAGTCTTGATAAACCCGAACAGTATGCATGCTCATGCAATGTGTTAGTTTTTAGGGTTTTTTTTAATGTACGTTTTCTTGCAAAACCAATGTCAGTTGTTTTGATGATAGGATTTGATATCTGTACAATAATGGAATTGACAAAGAATGGAAATAATATTTACATTTAATTGATATTTACATAGAATTGAACTTTACATTTAATTGAAAGGGAAAAGCATGAAGAAACTTTCCTTCGTGTTTGGTTTATCAAAGGCTAACCTATCTTAGGGTTACTTTAACGGGCTTTTCAGCATGAAGGTTCCCAGATCATCGCAATCTACTAGATGGGAAGTTAATCTGATATTTCAATTGCAGCGGATCTGAGTGGTGCCTTTCCTGAGCCTCGCGGGATTAGTCTCCTCTTGAGTCCAGTAATCAACCACTGACGGGATTTCCTCCTAATGGAGGGACCACACAACATACATTCATCGCGTCTCACCACGTGCAATATGATGACATTGTGTGTGAAGTACTAATATTGTAATGCCCCCAAATCCGAATACTCGATACCTCGGATCCGATGCATTACGATCCAACCTTCATCTGATTATTTATAACTTTTATTCATAAATTAATGAATACAACTTCTCTTTGATACCAAATAGGATATTAATTCCTTCCATTTCTAGGATTTATGTAACGACCCTAAAGCTTTACTAAGTCAATTCTCAATCTTAGTTATTAACCATTTTCTTTACATCACATTTGATGTTATACGTAATAATAATGCGGAATAATTAAAACTTTTCTGTATTCTTTATTTATTTCCTTGAATCATAACCATTATCAATTACAAGTCCTTGAGTTGAATCTATTCTATGATTTGATTCATCAGAGTTAAATTATAGGACTTCACATCCAAATTCGATATCCGTATATACCGAGTAATTATGGCTTTACAACTCTACATGAGTTTAACATCGAAAATAACTATCAAGTGCATCATCTAAAACCTAAAACATGATTCACAACTATATCTTCAGATAAACAAATCAAACTTCTTGTGTTACTATTGGTCTCTATCATTCAAGTAGCACGTAACGTTACCTTGAATCTTTAACATGCAAAAATGGTTATTTACAACGATGAGCTCGATAACTCAATAAATCTAACAGTTTTCATGCATCTTATTGATAAGTGGGTTTTATACCCACGAATCGGCTCCTAAATCAAGCTTAAACGGTGTTAATTCCTTGATTTTATGTTTTGTTTTTACTTGTTTAGCTTTGTTTTGTGTTTAGAATTGGTGGAGTGGCATTTGGATAAAAAGGGTGGACTTATGGTGGAATGTGGCAGGAAAGGGAGCAAAATGGAGCAGTTAGCAAAAGACACCCCAGCCGGGGCTGGCCATTTCCAAGATAAAAACTCCGCCGGGGCGGGGGGGGGGGGGTGCAAACTCAGTTAGCAGTCCATATGCTAGCCGGGGCTGGCTTGTTACACAGCAACACCCCTGCCGGGGCGGGGGTACGGGGCAGATGAGAGTTCTGTTCTTTTCGAATGCTGCAAACGTGAAGCTTAAGTGTTTGCAATGACTTGGGACTCAACTATGGATGGAATTGTAATCAGAATACGTGTCTACGCATATAAATAACATCAAATAACATGATTGAAAAAGAGAGAAGAAAGATACAAGGCAATTAACAACATTGAAGAAAGTTTTTTGAGCAAGAGGATTGGAGAGAGTTTGTTGATGGAATTTCACAACAATTGCAGATTGGGCTTTAGAGAAGGGTGGTCTTGAATTTATTCTTCTGCTACAGTTTTATATTTGTAATTGGGATGATGTTTTCTTTAATTAATTCAGTTGTTATTTCATTGATGATGAACTAAATTACTTTTTAGGCTTATAACGAATCTTTGAGTGGAACGATGATTATGTAACTTTGATTTTCAGTTTAATAAACTATCTTTCGGGTTATCTATATTGATTTGTGTTTGAATTTATGAATTGCCCGATCACCAATTTTATGTGGACTTTTATGGATTCGAGAGAGGAAATACAAGTGTAGACTTAGTCAATATAACATGTGTTCTTGAATTCTGTGAATGAATGAAATCTTGATGTATGTTAGGGTAGAGATATGCTTAACATCACATGTAATCGGATAGAGAACTTGAATTTAAACCTTCTTTAATTGTAATTCACATAGAGATATAGTGAGTTAGTTAATTAAGGTGTTTAACTGAATTCTATCTAATTTGTGGATTTGAGTTAATATGGTACTAGTGCATCGAGAGGTGGTTAGTTCTACTTGAGTGTTCTTGATTAATAAACTGGGATAGTGAATTAAATTGGAACAAGGTGTAATAATCAGAGTGATGCTTAGGGTGAAGTTGTAAGCTTAATTCTCCAATATTTGTTTGAAGATTTAGTTTTTAAAGTTTGTTGATTGTTTGGTATTCTTAGTAGTTTTAATATTTTTAATTATAATCTTGAAATTGGTTAGTTTAATAAAATTTGGATTAATAGGAAATTGGTAATTGTAAGGATTAATTTTTAGCCAATCTCTGTGGGAACGATAATTGACTTATCATTATATTACTTGTTGACCACGTATACTTGTGTGTTGTGCGTAACTAGATTTTACCTAACAAGTTTTTGGCGCCGTTGCCGAGGATTATAGATTTTAATAATTTTGCAATATCAGTTTAATTAGTCCAGTTTTACTTAAATATTTTTCTTTTTGTTTTGTTCTTTCTATTTCAGGTTCTTGAAGTCGGTTTATGCAAACTCGTTCCAAAAACCCAGAATTACTTCCTTTGGAGGACGACTTCGAAAAATGGTTTCAAATGTAAGTAAGTGGATCAAGGACACTAGGGAAGATTTTGAGAACTCTGGAAAAGAAGAAGTAATGGCTACCGAAGATCAGAAAGCGTTGAGAGACTTTGCTACACCTAAGGTGACTGAGCTTCAGTCGAGTATCACCAGGCCAGCGATAGCTGCAAACACATTTGAGATCAAGCCTGGAACTATTCAGATGATCCAAAACTTAGTACAGTTTGGGGGACTTACAAATGATGATCCAAATAAACATTTAATCATCTTTTTGGAGATATGCGACACCTTCAAATACAATGGGGTGTCGAATGATGCAATTAGACTTCGCTTGATTCCGTTCACATTGCGGGACAAGGTGAAGAGTTGGTTATACTCACTACCGTCGGAATATGCATACCTGAGGTGTTTAGGAAGTGGCTTAAGCTCAAGTGTAGGTGGCTCCTCTAATGAAGGTTTTATCCTTGCTGTGGCTTTCTCTTCCATGTGTAATGGCTCAAATGGTGCCTTGAATTTACTAACTCGTGGCAAGGAATCCAGCATGTGCAAATAATCCACAAATTTTGGATCTAAATCTTCATCCCCTAGTAATGTAGTTTCCAATGGATCACCAGCCAAACTTTTAACCATGTCTTTGTTGATTATCTGATCAATGACATCCATCCTGAAACACTCCTCTTCATCCGTAGGGAACTTCATGGCCTTGAATACATTAAACTTTATTTCCTGATCTTGGACCCTCATGGTTAATTCACCTTTTTGTACATTTATGAGCGTCCTTCTCGTAGCCAAGAACGCTCTCCCTAGGATGATTGAGATGTTCTTATCTTCCTCAAAATCTAGAATTATGAAATCCGCGAGAAATATAAATTTATCTACCTTGACCAAAATATCCTCCACAATGCCTCTCGGGTATGTAACTTATTTATCTGCCAATTGTAGAGATATATTGATCAGTTTCGGAGCTGGTAAACCCAATTCTGTGTATACTGATAACGGCATAAGGTTCACACTTCTCCCCAAATCACATAAATATTTGTTGAACGCCATGTTCCCAATTGTGCACGGAATGGTAAAACTCCCCGGATCTTTCAACTTTAATGGTAACTTTCACTGTAAAACTGCACTGCACTCCTCCGTTAATGCCATTGTTTCGAAATCTTCCAACTTCTTTTTTCTAGACAGAATTCCCTTCATAAATTTAGCATAACTAGGCATCTGCACTAGGGCTTCTACGAAAGGGATGCTAATATGGAGTTTCTTAAAAACTTCTAAAAATTTAGCGAACTGCTTATCTAATTTCTACTTTTGGACTCTTTGCTGAAACGACGATGGTGGATACACAACGGGCTTATCATCTAACTTTGTCTATTCAACTTGTTTTTCCTCACCCTATTTCTTTTCAACCACTTTGTTTTCATCAACCTTGTCATCCGTTCTAACTGAATTTTCTGCAATTGTCCCATCTAACTGTTTTCCACTTCTCAAGGTGATTGCCTGACTCTGCTCGTTATTTCCCTTCGGATTCTTTTCGGTGTCACTTGGTAGAGTCCCTTACGGTCGATTTTTTAATGCTAAGGCTAGTTGTCCCATCTAATTTTCTAGATTCTTAATGGCTACTGCCTGCGTCTTCATAACTGCCTCGTTGCTCGTTATATACTTCGACAATAACTCCTCTAAATATGTTTTTCTCACTTGATGCTGAGTTATTTATTGCTGTTGATTCTGAAATCCCGGGGGATAAGTGATAAGTAGGTTTTATATCTACTTATTCAGTATCTATTACTTGAATTATTTGCTTAAACTCATGTTTCGTAGTTACTTTTCATGCATTTTGTGTTCATTTTGTAGATTATATGTTTGGGAGCTGTGTGAGCGACTATTGGTATGAAGACGCAAGGAAAAGTAATCCGGACATCGTTTGGACCCTCATGTTCATTTCATGTTCTTGGCTTGAAACTTGGACTATATTGTAGAGCTTCTTCTTATCTTTTCGGAACATCTTGAATCATTCCAATCGGAGTTCGAATGCAAGAGTTATGACATTTGTACCAACGAAAGTTGAACTTCATTGTTTTGGGTGGCCATTTGCATAGCAGTCACTTCCAGTACAATTTCCACCTTCATCCGTTCGTTATTTCTAAAAACTCAAAGAATGAAAGTTATAGAGCTTGTCAATAGCTTCGATTTGATAGGTGGAAGATCCCGTAACTCCTCCCGGATCAAAAGTTATGGCCGTTTTACCAGAGGACACTGCAGTAGAAAAATAACTAACAGCTTATACCCAAGCCGGGGCTTGCAATTTTATGCCTTATACACAAGGCGGGGCTTGGGGTCCTGAGTTCAATAATAGCAGCATAGCAAGCCGGGGCTTGCTATTTACAAGGCAACACCCAAGCCGGGGCTTGGGTACGCCCAAAAAAGGCAATTTTAACTGGAATTTGAGTTCAATAAGGATTGGTTCGAGTTGTTTGATTCAATGACTTCCATGAGGACTTAAAGACATAAAAAGAGGCATATAAAAGGAGGAGAATTGCAAAGATGAAGAGAGGAGAAGAATTCCATTAGATTAGATTATAGTAGATTAGGAAAAAACCCTAGTTCTTATTAGTTTTGGAGAATGAAGCAACTTGGAGACCATTGAAGATCAAGAGAAGGAGCTCGAGGAAGATGGAGATTTGCTGACAACAAATTTATTCTTCACTCTATTCTTATTTTTGTCTTTCAATGTTATTTTAATTGTGGATTCTTAGTTTTAATTCAGTGAAATAATTTTTTGTTTGAGATTACAATGGATCTTATTGTGTAGTTTATTTTAATATGCTTCGCTATCAATTATTAGGTTCTATTGTGAGGATTGTCTATTATGATTTGGACTTAATTGCTTAATTGCCTAGCTAACAATTACCGTGATAATCTATATGAACTCGAGAGATGAAGTTTAGATTTTGATCTGATCATGATAGCATTTGTTTATGATTTTGCCATAGATACAATTCGTGATTCGTGTTTAGGATAGAGATATGCCTTTACGCCATATGTAATCTTATAGAGAACTTGTGCTTTAAATCCTTTTTAATTGTAATTCACATAGAGATATAATGAATTAGTTAATTAGGGTGTCTTGCTTAATTCTATCAATTGTGGATTTAAGTGAGTATGAGTATTATGCATCGAGAGGTGGTTTTATCTGCTTTAGTATTCTTGATTAACAATTTAGGATAGAAAATAATTGATGAGAAGTGTGTTAATTTAAATGAAGCAATAAGTGAAGTTGTGATCTTAAATCTTCATAATCTGATTTTTAATTAGTGATAATTAGAATTAGTGCAATTAGATAATTTAATTTATATTGTTAAATTGTCTGTTTAAATAAAATTAGTTTGCTTAAGGGTTAGTACTTGGTAATTTGTATTAATAATTTCTCATGGGAACGATACTCTACTTTTACTGTATTACTTGTTGACCACGTATACTTGCGTGTTGTGCGTAATTAGATTTTACCCAAAAAGTTTTTGGCGCCGTTGCTGGGGAATTAGTTAATATATTTTTGCTAATATTAACTTCAATCAAATTAATCTTAATTTAAACATTATATTTTATTTTATTACCTTCCTATTTTTCTCTCTTTTCAGGTACCATGGTTGGATGCAATTATCAAAGGCTATATTCGAGTATGACTCAGCCAAGGGGAGCGGGGATTGATGGTATCAATGCATTGTCTGCATTATCAGCATAACTTGAGACACTTTCGAGGAGGTTGGACGTTGTTGCAGCCCAACGTAATTGAAGGATAGCAGTTACTTGCAATTATTGTGCTGACAATCACCCGAGTAATCAATGCACCATCAGTCTTGGGCCGGTACAGTATGGTGGTAACTATCTCAACAACTATTCTTATCCCAGTTATCATCAAGTTTGTGGGTATCACCCGGATTCATCATGGAACTATAATGATCAAGATCAGTACTCTACTCCAAATCCAACATACATACCGAAATTCTCATGTCAACCTCTATTGCCACAAGAAAAAAAGTTAAATTTGGAGGAATTACTGTCAAAGCTCATAGCAAACCAAGAGGAGAGGATGATGAGTCAAGAAATATCGAGCCATAATTTTCAGAACCAGATGGAACAACTCAACACCACTTTAACCCTTGGTCCTTAATACATGGATTCCAAAATTGAGACAGATAATTCAAGGTTGGAGGAATTATTGTCCAAGTTCATAGCATCAAATGATGAAAAGCCCCCAAATCCGGGTACTTAAAATCCGAATTCGGTGCTTCACGATACCATTTCTATGAGCGGAATAACACTAATAATAATAAATATAATATAGATACCAACTTAATTTACATATTTATCAGAGTCTGAATCCCAAGTACGGAACCTTTAATACACTCCTTACATAACATGATAGATAATATATATCATTGTCTTAATAATATCAAACTATTACATAAGATAGCATTGCATTCATTCAGCAACCTTTCCTTTTCCCTTGTTCTTAGCAGAGCTCTCTGGTTGTTCACACTTGGCTGAAAATATTTAAATTAAGCAAGGATGAGCATTTGAGTGCCCAGCAAGTAATAGCAATTATATATATAAGCTGAAAGGATTAAATATTTTTTTTGTACTACCTTTCTACAACAATTCAATAGTTGTAAAGTAATCTGAACCGATAATAATAACATAACAACTTTCTATCAAATTTTTAAAACTACGTAATGACTATAAATAGGGTCAAGGTGACATACTATGAACATTATTTTTAATTTTTGAATAGATTTAGCAGAACTTCATCCGCAAATCGTCATAACTTACGGGCACGGGGGTGATCAGCCCGTTGTACCCTGTATTTATCAATACTACATGCAAGAACGATGTTATCGTTCACTCTGTCCACCTTGGGTGTATAAAAAGTTTTTCCGTGTACGGGATGTTCATACTTGTCGGAGTTCCAAACCAAAGGTTTTATCTTGTTCAACAATAATCTATAATTCAACATATATATATACGGATAATTAACAAAGGTGTATCAACATGTGATTAAATACAATGATTATCCAAGTGGGCACACTTGTATAATCATTTATAGAAATTAACGAACAGAATATATATCTGAATTACTATATACTAACATGTTGATAATCAATGAGCGTATATAATATAGAGTTAATAATCTGTATAGTAATAATATAATTTAGAAACATTCTTACTCATGTCCATTGCATAAAATAATACAAAGGTAAGATACTTGTCTGATACGCTGCTTACAATTCACAATCTAGTTTTATCTTTTATATAACCACCTATCAGTAATAAAATCATTTTACTAATTAGAACAACATATCGTAACACATAACACTGCTTATTGCAGTCAACACATAACCTAATCACATTGTCACTTATGTTTAACAACCATTGAATCACAAATAAACACATATCTAATCAAATTATCTAAGTCCAGATTAATTTCTGAAATATGTCGATGTACCGACAACTTTATCAGGTAATAATCGAGTCTAAGACTCTATCCTGTAGCTCAATATCTGTAATTATCAATCATATTATTTTTAAATGACTTAATATAATTTTAAAACATTTATTATAATTTATCATTAATTTTCAAACATCGGAATCATTATTAAATAATTTAAATATTAAACAATTCTATTATCATTAATATTTAATTACTATTAAACTATTAATGAAACCATTGTCAAAATATTAAAGTTATTTATAATATCTCAAAATACTTTTAAAGTATTAATATTACCCTTAAATGATTTTTAAAATAATTAAAATTATTTTTAAATAATTACCATTAATATTTAAATATTAATGTACTATTTATCAAAATATTAAAAGTCATTAATTATAACTTAAATTATTTTTAATTCATTTATATCCTTTTTAAATGATTTTTAAATTAATAAAATCATTTTCAAACTATTTATTTAATATAATTCTTAAATAAATTTAATATCATTTCATATTAAATTAATATTAAATTATTAATGAACTTATTCTTTAATTATTAAAAGTTATATTTTATAACTTAAAATATTTTTAAACACTTTATTTTTATTTAAAATGATTTTTCTAATATTAAAATTATTTTTAAACTAAATTATTTAATATAATTATTAAATAACTTTAATATCATTAATAATAATTAATTAATAAAATTTACCTTCAAATATTGAAAGTTATATTTTATAACTTAAAATATTTTTAAATACCTTATTATTATTTAAAATGATTTTTAATATAATAAAATCATTTTTAATTAATTTATTTAATTCATTTAGTAAATAACTTAAATATCATTAATATTAATTTATTAATGAATTTCATCACAAAATATTAAAAGTCATTAAAAATAACATAAAATTTTTTCTTATATCATAATATAATTTTAAATGATTTTTTAAATATTAAAATTATTTTTAAATAATTTATTTAATATAATAATTAAATAAATTAAATACTTTTGATATTTAAAAAATATTAAATATTTATGAAATATATTAAAAATAATTAAAAACTAATTTTTAGACTTTAAAATAATTTTTAATAATTTATTTTGTATTTTTAATAATTAAAAACTAATTTTCTATAATTATTTAATAAAAATAATTAATTTTCAAAAATATCTGTCGCTAAAGGGCCCTATAGCGACGAAACTGTCGCTATAGGTGTTCTTGAGGTGTTCTTCATGAAACCTAGAACATCAAGTCAGTTACTGAGTGACCAAGTTTGACCAGGTTTAATTTAGTGTGTGTTGTGTTTCTGAGCATGTTGTTTGTCAGACCGTGTAGTGATAATGCAAGACTACAAGATCCAACAACAAACAAGATTAAAACATGTACCAATTGAAAGATCTAAGCCTTCAAAGGGACTGTCATACCTGTTATTCATTTTCTGGGTTACCCAAAAATGAAGAACAGTTCGACCTGTCCATTTTGGGCTTCCACAACTTGCATTTCTGTTGATGTTAATGTTATTTAAGACGTCTAGACTGTAGCTAGCATGCAAGAGAATATATCTGTTACAAAAAATACATCTAACAACATTACATCACCAAGATCTGTGTCGGTCAACCCATGTCAGAACACATGTTCATCAGTTTTTTGGGTTGCCCAGAAAACATGAACTGTGTTCTACCAGACTACTTTGACCGGCCACTGAATCAAACCTACTTGATGCTTAGGAGATTTTAAGGCATAAATATGTATTACATATACAAATCTACAACTTAGATACCACAACAACAACAAAACTCCCACAACCTGCCAGATCTAAGCGATTGAATATGTTGTTAGCGCTGATCGTGGCTTTCTGGGCTACCCAGAAAAGGCCCGGTCAATACCGATCAACGGCTTTTGATCGCTAATAACTACAAATCTACATACCCAATGACCCTGATTCCACTTTTAGATTAAAGACCATATTACAAGCTACATATAACAACTTAAAAACAACAAAACTCGTAAACGAGTAAGGATCTGTGGCCACTAACATTCGTTGTCAGACCATAGATTGAACTTTTTCCAGATTTTGTAAAATGCTAGATCTGAGCCTATAGATATTATTGATCTAACATCTATCAACCCAAAGCACTTAATTAGACTCCATACCACATATTTAACACATCAAACTAACATCTAACAATAGAATTAATGGACAGATTTTCAAGTTAGTGTTTATACCTTCTATAATCAATTTATGATTCAAGGCTACTGATTTGGTTAGTGGATTTCGTGGGGCTGGTTTTGTGACTGGTAAATGAAGGAAAATCGTGGATTTTAGAGAGAGAAGCTCAAGGCTAAGTGTTGTGCAAAATAAGCTAACAAATGAACTTTTTCTCTCTCTAATCTATATATAGAAGTGGTAGATACATGTATTGGTGGATCTAGAGCTCTTGTGCTGTCAATTTTAAGTCAAGAGAGTTGGTACATTAGGTCACCAACTTCTCCTATTGTCAAAACTTATTTGTTAGACTTCAATTATGCACCAAAGGGTATAATGGTCAATTGCTACATAATTTTAATGGCAATCTTGTAATCCTTGCAAACCCTCAGGGTTTAACCCTAAGGTTTAGCACAAAATGAAATTCTAGATTTTCATTTAGGGTTTAAAAATAAAATAAAATAAAAATTAGTTTCTAAAATTTGTAATTAGGGTTTTCTAAATTAGATTAGTTTTCTAATTACTTTATACAGAAATATTAGGGTTTAACATCTCTAATTATAATTAACTTTGCTAATTTAGTAATTAGGGTTTACGATTTTGATAATTAGGGTTACTAAATTATAATTAGGATTTCTAATTACCAAATTAGGGTTCTAGATATTAGGGTTTTAAATTGCTAATTAGGTTTTTCATAATTAGCAATAAAATTTACTGTACATGATATTAATCACATTAACACAATTTCTAACTGATCACAAACTCCAGTTTAGGTTTCAAATTAAGGTTTCTTATTTCAAAAATTTGGGTTTTATTATTAGGGTTTTTCTAATGATTAATTAGGGTTTCTAAACTTTAATTAGGATTTACCTAATTAATCATTTAATACACAACATAGATCATATAACACAGTTATATAATAGACTTAAACTCACAATTGAGTTTCAATTTAGGGTTTCCCACCATAAAATTAGGGTTTTTAAATATTGTACCATAATTGACCAATCATTGACAATATGTACATACAGTACATATTTATATCACTGAAAAAATTAAAATATAATTAATATTATATTATTATTCTCATCCCTTGATAAAAATCTAAAGTTAGGGTTTGGATTCCATATCTGATTTATTCCTCCATAATTAACCTTAATAATTAAGGTAAAATAATTAACTTAATAATCTGTATAAAATTCATATAATAAAATAATTATTATAATTATTCTAAAAATCACTTCATATATTATTTAAATAATATATGATTGTATTTTCATGGAAAATAATTAATAAAACATTTCTGCTATAAAATTAATTATTATAAAAATATAATTTATACTAATCAATAGCTCTAAAATAAAATTAGTTGCAAATATTCATGTAATAAATATATTTTTATTTATCACATAAATACATAGACACCTTATCTTGTACAAATCCTCATCCTTAAAAAGAATAAAAATTTATACGAAAAATTTCTGATTTATTTATATAGAAAATATCGGGTTGTTACATTCACCCTCCCTTATAAAGATTCCGTCCTCGGAATCGCCATTTTAAAACATGTACATACCAGGGTACATAGCATACACAATTATTGTAAGTAGATTTCGATCATAATTTGATCGAACTGATATTTAACTATTCATATAAAGCTTGTCTATCTGATTAAACAGAAATTTGATTTCTAAAATAACTCAAATTCCTCCTTCAAAAATTTCTTTATAAAATAATTTACTATACATAGGAAAATAAAATAAAAGTGTATGAATAATACCTGGAGTTCCATTGCTAGCTGCTATGGTATCTTGAACAGTCATGTTGTAGACCCTTGCTGTTGATTTTATTGGCTTGTTTGATGAAGTTAGTCCTGTGATTGCTAAAGTCCCACTGCTAGTGCCAGTATTCACACTTCTTGTCTCCGTCCTCCTCTTCGGACAATCCTTCACCTTGTGTTCAGTCGATCCGCACAGAAAACACCCACTATTCATCCTAGGATTAGGGCAGTTGGGAGAGATATGGCCCTCCTGCCCGCACTTATAGCAAACAAATTTTTCCTTCAGACATTCTCCAGAGTGGTTCTTTCCACAATTCTTGTACTGTACCGCTGGCTTCTAAACACCTTCTTGCTTCACCTGCACACTTCCAAAGTTGTTCACCTTCCTCTTTCCATCTCCACTCCTGCTCCCACTATTAATTCCTACCTTCCCATCTCCTTCTACCTTACCCTTATTCTTCCTCTCCTTGTTGTAGAGGCTCATGGCCTCACTTCCCTCCTCAGCTATAATCGCTTTCTCCATGAGTGATACAAATGTAGGGATCTACAACACTGCTACCTTATTGTAGAGCCAGGGTTTTAATCCCAGCTCAAACCTTCTCGCTTTTCTAGCCTCCGTATCAACTTGATGCGGGGCAAACCTAGCCAACTCATTAAACCTAGCGGCGTATTCAAACACCGTCATATTTTTCTACTTCAATTCTAGAAATTTTACCTCCATTCTCGCCTGCATACTAGATGAAAAATAGCTCTCGAAGAATAGTGTTTTAAACCTATCCCATGTCACCACACCTTCTCCTGCCCCTCGCCTGATTCGCTTCCCACCAAAAGTTTGCCTCACCCTTCATCATATAGGTGAAAAAAGCTGTCTTCTGCCCCTTAGCTACCCTAGCTATCACGAATGCTTTCTCAATCTCTTTGGCCCAAGTTTGGGCTTCAACAGGGTTAGTTGTACCTTTGAATTCCGGCGATCCCATAGCCTTGAAATCATTAAAGTTCGCCAAACGATTGTCTGGCTGGTTCCCTGCGGCTTGTATTCCCTGTTCCATAGCCTGGGCTACCATGTTTGCGAAGTTCTGCACCGGGTCTGCTTGTTGTTGTCCCTCAACGTTGTTGACAGATTCTTCTGCCCTTTAATTTAATTTTGAGTTCGACGTCTTGGCGGTATTATCTGATTAAATAAAATCATAAATTTAACTTACATTCTAAACCTTATCGCATATGTTTATTATATTAAACTTGTTTCATTTCTCAGACTTAGATTCATATTCATTTATCGAATACTTTACATAGCATATCATATAATGCTTTAAACATCAGTTATCCCTTTGTGACCACAAAAGTCGGGATTTATAAACTTGATTAATACAAAAGTTGGGAACACTACATTACACAGACATACTTATCATATATATTACATTAAACACACCTACACAACAGAACCTATGCTACCTATTTACTATGCTTTTTTTTTCTTGGACAACCTTTCGCCTGATGACCTTCTATCCCACCGATAAAACATGCTCCTGGTTTATAGTCAGGACAATACAGAGTGGTATGTCCCTCATAGCCGCAAATGTAACATATTATTTTTCCTTTCTTCTTATCAAATTTTCTTACGTCGTGGTCTTCTATCTTTCTTTTTCCCTTATTGCTCGGAGCTGCACCCGATGTGTTACTTGAGGCTCCCATCTGATCAATTTGGATTTTAAGCTTATCTTGTTCTTCCATTATTTCTATCAACGCCTGATGCAGTTGACTATTTAGCAGCTTTTCTATTTCCCATAGCTTTTCTAGAGAAGAAACCTTGTTCCTCAGATCCTGCATCTCCGTTGATGCTTGATCAGCTTCAACTTTAGTGTCCAAATCACTATCTGTCAGCTCCACCATCTTCGGATCTGGTACTACGTTTTCCACGATAACCACCTCATCCGAGGTGGTTTCATTGTGAGCCTCTATTTCAACTATTGGCTTCGATATTAGCTCGGGTGTATGGATCTGATCCTTCTTCATGCTATAAGCATATAACAAGCCTTTTCCACCAGACATCTACACACATAAATTATCCTGATTAACATATGGTATATACACATAACAAATAATAGTTTTATATAAGTTATCTTTTATTTTGTTTGACGATGAATTTATTCGATTCATCTCTTTCTAAACTCTGTATGAGTTATTTATATTTTCAACGTTTTTCTCTGTTCTTAAGGTTATAGCCTAAGGTTTATCCCACCCAAGGTTTTTAACCCTAAGCTCAGATATCAACCTGTAAAGCCCCCAAATTCAGGTACTTGAAATCCGAACTCGGTGCTTCACGATACCATTTCTATGAGCGGAATAACACTAATAATAATAACAATAATATAGATACCAACTTAATTTACATATTTATCAGAGTTTGAATCCCAAGTACGGAACCTTTAATACACTCCTTACATAACATGATAGATAATATATATCATTGTCTTAATAATATCAAACTATTATATAAGATAACATTGCATTCATTCAGCAACCTTTCCTTTTCCCTTGTTCTTAGCAGAGCTCTCTGGTTGTTAACACTTACCTGAAAACATTTAAATTAATTAAGGATGAGCATTTGAGTGCCCAACAAGTAATAGCAATTATATATATAAGCTGAAAGGATTAAATGTTTTCTTTGTACTACCTTTCTACAACAATTCAATAGTTGTGAAGTAATCTGAACCGATAATAATAACAAAACAACTTTTTATCAAATTTTTGAAACTACGTAATGACTATAAATAGGGTTAAGGTGACATACTATGAACATTGTTTTCAATTTTCGAATAGGTTTAGCAGAACTTCATCTGCAAACCGTCATAACTTATGGGCACGGGGGTGATCAGCCTGTTGTACCCTGTATTGATCAATACTACATGCAAGAACGATGTTATCGTTCACTCTGTCCACCTCGGGTGCATAAAAAGTTTTTTCGTGTACGGGATGCTCATACTTGTCGGAGTTCCAAACCAAAGATTTTATCTTGTTCAATAATAATTTATAATTCACACACATATATATATATATATATATATATATATATATATATATATATATATATATATATATATATTGTAAGACCCCAAATTATTAATAAATGAAATTTAAATTCCCTCTATTTATTATTTTGAAATAGTAAGTGTTAAATTGATTAATGAGGTTAGTTATGGGTAAAATACGCAAATATTTCAAATAAGCAGGTGGTTATAAAATATTCATTGTTGTCGGGGAATATTCGTTTGGTCGTGGAATATTCTTCCTGTCGGGGAATATTCGTACGACGGCGCAGTCTTTTGTGGGCCCATAACGAAAAGCGATTGGATGAAGAAAGCGACAAGTATATGTTGTTTATTAATAACGACGTAGTTGTTACCGTTAATACTGTTGGAATACCCGGTGGTTAAAACAAAGTAATACACGTTGTTACACAGTAGCACACTGTATTGCACCAATTATTGATTCTTACGTAAGAAGGCACTACTCAATAATGGTTACAGTAATTACTGTTCAGTATTTTATTTTATTGATTCAATAATTGCTGCGTTGATATTTTATATTACTGTTATTTCAATAATTATCACTACACAGTATTTTCCATTATCAGATCAATAATTCATATTATTTGAATAATATTATTAGATAACATTATTGGCAATGTCTAGAAAGTTCTGTCTAAAGAGAGGTTTGGTCATCTAATTGCGCGCCAATAAGGAGAAATCCTTATTGGAAAGCCCCCTCTTTCCTGGGAACGGCCTGGTTGTCATAAATGTGATTCTGTAATATTATTTGTGAATAATTAATTATTGATTCATATGATAAGGAAATATTTATTCTATGTGGATATAAATGATGGATATATTTATTTTTATGTGGATAAAAAAATGAAAGAATTAAAGCTGATGTGTTTTATCAGTATTTTGTCGATGTGGAGGTATTAAAAATCATCCGTTTATGGATTTCGGATATTTTTGGTTTGGAATTTAGAAAAACTCAAAGCTACAAAGTTGTAGAGAATTCGATTTCAGTCAGAATGGACATAAAATTCGTATTTTTTTGATAAATGGTCTATTTTCTATGAATTACTGAAGTTTCGAAAAATAAAATAATTTTTATTAAATTATGGGTGGGACCCACTTTTTGGTTGGTGGTGAATATGCATGTGGGCTGCTGGAAAATTCAGATTTTGGATGCCTTGATAGTCATGGTCTTAGCATACGTAAAGAAAATAAAATAAAATAATATATTTTATTATTTTAGTCTCCTATGGCGTTCTAACATTTTCCTATAAATAGAGGGCTAAGTTAGAATTGAAAATCATACCAGAAACAAGTTTTCTCTCTTTCTCTCTAGATTATTGAGTGTATTTTGTGAGTATTTAGATACTTTGAGAGTTTCTATTCATCAGAGCAAGTTTCTTTCAGCCTTATACCGGTATTCCGACCAGAAGTACTGTCTTTACGAGGTAAGGGATGTTATTTTATTCGAAAATGATATTATTTCTTCAATATTATTATGCCGAAATATTGGTTGGAAATTTTTATCAAATTTGGAACTTTTCACGTCGGGGTTACTATTCATGAGTTACTATTCATGAGTTACTATTCACGAGTTACTATTCACCGAAAATGAAATTTTCTTCTTTTCGTCCAAAATATCTATTCTGGGTACTAGCTTTGGTTGTATCCATGTTTTGATCATTCTTGAATTTTACTTCACTATGAATAATTATAAGGTATTTTTGGACATGGATAAATCGAAATACGAATCCTTAATATTTGTTATTTTGTTTCACTGGATTCGTTTTCTTTAAGATATTTTTTCATCATCCTCAGTCCTAAATGATGATATTACTGAATATCTTTGGCCTGTAGAGCAAAGATGAATGATTAACTAATGAATATCTTTGGCCCGTAGTGCAAAGATGAACAGGTGTTGAGATGAACATGACCGACTGGTGATACAAATGAATATCTTTAGCCTATAGTGCAAAGATGAATATTTGATTAAAGATGGTTAATGATTGTTGTTACAGGGATAAAATATTGATGATGAACTTTTAAATCTTAGAAGATAGTAGAACTCATTCTTTACTTGACTCTTCTAATGGTTTGCTGTTTCCGCTGCAGTTATTGATTTAAAACTTGTTGTCTATTGTATTCTATTAGATTTTTCCCTGTTGAAGACTAACGATAATTTGTTCTGTATTATCTTAGTCATAATATTCTTTACTGGGCTAGTTGAGCTCACCCTTTTCCTTTTTGTTCTATTTTTCTCAGGAGGCGAGAATGTAGCGAGTACTAGTCGGGGTATGGAATGATGGTTCTAGAAGTTACTTTAGTAGTCCTCACCATTTTTGTGAAATAATGTATCAATAATTGTAATGAGGACTTATTTGAGTGTGGATATTGTCTAAATGACAATATTTGTATTTAAACTCACAGTTCTTGTGTTGTAATAATAAAGATGTAGTTGTTTCTGTACCATATATTTTGGCGACTCAGAATGGGTGTTGTATACCTATTTTGGGGGCGTCACAGTTGGTATCAGAGCTTAGGGATATGATCTCTGGCGGAGATCGGAGAATAGAACTAGGAGGGGAGAGACGAATAAATCCTTCGCTAGTGTGTCCTACCTAAGCTTATTTATTGGTCAGTCATAATATAGGGGTATTATGTGATTTGTTAATTTATTTAATTAACCCTTGTTTTATGGCAGTATTTGAGAATGTCGACTGAGAATGTTAACAGTGGAGTAAATGAGACCGTGGAGACACCGGTGCTTACCAACGAGGAGAACGTGTAACAGGCTGGCAATGTTCCTCCTGTGAACAACACCAATGAGCAGATGATGAACGATGGAATGTTTAGAAGTTTTTTGCAATTCATTTAAAACCAGACGAGGGAGACTCGTGTTCAAAATACAGGAGGAAATGATAGCAATTCACGGTTTGTCACAGCCAAACAGTTCAAAGAATTGGGACCACCAGAATTTAAGGGAAAGCCAGATCCGATCATGGCGGAAACGTGGGTCAAGCAAATTACCAAGATATTCGATGTCTTGGGATGCACGGAAGAACAGAAGGTTCCATTCGCCACCTTTATGTTTCGTGGCGAGGCAGACTACTGGTGGGAGTCTGTGAAGCGTACCCAGCCTGACGCACTCAATATGTCCTGGGAAACGTTTTAGAAACTGTTTAATGACAAGTACTTCCCTGAAAGTATTCGTCATATGAAGGAGGTGGAGTTTATTAGACTGGAACAAAATAACATGACGGTGTCCCAGTACGAGGCGAAGTTTGCAGAGTTATCCAGGTTTGCACCTTATTTGGTAGAAAATGAGGAACGTATGACGTAGATGTTTCTGAGAGGTTTAAAACCTGAGATTCGTCAATACCTTATCTCTCATAAATTTTCTCTGTATTCAGACGTTGTCAACAGGGCCCAATTATTAGAGAGAGATAATGAGTATACTCAACCGAGGGACCACAACCAGGGTCATACCGGTGACAGCAATCATCAGAGCGATGATAACCAACGAGGAGGGAAAAATACGAACAAAGGCGGTAACCACTCGGGTGGTCATCGTGGCCATGATAATAGGAGAGGTGAGTCAAGTGGAAATTTCAGAAAGAGGAGATTCAACAATGACGGGAAGACATCAGCAGCAGCACTAGCACCAACAACAAATTTTAGGGGAGGAGAACGACCGCCAGTTAGATGTTACAAATGCGGGAAAGAGGGACATATCAGCCCAAACTGTCCACAACAATCCAAGGTGTGTTACAACTGTGGGAAGGAAGGCCACATCGCTCGAGATTGTACTATAGCGAAACCAAGTTCAGCGGGAGTGGTGATTCCAAGGGCTGTCCCGGATAAGGCGAAATCAGCGGTTCTTGGAAGAGCGTTTGTCGTAACTGGCCAAAACGTGAGGAACCCGAACGAGGTGATTACGGGTAAGCTAATCTTAAATTCTTGCGAAGTTTATACCTTACTAGATACTGGTTCTACCCATTCTTTTATCTCTCCTGCTTGTGCTCAACGTTTAAACTTGACTCCGGGGAAATTGGACTTTGACTTATCTGTTGAAACTCCGTTAGGTGAAACCTTTGTTACATCTACAGTTTATAAATCTTGCATGATCCAAGTTGGCACTATCACATTACCTATTGATCTTATCTCTTTAAAGATACTTGCTTTTGATGTGATTTTAGGAATTGATTGGTTAACCACTCATCATGCTAAAATTGATTGTTTTCGTAAGGTTGTTAGTTTTCATATTCCTAACCAACCTGTCATACGAATTCAAACTACTAAACCACTAAAATCAGCCACTGTCATATCAAGCCACAAAGCTATTCGTTTATTGAAAAACGGATGTCAAGCTTTCTTAGCCCATGTTATGGATTTGAACAAAGACAAGTCAGATTTGAATAATATTTCTATTGTTAGAGATTTTCCTGATGTATTTCCTGAAGAGCTTCCCGGTCTACCCCTAGAACGTGATGTTGAATTCTTTATTGACCTTGAACTGGGTACAAAACCCATTTCTAAAACCCCATATCGAATGGCTCCTATTGAACTTCAGGAGTTAAAGGTCCAACTACAAGAGTTGTTGGACATCGGTTTCATTCGTCCTAGTACATCTCCTTGGGGTGCTCCTGTTTTATTTGTAAAGAAGAAAGATGGGAGTATGCGACTTTGTATTGATTACCGGGAATTAAACCATGTCACTATTAAGAATAGGTATCCGCTACCTCGTATTGATGACCTGTTTGACCAGTTACAAGGAGCACAATTCTTTTCAAAGATCGATCTTCGTTCTGGATATCATCAGCTGAAGGTTAAAACTGAGGATATTCCAAAGACTGCCTTCAGAACTCGGTACGGGCATTATGAATTCCTAGTTATGTCTTTTGGATTGACTAATGCTCCTGCGGCTTTCATGGATATGATGAACCGAGTATTCAAGGATTATTTGGATCAGTTCGTTGTTGTCTTTATTGATGACATCCTCATATATTCCAAAAGCCGTGAAGATCATGAGCATCATTTGAAGCTGGTACTCCAAAGGCTGCGTGAAAATAAGTTATATGCTAAGTTGAAGAAATGCGAGTTTTGGCTTGAGGAAGTGGCATTCCTAGGGCACGTGGTGTCAAAACATGGAGTATCTGTTGACCCGGCGAAGATTGAAGCAATACAAAGTTGGGAGCAACCAAAGACGGTGACTGAAGTACGTAGCTTTCTGGGCTTAGCTGGTTATTATCGGAGATTCGTGGAAGGGTTTTCTCGAATCGCTACCCCGTTAACTCAGCTAACTCGGAAAGATATCAAATTCGTATGGAGCGAGTAATGCGAGAAGAGTTTTCAAGAGCTTAAGAGGAGACTCATTTCGGCACCTGTTCTGACAATACCATCTGGTTTGGATGGATTTGTTATTTACAGTGATGCTTCAGGCAAAGGGTTAGGATGTGTTCTCATGCAACATGGGAAAGTCATAGCCTATGCCTCGCGACAACTCAAAGAATATGAGAGGAATTATCCTACTCATGATTTGGAGTTGGCAGCAGTAGTTTTCGCGTTGAAGATCTGGAGACACTACCTATATGGGGAGAAAGTGGAGATCTATACAGATCATAAAAGCCTCAAATATTTCTTCACCCAAAAGGAACTCAACATGCGGCAGCGACGTTGGCTCGAGCTGTTGAAAGATTACGATCATACCATCCAATATCATCCTAGAAAAGCAAACGTAGTAGCTGACGCATTGAGTAGAAGATCATATGCGGGTACGAGTGCAATGTTGTTAACACAAAGGCCCATTTTGTATGACTTGCAAAGGATGGAGATAGAGATGAAGGCTCCAAGTACCCACATGATGATATCAAATATACGAGTAGAACCGACTTTAATCGATAAAGTTAAAGCTGCTCAAGCTACGGACATAGAGCTGATGCGTATGAAGAAGAAAGTGCAAGAATGTTCTATTCCAGAAGCAAGAATCGATGAAGAAGGAATACTTCGAGTCCACTCCAGACTCTGTGTTCCTAACAATTCTGATTTGAAGTACAAGATCATGATGGAAGCACACAATACACCATTTGCAATCCATCCTGGAAGTACCAAAATGTATCGTGATCTTCGACATACATTTTGGTGGAATAATATGAAGAGAGAGATTGCAAAGTTTATCTCGAGGTGTTTAACTTGTCAACGTGTAAAGGCGGAACATCAAGTGCCAAAGGGTCCATTGCAACCACTTGAGATTCCGAAATGGAAGTGGGAACACATTACCATGGATTTCGTTACGGGTCTTCCCACGGTTTCTCAAGGCATAAATGCTATTTGGGTTATTGTTGATAGATTAACCAAGTCTGCTCATTTCTTGCCGATACGGGAGACTTATTCCCTTGAACGTCTTGCTCGTATATACGTAGATGAGATTGTGAGACTGCATGGCATGCCAGTATCCATAGTTTCGGATCGTGACCCAAGATTTACTTCAAGATTTTGGGTTAGCTTGCAAAAAGCTATGGGCACAGATTTACGATTTAGTTCGGCATACCATCCTCAAACGGACGGACAATCAGAGAGGACTATTCAAACCCTTGAAGATCTATTAAGACTTTGTGTCCTAGATTTCAAAGGGAGTTGGGATAAGTACCTACCATTGGTGGAATTCTCCTACAATAACAGTTATCAGGCAAGTATAGGTGTGGCCCCATTTGAAGCATTATATGGACGAAAGTGTCGCTCTCCAGTATGTTGGGATGAGGTGGGAGAAGCAACGTTGCTAAAACCAGAGTTGGTACGAATGACTACAGAGAAGATCCAAACGATTCGACAACGTATACAAACGGCACAGGATCGACAAAAGAGTTATGCGGATCTTCATCGAAAGGACGTGGAATTTGACATTGGGGATCATGTATTGTTGCGTGTGGCTCCATGGAAAGGAGTTACAAGATTTGGGAAGAGAGGAAAGCTCAATCCACGATTTATTGGTCCATTTCAGATTCTTGACCGAGTAGGAAATGTGGCCTATAGACTTGCGTTACCTCCAAGTATGTCTCGTGTTCATAATGTTTTTCATATATCTGTGTTACGTAAATATGTGAAAGACCCAGACCACGTTATTGAGTTAGAACCGGACGAGATAGCTGAAGACTTAACGTACGAAGAGGTACCTGTCAAGATCTTGGATAGAAAGGAGCATGTCCTACGCACGAAGGTCATACCACAAGTTAAAGTTTTGTGGAGAAACCATGCTATTGAGGAAATGACCTGGGAGTTAGAAACGGAAATAAAAGCGAGGTATCCTCATCTTTTCGAAACACCAGGTACGTACGTCAATTTCGAGGACGAAATTTCATAAGGAGGGGAGGTTGTAAGACCCCAAATTATTAATAAATGAAATTTAAATTCCCTCTATTTATTATTTTGAAATAGTAAGTGTTAAATTGATTAATGAGGTTAGTTATGGGTAAAATGCGCAAATATTTCAAAAAAGTAGGTGGTTATAAAATATTCATTGTTGTCGGGAAATATTCGTTTGGTCATGGAATATTCTTCCTGTCGGGGAATATTCGTACGACGGCGCAGTCTTTTGTGGGCCCCATAACGGAAAGCGATTGGATGAAGAAAACGACAAGTATATGTTGTTTATTAATAACGGCGTAGTTGTTACCGTTAATACTGTTAGAATATCCAGTGGTTAAAACACAGTAATACGCGTTGTTACACAGTAGCACACTGTATTGCACCAATTATTGATTCTTACGTAAGAAGGCACTACTCAATAATGGTTACAGTAATTACTGTTCAGTATTTTATTTTATTGATTCAATAATTGCTGCGTTGATATTTTATATTACTGTTATTTCAATAATTGTCACTACACAGTATTTCCCATTATCAGATCAATAATTCATATTATTTGAATAATATTATTAGATAACATTATTGGCAATGTCTAGAAAGTTCTGTCTAAGGAGAGGTTTGGTCATCTAATTGCGCGCCAATAAGGAGAAATCCTTATTGGAAAGCCCCCTCTTTCCTGGGAACGGCCTGGTTGTCATAAATGTGATTCTGTAATATTATTTGTGAATAATTAATTATTGATTCATATGATAAGGAAATATTTATTCTATGTGGATATAAATGATGGATATATTTATTTTTATGTGGATAAAAAATGAAAGAATTAAAGCTGAGGTGTTTTATCAGTATTTTGTCGATGTGGAGGTATTAAAAATCATCCGTTTGTGGATTTCGGATATTTTTGGTTTGGAATTTGGAAAAACTCAAAGCTACAAAGTTGTAGAGAATTCGATTTCAGTCAGAATGGACATAAAATTCGTATTTTTCTGATAAACGGTCTATTTTCTATGAATTACTGAAGTTTCAGAAAATAAAATGATTTTTATTAAATTATGGGTGGGACCCACTTTTTGGTTGGTGGTGAATATGCATGTGGGCTGCTGGAAAATTCAGATTTTGCATGCCTTGATAGTCATGGTCTTAGCATACGTAAAGAAAATAAAATAAAATAATATATTTTATTATTTTAGTCTCCTATGGCGTTCTAACATTTTCCTATAAATAGAGGGCTAAGTTAGAATTGAAAATCACACTAGAAACAAGTTTTCTCTCTTTCTCTCTCTAGATTATTGAGTGTATTTTGTGAGTATTTAGATACTTTGAGAGTTTCTATTCATCAGAGCAAGTTTCTTTCAGCCTTATACCGGTATTCCGATCAGAAGTACTGTCTTTACGAGGTAAGGGATGTTATTTTATTCGAAAATGATATTATTTCTTCAATATCATTATGCCGAAATATTGGTTGGAAATTTTTATCAAATTTGGAACTTTTCACGTTGGGGTTACTATTCACGAGTTACTATTCATGAGTTACTATTCACCGAAAATGAAATTTTCTTCTTTTCATCCAAAATATCTATTCTGGGTACTAGCTTTGATTGTATCCATGTTTTGATCATTCTTGAATTTTACTTCACTATGAATAATTATAAGGTATTTTTGGACATGGATAAATCGAAATACGAATCCTTAATATTTGTTATTTTGTTTCACTGGATTCGTTTTCTTTAAGATATTTTTTCATCATCCTCAGTCCTAAATGATGATATTACTGAATATCTTTGGCCTGTAGAGCAAAGATGAATGATTAACTAATGAATATCTTTGGCCCGTAGTGCAAAGATGAACAGGTGTTGAGATGAACATGACCGACTGGTGATACAAATGAATATCTTTAGCCTGTAGTGCAAAGATGAATATTTGATTAAAGTTGATTAATGATTGTTGTTACAGGGATAAAATATTGATGATGGACTTTTAAATCTTAGAAGATAGTAGAACTCATTCTCTACTTGACTCTTCTAATGGTTTGCTGTTTCCGCTGCAGTTATTGATTTAAAACTTGTTGTCTATTGTATTCTATTAGATTTTTCCCTGTTGAAGACTAACGATAATTTGTTCTGTATTATCTTAGTCATAATGTTCTTTACTGGGCTAGTTGAGCTCACCCTTTTCCTTTTTGTTCCATTTTTCTCAGGAGGCGAGAATGTAGCGAGTACTAGTCGGGGTATGGAATGATGGTTCTAGAAGTTACTTTAGTAGTCCTCACCATTTTTGTGAAATAATGTATCAATAATTGTAATGAGGACTTATTTGAGTGTGGATATTGTCTAAATGACAATATTTGTATTTAAACTCACAGTTCTTGTGTTGTAATAATAAAGATGTAGTTGTTTCTGTACCATGTATTTTGGCGACTCAGAATGGGTGTTGTATACCTATTTTGGGGGCGTCACACACACACACACACACACACACACACACACACACACACACACACATATATATATATATATATATATATATATATATAATATATATACGGGTAATTAACAATGGTGTATCAACATGTGATTAAATACAATGATTATTCAAGTGGGGACACTTGTATAACCATTTATAGATATTAACGAATAGAATATATATCTGAATTACCATATACTAACATGTTGATAATCAATGAGCGTATATAATATAGAGTTAATAATCTGTACAGTAAAAATATAATTTAGAAACATTCTCACTCATGTCCATTGCATAAAAAAAATGTAAAGGTAAGATACTTGTGTGATACGCTGCTTATAATTCGCAACCTAGTTTTATCTTTTATATAACCACCTATCAGTAATAAAATTATTTTACTGATTAAAACAACATATCGTAATACATAACACTGCTTATTGCAGTCAACACATAACCTAATCACATTGTCACTTATGTTTAACAACCATTGAATCACAAATAAACACATATCTAATCAAATTATCTAAGTCCAGATCAATTTCTGAAATATGTCGGTGTACTAACAGTTTTATCGGGTAATAATCGAGTCTATGACTCTATCCTGTAGCTCAATATCTGTAATTATCAGTCATATTATTTTTAAATGAATTAATATAATTTTAAAACATTTATTATAATTTATCATGAATTTTTAAACATCGGAATCATTATTAAATGATTTAAATATTAAACAATTCTATTATCATTAATATTTAATTACTATTAAACTATTAATGAAACCATTGCCAAAATATTAAAGTTATTTATAATAACTTAAAATACTTTTAAAGTATTAATATTACCCTTAAACGATTTTTAAAATAATTAAAATCATTTTTAAATAATTACCATTAATATTTAAATATTAATGTACTATTTATCAAAATATTAAAAGTCATTAATTATAACTTAAAATATTTTTAATTCATTTATATCCTTTTTAAATGATTTTTAAATTAATAAAATTAATTTTAAACTATTTATTTAATATAATTATTAAATAAATTTAATATCATTTAATATTAAATTAATATCATTAATATTAAATTATTAATGAAATTATTCTTTAAATATTAAAAGTTATATTTTATAACTTAAAATATTTTTAAACACTTTATTTTTATTTAAAATAATTTTTCTAATATTAAGATCATTATTAAACTAAATTATTTAATATAATTGTTAAATAACTTTAATATCATTAATAATAATTAATTAATGAAATTTACCTTTAAATATTGAAAGCTATATTTTATAACATAAAATATTTTTAAATACCTGATTATTATTTAAAATGATTTTTAATATAATAAAATCATTTTTAATTAATTTATTTAATTCATTTAGTAAATAACTTAAATATCATTAATATTAATTTATTAATGAATTTCATCACAAAATATTAAAAGTCATTAAATATAACTTAAAATATTTTCTTATATCATAATATAATTTTAATTTTTTTTTCAAATATTAAAATCATTTTTAAATAATTTATTTAATATAATAATTAAATAAATTAAATACTTTTAATATTTAAAAAATATTAAATATTTAAGAAATATATTTAAAATAATTAAAAACTAATTTTTAGACTTTAAAATAATTTTTAATAATTTATTTTGTATTTTTAATAATTAAAAACTCATTTTCTATAATTATTTAATAAAAATAATTAATTTCTGAAAATATATGTCGCTAAAGGGCCCTATAGCGACGAAACTGTCGCTATAGGTGTTCTTCATGAAACCCAGAACATCAAGTCAGTTACTGAGTGACCAAGTTTGACCAGGTTTAATTTAGTGTGTGTTGTGTTTCTGGGCATGTTGTTTGTCAGATCGTGTGGTGATAATGCAAGACTATAAGATCCAACAACAAACAAGATTAAAACATGTACCAATTGAAAGATCTAAGCCTTCAAAGGGGCTGTCAGACCTGTTCTTCATTTTCTGGGTTACCCAGAAATGAAGAACAGGTCGATCTGTCCATTTTGGGCTTCCACAACTTGCATTTCTGTTGATGTTAATGTTATTTAAGACGTCTAGATTGTAGCTAGCATGCAAGAGAATAAATCTGTTACAAAAAATACATCTAACAACATTACATCACCAAGATCTGTGTCGGTCAACCCATGTCAGAACACATGTTCATCAGTTTTCTGGGTTGCCCAGAAAACATGAACTGTGTTCTACCAGACTACTTTGACCGACCACTGAATCAAACCTACTTAATGCTTAGGAGATTTTAAGGCATAAATATGTATTACATATACAAATCTACAACTTAGATACCACAACAACAACAAAACTCCCACAACCTGCCAGATCTAAGCGATTGAATATGTTGTCAGACGCTGATCGTGGCTTTCTGGGCTGCCCAGAAAAGGCCCGGTCAACGGATTTTTACTGCTAATAAATACAAATCTACACACCCAATGACCATGATTCCACTTTTAGAGTAAAGACCACATTACAAGCTATATATAACAACTTAAAAACAACAAAACTCGTACACGAGTAAGGATCTGTGGCCACTGACATTCGTTGTCAGACCACATATTGAACTTTTTCTAGATTTTGTAAAATGCTAGATCTGAGCCTATAGATGTTATGGATCTAACATCTATCAACCCAGATCACTTAATTAGACTCCATACCACATATTTAACACATCAAACTAACAACTAACAATAGAATTAATGGATAGATTTTCAAGTTAGTGTTTATACCTTCTATAATCAATTTATGATTCAAGGCTACTGATTTGGTTAGTGGATTTCGTGGGGCTGGTTTTGCGACTGGTAAATGAAGGAAAATCGTGGGTTTTAGAGAAAGAAGCTCAAGGCTAAGTGTTGTGTAAAATAAGCTAACAAATGAACTTTTTCTCTCCAATCTATATATAGAAGTGGTAAATACATGTATTGGTTGATCTAGAGCTCTTGTGCTGTCAATTTTAAGTCAAGAGAGTTGGTACATTAGGTCACCAACTTCTCCTATTGTCAAAACCTATTTGTTAGACTTCAATTATGCACCAAAGGGTATAATGGTCAATTGCTACATAATTTTAATGACAATCTTGTAATCCTTACAAGCCCTTAGGGTTTAACACTTAGGGTTTAACCCTAAGGTTTAGCACAAAATGAAATTCTAGATTTTCATTTAGGGTTTAAAAATAAAATAAAAATTAGTTTCTAAAATTTGTAATTAGGGTTTTCTAAATTAGATTAGTTTTCTAATTACTTTATACAAAAATATTAGGGTTTAACATCTCTAATTATAATTAAATTTGCTAATTTAGCAATTAGGATTTACGATTTTGATAATTAGGGTTACTAAATTATAATTAGGATTTCTAATCACCAAATTAGGGTTCTAGATATTAGGGTTTTAAATTACTAATTAGGTTTTTCATAATTAGCAATAAAATCTAATGTACATGATATTAATCACATTAACATAATTTTTGACTGATCACAAACTCCAATTTAGGTTTCAAATTAGGGTTTCTCATTTCAAAAATTTGGGTTTTATTATTAGGGTTTTTCTTAAGATTAATTAGGGTTTTTATACTTTAATTAGGGTTTACCTAATTAATCATTTAATACACAACATAGATCATATAACATAGTTATATAACAGACTTAAACTCACAATTGAGTTTCAATTTAGGGTTTCGCACCATAAAATTAGGGTTTTCAAATATTGTACCATAATTGACCAATCATTGACAATACGTACATACAGTATATATTTATATCTCTGAAAAAAATTAAAATATAATTAATATTATATTATTATTCTCATCCCTTGATAAAAATCTAAAATTAGGGTTTGGATTCCATATCTGATTTATTCTTCCATAATTAACCTTAATAATTAAGGTAATATAATTAACTTAATAATCTGTACAAAATTCATATAATAAAATAATTGTTATAATTATTCTAAAAATCACTTCATATATTATTTAAATAATATATGATTATATTTTCAAGAAAAATAATTAATAAAACATTTCTGCTATAAAATTAATTATTATAAGAATATAATTTATAATAATCAATAGCTCTAAAATAAAATTAGTTGCAAATATTCATGTAATAAATATATTTTTATTTATCACATAAATATATAGACACCTTATCTTGTACAAATCCTCATCCTTAAAAAAAAAATTTATACAAAAAATTTCTGATTTATTTATATAGAAAGTATCGGGTTGTTACAAATGAAAAGAGGAGAATTAATCAAGAGCGGTCAATTCAAAATCAAGAGATATCAATTCAAAATCTGCAGAATCAGATGGATCAAATGCTCAAAGCCTTAAACAATTGTCCTCAAAATAATTGGTGTTATGACGAGGATTCCGAGATTGATGAAGTTCCCGAACTAAATATATAACTGGATGAGCCACAAGACGTTGAAAAGAGGAGACAAGTGGGGATAATGAAAACAAGGTCGGTGAAGAACTAACTGTGAGAACCAACAATGATGAGCCGACGTTATTTATGCCTCAAGTGCCTTCTCCACCAAGGTTCAAGAATCCGGTTAGATTTGCAAAATCGTGCCCGCTAAGTAGTCACGTCGTCTACAATGTTCCTTGTGACGTAAAAGTGAGTACAACTTCGAAGCCATGGTGCAATGAGCTGGAGAAGATAGAAGAAGAGATTGTTGTGTCTGATAAGCTTCAATGCCCCAATGTGATCACAGACACAATGGAGAAAACACCTAGATGGTGGAAGTACTTGAATGTGATCTTATCTAAGGAAAGCATACTAGGTGACTCGAATGCAATGGCTATCACAATTGGGAACCTACCAAAAGCTACATTGTTTCCGATAGATGGAGGGTTGCTCAACTATCGATGAGGAATTGGATAGCGTTGACCAGACAAAGTCAGGCTGAAAGACTGTAAATCAAGTGCTGACTGGGAGGCAACCCAGAATATTTTATATTTATATGCTTTACTAGTTTATTTAGTAGATAGGAATTAATTTGCTTATTAAGATGCTCTTATAATCCAAAGTGATATTCTAATCCATGTTGTCTCTCTTCGTTGCAGGTATTGGAGGTTCAATGGACAGGCAAAAGATTATGGAAAGGGAAGCCACCAGCCTGAGCCCATGACACAGTATCTTCCTTTCAAATTCTGATGTGGAGGAGTTTTCAGTTTTTGTGCCATGTCACCATCACCTTACCCTTAGCTGATTACAGGAAAGTTCTCTTCTACTTAATGCTTTATTTTACAATGAGGACATTGTAATTGTTAAGTTTGGGGGAATTAATTAGTTTAATTTTGCATATTAATGTAGTTGTTTTAGTTTTGCATAAGTTGTCATGTTTGTTTAGTTTAGGTTTATTATATGTCTGCATTCATGTAGTGTAAGTGCATAATAGTTTGCATAGTAGAGTAGTTGTAAATAGCTTTTATTTATGTCTATAAAAAAGTAGTTTTTTTTATGTCAATTTTTTTTTCAAAAATAGAAGTTAGTTACTATGTTCATTTTCATGAATCCAGCTGTTTGATAGTTACAGTTTATTTTGGCCAATGATGATATTGGAATTGGATAGACAAGTATAGTACTATATATTAGAGCTTTGATGTGATTTCTTATTACGAATTGAATTTTTTTCTATTTGAAACTGGTATAATAAAGATAGCACAGTAATAATAGCTTTGTTGACTGATTAAGTTTAAATTGACACATAATGGACTTCTTAAGGATAATACTAGTTTGAATGAATGAAAGACATGAAAAGGTGGAGATGACTAGATTTAGACAAAAACTTAAGTTTAGGGGGAAAATTTGGGATATATAAGCTTTAAAAAAGAAGAAGAAAAATGATGAAAAAATACCGTGGCTAGTCTTGTTTCGGGGCCTTTGTTACTTGAGCAAGTACGCCTGAGGGGATTATCTTTACACCTAGCGCCCTAAGGTCTTTATGGTCTGGGAGTCGTTGGTCGAAAGCTCGCTAAGGGGTAACACTGTTAGCCTAATGGAATAAGACATTGCACAGTCATGGTTAAAAAAAATAGAAACAAATATAATAAAACAGGAAAAGAGCAAAAAGCCCCCGTAATGAAAAGAAAATCATAAGTATCCCAAATTGGACTCTTGAATTTAGTGGATGTTTGACTTTAGTTGGATCTATCTTGTTCGTGAATTTTGTGAGTTTATACTATATGATGCCTTTAAAGAGATCTATTATGTGTTGTATTTAGCATTATATTAGTTATGATTGTTGTTGAGCACACACGCACTATATCAGTAATAACAGTCTAAGATTTGATGATTGATCAGAAAATTATTAATGAGTTTTGATATGATGTATTATCGTGTTTACTTGATTTCTCTAAGGCCGATTGAATAGATTTGTCTCTGTCATTACTGTTGGATTTGTAGGCATGTAGATTAGTTACATTCCATTGCATTGCATTATGTTGTGTTGCTTGGGGACAAGCAAATGTTTAAGTTTGGGGGTATTTGATAAGTAGGTTTTATATCTACTTATCCGGTATCTATTACTTTAATCATTTACTTAAACTCATGTTTCTTAGTTACTTTTCATGCATTTTGTGTTCATTTTGTAGATTATATGTTTGGGAGCTGTGTGAGCGACTATTGGTATGAAGACGCAAGGAAAAGTAATCCGGACATCGTTTTGGCCTTCATGTTCATTTTATGTTCTTGGCTTAGAACTTGGACTATATTGTAGAGCTTCTTCTTATCTTTCTAGAATATCTTGAATCATTCCAATCGGAGTTCGGATGCAAGAGTTATAACATTTGTACCAACAGAAGTCGAACTTCATTGTTTTGGGTGGTCATTTGCATAGCAGTCACTTCCAGTCCAATTTTGACCTTCACTAGTTCATTATTTCTAAAACCTCAAAGAATAAAGTTTTAGAGCTTGTCCATAGCTTCGATTTGATAGGTGGCAGGCCTCGTAACTCCTCCTGGATCAAAAGTTATGGCCGTTTTACCAGAGGACACTGCAGCAAAAAAACAACTAACAGCTTATACCCAAGGCGGGGCTTGCCATTTTATGCCTTATACCCAAGCCGGGGCTTGGGGTCCTGAGTTCAATAATAGCAGCATAGCAAGTCGGGGCTTGCTATTTACAAGGCAACACCCAAGCCGGGGCTTGGGTACGCGCAAAAAAGGCAATTTTAACTAGAATTTGAGTTCAATAAGGATTGGTTTGAGCTGTTTGATTCAATGATTTCCATGAGGAATTAAAGACATAAAAAGGGGCATATAAAAGGAGGAGAATTGCAAAGATGAAGAGAGGAGAAGAATTTCATTAGATTAGATTAGGAAAAAACCCTAGTTCTTATTAGTTTTGGAGAATGAAGCAACTTGGAGACCATTGAAGATCAAGAGCAGGAGCTTGAGGAAGATGGAGATTTGCTGACAACAGATTTATTCTTCACTCTACTCTTATTTTTATCTTTCAATGTTATTTCAATTGTGGATTCTTAGTTTTAATTCAATGAACTAATTCTATGTTTGAGATTACAATGGATCTTATTGTGTAGTTTATTTTAATATGCTTCGCTATCAATTATTAGGTTCTATTGTGAGGATTGTCTATTGTGATTTGGACTTAATTGCTTAATTTCCTAGCTAACAATTACTGTGATAATCTATATGAACTCGAGAGATGAAGTTTAGATTTAGATCTGATCATGATAACTTGTGTTTGTGATTTTTGCATAGATGGAATTCATGATTCGTGTTCAGGATAAAGATATGCCTTTACGCCATATGTAATCTTATAGAGAACTTGTGCTTTAATTTTTTTTAATTGTAATTCACATAGAGATATAGTGGATTAGTTAATTAGGGTGTCTTGCTTAATTCTATCAATTGTGGATTTAAGTGAGTATGGGTATTATGCATCGAGATGTGGTTTTATTTGCTTTAGTGTTCTTGATTAACAATTCAGGATAGAAAATAATTGATGAGAAGTGTGTTAATTTAAATGAAGCAATAAGTGAAGTTGTGATCTTAAATTTCCATAATCTGATTTTTAATTAGTGGTAATTAAAATTAGTGTAATTAGATAATTTAATTTATATTGCTAAATTGTCTGTTTAAATAAAATTAGTTTGATTAAGGGTTAGTACTTGGTAATTTGTATTAATAATTCCTCGTGGGAATGATACTCTGCTTTCACTGTATTACTTGTTGACAATGTATACTTGCGTGTTGTGCGTAATTAAATTTTACCCAACAATAAGAAGGTCGTGGAGCCTAATGATTTTGATTATTGCTCCATGAAAGATTAGGGTGGTTCCTATTCCCCTGGTTATATGTATTTTGATACATATTCTGTGGCGGTATCCTGTTGTAGCTGCTCACAAACTGAACCGATGTTAGGTTGATGGCGCATTGCTCCGAAGGATGTTCTCCAGCACATAACTCGCACATATACGTACGCCACCTACTGTGGTTGTACCCCTGTCAGAGTATCCATTTTCTTTGATAAGGCAACAATCTGAGCTGCCAACGCGATCACTCCATCTACCTCTAAAACCCCAGCTACCTTAGGTTATGTCATCCTCGAAGTAGGCCACTGGTAGTTGTTAGCCGCCATTGTCTCAACTAATTCATATGCTTCCTCATATCTCTTAGCCATAAATGCTCCACCTGAAGCTGCATCAATACTCGTTTTGAGATTCCCATTTAATTCGTTGTAGAATGTCTTCATCTGCAGCCATTTTGGTAATCCGTGATGTGGGCATTTCCTAAGAAACTCCTTGTATCTCTCGCATGCCTCATATAACGATTCCCTGTGCTGCTGTTCAAACATAGTAATCTCATTCCTTATTTTTGCAGTCTTTGCTGGTGAAAAGAATTTGGCTAGAAATTTTTGAGCAAGGTCTTCCCATGTAGTTATTGATCCCGACGATAGTGAGTGTAACCAACTCTTCGCCTTGTCCCGCAGTGTGAACAGAAACAAGCGAAGTCTGACTACGTCATCTGACACCCCATTATATTTGAAGGTGTCATATATCTCCAAAAAGCTGATTAAATGTTCATTTGGATCATTGCAAGTCCCCAAAATTGTACTGAGTTTTGGATCATCTGAATAGTTCCAGGCTTGATCTCAAATGTGTTTGCAGCTATCGTTGGCCTGGTGATACTCGACTGAAGCTTAGTCACCTTAGGTGTAGCAAAGTCTCTCAACGCTTTCTGATCTTTGACAGCCATTACTTCTTCTTTTTCAGAGTTCTCAAAATCTTCCCTAGTGTCCTTGATCCACTTACTTAACCTTTGAAATCGTTTTTCGATGTCGTCCTCCAAAGGAAGCAATTCTGGATTTCTGGAACGAGTTTGCATAAATCGACTTCAAGAACCTATAATAGAAAGAACAAAACAAAAAGAAAAATGTTTAAGTAAAACTGGACTAATTAAACTGATATTGCAAAATTATTAAAATCTATAATCCCCGGCAATGACGCCAAAAACTTGTTGGGTAAAATCTAGTTACGCACAACACGAAAGTATACGTGGTCAACAAGTAATATAATGATAAGTCGAGTATCGTTCCCACAGAGATTAGCTAGAAATTAATCCTCACAATTACCAATTTCCTATTAATCCAAATTTTATTAAACTAACCAATTTCAAGATTATAATTAAAAATATTAAAACTACTAAGAATACCAAACAATCAACAAAATTTAAAAATTGAATCTTCAAACAAATATTAGAGAATTAGGCTTACAACTTTACCCTAAGCATCACTCTGATTATTACACCTTGTTCCAGTTTAATCCACTATCCCAGTTTATTAATCAAGAACACTCAAGTAGAACTAGCCACCTCTCGATGCACTAGTACCATATTAAGTCAAATCCATAAATTAGATAGAATTCAGTTAAACACCTTAATTAACTAACTCACTATATCTCTATGTGAATTACAATTAAAGAAGGTTTAAATTCAAGTTCTCTATCCGATTACATGCGATGTTAAGCATATCTCTACCCTAACATACATCAAGATTCCATTCATTCACAGAATTCAAGAACACATGTTATATTGACTAAGTCTAGACTTGTATTTCCTCTCTCGAATCCATAAAAGTTCACATAAAATTGGTGATCTGGCAATTCATAAATTCAAACACAAATCAATATAGATAAACCGAAAGATAGTTTATTAAACTGAAAATCAAAGTTACATAATCATCGTTCCACTCAAAGATCCGTTATAAGCCTAAAAAGTAATTTAGTTCATCATCAATGAAATAACAACTGAATTAATTAAAGAAAACATCATCCCAATTACAAATATAAAACTGTAGCAGAAGAATAAATTTAGGACCACCCTTCTCTAAAGCCCAATCTGCAATTGTTGTGAAATTCCATCAACAAACTCTCTCCAATCCTCTTGCTCAAAAATCTTTCTTCAATGTTGTTAATTGCCTTGTATCTTTCTTCTCTCTTTTTCAATCATGTTATTTGATGTTATTTATATGCGTAGACACGTATTCTGATTACAATTCCATCCATAGTTGAGTCCTAAGTCATTGCAAACACTTAAGCTTCACGTTTGCAGCATTCGAAAAGAACAGAACTCTCCTCTGCCCCGTACCCCCGCCCCGGCAGGGGTGTTGCTGTGTAACAAGCCAGCCCCGGCTAGCATATGGACTGCTAACTGAGTTTTCACCCCCCCGCCCCGGCGGGGTTTTTATCTTGGAAATGGCCAGCTCCGGCTGGGGTGTCTTTTGCTAACTGCTCCATTTTGCTCCCTTTCCTGCCACATTCCACCATAAGTCCACCCTTTTTATCCAAATGCCACTCCACCAATTCTAAACACAAAACAAAGCTAAACAAGTAAAAACAAAACATAAAATCAAGGAATTAACACTGTTTAAGCTTGATTTAGGAGCCGATTCGTGGGTATAAAACCCACTTATCAAAATCCCCCAAACTTAAACCGTGTTAGTTCTCGAGCACAAAACAAAACTAACATTCTATTCAATGCAATGCAATGATATGTAATGTTTCTAATCTATATGCCTACGAATCCAGCAGTATCATAGAATCAAATTTATTCATCCGGCCTTAGAGAAACCAAGCAAACACTACAACACTTCATATCAAAACCAATCAATAACTCCTTATCAATCCTCGAATCTTACACTGTTATTACTAGTATAGTGTGTGTGTGCTCAACATCAATGCTAACTGATGCGAATTTAAATTTAATACATAACAAATCTCTTAGAAGGCATCATATAATGTAAACTCAAGAACTTCAAAATTAGACAAGATTCAACTAAAATCAAACAATCTCCAAGATTAGGGGTCCGAATAGGGTACTTATGCTTTCTTTTTCTTTAACGGGGGCTTTTTACTCTTATTTCCCGTTTTATTCTCTATTTTCTCTTCTTTTTTTTTAAAGTGAGTGCGTTTTACGCTCCATCTCACACCTGTGTTTATGGGGAGTGTGTTTCACGTTCCTCCTCGACCCACCACGAGACTCAATTAATTAAAAGCTTATATACCCCACTTTTCCCCCCAAACTTAGGTTTTTGTCTAATTCTTTTCCTTCATTGCCTATCCTTGTCATTCTTTCATTTACACTATCATTATCCTTTAGAAATTTCTTATGTATCAATTTGAACTAATCAGTCCACATAAATGTCATTAACGTGTAACCTTTTTATACCAGTGTCAAACAAGCACAAGATCCAATTCATAATAAAAGATTATATCAAACTTCTAATATTCAGTACTGTACTTGTTTACTTAATCACAATCTCATCATTGGCCAAAATAAAATGAACTACATCAAACTGCTAGACATATTCAAAATAACACACTGCTGAACTCTTATACACATAATATCATGCTCAATTTACATTGTTATAATCATTTAAATTCATTACGCATGTTGCTTCTCATATAACAAGCATATATATTAACTTCTTAAACATATAGTCATAGATTGACTTTCCAATTTCATATACATTTCATATGCATTTCATACATAATTCCACATTCTCATAATATAATTCAACTAACAGTTATCACATTAATATAGCAAATATGAACATAAAGACTTGCCTAGCTCGTAGATTACCAACTACAACTGTGACGCCCCCAAATCCGGGTATCTTCCAACTCGACAGATGGTGCTACACGATACTACAATGTATACAGTCATTCCATTGAAACAACATCAAAATAATTGTATTTACTATCTTCGTATTACAATAATACCAAATCCTTTCCCAGGTTCATAAACTGAATGCATTCTTTGTTCTTCATAAGTATATTACATACGAATACACTAGTCTATTACAGGATAATTAACTGTTCATCTTAGCCTTGCCTTTATCTCTCTTAGAATTCTCAGTTCGTTCGGCTTTCGCTGCAATCATATAATTCAAGCAAGAAGTGAGCATAACTAGCTCAACAAGTCTAACAAAGGATCATATGAATACCACATAGAGAATTATATGATTATCTTTCATAACTGAACAAATAGCTATGAAGCACTATGAAACATTTGACTAGTAGCTCTCATTTCATAACAATGATTCCAAAGTATATATAATAGCTTAGGAATTCTGAACCGGTCAAAAGACCATGAACATACTCTTTCCGTTTTCATATCTGAAAAGGATATCCAGCACGAAGGCCATCCATCCGGCATTACTTACGAGCACTTTTACATGATCAGCCTATAGTACTCTATGTTGATCAACACTCATCCGTTAAACGTATTTACATTTAAGTTTTGGCAACCCCGCGTGCCCATCGAATAATCGATGAAAATACTTTTATTTGTTCATAGACAAACTTACCTATACATCTGTACCAAATACTTGGCATAGGATAACATTAATAGTTCTATATCGAAAGACTTGTAAATAAATCCATCCAACTCTTAAGAATAGTCTAGCCTAGTTAAAACTGGCATCGACCCTTTCGTAAAACAATCCATACATTTTATAACATGAATCACTGAAAACCTAGCTAACACGAAGGTTAGACAAGCGATAAGAAAACTTGCCTTCAAGAGTCTTCGAATATACTATTCAACAATTCTCAGCCTTTACAGGATCTACATGATATATTCACATAGCACACTGTAATTAGCTACCAAACAAACTCACTTTATAGTTTTAACCAACTTCTTTCTCTTCTATGCCTTGTTTGAATTCATTTCATTAATATAGTCGATTCGACTTAATATGCTTTGTTATGGCTTGTTAACGTTCTTACGTTATAAATCGACACCTGATCATTCTTGGTGAAATACCAACGTTGAACATCATTCATAGTTTACTTATTACTCTCTTGCGTTCTTCGTTTAATCTCTATTAAATCATATCTAATCTCCTAACGTCATAACTTTATAAGTGATTTAAAGTCAGCCATATCATGTACATTAAGTACATTTATGTCCTACCTTTAGTTTACATTCAATTGGAATTAAAAACCTAATTTGGTCAACTATTCCCCCCTGCCGGCGCTACGGCGCCAGACTCTTGTATACCTTCGTCGCTACGGTGCCAATTAACAGGGATAGAGCTCGGGTCTGGTGCTGCGGTGAGGCCCTTCATGCTGGGTTTGGCGCTGCGACGCCACCCCTGTGCATCAGTTAGTTTTGACAGTTGGTTTTTCCAATGAACTTCTCGACCTTATAACTTATTCGTTTTACATCCGAATTGGCTCATTCAAAAGCCCACAACTCAAAAATTACATACTCTAGGTGTTCATGTAAGAATTTTACGTTTTCAAATTTTTTAGCTCAGAATTCAACTATTGGTTCATTTTGAGCGTTCGTTTATCATTTTCGAGCATTCAATACTCGTTTTCTTCGTTATAAGTCAAAATTCGACGATTCTCGAGTCCACGACTCTTGAATACCTTATCTCACATGTTGACATTAAAAATTGAAGTTTCCAAGTCACACAACAACTTTTGACTACTAATCCGAGATTTCTCGTTTTCGACGTTTAACGTCTATTTTCGCAAAATTCGCCATAACTTCTTTACTCATGTTCTATAAGCCAAATCAAATAGAACACTCCATTGATTCATCATCTACACCCTAACCAAACAATATGCACATACCCTAGCTATGATGGTTTTTAATTTGTCCATCAACAACCAGGTTCACGTTCAATGATTTCTACGATTTTAATTTACGTAAACCCTTATGATTTCTACTTAAACATGACTTATCAATGTTTTGATTATTAATAGTCATCCTTATTCCTCCTCACTAATCATGCTCCACCAATTCACGATTCTCTATGAGAAAGAAATCAAAAAAGATGAAGACAACTGTTTACTAAAATATTACCTTTGTTGTTCTTCGCGTTCTTGGTAAACTTCTTATGTTTTGCTTGGAAGTAGCTTGATTATGTGTTTCTAACTCTTTCTCTCTCTCAATATGTATTGGACAAGGTATGTAAAACACCAAAAAGTCCATCCTAAGCTTTCTATTTATAGACAACCAAATGGAGGGCATATAGGTCAATTGGTGACCTCCTTACTATTCCCACCTCCTCAACAACTTAGCCACAAAGTAATCACTTTACTTGGTGGCCAAGTGGCCGACCCACACCTCCATGGTTCTTCCTATGGGTTTTACCCATCCCGTGACCCACCAGTTCGATTCGCAATTCGGTTTCTTGGATTGGGCTTGTCTTACACAATTCATTGGGCCTTAACTTGGGCTTGATCCCATACTTCATTGGGCTTGCTATTAATCCAAGTACCATTGGATTATACAAAATTCTTAACTCATAATTCATTAGAATTAATCGTATTCTATGCGTATAACTCCCGTATTCTCTTTGTTTAGTACTCATACGATATTCGTATTATACGTCGTACTATTCTTCATACCATACTCATATTCAAACTAATATAATACTCGTATCTCATACGTATAATAATCAAAATGATTATACGCCTTACATTTTCCTTTCGGAAATCACTTTTACCAATCCTTAAGTTTTAAGTTCGCAGGAGAAAACTTTGTTTGCCATAACTGAAATATTATTGGATATTCCATTATGTCTTCATATTCTATCATTACGCATTTCTCGAAATTTCAAACCTAATCTTCGAGCGAAGTCGGATGAATAGTGTTTTTACAGAAAAATTCTCAAAAAACATTTATTTCCGTCTTGGTAATTCAAAATAATTAATCCTAGCACATAGCCAGAATACTAACCACGTCCACACATTCTAGGTCATAGAACAACCTTTAAATATCTTACTCACATAATTAATCAATTAAATTCATTTAATCCACATAATCAAATAAAAATTTAATTCATTCAAGATCCGAAATTCTCGGACGTTACATTCTTCCCTCCTTATAAGGATTCTGTCTCTAGAATCTTGCTATAATTACATAAACAAATGAGGATACTTTTTCTTCATTTTACTTTCAAGCTCCCACGTTGCTTCTTCAACATCGTGGTTACTCCAAATTATCTTACTGAAGGTATTATCTTATTTCTCAAGACTTGTTCCTTCCTATCAACAGTCTGAATTGGAAGTTCTTCATACGTTAAGTCTTTTTCTACTTGAGTAAATTCATACTCTATTACGTTCCTGTGGTCCGGTTTATAAGGATGCAACACTGACACGTGAAACACATTGTATATACGTTCCATCTCTGGAGGTAAAGCTACTTCATAAGCTACCTCTCCTACCCTTCTTAAAATTTCAAAAGGTCCTACAAACCTTGGACTTAACTTCCCTTTCTTCCCAAAAGGGAAGTTAACCTACTTCAAACTCCCTCTTTTCGCGGCGAGGATCTGCATACTTCCTTTGTCTATCTTGAGCTACTACCAATCGGGTTCGGATTAGCTTAACCATGTCTGCAGTTTGTTGTACCATCTCAGGTCCCAACATTCGACGTTCACCTACTTCATCCCAACAAAGTGGTGTTCTGCATTTCCTCCCATACAACGCTTCGTAAGGCGGCATGCCTATTCTAGCGTGAAAACTATTATTGTACGCGAATTCCACCAAAGGTAGATGTTCGTCCCAACTCCCCTTGAAATCCATAATGCATGATCTTAACATATCTTTTAGCGTTTGAATTGTTCATTCACTTTGCCCATTCGTCTGTGGATGATACGCTGTTGGTTGGAATACCGATCACTAAACACGCGCAAGTATACGCGGTCTAACAAGTAATACAGTGATAAGTAGAGTGTCGTACCCATGAGGAACTATGACTAATATTTACCAAGTACCGACTATGTATCGCTAAAGTCTTATTCGAATAGCAGTAAATGGAAGTGTGATTAATCTAATTATAATAATTAACAAAGCGAGTAAATGGATAACGAATGGAATTCTAAGGAATACAAGCTAAGGTCACAAATTCACCCCACACAAGCATTCTGTCGAACACCTGGCGTGCTATGTTTCATCAAACTAGCTATCCTTCTCTCTTTGGTCTTAATGGTCACGACAATTTATCGACCGAGAATGCACATGTGCTAATGCACCTCTGTCGAGGTATGCACAAACATATCCTCTCCAGATCCACCCTAAATGGAATAGAACAGAAAAGAACGTCCAAGCTAGATGCAATCCTACATATGTCTTTACGAATTAATCATAACAAGGATTTAAGCATAAGTTCTCATTGAGGTAGCACGTGGCGCACAGAGATATGTCTATTCTACGTACAACTTATGCAGTCTAAACGCACAATCATATGCCAATATATTTAGGTGTAAATCTATAATTCTTCTGTCGATATCATGCAGATTACCAAAATCATCACTAATTTCTTAGCGAGAATCATAAAACACAAATATATTAATCCAAATCATACGGTGCCAACTAAAGAGATAAAGACAGTCAATTCAAAAACAAAGGGATCCATTATAACCTTAGAGCCAATAATCAGTTCATATTTAATAAACCAAATATAAGTAGCAAATAAGACAATATTTATAGAATACAAAATTAGAGGAAATAAATAGATAGAAGAAACTTTGTCAAAGCCCCTTCAACTCCCACGAATTCACTCAAATCAAGCTTTCCAATCCGTGCCGCTCGTTGCTCTTGAGCTCCAAAGAAAAGCCAAACTTCTCCCTAATCTACCTAATCTATATTTACAGACATCAACTAAGAGAAAGAAAGAGAAATTACAAAGAAAAACTAAAAACTAAGCTAATCTATGGGAAAATATGATATAGGATGTCTGATATATGAAATGCAGAGGCTTCTCACTGATATATATGTTTTCTTCATTTACTAGGGCAAAATCACTTGGTCTCTACATGGGCACCGAAGGTGGCGCTGTGGCGCGACCCATTAAGCTGTGTTTGGCGCTGTGGCACCACGTGTGCTTGGAAAACACGGAGCTCGTGCTACGGCGCGAGTCTACATAGAGTTATTGGCGCTGCGGCGCCATGGTGATGTCATCTGGCCCATGAGGGTGGCTCTGCGGCGCGACCAATAAGTTTGGCATTGGCGCCGTGGCGCGAGCATGAGAAATATGACCAATTTGCCCCTGATTGCTAGAAAACACCTGATAAGCCCTGCATTGCATCGATTAAGCACAATAACACTATAATCATATAAAACTATATAAAGACTACGAGTTCAGGCAATTATTTAAGTCATAAAGTATCCGATTCGCGAGTATAAATCCCACTCATCAAATACCCCCAAACTTAAGTCTTTACTTGTCCTCGAGCAAACTAACTAACATAACACTAATAATAAAACACACGCGAAAGAAAACTAAAACAATAAAGTAACATCATGGCTTCAAAGCTCGATCATAGCCACTCCCAGAGAATAGGGCAAACACAGACATGAATAGGGGTTCATTCAATTTCAAGCATAAGACTGTATTCGATCCATTCTATGTGTGTGTGTGGAGACCAACCGTTATAACAAATCATAACTCGAATAAGCTCGCACAGTCGATTGCTAAAACCAATGAGCAAACTCTGCAACTTAAACATTCAACAAGCATTAAGAATAAGACGTAAATGCAGGAAAAGATCAAAAGACTCTATCATGACGACAGTAAAATCAGACTTGGATAGTACTTAATTACCTTAGGCTGCTCAAAACTACCCATGAATGAGCTTTTGATCAGTGACTCCAAGCCAGACGACTTTAGGGCACTAGGTGTAGAACACCTCTATGAATCGAATAACTCGAGCAGTAAAGGCCACGCTATCAACATAAGCTAACTAAGATTTTCCAACACAAACGAAGATTATTAAGCGAGTGCATTTTATGCTCCATATCGATATCGGCCCTGCGTTTATGGGCGAGTGCGTTTTACGCTCCATCTCGACCCACCACAAAACTTTCGATATAAAAACTCTTCTTTTCTATTTTTATTCTCATTTCATTCATTTTTCTTTTTTTATATGTCAACATGCTAGCATCCAAGATCCAAAACTGTATAAACGTCTAAGTCTTTTATTACCTTGTACAAATGAAAGTTTATAAGAGTGAACAAAATTTCAAAGCAATAAACACGCGAACTAAATTTGAAAAATAACTAGTTAAAAATAGTTGGTCGGTACGTGCTAAGAAGGACAGATCAATAACAGTCTAAACTTATCAATTGAACAACCCCTAGCTCATACATGCTTGACACGACTCTAAGAGATAGACATAGATATAGACGCTCGTCATCAGCCACAAACAAAAATTAATGATAACTATAACCCTTGCTAAATAGCAGCTCAAAATAGGGTAAAAAGGCCATTCAAATGGCACAAGCATCTAACCTGTAAAAGCCCCAAAAAGATGGCTATAAACCACAAACATGCTTATAATAATCAAAGCATTAATAAAATGAAAACCAAAAATAGTTCATGGCATAATAATAAAAATCCAACAAAAACCCGCAGTTCAAAACGACTGCACCACAATCCTGATAATAAAACATAATAAAGTCTAAAGTATGCAACCTAGTCATGGCAGTACAGAAATAGATTGATAATAGCTAAAAGCACCCCCAAACTTGAGGTGAGCAATGCCCTCATTGCTAAACATAAAGCAATCGATACAAGAGGGCTTCCCTGAAGTGGCTCACTCAGCAGCAGTCTCGTCCTCGTCAGCCTCGGCAGGCGGTGATGGGGGAGGGTAGGGTGGGAAAATAGGCAGCTCTGGAAACTGGTACGGCGTGAACTCCTTTTTGTCCGGCTTGTATCCCCGCTCAGGAATGAGATTTCGGGAGCCAAATGAGCTTTTGTACCTTTTCCAGGCCTCCTCATTGATAAACTTGGCTCTGTCCCAAGCCGTCGGTGGTGCCGCGGACAATGATCCTCCCATGCTAAGGCGTTGTCGCTTTTATGCCATTTCATAAATTATAGCAATTTGTTCACATAAGTAGAAAATTGAAGCACACACTCCCCCAAACTAATGCAGATAGTCCCCAAATGGAAGCCCAGTGAATCTAAGCCAAAATAGCCCCAAATAAGTTAAAATTTTGGTTTAGGCACTTTATCAAACACCTAGAGTGCACTCCTCAAAACCAATATGGACAACCTTTGTTTGAAAGCGCTCTAGCTCGATTTCTGTCAGTAGAAATCTCCCAAATCACGGAGAAAAATTTGCACAAACAATCCACAATTAAACCAAAAAGAATTCTGCTTGAATGAAATCCAACAAAATTACCTTAAATTGCAAAATCTAAGTGAGAAACCCAAAGTGAGAAGTGTGGGCTCGAACTCTAACAGTAGATTTGATGGAGTTTTCATTTTGTGATGTTGGATTGAGATGAGAAATCAAGGTCGGCTGCAATTTTGTGGGAGGGGCAAAGGATTTTTGGCATTGTGATGTCGAGTTTGCTCGAGAAAGATGAAAAGGCGTGGCTTAACTGCTGGCCAAAATCAGCTTTTAAAAACAAAAATTCATTGCCGGCGCCGCGACGTGAAATTGCCTTTGTTCCTTGGCTCTGCGGCGTGAGTTAGCAGTAGCTGCTGCCAATTATTGGCGCCGCGGCGCTAGATTCCCTATGTTGGTTGGCGCTGCGGCGCGAAGGAGAGAGGATGTACAAATAAGCATGGCGCTGTAGCGCGAATGTTGGAGCTGGGGCGCCAGTCCGGTGCTGCGGCGTGGCTCGCAGTACATTAGTTGGCGTCGCGGCGCGAATGACAATTTCTGCGTTTTCTCTATCTGTTTTCTGCACATGCCAGGACAAGTATAACAGAAAACACCTTGAAGCAAAAATACATTATTACAAACAATATAGCAACTAACTACACACTGCTACCTATAAATAGCATATGATAGCTACAAAATCATGCTTAAAGAAAAACACAGAGTAAACTATATATAGGTAAACGAAAACAGATGAAATTTATACCGAGATGGGGGTGCCTCCCCACCAAGCACTTGTTTTAAAGTCGTCAGCTTGACTATACCGACGCCGTTCAATCCGGCTCATAAGAGAAAATGACCTTCTCATGCCGCCTATTCGTCAGTTCCTTTGGATTTTTGGCAGACATGGATGATGGATCATCCTCATTTTCTTCATCCTTCGGCACAAAGAATCTCTCACCACTGGAATTATCCACTAATTCCCCTTGTTCAATAAATTAAAAGCATTCTTTGTGCTCTATTGGGCCCTCTCGGGTTTCCACAGTCGTGAGCGTGGGTTCTGGTTGTTGATCAGTCTTGACAATTTACCCACTGGTGATCCCCTCTTCTGCTAGCTCAGCCTCCGCAGGTTGGTCAAGTTGCACATTGACATTGCCCTCAACACTTTGGTGAGGCTTATCACCTTCTCCTCGAGTATCCACCGTGCACTGCTCCACTTCTTCATCGTCGAGATCAATTATGACCGGTAGGTTGCCTTGCGGCGGATTTATGATGGCATTGATAAGTTGCCCCAATTGATTCTCAAGGCTGTGCAATGCGGGTTCTTGGCTTGCCATCCGAACCTCATTTCTTTCAATAAAGTTGGCGAGAAGCTCTTCAAGCCGGTTCTCTTCTTCTCGTGTTGAGGTCTCAAAAAAGCTCTCATTGGGTGAAGACGTTAACTCATAATGCGGCGGAGACTGATAGTCAAACTGAAGGGCATGATTCGGATCATAATATTGCTCTTGACTGTAGTCCCATGAGTTTGGATAACCCTGGCAGTTTGGATGATAGGAGATCGGTTCAAAGTCAGCTAGTTCCTGACAATAGGCGTTCTGAGTGGACTGACACTCGAGATTGTCAGAAAACCTCAAGGCATTAGCAATTTGAAGTTGTAATCTCTCGAGTCCTTCTTTCGAGCATGGTTGTGTTGTCCCCTCATAAGGCCATTGATAACATTGATCGTCCATAATCTGTAGACTTAAAAACAAAAAGAAAGGAAGATCAAACAAATAAAAGAAGTAAATATATACACGTTCAAAGTAAGACTAAATTGATTTAAATCAATATTGGACAATATTAGAATTATAGTTCCCCGGCAACGACGTCAAAAACTTGTTGGTCGGAATACCGATCACTAAACACACGCAAGTATACGCGGTCTAACAAGTAGTACAGTGATAAGTAGAGTGTCTTACCCACGAGAAACTATGACTAATATTTACCAAGTACCGACTATGTATTGCTAAAGTCTTATTCGAACATCAGTAAATGGAAGTGTGATTAATCTAATTATACTAATTAACAAAGCGAGTAAATGGATAACGAATGGAATTCTAAGGAATACAAGCTAAGGTCACAACTTCACCCCACACAGGCATTCCGTCGAACACCTGGCGTGCTATGTTTCATCAAACTAGCTATCCTTCTCTCTTTGGTCTTAATGGTCACAACAATTTGTCGACCGAGAACGCACAGGTGCTAATGCACCTCTGTCGAGGTATGTATAAACATATCCTCTCCAGATCCACCCTAAAGGGAATAGAACAGAAAAGAACGTCCAAGCTAGATGCAATCCTACATATGTCTTTACGAATTAATCATATCAAGGATTTAAGCATAAGTTCTCATTGAGGTCGCACATGGCGCACAGAGATATGTCTATTCTACGCACAACTTATGCAGCATAAACCCACAATCACATGCCACTATATTTAGGTATAAATCTATAATTCTTCTGTCGATATCATGCAGATTACCAAAATCATCACTAATTTCTTAGCGAGAATCATAAAGCACAAATATATTAATCCAAATCATATGGTGCCAACCAAAGAGATAAAGACAGTCAATTCAAATAACAAAGGGATCCATTATAACTTTAGAGCCAATAATCAGTTCATATTTAATAAACCAAATACAAGTAGTAAATAAGACAACATTTATAGAATACAAAATTAGAGGAAATAAATGGATAGAAGAAACTCTGTCAAAGCCCCTTTAACTCCCACGAATTTCGCTCAAATCAAGCTTTCCAATCCGTGCTGCTCGTTGCTCCTGAGCTCCAAAGAAAAGCCAAACTTCTCCCTAATCTACCAAATCTATATTTATAGACATCAACTAAGAGAAAGAAAGAGAATTTATAAAGAATAACTAAAAACTAAGCTAATCTATGGGAAAATATGATATAGGATGTCTGATATATGAAATGCAGAGGCTTCTCTCTGATATATTTGGTTTCTTCATTTGCTAGGGCAAAATCACTTGGTCTCTGCCTGGGCACCGGAGGTGGCGCTGCGGCTCGGCCTATTAAGCTGTGTTTGGCGCTGCGGCGCCACGTGTGCTTGGAAAACACGGAGCTCGCACTGCGGCGCGAGTCTACATAGAGTCATTGGCACTGCGACGCCATGGTGATGTCATCTGGCCCATGAGGGTGGCACTGCGGCGCGACCAATAAGCTTGGCATTAGCGCCGCGACGCGAGCATGAGAAATATGACCAATTTGCCCCTGATTGCTAAAAAACACCTGATAAGCCCTGCATTGCATCGATTAAGCACAATAACACTATAATCATATAAAACTATATAAAGACTACGAATTCAGGCAATTATTTAAGACATAAAGTATCCGATTCGTGGGTATAAATTCCACTCATCATACGCCGTACTCAATCTCAAATGCGTTCCCATATGTTCTTGCAAACTCCTCCAAAAGTTCGACGTGAATTGTGGATCACGATCGGACACAATTGAAACAGGTACTCCATGTCTAGAAATAATTTCCTTGATATAAAGTTTAGCTAGTTGCTCTAGGTTATACCTAACTCCTATTGGTAGAAAGTGAGCCGATTTCGTCAACCGATCCACTATTACCCAAATAGCATCGTATCCTTTTCTTGCTGTTAGAAGTCCTACCACGAAGTCCATGGTGATATGCTCCCATTTCCACTCCAAAATCTCTAGTTGATGCAATAACCCACTCAGTCGTTGGTGTTCAGCCTTAACTTTCTGACAAGTTAAGCACTTACTAACGTATTCTGTGATCTCCCTCTTCATGTTCGGCCACCAAAAGTTCTGACGAAGGTCTTGATACATCTTAGTACTACCAGGATGTAACGAGTACCTCGAACTATGAGCCTCACACATAATTTCTTCTTTTAAATCAGAATTATTTGGAACCAAAATTCTTCTCTCAAAACGAAGTAAACCTTCTTTATCAAGGTTATACTTAGTCTTCACTTCATCCCTCATTATCTTTTTCATTTACTTGCATTCTGAAGTACTTAATTGTACTTTCTTAACTCGTTCCACTATCGTTGGTCGAGTCTCCATTGAAAATAACATCTCCGTCGTTTCACTTCGTAACTTAACTTCTAATTCTATTCTTACCATATTCGTTATTAACTCATTCTGAGTCGTTAACATTGATAGCATCCGACTTAATGCATCGGCTACTACATTCGCTTTCCCCAGATGATACAAGATATCACAATCATAATCTTTTATCAACTCTAACCACATTCTCTGCCTCATATTCAACTCCTTCTGTGTGAAGATATATTTCAGACTTTTATGGTTCGTGTATATCTCACACTTTTCCCCGTATAAATAATGTCTCCATATTTTTAAAGCAAAAACTAATGCTGCCAATTTTAGGTCATGAGTAGGATAAACCTTCTCATAATCTTTTAACTGGCGTGACGTGTATGCAATGACCTTGCCATACTGCATGAGCACGCAACCAAGTCCTCTATGCGAAGCATCGCTATAAACTACAAAATTCCCCGTATCATCTGGTAAGGATAATACAGGTGCCTTACTTAACGTCCTTTTTAGTTATTGAAAACTATTCTCACACTTTTCCATCCACACATACTTTACTGACTTCCTCGTCAGATTCGTCAACGGAGTAGCTATTTTAGAAAAGTCCTGGATGAATCTTCTATAGTATCCCGCAAACCCCAGAAAACTCATAACCTCGGTTGGCGTGTTCGGTTGCTCCCACTCATTCACAACTTCATCCTTCGTTGGATCTACGGATATGCTATCTTTATCTATCACATGTCCTAGAAACTGCACTCGTTCAAGCCAAAATTCACACTTAGTGAATTTCGCATACAACTTCTCCCTACGTAGTGTTTCCAACACTATTCTTAAATGTTCAACATGATCTTCTGGCGTCTTAGAATAGACTAGAATATCATCAATGAACACTACAACAAACTTGTCTAAATACTGTTTGAACACTCTGTTCATCATATCCATGAATGTGGCTGGCGCATTCGTTAACCCAAACGACATAACCATAAACTCGTAATGACCATAACGAGTTCTGAACGCCGTCTTAGGTACATCCTCCTTCCTTACTTTAAGTTGATGATACCCCGTACACAAATCTATCTTAGAAAAATACTTTGCCCCTTTCAACTGATCAAATAGATCATCGATCCTGGGCAACGGGTATTTATTCTTAATCGTTAACTTGTTCAACTCTCGATAGTCGATACAAAGTCGTACCGACCCGTCCTTCTTCTTTACAAATAATACCGGTGCTCCCCAAGGAGACACACTCGGTTGAATGTACTTCCTATCTAATAGTTCCTATAATTGAACCATTAACTCCTTCATCTCTACTGGCGCCATCCTATATAGTGCTTTTGAAACTGGTGCCGTACCCAGCAGCAAATCAATCACAAATTCTACATCCCTATCTGGCGGAATACCCGGTAATTCCTCCGAAAATACATTTGCAAACTCTTACACTACAGGTAACTGTTCCAATGATGCTCCCACCCTTCGGGTATCCATAACATGGCATAGATAACCCTTATACCCCTTCTTCAATATTTTCCTAGCTTGTGTCATGGTTAGACAACAAGAACGTCTCGGTGATTTGTTACCATAAAACACCACCTCGATTTTCTTAGAAAGCCTTAGGTTTACACTCTTTCTATGATAATCTATTATCGCTCTATGGTTAATTAACCAATCCATACCGAGAATTACATCGAATTCTCTTAACCTTATCGGTAAAAGATCTACCGATAAACTGTTACCCCTAATATCTACGAAATAATTCCTATAAATGTGTTTAATGAGAATTATCTCTTCATTTGCTTCCTTAACTTCTAAAGGTATTTCTAGATTTTCAGGGTTTAATCCAGTTGCTTAGCAAATCCACATGCTATAAAAGAACAAGTAGCACCCGAGTCAAATAACGCATAAGCATTTATTTCGTTGACTAGAATGATACCTACTACTACATCCGCTGATGCAACCGCATCTTGGACAATCATATTAAATGTTCGGGCTGAGGGTCTACCCAATGATGGTGTTGGTCCAGTAATGGCTAACTTACCACTACCAAAACCCTTACTACCCTCTGATCCATTCTTCAGGTAATTTCTTGCCATGTGGTCCATCAACCCACAAACAAAACAACCATGGTTTTTCTTAGGATTAGGACAGTTGGGTGATATGTGACCCTCCTGCCCATAATTATAACAACCTATTTTCCCTTTTAGACAGACTCCCAGATGAGTCTTTTCGCATGTCTTGCATGCCTCCATCCTACGTTTAGGATCCCCTTCTTTCACCCCAGTATTCCCAAGGTTAAAATTTTTTCTTTTAGGCATACTGCCACTAACACTGGCACCTTCTTCCTTGGTTCCTCCTTCTCCCTTACTCTTATTCTTTCGTTCCTTATGGTATTGGGTCAACGCCTCACTACCGCCCTCTGCTATAATCACCTTTTCCAGAATGGTCCCATAGGAAGCACTCTAGAAAACCAAAATCCTACTATATAGCCAGGGTTTCAGGCCTTACTCAAACCTACAAGCCTTCCTTTCTTTCGTGTCCACTTGATGTGGAGCAAACCTTGTTAATTCATTGAATTTGGCTGCATATTAGGGAACCGTCATGTCCCCCTGCTTAAGTTCTAGGAACTTAATCTCCATCTGCCCTTGCATGCTAGTAGGGAAGTAGTTCTCGAAGAATACCTTCTTGAACTGTTCTCACGTAACAATATCAGTTCTAGCCCCACCCTGGTGAGCCTCCCACCAGTAGTTGGCTTCCCCTTTCATCATGTAAGTCGCAACAGAAGTCTTTTGCGCCTCAGCTATGTTTGTAATAATTAACGCCTTTTCTATTTCCTTGATCCATGTCCGGGCCTCCATTGGGTCCGTCGTTCCCTTGAACTCAGGTGGGCCTACACTTTTAAATTCCTTAAAGGAAGTCGTTCTAGCTACCCTAGGTCCTGCAGGTGCTCTACCCCCGGCTTGGTTAAATGCAGCCGTTAATAAATTAACAAACTGTTGCATAGGGTTATTCGGACCCCCTTTGTTATCGTTATGTGATTCTGCCTCTTGGTTACGTTGTCTTCTTCTTGGCAGCATTTCTGATTAAATAAATAAAGTTCCATTATTACTTATTTGCTTACTTAGTTTTCATTCGTTGAACAACTAAACAATAACTCATACACAACAAAGCACATTAAATAAAAACTTCAATATATTAAAATGCTTCTTCATAGTTCAAAACTATTTATAATTTGCTTTCCATAGCCAAAAGCAAGTACATTTATATCCCGCGATTGACTTTCACAAAAATTAAGATTTACAAAAAGACTACGCTTTTATTATACAAAAGAGGGTTTTACGTCACTACACAAAAGTATTTACCATTCTAACTCCTAATACTGCCGAACAGCATTCTCATGCTTCTCATTCGCTAGAATCGACACGATGTCTCGACTTATAGTATGTAGAGCCTGTCCCAACTCAATGGAATAACAAGCTATCTTCAGCTTAAAATCCTCGTGCGCACTGTCATTGATATATGACATTCGTGCTATTTTCTGGTCTTTCTCAGCCAGTTTCTTACGAAGTTCTACGACCTCGTTCTTGTAATCCCTAGCCTTGTCTGTCATGAGCACCTTCTCATCATGCTCTATCTCAAAGTTTGATTCTACAGACTCCTTGGCACCATAGAGATCATTGATCTCTTCTTTCTGGTTCTTCACCATATTGTGCAGTTGCATATTACGGTTAAGCACCGAGAGATACATTGCTCTCATTGTAGCTATAGGTGTTGGCTCTAAGGCAGGCATCACCATATTAACCGATGTCACCTCCATATCATCCTCCACATCTATCATTATATTAAGGTATGATGCTAGTCCCATCGTCTCCTCAGAATAGTTCTCCTCCGAAAAATATTCCTCTGGCTCTGATTCTTCTAGAATCACTACGGGTATCTCCGCTATAGGCATAGGTACTGGCTCTACTCTATTCAAGGACTCCTCGCTTACCACGTGTATATCTCTATACATCAAGCTATCAATCGACATCTATAATAACACATAACAAATTGATTAGTACTTAAAACACAATAATATAAGTACAAATCACATTTAGTTCATTTAGGGTTAATTTCCATCTTTTTAAATCTTTTGGTACTGAGTTTCCTCAATACCTTATTAACTCATTCGACTCGAGTTAATCTTCTTTGAACTTTTCCTTTCCTAAGGAGGTTATTAGCCTAAGGTTCTTCCCCCCTTAAGTTTTATAACCTAATACTTTGGTACTAACCTGTGACGCCCCCAAATCTGGGTATCTTCCAACCCGACAGATGGTGCTACACGATACTACAATGTATACAGTCATTCCATTGAAACAATAATAAAATGATTGTATTTGCTATCTTCGTACTACAATAATACCAAATCCTTTCCCAGGTTCATAAACTGAATACATTCTTTGTTCTTCATAAGTATATTACATACGAATACACTAATCTATTACAGGATAATTAACTGTTCATCTTAGCCTTACCTTTATCTCTCTTAGAAGTGAGCATAACTAGCTCAGCAAGTCTAACAAAGGATCATATGAATACCACATCGAGAATTATATGATTATCTTTCATAACTGAACAAATAGCTATGAAGCACTATGAAATATTTGACTAGTACCTCTCATTTCATAACAATGATTCCAAAGTATATATAATAGCTTAGGAATTCTGAACCAATCAAAAGACCATGAACATACTCTTTCCATTTTCATATCTTAAAAGGACATCCGACACGAAGGCCATCCATTTAGCATTACTTAAGAGCACTTCTAGGTGATAAGCCTATAGTACTCTATGTTGATCAACACTCATCCGTTAAACGTATTTACGTTTAAGTTTTGGCAACCTCGCGTGCCCATCGAATAATCAATGAAAATACTTTTGTTTGTTCATAGACAAACTTACCTTTACATCCGTATCAAATACTTGGTGTAAAGCCCCTTAATCCAGGTACTTAAAACTCGAACTTGGTGCTTCACGATACCATTTTTATGAGCGAAATAATATTAAGAATAATAACAATAATATAAAGATCAACTTAATTTACATGATTATCAGAGTCTAGCTCCCAAGTACGTAACCTTTAATACATTCCTTACATAACATGATAGATAATATATATCATTGTCTTAATAATATCAAACTATTACATAGAATACCATAAATCTTATTTAGTTAGCTTTTCTTTTCCTTTATTTCTACATGAGCCTTCTGGTTCTTCACACTTAGCTGAAAACATTTAAATTAAGCAAGAATGAGCATTTGAGTGCCCAACAAGTAATAGCAATTATAAATATATAGGTTAAAAGAATTTAAATATTTTATTTATACAACCCTTCTACAACAAATCAATAGTTGTGCAGTAATCTAAACCGATAATAATAACATAACAACCCTCTTTCAAATTTTTGAAACTACGTAATGACTATAATTAGGGTTAAGGTGACATACTATGAACATTGTGTTCAATTTTTGAATAGGTTAAACAGAACTTCATCTGTAAATCGTCATAACTTACGGGCACGGGGGTGATCAGCCCGTTGTACCCTGTATTGATCAATACTACATGCAAGAACGAGGGTATCGTTCACTCTGCCCACCTTGGGAGCATAAAACGTTTTCCCGTGTACGGGATGTTCATACTTGTCAAGGTTCCAAACCAAAGGTTTTATCTTGTTCAATAATAACCTATAATTCAACACACACACACACACACACACACACACACACACACACACACACACACACACATATATATATATATATATATATATATATATATATATATATATACGGGTAATTAACAAAGGTGCATCAACATGTGATTAAATACAATGATTATCCTAGTGGGGACACTTGTATAACCATTTATAGAAATTAACGAATAGAATATATATCTGAATTACCATATACTAACATGTTGATAATCAATGAGCATATATAATATAGGGTTAATAATCTGTACAATAATAATATAATTTAGAAACATTCTTACTCATGTCCATTGCATAAAGAAAATACAAAGGTAAGATACTTGCCTGATACGCTGCTTACAGTTCGCAACTTAGTTTTATCTTTTGTATAATAACATATCAGTAATAAGATCATTTTACTGATTAGAACAACATACTATAACACCTAGCACTGCTTATTGCAGTCAGCACATTACATAATCACATTGTCACATATGTTTAACAACAATTGAATCACAAATAAACACTTATCCAGTCAACCTATCTAAGTCCAGATCAATTTCAGAAATATGTCGGTGTACCGACAGCTTTATCGGGTAATAATTGAGTCTAAAACTCTATCCTGTAGCTCAATAACTGTAATTATCAGTCATATTATTTTTAAATGACTTATAATAATTTTTAAACATTTATTATAATTTATCATGAATTTTTAAACATCGGAATCATTATTAAATGATTTAAATATCAAACAATTCTATTATTATTAATATTTAATTACCATTGCCAAAATATTAAAGTTATTTATAATAACTCAGAATACTTTTTAAAGTATTAATATTATCCTTAAATGATTTTTAAAACAATTAAAATTATTTTTAAATAATTACCATTAATATTTAAATATTAATGTACTATTTATCAAAATATTAAAAGTCATTAATTATAACTTAAAATATTTTTAATTCATTTATATCCTTTTTAAATTATTTTTAAATTAATAAAATCATTTTAAAACTATTTATTTAATATAATTTTTAAATAAATTTAATATCATTTAATATTAAATTAATATCATTAATATTAAATTATTAATGAAATTATTCTTTAAATATTAAAAGTTATATTTTATAACTTAAAATATTTTTAAACACTTTATTTTTATTTAAAATGATTTTTCTAATATTAAAATTATTTTTGAACTAAATTATTTAATATAATTATTAAATAATTTTAATATCATTAATAATAATTAATTAATAAAATTTACCTTTAAATATTGAAAGTTATATTTTATAACTTAAAATATTTTTAAATACCTTATTATTATTTAAAATGATTTTTAATATAATAAAATCAATTTTAATTAATTTATTTAATTCATTTATGTAATAACTTAAATATCATTAATATTAATTTATTAATGAATTTTATCACAAAATATTAAAAGTCATTAAAAATAACTTAAAATATTTTCTTATATTATAATATAATTTCAAATAATTTTTCAAGTATTAAAATAATTTTTAAATAATTTATTTAATATAATAATTAAATAAATTAAATACTTTTAATATTTAAAAAATATAAATTATTTATGAAATATATTAAAAATTATTAAAAACTAATTTTTAGAATTTGAAATAATTATTTAGTATTTTTAATAATTAAAAACTATTTTTTTCTATTTATTTAATTAAAATAATTAATTTTTGAAAATATTTGTCACTAAAGGCTGCCTATAGCGACAGAACCGTCGTTATAGGTGTTCTTCGCGTTCTTCATGTAAACCCAGATCTTCATACCCAGTTTTGAAGGACCATGTTTGACCATCAATGATTCGGTGTGTATTATGTTTCTAGGCATGATGTTAAGCAGATCGTGTAGAACTAATACAAGACTACAAGATTCAATAACAAACATGATCATTCATCACATAACCAGCGAGATCTAAGCCTTCAAATGGACTGTCAGACCTGTTCTTCATTTTTTGGGTTACCCAGAAATGAAGAACAGTTCGACCTGTCCATTTTGGGCTTCCACAACTTGCATTTCTGTTGATGTTTTTGTGATATAATGACTCCAGGTTGTACACCACATACAAGTGTACAGATCTATTTCATAACATCAACATAACAACAATAAATTAAGCAGATACAAGCCGGTCAACCACTGCCAGAAATAAGCTCCTATTAGTTTTTGGAAATTCCCAGAAACAGAAAGTATGACCGGATGGTCTACTTTGACCATCCACTACCTTCGACTCGTTTAATTTTAAGGAGATTTTAAGGCATAAACTTGTAGTACTTATACAAATCTACAACTTAGATACCACAACAACAACAAAACTCCCACAACTTGCCAGATCTAAGCGATTGAATATGTTGTTAGACGTTGATCGTGGCTTTCTGGGCTGCCCAGAAAAGGCCCGGTCAACGACTTTTGACTGCTAATAACTACAAATCTACACACCCAATGACCCTGGTTCCACTTTTTGATTAAAGACCACATTACAAGCTACATATAACAACTTAAAAACAACAAAATGCGTAAACGAGTAAGGATCTGTGGCCATTGACATTCGTTGTCAGACCACAGATTGAAATTTTTCCAGATTTTGTAAAATGCTAGATCTGAGCCTATAGATGTTATGGATCTAACATCTATCAACCCAGATCACTTAATTAGACTCCATACCACATATTTAACACATCAAACTAACATCTAACAACAGAATTAATGGCCAGATTTTCAAGTTAGGGTTTATACCTTCTTTGATCAATTGATGATTCAAGGCTACTGATTTGGTTAGGGGATTTCGTGGGGCTGATCTTGGGGACTGGAAAGCTTATTAATTTCGTGGGTTTGGGTTGAGAGAAAAGGTTTGAGTGTTTTGTTCAAACTATGCTAGCAAAATGATTTTTTCTCTCTTTCAATCTATATATAGAAGTGGTAGATACATGTATGGCTGATCATAGTGGTTGATTGCTGCCATTTTTCATCACATGGGGTTGTTGGATTTGGTCACTAACTTCCCCTATTGTCAAAACCTATACTAGCTTCAATAATGCAACTAAGGGTCAAAAAATCATTTGGCTTAAACTTTTAATGGCAATATTGTAACCCTTGCAAACCCTTAGGGTTCGACCCTTAGGGTTTAATCCTAAGATTTAGTACAAAATAAAATTCTAGGTTTTCATTTAGGGTTTAAAAATAAAATAAAATAAAAATTATTTTCTAAAATTTGTAATTAGGGTATTCTAAATTAGATTAGTTTTCTATTTACTTTACACAAGAACATTAGGGTTTAACATCTCTAATTATAATTAACCCTACTAATTACAGTAATTAGGGTTTATAATTAGGGTTCTAGTCATTAGGGTTTTAAATTACGAATTAGGTTTTCCCTAATTAACAATTATAAAATAATCTTGTACTGTAATTTGGATCTCAAATTAGGGTTTATTACAGTAAAACTAGGGTTTGACATAATACACCATAATTGACCAACCATTGTCTGTCCACATACATACAGTACATATTTATAGTACTGAAAAATCAAAATATAATTAATATTATATTATTATTCTAATGTCTTGATCAAAATCTAAAATTAGGGTTTGGATCCCATATCTGATTTATTCTTCCATATTTAACATTAATAATTAAGGTAAAATAATTATCTTAATAATCTGTACTAAAATTCATATAATAAAATAATTATTATAATTATTCTAAAAATCATTTCATATATTATTTATTTAATATATGCTTATATTTTTATAGAAAATAATTAATAAAAATATTTCTACTATAAAATTAATTATTATAAGAATATACTTTATAATAATCAATAATTCTAAAATAAAATTATTTGTAAATATTCATGTAATAAATATATTTTTATTTATCACAATATTACATATACACATTATCTTGTATAAATCCTCATCTTTTAAAAAAAATTTATATGCAAAATTTTTGATTTATTTATATAGAAAATATCGGATTGTTACATTCACCCTCCCTTATAAAGATTTCGTCCCCGGAATCACCATTTAAAAAACTATACATACAAGGGTACATAGCATACACAATCTTCGCAAGTAGATCTCGACCAACTTTGATCGAATTGATCTTTAACTATTCACATAAAGCTTGTCTTTGTGATTAAATGGAAAAATTGGTTTATAAAAGAACTCAAATTCCTTCCTTAAAACTTCTTTATAGAATAATTTACTATATATATATATGAAAATCATGTATAAGAAAATAAAAGTTGTATGAATAATACCTGAAATTCCATTGTCAGCTGCTGCCGTATCCTAGACTATCATGTTGTAGACCCTTGCAGTAGATCTTGTTGGCTTATTTGACGAAGTCGGTCCTGTGATTATTAAAGTCCTGTTGCCAGTGCCAGTATTCACACTTCCTGCCTCCGTCCTCCTCTTCGGACAATCTTTCACCTTATGTTCAGTCGATCCACACAGAAAACACCCACTGTTCATTCTTGGATTGGGGCAGTTGGGAGTGATATGGCCCTCCTGCCCGTACTTATAGCAAACAAATTTTCCCTTCAGACATTCTCCAGAGTGGTTCTTTCCACAAGTCTTGCACTGTACCCCTGGCTTCTTAACACCTTCTTGTTTCACCTGCACACTTCCAAAGTTGTTCACCTTCCTTTTTCCATCTCCACTCCTGCTCCCACTATTAATTCCTACCTTCCCAGCTCCTTCTACCTTACCTTTATTCTTCCTCTCCTTGTTGTAGAGGCTCATGGCCTCACTTCCCTCCTCAGCTATAATCGCTTTCTCCATGAGTGCTGCAAATATAGGGATCTGCAACACTGCCACCTTGTTGTAGAGCCAGGGTTTTAATCCTAGCTCAAACCTCCTCGCTTTCCTAGCCTCCATATCAACTTGATGCTGAGCGAACCTAGCCAATTCATTGAATTTTGCGGCGTATTCTGACATCGTTATATTCTCTTGCTTCAACTCTAAAAATTTTACCTCCATCTTAGCCTGTATACTAGATGAAAAATAGTTTTCGAAAAACAGTGTTTTGAAACAATCCCATGTAACTACACCTTCTCCTGTCCTTGTCTGATTCGGTTCCCACCAAAAGTTTGCCTCACCCTTCATCATATAGGTGGCAAAAGATGTCTTCTGCCCCTCAGCTACCCTAGCTATCACGAATGCTTTCTCAATCACTTTGACCCAAGTTTGGGCTTCAATAGGGTCAGTTATACCTTTGAATTCCGGCGGTCCTACAGCCTTGAAATCTTTGAAGTTCGCTAAGCGGTTATCTGGCAGGTTCCCTACGGCTGGTATTCCCTGTTTCATAGCCTGGGCTACCATATTCGCGAAGTTCTGCATCGGGTCTGCTTGTTGTTGTCCCTCAGTGTTGTTGACAGATTCTTCTGCCCTTTGATTTTGAGTTCGACGTCTTGGCGGCATTATCTGATTAAATAAACATGAATTTAACTTACATTCTAAACCTTATCATATAAGTTTAATATTTTAAACTTGTTTCATCACTCAAACATAGATTCATATTCATTTAGCGAATATTTTACATAGCATAACACATACTGCTTTAAATATCAGCTATCCCTTTGTGACCACAAAAGTCGGATTTACAATCTTGATCATTACAAAAGTTGAGAACATAAACTTACACAGACATACTTATCCTATATATTACATTAAACACACCTACACCACATAACCTATACTACCTATTCGCTACGCCTTTTTCCTTGGACAACCTTTCGCCTGATGACCTTCTATCCCGCAGATAAAACATGCTCCTGGTTTATAGTCGGGACAATACAAAGTAGTATGTCCTTCATAACCGCAAAGATAACATATTCTTTTCCCTTTCTTCTTATCGGATTTTCCTAAGTCACGACCTTCTATCTTTCTTTTCCCCTTCTTGCTCGAAGCTGCACACGATGTGTTGCTTGTGACTTCTATCTGATCAATTGGATTTTAAGCTTATCTTGTTCTTCTATTGTCTCTATTAACGCATGCCGCAATTGACTATTAAGCAGCTTTTCTATCTCCCGCAACCTTTCCAGAGAAGAAACCTTGTTTCTCAGATTCTACACTTCCGTTGATGCTTGATCAGCTTCAACTTTAGTGTCCGAATCACTATCTGTCAGTTCCACCATTTCTGGATCTGGTACCACGTTTTCTACAATAACCACCTCATCTTAGTTGTTTTCATCGTGAGCTTCTATTTCAGCTATTAGCTTCGATATTAGCTCGGGTGTATGGATTTGATCCTTTTTCATGCTATAAGTATATAACAAGCCTTTTCCACCTGACATCTACACACAAAAATTATCCTGATTAGCATATAGTTTATACACACAGCAACCAATAGTTTTATATAAGTTATCTTTTATTTGTTTGACTATGAATTTATCCGATTCATTTCCTTTTAAACTCTATATGAGTTATTTATTTTTTTCAACGTTTCCCTCTGTTCTAAGGTTATAGCCTAAGGTCTATCCCACCTAAGGTTTCTAACCCTAAGCTCTGATACCAACCTGTAAAGCCCCCAAATTAGGGTACTTGAAACCCGAACTCGGTGCTTCACGATACCATTTCTATGAGCAAAATATTATTAATAATAATAACAATAATATAAAGATCAACTTAATTTACATGATTATCAGAGTCTAGCTCCCAAGTACATAACCTTTAATACATTCCTTACATAACATGATAGATAATATATATCATTGTCTTATGTTGGTCGGATAACCGATCACTAAACACGCGCAAGTATACGCGGTCTAACAAGTAATACAGTGATAAGAAAAGTGTCGTACCCACGAGGAACTATGACTAATATTTACCACATACCGACTGTTTATCGTTAAAGTCTTATTCGAACAGCACTAAATGGAAATGTGATTAATCTAGTTATACTACTTAACAAAGCAAGTAAATGGATAACGAATGGAAATCTAAGGAATACAAGCTAAGGTAACAACTTCACCCCCACACAGGCATTCTGTCGAACACCTGGCGTGTTATGTTTCATCAAACTAGCTACTCTTCTCTCTTTGGTTTTGCTAATGCACCTCTGTCGAGGTATGCACAAACATATCCTCTCCAGATCCACCCTAAAGGGAATAGAACAGAAAAGAACGTCCAAGCTAGATGCAATCCTACATATGTCTTTACGAATTAATCATATCAAGGATTTAAGCATAAGTTCTCATTGAGGTCGCACATGGCGCACAGAGATATATCTATTCTACGCACAACTTATGCAGCATAAACCCACAATCACATGCCAATATATTTAGGTATAAATCTATAATTCTTCTGTCGATATCATGCAGATTACCAAAATCATCACTAATTTCTTAGCGAGAATCATAAAGCACAAATATATTAATCCAAATCATATGGTGCCAACCAAAGAGATAAAGACAGTCAATTCAAATAACAAAGGGATCCATTATAACTTTAGAGCCAATAATCAGTTCATATTTAATAAACCAAATACAAGTAGTAAATAAGACAACATTTATAGAATATAAAATTAGAGGAAATAAATGGATAGAAGAAACTCTGTCAAAGCCCCTTTAACTCCCACGAATTTCGCTCAAATCAAGCTTTCCAATCCGTGCTGCTCGTTGCTCCTGAGCTCCAAAGAAAAGCCAAACTTCTCCCTAATCTACCAAATCTATATTTATAGACATCAACTAAGAGAAAGAAAGAGAATTTATAAAGAAAAACTAAAAACTAAGCTAATCTATGGGAAAATATGATATTGGATGTCTGATATATGAAATGCAGAGGCTTCTCTCTGATATATTTGGTTTCTTCATTTGCTAGGGCAAAATCACTTGGTCTCTACCTGGGCACTGGAGGTGGCGCTGCGGCGCGGCCCATTAAGCTGTGTTTGGCGCTGCGGCGCCACGTGTGCTTGGAAAACACGGAGCTCGCACTGCGGCGCGAGTCTACATAGAGTCATTGGCACTGCGACGCCATGGTGATGTCATCTGGCCCATGAGGGTGGCATTGCGGCGCGACCAATAATCTTGGCATTGGCGCCGCGACGCGAGCATGAGAAATATGACCAATTTGCCCCTGATTGCTAAAAAACACCTGATAAGCCCTGCATTGCATCGATTAAGCACAATAACACTATAATCATATAAAACTATATAAAGACTACGAATTCAGGCAATTATTTAAGACATAAAGTATCCGATTCGTGGGTATAAATACCACTCATCATACGCCGTACTCAATCTCAAATGCGTTCCCATATGTTCTTGCAAACTCCTCCAAAAGTTCGACGTGAATTGTGGATCACGATCGGACACAATTGAAGCAGGTACTCCATGTCTAGAAATAATTTCCTTGACATAAAGTTTAGCTAGTTGCTCTAGGTTATACCTAACTCCTATTGGTAGAAAGTGAGCCGATTTCGTCAACCGATCCACTATTACCCAAATAGCATCGTATCCTTTTCTTGCTGTTAGAAGTCCTACCACGAAGTCCATGGTGATATGCTCCCATTTCCACTCCAAAATCTCTAGTTGATGCAATAACCCACTCAATCGTTGGTGTTCAGCCTTAACTTTCTGACAAGTTAAGCACTTACTAACGTATTCTGTGATCTCCCTCTTCATGTTCGGCCACCAAAAGTTCTGACGAAGGTCTTGATACATCTTAGTACTACCAGGATGTAACGAGTACCTCGAACTATGAGCCTCACACATAATTTCTTCTTTTAAATCAGAATTATTTGGAACCAAAATTCTTCTCTCAAAACGAAGTAAACCTTCTTTATCAAGGTTATACTTAGTCTTCACTTCATCCCTCATTATCTTTTTCATTTACTTGCATTCTGAAGTACTTAATTGTACTTTCTTAACTCGTTCCACTATCGTTGGTCGAGTCTCCATTGAAAATAACATCTCCGTCGTTTCACTCCGTAACTTAACTTCTAATTCTATTCTTGCCATATTCGTTATTAACTCATTCTGAGTCGTTAACATTGATAGCATCCGACTTAATGCATCGGCTACTACATTCGCTTTCCCCGGATGATACAAGATATCACAATCATAATCTTTTATCAACTCTAACCACATTCTCTGCCTCATATTCAACTCCTTCTGTGTGAAGATATATTTCAGACTTTTATGGTTCGTGTATATCTCACACTTTTCCCCGTATAAATAATGTCTCCATATTTTTAAAGCAAAAACTAATGCTGCCAATTCTAGGTCATGAGTAGGATAGACCTTCTCATAATCTTTTAACTGGCGTGACGTGTATGCAATGACCTTGCCATACTGCATGAGCACGCAACCAAGTCCTCTATGCGAAGCATCGCTATAAACTACAAAATACCCCGTATCATCTGGTAAGGATAATACAGGTGCCTTACTTAACTTCCTTTTTAGTTATTGAAAACTATTCTCACACTTTTCCATCCACACATACTTTACTGACTTCCTCGTCAGATTCGTCAACGGAGTAGCTATTTTAGAAAAGTCCTGGATGAATCTTCTATAGTATCCCGCAAACCCCAGAAAACTCATAACCTCGGTTGGCGTGTTCGGTTGCTCCCACTCATTCACAACTTCATCCTTCGTTGGATCTACGGATATGCTATCTTTATCTATCACATGTCCTAGAAACTGCACTCGTTCAAGCCAAAATTCACACTTAGTGAATTTCGCATACAACTTCTCCCTACGTAGTGTTTCCAACACTATTCTTAAATGTTCAGCATGATCTTAGAATAGACTAGAATATCACCAATGAACACTACAACAAACTTGTCCAAATACTGTTTGAACACTCTGTTCATCATATCCATGAATGTGGCTGGTGCATTCGTTAACCCAAACGACATAACCATAAACTCGTAATGACCATAACGAGTTCTGAACGCCGTCTTAGGTACATCCTCCTTCCTTACTTTAAGTTGATGATACCCCGTACACAAATCTATCTTAGAAAAATACTTTGCCCCTTTCAACTGATCAAATAGATCATCGATCCTGGGCAACGGGTATTTATTCTTAATCTTGGGCAGCGTTGGCGCTGTGGCGCGAGTGTGAGGAAAATGCTCATTTTGCCCCTTTAAGCTGGAAAAGCACTGTAAAGCTCTGCAATACATCAGTTAAGCACAATAACACTATATTTATATAAAACAACATAAAAACTATGAATTCAGGTAATTACTTAAGTCATAAAGTATCCAATTCGCGGGTATAAATTCCACTCATTAAATACCCCCAAACTTAAGTCTTTGCTTGTCCTCGAGCAAACTAACTAACACAACACTAATAATAAAACACACGCGAAAGAAAACTAAAACAATAAAGTAGTATCATGGCTTCAAAGCTCGATCATAGCCACTCCCAGAGAATAGGGCAAACACAGAGATGAATAAGGGTTCCTTCAATTTCAAGCATAAGACTGTATTCGATCCATTCTATGTGTGTGTGTGTGGAGACCAACCGTCCTAACTAATCATGGCTCAAATAAGTTCGCACAGTCGATTGCTAATACTAATATGCATACTCCGTAACTTAAGCATTTAACAAGCATTAAGAATAAGACGCAAATACATGAAAAGATCAAGAAACTCTAGCATGGCGACAGTAAAATCTGACTCGGATAGTACTTAATTACCTTAGGCTATTCAGAACTACCCATGAATGACCTTTTGACCAGTGACTCCCAAGCCAGACGACCTTAGGGCACTAGGTGTAGAACACCCCTATGAATCTAATAACTCGAGCAGTAAAGGCCTCGTAATCAACATAAGCCATTAAGATTTTACAACAAAAACGAAGATTACTCAGCGAGTGCATTTTATGCTCCATCTCGATATCGGCCCTGCGTTTATGGGCGAGTGCGTTTTACGCTCCATCTCGACCCACCGCAAAACTTTCGATATAAACTCTTCTTTTCTATTTTTATTCTGTTTTCATACATTTTTTTTATATGTCAACATGCGAATCCAAGATCCAAACTGTATAAACGTCTAAGTCTTTTATTACCTTGTAAAAATGAGAGTTTATAAGAGTGAACAAATTCTCAAAGCAATAAATGCGCCAACTAAATTTGAAAAATAACTAGTTAAAACAGTTGGTCGGTGCGTGCTAAGAAGGACGGATCAATAACAGTCTAAACTTATCAATTGAACGACCCCTAGCTCATACATGGTTGACATGACTCTAAGAGATAGGCATAAATACTTGACGTTGTCATCAGCCTCAATCAAAAAATAATGAAAACTATAACCCTTGCTAAATAGCAGCTCAAAATAGGGTAAAAAGGCCATTCAAAAGGCATAACCATCTAATCTGTAAAAGCCCCAAAAAGATGGCTATAAACCACAATCATGTTGATAATAATCAAAGCATTAAATAATAAAAATCAAAAACAGTTCATGGCATAATAATAATTAAAGCATAATCCTGAAAATTTCGCAGTTCAAAATGACTGCACCACAAAACTGATAATAAAACAACCATAAAAAAAAGTACTAAAGTATGCATCCTAACATGGCAGTACAAAAATAGATAGATAATGGCTAAAAGCACCCCATACCCAACTTGTGTGCGTTCTTCAAACCCAACTTGGATTTCTTTTGTTTGGAAATGCTCAATCCAGATTTTTGGCAGAGGAAATCACACCAATTCACACAAGAAGAACAACACAATCCCACGAATTGAAATCAAAATATAATTTACAAAAAATCCCCAATTACCTTGAGTGAGAAACCCTAGTTTAAGAATTGTGTGACCGATTCTGTCAAGCAATTGATGGCTCTTGGATTGTTAAAGTATTCTGAATTGATGAAAGCTCTCTGGATTGTGCTCGGTTGAGGGTGGGGGTTTGTTGGGGATAAAGGACTTTTAAGGTTTGTGATGGTTGGGGCAATTTCTGCCGAGTTGTGCCGAAAAGAGGGAGAGAAATGACACAACTGCTGCCAAAAATTGAACTTAAAAACTAAAATCTCGCTATCGGTGCCGCGGCGCGAGTTAACAGAAGGTGAGACTGACTTTGGCGTTGCGGCGCGAGTGAGGCTTTGTTCTTCGGCACTACGGCGTGGAAGAGAGAGGTTGGGCAATAAAGCCATGGCGTTGGGGCACGAAGTAGGCGCCGCGGTGCGGCTTGTAGTGCAATTTGGTGGCGCCGCGGTGCGAGATGCTAATTGCTGAGATTTTTGTGTCTGTTATCTGCACTTGCCAAGAGGTATAACAGAAAATACTACGAAGCAAATATGCATTATTACAAATAATATAGCAACTAACTACACACTGCTACCTACAAATAGCATATGATAGCTACAAAATCATGCTTAAAGAAAAAGACCGGGTAAACTATATATAGGTAAATGAAAATAGATGAAATTTATACCGAGATGGGGGTGCCTCCCCACTAAGTGCTTGTTTTAAAGTCATCGGCTTGACTATACCGACGCCGTTCAATCCGGCTCATAAGCGAAGATGACCTTTTCATGCCGCCTATTCGTCAATTCCTTTGGATTCTTGGCAAACATTGATGATGGATCATCCTCGGTTCCTTCATCCATCCAGTCATCATTCAGCACAAAGAATCGCTCGCCACTGGAATTATCCACCAATTCGCCTATTTCATTAAGTTGAAAACGTTCTTTGTGCGCTATTGGGCCCTCATGGATGTCCACAGTTGGGAGCGTGGTTTTAGACTGAAGATCAGTATTGACGATACCACCACTGTTGATCCTTGTGTCTCCAACTTCAGACTCCACCGGTTGGCCAGCCTGCACTATGACGTCCCCCTCTATAACTGTGTGAGACTCAATGCATTTTCCTTGTGTATCCACCATGCAAAACTCTACTGCTTTATCGTCGAGATCAATTACGACCGAAAGATTGCCTTGCGGTAGATTTGTGATGGCATTGACGAGTTACCCCAATTGCTTCTCAGGACTGTGCAATGCGACTTCTTGGCTTGCCATCCGAACCTCATTTCTCTGAATAAAGTCGGTAAGAAGCTCCTCAAGTTGGTTCTCTTCTTCTCGTGCTGAGGTCTCATAAAAGCTCTCATTAGGTTGAGACGTCAACTCATAATGCGACAGAGACTGATAGCTAAACTGAGAGGCATGATTCGGATCATGATATTGCTCTTGACTGTAGTCCCAAGAGTTTGGATAACCCTGGCAGTTTGGATGATAGGAGATCAGTTCAAAGTCAGATCATTCCTGACAGTAGGTGTTCTGAGTGGACTGACACTCAAGATTGTCAAAAAACCTCAAGGCATTAGCAATTTGAAGTTGTAATCTCTCAAGTCCTTCTTCCGAGCTTGGTTGTGTTATCCCCTCATAAGGCCATTGATAACATTGATCGTCCATAATCTGTAGACTTAAAAACAAAAAAAGGAAAATCAAACAAATAAAAGAAATAAATATAAACACATTCAAAGTAAGACTCTATTGATTGAAATCAATATTGGACAATATTAGAATAATAGTTCCCCGGCAACGGCGCCAAAAACTTGTTGGTCAGATAATCGATCATTAAATATGCGCAAGTATACGCGGTCTAACAAGTAATACAGTGATAAGGTGAGTGTCATACCCACGAGGAACAATGACTAATATTTACCAAATACCGACTATTTATCGTTAAAGTCTTATTCGAACAACACTAAATGGAAGTGTGATTAATCTAGTTATACTACTTAACAAAGCAAGTAAATGGATAATGAATGGAAATCTAAGGAATACAAGCTAAGGTCACAACTTCACCCCCACACAGGCATTCTGTCGAACACCTGGCGTGCTATGTTTCATCAAACTAGCTACTCTTCTCTCTTTGGTCTTGATGGTCACGACAATTTATCGACCGAGAACGCACAGGTGTTAATGCACCTCTGTTGAGGTATGCACAAACATATCCTCTCTAGATCTACCCTAAAGGGAATAGAACAGAAAAGAACGTCCAAGCTAGATGCAATCCTACATATGTCTATGCGAATCACTCATAACAAGGATTTAAGCATAAGTTCTCTTTCAGGTCGCACGTGGCGCACAGAGATATGTCTATTCTACGCACAACTTATGCAGTCGAAACCCACAATCACATGCTAATATATTTAGGTGTAAATCTACAATTCTTTTATCGATATCATGCAGATTACCAAAATCATCACTAATGTCTTAGCGAGAATCATAAAGCACAAATATATTAAACCAAATCATATGGTGCCAACCAAAGAGATAAAGACAGTCAATTCAAATAACAAAGGGATCCATTATAACCTTAGAGCCAATTTTTAGTTCATAATTAATAAACCGAATACAAGTAGCAAATAAGACAACATTTATAGCATACAAAATTAGAGGAAATAAATGGATAGAAGAAACTCTGTCAAAGCCCCTCAGTCACCAAGCAATCCGCTTCTATCAAGCTTTCCAATCCATGTCGGTCGTTGCTCTTGTACTCTAAAGAAATCACAAACTTTTCCCTAAACTAAACCTAATCTATATGTAAAGACATCGACTAAGGGAAAGAAAGAGAAATTACAAAGAAAAACTAAAAACTAAGCTAATCTATAGGAAAATATAATATAGAATGTCTGGTATTTCAAATTGTAGAGGCTACCTCATGTTATATACTCCTCCTTCCTTTTGCTAGGTCAAAATCACTTGGTCTCTGCCAGGGCACCGGAGGTGGCATCGCAACGCGGGCCACCAAGCTTTAGATAACACTACAGCACCACATAGAAATCAGGGACACGGAGCTCGCACTGCAGCGCGAGCTTAATAAGCTTCAGTGGCACCACGGCGTGAAGGTGATGTCAGCAAGGACCATGGGGTGGCGCTGCGGCGTGGCAATTAAGCCTGGCGTTGGCACCGCAGCGCGAGTGTGAGGAAAATGCTCATTTTGCCCCTTTAAGCTGGAAAAGCACTGTAAAACTCTCCAATACATCAGTTAAGCACAATAACACTATATTTATATAAAATAACATAAAAACTACGAATTCAGGCAATTACTTGTGTCATAAAGTATCCGATTCGCGGGTATAAATCCCACTCATCATCTTAATAATATCAAACTATTACATAAAATACCACAAATCTTATTTGGTTAGCTTTCCTTTTTCTTTGTTTCTGCATGAGCCTTCTTGTTCTTCACACTTAGCTAAAAATATTTAAATTATGCAAGGATGAACATTTGAGTGCCCAGCAAGTAATAACAATTATATATATATATATATATATATATAAGTTGAAAGAATTTAAATGTTTTCTTTATACAACCCTTCTACAACAAATCAATAGTTGTGAAGTAATCTAAACTGATAATAATAACATAATAACCCTCTTTCAAATTTTTGAAACTACGTCATGACTATAATTAGGGTTAAGGTAACATACTATGAACATTATTTTTAATTTTCGAATAGGTTAAACAGAATTTCATCTATAAACTGTCATAACTTATGGGCACGGCGGTGATCTGCCCGTTGTACCCTGTATTGATCAATACTACATGCAAGAACGAGGGTATCGTTCACTCTATCCACCTTGGGTGCATAAAAAGTTTTCCCGTATACGGGATGTTCATATTTGTCGGGGTTCCAAATCAAAGGTTTTATCTTGTTCAACAATAACATATAATTCAACATATATATATATATATATATATATATATATATATATATATATATATATACGGGTAATTAACAAAGGTGCATCAACATGTGATTAAATATAATGATTATCCAAGTGGGGACACTTGTATAACTATTTGTAGAAATTAACGAACGAAATATATATATTTGAATTACCATATACTAACATGTTGATAATCAATGATCGTATATAATATAGGGTTAATAATCTGTACAATAATAATATAATTTAGAAACATTCTTACTCATGTCCATTGCATAAAGAAAATACAAAGGTAAGATACTTGCCTGATACGCTGCTTATAGTTTGCAACTTAGTTTTATCTTTTGTATAATAACCTATCAGTAATAAGATCATTTTACTGATTAGAACAACATATTATAACACCTAGCACTGCTTATTGCAGTCAGCACATTACCTAATCACATTGTCACATATGTTTAACAACCATTGAATCATAAATAATCACTTATCCAGTTAAACTATCTAAGTTCAGATCAATTTCTGAAACATGTCGGTGTACCGATAGCTTTATCGGGTAATAATCGAGTCTAAAACTCTATCCTGTAGCTCAATAACTGTAATTATCAGTCATATTATTTTTAAATGACTTATAATAATTTTTAAACATGTATTATAATTTATCATGAATTTTCAAACATCGAAATTATTATTAAATGATTTAAATATCAAACAATTCAATTATCATTAATATTTAATTACCATTGCCAAAATATTAAAGTTATTTATAATAGCTCAGAATACTTTTTAAAGTATTAATATTATCCTTAAATGATTTTTAAAATAATTAAAATTATTTTTAAATAATTACCATTAATATTTAAATATTAATGTACTATTTATCAAAAAATTAAAAGTCATTAATTATAACTTAAAATATTTTTAATTCATTTACATCCTTTTTAAATGATTTTTAAATTAATAAAATCATTTTTAAACTATATATTTAATATAATTATTAAATAAATTTAATATCATTTAATATTAAATTAATATCATTAATATTAAATTATTAATGAAATTATTCTTTAAATATTAAAAGTTATATTTTATAACTTAAAATATTTTTAAACACTTTATTTTCATTTAAAATAATTTTTTTAATATTAAAATCATTTTTAAACTAAATTATTTAATATAATTATTAAATAATTTTAATATCATTAATAATAATTAATTAATAAAATTTACCTTTAAATATTGAAAGTTATATTTTATAACTTAAAATATTTTTAAATACCTTATTATTATTTAAAATGATTTTTAATATAATAAAATCAATTTTAATTAATTTATTTTATTCATTTATTAAATAACTTAAATATCATTAATATTAATTTATTAATGAATTTCATCACAAAATATTAAAAATCATTAAAAATAACTTAAAATATTTTCTTATATCATAATATAATTTTAAATGATTTTTCGTATTAAATTCATTTTAAAATAATTTATTTAATATAATAATTAAATAAATTAAATACTTTTAATATTTCAAAAATATTAATTATTTATGAAATATATTAAAAATTATTAAAAACTAATTTTCAGAATTTAAAATAATTTTTAATAATTTATTGGGTATTTTTAATAATTAAAACAATTTTTTCTATTTATTTAATTAAAGTAATTAATTTCTGAAAATATTTGTCACTAAAGGCTGCCTATAGCGACAGAACCGTTGCTATAGGTGTTCTTCGCGTTCTTCATGCAAACCCAGATCTTCATATCTAGTTTCGAGGGACCATATTTGACCATCAATGATTCGGTGTGTATTGTGTTTCTAGGCATGATGTTAAGCAGATCGTGTAGAACTAATACAAGACTACAATATTCAATAACAAACATGATCATTCATCACATAACTAATGAGATCTAAGCCTTCAAAGGGACTGTCAGACCTGTTCTTCATTTTCTGGGTTACCCAGAAATGAAGAAGTACAGTTCGACTTGTCCATTTTGGGCTTCCACAACTTGCATTTCTGTTGATGTTTTTGTGATATAATGATTCTAGGTTGTAGACCACATACAAGTATACAGATCTATTTCATAACATCAACATAACAACAATAAATTAAGCAGATACAAGCCAGCCAACCACTCCAGAAATAAGCTCTTATCAGTTTCTGGAAATTCCCAGAAACAGAAAGTATGACAGGATGGTCTACTTTGACCATCCACTACCTTCGACTCGTTTAATTTTAAGGAGATTTTAAGGCATAAACTTGTAGTACTTATACAAATCTATAACTTAGATACCACAACAATAACAAAACTCCCACAACTTGCCAGATCTAAGCGATTGAATATGTTGTCAGACGCTGATCGTGGCTTTCTAGGCTGCCCAGAAAAGGCCCGGTCAATGCCGGTCAACGGCTTTTGACTGCTAATAACTACAAATCTACACACCCAATGACCCTGATTCCTCTTTTAGATTAAAGACCACATTACAAGCTACATATAACAACTTAAAAACAACAAAACGCGTAAACGAGTAAGGATCTGTGGCCACTGACATTCGTTGTCAGACCACAGATTGAACTTTTTCCAAATTTTGTAAAATGCTGGATCTGAGCCTATAGATGTTATGGATCTAACATCTATCAACCCAGATCACTTAATTAGACTCCATATCACATATTTAACACATCAAACTAATATCTAACAACAGAATTAATGGACAGATTTTTAAGTTAGGGTTTATACCTTCTTTGATCAATTGATGATTCAAGGCTACTGATTTGGTTAGGGGATTTCGTGGGGCTGATCTTGGGGACTGGAAAGCTTATTAATTTCGTGGGTTTGGGTTGAGAGAAAAGGTTTGTGTGTTTTGTTCAAACTATGTTAGCAAAATGATTTTCTCTCTCTTTCAATCTATATAGAGAAGTGGTAGATACATGTATGGCTGATCATAGTGGTTGATTGCTGCCATTTTTCATCACATGGGGTTGTTGGATTTGGTCACCAACTTCCCCTATTGTCAAAATCTATACTAGCTTCAATAATGCAACTAAGGGTAAAAAAATCATTTGGCTTAAACTTTTAATGGCAATATTGTAACCCTTACAAACCCTTAGGGTTTGACCCTTAGGGTTTAACCCTAAGGTTTAACATAAAATAAAATTCTAGGTTTTCATTTACGGTTTAAAAATAAAATAAAATTAAAATTAGTTTCTAAAATTTGTAATTAGGGTATTCTAAATTAGATTAGTTTTCTAATTACTTTACACAATAACATTAGGGTTTAACATCTCTAATTATAATTAATCCTACTAATTACACTAATTAGGGTTTATAATTAGGATTCTAATCATTAGGGTTTTAAATTACGAATTAAGTTTTCCCTAATTAACAATTATAAAATAATCGTGTACTGTAATTTGGATCTCAAATTAGGGTTTAGTACAGTAAAACTAGGGTTTGACATAATACACCATAGTTGACCAATAATTGTCAGTCCACATACATACAGTACACATTTATAGCACTGAAAAATCAAAATATAATTAATATTATATTATTATTCTCATGTCTTGATCAAAATCTAAAATTAGGGTTTGAATTCCATATCTGATTTATTCTTCCATATTTAACCTTAATAATTAAGGTAAAATAATTATCTTAATAATCTGTACTAAAATTCATATAATAAAATAATTATTATAATTATTCTAAAAATCATTTCATATATTATTTAAATAATATATGCTTATATTTTCATGGAAAATAATTAATAAAAACATTTCTACTATAAAATTAATTATTATAAGAATATACTTTATAATAATCAATAATTCTAAAATAAAATTATTTATAAATATTCATGTAATAAATATATTTTTATTTATCACAATATTACATATACACATTATCTTGTACAAATCCTCATCTTTAAAAAAAAATTTATATGCAAAATTTCTGATTTATTTATAGAGAAAATATCGGGTTGTTACACTTGACATAGGATGGCGTTAATAGTTCTATATCGAAAGACTTGTAAACAAATCCATCCAACTCTTAAGAATAGTCTAGCCGAGTTAGAATTGGCATCGACCCTTTCGTAAAACAATTCATGCATTTCATAACATGAATCACTGAAAACCTGGCTAAAATGAAGGTTAGACAAGCGATAAGAAAACTTGCCTTCAAGCATCTTCGAATATACTATTCAATAATTCTCAGCCTTTACAGGATCTACATGATATATTCACATAGCACACTGTAATTAGCTACCAAACAAACTCACTTTATGGTTTTAGCCAACTTATTTCTCTTCTATGCCTTGTTTGAATTCATTTCATTAATATAGTCGATTCGACTTAATATGCTTTGTTACGACTTGTTAACGTTCTTACATTATAAATCGACACGTGATCATTATTGGTGAAATACCAACGTTGAACATCATTTATAGTTTACTTATTACACTCTTGCGATCTTCGTTTAATCTATATTATATCATATCTAATCTCCTAACGTCATCACTTTATAAGTGATTTAAAGTCAGCCATATCATGTACATTAAGTACATTCATGTCCTACCTTTAGTTTACATTCAATTGGAATTAAAAACCTAATTTGGTCAACTATTCCCCTCTGCCAGCGCTGCTGCGCCAGACTCTTGTATACCTTCGGCGCTGCGGCGCCAGTTAACAGTGACAGAGCTCGGGTCCGGCGCTGCGGCGCGGCCCTTCATGCTGGGTTTGGTGCTGCGGCACCACCCCTATGCATCAGTTAGTTTTGACAGTTGGTTTTTCCAACGAACTTCCCAGCCTCATAACTTATTCGTTTTACATCCGAATTGGCTCATTCAAAAGCCCACAACTCACAAATTACATACTCTAGGTGTTCATGTAAGAATTTTATATTTTCGAATCCGTTAGCTCAGAATTCAATTTTTGGTTCATTTTGAGTGTTCGTTTATCGTTTTCGAACGTTCAATACTCGTTTTCTTAGTTATAAGTCAAAATTCGACTATTCTCGAGTCCACGACTCTTGAATACCTTATCTCACGTGTTGACATTGAAAACTGAAGTTTCTAAGTCACACGACAACTTTTGACTACTAATTCGAGATTTCTACGTTTTCGACGTTTAACGTGTATTTTCGCAAAATTTGCCAAAACTTCGTTACTCGTGTTCTATAAGCCAAATCAAATGGAACACTCCATTGATTCATCATCTACACCCTAACCAAATAATATGCACATACTCTAACTATGATGGTTTTCAATTTGTCCATTAACAACCAAGTTCACGTTCAATGATTTCTACGGTTTTAATTTACGTAAACCCTTATGATTTCTACTTAAACATGACTTGTGACGCCCCCAAAATAGGTCCAATCCATCCAACCCATTCTGAGTCGCCAAATACATGGTACAGAAAATAACTACAACTTTATTATTACAATTGTCGTGCAAAATACGACAACACAAATACTGTGAGTTTAAATACAAATATTGTCATCTAGACAGTATTCATACTTATTTAAGTCCTCATTATACTTATTGATACACTATTTTACAAAATAGTGAGGACAACTAAAATAACTGTCTTGAACCATCATTCCATACCCCGACTAGTACTCGCTACATTCTCGCCTCTTGAGAAAAATGAAACAAAAAGGAAAAGGGTGAGCTCAACTAGCCCAGTAAAGAACATTATGACTAAGATAACATAGAACAAATTATCGTTAGTCTTCAACAGGGAAAAAAATCTAATAGAATACAATAGACAACAACTTTTAAATTAATATTCGCAGCGGAAAATAATAATTCATAAAAGAGTTACGTAGAGAATGAAATCTACGATTATCTATGAATTTAAAAGTCCATCATCAATATTTTATCCCTGTAACATCAATCAATAAATATTTTGAATCAAATAGTCATCTTTGCACTACAGGCCAAAGATATTCATCAGTTGGTCATGTTAATCTCAACACCTGTTCATCTTTGCACTACGGGCCAAAGATATTCATCAAAAATCATTCATCTTTACACTACAGGACAAAGATATTCAGTTATATCATCATTTAAGACTGAGAATGATGAAAAATATTTTTAAAAAAACGAATCCAGTGAAACAAAAGAGTAAATATTAAGGATTCGTATTTCAGCTATTCCATGTCCAAAAATACCTCATAAATAATCATGGTGGAGTAAAATTCAAGAATGATCAAAACATGGATACAATCAAAGCTAGTATCCAAAATAGATATTTTGGACAAAAAGAAGAAAAATCATTTTCCGGTGAATAGTACCGTATTCGTGAATAGTGCCGTATACGTGAATAGTAACTCTGACACCAAAAGATAGAAATTTTACAAAAAACATCATTATGCTTCGTGAATAGTACTCGTGAATAGTAACTCAAGAATAGTAACTCGTGAATTGTAACTCATGAATAGTAACCCCGACATGAAAAGTTCTAAATTTGATAAAAATTTCTAACCAATACTTCGGCATAATGATATTGAAGAAAATAATATCATTTAAGAAGAAATAACATCCCTTACCTCGGAAAGACGGTACTTCTGACTGGAATACTAGATATAGTGCTGAAGGAAACTTGCACCGTATAGCAACACTCAAAGTATCAAATACTCACAAGAATACGCTCGATATAGAGAGAGAAATAGAGAGAAACTTGTGTTTCTGGTGTGATTTTCAATTCTATCCTAAGCACCCTATTTATAGGAAAATGCTTAGAACACCAAAGCAGAAAATTTAATATAATATTAATATATTTATCAAATTTTCCTTAGCCCACCTCTAGACATCTGATCTCAGCCCATTTATATCACATGTTAGCCCACTTAAATGCCAAAAAACGTTTTTCTTCAAAATAATAAATAAAACTTCCAAAAATTAATTATTTCGGAACTTCAGAACTTCAATAATTCATAATAAATAGCCCTTTTATCAGAAAATACGAATCTGGCGAGTTGTTATAGGAAATTCAATTCTCTACAACTTTACAGAAGAAAGTTTTTCTAAATTCCAAACAGAAATTGACCGAAATCCACAAACGAGCGATTTTACAGTCAATAATAAATATTCGGTCAAGAATTGTGTCCACCAACACACAAAACATGTGTTAATCATTTAATGTCACAAAAATACTCTTCCTCCTCATATACTCATATATCCCACATTCATTGTAAAAATATCACCATCAATATATTATTAAAATAATATATTTAAATGAATTATTTTATCAAAAAAAAGATAAAATATTAATTTTCAACAATTGTCACATTAAAAATTTTCTCCATCTATATCCACATAAAATCAATATTTTCCTCACCATATAAATCAATAATTAATTATACACAAATAATATTACAGAATCACAGTACTGGCAACCAGGCCGTTCCTAGGAAAGTGGGGGCTTTCCAATAAGGATCTCTCCTTACTGGCGCGCAATTAGATGACCAAACCTCTCCTTAGACAGAACTTTCTAGACATTGCCAATAATGTTATCTAATAATATTATTCAGATAATATGAATTATTGCTCCGATAATAGAAAATACTGTGTAGTGACAATTATTAAAACAACAGTAATATAAAATATCAACGCATCAATTATTGAATCAATAAAATAAAATACTGAACAGTAATTACTGTAACAATTATTGAGTAATGCTTTCTTACGTAAAAATCAATAATTGGTGCAATACCGTGTGCTACTGTGTAACAACGCGTATTACTGTGTTTTAACCACCGGGTATTCCAACAGTATTAACGGTAACAACTACGTCGTTATTTATAAACAACTTATTTTTGTCATTTTCTTCATCCAATCGCTTTCCGTTATGGGGCCCATACAAGGCTGCGCCGTCGTACGAATATTCCCCGACAACAAGAATATTCCATGACCAAACGAATATTTCCCGACAACAATGAATATTTTATGACCACTTGCTTATTTAAAATATTTGCGCATTTTACCCATAACTAACTACATTAATCAAATCAACCCTTACTATTTTAAAATAATAAATAGAGGAATTAAATTTCATTTATTAATAATTTAGGATCTTACAACCTCCCCTCCTTATGAAATTTCGTCCTCGAAATTGACGTACGTACCTGGTGTTTCGAAAAGATGAGGATACCTCACTTTTATTTCTGTTTCCAACTCCCAGGTCATTTCCTCAATAGCATGGTTTTTTCACAAAATTTTAACTTGTGGTATGACCTTCGTGCGTAGGACATGCTCCTTCCTATCTAAGATCTTGACAGGTACCTCCTCATACGTAAATCTTCGGCTATCTCGTCCGGTTCTAACTCAATAACGTGGTTTGGGTCCTTCACATATTTACGAAGCATAGATATATGAAAAACGTTATGAACACGAGACATGCTTGGAGGTAACGCGAGTCTATAGGCCACATTTCCTACTCGGTCAAGAATCTGAAATGGACCAATAAATCATGGATTGAGCTTTCCTCTCTTCCCGAATCTTGTAACTCCCTTCCATGGAGCAACTCGCAACAATACATGATCCCCAATATCAAATTCCACGTCCTTTCGATGAAGATCCGCATAACTCTTTTGTCGATCTTGTGCCGTTTGTATACGTTGTCGAATCGTTTGGATCTTTTCCGTACCAACTCGGGTCCCAACAATGTTGCTTCACCCACCTCATCCCAACATACTGGAGAGCGGCACTTTCGTCCATACAATGCTTCAAATGGAGCCACACCTATACTTTCCTGATAACTGCTATTGTAGGAGAATTCCACCAATAGTAGGTACTTATCCCAACTCCCTTTGAAATCTAGGACACAAAGTCTTAATAGATCTTCAAGAGTTTGAATAGTCCTCTCTGATTGCCCCGTCCGTTTGAGGATGGTATGCCGAACTAAATCGTAAATCCTTGCCCATAGCTTTTTGCAAGCTAACCCAAATCTTGAAGTGAATCTTGGGTCACGATCCAAAACTATGGATACTGGCATGCCATGCAACCTCACAATCGCATTCACGTACATACTAGCAAGACGTTCAAGGGAATAAGTCTCCCGTATCGGCAAGAAATGAGCAGACTTGGTTAATCTATCAACAATAACCCAAATAGCATTTATACCTTGAGAAACCGTGGGAATACCCGTAACGAAATTCATGGTAATGTGTTCCCACTTTCATTTCGGAATCTCAAGTGGTTGAAATGGACCCTTTGGCACTTGATGCTCCACCTTTACACGTTGACAAGTTAAACACCTTGAAATAAACTTTGCAATCTCTCTCTTCATATTGTTCCACCAAAATGTATGTCAAAGATCACGATACATCTTGGTACTTCTAGGATGGATTGCAAATGGTGTATTGTGTGCCTCCATCATGATCTTATACTTCAAATCAGAATCGTTAGGAACACAAAGTCTGGAGTGGACTCGAAGTATTCCTTCTTCATCGATTCTCGCTTCCGGAATAGCACCTTCTTGTACTTTCTTCTTCATACGCATCAGCTCCGGGTCTGTGGCTTGAGCAACTTTAACTTTATCGATTAAAGTTGATTCTATGCGTATACTTGACATCATCGCACTCGTTCCTGCATATGATCTTCTACTCAATGCGTCAGCTACCACGTTTACTTTTCTAGGATGGTATTGGATGGTATGATCGAAATCTTTCAACAGCTCGAGCCAACGTCGGTGTCGCATGTTGAATTCTTGGAAGCTCTTCTCGCATTCCTCGGTCCATTCGAAGTTTGTATCTTTTTGATTCAGCTGAGTTAATGGAGTAGCGATTCGAGAAAATATTTCCACGAATCTCCGATAATAACTAGCTAAGCATAGAAAGCTACGTATTTTGATTACTGACTTAGGTTGCTCTCAACTGTGACTCATATCCCAATCTTGGATAGCACGTCACAATGACACCTATCAGTTTACTACCACACGAATATGGCGTCCCCTATGGAGAGTCTGGCTTCAATGCATTCCACAAAGGAAGTCACCAGATAAAGGCTCGGGTACAAACTTCTACAGTTAGGTTTTTAACTCCTGAAGTTCAATAGGAGCCATTCGATATGAGATTTTAGAAGTGAGTTTTGTACCAGATTCAAAGATGATACAAAATTCAATATCACGCGTAGGCCAAGAAATTCTTCAGGAAATACGTAAGGGATTTGCTAACAATAGAAATATCATTCAAATCTGACGTATTTTTGTTCAAGTCCATGACATAGCTAAGAAAGCTTGACATCCGTTTTTCAATAAACGAATGACTTTACGGCTTGATATGAAAGATTTTGACTTCAATGATTTGGTTGCTTGAATTCGAATAACAGGTTGCTTAGGAATATAAAAACTAACAACCTTACGAAAGTAAGCAATTTTGGCATGATGAGTAGTTAACCAATCAATTCCTAAAATCACATCAAAAGCAAGTATCTTTAAAGAGATAAGGTCAACAGGTAATGTGATGGTGCCAACTTGGATCAAACAAGATTTATAAACAGTGGATATAACAAAAGTTTCTCCTAACGGAGTTTCAACAGATAAGTCAAAGTCTAATTTTCTCTGGAGTCAAGTTTAAACATTGAGTATAAGCAGGAGAGATAAATGAATGGGTAGAATCGATATCTAATAAGGTATAGACTTCACAAAAATTTATAATTAACTAACCCGTGCTAACTTCGTTCGGGTTCCTCGCATTCTGACCAGTCACAAAAAACGCTCTTCCAGGAACCGTTGACTTTGACTTTTCTGGGACAACTTTTTGAGTCACCACTCCCGTTGGACATGGTTTCGCTATAGTGCAATCTCGAGCGATATGTCCTTCCTTTCCACAGTTATAACATACCTTAAACTGTTGTGGATAATTTGGGCTGATATGTCCTTCTTTTCGCACTTATAGCATATGACCGGTAGTCGCTCTCCTCCCTTGGAACCAGTTGCTGCTGGTGCTGACGTCTTCGTATTGTCATTGTTGAATCTCCTCTTTTTAAAATCTCCTCCCGACTCGCTTCTTCTATTCTCATGGCCATGATTACCACCAAAGTGGTTGCCGTTCTTATCTGTATTTTTCTTTCTCCGCTGGTTATCATTGTTCTGATGACTGCTGTCACTGGTATGATCCTGGTTGTGGTCCCTCGATTGATCGTACTCGTTATCTCGCTCTAATAATTGAGCCCTGTTGACAACATCTGAATAGAGAGAAACTTTATGAGAAATGAGATATTGACGTATGCCGGGTTTCAAACCTCTCAAAAACATCCGCGTCATACGTTCCTCATTCTCCACCAAATGAGGTGCAAACCTGGACAACTCTGCAAACTTCGCCTCGTACTGGGACACCGTCATGTTATTCTGCTCCAGTCTAATAAACTCTACCTCCTTCATATGACGAATACTTTCAGGAAAGTACTTGTCATTGAATAGTTTTTGAAATGTCTCCCAAGACATGCTGAGTGCGGCTGGATGGGTACATTTCACAGACTCCCACCAGTAGTCTGCCTCGCCACGGAATATAAAGGTGGCGAATGGAACCTTCTGTTCCTCCGTGCATCCCAAGACATCGAATATCTTGGTAATTTGCTTGACCCACGTTTCCGCCATGATCGGATCCGGCTTTCCCTTAAATTCTGGTGGTCCCAACTCCTTAAACTGCTTGACCGTGACAAACCGTGAATTGCTATCATTTCCTCCTGTATTTGGAACACGAGTCTCCTTTGTCTGATTTTGCATGAACTGCAAAAAGCTTCTAAACATCCCATCGTTCATCATCTGTTCATTGGTGTTGTTCACAGGAGGAACATTGCCAGCCTGTTGCACGTTCTCCTCGTTAGTGATTACAGGCATCTCCACGGTTTTATTTACTCCACTGTTAACATTCTCAGTCGACATTCTCAAACACTGCCATAAAACAAGGGTTAATTAAAGAAATTAACATGTCACATAATACCCCTATATTATGACCGACCAACAAATAAGCTTAGGTAGGACACACTAGCGAAGGATTTACTCGTCTCTCCCCTCCTAATTCTATTCCCCGATCTCCGCCAGAGATCATATCCCTAAGCTCTGATACCAACTGTGACGCCCCCATAATAGGTCCAATCCATCCAACCCATTATGAGTCGCCAAATACATGGTACAGAAAATAACTACAACTTTATTATTACAATTGTCGTGCAAAATACGACAACACATATACTGTGAGTTTAAATACAAATATTGTCATCTAGACAGTATTCATACTCAATTAAGTCCTCATTATACTTATTGATACACTAGTTTACAAAATAGTGAGGACAACTAAAATAACTGTCTTGAACCATCATTCCATACCCCGACTAGTACTCGCTACATTCTCGCCTCCTGAGAATAATGGAACAAAAAGGAAAAGGGTGAGCTCAACTAGCCCAGTAAAGAACATTATGACTAAGATAACATAGAACAAATTATCGTTAGTCTTCAACAGGGAAAAAATCTAATAGAATATAATAGACAACAACTTTTAAATCAATATTCGCAGCGAAAAATAATAATTCATAAAAGAGTTACGTAGAGAATGAAATCTACGATTATCTATGAATTTAAAAGTTCATCATCAACATTTTATCCCTGTAACATCAATCAATAAATATCTTGAATTAAATAGTCATCTTTGCACTACAGGCCAAAGATATTCATCAGTTGGTCATATTCATCTCAACACCTGTTCATCTTTGCACTATGGGCCAAAGATATTCATCAGAAATCATTCATCTTTGCACTACAGGCCAAAGATATTCGGTTATATCATCATTTAAGACTGAGGATGATGAAAAATATTTTTAAAAAAAACGAATCCAGTGAAACAAAAGAGTAAATATTAAGGATTCGTATTTCAGCTATTCCATGTCCAAAAATACCTCATAAATAATCATGGTGGAGTAAAATTCAAGAATGATCAAAATATGGATACAATCAAAGCTAGTATCCAGAATAAATATTTTGGACAAAAAGAAGAAAAATTATTTTTCGGTGAATAGTACCGTATTCGTGAATAGTGCCGTATACGTGAATAGTAACTCTGACACCAAAAGATAGAAATTGTACAAAAAACATCATTATGCTTCGTGAATAGTACTCGTGAATAGTAACTCGTGAATAGTAACTCATGAATAGTAACTCGTGAATAGTAACTCATGAATAGTAACCCCGACGTGAAAAGTTCTAAATTTGATAAAAATTTCTAACCAATACTTTGGCATAATGATATTGAAGAAAATAATATCATTTAAGAAGAAATAACATCTCTTACCTCGGAAAGACGGTACTTCTGACTGGAATACTAGATATAGTGCTGAAGGAAACTTGCACCGTATAGCAACACTCAAAGTATCAAATACTCATAAGAATACGCTCGATATAGAGAGAGAAATAGAGAGAAACTTGTGTTTCTGGTGTGATTTTCAATTCTATCCTAAGCACCCTATTTATAGGAAAATGCTTAGAACACCAAAGCAGAAAATTTAATATAATATTAATATATTTATCAAATTTAATATAATATTAATATATTTATCAAATTTTCCTTTGGCGTTCTAACATTTTCCTATAAATAGGCGCTTAGGTTAGAATTGAAAATCACACCAGAAACAAGTTTTATTTTTCTCTATATTGTCGAGCGTATTTTAGTGAGTATTTTGATACTTTAAGAGTTGCTATTCAGTGCAAGTTTCCTTCGGCTTTATACCCGATATTCCGAACAGAAGTACTGTTATTTTGAGGTAAGGGATATTATTTTCTTCTTAAATGATATTATTTTCTTTAATATCATTATGCTGAAATATTGATATGAATTTTTTATCAAATTTAGAACTTTTTGTGTCGGGGTTACTATTCACGTATACGGCACTATTCACGAATACGATACTATTCACCAAAAAAAAATTTTTTCTCCTGTTTGTCCAAGATGCCTATTATGGTTACTATCTTTGATTGTATCCATGTTTTGATCTTTATTTTTGAATTCTGCTTCACAATTGGTTATTATGGAGTATTATTGAACTTGAATAAACTGTAGTACGAATCCTTAATATTTGTTCTTTTGTCTCACTGGATTCGTTTTCTTTAAGATATTTTTCATTATCCTCAGTCCTAAATGATGATATTACTGAATATGTTTGGCCTGTAGTGCAAAGATGAATGATTAACTTATGAATATCTTTGGCCCGTAGTGCAAAGATGAATAGGTGTTGATATGAACATGACCAACTGGTGATACAAATGAATATCTTTGACATGTAGTGCAAAAATGAATATTTGATTCAAGATGTATATTGATTGATGCTACAGGGATAAAATATTGTTGATGGGTTTTTAAATCTTAGAAGATAGTAGAATTCATTCTCTACTTAACTCTTCTAATGGTTTGTTGTTTTCGCTGCAGTTGTTGATCTAAAACTTGTTGTCTATTATATTTTATTAAATTTTTCCCTGTTAAAGACTAATGATAAGTTGTTGTATATTATCTTAGTCATAATATTCTTTACTGGGCTAGGTTAGCTCACCCTTTTCCTTTTTGTTCTATTTTTCTCAGGAGGCGAAAATATAGCGGGAACTAGTCGGGGTGTGGAGTGATGTTTCCAGTCTGTTGCATTAGCAGTCCTCATTATTTTATAAAATAGTATTTCAATAATTGTAATGAGGACTTATTTGAGTGTGGATATTGTCTAGAAGATAATATTTGTATTTAAACTTATTGTATTTGTGTTGTCGTATTTTGCATGATAATTATTTTAATGAAGTTGTATTTGTTTCCGTACCATGTATTTGGCGACTCAGAATGGGTGATGTATACTTATTTTGGGGGCGTCACAGTTGGTATCAGAGCTAAAGGATATGGTCTCTGGCGGAGATCGGGGAATAGAACTAGGAGGGGAGAGATGAGTAAATCCTTCGCTAGTGTGTCCTATCTAAGATTATTTGTTGGTCGGTCATAATATAAAGAAATTTTATGTGATATGTTAATTTGTTTAATTAACCCTTATTTTTTGGCAGTATTTGAGAATGGCAGCCGAGAACGTTAACAATGGAATAGATGAGATTGTGGAATAACCTCTAGTCACAAACCAAGAGAACGTGCAACAGGAAGGCAATATTCCTCCTATAAACAATGTTATCGAGCAAATGATGAATGATGGAATGTTTAAGAGCTTTTTGCAGTTCATGTAAAATCAGACGAGGGAGACTCGTGTGCAGAATACGGGTGGGAATGATAGCAACGCGTGGTTTTTCACGGCCAAGTAGTTCAAAAAGTTGGGACCACCAGAATTCTGGAGAAAGCTAGATCCGATTAAGGCGGAGACGTGGGTCATGCAAATTACCAAGATATTTGATGTCTTGGGATGCACGGAGGAACAGAAGGTTCCATTCGCCACTTTTATGTTCCGTAATGTGGCAGATTACTGGTGAAAATCTATGAAACATACCCATCCAACTGCACTCAGCATGTCTTGGGAAACGTTTCAGAAACTGTTTAATGACAAGTATTTTCCTGAAAGTATTCGTCATATGAAGGAGGTAGATTTTATTAGACTAGAACAAAATAACATGGCGGTGTCCTAGTACGAGGTGAAGTTCGTGGAGTTATCCAGGTTTGCACCTCATTTGGTGGAGAACGAGGAACGTATGATGAGGATGTTTTTGAGAGGTCTAAAACCTGAGATTCGGCAATATCTTATCTCTCATAAATTGTTTTTATATTCAGATGTTGTAAACAGGGCTCAATTATTAGAGCGAGATAATGAGTATGTTCAACCGAGGGACAACAACCAGGGTCAGACCGGTGATAGCAGTCATCGGAGCGATGATAACCAGTGGGGAGGAAGGAATACAGATAAAAGCGGTAATCACTCTGGTGGTAATCGTGGCCGTGAAAATAGAAGAAGCGAGTTGGGAGGAGATTTCAAGAAGAGAATGTACAACAACGATAACGTGAAGACGACAGGACAAACATCAAATGTTTCTGGGGGAGGAGAACGACCACCGATCGTATGTTACAAATGCGAAAAAGAAGGACACATCAGCCCAAACTGCCCACAACAATCCAAGGTATGTTATAACTATAGAAATGAGGGTCATATAGCTTGACAGTGTTCTGTAGCAAAACCAAGTTCAGCGGGGATGGTGACTCCAAAAGCTGTCCCGGATAAGTCGAAATCAGCGGTTCCTGGAAGAGCATTTGTCGTGACTGGCCAAAACGTGAGAAACTCGAACGAGGTGATCACGGGTAAGCTAATCTTGAATTCTTGCGAAGTTTATACCTTACTAGATACCGGTTCTACACATTCATTTATCTCTCCTGCTTGTGCTCAACGTTTAAACTTGACTCCTGAGAAATTAGACTTTGACCTATCTGTGGTGACTCCGTTAGGAGAAACTTTCGTTACGTCCACTGTTTATAAATCTTGCTTAATCCAAGTTGGCACCATCAAATTACCTGTTGATCTTATTTCTTTAAAGATACTTGCTTTTGATGTGATTTTAGGGATTGATTGGTTGACCACTCATCATGCCAAAATTGATTGCTTTCGTAAGGTTGTTAGTTTTCATATTTCTAACCAACCTGTTATGCAAATTCAAGTAACTAAACTACTAAAATCAGTCACTGTCATATCAAACCATAAAGCTATTCGTTTATTGAAAAATAGATGTCAAGTATTATTAGCCCATATTATGGACTTGAACAAAAGCATGTTAGATTTGAATAATATTCCTGTTGTTAGTGAATTTCCTGACGTGTTTCCTGAAGAACTTCCTGGTCTACCCCCAGAACGTGAAGTTGAATTCTTTATTGATCTTGAATCGGGTACAAAGTCCATTTCTAAAACCCCATATCGAATGGCTCCTATTGAACTTCAGGAGTTAAAAGTCCAACTACAGGAATTGTTAGACATCGATTTTATTCATCCTATTACATCTCCTTGAGGTGCTCCTGTTTTATTTGTAAAGAAGAAAGATGGGAGTATGCAACTTTTTATTGACTACCGAGAATTAAACCATGTCACCATCAAGAATAGGTATCCCCTACCTTGCATTGATGACCTATTTGACCAGTTGCAAGGAGCACAATTCTTTTTAAAGATTGATCTTCGTTCTGGATATCATCAACTGAATATTAAAACTAAGGATATTCTAAAGACTGCCTTCAGAACTCGGTACGGGCATTATGAATTCCTAGTCATGTCTTTTAGATTGACTAATGCTCATGCGGCTTTCATAGATATGATGAACCGTGTATTCAAGGAATATTTGGATCAGTTCGTTGTTATTTTTATTGATGACATCCTCATCTATTCCAAAAACCGTGAAGATCATGAGCACCATTTGAAGTTGGTACTCCAAAGGCTTTGCGATAACAAGCTATATGCCAAGCTGAAGAAATGCGAGTTTTGGCTTGAGGAAGTAGCATTCCTTGGGCACGTGGTGTCAAAACATGGAGTATCTGTTGACCCAGCGAAGATTAAAGCAATCCAAAGTTGGGAGCAACCGAAGTCGGTGACCGAAATACGTAGTTTTCTGGACTTAGCTGGTTATTATCGGAGATTTGTGGAAGGATTTTCTCGAATTGCTACTCCGTTAACTCAGCTGACTCGGAAAGATATAAAATTCGTATGGAGTGAGGAATGCGAGAAGAGTTTCCAAGAGCTAAAGAGGAGACTCATTTCGACACCTGTTCTGACAATACCATCTGGTTCAGATGGATTTGTTATCTACAGCGATGCTTCAGGCAAAGGGTTAGGATGTGTTCTCATGAAATATGGGAAAGTCATAGCCTACGCCTCGCGACAACTCAAAGAATATGAGACGAATTATCCTACTCATGATTTGGAGTTGGCAGCAGTCGTTTTCGCGTCGAAGATTTGGAGACACTACCTGTATGGGGAGAAAGTGGAGAGCTATACAGATCATAAAAGCCTCAAATATTTCTTCACCCAAAAGGAACTCAACATGCGGCAACGACGTTGGCTCGAGCTGTTGAAAGATTACGACCATACCATCCAATATCATCCTAGAAAAGCAAACGTGGTAGCTGACGCATTGAGTAGAAGATCATATGCGGGTACGAGTGCGATATTGTCAACGCAAAGACCCATTTTGTATGACTTGCAAAGGATGGAGATAGAGGTAAAGGTTCCAAGTACCCACGTGATGATATCAAATATACGAGTAGAACCGGCTTTAATCGATAAAGTTAAAGTTGCTCAAGCTACGGACATGGAGCTGATGCGTATGAAGAAGAAAGTGCAAGAAGGTGCTATTCCAGAAGTAAGAATCAATGAAGAAGGAATACTTCAAGTCAACTCCAGACTTTGCGTTCCTAACGATTCTGACTTGAAGCATAGAATCATGATGGAGGCACACAACACACCGTTTGCAATCCATCTTGGAAGTACCAAAATGTATCATGATCTTCGACATATATTTTGGTGGAGCAATATGAAGAGAGAGATTACGGAGTTTATCTCAAGGTGTTTAACTTGTCAACGTGTAAAGGCAGAGCATCAAGTGCCAAAGGGTCCATGGCAACCACTTGAGATCCCGAAATGGAAGTGGGAACACATTACCATGGATTTCGTTACGGGTCTTCCCAAGGTATCTCAAGGCATAGATGTGATTTGGGTCATTGTTGATAGATTAACCAAGTCTGCTAATTTCTTGCCTATACGAGAGACTTATTCCCTTGAACGTCTTGCTCGTATGTACGTGAATGAGATTGTGAGATTGCATGGCATGCCAGTATCCATAGTTTCGGATCGTGACCCAAGATTCACTTCACGATTTTGGGTTTGCTTGCAGAAAGCTATGGGCACGGATTTACGATTCAGTTCGACATACCATCCTCAAACGGTCGAACAATCGGAAAAGACTATTCAAACCCTTGAAGATCTATTAAGACTATGTGTTCTAGATTTCAAAGGAAGTTGGGATAAGTACTTGCCACTAGTGGAATTCTCCTACAACAATAGTTATCAGGCAAGTATAGGTATGGCTCCATTCGAGGAGTTGTATGGAAGAAAATGTCGTTCTCCAGTATGCTGGGACGAGGTGGGTGAAGCAACGTTGTTGGGACTAGAATTGATACAAATGACTACAGAAAAGATCCAAACGATTCGACAACGTATACAAACAGCACAGGATTGATAAAAGAATTATGCTGATCTTCATCGAAAGGACGTGGAATTTAATATTGGAGATCATGTACTGTTACGTATTGCTCCATGGAAGGGAGTTACAAGATTTGGGAAGAGAGGAAAGCTCAATCCTAGATTTGTTGGTCCATTTGAAATTCTTGACCGAATAGAAAATGTGGCCTATAGACTCGCATTACCTCCAAGCATGTCTCGTGTTCATAATGTTTTTCACATATCTATGCATCATAAATATGTGAAGGGCCCGAACCACATTATTGAGTTAGAACCGGACGAGATAGCCGAAGATTTAACATACGAGGAGGTACCTGTTAAGATCTTGGATAGGAAAGAGCATGTCCTACGCACAAATGTTATACCACAAGTAAAGGTTTTATGGAGAAACCATGCTATTGAAGAAATGTCCTGGGAGTTGGAATCAGAAATAAAAGCGAGGTATCCTCACCTTTTCGAAACACTAGGTACGTACATCAATTTTGAGGAAGAAATTTCATAAGGAGCGGAGGTTGTAAGACCCCAACTTATTATTAAATGAAATTAAATTTCTTTTATTTATTATTTTGAAATAGTAAGTGTTGATTTGATTAATGTGGTTAGTTATAGGTAAAATGCGCAAATATTTCAAATAAGCAAGTGGTTATAAAATATTCATTTTTGTCGGTGAATATTTATTTGGTCGTTGAATATTCTTGCTGTTGGGGAATATTCATACGACGGCGCAGCCTTGTGTGGGCCCCATAACAGAAAGCGATTGGATGAAGAAAAACGACAAGTATAAGTTGTTTATAAATAACGGCGTAGTTGTTACCGTTAATACTGTTAGAATACCCGGTGGTTAAAACACAGTAGCACACGGTATTGCACAAATTATTGATTCTTACGTAAGAATGCACTACTTAATAATTATTACAGTAATTACTATTTAATATTTTATTTTATTGATTCAATAATTGCTACGTTGATATTTTATATTATTGTTATTTCAATAATTGTCACTGCACATTATTTTTCATTATCAGATCAATAATTTATATTATTTGAATAATATTATTAGATAGCATTATTGGCAATGTCTAGAAAGTTCTGTCTAAGGAGAGGTTCGGTCATCTAATTGCGCGCCAGTAAGGAGAAATCCTTATTGGTAAGCCCCCTCTTTCCTGGGAATGGCCTGGTTATCATAATTGTGATTCTGTAATATTATTTGTGAATAATTAATTATTGATTTATATGATAAGGAAATATTTATTTGATGTGGATATAAATGATAGATTTATTTATGTGGTTATTAATGAAGGAATTAATGTTGATGTGTTTTATCAGTATTTTGTCAGACTGGAGGTATTAAAAGATCAAATCGGTGTTCTTAAAGCTCTACTGCGTGAGTTATAATTTTGATTCGACCGTTGGATCGTTGTGATTTTTGGATATGTTATACATATATAAGTTGAGTATATATCCACAAATTTTGAACCATTAAAAATGAACGAATGATTTGTTATGGATTTTATGAGGTGTTAAAAATCATCCGTTTAGGGATTTCAGATATTTTTTGTCTGGAATTTAAAAAAACTAAATGCTACAAAGTTATAGAGAATTTAATTTCGTGTGAAATGGACATAAAATTTGCATTTTTTGATAAACAGACTATTTTCTATGAATTACTGAAGTTTCGGAAAATAAAATGTTTTTATTATATTATGGGTGGGACCCACTTTTTGGTTGGTGTTGAATGCACATGGGCGACTGAAAATTTTCAGAATTGGTGGCTAGCTTGTTCAATTGATGCATGCGTAGGAGAAAGAATGAGAAATAATATTAATTTATTATTTTAGTCTCCTTTGGCGTTCTAGCATTTTTCTATAAATAGGCGCTTAGGTTAGAATTGAAAATCACACCAGAAACAAGTTTTCTTTCTCTCTATATTGTCGAGTGTATTTTAGTGAGTACTTTGATACTTTGAGAGTTGCTATTCAGTGCAAGTTTCCTGCGACTTTATACCCGATATTCCGAACAGAAGTACTGTTATTTTGAGGTAAGAGATATTATTTTCTGCTTAAATGATATTATTTTCTTCAATATCATTTTGCTGAAATATCGATATGAACTTTTGATCAAATTTAGAACTTTTTGTGTCGGGATTACTATTCACGTATACGACACTATTCACGAATACGACACTATTCACCGAAAAATAAAATTTTCTCCTTTTTATCCAAGATGTCTATTATGGTTACTATCTTTGATTGTATCCATGTTTTGATCTTTATTTTTGAATTATGCTTTCCAATTGGTTATTATGTAGTATTATTGAACTTGGATAAACTGTAGTACGAATCTTTAATATTTGTTATTTTGTCTCACTGGATTTGTTTTCTTTAAGATATTTTTCATTATTCTCAGTCCTAAATGATGATATTACTGAATATCTTTGGCCTGTAGTGCAAAGATGAATGATTAACTGATGAATATCTTTGGCCCGTAGTGTAAAGATGAACAGGTGTTGAGATGAACATGACCAACTGGTGATACAAATGAATATCTTTGGCCTGTAGTGCAAAGATAAATATTTGATTCAAGATGTATATTGATTTATGTTACATGGATAAATTATCGTTGATGGGTTTTTAAATCTTAGAAGATAGTAGAGTTCATTCTCTACTTGACTCTTCTAATGGTTTGTTGTTTTCGCTGTAGTTGTTGATCTAAAACTTGTTGTCTATTATATTTTATCAGAATTTTCCCTGTTGAAGACTAATGATAAGTTGTTGTATATTATCTTAGTCATAATATTCTTTACTGGGCTAGTTGAGCTCACCCTTTTCATTTTTGTTCCATTTTTCTCAGGAGGCGAGAATATAACGAGAACTAGTCGTGGTGTGGAGTGATGTTTCCAGTCAGTTGCATTAGCAGTCCTCACTATTTTATAAAATAGTGTTTCAATAATTGTAATGAGGACTTATTTGAGTGTAGATATTGTCTAGAAGACAATATTTGTATTTAAACTCATAGTATTTGTGTTATCCTATTTTGCACGACAATTATTTTAATGAAGTTATATTTGTTTCTGTACCATGTATTTGGTGACTCAGAATGGGTGATGTATACCTATTTTGGGGGCGTCACACCATTGGATTATACAAAATCCTTAACTAATAATTCATTAGAACTAATCGTATTCTATGCGTATAACTCCCGTATTCTCTTCGTTTGGTAGTCATACGATATTCGTATTATACGTCGTACTATTCTTCATACCATACTCATATTCAAACTAATATAATACTCGTATCTCATTCGTATAATAACCGAAATGATTATACGCCTTACATTTTCCTTTCGAAAATCACTTTTACCAACCCTTAGGTTTTAAGTCTGCAGGCGAAAACTTTGTTTGCCATAACTGAAATATTATTGGATATTCCATTATGTCTTCATATTCTATCATTACTCATTTCTCAAAATTTCAAACCTAATGTCCGAGCGAAGTCGGATGAATAGTATTTTTACAGAAAAATTCTCAGAAAATATTTATTTTCGTTTTGGTAATTCAAAATAATTAATCCTAGCACATATCCAGAATACTAACCACGCCCACACATTCTAGGTCATAGAACGACTTTCAAATATCTTACTCACATAATTAATCAATTAAATTCATTTAATCCATATAATCAAATAAAAATTTAATTCATTCAAGATCCGAAATTCTCGGACGTTACAACAACTTAACTGCTTATAGCTATCTGCACTTCGTGTATTCTTACACAATTGTATAATCATGAATTCATACCCATCAGTCATATACATTCATATATTCTCAATGTAATAATAAATTTTACATTATTTCATTTTACTTCTTCAATATACTCTTAGGATACCTTTGTTATTAGCTCATTACACTTTCATGCTTATTCTGTTGAAACAACCTTGTTTCATACCTTGCGGTCTTTAAAGAATATATATAGACATGTTCTAAGTCCAGATAGTTAACAAACTATTCTTGACCACTCTGCAGCATGGCGCGACCGCGCTGTTATTAGGCTTGGGAGTGGCTTGGCCACGCTACTCCCTGCCAAAACCAAAACTAAGATTTTCAAAAGTCTAGTACTCTTATTAGCACACTAATACCTTTAAACACAATAAAGACACATAAAGACAGCGTTTAGAACATATTTGGTTTCCCACACTTGCTTACTTTGAGGTTAACTTCTAAAACGTTTAGATTCTTTTACATTCCTTTGTTCAACTAGGATTAACATGTTCAATTGTCTATTGACGAAATTGAACACCTTTTCAGGTATCTAAAATAGACTTTGAGATAAAACTCGAATCAAACATATAACTTCCTTATCAAAACTCATTTAACCAAGATTAGATAGGTTCATTCAACAAGGGACTCACAATGTTAACCATTAAGTCACATAACGATACTAAACAATCCTTAATACACATGCTTTTGTGTATCAAACTCATTTACACATAGTTAGTATAGTCCTTACTTTAAAACATGCTTGAATAGCTTTTGTCATGCTAAACTAATTGGATGCATATATCATTCATGCTTAAAGGCATAAAAAGTACTATCATGCTTGAACATAAAGTCAGAATACAAGGAAATAATGTTCATCGCCTTTCAAAACTTACAAGTTCTTTTAAAACTCATGCTAAACCCAACTAATGTGCAAAGTAATTTTAGATCATATTCTATATACCTAATCCATATATTCATTCCCATATGTATACAACTCATTTACACCTGGGTTGTGACGCCCCCAAAATAGGTATACACAACTCATTCTGAGTCGCCAAATACTTGGTACAGAATTCAAATACAAACTTAATTATACAACTGTCGTGTAAAATACGACAAAACATAAGCTGAGAGTTTTAACACGAATATTGTCTCGTAGACAGTATCCAAACTCAAATGGAGTCCTCATTACAATTATTATCACACTATTTCATAGAATAGTAAGGACTACTATAGCCACCATCTTGGACCATCACTTCATTCCCCGACTAGTCCCAGCTATATTCTCATTTCCTGAAGAGAACAATGAAAGCAAACGGTGAGCTCAATTAGCCTAGTAAAGAATATTATGAATAAGATAATATAGAATAAATTATCATTAGCCTTCAACAGTGTAAAACTGATAGAATACAATAGACAACAAGTTTAACTACAACGGAACAAACAATCTATTAGAAGAGTTAAGTAGAGCATGATATCTACAATCTTCTATGATTTAAAAGTTCATCATCAATATTTTATCGCTGTAACACAGCTCAATAAATAATCCACATCATCGAATTATTCATGCACTACGGGCCAAGGATATTCGTTACACATCCACGAATTATCCATGCACTACGGGCCAAGGATATTCGTTATTATCACCAATGGTCATGATCATGCCAACAAATGTCCATCAATGCACTACGGGCCAATGAGGACTTTTACCATATTTTTTGTAAAATTATATGTCATGATTATACCGATACATAATTCCTGGTCATAATCATACTAATCAACTGTCCATCTATGAACTATGAGCCAAAGATGACTTTCATCACAATATAAGCATGAGGATGATGACAATGATATAAGAAAAGCAAGGATAAGTTTTAAAGATTTATAATTCAATTTATCCAGAGTTCAAGAATATCCAAATTGTCAACATGATAACTGCTTTGTAGAGTAAAATTCAAGAATAATATTTATGTATCAAAAATAATTTGGACAGAAAATAAATTAATTTTTGTCATGAATAGTACCCCAGGTGAATAGTACTTGAGTGAATAGTACCCCAAGAATTGTACTTCGTGAATAGTACCCCGACATGAAATGATTAAAATTTAACAAGAATGTTCAGAAAAATATTTTCGTGAAAAGATTCTTGATGAAGCGCAAATTTCAAGGATATTCTACTAATTTCAAGGAGTATAGAAGCAATACTTATCAAAATGAGTGTAGAATTAGGAATATGAAACGAAATAATATTACTTACATACTACAGAGTATGAAAAAAAATATTATTTCTTACGAATACTGAACAAAATAATATCCCTTACCTTAAAAGGAGAGTACTTTTGACTGGTATGGCGGGGATATTCTTGAAGAAAATTTATACTATTTTCTACACTCGAAGTTTTCTTAAACTCAAAAGAAATACACTCAATATTATAGAAGAAGAATTCTCAGATTCTGGTGTGATTTTTATTTCTAAAATAAGCATCCTATTTATAAGAGAATGGTAGGGCACTATTTAAAAATAATCACGGGTGAATAGTGGGGGGAAATCACGGGCGAACGAATTCACGGACAAATTTTGAAATTTTTTGATTTTATTATGGTGCATTATGCAGTACTATGCAGTATAATATATATATATATATATATATATATATATATATATATATATATATATATATATATATATAAGTAAAAAACAAAATTGAGATAACTTTCTACCGACGATTTTAAAAAATGAGAAACTGGGGGGTCCATGCAATAAGCCAAATTTACAACAAATACTTCATGACAAACCCTTTTATTTATCTCAATTCACTTGGCTTCACAAAATACATTTTTAATAACATTTATTCATCATTAATATTATAACTCACAATATTAACAAACAGATCATTTCGAGGAAAGAGGAGGTTTTCCGATAAGGACTTCTCCTTATTGGCGCGTAATTAGGTGACCAAACCTCTTTCCTCGACAGAAGTTTCTAGACATTGTCAGTAATGCAAATAATAATATGAATAACTTTGTCGTCACAATTATTGATTTAATAATATAAAATATTATGCAGATGATACTGTGACAATAATTGAATCAATAATGTAAGATATTATGCCACAACTACTGTGGCAATTATTAAATTAAACTGAGTGAATTCTCACGTAAGCATCAATAATCAAAGATACTCTACAATACCGTGTGCTACTATGTAACCACGCGTATTACTGTACTTTTATCACCAGGTATTTCAATAGTTAACGGTAAAAATTTGTCGTTATTTTTATAAAAAGTTATTTCTATCGTTTTCTAACTCTGACAGTAATTCTGTTGAGGAGTCCACCAATGATTGTACCGTCGTACAGATATTCCCTGACAAAACAAATATTCCTCGACCAAACGAATATTTTACAACAACTTGCTTACTTTGTAAAATTTATAAATATTACCCACAACAATAACATTATATCAAATCCACACCTTATTACTCAAAATGATATTTATAGAAAAATTAAATCTTTATTCATAATAGTTGGGGTCTTACAACCTCCCCTTCTTATGAAATTTCGTCCTCAAAATTGGTGTACGTACCTGGTATGTCAAAAAGGTGAGGATATCTTTTTTTATTTCAGATTCCAACTCCAAGGTCATTTCCTCAATATCGTGGTTTCTCCACAAAACTTTGACTTGAGGTATAACCTTTGAGCATAGAATATGTTCCTTCTTATCTAAGATTTTAACATGTACCTCTTCTTACGTTAAATCTTCCGCTATCTTGTATGGTTATAATTCAATAATGTGGTTTGAGTCTTCCACATATTTACATAAGATAGATATATGAAAAATATTATAAACACGAGACATACTTGGCGGTAAGGCGAGTCTATAGGCCACAGTTCCTACTCGATCGAGGATTTCAAATGGGCCAATGAATCGAGGATTGAACTTTCTTCGCTTTTTAAATCTCGTAACTCCTTTCTATGGAGCAACACGTAATAATACATGATCTCTAGCATTGAATTCCACGTCCCTTCGATGAAGATTAACATAACTCTTTTTTCGATCTTGTGAGGTTTTTATACGTTATCGAATTATTTGAATCTTTTCCGTAGTCATGCGTACCAATTTCGGTCCCAATAACATTGCTTCACCTACCTAGTCCCAGTATACTAGAGAACGACACTTGCGTCCATACAACGCCTCGAATGGAGCCATGCCTATACTTGCTTGATAACTGTTGTTGTAGGAGAATTCTACTAATGGTAAGAACTTGTCCCAACTTCCTTTGAAGTCTAGGACACAGAGTCTTAATAGATCTTCAAGAGTTTGAATAGTCCTCTTGGACTGCCTGTCCGTCTGAGGATGATATGCCGAACTGAATCGCAAATCTGTATCCATAGCTTTCTACAAACTAACCCAAAATCGTGAAGTGAATCTTGAGTCTCGATCAGAAACAATGGATATTGGCATACCATGCAGTCATACAATCTCATTTATGTAAATACGAGCAAGACGTTCAAGTGAATAAGTTTCTCGTATAGGTAAGAAATGAGCAGACTTGGATAATCTATCCACAATGACCCAAATTGCATCTATGCCTTAAGAAACCTTGGGAAGACCAGTAACGAAATCCATGTTAATGTGCTCCCACTTCCATTCTAGAATTTTAAATGGTTGCAGTGGACCTTTTAGCACTTGATGCTCTGCCTTGACACGTTAACTAGTTAAACACCTTGAGATAAACTCTGCGATCTCTGTCTTCATATTGCTCCACTAAAATGTATGTCGAAAATCACAATACATTTTGGTACTCCCAGGATGGATTGTAAACGGTGTGTTGTGTACCTCCATCATGATCTTATACTTCAAATTAGAGTCGTTAGGAACACAAAGTCTAGAGTTAACTCGAAGTATTTCATCTTCATCGATTCTTGATTCTGGAATAGCACCTTCTTGTACTTTCTTCCTCATATGCATCAGCTCCAGGTCTGTAGCTTGAGCAACTTTAAATTTATCGATTAAAGTCGAATCTACTCATATATTTGACATCATCGCGTGGGTCCCTAGAGTCTTTAACTTTATCTCCATTATTTGTAAGTCATACAATATGGGCCTTTACGTTGACAATATTGCACTCATACCCACATATGATCTTCTACTCAACGCGTCAGCTACCATGTTCGCTTTTCCAGGATGGTATTGAAGGTATAATCATAATCTTTCAACAGCTCAAGCCAACGTTGTTGCTGCATGTTGAGTTCCTTTTGGGTGAAGAAATATTTAAGGCTTTTATGATCTGTATAGATCTCCACCTTCTCCCCATACAGGTAATGCCTCCAGATCTTAAGCGCGAAAACGACAGCTACCAACTCTAGATCATGAGTAGAATAATTTCTCTCATATTCTTTGAGTTGTCGAGTGGCAAAAGCTATGACATTCCCATGTTGCATGAGAACACTTCCTAAACCTCTGCCCGAAGCATCACTGTAGATGAAAAATCCCTCTGAACATGATGGTATTGTCAAAACAAGTACTAAAATGAGTCTCCTCTTGAGTTCTTGAAAACTCTTCTCACATTCTTTTTTACAACCGAATTTTGTATCTTTTCAAGTCAGCTGAGTTAATGGAGTAGCGATTCGAGAAAATCCTTCCACGAATCTCTAATACTAACTTGTTAAGCCTAGAAAGCTACGTACTTCGGTCACTGACTTAGGTTGCTCCCAGCTTTGTATTGCTTCAATCTTTACTGGTTCAACAGATATTCCATGATTTGATATCATATGCCTAAGGAATGCTACTTCCTCAAGCCAAAACTCCTATTTCTTCAACTTGGCGTATATCTTGTTTTGACGACGCTTTTAGAGTATCAGCCTCAAGTGTTGCTCATGATCTTCACGGCTTTTGGAGTATATGAGGATGTCATCAATAAAGACAACCACAAAATGATCCAAATATTTCTTGAATACTCGGTTCATCATATCCATGAAGGCAGCAGGAGCATTAGTCAATCCAAAAGATATGACTAGGAATTTGTAATGCCCATACCGAGTTTTTAAAGCAGTCTTTGGAATGTCATCAGTTTTAATCTTTAACTGATGATATCCGGAACAAAGATCGATCTTTGAAAAGAATTTAGTGTTAGGTTTGTAATATTCATGAACGCAATCAAATTGCACAAAATAGCGGAAACGTGTAAAAATCAGAGTTTAAAATTTTACAAACCATATACCCGGATCATCCTTTATGCACAATTATTAATTAAACGAAAAGATATTAAGAACAAGAATCATACCCTTGAAGATTCGAGCTTCCTCAGGTACAAGTTCACCTCCAATCCTTTCGGGTTCAACTTGAATCCACCGGGTTTGGTTCCTTCCTTTGATCAACGTTAGCCACCCAAGTGTTTGGCCTCTAGAGGTGATCCACCAAGGAATAAGAAAGATTCAAGAAGATGGGTGTTTGGCAAAACCCTAGTTTTTCTATCTACCATAGAAAAAGAGCGTACTCTCCCAACTATTGGAATTACGTATATAGATATCTGATATAAGACACCCCTTATAAAGATGTCAGGTAACCTTATTTAATTAAAAATAAGGTATTATTTATTTAATTAAACTCTTTTAATTAAATGGGCTCCCTAATCTTATTAGGGATATTTAATTAAACTCCTTTAACTAATTTTCCCTCCTAATCCTATTAGGAATAAATGAGAGTACTTATATTAAATTAATTTCTAAACTCTTTTAGAAATTAAAATAATAATAATTGTAATAATATTAATAAGACTCCTCTTATTAATTTATATTTAATATTTCTAAAATATTAAATAATAAATCACCATAGATTAAATTAAATATACTTAACATATTATTACGATTATGCCATTAATTTCTTAAATAATTATTCTTCCTTTTATGGTGTGACCCTTTAGGTTCTCCATATTAAACCGGTTGTGAATAAATCAATTAGAACAATTCTAATTTTATTTAAATAAATAAATTAAATTAATAATTTATTTAAATAAATAATATTTATTCTACAATAGGGATAAGCCTCCCTAGCGATCAACGACTTTCCAGATAATATAAATTTTAACATTAATCATATAAGAACCTTTGAGTAAATAGTTACCGTACAATTCAATCCTTCCACCATACAATGTCCCAATTAAATATAAGACATGGAATTACTGTCAAGTCTTATTTTATTTAATTATATGTATTTCGACTCTTAAATGCACAACTCCAAATAATTCAAATTAGAAACTCCTTTTTAATTTCATTCTGCCTTGGCCAAGGACTACTGGGTTGTCATTTATCGAATCACATAGGACATTTCTCTTCTTTTACTAGAAGTGGTAGATTCTTTATTGATCATACATTATCTCCATGTACAACTTATTATACCCAAGCATACCCTTTGATATACCCTAAGGGTCTTAAGGAATAAGTCAAAGTATAACTCATCATACACAAGATACTATTATGATCTCAAGTCCAAGGATCACTTGTACTACTATCACTACAGGAATTCCCTATTGACAGACAAGTAAAACTCCATTAGGTATTCCTTAGCGAGCCACGTTCAGTGAACTTATTCTCTAATAAGTACCTACATACTTGCTTTAGTGTCTCCACACTGATCATGAGATCAATCATCCTCATCCAATGAGCAAGCAACGTATGTACCAATCTATCCGGATTCACTAATCCCCAATTTAGTAATCCAACGATTGGGAACTATTTTAGTTTTAAGCTTTCTAAGAATTTAGATCTCATTAGAATGAACATCATCATTATTCTAAAAGCATTGCTTAAAACTATGGATTTATCACATATTATAAAACAGCATCATGTAGATAATTAAAAGCCTTTAATAAATAATACTTTTTATTAATAAATGAATAAGATTGCTACAAAGTATATGCTTTATCATCATATATGATTGGCTTGTGTGCATATTACTTTCAATCTCCCACTTGCACTAAAGCCAATCGTCATGGTATCTCATACTTTTCTTCTCTAAGTGACGATTATCCTGCTGTTGGATAAGCTTTAGTTAATGGATATGTAATGTTGTTCCTGAGAGTCCACTATCTCTATAGCGATTTCCCATCTTTCAATGATTATTTAATCAAATGAAAGTGCTGCAACACATGTTTCGATCCAAGATGAGACTTAGGAACTATTCCTAGTTCTGTAATGAACTTTTCATCCAAACAATCAACTTGCAACTTCATTTACAGCTATGTACTTTGTCTTTATCACTAAACTAACAACTCTTTGCTGTTTGGAACCTTTCCAATTCACTGCACCACTGCTCAAGGTAACGCTTTACCTTAAAGTGGATTTTCTATTATCTTGGTCTGTCTGAAAAACTTGAGTCTGTTAACCCTCTAGTTTTAATTCAGACCCATCATGTATTATCACATCTTTAATGCCGGTTAAGTACTTTAAGATGTTTTCCACTGTCTCACAGTGAACTTCTCCAGAATATGACTGATCAACATCAGGTCTCGTACATTTCATTGCATACATGATAGTTACTTATGCGATCTTTCTTTTGGAGTCTATGGGGACTATTAAGAGAGATACACTCCATGTCTCAACAACATGAGACATCTGATGGAGTTTGCCATGCTAAGCAACTTTAGCATCAAATGAATATACGTTCCATGGGTTAAGTCGAGCATCCTTTTAAATCTATATATATAGATTTGTATCCCCAATTAAGATACTCTTCCCAAATCATTCATGGAGGAATGTTTAGACAACTTTATCTTTACTGATTGTAGCATTGATATATCATTCCTTATCCGTAGTATATCATCATATAATACTAGGAATGTCACATCGCTCCGACTGACCCTTTTGTACACACTAGAACTCTTACCTCAACGTATGTAACTCTGGATCAACATCTTCTATGATGCGTACCTCATCATCATCATCCATGATGAATCCATACCTCCTAGGTATCTTCGGTACTATTCCAGATTTACGATTCGGTTATGGTACAATAGGTCTATCTACAGGTTCCTCTTATTTGACTTATTGTATTTTGTGGTTCTTGAACTCTTCAAGATCTATTATCCTCCCACTAGCCCCTTCAATGATAAACACCTTTATCTTAGAAGGTAGTGTGTTTCGCAACAAACACCTTTTGCTAAGTAGGATTATAGAACATATGCCCTAAACTTACTTTAGGATGTACCACAAATCTTGTCCCAAGCTTATCCTTTGAAACCTTTTTCACATAAGTTGGACAACCCCTTATCTTAACATACTTAAGATTAGGAATCCTCCCTGTCCATAACTTTTATGGAGTCTTGGGGCCAGATTTTGAGGTTACCTTTTCGTAGATATGCAGCCATTTCTAGGGCATAACCCCAGAAGGATACTGGAATGTCAGTAAAATCATTATGGACCGCACCATGTCCAACAAGATACGATTTTTCCTTTCAGATACATCAATCAATTATTGCGTATCAGGAGGCGTCCATTGTGAGAAAACCATTTGAGATGATCTAAAAACTTATTGCACATGTATTTATTCCTTGATCTAATCAAAGAGTCTTAATACTTTGCCAATTTATTTCATTTCTGAATTCTTCGAACCTTTCAAACAATTCATAATTGTATTTCATCAAATACACATATTCAACTCTTTGAATGATCATCTCCTTTTCTTATACTAGTTTGTTCAATTTATAAAATAATTTTTTTACGTAAGTTAAGTATGCAAAATCCATTAAGTAATATTCCAGTTCTATACAAAACATTATTATTAGAAATAGAACAACAATTGTTCTTAATTATAATACCAAAAATCTTATTGTCCAACAATAAAATAGAAATAATGTTTCTAACAAGAACTGAAATACAATAACAACTTATTGACTTAATAGATTTGCCCGTAGGCAATGCTAAACTATAAGTTTCTATGGCTAATGTAGCAACCTTTGCTTCATTTACCACACATAAGATTACTTATCTTTGTTTAGATTTCTACTTCTACTTGGTCCCTTCATAAATCTATATTTATGATAACCAAAGTCGGTATCCAATACCCGAGTAGAACCTTGACTTAAAGAAAATTTTTATTTTAAATCATGAACAAATTTGTATTTGTAACCGAAACTTCACTAAGATTCTTTGGTTAGCCTCTGCAAGATACTTCTCGCAGTTTCTTTCTAGTGTCTAGGCTTATTGCAGTGGAAGCAAACTCCTTTGCTATCCATATCAGTTTTATTCTTATTATCCTTTATTTTTGCCTTTCTATTTACCTTCTTTGAATCGTTCTTCTTTTCAGAAGATCCTTTGGCCCCTACCAGTAAGACTTGGTCTTTCTTGGTTAGAAAGTGACTCTCAACATTTTTCAACATGTTAAGCAAATCAGCGAGGCTGATATCTAGCTTGGTCATATGAAAAATTCACAACAATTGTGAAAGGAGTCCGGGAGTGAGTGCAAGATCAAATCTTGGCTCAACTCTCCATCCATGACAAAATCAGTTGTCCTAATTGATCAATCAAATTGATTATGTTAAGAACTTTTATCTGTACTGTAGTGTCATCGGTCATTCTAGATCGGAAGAGCTCCTTAGATATCTGATATCTATCAGTCCTACTTTCCTCACCATCAACTACTTGATGTGTAGGAATATAGTAAGAGCATCCATAGTTTCATGCTAACGCTGAAGCTCGTTACTCATGGATGCGAGCATGATGCATTGAGCCAACAGTACATCATCTTGCCACTTTCTAAAAGTAGCAATCTCTTCCTCAAAGGCATTATCTACAACCATTGCAGGGATAGGCGTATTAAGGACATAAGATAGCTTTTCAGCCATGAGAACTATTCTCAAATTTCTTAATGAATCCATGTAATTCGGTTCGGTTAATTTAGCATCTAATATGAGTGATAGTAATTTTAGACATTGTAAAATTCTGTAAATGAATTTGTAATTAACAACATTTTAGCATACATTCTTTTATTAATTACCAAAATAATTTAGGTCTTGTTTTAAATTGGTATCTCCCACTATTTTCATCAAACTATATTACCCTCACTTATATAGTTCGGCAAAATCTAATTAATGATTTGCTAGTGAGAATATGGATCCCATTTCAAATGTATATAGCCTTGTGGTGACACAACAAACTATATATAAATAAATAGGTAGACAACTCTTGTCAATTACATCAACTATGCAACTCCTTGTATTTTGCCTCTTAGATTATTTTGATCAAGTGGTGGCACATCCGAATCAAAATTATCCAAGTTAAGTCCAACCTAGCACTCCATATATTCAAAAAAGAAAAATATTGTCCTTGTGGTGACACAACAAAATAATATTGTTCAATTTTCTTTATAAGCATCAAATGTGATAAATTAACATCTTAAATACTTAATACTTGCATTGTGGCGACACAACAAACTCATATTAAATATTTAATACTCTATTAATTTTATCATGCTAGAAGGCGACATTCGATATTCCAAATATCTTTGAACGCTTAGGACTTAATATAAAAAATTTGAGGGGTTTGTTATTAATTTGTCTCATCTTGTTTAGCGCGCATGCACACACACATATATATATATATATATATATATATATATATATATATATATATATATATATATATATAAAATACGCGTCATATTAATTAACATGCGAAGCATGTTTGCATAATATATAATATATATAGTATAAGCATGCACATATAGAACACTATATTCTACCCGGATTGATTATGAACTTTTATTCTAGTTTGGTTCACTAGAGCCACCAAGTGAACCAAAAAGGTCAAACCTTAGGGGTGCAAGAATTAATATTTAAATATAACTATTACATTTAAACCCGGACTCCATTACAAACGGGTCTTCAAGCGTTCCTTACTCCTTGATCTCCAATTCTTCAAAATTAATTCTAATTATTCCTATTACAAAACTATTTAAAATAAATAGAAACCTTGATCAGCAGTCAAGGGGGAGTACATAGGAAGGAGTTAGAATTTACATTAAGAAAAATTAGAGAAGACGAGGTACGCAGACCCCATTTAATAAAACTCATACATTCATGCATCCAACTAAAATAAAATCCAATCGCATTGGTCAATAGTCCATAATCAATCCCATTTATTATCATACACATCACAATATGCATCAATAAATAAATTAATCTCATGAATAATAAATATTCAATATATAAATTGATATCATTTAATGGGCAAATTTAGTTAGTATAAAATCTAATTTTTTAAATCAAAATAAACTCTTTTATTTTAATCCAAATTTAAATCAAAATAAACTTCTTTTATTTTAATTTATCCTATTTTGAATAAAATAAACTATTTTATTTTAATCAAAATCTTTAATCAAAATAAACTCCTTTATTTCAATTAATTATGGAATTCAATTCCAAGTTAAAAAAAAATTCCTTTATTAAAGGAAACACAGATTCTCTTTCCTATTCACAAATAAACTTCTTTATTTTGAATAATATGAAATCTTATTCCATATCTAAATAAACTCCTTTATTTAAGGAAACTAGGATTCTATTTCCTATTCACAAATAAACTCTTTTATTTTGAATAATATGAAATCTTATTTCATATCTAAATAAACTCCTTTATTTAAGGAAACATGAAATCCTTTTTCAACTCCAATTAAATATTATGGAATCTAATTCCAACTCTAATTAGTTAGCATGAAATCCAATTTTAAGATTAAAATAAACTTTTATTTTAATTATAAAATTATTAAGAATAATATATATATATAACTAATATATAAATATATATATATATATATATATATATATATATATATAGTTACGGATAATATATATATAATATATATAGTTACGGATAATATATATATAATATATATACGAATCTCCTGTAAGCTTACATTGGGCCACGTGATAAGTCATCATGTTATAAGATTTCCTGAAGCTTACATGATATATATATATATATATATATATATATATATATACTAATACATGAATCTTCCAGGTGATTCACATGAATCAAATTCACGTGAGATGGTTCGGTTATTATTAATATAATATATATATTAACATCAACATCAAGCTATTCATTGATTAAACTGATCACATGATCCGTGAATAAAATATTAACCGAACCAGTTCCTTTTTTTTTTTCAAATAAATTTTATATAACAAAATTATGCTCAATTAAATTGTTCTAAACACATATCAATATACATATCAAATTAAAATAATTAATAATTCGCATAAAGGTTTGGCTCTGATACCACTGTTAGGTTTGTAATATTCATGAACGCAATCAAATTGCACAAAATAGCGGAAACGTGTAAAAATCAGAGTTTAAAATTTTACAAACCATATACCCGGATCATCCTTTATGCACAATTATTAATTAAACGAAAAGATATTAAGAACAAGAATCATACCCTTGAAGATTCGAGCTTCCTCAGGTACAAGTTCACCTCCAATCCTTTCGGGTTCAACTTGAATCCACAGGTTTGGTTCCTTCCTTTGATCAACGTTAGCCACCCAAGTGTTTGGCCTCTAGAGGTGATCCACCAAGGAATAAGAAAGATTCAAGAAGATGGGTGTTTGGCAAAACCCTAGTTTTTCTATCTACCATAGAAAAAGAGCGTACTCTCCCAACTATTGGAATTACGTATATACAATAGACAACAAGTTTTAATTCAATACTCGCAGCGAAAAATAATAATTCATAGAGAAGTTACGTAGAGAATGAAATCTACAATTATCTATGAATTTAAAAGCCCATCATCAACATTTTATCCCTGTAACAACAATCAATAAATATCTTGAATCAAATAGTCATCTTTACACTACAGGCCAAAGATATCCATCAGTTGGTCATGTTCACCTCAACACCTGTTCATCTTTGCACTACGGGCCAAAGATATTCATCAGAAATTATTCATCTTTGCACTACAGGCCAAAGATATTCAGTTATATCATCATTTAAGACTGAGGATGATGAAAAATATTTTAAAGGAAACGAATCCAGTGAAACAAAAGAATAAATATTAAGGATTCGTATTTCAGCTATTCCATGTCCAAAAATACCTCATAAATAATCATAGTGGAGTAAACTTCAAGAATAATCAAAACATGGATACAATCAAAGCTAGTATCCAGAATAGATATTTTGGACGAAAAGAAGAAAATTTTATTTTTCGATGAATAGTGCCGTATTCGTGAATAGTACCGTATACGTGAATAGTGACGTATACGTGAATAGTAACTCCGACACTAAAAGATAGAAATTTTACAAAAAATATCATCATGCTTCGTGAATAGTACTCGTGAATAGTAACTCATGAATAGTAAGTCGTGAATAGTAACTCATGAATAGTAACCCCGACATGAAAAAGTTCTAAATTTGATAAAAAGTTCAGAACAATATTTCGGCATAATGATATTGAAGAAGATAATATCATTTAAGAAGAAACAACATCCCTTACCTCGGAAAGACGGTACTTCTGACTGGAATACTAGATATAGTGCTGAAGGAAACTTGCACCGTAAAATAACACTCAAAGTATCAAATACTCACAAGAATACGCTCGTTATAGAGAGAGAAATAGAGAGAAACTTGTGTTTCTGGTGTGATTTCAATTCTAACCTAAGCACCCTATTTATAGGAAAATGCTTAGAACACCAAAGCAGAAAATTTAATATAATAATAATAATATATTTATCAAATTTTCCTTAGCCCACCTCTAGACATCTGATCTCAGCCCTTTTATATCACATGTTAGCCCACTTAAATGCCAAAAAACGTTTTTCTTCAAAATAATAAATAAAACTTCCAAAAATCAATTATTTCGGAACTTCAAAACTTCAATAATTCATAATAAATAGCCCTTTTGTCAGAAAATTCGAATCTCGCGAGTTTTTATAGGAAATTCAATTCTCTACAACTTTACAGAAGAAATTTTTTCCAAATTCCAAACAGAAATTGACCGAAATTCACAAACGGGCGATTTTATAGTCAATAATAAATTTTCGGTCAAGAATTATGTCCACCAACACACAAAACATGTATTAATCATTTAATGCCAAAAAAATACTCTTCCTCCTCATATACTCATATATCCCACATTCATTGTAAAAATACCACCATCAATATATTATTAAAATAATATATTTAAATGAATTATTTTATCAGAAAAAGATAAAATATTAATTTTCAACAATTGTCACATTAAATTTTTTCTCTATCTATATCCACATAAAATCACTATTTTCCTCGTCATATAAATCAATAATTAATTATACACAAATAATATTACAGAATCACAGTACTAGCAACCAGGCCGTTCCCAGGAAAGAGGGGGCTTTCCAATAAGGATCTCTCCTTACTGGCGCGCAATTAGATGACCAAACCTCTCCTTAGACAGAACTTTCTAGACATTGCCAATAATGTTATCTAATAATATTATTCAGATAATATGAATTATTGCTCCGATAATAAAAAATACTGCGTAGTGACAATTATTGAAACAACAGTAATATAAAATATCAACGCAGCAATTATTGAATCAATAAAATATAATATTGAACAGTAATTACTGTAACAATTATTGAGTAGTGCCTTCTTACGTAAGAATCAATAATTGGTGCAATACCGTGTGCTACGCGTATTACCGTGTTTTAACCACCGGGTATTCCAACAGTATTAATGGTAACAACTACACCGTTATTTATAAACAACTTATTTTTGTCGTTTTCTTCATCCAATCGTTTTCTGTTATGGGGCCCACACAAGGCTGCGCCGTCGTACGAATATTCCCCGACAACAAGAATATTCCACGACCAAACAAATATTCCCCGACAACAATGAATATTTTATAACCACTTGCTTATTTAAAATATTTGCGCATTTTACCCATAACTAACCACATTAATCAAATCAACTCTTACTATTTCAGAATAATAAATAGAGGAAATTAAATTTTATTTATTAATAATTTGGGGTCTTACAACCTCCCCTCCTTATGAAATTTCGTCCTCGAAATTGACATACGTACCTGGTGTTTCGAAAAGATGAGGATACCTCGCTTTCATTTCCGTTTCCAACTCCCAGGTCATTTCCTCAATAGCATGGTTTCTCCACAAAACTTTAACTTGTGGTATGACCTTCGTGCGTAGGACATGCTCCTTCTTATCCATGATCTTGACAGGTATCTCCTCGTACGTTAAGTCTTCGGCTATCTCGTCCGGTTCTAACTCAATAACGTGGTTCGGGTCTTTCACATATTTACGAAGCACAGATATATGAAAAATATTATGAACACGAGACATACTTGGAGGTAACGCAAGTCTATAGGCCACATTTCCTACTCGGTCAAGAATCTGAAATGGGCCAATAAATCGTGGATTGAGCTTTCCTCTCTTCCTAAATCTTTCCATGGAGCTACACGTAATAATACATGATCCCTAATATCAAATTCTACGTCCTTTCGATGAAGATCCACATAACTCTTTTGTCGATCCTGTGCCGTTTGTATACTTTGTCGAATCGTTTGGATCTTCTCTGTAGTCATTCGTACCAACTCTGGTCCCAACAACGTTGCTTCTCCCACCTCATCCCAACATACTGGAGAGCGACACTTTCGTCCATACAATGCTTCAAAGGGAGCCACACCTATACTTGCCTGATAACTGTTGTTGTAGGAGAATTCCACCAATGGTAGGTACTTATCCCAACTTCCTTTGAAATTGAGGACACAAAGTCTTAATAGATCTTCAAGAGTTTGAATAGCCCTCTCTGATTGCCCGTCCGTTTGAGGATGGTATGCCGAACTGAACCGTAAATCCGTGCCCATAGCTTTTTGCAAGCTAACCCAAAATCTTGAAGTGAATCTTGGGTCACGATCTGAAACTATGGATACTGGCATGCCATGCAACCTTATAATCTCATTCACGTACATACTAGCAAGACGTTCAAGGGAATAAGTCTCCCGTATCGGCAAGAAATGAGCAGACTTGGTTAATCTATCAACTATAACCCAAATAGCATTTATACCTTGAGAAACCGTGGGAAGACCCGTAATAAAATCCATGGTAATGTGTTCCCACTTCCATTTTGGAATCTCAAGTGGTTGCAATGGACCCTTTGGTACTTGATGCTCCGCCTTTACACGTTGACAAGTTAAACACCTCGAGATAAACTTTGCAATCTCTCTCTTCATATTGTTCCACCAAAATGTATGTCGAAGATCACGATACATTTTAGTACTTCCAGGATGGATTGCAAATGGTGTATTGTGTGCCTCCATCATGATCTTGTACTTTAAATCAGAATTGTTAGGAACACAAAGTCTGGAGTGGACTCGAAGTATTCCTTCTTCATCGATTCTTGCTTCTGGAATAACACCTTCTTACACTTTCTTCTTCATACGCATCAGCTCCCGGTCTGTGGCTTAAGCAACTTTAACTTTATCGATTAAAGTTGATTCTACGCGTATACTTGACATCATCGCACTCGTTCCTGCATATGATCTTCTACTCAATGCGTCAGCTACCGCGTTCGCTTTTTCAGGATGGTATTGGATGGTATGATCGAAATCTTTCAACAGCTCGAACCAACGTCGGTGTCGCATGTTAAATTCTTGGAAGCTCTTCTAGCATTCCTCGGTCCATTCGAAGTTTGTATCTTTTTGAGTCAGCTGAGATAATGGAGTAGCAATTCAAAAAAATACTTTTACGAATCTCCGATAATAACCAGAAAGCTTCGTATTTCGATTACTGACTTAGGTTGCTCTCAACTGTGACTCATATCCCAATCTTGGATAGCACGTCACAATGGCACCTATCAGTTTACTACCGCACGAATATGGCGTCCCCTACGGAGAGTCTGTCTCCGGTGCATTCCACAAAGGAAGTCACCAGATAGAGGCTCGGTTATCAACTTCTATAGTTGGGTTTTTAACTCCTGAAGTTCAATAGGAGCCATTCGATATGAGATTTTAGAAATGGGTTTTGTACCAGATTCAAAGATGATACAAAATTCAATATCACGCGTAGGCCAAGAAATTCTTCAGGAAATACGTCAGGGATTTACTAACAATAGAAATATCATTCAAATCTGACGTATTTTTGTTCAAGTCCATAACATAGCTAAGAAAGCTTGACATCCGTTTTTCAATAAATGAATGACTTTACGGTTTGATATGAAAGAGTTTGACTTCAATGGTTTGGTTGCTTGAATTCGAATAACAGGTTGCTTAGGAATATGAAAACTAACAACCTTACGAAAGCAATCAATTTTGGCATGATGAGTAGTTAACCAATTAATCCCTAAAATCACGTCAAATGTAAGCATCTTTAAAAAAATAAGGTCAACAGGTAATGTGATGGTACCAACTTGGATCAAACAAGATTTATAAACAGTGGATGTGATGAAAGTTTCTCCTAACGGAGTCTCCACAGATAAATCAAAGTCTAATTTCTCCGGAGTCAAGTTTAAACGTTGAGCACAAGCAGGAGAAATAAATGAATGGGTAGCACTGGTATCTAGTAAGGTATAAACTTCACATGAATTTATGATTAGCTTACCCGTGATCACCTCGTTTGGGTTCCTCGCATGCTGACCAGTCACGACAAACGCTCTTCCAGGAACTGTTGACTTTGACTTTTCTGGGGCAGCCTTTTGAGTCACCACTCCCGTTGGACTTGGTTTTGCTACAGTACAATCTCGAGCGATATGTCCTTCCTTTCCACAGTTATAACATACCTTAAACTGTTGTGGACAGTTTGGGCTGATATGTCCTTCTTTTCCGCACTTATAGCATATGACCGGTGGTCGTTCTCCTCCCTTGGAACCAGTTGCTGCCGGTGCTGACGTCTTCGTATTGTCATTGTTGAATCTCCTCTTTTTAAAATCTCTTCCCGACTCGCTTCTTCTATTTTCATAGCCACGATTACCACCAGAGTGGTTGCCGTTCTTGTCTGTATTTTTCTTTCTCCGCTGGTTATCATTGTTCTGATGACTGTTGTCACCGATATGATCCTAGTTGTGGTCCCTCGGTTGACCGTACTCGTTATCTCGCTCTAATAATTGAGCCCTGCTGACAACATCTGAATAGAGAGAAAATTTATGAGAAATGAGATATTGACGTATGCCGGGTTTCAAACCTCTCAGAAACATCCGTGTCATATGTTCCTCATTCTCCACCAAATGAGGTGCAAACCTGGACAACTCTGCAAACTTCGCCTCGTACTGGGACACCGTCATGTTATTCTGCTCCAGTCTAATAAACTCTACCTCCTTCATATGACGAATACTTTCGTTAAAGTACTTGTCATTGAATAGCTTCTGAAATATCTCCCAAGACATGCTGAGTGCGACTGGATGGGTACGCTTCACAGATTCCCACCAGTAGTCTGCCTCGCCACGGAACATAAAGGTGGCAAATGGAACCTTCTGTTCCTCCGTGCATCCCAAGACATCAAATATCTTGGTAATTTGCTTGAACCATGTCTCCGCCTTAATCGGATCCGGCTTTCCCCAGAATTCTGGTGGTCCCAACTCTTTAAACTGCTTGGCTGTGACCAGCTGTGCGTTGCCATTGTTTCTTCCTATATTTTGAACAGGAATCTCCTTCGTCTGGTTTTGCATGAATCGCAAAAAGCTTCTAAACATCTCATCGTTCACCGTCTGCTCAATGGTGTTGTTCACAGGAGGAACATTGCCAGCCTGTTGCACGTTCTCCTCGTTGGTGAGTACATGTGTCTCCACGGTTTCATTTACTCCACTGTTAACATTCTCAGTCGACATTCTCAAATACTGCCATAAAACAAGGGTTAATTTAACAAATTAACAAATCACATAATATCCCTATATTATGACCAACCAACAAATAAGCTTAGGTAGGACACACTAGCGAAGGATTTACTCGTCTCTCCCCTCCTAGTTCTATTCCCCGATCTCCGCCAGAGATCATATCCCTAAGCTCTGATACCAACTGTGACGCCCCCAAAACAGGTATACAACACCTATTCTGAGTCGTCAATAATATGGTACAGAAACAACTACAACTTTATTAATACAACATAAAAACTGTGAGTGTAAATATAAATATTGTCATCTAGACAATATCTACACTCAAATAAGTCCTCATTACAATTATTGGAACAATATTTTACAAAAAAAAATGGTGAGGACTACTAAAACAACTTCCTAGAACCTTCATTCCATACCCTGACTAGTACTTACTACATTCTCGCCTCCTGAGAAGAAAATGGAACAAGGAAAAGGGTGAGCTCAACTAGCTAGTAAAGAATATTATGACTAAGATAATATACAACAAATTATCGTTAGTCTTCAACAGGAAAAATTTAATAGAATACAATAGACAACAAGTTTTAATTCAATATTCGCAGCGGAAAATAATAATTCATAGAGAAGTTATGTAGAGAATGAAATCTACGATTATCTATGAATTTAAAAGCCCATCATCAATATTTTATCCCTGTAACAACAATCAATAAATATCTTGAATCAAATAGTCATCTTTGCACTACAGGCCAAAGATAACCATCAGTTGGTCATGTTCACCTCAACACCTGTTCATCTTTGCACTACGGGCCAAAGATATTCATCAGAAATTATTCATCTTTGCACTACAGGCCAAAGATATTCAGTTATATCATCATTTAAGACTGAGGATGATGAAAAATATTTTAAAGAAAACGAATCCAGTGAAACAAAAGAATAAATATTAAGGATTCGTATTTCAGCTATTCCATGTCCAAAAATACCTCATAAATAATCATAGTGGAGTAAACTTCAAGAATGATCAAAACATGGATACAATCAAAGCTAGTATCCAGAATAGATATTTTGGACGAAAAGAAGAAAATTTTATTTTTCGATGAATAGTGCCGTATTCGTGAATAGTACCGTATACGTGAATAGTGACGTATACGTGAATAGTAACTCCGACACTAAAAGATAGAAATTTTACAAAAAATATCATCATGCTTCGTGAATAGTACTCGTGAATAGTAACTCATGAATAGTAACTCATGAATAGTAAGTCGTGAATAGTAACTCATGAATAGTAACCCCGACATGAAAAAGTTCTAAATTTGATAAAAAGTTCAGAACAATATTTCGGCATAATGATATTGAAGAAGATAATATCATTTAAGAAGAAACAACATCCCTTACCTCGGAAAGACGGTACTTCTGACTGGAATACTAGATATAGTGCTGAAGGAAACTTGCACCGTAAAACAACACTCAAAGTATCAAATACTCACAAGAATACGCTCGTTATAGAGAGAGAAATAGAGAGAAACTTGTGTTTCTGGTGTGATTTCAATTCTAACCTAAGCACCCTATTTATAGGAAAATGCTTAGAACACCAAAGCAGAAAATTTAATATAATAATAATAATATATTTATCAAATTTTCCTTAGCCCACCTCTAGACATCTGATCTCAGCCCTTTTATATCACATGTTAGCCCACTTAAATGCCAAAAAACGTTTTTCTTCAAAATAATAAATAAAACTTCCAAAAATCAATTATTTCGGAACTTCAAAACTTCAATAATTCATAATAAATAGCCCTTTTGTCAGAAAATTCGAATCTCGCGAGTTTTTATAGGAAATTCAATTCTCTACAACTTTACAGAAGAAATTTTTTCCAAATTCCAAACAGAAATTGACCGAAATTCACAAACGGGCGATTTTATAGTCAATAATAAATTTTCGGTCAAGAATTATGTCCACCAACACACAAAACATGTGTTAATCATTTAATGCCACAAAAATACTCTTCCTCCTCATATACTCATATATCCCACATTCATTGTAAAAATACCACCATCAATATATTATTAAAATAATATATTTAAATGAATTATTTTATCAGAAAAAGATAAAATATTAATTTTCAACAATTGTCACATTAAATTTTTTCTCTATCTATATCCACATAAAATCACTATTTTTGTCGTTTTCTTCATCCAATTGTTTTCTGTTATGGGGCCCACACAAGGCTGCGCCGTCGTACGAATATTCCCCGACAACAAGAATATTCCACGACCAAACAAATATTCCCCGACAACAATGAATATTTTATAACCACTTGCTTATTTAAAATATTTGCGCATTTTACCCATAACTAACCACATTAATCAAATCAACTCTTACTATTTCAGAATAATAAATAGAGGAAATTAAATTTCATTTATTAATAATTTGGGGTCTTACATTTCTCTTCTTTTAGTAGAAGTGGTAGATTCTTTATTGATCATACATTATCTCTATGTACAACTTATTATACCCAAGCATACCCTTTGATATACCCTAAGGGTCTTAAGGAATAAGTCAAAGTATAACTCATCATACACAAGATACTATTATGATCTCAAGTCCAAGGATCACTTGTACTACTATCACTACAGGAATTCCCTATTGACAGACAAGTAAAACTCCATTAGGTATTCCTTAGCGAGCCACGTTCAGTGAACTTATTCTCTAATAAGCACCTACATACTTGCTTTAGTGTCTCCACACAAATGATCATGAGATCAATCATCCTCATCCAATGAGCAAGCAACGTATGTACCAATCTATCCGGATTCACTAATCCCCAATTTAGTAATCCAACGATTGGGAACTATTTTAGTTTTAAGCTTTCTAAGAATTTAGATCTCATTAGAATGAACATCATCATTATTCTAAAAGCATTGCTTAAAACTATGGGTTTATCACATATTATAAAACAACATCATATAGATAATTAAAAGCCTTTAATAAATAATACTTTTTATTAATAAATGATTAAGATTGTTACAAAGTATATGCTTTATCATCATATATGATTGGCTTGTGTGCATATTACTTTCATTTAGCTCCTTGCAACTGGTCAAACATGTCATCAATGTGAGGCAACAAGTACTTATTTTTGATGGTGACATGATTCAACTCCCGATAATCAATGCAAAATCGCATACTTTCATCTTTCTTCTTTACGAATAGAACATGAGCACCCCAAGGAGACATAGTAGGATGAATGAAACCGAAGTCTAACAGTTCCTGTAGTTGGGTTTTTAACTCCTGAAGTTCAATAGGAGCCATTCGATATGGGGTTTTGAAAATGGGTTTTGTACCGGGTTCAAGTTCAATACAAAACTCGATTTCACGCTCTCGGGGTAGGCCAAGAAGTTCTTCAGGGAATACGTCAGGAAATTTATTAACAATAGAAATATCATTCAAATCTGATGTATTTTTGTTTAAATCCGTGACATGGGCTAAGAAAGCTTGACATCCATTTTTCAATAAACGAATGAATTTATGGCTTGATATGACAATGATTGACTTTAGTGGTTTAGTTTCTTGAATTCGCATAATAGGTTGGTTAGGAATATGAAAGCTAACAACCTTACGAAAATAATCAATTTTAGCATTATGAGTAGTTAACCAATCAATTCCTAAAATCACATCAAATGTAAGTATTTTCAAAGAGATAAGATCGACAGGTAATGTGAGGGTGTCGATTTGAATCAAACAAGATTTATAAACAGTGGATGTAATGAAGGTTTCTCGCAACGGAGTTTCAACAGATAAGTCAAAGTCTAATTTCTCTAGAGTCAATTTTAAATGTTAAGCGCAAGTAGGTGAAATAAAAGAATGGGTAGAACCGGTATCAAATAAGTTATATACTTCGCAAGAGTTTATGATTAGCTTACCCGTGATAACTTCGTTTAGGTTCCTCACTTTTTGGGAGGTCACGACAAACGCTCTCCCTTGAACTACCGACTTTGACTTGTCTCGGACGACCTTGGTGCCACCATCCCAGCTGGACTTGACTTCACTACATGACAAAATTGAGCTAGCTGACCTTCTCTTACGTAATTGAAACACGCTTTGGGTTGTTGTGTACAGTTTGGACTGATGTGTCCCTCCCCTCTGAATCTGTAGCATACGACTAGTGGTCGTTATCCTTCCTTAATAATGGGTGCTGGTGCTGCTATCTTTTCATCATTGTTAAATCTCCTCTTTTTGAAATTTCCACTTCTATTATCTTGGTCAGGATTACCACCGAAGTGGTTACCATTTCTGGCATGTTGATTTCCTCCACGTTTATTATCACCGCTTTGATGACTGCTACCATTGGTATTATTGTTTTGTTCGACTGCTATCTTTTGGTTGGGTTGACTCATTATCGCGCTCCAATAACTGAGCTATATTCACAACATCTGAATACAAGCAAAGTTTATGAGAAATGAGGTATTGACGTATTTTGGGTTTAAAACCTCACAGAAACATTCGTGTCATATGCTCCTCATTATCTACCAAATGAGATGCAAACCGGGATAACTCCATAAATTTAGCCTTGTATTGCGATACGGTCATATTGGTTTGCTCCAGCTTGATGAATTTTACCTCTTTCATGTGACGAATACTTTTAGGAAAGTACTTGTCGTTGAACAATTCTTGGAACTTCTCCCAAGACATCTTTAGTGCAGAAGGCTGAGTACGTTTTACAGATTCCTACCAATAATCTGCATCTCCTCGCAACATGAAGGTGGCAAAGGGAACCGTTTGCTCCTCATAGCATCCCAAGACATAAAATATCTTGGTGATCTGCTTAATCCACGTCTCTGCCTTAAGTGGTTCTGGCTTTCCCAAAAACTTCGGTGGTCCCAGCTCCTTGAATTGCTTAGCATTGACCAACCGTGAGTTGCTAGTGTTTCCACCTGTATTTTGCACAGGAGTCACTCTCGCCTGATGTTGAATGTATTGCAGAAAGCTTATGAACATCCCATCGTTCATCATTTAGTCGGTGTTATTGTTCACATGAGGATTATTGCCTTCCTAATGCACATTATCTTAGTTATTGATCGTCGGTGACTCAACGGTCTCATGTGCTCCATTGCTTATCTCAACATTTCAGATGTCATTTGCAAACACTGCCTCAAAACAAGGGTTAATTGACATGCCACATATTATCCCTATATTCTGACCGACCAATTAAATAACAAATAAGCTTAGATAGGTCATATTAGAGAAGGATTTACCCGTCTCTCCCCTCCTAGTTCTAGTGTCAAATCTCAGCCAGGAATCATATCCCTAAGCTTTGATAACAACTGTGATGCCACCAAAATAGGTATACACAACCTATTCTGAGTCGCCAAATACATGACACATAATTCAAATACAAACTTAATTATACAACTGTCGTGTAAAATACTAAAAACATAAGCTGAGAGTTTTAACACAAATATTGTCTCATAGACAATATCCAAACTCAAATGGAGTCCTCATTATAATTATTATCACACAATTTTATAGAATAGTGAGGACTACTATAGCCACCATCTTGTACCATCACTCCATTTCCCGACTAGTCCCAGCTATATTCTTATTTCCTGAAGAGAACAATGAAAGCAAAGGGTGAGCTCAACTAGCCCAGTAAAGAATATTATGACTAAGATAATGCAGAATAAATTATCGTTAGCCTTCAACAGTGTAAAACTGATAGAATACAATAGGCAACAAGTTTAACTACAACAGAACAAACAATCCATTAGAAGAGTCAAGTAGAGCATGATATCTACTATCTTCTATGATTTAAAAGTTCATCATCAATATTTTATTACTGTAACACAGCTCAATAAATAATTCACATCATCGAATTATCCATGCACTACGGGCCAAGGATATTCGTTAGTATCACATCCACGAATTATCCATGCGCTACGGGCTAAGGATATTCGTTATTATCACCAATGGTCATGATCATGCCAACAAATGTCCATCAATGCACTATGGGCCAATGAGGACTTTTACCACATCATTTGTAAAATTATAAGTCATGATTATACCGATACATAATTCATGGTCATAATCATACTAATCAACTGTTCATCTATGCACTACGGGCCAAAGATAACTTTATTCACAATATAAGCATGAGGATGATGACAATGATATAAGAATTCAATTAAGTGAAAGCAAGGATAAATTTTAAAGATTTATAATTCAATTTATCCAGAGTTCAAGAATGTCTAAATTGTCAACATGATAACTGCTTTGTGGAGTAAAATTCAAGAATAATATTCATGTATCAAAAATAATTTGGACAGAAAAGAAATTAATTTTTATCATGAATAGTACCCCGGTTGAATAGTACCTGAGTGAATAGTACCCCGTAAATAGTACTTCGTGAATAATACCCCGATATGAAAAAATTAAAATTTAATAAGAATGTTCAGAAAAATATTTCTGTGAAAAGATACTTGATTAAGCGCAAATTTCAATGATATTCTACTGATTTCAAGGAGTATAGAAGCAATACTTATCAAAATGAGTGTAGAATTAGGAATATGAAACGAAATAATATTACTTACATACTACAGAGTATGGAAGAAAATATTATTTCTTACAAGTACTGAACAAAACAATATCCCTTACCTTAAAAGGAGAGTACTTCTGACTGGTATGACAGAGATATTCTTGAAGAAAACTTATACTATTTTCTACACTCAAAGCTTCCTTAAACTCAAAAGAAATACGCTCAATATTATAGAAGATGAATTCTCTGATTCTGGTGTGATTTTCATTTCTAAACTAAGCATCCTTTTTATAGGAGAATGGCAGGACACTATTTAAAAATAATTGTGAGACCCCAGATTTTATGAATAAATATTTAATTTTCTCGAAATATTTTTTTTAATATTATGGTGTGAATTTGAGATAATGTTATAGTTATGGGTAGTATTTATAAATTTTGCAAAGTATGCAAGTTGTCATATTATATTCGATTGGTCAGGGAATATTCTTTGTGTCGGGGAATATTCGTACGATGACACAATTATTGGTGGACCCCACAACGGAATTATTGTCAGATTGAGAAAACGACAAAAATATTTTATGGAAATAACGGCAGAAGTTTTACCGTTAACTGTTGAAACACCCGGTGTTAAAAGTACAGTAATACGCGTGGTTGCATAGTAGCACACGGTATTGATTATTGATGTTTATGTGAGAAGTCACTTAGTATTGTTCAATCGGGTATTCGGGACACTTTTTGTGTCGGAGTACTATTCACGAGTTACTATTCACGAGTTACTATTCACCCAAATTACTATTCACTCTAATATTGTTCACTCGGGTATTTGGGACACTTTTCGTGTCGGAGTACTATTCACGATTTACTATTCATGAGTTATAATATTAATGATGAATGTTGTTCGGAGTTGAATTTGGAGACGCAGACGTGATATTTGAGTCCGGAACGTCGAAATTAGTAAAAATAGTCTATAAACACAAAATTTTCCGAAATTCACTATTTGGTCAAAAAGTCAACAGTTGACTTTTTCAAAAAAAGTCAAACTTTGAAATTTCAAAATTTATATTTTTGATAAAAATGGTTTCATTATGTTGGAATTGTTTGTGTTAGTGAAAATCGACATTTATTTCGATAATAATTGATATCTCGAGGTTATATTGACCAATCGGGTATTTAACCGGATAAATGAGCAATTGATTGCTATTATTTCATATGATTATAACTATTTGTTCACATGTTATACTATTGACGCACATTCTTGTTACTATTAGGGGAGTTGGTGCAAGATTGATAATACTTGCATGACTAAGTTAAAAATGGAGGTATAGAGGGAGGTACTATATTGTAATTAATTTTTCACATGTTTAGAACTATTGAGTCACACGATTTTACTATTGATTCACATGATTTACTATTAGGGGAGTTGGTGCAAGTTTGATAATACTTGGATGATTGAATTAAAAATGAAAGAAAAGTTGGAGGTATTGTACTATAATATTTCGAGCCCCAAAACGTGCAATTATCGAAACTATGTTTTCCTATAAATAGAAGCTCATTCTTCCTTCATTTTTCACTAATTCACTAAAGCTTTAGAGCCATTATTATAGAGAGAAATTATAGAGAGAAGCTATAGAGAGAAAATCTATAGAAGAAGAGAAGTCTGCTCCCTCACTACTCCTATATCCAGTTTCTTTCAAAGGTAGGGAATATTATTTCTTTCTTTCATCTTCATGAAGAGAACTTCTGTTATTCCATTCTTTGTTATTATGTTGGAATAACCTGTTTATGCGAAGTACCGCATACTTGGTGAAATTCTTCTATTATTCCATTCCTTATTATTCTGCTGGAGCATCCTGTCTGTGCGTTCTACGCCGGACCTGGTTCCATTATTTATTATTCTGTTGGAACATCCTGTCTGTGCGTTCTACGCCGGACCTGGTTCCGTCTTTACTATTCTGTTAGAATATCCTATCTGTGCATTCTACGCCGGACCTGGTTCCATCTTTACTATTCTGTTGGAATATCCTGTCTGTGCGGTTTACGCCGGACCTGGTTCCGTTATTTATTATTCTGTTGGAATAACCTGCTTATGCGGTCTATCGCATGCCTGGTGATTTCTTTTGTTATTTCATTCCTTATTATACTTAGTTGGTTAAAGTTTTGACTTCTATACTCCATGAAATTAGTGGAATATCCTTTATATTTGCGCTTCATCCAGTATCTTTTCATGGAAATATTCTTCTGAGCATTCTTGAATTTTACTCCACAAAGTAGTATCATGTTGACAATTTGGACGTTATCAGTTCCTGGATAAATTAATTCTTGAACTTGTTTTATTGAATTCGTATATCATTGTCATTATCCTCATGATTATATTTTGTTGAAAGTCATCTGTGGCCTGTAGTGCATAGATGGACTTGGTATGATTATGACCAGAGATTATTCGGTGTAATCATGACCGTAATATTACAAATGATGTGGTAAAAATCTTCATTTGTCGTAGTGCATTGATGGACAGTTTTTGGTATGATTATGGCTATGGATTCTCTTTGGCCGTAGTGCAAAGATGAATTGTTTTATGGCATGATCAGGACCGTTGATGAAAACATGATTATCTTTAGCCGTAGTGCATGGATAATTCGTGGTCGTGATACTAAAGAATATCCTTGGCCATATTGCATGGGTGATTCGATGATGTGGATTATTTATTAAGCTGAGTCCCAGCGATAAAAGTCATGAAAAACCTTTTAAATCATAAAAGATAGTAGATTTTATTTCTACTTGACTCTTTTAATGGATTGCTTGTTCCGCTGCAGTTAAACTTGATGTCTATTATATTTTATCAGTTTAATATTGTTGGAGACTAATGATAATTTATTCTGCATTATCTTAGTCATAATATTTCTTACTGGGCTAGTTGAGCTCACCCTTTTGCTTTCATTGTTCTCTTCAGGAAATAAGAATATAGCTGGGATGAGTCGGGGAATGGAGTGATGGTCCAGAGAATAGCATTAGTAGTCATCACTATTCTGTGAAATAGTGTGATAATAATTGTAATGAGGACTCCTTTTGAGTTTGTATAATCTCTAGTAGACAATATTTGTATTCAAACTCACAGTTTATGTTTTGTCGTGTTGTACACGACAGTTGTATTAGTAAGATGTATTTGAATTCTGTACCATGTATCTGGCGACCCAAGATGGGTGACGTATACCTAATTTTGGGGGCGTCACAGTTGGTATCAAAGCTTAGGGATATGATCCCTGGCTAGGATGTGAGAATAGAACTAGGAGGGGAGAGACGAGGAATTCCTTAGCTAGTATGACCTACCTAAGTTTATTTGGCATTTAATTGGTCAGTCAGAATATAGGGATAATATGTTACATGTAAATTAACCTTTGTTTTGTGACAGTGTTTGGGAATGGCAGCTGAAAATGTTTACAATGGAGTGAATGAGACCGTGGAGACACCTATAATCACCAACCAGGTTAATGTGATTAGAGATATCCATGTGGTGATTGAGGAATTAAAATTTGCACTCAAGCTAGTCGCAAAGGTAGCAACTGAGAGTGAGGAAGAAGAGGAATCTGAGGTTGATTTATTAGAAGAACTTATTGATCAAAATGTAGAATTACAAAATCGTATTCATGAGTTAGAAGAGCAGGATGAAGAATGACAGGCGGTCGTAGAACAAAGGGATGCAATAATTCAAAATTGTATTACCCGATGTGCGATGGTTGAACAGAAGCACTCTTTGGCAGAGTATACGATATTAAAGCTGGAATCTGAGAATTCAAGTGTCAAGGAGCAGCTGAAAGAAGAAATAACTGAACGAGTGAGAATGAAAGATGCATGGGTGAAAGCCGCACGACGCGTTGATATTGTAAAAAGAGAAGTCCGATCCAAGAAAGCTAAAATAGATGATATGCATTTTTTTTTCGACAGTACTTGGGAAAATCCAGTATCGAGTTTTGAATTACCCTAACGAGGAATCAAACGAAGTTATCACGGGTTAGTTAATTATAAATTCTTGCAAAGTCTATACCTTATTAGATACCAGTTCTACCCATTCTTTTATCTCTCTTGCTTGCGCTCAACGTTTAAATTTGACTTCGAAGAAATTAGACTTTGACTTATTGGTTAAAACTTCGATAGTAGAAACCTTCGTTACATCAACTATTTATAAATCTTGTTCAAATCAACACTTTCACGTTACCTGTCAATCGTATCTCTTTGAAAATACTTGCCTTTGATGTGATTTTAGGAACGATTGGTTAACTACTCATCATTCTTTTCGTAACGTGGTTAACTTTCATATTCCAAACCAACCTGCTATGCGAATTCAAGCAACCAAACCACTAAAGTCAATCATTATCATATCAAGCCATAAGTAAAGAGCCCCGAGCCTTTCGCTGGTGACTTCCTTGTGTGGAATGCACCGAAGCCGAACTTTCCGTAGGGGACGTTGTGAATAACGATGTCAAGTTGATAGGTATCAATGTGACGTACTATCCAAGTCTTAGATGAGAGTCACAGTTTTGAATGATATTTCTATCGTTAATAAATTTCTTGACGTATTCTTGAAGACTTCTTAGCCTTCCCTTAGAGCGTGAAATCGAATTTTGTATTGAACCCGGTACAAAACCCATTTCTTAAACCTTAAAATATTTCTTCAACCAAAACGAACGTATAATGCGCCAAAGACGTCGGCTCGAGCTGTTGAATATTACGATCGTACCATGCAATATCATCGTGGAAATGCGAACGTGGTAGCTGACGCATTTAGTAGAAGATTGTATGCATTTACGAGTGCGATGTTGTTAACACAAAGACCCATTTCGTACGACTTACAAATGATGAAGATAGAGTTAAAGACTCTAGGAACCCACGTGAAGATAACGAATATACGAGTAGAATCGACTTTAATCGATAAAGTTAAAGCCTCTCAAGCTATAAATCTGGAGCTGATGAATGTGAAGAAGAAGGTTCAAGAGGGCGTTATTCTAGATGCAAGAATCGACGAAGAGAGAAAATCTCAACCCTCGATTTAATTGACCCATTTTAAATCCTCAATCAAGTAAGAACTGTGGCTTATATACTCGTTTTACTGCCAAGTATGTCGCGTGTTTATAACGTTTTTAACGTGTCGATGTTATGTAAAAATGTGAACGACCCGAACCACATTATTAATTTAGAACCGGATGAGATAGCTGAAGATTTAACGTATGAGGAGATACATGTTGGATAAGAAGAATTGTATTCAACACTCAAAGGTTATACCTCAAGAGTTAGAATCTGACGAGGTATCCTCACCTCTTCAGCATTCCAGGTACGTACATAAATTTTGAGGGCGAAATTCCATAAGGAGGGGAGATTGTGAGACCCCAGATTTTATGAATAAATATTTAATTTTCTCGAAATATTTTTTTTAATATTATGGTATGGATTTGAGATGATGTTATAGTTGTGGGTAGTATTTATAAATTTTGTAAAGTATGCAAATTGTCATATTATATTCGATTGGTCAGTGAATATTCTTTGTGTCGGGGAATATTCGTACGATGGCACAATCATTGGTGGACCCCACAACGAAATTATTGTCAGATTGAGAAAACGACAAAAATATTTTATAGAAATAACGGCGGAAGTTTTACCGTTAACTGTTGAAACACCCGGTGTTAAAAGTACAATAATACGCGTGGTTGCATAGTAGCACACGGTATTGATTATTGATGCTTATGTGAGAAGTCACTTAGTATTGTTCAATCGGGTATTCGGGACACTTTTTGTGTCGGAGTACTATTCACGAATTACTATTCACGAGTTACTATTCATGAGTTACTATTCACGAGTTACTATCCATGGGTTACTATTCACCCAAATTACTATTCACTCTAGTATTGTTCACTCGGGTATTTGGGACACTTTTCGTGTCAGAGTACTATTCACGAGTTACTATTCATGAGTTATAATATTAATGATGAATGTTGTTCGGAGTTGAATTTGGAGACGCAGACGTGATATTTGAGTCCGGAACGTCGAAATTAGTAAAAATAGTCTATAAACACAAAATTTTCCGAAATTCACTATTTGGTCAAAAAGTCAACAGTTGACTTTTCCAAAAAAAGTCAAACTTTGAAATTTCAAAATTTATATTTTTGATAAAAATGGTTTTATTATGTTGGAATTGTTTGTGTTAGTGAAAATCGACATTTATTTCGATAATAATTGATATCTCGAGGTTATATTGACCAATCGGGTATTTAACCGGATAAATGAGCAATTGATTGCTATTATTTCATATGATTATAACTATTTGTTCACATGTTATACTATTGACGCACATTCTTGTTACTATTAGGGGAGTTGGTGCAAGATTGATAATACTTGCATGACTAAGTTAAAAATGGAGGTATAGAGGGAGGTACTATATTGTAATTAATTTTTCACATGTTTAGAACTATTGAGTGACATGATTTTACTATTGATTCACATGATTTACTATTAGGGGAGTTGGTGCAAGTTTGATAATACTTGGATGATTGAATTAAAAATGAAAGAAAAGTTGGAGGTATTGTACTATAATATTTCGAGCCCCAAAACGTGCAATTATCGAAACTATGTTTTCCTATAAATAGAAGCTCATTCTTCCTTCATTTTTTACTAATTCACTAAAGCTTTAGAGCCATTATTATAGAGAGAAATTATAGAGAGAAGCTATAGAGAGAAAATCTATAGAAGAAGAGAAGTCTGCTCCCTCACTACTCCTATATCCAGTTTCTTTCAAAGGTAGGGAATATTATTTCTTTCTTTCATCTTCATGAAGAGAACTTCTGTTATTCCATTCTTTGTTATTATGTTGGAATAACATGTTTATGCGAAGTACCGCATACTTGGTGAAATTCTTCTATTATTCCATTCCTTATTATTCTGCTGGAGCATCCTGTCTGTGCGTTCTACGCCGGACTTGGTTCCATTATTTATTATTCTGTTGGAACATCCTGTATGTGCGTTCTACGCCGGACCTGGTTCCGTCTTTACTATTCTGTTGGAATATCCTGTTTGTGCGTTCTACGCCGGACCTGGTTCCGTCTTTACTATTCTGTTGGAATATCCTGTCTGTGCGGTTTACGCCGGACCTGGTTCCGTTATTTATTATTATGTTGGAATAACCTGCCTATGCGGTCTATCGCATGCCTGGTGATTTCTTTTGTTATTCCATTCCTTATTATACTTAGTTGGTTAAAGTTTTGACTTCTATACTCCATGAAATTAGTGGAATATCCTTTATATTTGCGCTTCATCCAGTATCTTTTCATGGAAATATTCTTTTGAGCATTCTTCAATTTTACTCCACAAAGCAGTATCATGTTGACAATTTGGACGTTATCAGTTCCTGGATAAATTAATTCTTGAACTTGTTTTATTGAATTCGTATATCATTGTCATTATCCTCATGATTATATTTTGTTGAAAGTCATCTGTGGCCTGTAGTGCATAGATGGACTTGGTATGATTATGACCAGGGATTATTCGGTGTAATCATGACCGTAATGTTACAAATGATGTGGTAAAAATCTTCATTTGTCGTAGTGCATTGATGGACAGTTTTTGGTATGATTATGGCTATGGATTCTCTTTGGCCGTAGTGCAAAGATGAATTGTTTTATGGCATGATCAGGACCGTTGATGAAAACATGATTATCTTTAGCCGTAGTGCATGGATAATTCGTGGTCGTGATACTAAAGAATATCCTTGGCCATAGTGCATGGGTGATTCGATGATGTGGATTATTTATTAAGCTGAGTCCCAGCGATAAAAGTCATGAAAAACCTTTTAAATCATAAAAGATAGTAGATTTTATTTTCTACTTGACTCTTTTAATGGATTGCTTGTTCCGCTACAGTTAAACTTGATGTCTATTATATTTTATCAGTTTAATATTGTTGGAGACTAATGATAATTTATTCTGCATTATCTTAGTCATAATATTTCTTACTGGGCTAGTTGAGCTCACCCTTTTGCTTTCATTGTTCTCTTCAGGAAATGAGAATATAGCTGGGATGAGTCGGGGAACGGAGTGATGGTCCAGAGAATAGCATTAGTAGTCCTCACTATTCTGTGAAATAGTGTGATAATAATTGTAATGAGGACTCCTTTTGAGTTTGTATAATCTCTAGTAGACAATATTTTTATTCAAACTCACAGTTTATGTTTTGTCGTGTTGTACACGACAGTTGTATTAGTAAGATGTATTTGAATTCTGTACCATGTATCTGACGACCTAAGATGGGTGATGTATACCTAATTTTGGGAGCGTCACAATAATCACGGGTGAACAGTGGGGGAAAATCACGGGCGAACGAATTCACGGACGAATTTTGAAAAATTTTGATTTTACTATGCTACACTATGCAACACTTTACAAACACTATGCAGTACTATGCAAATGTTATGTAGTATAATAAAATAAAATATATTCTATTTTATATAAAAAAACAAAACTTATATATATATATATATATATATATATATATATATATATATATATATATATATAAGTAATAAAACAAAACTGAGATAACTTTCTACCGACGATTTTGAAAAATGAGAAAGTAGGGGTCCATGCAATAAGCCAAATTTACAATAAATACTTCATGTTTATTTATCTCAATTCACTTGACTTCACAAAATACATTTTTAATAACATTTATTCATCATTTATATTATAACTCACAATATTAACTACTAGAGCATTACCAGGAAAGAGGGGACTTTTCGATAAGGACTTCTCCTTATTGGCGCGCAATTAGGTGACCAAACCCCTTTCCTCTACAGAAGTTTCTAGACATTGTCAATAATGCAAATAATAATATAAATAACTTTGTCGTCTCAATTATTGATTTAATAATATAAAATATTATGCAGATGATACTGTGACAATAATTGAATCAATAATGTGAGATACTATGCAACAACAATTGTGACAATTATTGAATAAAACTGAGTGACTTCTCACGTAAGCATCAATAATCAAAGATAATGTACAATAACTTGTGCTACTATGCAACCACACATATTATTGTACTTTTATCACCGGGTATTTCAACAGTTAATAGTAAAACTTTTATCGTTATTTCTATCATTTTTTAACTCCGACAGTAATTCCGTTGTGCGGTCCACCAATGATTGTGCCGTCGTACGAATATTTCCTGATAAAACGAATATTCCCCGACCAAAGAAATATTTTATGACAATTTGCTTACTTTGCAAAGTTTGTAAATATTACCCACAACTATAACATTATATCAAATCCACACCTTATTACTCAAAATGATATTTAGAGAAAAATTAATTCTTTATTCATAACAGTTGGGGCCTTACATGGGTTGAATAGTTTAACACATGAAATCTCATTTTAAACTATGCTTGAAAAGTCTAAACCATGCTTAGCTAGATGGTGAACATATCTGTCATGTCTAGAGGCATAAAATACCCTAGTATACATGTTTGAAAGGTCAGAACTTAAAGGATATAAGGTTCGTCATGGTTTACTTTTCAAAATTTTAAGTTTTCCATTTTTAAATCATTATAAGCCAAGCTAATGCAACTCATTATTGCAAAGCAACTTTAAATCACATGTTAGATCCCTTTATATACTTATTTAAGTCAAACTAACATGCACGGAATACTAGAAGACAAACAAAATTAGAATTCAAGACTGTCATATAGCGCGGCCGCGCTAGTATTGTACTAGGAAGTGACACGCCCGCGCCACTTCTGTACAACACTAGACATGGCCCTACTTCAAACCAAAACTTCCCAAAACTTCATACAATTAGCAATTTAAGTCAAACCAGTTGATATAACCTTCGTAAACTTATTACCAAACATACACAGCATGATTCTAACAACTCAAACCAATTGAACAACCAATTTAAAGACTCAATTTCAAGGTTCATACCGTTTTTCCATAATTTAACATGTTTAACAAATTCCTTCACCATGGATTTGTTTCTAAACCAAATTGGTCCATTTAACTTTTGTCAAATTCTAACAATAATTTATAGATTACCACAACCTTTGGCCATCAATTTTGACTCAATTAGCAAGTAGTTCATGACATTTCTATGAACTTATAAAACTTTGAAATCAAGAATACGTATAACAAAAATGTTACCACCTTTGAAGCTAAAATGATCATTTGCTTTCAATCTCAGATTGCTCATACTAATAGCAACTCACTTTTTATAGGAAACTTATCAGAATTTAGAAAATTGCATTTCAGAAGAGGGGAGTCTCTATTTATAGAGAATTTAATACCCAAACAATAGCTTTGCCCAACATTTCAAACTAGCAGGAAGAAGAAGATGATGATGGACAAAGAAGATTTGGTGAAAATTAATTACATGCTCCTTCCCCTCCATTCTTCTAGCCATCATCAGCTCTATCAATAGTGAAAAAGGAATAAAATAGGCCAATGGCCTATCACACGAATGATATATTTTAGGGACAATGAATATGGAACAAGCTATAATACTCCTTAACCAGTAAAATGGACCTCATTCTAGTAAGGTTAATTCCTTTTTGGGTTCATTAAATCAATTATAATGACTAAATATTACTACAATAAATTAAGTTAAGGACACATATATACACACTTACATATATGTACACCCACATATACACAAGTATATTTATGTACTTCATGTTCATCGAGTTAGTCCGAGTAATATTTTAATTGGGCAAACATATAATTCAGTTAGGTACTCTCAACCCAATATTTTCCATCACACTTATTATCACACATAAATACCCCAATGATTAATTAATATCCATCATTTATTCTATTACCACTGATTTTCTTTTAATAATTTCAGTTAAACCTTCAGCTAGTTTAACTTTAATATTCATGCCACACAAGGCTCATTTATTCAAACTTACTCAAGCTTATTATATAATCTCAGCAGTTACCAAAATATCAGGGTCTAGTCCATGTTTGGCTTTTCCCCAATGCCAATTCCTTTAATAATCCTTTAACATAAAGTTTGTGTGACACACTTTACTTTAATACTAAATTATTTAACTTACCTAGAATAATTATATACTTATGAACTTATACTTATAATACCTTTATTTAAAAATAATCATTACCATTAGAATAATTAACATTTACTCCATTATTTAAATTTAGTGTAATTATCTGATTGTCCTAAGACAACTTCTTCAATCCTTACATTTAGCCAAATCTTAAATATTAATCTAATATATAAATCTCTAACCAATATTCATTTACAGATATATTAGTTTTCTTCTATTATCTATCACTTATTTTCCATTAACATCTTTCAAATATTAAACTCTTTCATATATTAATTACCATACTATGTAATATATTAAAAACTACAATCTTAATTAACATATTCCTTTCATCCTCTTTATGCAAAACACGTATATTAATTCACCATCTTATGTAAGTGAATTAACCCTTTTTATTAAATTTACTATCAAGTCATTACCACACAAGGCTTTAGCATTATATTATAATATTACATAATATAACTTAATTTACTAATATTTATTCCGAGTTAATTAATTTACATAATTAATTCTCATTTAATTCATGATTTGCTATCTCAATCCATTCATGGATAGTTTGAATGCCAAAAATAACCATTATTACAACATATAAGCCACTAATATACAAATCATAAAGTTCAGATTACATAAACTCATCCTGAATTGTCTGCAGACCGTCGCAGTCACACTGGTCTTAGGCTTGAGAGTGTGGCCGCCACCTCAAGTTCAGGCGCAGACATCTACTGCATCAACAGAAACTTAACTCACAATGCTTCTTAATTGCTAACTTGTTATACCTTTTAACCAAAAATCAATCTCCACTTTAATTTTACAACATCAATTACTACATTCTTCAATAATTAAGAGATTAAACTTCAAGTTCAAACTCTACTTTGTTTAATAGCTTAATTAACTATTAAAATCTCACATATATATAATTCTTTCCTACCGAACCACATAATCCAAAATATATAACGCATATATATTCTTATTTGAACCCGACACATGCCATAATAAGAATTTTATTTACTAAAATCTTATTTTAATAATTTCTGAAATTTCATGTTATCACAAATATAAAGCGCTGTAAAGAGACATTCATTTACATCCATTCAATGTAAAGACAGAATTCACACATATGCAGATAAAAGGGAATTGAAAAGATTGAAATGCAGCTAAAGCCCTCTACTGTCCCCAGTGGAGTCGCCACCTGTCGATGTCGGGAAAAAAAATTCTTAATTCCTATTTTATGTTTTCTATGTTGTTTAATTTATCTTTCTTTAAAGGGTGAAATTTTAGGAAGAGACCGACATATAATGTTGACGATTTGAAAAGTTTGATTTTAATTGATTGGGCTGAATTAGATAAAGCCACCAGTTGGTATGAATTAAATAGTTGTACCAACTCAACCGAGTTTTGAAAGGTTTTACAATAAGGCCCAAATGTGACTCCATTTAATTGGTCTTGGAAAATAAAATTCATAGAGTTCGGGGCCTTGCTTAAGCAAAGGAAAGGTGTTAGGCATCCCCCGACTTTCGTGAAACACGGTTAACATGTCTTTTCAATTCCATAAACATTTGAAGTGTGTATGTGTGTGTGTGATACAGATATATGTGCTCAAAGTGAGTTATTTGAAAGTAGTATTATGCCTCTTTTGTACCTATATACAAAAGGGTTTGACTTATTAAAAAGTTCAATTTTAAGTAAAGAATATAAAAGTGATGTTTTGAAAACAGGTTTTCCAACCCTTATGTTCAAATAGGAATTGAGGCCTTTGATACTTTCATTTTATTCCGTATTCGGCTTAATTTGATTTTATTCAAGATGCGAAGCATCTTTGACATTATATATATATATATATATATATATATATATATATATATATATATATATATATATATATATATATAAGTGACAGACTTCTTATGGGCATGACAGCCATCAAAGTAAGTCCGAACACCATAAACCACAGTTTTCAATATATCGGGGCCTTAAATTCGTATCCTTATTTTAAGGCCCTAGATTTACAAGTACAAAGATTTACAAGCTAACTGTACAACTGAAAATGTCTATCGTGGGAACCAGATATAGATTCATGGATTGAATTATAGACCCTGTAGTTCTTAGGCTCACATAATATCACATAAATAACATGCATAGCAAATATAATGCAATGAAATATATATTTATTTCTAGACATCGTAAAACAAAGGATTTGTGACGCCCCCAAAATAGGTATACAACACCCATTCTGAGTCGCCAAATACATGGTACAAAAAGCAACTATAACTTCAATAATACAATTGTCGTGCAAAATACGACAACACATACTGTGAGTTTAAATACAAATATTGTCTTCTAGACAATATCCACACTCAAGTAAGTCCTCATTACAATTATTCAAGCACTATTTTACAGAAATAGTGAGAACGACTAAAATATCTTTCTAGAACCATCACTCCATACCCCGACTAGATCCTGATATGTTCTCACCTCCTGAGAAGAAAAATAGAACAAAAAGAAAAAGGGTGAGCTCAACTAGCCCAGTAAAGAATATTATGACTAAGATAATATACAATAAATTATCATTAGTATTCAACAGGAAAAAATCTGATAGAATATAATCGACAACAAGTTTTAGATCAACAACTGCAGCGGAAACAGCAAACCGTTAGAAGAGTCAAGTAGAGAAAGAATTCTACTATCTTCTAAGATTTAAAAGTGCATCATCAATATTTTATCCCTGTAACATCAATCGATATACATCTTGAATCAAATATTTATCATTGCACTACAGGCCAAAGATATTCATTTGTAACACCAGTCGGTCATGTTCATCTCAACACCTGTTCATCTTTGCACTACAGGCCAAAGATATTCATCAGGTAATCATACATCTTTGCACTACAAGCCAAAGATATTCAGTAATATCATCATTTAGGACTGAGGATGATAAAAAATATTGTAAAGAAAACGAATCCTGTAATAACCCGATATTTTTTTTATATAAATAGATAAGAAATTTTGCATATAATTTTTTTTTTTACAATGAGCATAAGTGTCAAGTATTGTGATGTTAAATGCGAATATATTTATTACTTGAAAAATTAGAAATAATTTTAGAATTATTAATTACTACAAATTATATTCTTATGGTAATTAATTTCTGTAAGCAAAAATGTTTTTATTATTTATTTTCCCTAAAAATATAATTTATATATTATTTAAATAATATATTAAGTGACAATTAGAATTATAATAATAAATATGTTATTATATGAATTTGTTCAGAATATTTAAGTTAATTATTTTAACTTGATTATTGATGTTGTGTACGAAGGATAAGTCAGATATGGAATCCAAACCCTAAACTTAGATTTTTATCCAGGAATGAGAATAATAATGTAATATTAATTATATTTTAATTTTCAGTGCTTAAATATATACCGTATATCTGTAGACTGTTAATGTTGATCAATTGTGGTAAATTGGGTCATAACCTAATATTGTGTTGTGAAACCCTAATTGTTAAACTCAATTATGAGTTAAGACTGAGTAGTAATTGTGTTATATGAATTCTTCTGCGTATTAGAATTTCTGTAATTAGAAGAAACCCTAATTATTGTTTTATGCTGATAATTAGGAAAAACCCTAATTATTTATTTGAAAACCCTAATTGCAAATTTTAGAAACCCTAATTATTATTTTGTGAATTATAAAGATAATTAGGAAACCCAAATTAATTTGGGAACCCTAATAATATTTAGGAACCCTAATTTAAAAACCCTAATTTCTATTAAAGACCCTAGTTTAATTACTATGTTTTAAATTAAAATTGTATTACACTTTAAATTTTAAATTGTCCAAACCCTATATATTATTTGAGAAATTGTAAGATTTTCAATCTAGTGAATAAATCCTAGATTTAATCACCTTGTACAAGAATGCCCTTAAGATTTTAAGTGAAATTACCAAAATGCCCTTTTTGTCTCTTTAGTGTATTATTAGTGAATTATTGTGCATTATTACTATCAAAGCATGGCAAACATCCTACCCTACCAATTTAGCATCCAAGACTCAATTATATTCAGATTCAATCAACTATTTTGAGCATTCAATGCATCTAATTTGGTTTATATATAGATTGGAGAGAGAATTAAGGCATTTGGTACACTAAAAATTGCCCAACTCTCATCCTTGAGGTTCTCTCTCTAAAACCTACGAATTATTGTAGTATTTCAGTCCCAAAATAAAGCCCTACTACTAATCATAACAAATCATAAGCCAAAAATCAAGAATCAAAGCTTAGAAAAGGTTGATGTATAAAAGATTAATCTAAGTTGCGTTATTGTAAGCAGCAGCTCAGGCAAGTATCCTACCTTTGCATTTCCTTTATGCAATGGACATGAGTAAGAAGTTTCAGAATTAAATTATTATTATGCTATATTATCAACTCTACTGCGATATATTCTATATTCGTTCATTATTTATCAACATGTTAGTATATGGTAATTCAGATATATATTATGTTCATCAATTTCTATAAAATGGTTATATAAGTGTCCCCACTTGGATAATCATTGTATTTAATCACATGTTGATATACCTTTGTCAATTACCCTATATATATATATATATATATATATATATATATATATATATATGTTGAATTATAGATTATTGTTGAACAAGATAAAACCTTTGCTTTAGAACCTAGACAAGTATGAACATCCCTTACATAGGGAAAACTTTTATGCGCCCAAGGCGGAGAGAGTTCTTGAAATGTAGTATTGATCAATGCAGGGCACAACGGGCTGATCACCCCCGTGTCCGTAAGTTATGACGGTTTGCAGATGAATTTATGTTTAACCTTTTCGAAAAAGAAAATAATGTTCATGATATGTCACTTAACCCTACTTATAGTCAATACGTAGTTTCAAAAATGTGAAAGAGAGTTGTTATGTTATTATTATTCTTGGTACAGCTTACTTCAGAACTGTTGATTCGTTGTAGATGTGTCTTTCAAAGAAAATATTTAATTCTTTCAGCTAATATATATTATTGTTATTACTTGCTGGGCACTCAAATGCTCATTCTTGCTTAATTTAAATGTTTTCAGTTAAGTTTGAAGAACCAGAAAGCTCGTGCAGAAACAAAGGAAAAGGAAAACTAACTGAATAAGATTTGTGGTAGTTGGTGTAATAGTTTATATTATTAAGACAATGATATATATATATATATATATATATATATATATATATATATATATATATATAAATAATATCATGTATTGTATGGAATGTACTTTAAGGTCTCGTACCTGGGGAGATAAACTCTGATAATTATGTAAATTAAGTTGTTATTCATATTATTGTTATTATTATTCGTAGAATTCCGCTCATAGAAATGGTATCGTGAAGCACCGAGTTCGGGTTTCAAGTACCCAAATTTGGGGGCGTCACAGGCTGGTATCAGAGCTTTAGGGTTAGAAACCTTAGGTGGGATCGACCTTAGGCTATAACCTTAGGACAGGGGGAAACGTTAAAAATACAAATAACTCATATAGAGTTTTAAAAGGAGATGAATTGAATAAATTCATCATTGAACAAAATAAAAGATAACTCTTATAAAACTATTGTTTGCTGTGTGTATATACTATATGCTAATCTGGATAATTTATGTGTGTAGATGTCTGGTGGAAAAGGATTGTTATGGGCTTATAACTTGAAGAAGAATCAGATCCAAACACCCGAGCTAATATCGAAGCCAATAGCTGAAATAAAGGCTCACAATGAAACCAACTCGGACGAGGTGGTTATTGTGAAAAATGTAGTACCAGATCCAGAAATGGTGGAACTGACAGATAGTGATACGGACACTAAAGTTGAAGCTGATCAAGCATCAACGGAGGTGCAGGATTTAAGGAACAAGGTTTCTTCTTTGAAAAAGTTGTGGGAAATAGAAAAGCTGTTGAATATTCAACTGCGTCAAGCGTTAATAGAAACAATGGAAGAGCAGGATAAGCTTAAAATCCAAATTGATCAGATAGGAGCCTCAAGCAACATATTGTGTGCAGTTCCGAGAGATAAGGGAAAAAGAAAGATAGAAGACCATGATTTAGGAAAACCTGATAAGAAGAAAGGGAAAAAGATATGTTACAATTGCAGACATGAAGGACATACCTCTCATCATTGTCTCGACTTTAATCTAGGCGTACGTTTTGTTTGTGGGATGAAAGGTCATCGATCAAAAGATAGTCCGAGAGAGAGGCTTAGTAAATAGGTAGTATATGTTCTGTTGTGTAGGTATGTTTAAGGTAATATGTGTGATAAGTATGTTTGTGTAATAAAATATTTTTAACTTTTTTGTTGGTCAATGTTGTAAATCCTGACTTTTGTAGTCACAAAGGGATAACTGGTATGTAAAGTAGTATGTGTTATGCTATGTAAAATATTCGATGAATGAATATGAATCTAAGTTTGAGAAATGAAACAAGTTTAATATATTAATCTTATGCAATAAGGTTTAGAATGTAAGTTAATAAAGTATAATTTATGGTTTTACTTAACCAGATAATGCCGCCAAGACGTCAAACTCAAAACCAAAGGGTAGAAGAATCTCTCAACAACACTGAGGAACAACAACAAGACCCGATGCAAAACTTTGCAAACATGGTAGCTCAGGCTATGCAGCAGGGAATACCAGCCGCAGGAAACCAGCCAGATAATCGCTTGGCAAAATTTAAAGACTTCAAAGCAGTAGGACCACCAGAATTCAGACGATCAGCTGACCCTATAGAAGCCCAGACATGGGTTAATGAAATAGAAAAGGCGTTCGTAATTGCTAGGGTAGATGAGAGGCAAAAGACTGCTTTTTCCACTTATATGATGAAAGGGGAAGCCAACTTTTGGTGGGAGGCAAATAAAACTAGGGCAGGAGAAGAAGTAGTTACTTGGGATAGGTTTAAGACTTTATTTTTCGAAAACTATCTCTCAGCTAGTATGCAAGCTAGGATGGAGGTGAAATTTCTGGAGTTAAAGCAGGAGAACATGACTGTTGCGGAGTATGTCGCAAAGTTTAATGAGTTGGCTAGGTTTGCTCCACATCAAGTTGATACGGAGGCTAGAAAGGCAAGGAGGTTTGAGCTGGGCTTAAAACTCTGGCTCTACAATAAGGTGGCAGTATTGCAAATCAATACTTTTGCAACACTCATGGAGAAGGCTATCATAGCTGAGGAGGGGAGTGAGGCCATGAGCCTCTACAACAAGGAGAAGAAGAACAAAAGCAAGGCAAAAGGATCTTTGAAGGTGGAAAGAAATAGTGGAAATAGGGGTGAGAAAAGAAAGGGGAATTTTTCTGGGAATGTTCAGGTGAAACAGGAAGGTGTGAAGAAGCAGGTAGTGCAGTGCAAGAATTGCGGGAAGAATCACTCTGGTGAGTGCCTGAAGGGTAAGTTTGTATGTTACAAGTGCGGGCAGGAGGGTCATATCTCTCCCAACTGCCCCAACCCAAGGATGAACAGTGGGTGTTTTATATGTGGATCGACTGAATATAAGGTGAAGGATTGTCCAAAGAGGAGAATGGAGGCAGGAAATGTAACCACGGGGAAAGGCAGTGGGACTTTAGCAATCACATGACCGACCTCAACCAATAACCCAACAAAAGTAACTCCGAGGGTCTTCAACATGACGTTCCAGGATACTGTGGCAGCTGAAAATGGAACTCCAGGTGTTATTCGAATAACTTATATATCTTATATGATTTTCTTATAGATATAGTAAATTAATTTATAAAGAAATTTTGAATGAAGAATTTGAGTCCTTTTAGAAATCAAACTTCTGTTTAATCAGGTAGACAAGCGTTATGATGAATAGTAAAAGATCAGTTCGATCAATTATGATCGATGTCTACTTGCAATGATTATATATGCTATGTACCCTTGTATATATGAGTTTTAAAACGGTGATTCCGGGGACGGAATCCTTATAAGGGAGGGTGAATGTAATAACCCGATATTTTTTTTATATAAATAGATAAAAAATTTTACATATAAATTTTTTTTTACAATGAGAATAAGTGTCAAGTATTGTGATGTTAAATGCGAATATATTTATTACTTGAAAAATTAGAAATAATTTTAGAATTATTAATTACTACAAATTATATTCTTATGGTAATTAATTTCTGTAAGTAGAAATGTTTTTATTATTTATTTTCCCTGAAAATATAATTTATATATTATTTAAATAATATATTAAGTGACAATTAGAATTATAATAATAAATATGTTATTATATGAATTTGTTCAGAATATTTAAGTTAATTATTTTAACTTGATTATTGATGTTGTGTACGAAGGATAAGTCAGATATGAAATCCAAACCCTAAACTTGGATTTTTATCCAGGAATGAGAATAATAATGTAATATTAATTATATTTTAATTTTCAGTGCTTAAATATATACCGTATATCTGTAGACTGTTAATGTTGGTCAATTGTGGTAAATTGGGTCATAACCTAATATTGTGTTGTGAAACCCTAATTGTTAAACTCAATTATGAGTTAAGACTGAGTAGTAATTGTGTTATATGAATTCTTCTGCGTATTAGAATTTCTGTAATTAGAAGAAACCCTAATTATTGTTTTATGCTGATAATTAGGAAAAACCCTAATTGCAAATTTTAGAAACCCTAATTATTATTTTGTGAATTATAAAGATAATTAGGAAACCCTAATTAATTTGGGAACCCTAATAATATTTAGGAACCCTAATTTAAAAACCCTAATTTCTATTAAAAACCCTAGTTTAATTACTATGTTTTAAATTAAAATTGTATTACACTTTAAATTTTAAATTGTCCAAACCCTATAAATTATTTAGGAAATTATAAGATTTTCAATCTAGTGAATAAACCCTAGATTTAATCACCTTGTACAAGAATGTCCTTAAGATTTTAAGTGAAATTACCAAAATACCCTTTTTGTCTCTTTAGTGTATTATTAGTGAATTATTGTGCATTATTGCTATCAAAGCATGGCAAACATCCTACCCTACCAATTTAGCATCCAAGACTCAATTATATTCAGATTCAATCAACCATTTTGAGCATTCAATGCATCTAATTTGGTTTATATATAGATTGGAGAGAGAATTAAGGCATTTGGTACACTAAAAATTGCCCAACTCTCATCCTTGAGCTTCTCTCTCTAAAACCTACGAATTATTGTAGTATTTCAGTCCCAAAATAAAGCCCTACTACTAATCATAACAAATCATAAGCCAAAAATCAAGAATCAAAGCTTAGAAAAGGTCGTTGTATAAAAGATTAATCTAAGTTGCGTTATTGTAAGCAGCAGCTCAGGCAAGTATCCTACCTTTGCATTTCCTTTATGCAATGGACATGAGTAAGAAGTTTCAGAATTAAATTTTTATTATGCTATATTATCAACTCTACTGCAACATATTCTATATCCGCTCATTATTTATCAACATGTTAGTATATGGTAATTCAGATATATATTATGTTCGTCAATTTCTATAAAATGGTTATATAAGTGTCCCCACTTAGATAATCATTGTATTTAATCACATGTTGATATACCTTTGTCAATTACCCTTATATATATATATATATATATATATATATATATGTTAAATTATAGATTATTGTTGAATAAGATAAAACCTTTGCTTTAGAACCCAGACAAGTATGAACATCCCTTACATAGGGAAAACTTTTATGCACCCATGGCGGAGAGAGTTCTTGAAATGTAGTATTGATCAATGCAGGGCACAACGGGCTGATCACCCCTATGTTCGTAAGTTATGACGGTTTGCAGATGAATTTCTGTTTAACCTTTTCGAAAAAGAAAACAATGTTCTTGATATGTCACTTAACCCTACTTATAGTCAATACGTAGTTTCAAAAATATGAAAGAGAGTTGTTATGTTATTATTATTCTTGGTATAACTTACTTCAGAACTGTTGATTCGTTGTAGAAGTGTCTTTCAAAGAAAACACTTAATTCTTTCAGCTAATATATATTATTGTTATTACTTGTTGGGCACTCAAATTCTCATTCTTGCTTAATTTAAATGTTTTCAGTTACGTTTGAAGAACCAGAAAGCTCGTGCAGAAACAAAGGAAAAGGAAAGCTAACTGAATAAGATTTGTGGTAGTTGCTGTAATAGTTTATATTATTAAGACAATGATATATATATATATATATATATATATATATATATAAATAATATCATGTATTGTATGGAATGTACTTTAAGGTCTCGTACCTAGGGAGATAAACTCTGATAATTATGTAAATTAAGTTGTTATTCATATTATTGTTATTATTATTCGTAGAATTCCGCTCATAGAAATGGTATCGTGAAGCACCGAGTTCGGGTTTCAAGTACCCGAATTTGGGGGCGTCACAAATCCAGTGAGACAGAAGGACAAATAGTAGGGATTCGTATAACAGTTTATCCAAGATCAATAATACTTCATAATAATCAACTGTGAAGCAGAAATCAAAAATAAAGAGCAAAACATGGATACAATCAAAGATAGTAACCATAATAGACATCTTGGACAAAAAAGAAAAATTTTTATTTTTCGGTGAATAGTGTCGTATTCATGAATAGTGTCGTTTACGTGAATAGTGCCGTATACGTGAATACTAACCCCGACACAAAAAGTTCCAAATTTGATAAAAAAAAATTTATATCAATATTTCAGCATAATGATATTGAAGAAAATAATATCCCTTACCTCAAAATAACCGTACTTCTGACTGAATATCGGATATGAGGCTGAATGAAACTTGTGCTGAATAGCAACTCTCAAAGTATCTAAATACTCACAAAATACGCTCAATAATCTAGAGAGAGAAAGAGAGAAAACTTATGAATTCTGGTGTGATTTTCAATTCTAACTTAGCCCTCTATTTATAGGAAAATGTTAGCACGCCGAAGCAGACTTAACCTGCAACCTGATGGCTTTACCTGCTACTATTCCCACCCACCACATTTGAATAAAAATCTCAGCACATTTCTTCACCAACCAAGAGTGGGGCCCACTAATTCTAGAATTTTTCACCAAACTGATTAACTCCGAAAATTTAATAATTTCTGAACCTATCATCTCGTAAAATTCATAACAAATCATACGTTCATTTTTAACGGTTCAAAATTTGTGGACATATACTTAACTTATATATGTATAACATATCCAAATATTATCACGATCCAACGGTCGGATTAAAAATTATAACCCTCGCAAAATATCTCAAAAATCCTAATTTTATTTTTAATACCTCCGTTCCGACAAAAATACAGATAAAACACCTCAACATTAACTCCTTCATTTTTAACCACAAAAATATATCCCTCATTTACATCCACATAAAATAAATATTTCCTTATCATATGAATCAATAATTAATTATTCACAAATAATATTACAAAATCACATTTATGACAACCAGGCCGTTCCCAGGAAAGAGGGGGCTTTCCAATAAGGATTTCTCCTTACTGGCACGCAATTAGATGACCAAACCTCTCCTTTGACAGAACTTTCTAGACATTGCCAATAATGTTATCTAATAATATTATTCAAATAATATGAATTATTGATCAGATAATGAAAAATACTATGCAGCAACAATTATTGAAACAACAATAATATAAAATATCAACGCAGCAATTATTGAATCAATAAAATAAAATATTGAACAATAACTACTGTAACAATTATTAAGTAGTGCCTTCTTTCGTAAGAATCAATAATTGGTGCAATACCGTGTGCTACTGTGCAACCACGCGTATTACTGTATTTTAACCACCGGGTATTCTAATAGTGTTAACGGTAACAACTACGCCGTTATTTATTAAAACTCAATTTTTGTCATTATCTTCATCCAATCGTTTTCCATTATGGGGCCCACAAATAGCTGCGACGTCGTACGAATATTCCCCGACAGAAAGAATATTCCACGACCACACGAATATTCACCGACCAAAAAATGAATATTTTATAACCACTTGCTTATTTGAAATATTTGCACCTTTTACCCATAACTAACAACATTAATCAAATCAACCATTTCTATTTCAAAATAATAAATAGAGGAAATTTAATTTCATTTATTAATAAGTTGGGGTCTTACAACCTCCCCTCCTTATGAAATTTCGTCCTCGAAATTGACGTACGTACCTGGTGTTTCGAAAAGGTGAGGATACCTCACTTTCATTTCTGATTCCAACTCCCAGGTCATTTCTTCAATAGCATGGTTTCTCCAAAAAACCTTAACTTGTGGTATAACCTTCGTGCGTAGAACATGTTCTTTCCTATCCAAGATCTTAACAGGTTCCTCCTCGTACGTTAAATCTTCGGCTATCTCGTCTGGTTCTAACTCAATTATGTGGTTCGGGTCTTTCACATATTTATGAAGCACAGATACGTGAAAAACATTATGAACACGCGACATACTTAGCGTTAAAGCGAGTCTATAGGCCACAGTTCCTACTCGATCGAGGATTTCAAATAAATCGAAGACTTGAGCTTTCTTCTCTTCATCGACTCTTACTTCTATAATAACACATTCTTGTACCTTCTTCTTTATATTCATCAGCTCCAGGTCTGTAGCTTGAGCGGCTTTAACGTTATCGATTAAAGTCGATTTTACTCGTATATCATCACGTGGGTCCCTAGAGTCATTAACTCTATCTCTATCATTTATAAATTATACAAAATAGGTCTTTGTGTTCAACAATATCGCACTCGTACTCGCGTACAATCTTCTACTCAACGCGTCAGCTACCACGTTCACTTTTCCAGGATGGTATGGTCAGAATAGGTTCCGAATGAGTCGCCTCTTGAGCTATTGGAAAATCTTCTCGCATTCCTCGCTCCATACGAATTTTATATCTTTCTGAGTCAGCTAAGTTAACGGAGTAGCGATTCGAGAAAATCCTTCCACGAATCTCCGATTGTAACCAGTTAAGCCCAGAAAGCTACGTACTTTGGTCACCGACTTCGGTTGCTCTCAATTGTGATTTATATCCCAATCTTGGATAGCACGTCACAATGGCAGCTATTATTTTACCACCACACAAATATAGAGTCCCTTATGGAGAGTCTGGCTTTGGTGCATTCCACAAAGAAAGTCACCAGATAGAGGCTCGGGTACCAACTTCTATAGTTGGGTTTTTAACTCCTGAAGTTCAGTAGGAGCTATTCAATATGAGATTTTAGAAATGGGTTTTGTATCGGGTTGAAGATCAATACAAAAATTCAATATCACGCTATGGGTTAGGCCAGGAAATTCTTCAGGAAATACGTCAGGAAATTCACTAACAACAGAAATATCATTCAAATCTGACGTATTTTTGTTCAAGTCCATGACATGGGCTAAGAAAGCTTGACATCCGTTTTTCAATGAACGAATGGCTTTATGGCTTGGTATGACAGCGATTGATTTTAGTGGTTTGGTTGCTTGAATTCGCATAACAGGTTGGTTAGGAATATAAAAACTAACAACCTTACAAAAACAATCAATTTTGGCATGATGAGTAGTTAACCAATCAATTCTTAAAATCACATCAAAAGCAAGTATCTTTAAAGAGATAAGGTCAACAGGTAATGTGATTGTGCCAACTTGGATTAAGAAAGATTTATAAACTGTAGATGTAATGAAAGTTTCTCCTAACGGAGTCTCCATAGATAGGTCAAAGTCTAATTTCTCCGGAGTCAAGTTTAAACGTTGAGCACAAGCAGGAGAGATAAAAGAATGGGTAGAACCAGTATCTAGTAAGGTATAAACTTCGCAAGAATTTATAATTAACTAACCCGTTATACCTTCGTTCGGGTTCCTCGCGTTTTGGGCAGTCACGACAAACGCTCTTCCAGAAACCGCCGACTTTATTTTGTCCGTATCCGCCTTTGGTGTCACCGTCCCAGCTAGACTTGGTTTCGCTATAGTACAATCTCGAGCGATATGTCCTTCCTTTCCACAATTATAACATACCTTGAACTGTTGTTGGCAGTTTGGACTTATATGTCCCTCCTCTCCGCATCTGTAATATCTAACTGGCGGTCGTTCTCCTCCCCTAGAATTTGTTCCTGGTGCTGGTGCTGCTGTCGACGTCTTCCTGTCATCGTTAAATCTTCTCTTCTTGAAATTTCTACTTGACTCACCTCTCCTATTATCATGGCCACGATGACCACCCGAGTGGTTACCACTTTTGTCTGTATTTTTCCCTCCTCACTGGTTCTCATCGCTCCGATGACTGCTGTCACTAGTATGACCCTGGTTGTGGTCCCTCGGTTGAACATACTCATTATCTCGCTCTAATAATTGAGTCCTGTTTACAACATCTAAATATAAAGAAAATTTATGAGAGATAAGATATTGCCGAATCTTAGGTTTTAAACCTCTCAGAAACATCCTTGTCATTCGTTCCTCATTCTCGACCAAATGAGGTGCAAACCTGGATAACTCTGCAAACTTTGCCTCATACTGGGACACCGTCATGTTGTTTTGTTCCAGTCTAATAAACTCTACCTCCTTCTTATGGTGAATACTTTCAGGAAAGTACTTGTCATTAAATAGTTTCTGAAATGTTTCCCAAGACATATTGAGTGCGTCAGGCTGGGTACGCTTCACAGACTCCCACCAGTAGTCTACCTCACCGCGGAACATAAAGGTGGCGAATGGAACCTTCTGTTCCTCCGTGTATCCCAAGACATCGAATATCTTGGTAATTTGCTTGACCCACATTTCCGCCATGATCGGATCCGGCTTTCCCTTAAATTCGGGTGGTCCCAATTCTTTGAACTGCCTGGCTGTGACAAACCGCGCGTTGTTATCATTTTCACCCGTATTCTACACACGAGTCTCCCTCGTCTGATTTTGCATGAACTGTAAAAAGCTCTTAAACATTCCATCATTCATCATTTGCTCGGTAACGTTGTTTACAGGAGGAATATTGCCTTCCTGTTGCACATTCCCCTGGGTGGTGATCAAAGGTGTCTCCACGGTCTGATTTACTCCATTATTAACGTTCTCAGCTGCCATTCTTAAATACTGTCATAAAACAAGGGTTAATAGTCATGTCATATATTATCCCTATACTCTGACCGACCAAATAAACTTAGTCAGGTCATACTAGCGAAGGAATTCCCCGTCTCTCCCCTCCTAGTTCTTGTCTCACATCTCAGCCAGGGATTATATCCCTAAGCTCTGATACCAACTGTGACGCCCCCAAAATAGGTATACAACACCCATTCTGAGTCGGAAAATACATGGTACAAAAAGCAACTACAACTTCAATAATACAATTGTCGTGGAAAATACGACAACACATTCTGTGAGTTTAAATACAAATATTGTCTTCTAGACAATACCCACACTCAAGTAATTACTCATTACAATTATTCAAGCACTATTTTACAGAAATAGTGAGGACAGCTAAAACATCTTTCTAGAACCATCACTCCATACCCCAACTAGATCCTGCTATGTTCTCACCTCCTGAGAAGAAAAATAGAACAAAAAGGAAAAGGGTGAGCTCAACTAGCCCAGTAAAGAATATTATGACTAAGATAATATACAACAAATTATTATTAGTATTCAACAGGAAAAACTTTGATAGACTATAATCGACAACAAGTTTTAGATCAACAACTGCAGCAAAAACAGCAAACCATTAGAAGAGTCAAGTAGAGAAAGAATTCTACTATCTTCTAAGATTTAAAAGTCCATCATCAATATTTTATCTCTGTAACATCAATCAATATACATCTTGAATCAAATATTCATCTTTGTACTACAGACCAAAGATATTCATTTGTAACATCAGTCGGTCATGTTCATCTCAACACCTATTCATATTTGCAGTACAGGCCAAAGATATTCATCAGGTAATTATACATCTTTTCACTACAAGCCAAAGATATTCAGTAATACCATCATTTAGGACTGAGGATGATGAAAAATATATTAAAGAAAACGAATCCAGTGAGACAGAAGGACAAATAGTAGGGATTCGTATAACAGTTTATCCAAGATCAATAATACTTCATAATAATCAATTATGAAGCAGAAATCAAAAATAAAGATCAAAAGATGGATACAATCAAAGATAGTAACCATAATAGACATCTTGGACAAAAAAGAAAAATGTTTATTTTTCGGTGAATAGTGTCGTATTCGTGAATAGTGTCGTATACGTGAATTGTGCCGTATACGTGAATAGTAACTCTGACACAAAAAGTATTAAATTTGATAAAAAGTTTATATCAATATTTCAGCATAATGATATTGAAGAAAATAATATCATTTAAGAAGAAAATAATATCCCTTACCTCAAAATAACCGTACTTCTGACTGAATATCGGATATGAGGCTGAATGAAACTTGTGCTGAATAGCAACTCTCAAAGTATATAAATACTCACAAAATACACTCAATAATCTAGAGAGAGAAAGAGAGAAAACTTATGAATTCTGGTGTGATTTTCAATTCTAACTTAGCCCTCTATTTATAGGAAAATGTTAGCACGCCGAAGCAGACTTAACCTGCAACCTGATGGCTTTACCTGCTACTATTCCCACCCACCACATTTAAATAAAAATCTCAACACATTTCTTCACCAACCAAGAGTGGGGCCCACCAATTCCAGAATTGTCCACCAAAATGATTAACTCTGAAAATTCAACAATTTCTGAACCAGTCATCTCGTAAAATTCATAACAAATCATACGTTTATTTTTAACGGTTCAAAATTTGTGGACATATACTCAACTTATATATGTATAACATATCCAAATATTACCACGATCCAACGGTCGGATTAAAAATTATAACCCTCGCAAAATATCTCAAAAATCCTAATTTGATTTTTAATACCTCCGTTCCGACAAAAATACAGATAAAACACCTCAACATTAACTCCTTCATTTTTAACCACAAAAATATATCCCTCATTTATATCCACATAAAATAAATATTTCCTTATCATATGAATCAATAATTAATTATTCACAAATAATATTACAAAATCACATTTATGACAACCAGGCCGTTCCCAGGAAAGAGGGGGCTTTCCAATAAGGATTTCTCCTTACTGGCACGCAATTAGATGACCAAACCTCTCCTTTGACAGAACTTTCTAGACATTGCCAATAATGTTATCTAATAATATTATTCAAATAATATGAATTATTGATCAGATAATGAAAAATACTATGCAGCAACAATTATTGAAACAACAATAATATAAAATATCAACGCAGCAATTATTGAATCAATAAAATAAAATATTGAACAATAACTACTGTAACAATTATTAAGTAGTGCCTTCTTTCGTAAGAATCAATAATTGGTGCAATACCGTGTGCTACTGTGCAACCACGCGTATTACTGTATTTTAACTACCGGGTATTCCAACAGTGTTAACGGTAACAACTATGCCGTTATTTATTAAAACTCAATTTTTGTCTTTATCTTCATCCAATCGTTTTCTGTTATAGGGCCCACAAATAGCTGCGCCGTCGTACGAATATTCCCCGACAGAAAGAATATTCCACGACCACACGAATATTCACCGACCAAAAATGAATATTTTATAACCACTTGCTTATTTAAAATATTTGCACCTTTTACCCATAACTAACCACATTAATCAAATCAACCCTTTCTATTTCAAAATAATAAATAGAGGAAATTTAATTTCATTTATTAATAAGTTGGGGTCTTACAGGATTCATCAATGAAATCCTTGAATGCGCATAGCCAAAGCTTCTAGCATCCTCTAGATACAGATCTAGGGCTACGTGGTTGCTAAATACTTGCACAAACTAGAGAAAAAACTAGATATGTACAGATCTTTGCCATTATAGCTTCTAGGTTCGGGTTTTACAACTTTTGAACAGATTAAAAGCAAGATATGGCTAGATCTAGTCAATAAAGCTTAAATATTGACTATTTACAATAAATGAAAGGTTAAAAAGCTAGATCTATTCCATACAAAGGCATATCTATATATATAGTACTTATATATAACGTAAAACAAGAAAAAGAAGCAGATCTAAAATGATCTTATAGTTAGCCACGAGAATGGCTATTAAACGGCTTTAAGTGCCTCTATACTCGATTTCCACTGGTTAACACTTGATATGTTTCTATATATATGTATAGAAGTGTTTATATAAGAGATTTACACAGATTGAACCGAAGAAAAGCTGTCTTTCGCTCTCAAATGGCCTGATTTCTCTCTCCTAAACCCTTTTTCTCTCTCTTTCTATATATAAATGAGCTGGGGGAAGGGATATTTATATACTTTATCTGCCGCGAGTCTACCTGCGACTGGGGCTGATGGGCCCGTCCAGGTGGGCCTCACTGTCTCGAAGTACATGCACTTCAACCAATGCGTAGTTTGCTTGAACCTTTATAACTTACAATCCGGGAATCCGATGGAGGCATGCCATATCTTTCCAAAACTATCTTTCCGAGAGCTACGTAATGACACGGGGCTTGACCTTTTTTTGAATCCAGGAAGATGGGTCCATGACCAGATCTTCAAGTCTTCGCAGTTAGTCCGTTGAGCTGTCTGGCACAGTTTTCTCTCAGAATTGATGTGATGGTTCTGTATGACATTGTTCATAGTAATATGATCCGAGTTGATGTTGAGTTGGCAAAATTACCCTTTTGCCATTCCGGGTTAGTTTTCAGGCTTGATGCAGCTGTTCCTATCTTTCCTTAGGGTTATCTTCGGGGTTTGACTGTTGTTGACTTCTGTCTGTCCTCATGGTTGTCTCTGAGGTTGATTTGATGATTCCTCGAGATTATCTCTGGGGTTTGGTTTGATGATTTCCCGGGGCTATCTCTGGGGGTTTGGTTTGATGATTTCTCGGGGCTGTCTTTGGGGTCTGGTTTGATGATTTAGACTTCCAAGGTTGTCTCCGAAAGATAAAAAATGGTTTTGCCCTTATGCATGGTTAGTAATAGGGAATGCAAAATTTTGAGTGTCTACATGTGTAGTAATGTTATGCCTGAAGATTCAAAAACTTATTGGTGTCTAAAACATCGCGACTGCTGTCTGCACCATTATCGCTGCTACTAGATGAAGTAGAAGATAGAGTTCAGACTCTCTTCGTCATAATTACATAATTAGAACTTGAAGTTGATCTTTTCTATGTATGCTTTCTCCCAAACTAAGTAACCGAATCCCAAGACTCACTTAATCTTTTTATCAAACAAATGATATGCAAACCCCTAAACTTTGCCTTTCCTGTGTTCTGAATGAATGCTTAGTTGGAGAGAGTGTATAGTTAGGGTTTCTATAGGAGAGAGAGAAAGTAGAAGTTGAATAGGAGATGAACTTGATGTAATCCAATGTTGAGAGGGAGGAAGAATTGATGGAATGTTAAGAAGGAGGAGGGATGCTGCCGTGCCTGATTAGACTAAAACCCCTAAATTGCTCACCCGAGTTTTTTTTTTAAAAAAATCTGATTTCAGGTTGAGGCGCGGTCGTCCGTGAATTAGGCTTTGGTTGGGTGCGACCGCGCTACCCTGTACCCTGATAGCTTTGGCTTTTTCATCTATTCAAACCATTCATGCTGATGGCAATCAAATTGTACTTGAGAATTGACATAAACAAACTTATTAAAATGACTTAATGCTATCAAAGAATTCTACTTACTATTAAAAGTGTAATAAGAATTAAACAAGGAGGAAGAAAGGGATGGTTTGCCTCCCATCGAGCGCTAAGTTTAGAGTCCTACAGCCGGACTTTTTCTTATCAATGCTATCCAATTCCTCTACGATAATTGAGGAACCCTCCATCCATCAGTAACAAAATATCCTTTGGGAGGTTCCCATTAGTGATGGCCAATGCATCAAAGTCACCGAGCTTGTTCTTATTATATATGATCTCCATTAAGAACGACAACCAACTAGGTGTTATCTCCATTGTGTTTGTGATCATATTGGGGCATGGAAGCTTGTTAAACACAATGAGTTCTTCTTCTATATTCTCTTCCCCCATCCCACCATGGTTCCACATTTGTACTTGCTCTCATGTCATAAAGAGCCTTACCAACGACATGTGTGACGAACGAGACTTTTGTAATTAATTTTTAAATATTTATTGAATTAAATAAATATTTTGTTGATTTATTTATTGAGTTAAATAATTATTTTTGAAATTGTGGTAGATTAATTTAAAGTGTGTCGCATTGATTAAATTAATGTGGAATAATTTTATCGATCAAAGTGAGAATTTAATTGAGATAATTAAATTAAATGAGTTGTTAAATAATTTTAATGTTGTTCTACTTAATTTAATAATTAATTAGATATTTAATGATTAGTCATAATAAATAAATGAGAATTTTAATTATGTGATGATGTGATTTAATGGGTAATATTACCGTTTATTTAATTGAATTTATATAATATTATTTGATTAATTAAAGTGTGACAAATAAACTATATAATAAAAAGGTTAATTAAAATAAAATGAGAAATGAGTCTTTTATGAACAAACCAAACATGAGCTAAGGAACATGGGAGCAGTTAAGGCCCTGTTGCGCTTAATTGTTGCCCATGGTCCCATCAGTTATTTGTATACGTAATATATATTATCAAAATTCATTATATCATATCAGTTGGAGAATACAGAGTGAAAAGAGAGATATTTGAGAGATTTGTGTGAATTGAAGAAGACAATTCATTATATCACTGTGACGCCCCTAAAATAGGTATACATCACCCATTCTGAGTCGCCAAATGCATGGTACAGAATATAAATACAAACTTAAATATACAACATGAATTGTGAGTTTTAATACAAATATTGTCTTCTAGACAGTATTCAAACTCAAAATAAGTCCTCAATACATTTATTATCACACTATTTCACAAAATAGTGAGGACTACTAATGCAAACATCTGGACCGACACTCCATTCCCCGACTAGTCCTAGCTATATTCTCATTTCCTGAAGAGAAGAATGAAAGCAAAGGGTCTTGAGCTCAACTAGCCCAGTAAGAAATATTATGACTAAGATAATGCAGAATAAATTATCGTTAGCCATCAACAGTGTTAAACTGATAAAACATAATAAACATCAAGTTTAACTGCAACGGAACAAGCAATTCATTAGAAGAGTCAAGTAGATCACGATACATTTTGGTATATCCCTAAGCTTTGATACCAACTGTGACGCCCCAAAATAGGTATACATCACCCATTTTGAGTTGCCAAATACATGGTACAGAATACAAATACAAACTTAAATGTACAACATGAGCTGTGAGTTTTAATACAAATATTGTCTTCTAGACAGTATTCAAACTCAAAATAAGTCCTCAATACATTTATTATCACACTATTTCACAGAATAGTGAGGGCTACTAATGCAAACATTTGAACCGTCACTCCGTTCCCCGACTAGTCCCAGCTATATTCTCATTTCCTGAAGAGAACAATGAAAGCAAAGGGTGAGCCCAACTAGTCCAGTAAGAAATATTATGACTAAGATAATGCAGAATAAATTATTGTTAGCCCTCAACAGTGTTAAACTAATAAAATATAATAGACATCAAGTTTAACTGTAGTGGAACAATCAATCCATTAGAAGAGTCAAGTAAAGCATGATATCTACTATCTTCTATGATTTAAAAGAATTTATCATCAATTTTATCGCTGAGACTCAGCTTAATAAATAATCCACATCACCGCTGCACTACGGCCAAGGATATTCATTAGTATCACGACCACAAATTATCCATGCACTACGAGCCAAGGATATTTGTGTTTTCATCAATGGTCATGATCATGCCAACAACTGTCCATCAATGCACTACGGGCCAATGAGGACTTTTACCACATTATTTGTAATATTACGGTCATGATTATACCGAATAATCCCTGGTCATAATCATACCAAGTCCATATATGCACTACAGGCCACAGATGATTTTCAACATAATATAAACACGAGGATGATGACAATGATATAAGAATTCAATAAAACAAGTTCAAGAATAAATTTTTAAAGATTTATAATTTAATTTATCCAGAAATCAATAACGTCCAAATTGTCAACATGATACTGCTTTGTGGAGTAAAATTCAAGAATAATATTATACCAAAAATAATTTGGACCGAAAACGAATCAATTTTTGTCATGAATAGTACCTCGGGTGAATAGTAACCGAGTGAATAGTATCTCGTGAATAGTACTTCGAGAATAGTAACCCCGTGAATAGTACTTCGAGAATAGTAACTCCGTGAATAGTACTCCGGCATGAAAAAGTTAAAACTTATCAAGAATGCTCAGAATAATATTTCCATGAAAAGATACTGGATGAAGCACAAATATCAATGATATTCTACTAATTTCATGGAGTATAGAAGCCAAAACTTTAACAAAACGAGTATAGAATTCGAAATCTGAAACGAAATAATATTACTTACATACTACAGAGTATGGAAGAAAATATTATTTCAAGCGAATATTGAAAAAAAATAACATCCTTTACCTTGAAAAGAAGAGTATTCCGACTGGTAGGGCGGGGATATTCTTGAAGAAAATTTTCACTATTTTCTACACTCAAAACTTTCTAAAACTCGAAAGAAATATGCTTAATATTATAGAAGAAGAATTCTCTGATTCAGGTGTGATTTTCAATTCTAACTAAGCATCATATTTATAGGAGAATGGAAAGGATACTATTTAAAAAATTTAATCACAGACGCACAGTATGGTTCAGGGGCGCCGAATTCGTTTGGCTGATTTTCTGAAAATTTTTTATTTACTATTCATTACTGTGCACTAAAATATTCTAATAAAACAAAAACTTTAAATAAAATATAATATATTCTATTTATAATCTAATAAAACAAAACTTATAATAATAAATATAATAATAATAATAACAATCACAGTACTCCCCCGTGAATCCATTTCATACCTTCCTCTGACAATTTTTTTCAAAGTTACATATATATATATATATATATATATATATATATATATATATATATCATTTGTAACGCCCCCAAAATAGGTCCAATCCATCCAACCTATTCTGAGTCGTCAAATACATGGTACAGAAAACAACTACAACTTTATTACAACAATTGTCGTGCAAAATACAACAACACATATGTTGTGAGTTTTGATATAAATATATACCAACTGTGACTCTCATCCCAATCTTGGATAGCACGTCATAATGGCACCTTACATAAAGGTACAGTCAATAACCGTTTTAAAAATTAAAATCTTTGGGAAGTGCTCAAGGAAACCTTCGTACATGGGAGGCCATATGTTTAGGTTATGATAGATATCATATGTCCACAGAATTATCATTGGTTAACCCAATAGACCCCAAAGAAAAACGAGAAGATTACTATCATGTTCTTTCCAATGGTGAGTCTTCTCTTGACTTATAATTATCTCCATTGTCTCCAATTGAGAATTATATTTCAACCAAACTCCAAGATTATATAGGTAGTGCTCATAGATATACTCAGCAAGTGGATGTGCACAACCCAGCCTTATGATAACACAAAATTGCATGTCATTAGACATCTTGTATGATAGTAGCAAAACACCCTTCCAACGTTGGGTTCACCTCACCCTATTTGATTCACTAAATATAACTACTAAATGATGTATAAAATACAACCCACTATTCTAAAGTTCTCAATAAAATTATTTCCATACTGTTTAGGGAGAACCTCCATAGCTAGAGACTACTGTTCTATTCCCTTGTTACCCCCGCTCGACCCAGCTACACTCTTATTACGTGAAAAGAATTATGAAACAAAAGGGTGAGCACAACTAGCCCAGTAAAGAATATCATGACTAAAGATAATTAAATTATCAATAGCCTTCATCAGTAATGAATCAGAGATTTAGAACATATGGTAGATGATAAAACTTTTCAACCATAGTTGCAGAGGAATGAGCAATCCATTAGAAGAGTCAAATAGACCATAAAGTCTATTATCTTCTCCATATTAAAAGTCCACCAACAATATTTTATCCCTGTAACATCAATCAACAGTTTTGGTCCACAATCATATGAATAACTCATAATCATAATTGTGGTTCTAAATTCCTCTTCTCATCCTGGACGAAGATAATTTTCATCACTTGTCTTTACCTGAAACATCAAAGATCATGGTTATACCAAATCACAGTTCATGTTCATAATCATACTAATAAATTCATCTTTGTACTACGGGCCAAAGATATTCGTCAACAGTTCATCTTTGCACTACTGGCCAAAGATATTCAACCACAGATCATCTTTGCACTATATGCCAAAGATATTCAACAACAGATCATCTTTGCACTACGGGCCAAAGATATTCAACAACAGATCATCTTTGCACTACAGGCCAAAGATATTAAAATCTCAAAGAAATATATAATCATTTCAGAATTTATATAAACAATAATTATAACTATGTTGATCAATTCACCTTTGCACTTAAGCTAAAGATATTCAATTATAAATTCAATGGTCATGATCATACCAATCAACAATTTAACTTTGCACTACTGGCCAAAGAGAACCCATAGTCACGATCATACCAATAATCTATCCAAGTTTACACTCAAGTCAAAGAGAAATTTCATCACCAGGATTATAAAAATGTTATATATGATAATAAAAATAATATGATCAAAACATGGATTTAATTTCAAGAGCAATATTCATAAATCAACGATAATTTGGTCAGAAATAGAAACCAATTTTGTCGTGAATAGTACTCATGAATAGTAACTCATGAATAGTAACTTATGAATAGTAACTCATAAATAGTAACTCATGAATAGTAACTTATGAATAATAACTCGTGAATAGTAACTCGTGAATAGCACTCTGTATTCGTACATAGTACCGTATACGTAAATAATGTCATATACGTAAATAGTGTCATATACATGAATAGTGTATTATACGTGAATAGTACCGTATACGTGAATAGTAACCCTGACATGAAAAAGGTAGAAATTCCACAATAAAATCCATACCAATATTTCGGTATAATGATATTGAAAGAATAACATCATTACGAAGAAAATAACATCCTTTACCTCAAAAGAATAGTATTTTTGAATGGAATATCGGATATGATGCTGAAGAAAACTTGCACTGAATAGCAACTCTCAAAGTATCTAAATACTCACAAAATAAACTCGATAATAGAGAGAGAGAGAGAGAGAACTTGTTTCTGGTATGATTTTCAATTCTAACTAAGCACCCTAATTATAGAAAAATATTAGAACGCCGAAGTAGACTTAACCAGCTACCTGATGGCTTTACCTGTTACTATTCATGCATACCACATTTGAAATAAAATTTTAGCATATTTTTCACCAACCAAAAGTGGGGCCCACTAATTCTAGAAATTGTCAAAATGTTTTATCATTTAAACAATAATCAAAAACTTCAATAATTCATAATAAATAGCTCTTTTATCAGAAAATACGAATTTTATGTCCATTCCATAGGAAATTAAATTCTCTACAGCTTTGTAGCTTTAAGTTTTTCCAAATTCCAAATGAAAAATGCCCAAAATCCACATACGGACGATTTTTAATACCTCCATTCCGATAAAATACTGATAAAACACCTCAACATTAATTCATTCATTTATAATCACATAAAATAAATATTTTTTTTATCCTTCATTTATATCCAAATAAAATAAATATTTCTTATCATATAAATCAATAATTACTTATTCACAAATAATATTATAGAATCACAATTATGACAATCATGTTGTTCCCAAGAAAGAGGGGGCTTTCCGATAAGGATTTCTCTTTATTGGCGCGCAATTAGGTGACCAAACCTCTCCTTAGACAGAACTTTCTGGACATTGCCAATAATGTTGTCTAATAATATTATTCAAATAATATGAATTATTGATCTGATAATGGGAAATACTGTGCAGAGATAATTATTGAAATAACAATAATATAAAATATCAACGCAGCAATTATTGAATCAATAAAATAAAATATTGAACAGTAATTACTGTAACAATTATTGAGTAGTGCCTTCTTACGTAAGGATAAATAATTCAACAATACTATGCAATACCATGTGCTACTGTGCAACCATGCGTATTACTGTATTTTAACCACCGGGTATTCAAATAGTGTTAACGGTAACGATTACGCCATTATTTATAAAAACTTAAACTTGTCGTTTTCTTCATCCGACAGTTATTCTGTTATGGGGACCATAAATGGCTGCGCCGTCGTACGAATATTTCCCAGCAGCAAGAATATTCCACGACCAAACGAATATTCCCCGACAAAAATGAATATTTTATAACCACTTGCTTATTTTGTAAAATTTACACATTTCACCCATAACCAAAGCATTATATCAAATTAACTCCTTATTATTTCAAGATAATGAATAGAGAAAATTTAATTTTATTTATAATAAGTTCGGGTCTTATCATTACCTTCTAAATACGTAACTCCATCCCCCCACCCCCCCATTTCTATTTCATCCATTCTTCCATATGTAGGCCCCACATGTGGCCCCCATATGTGGCTCTTACCTTTATTATATTAAATAATTTTCTACCAATTATTTTAAAAAATGGGTAACTGGGAGTTCATAAAATAATCAAAATTTACATCAAATACTTTATAAAAAACTCCTTCAATATTTTTAACAATATTTATCATCATTATTATAATTTATAATATTTAACGACCAGTTCGTTCCCAGGAAAGAAATGGCTTTCCAATAAGAATTTCTCCCTATTGGCGCGCAATTAGGTGACCAAACATCTCCTCGACAGAACTTTCTAGATAACGTCAATATTACAAATAATAATGTGAATAACTGTATCGTCTCAATTATTGATTTAATAATATATAAAATATCGACAATAATTGAATCAAATAACGTGAGATATTATGCAGCAAATACTGTAGCAATAATTGGACAAAACTGAGTGACTTCTCACGTAAGCATCAATAATCAATACCGTGTGCTACTATGCAACCACGCGTATTACTGTACTTTTACCACCGGGTATTTCAACAGTTAACGGTAAAACTTTTGCCGTTATTTTTATAAAAAGATATTTTTGTCATTTTCTCATTCCGACAATAATTACGTTGTGGAGTCCACCAATGATTGCACCGTCGTACGAATATTCTCTGTTAAAATGAATATTCCCCGACCAATCGAATATAATATAACAACTTGTGTACTTTGTAAAATTTATAAATATTACCCACAACTATAATATTATATCACATTCACTCTTTAATATTCAAAATGATATTTATAGAAAACTCATCTTTATTCATAAAAGTTGGAGTCTTACAACCTCCCCTTCTTATGAAATTTTACCCTCGAAATTAGGGTACATACCTGGTATGACGAAGAGGTGAGGATACATTGATCTCATTTCAGATTCTAACTCCCAGGTCATTTTCTCAACATCGTGGTTTCTCCATAAAACTTTGACTTAAGGCATAACCTTGGAGCGTAGAATATGTTCCTTCTTATCCAAAATTTTAACAGGAACCTCTTCATACGTTAAATTTTTTGCAATTTCGTCCGGTTCTAGCTCAATAATGTGGTTCTGGTCTTTCACATATTTACGTAACATAGATATGTGAAAAATGTTATGAACACGAGACATACTTGGCGGTAACGCGAGTCTATAAGGCACAGTTCCTACTCGGTCAAGTATTTCAAATGGACCAATGAATCGAGGATTGAGCTTTCCTCTCTTTCCAAATCTCATAACTCCCTTCCATGGTGCTACACGTAACAACACATGCTCTCCATGTCTTTTCGATGAAGATCAGCACAACTCTTGTCGATCTTGTGAGGTCTTTATATGCTGCCGGATCATTTGAATCTTTTTCATAGTCATGCGTACCAATTCCGGTCCCAACAACGTTGCTTCACCCACCTCGTCCCAACATACTGGAGAATGACACTTTCTTCCATACAACGCCTCAAATGGAACCATGCCGATACTTGCTTGATAACTGTTGTTGTAGGAAAATTTCACCAATGGTAAGAACTTGTCCCAACTTCCCTTGAAGTCAAGGACACAAAGTCTTAATAAATCTTCAAAAGTTTGAATAGTCCTCTCTGACTGCCCGTCTGTTTGAGGATGATATGCCGAACTAAATCGCAAATTCGTGCCCATAGCTTTTTACAAACTAACCCAAAACCGTGAAGTGAATCTTGAGTCTCAATCAGAAACTATGGATACTGGCATACCATGCAATCTTACAATCTCATTTATATACATACGAGCAAGACGTTCAAGTGAATAAGTTTCTCGTATAGGTAAGAAATGAGCAGACTTGGTCAATCTATCAACAATGACCCAAATTGCATCTATGCCTTGAAAAACCTTGCGAAGACCAATAACGAAATCCATGGTAATGTGATCCCACTTCCATTCTGGAATTTCAAATGATTGCAATGGACCTTTTGGTACTTGATGCTCTGCCTTGACTCTTTGACAAGTTAAAAACTTTGAGATAAATTTTACTATCTCTCTCTTCATATTTCTCTACCAGAATGTATGTCGAAGATCACGATATATTTTGGTACTCCCACGATGGATTGCAAACGGTGTGTTATGAACCTCTATCATGATTTTATACTTCAAGTCAGAATCGTTAAGAACACAAAGTCTGGATTTGACTCGAAGTATTCCTTCTTCATCGATTCTTACTTCCAGAATAGCACCTTTTTGCACTTTCTTCCTCATACGCATCAGCTCTAGGTCTGTAGCTTGAGCAGCTTTAACTTTGTCGATTAAAGTCGGTTTTACTCATATATTCGCTAGCATCACATGGGTCTCTGGAGCTTTTAACTCTATCTCCATCCTTTATAAATCATACAAAATGGGCCTTTGTGTTGACAATAACGCACCTGCATATGATCTTCTACTCAACGCGTTAGCTACTACATTCGCTTTTCTAAGATGGTATTGAATGGTATGATCATAATCTTTCAGCAGTTCAAGCCAACGTCGTTGCCGCATGTTGAGTTCCTTTTAGGTGAAAAAATATTTGAGGGTTTTATGATCCGTATATATCTCCACTTTCTCCCTATACAGGTAATGCCTCCAAATTTTAAGTGCGAAAACAACAGCTGCCACCTCTAGATCATGAGTAGGATAATTCCTCTCATATTCTTTGAGTTGTCGTGAGGCATATGCTATGACTTTCCCATGTTGCATGAGAACAAATCCTAACCCTTTACCCAAAGCATCGCTGTAGATGACAAATCTCTCTTAACCAGATGGTATTGTCAGAACAGGTGCTAAAATGAGTCTCTTCTTGAGTTCTTGAAAACACTTCTCACATTCCTCGCTCCAACCAAATTTTGTATCTTTCTAAGTCAGCTGAGTTAATGGAGTAGCAATTCGACAAAAACCCTTCTACAAATCTCTGATAATAACCAGCTAAGCCAAGAAAGCTACGCACTTCGGTCACTGACTTAGGTTGCTCCCAGATTTGAATTGCTTCAATCTTTGCCGGGTCAACAGATATTCCATGATTTGATATCACGTGACCAAGGAATGCTACTTCCCCAAGCCAGAACTCGCATTTCTTCAACTTGGCATAAAGCTTGTTTTCACGAAACTTTTGGAGTATCAGCCTCAAGTGTTGTTCATGATCTTCACAGCTTTTGGAATATATGAGGATGTCATCAATAAAGACGACCACAAAGTGATCCAAATATTTCTTGAATACTCTGTTCATTATATCCATGAAGGCAGCAGGAGCAGTAGTCAATCCAAAAGACATGACTAGGAATTCATAATGCCCGTACCGAGTTCTGAAAGCCGTCTTTGGAATGTCATCGGTTCTAATCTTTAACTGATGATATCCGGAACGAAGATCAATCTTTGAAATGAATTTGGCACCTTACAACTGGTCAAATAGGTCATCAATGCGAGGCAACGGATATCCATTTTTGACAGTGACATGGTTCAACTCCCGATAATCAATACAATGTCGTATACTCCCATCTTTCTTTTTCACGAATAGAATAGGAGCACCCCAAGGAGAAGTACTAGGACGAATGAAACCGATGTCTAACAATTCCTATAGTTGGATTTTTAACTCCTGAAGTTCAATAGGAGCCATTCGATATGGGGCTTTGGAAATGGGTTTTGTACCGGGTTCACGGTCGATACAAAATTTAATTTCACGCTCTGGGGGGTAGGCCAGGAAGTTCTTCAGGGAATACGTCAGGAAATTTATTAACAATAGAAATATCATTCAAAATTGACGTATTTTTATTTAAATCTGTGACATGAGATAAGAAAGCTTGACATCCATTTTTCAATAAACGAATAGCGTTATGGCTTGAGATGACTGTGATTGATTTTAGTGGTTTGGTTGCTTGAATTCGCATAATAGGTTGGTTAGGAATATGAAAGCTAACAACCTTACGAAAATAATTAATTTTTGCATGATGAGTAGTTAACCAATCAATCCCTAGAATTACATCAAATGCAAGTATTTTTAATGAAATAAGATCGATAGGTAATGTGAAGGTACCGATTTGAACCAAACAAGACTTATAAACCGTGGATGTAATGAAGGTTTCTCCCAACAAAGTTTCAACAGATAAGTCAAAGTCTAATTTCTCCGAAGTCAAATTTAAACGTTGAACGCAAGTAGGAGAAATAAAAGAATGAGTAGAACCGGTATCAAATAAGGTATAGACTTCGCTAGAGTTTATGATAAGCTTACCAGTGATGACCTCGTTCGGATTCCTCGCTTTTTGGGTGGTTACGACAAACGTTCTTCCTTGAACTACCGATTTTGTCTTGTCTGGGACGGCCTTTGATGCCGCCATCCCAGCTGGACTTGACTTTGGTGCACGACAAAATCGAGCTAGGTGACTTTCTCTTCCACAATTGTAACATGCTTTGGACTGCATCGCGCAGTTTGGACTGATGTGTCCCTCCCCTCCGCATTTGAAGCATATGATAGATGGTCGTTCTTCTTCCTTAACAACGGGTGCTAGTGTTGACGTCTTTCCATCATTGTTGAATCTCCTCTTCTTGAAATGTCCACTCTTATTGTCTTGGCCATGATTACCACTGAAGTGGTTAACATTTTTGGCATGTTGATTCCCTCCATGTTTATTGTCACCGCTTCGATGACTGTTACCACTAGTATTACCATTTTGCCGGCTACTCTCTCTTGGTTGGGTTGACTCGTTATCACGCTCTAATAACTGAGCCCTATTTACAACATCTGAATACAAACACAGTTTGTGAGAAATTAAGTATTGACGTATCTCAGGTTTCAAACCTCTTAGAAACATCCGTGTCATTCTCTCCTCGTTATCAACTAAGTGGGACGCAAACTGGGACAACTCGGCAAAAACTTGGCTTCGTACTGCGACACGGTCATGTTGTTTTGCTCCAGTTTAATGAACTCTACCTCTTTCATGTGACGAATACTTTCTGGAAAGTACTTGTCGTTGAATAGTTGTTGAAACTTCTCTCAGACATCTTCAGTACGGCAGGTTGAGTACGCTTTACAGATTCCCACCAGTAATCTGCCTCTGCTCGCAATATGAAGGTGGCAAAGGGAACCTTTTGCTCCTCGGAGCATCCTAAGACATCAAATATCTTGTTGATTTGCTTTATCCACGTCTCCGCCTTAAGTGGTTTTGGCTCTCCAAAATACTCTGGTGGTCTCAGCTCCTTGAACTGTTTAGCGGTGACCGTCAGAGAATTGCCAGTGTTTCCACCTGCATTTTGGATAGTAGTCTCTCTCGCCTGATGTTGCATGAATTGCAGAAAGCCCCTAAACATTCTATCGTTCATCATTTGGTTGGTGTTGTTGTTTGAATGAGGATTGTTACCTTCCTGATGCACGTTTTCCTGATTATTGATCTTTGGTGATTCAACGGTCTCATGTGCTCCATTGCTATTCTCAACATTCTCGGATGTTATTTTCAAATACTGCCACAAAACAAGGGTTAATTGACATGCAACATATTATCCCTATATTCTGATTGACCAATTACGTAACAAATAAATTAGGTAAGTCATACTAGCAAAGGATTTCTCCATCTCTCCCCCTAGTTTTAGTCTCACATCTTAGCCATGGATCATATCCCTAAGCTTTGATACCAACTGTGACGCCCCCAAAATAGGTATACATCACCCATTATGAGTCGCCAAATACATGGTACAGAATACAAATACAAACTTAAATATACAACATGAGCTGTGAGTTTTAATACAAATATTATCTTCTAGACAGTATTCAAACTCAAAATAAGTCCTCAATACATTTATTATCACACTATTTCACAGAATAGTGAGGACTACTAATGCAAACATCTGGACCGTCACTCCATTTCCCGACTAGTCCCAGCTATATTCTCATTTCCTGAAGAGAACAATGAAAGCAAAGGGTGAACCCAACTAGCCCAGTAAGAAATTTTATGACTAAGATAATGCAGAATAAATTATTGTTAGCCTTCAACAGTGTTAAACTGATAAAATATAATAGACATCAAGTTTAACTACAGCGGAACAAGCAATCCATTGGAAGAGTCAAGTAGAGCATGATATCTACTATCTTCTATGATTTAAAAGAATTTATCATCAATTTTATCGCTGAGACTCAACTTAATAAATAATCCACATCATCTGTGCACAACAGCCAAGGATATTCATTAGTATCACGACCATAAATTATCCATCCACTACGGGCCAAGGATATTCGTGTTTTCATCAATGGTCATGATCATGCCAACAACTGTCCATCAAAGCACTACAGGCCAATGAGGACTTTTACCACATCATTTGTAACATCACGGTCAGGATTATACCGAATAATCGCTGGTCATAATCATACCAAGTTCATCTATGCACTACAGACCACAGATGACTTTCAACATAATATAAACATGAGGATGATGACAATGATATAAGAATTCAATAAAACAAGTTCAAGGATAAATTTTTAAAGATTTATAATTTAATTTATACAGAAATCAATAACTTCCAAATTGTCAACACGATACTACTTTGTGGAGTAAAATTAAAGAATAATATTGTACCAAAAATAATTTGGACCTAAAATGAATTAATTTTTGTCATGAATAGTACCCTGGGTGAATAGTAATCGAGTGAATTGTGACACCTCCAAAATAGGTATACATCACCCATTTTGAGTCGTCAAATACATGGTACAGAAATAAATATAACTTCAGTAATACAGTTGTCGTGCAGAATACGACAACATATATACTGTGAGTTTGAATACAAATATTGTTTAATAGAGGGTATACAAACTCAAAAGGAGTCCTCATTACAATTATCACACTATTTCACAGAATAGTGAGGACTACTAATGCAACCATCTGGACCGTCAATCCATTCCCCGACTAGTCTCAGCTATAATCTCATTTCCTGAAGAGAACAGTGAAAAAAAGGGTGAGCTCAACTAGCCCAGTAAGAAATATTATGACTAAGATAATGTACAACAAATTATCATTAGTCTTCAACAGGGGAAAATCTGATAAATTATAATAGACAACAAGTTTTAGATCAACAACTACAGTGAAAAAAGCAATCCATTAGAAGATTCAAGTAGAGCATAAAACCTACAATCTTCTATGATTTAAAAGATTTATCATCAATTTTATTGCTGAGATTCAGCTTAATAAATAATCCACATCATCGAATCATCCCTACACTACGGGCCAAAGATAATCGTGTTTTCATCAACGGTCATGATCATGCCATAAAAAAATTCATCTTTGCACCCTTGGCCGAAAAGAATCCATGGCCATAATCATACCAAAAATTGTCCATCAATGCACTACGGGCCAATGAGGACTTTTACCACATCATTTGTAACATTAAGGTCATGATTATACCGAATAATCTCTGGTCATAATCATACTAAGTCCATCTATGCATTACAGGCCATAGATGACTTTCAACAGAATATAAACATGAGGATGATGACAATGATATAATAATTCAATTAAACAAGTTCAAGGATAAATTTTAAAGATTTATAATTTAATTTATCCAGAAATTAATAACGTCCAAATTGTCAACATGATACTACTTTGTGGAGTAAAATTCAAGAATAATACTCAGTTGGTCATGTTCATCTCAACACCTGTTCATCTTTGCACTACGGGCCAAAGATATTCATCAGGTAATCATCCATCTTTGCACTACAGGCCAAAGATATTCAGTAATATCATCATTTAGGACTGAGGATGATGAAAAATATTTTAAAGAAAACGAATCCAGTGAGATAAAAGAACAAATATTTGGAATTCGTATTATAGTTTATCCAAGTTCAATAATACTCCGAAATAACCAATTTCGAAGCAGAATTCAAAAATAATGATCAAAACATGGATATAATCAAAGATAGTAACCATAATAGCCATCTTGGATAAAAAGAAAAAAAAAATTATTTTTCGGTGAAGTGTCGTATTCGTGAATAGTGTCGTATACGTGAATAGTGTCGTATACGTGAATAATAATCCCGACATAAAAAGTTCCAAATTTGATAAAAAGTTCAAACCAATATTTCGGCATAATGATATTGAAAAAAATAATATCATTTAAGAAGAAAATAACATCCCTTACTATCCCTTACAATCCCTTACGAATATTAAACAAAAATAATATTCATTACGAATACTAAACGAATATAATATTTCTTGCGAATATTGAACGAAATAAAATTTCTTATGAATATTGAACAGAAATATTATTCATACGAATACGAAAAATAATATCTCTTCAGAATGTGAAATAAATAATACCCCTTACCTCAGAGTAACCATACTTCTGACTGAATTTCGGATATAGTGCTGACAAAAACTTACACTGAATAGCAACTCTCAAAGTATCAAAATACTCACAAAATACGCTCGAGAATATAGAGAAAAAGAGAGAAAACTTATGAATTCTGGTGTGATTTTTAATTCTAACTTAGCCCTCTATTTATAGGAAAATGTTAGCACGCCGAAGCAGACTTGACCTGCAACCTGATGGTTTTACCTGCTACTATTGCCACCCATCACATTTAAAATAAAATTCAGCACATTTCTTCACCAACCACAAGTGGGGCCCACTCAATTCTAGAATTTTCCACCAAAATCATTTATAAACCTAATTTTCGAATCAGTCACCTCTTAAAATTCATAACAAATCATACGTTTATTTTTAACGGTTCAAAATTTGTGGACATATACTCAACTTATATATGAATAACATATCCAAAAATCACAACGATCCAACGGTCGGATTAAAAATTATAACTCACATAATATATCTGAAAAATACTGATTTGATTTTTTAATACCTCCATTCTGACAGAAATACTAATAAAACACCTCAACATTAATTCTGTAAGACCCCAACTTTTATAAATAAAGATGAATTTTCTATAAATGTTATTTTTGAATATTATGGAGTTAATTTGATATAATGTTATAGTTGTGGGTAATATTTATAAATTTTGCAAAGTACACAAGTTGTTATATAATATTCGATTGGTCGGGGAATATTCATTTTAACAGGGAATATTCGTACAACGGCACAATCATTGGTGGACCCCACAACGGAATTATTGTCGGATTGAGAAAACGACAAAAATATTTTATTAAAAATAACGGCGGAAGTTTTACCATTGATACTGTTGAACCACTAGGTAGTAAAAGTACAGTAATACGTGTGGTTGCATAGTAGCACACGGTATTACTTATTAATGCTTATGTGAGAAGTCACTCAGTTTGATTCAATTATTGTCAGTTAATAATATGAATTATTTAGCGATAAATAAGTTTTGTTTTATTCGTATTATTAACGTAATAAAACAGAAACATCTTTTTATATAAAACAGAATACTTTATTAAAGTTATTCTATAAATAGAATATATTATATTTTATTTAAAAGATTTTTCTTTAAATATGGACCGTCAGATTAAAGTAATCAATCTGGACCATTCATGGATTAGTTACTATGCATTCCATTTTTCTATAAATAGCAGCTCATTCCTTCATTATTTCTTACGAATTTACTGAACTCTAGAGAGAGAAACTATAGAGAGAGAGAGAGAAGAAAAGTATTCTGCTACTTAACTACTTCCTTATTTCAGTTCTTCTTTAAAACGGTAAGGGGTGTTATTCTTTCTTATTCATGAAGAGAACTGTTGTTATTCCATTTCTTATTATTATGTTGGAATAACCTGTATACGTGGTCTACCCTATACTTGGTGACATTCTTCTATTATTCTGTTGGAACATCATGTCTGTGTATTTTACACCGGACCTGGTTCCGTCTTTATTATTATTCTGTTGGAACATCCTGTCTGTGTGTTTTACACCGGACCTAGTTCCGTCTTTATTATTATTCTGTTGGAACATCCTGTCTGTGTGTTTTACACCAGACCAGGTTCTGTCTTTATTATTATTCTGTTGGAATATCATGTCTGTGCGTTTTACGCCGGACCTGGTTCCATTATTTATTATTCTGTTGGAATAACCTGTCTGTGCGGTCTATCGCATGCATGGTGATTTCTTTTGTTATTCCATTCTTTATTATACTTAGTTAGTTAAAGTTTTGACTTCTATAATCCATGAAATTAGTGGAATATCTTTGATATTTGCGATTCGTCTAGTATCTTTTCATGAAAATATTCTTCTAGGAATTCTTGAATTTTACTCCACAAAGCAGTATCATATTGACAATTTGGACGTTGTTAATTCTTGGATAAATTAATTCTTGAACTTATTTTATTGAATTCTTATCATCCTCATGTTTATAAAATGTTGAAAGTCATATGTGGCCTGTAGTGCATAAATGGACTTGGTATGATTATGACCAGGGATCATTCGGTATAATCATGACCGTAAAATTACAAATGATGTGGTAAAAGTCCTCATTGGCCCGTAGTGCATTGATGGACAGTTGTTGGCATGATCATGACCATTAATGAATACACAAATATTCTTGACCCGTAGTGCATGGATAATTATGGTCGTGATACTAAAGAATATCCTCGGCTGTAGTGCAGGGGTGATTCGATGATGTGGATTATTTTGTTAAGCTGAGTCCCAGCGATAACAGTGTTGAAAAATATTTTAAATCATAGAAGATAGTAGATTTTATTCTCTACTTGACTCTTTTAATGGATTGCTTGTTCCACTGCAGTTAAACTTGATGTTCGTTATATTTTATCAGTTTAACACTGTTGAAGGCTAATGATAATTTATTCTGCATTATCTTAGTCATAATATTTTTTACTGGGCTAGTTGAGCTCACCCTTTCTTTCACTGTTCTCTTCAGAAAATGAGAATATAGCTGGGACGAGTCGGAGAATGGAGTGATGGACCAGATGATAGTATTAGTAGTCCTCACTATTCTGTTAAATAGTGTGACAATAATTATAATAAGGACTCCTTTTGAGTTTGTATAGTCTCTAGTAGACAATAATTGTATTCAAACTCACAGTTTTGTTTTGTCGTATTGCACACAACAGTTGTATTAGTAAGTTGTATTTGCATTCTGTACCATGTATCTGACGACCCAAGATGGGTGATGTATACCTATTTTTGGGGGCGTCATAAATTCCTTCAATAATAACCACATAAATAAATATTTCCTTATCATATAAATTAATAATTAATTATTCACAAATAATATTACAGAATCACAATTATGACAACCAGACCGTTCATAGGAAAGAGGGGGCTTTCCAATAAAAATTTCTCCTTACTGGCGCGCAATTAAGTGACCAAACCTCTCCTTAGACAGAACTTTCTAGACATTGCCAATAATGTTATCTAATAATATTATTCAAATAATATGAATTATTGATCTGATAATGGGAAATACTGTGCAGTGACAATTATTGAACAACAATAATATAAAATTTTAACGTAACAATTATTGAATCAATAAAATAATATATTGAACAGTAATTACTGTAACAATTATTGAGTAGTACCTTCTTACGTAAGGATTAATAATTCAAAAATACTGTGTAATATCGTGTGCTACTGTGTAACAACACATATTACTGTATTTTAACCACCGGGTATTCCAACAGTGTTAACGGTAACAACTACGCCGTTATTTATAAAAACTCAATTTTGTCGTTTTCTCCATCCGACAGTTATTCTGTTATGGGGCCCACAAATGGCTGCACTGTCGTACGAATATTCCCCGACAGAAAGAATATTCCACGACCAAACGAATATTCCCCGACAACAATGAATATTTTATAACCACTTGTTTATTTTGCAAAATTTTCACATTTCACCCATAACCAAAATATTATATCAAATTGACACCTTATTATTCACAATAATAATTAGAGGAAATTTGATTTTATTCATTAATAAGTTAGGGTCTTACAACCTCCCCTCCTTATAAAATTTCAGCCTCGAAATTTACGTACGTACGATATGCCGAACAGATGGGGATACCTTGACTTCATTTCAGATTTTAACTCTTGAGGTATCTCCTTATACGTTAAATCTCCAGCTATCTCGTCCGGTTCTTAATCAATAATGTGGTTCGGATCATCGATACGAAATAAACGTTATGAACACGCAACATACTTGGCGTTTAAAACGAGTCTATAGGTTACAGTTCCTACTCGATCGAGGATTTCAAATAGACCAATAAAATCAAGAGTTGATATTTCCTCTCTTTATCGACTCTTGTTCCTAGAATAACACCCTCTTGAACCTTCTTCTTTACATTCATCAGCTCTGAGTCTGTAGCTTGAGCGGCTTTAACTTTATCGATTTAAAGTTGGTTCTAATCGTATATTTGCTATCTTCACGTAGGTTCGTATATTCGCACTCGTAAATGCATACGATCTTCTGCTTAACGCGTCAGCTACAACATTTGCTTTTCCCACGATGGTATTAAATGGTATAATCGTAATCTTCAACAGCTCGAGCCAACGTCTTCAGCGCATAATACGTTCGTTTTAGGTGAAGAAATATTTTAAGGGTTTTAGAAATGAGTTTTATACTGGGGTCAAATTTAAACGTTGAGCGCAAGTAGGAGAAATAAAAGAATATGTACAACCGGTATTAAATAGGTTATAAACTTCGCAAGAGTTTATGATTAACTTACTCGTGATAACTTCGTTCGGGTTCCTCGACAAACGCTCTTACTTAAACTACCGACTTTGACTTGTTTGGGACATCCTTTGGCATCACTATCCCCGCTGGACTTGACTTCACTACAGGAAAAAATCGAGCTAGGTGACCTTCTCTTCCCCAATTGAAACACACTTTGGGTTGCTGCGTACAGTTTGAACGGATGTGTCCCTCTTGTCCGCATTTGAAACATACGACCGGTGGTCGTTCTTCTTCTTTTGAAACTGGTGCTGGTGTTGCTGTCTTTCCATCATTATTGAACCTCCTCTTCTTGAAATTTCCACTTCTATTATCTTGGCCATGATTACCACCGAAGTGGTTACCATTCTTGGCATGATAATTTTCTCCACGATTGTTGTCACCGCTTCGATGACTGCTACCACTGGTATTATCATTTTTTCGGCTGCTTTCTCTTGGTTGGGTTGACTCGTTATCGCGCTCCAATAACTAAGCCCTATTTATAACATCTGAATACAAACACAGTTTGTGAAAAATTAGGTATTGACTTATCTCGGGTTTCAAACCTCTTAGAAATATCCGCGTCATTCTTTCCTCGTTATCAACTAAGTGGGACGCAAACCGGGACAACTCGGCAAACTTAGCTTCGTTCTGTGACACGGTCATATTGTTTCGCTCCAGCTTGATGAATTCCACTTCCTTCATGTGACGAATATTTTCGGGAAAGTACTTGTCGTTGAACAATTCTTAGAACTTCTCCCAAGACATCTTGAGTGCGTCAGGCTAGGTACGTTTTACAGATTCCCACCAATGATCTGCTTCTTCATGCAACATAAAGGTGGTGAATGGAACCTTTTGCTCCTCTGAGCATTCCAAGACATCAAATATCTTGGTGATCTACTTTATCCATGTCTCTGCCTTAAGTGGTTCTGGCTTTCCCAAAAACTCTGGTGGTCCTAGCTCCTTGAACTGCTTAGCGGTGACCAACCGTGAGTTGCCAGTATTTTTACCTGCATTATGAACAGAAGTCTCTCTCGTTTGGTGTTGCATGAATTTTAAAAAGCTCCTAAACATACCGTCGTTCGTCATTTGGTCGGTGCCGTTGTTCACCTGAGGATTGTTGCCTTCCTGATGCACATTATCCTGAGTATTGATCTGTGGTGACTCAACAGGCTCCTATGCTCCATTGCTATTCTCAACATTCTAGGATGTCATTTTCAAATACTGTCACAAAACAAGGGTTAATTGACATGCATCATATTATCCCTATATTCTGACCAACCAAACATATACCAAATAAACTTAGTCAGGTCATACTAGCGAAGGAATTCCCCGTCTCTCCCCTCCTAGTTCTTGTCTCACATCTCAACCAGGGATCATATCCCTAAGCTTTGATACCAACTGTGACACCTCCAAAATAGGTATACATCACCCATTCTGAGTCGCCAAATACATGGTACAGAAACAAATACAATTTCAGTAATACAATTGTCGTGCAGAATACGACAACACATATACTGTGAGTTTGAATACAAATATTGTTTACTAGAGAGTATACAAACTCAAAAGGAGTCCTCATTACAATTATCACACTATTTCACTGAATAGTGAGCACTACTAATGCAACCATCTGGACCGTCAATCTATTCCCCGAATAGTCCCAGCTATATTCTCATTTCCTGAAGAGAACAGTGAAAGAAAGGGTGAGCTCAACTAGCCCAGTAAGAAATATTATAACAAAGATAATGTACAACAAATTATCATTAGTCTTCAACAGGAAAATATCTGATAAAATATAATAGACAACAAGTTTTAGATCAACAACTGCAGCGAAAAAAGCAATCCATTGGAAGAGTTGAGTAGAGCATAAAACCTACTATCTTCTATGATTTAAAAGATTTATTATCAATTTTATTGTTGAGATTCAGCTTAATAAATAATCCACATCATCGAATCATCCCTACACTACGGGCCAAAGATAATCGTGTTTTCATCAAATGTCATGATCATGCCATAAAATAATTCATCTTTGCACCCTTGGTCGAAGAGAATCCATGGCCATAATCATACCAAAAATTGTCCATCAATGCACTACGGGCCAATGAGGACTTTTACCACATCATTTGTAACATTACGGTCATGATTATACCGAATAATCCCTGATCATAATCATACCAAGTCCATCTATGCACTACAGGCCACAGATGACTTTCAACAGAATATAAACATGAGTATGTTGACAATGATATAATAATTCAATTAAACAAGTTCAAGGATAAATTTTAAAGATTTATAATTTAATTTATCCAGAAATAAATAACGTCCAAATTGTCAACATGATACTACTTTGTGGAGTAAAATTCAAGAATAATACTCAGTTGGTCATGTTCATCTCAACACCTATTCATCTTTGCACTACGGGCCAAAGATATTCATTAGGTAATCATTCATCTTTGCACTACAAGCCAAAGATATTCAGTAATATCATCATTTTGGACTGAGGATGATGAAAAATATTTTAAAGAAAATGAATCCAGTGAGATAAAAGAATAAATATTAGGGATTCATATTACAGTTTATCCAAGTTCAATAATACTCCGAAATAATCAATTTCGAAGCAGAATTCAAAAATAATGATCAAAACATGGATACAATCAAAGATAGTAACCATAATAGCCATCTTGGATAAAAAGAAGAAAATTTCCTTTTTTGGTGAATAGTGTCGTATTCGTGAATAGTATCGTATACGTGAATAGTAATCCCGACACAAAAAGTTCCAAATTTGATAAAAAGTTCAAATCAATATTTCGGCATAATAATATTGAAAAAAATAATATCATTTAAGAAGAAAATAGCATCCCTTACTATCTCTTACAATCCCTTACGAATATTAAACGAAAATAATATTCATTACAAATATTAAACGAATATAATATTTCTCGCGAATATTTAACGAAATAAAATTTCTTATGAATATTGAACAGAAATAATACTCATACGAATACGAAAAATAATATCTTTTCAGAATGTGAAATAAATAATACCCATTACCTTAGAATAACCGTACTTCTGACTGAATTTTGGATATAGTGCTGACAGAAACTTGCACTGAATAGTAACTCTCAAAGTATCAAAATACTCACAAAATACGCTCAATAATATAGAGAGAAAGAGAGAAAACTTATGAATTCTGGTGTGATTTTCAATTCTAACTTAACCCTCTATTTATAGGAAAATGTTAGCACGCCGAAGCAGACTTGACCTGCAACCTGATGGCTTTACCTGCTACTATTGTCACCCGCCACATTTAAAATAAAATTTAGCACATTTCTTCACCAACCACAAGTGGGGCCCACTCAATTCTAAAATTTTCCACCAAAATTATTTATAAACCTAATTTCCGAATCAGTCACCTTTTAAAATTCATAATAAATCATACGTTCATTTTTAACGGTTCAAAATTTGTGGATATATACTCAACTTATATATGAATAACATATCCAAAAATCACAACGATCCAACGGTCGGATTAAAAATTATAACTCACGTAATATATCTGAAAAATACTGATAAAATACCTCAACATTAATTCCTTCAATAATAACCACATAAATAAATTCATCATTTATATTCACATCAAATAAATATTTTCTTATCATATAAATCAATAATTAATTATTCACAAATAATATTACAAAATCACAATTATGACAACCAGGCCGTTCCCAGGAAAGAGGGGGCTTTCCAATAAGGATTTCTCCTTACTGGCGCGCAATTAGATGACCAAACATCTCCTTAGACAGAACTTTTTAGACATTGTCAATAATACTATCTAATAATATTATTCAAATAATATGAATTATTGATCTGATAATGGAAAATATTGTGCAGTGACAATTATTGAACAACAATAATATAAAATTTCAACGTAATAATTATTGAATCAATAAAATAATATATTAAACAGTAATTACTAGAACAATTATTGAGTAGTGCCTTCTTACGTAAGGATCAATAATTTAAAAATATTGTGCAATATCGTGTGTTGCTGTGCAACAATGCGTATTACTGTATTTTAACCACCGGGTATTCCAACAGTGTTAACGGTAACAACTACGCCGTTATTTATAAAAACTCAATTTTGTCATTTTCTTCATCCGACAGTTATTCTATTATGGGGCCCACAAATGGCTGCGCCATCATACGAATATTTCTCGACAAAAAAAATATTCTACGACCAAACGAATATTCCCCGACAATAATGAATATTTTATAACCACTTGTTTATTTTGCAAAATTTGCACATTTTACCCATAACAAAAATATTATATCAAATTGACACCTTATTATTCACAATAATAATTAGAGAAAATTTGATTTTATTCATTAATAAGTTGGGGTCTTACAACCTCCCCTCCTTATGAAATTTCGTCCCCGAAATTTTCGTACGTACCTGATATGCCAAACAGATGGAGATACCTTGACTTCATTTCAGATTCTAACTCTTGAGGTATCTCCTTATACGTTAAATCTCCCGCTATCTCGTCCGGTTCTTAATAAATAATGTGGTTCGGATCATCGATACGAAATAAACGTTATGAACACGCGACATACTTGGCGTTTAAAATGAGTCTATAGGTCACAGTTCCTACTCGATCGAGGATTTTAAATAAACCAATAAAATTGAGAGTTTAGATTTCCTCCCTTCATCGACTCTTGCTCCTAGAATAACGCCATCTTGAACCTTCTTCTTTACATTCATCAGCTCTGAGTCTGTAGCTTGAGCGGCTTTAACTTTATCGATTTAAAGTTGGTTCTAATCGTATATTTGCTATCTTCACGTAGGTTCGTATATTCGCACTCGTAAATGCATACGATCTTCTGCTCAACGCGTCAGCTACCACGTTCGCTTTTCCCACGATGGTATTAAATGGTATAATCGTAATCTTCAATAGCTCGAGCCAACGTCTTCAGCGCATAATACGTTCGTTTTAGGTGAAGAAATATTTTAAGGGTTTTAGAATTGGGTTTTATACTAGGTCAAATTTAAACATTGAGCGCAAGTAGGAGAAATAAAAGAATATGTAGAACTGGTATTGAATAAGGTATAAACTTCGCAAGAGTTTATGATTAACTTACCCGTGATAACTTTGTTCGGGTTCCTCGACAAACGTTCTTACTTAAACTACCGACTTTAACTTGTTTGGGACATCCTTTAGCATCACTATCCCCGCTGGACTTGAGTTCACTACAGGAAAAAATCGAGCTAGGTGACCTTCTCTTCCGTAATTAAAACACACTTTGGGTTGTTGCGTACAGTTTGAACGGATGTGTCCCTCTTGTCCGCATTTGAAACATACGACCGGTGGTCGTTCTTCTTCTTTTGAAGCGGGTGCTGGTGTTGCTATCTTTCCATCATTATTGAACATCCTCTTCTTAAAATTTCCACTTCTATTATCTTAGCCATGATTACCACCGAAGTGGTTACCATTCTTGGCATGATAATTTTCTCCACGATTGTTGTTATCGCTTCGATGACTGCTACCACTGGTATTATCATTTTTTCCAGCTGCTATCTCTTGGTTGGGTTGACTCGTTATCGCGCTCAAATAACTGAGCCCTATTTACAACATCTGAATACAAACACAGTTTGTGAGAAATTAGGTATTGACTTATCTCGGGTTTCAAACCTCTTAGAAATATCCGCGTCATTCTCTCCTCGTTATCAACTAAGTGGGACGTAAACCGGGACAACTCGGCAAACTTAGCTTCGTACTGCGATACGGTCATATTGTTTCTCCAGCTTAATGAAATCCATTTCCTTCATCTGACGAATACTTTCTGGAAAGTACTTGCAGTTGAACAATTCTTGGAACTTCTCCCAAGACATCTTGAGTGCGTCAGGCTGGGTACGTTTTACAGATTCCCACCAATGATCTGCATCCCAGCTATATTCTCATTTCCTGAAGAGAACAGTGAAAGAAAGGGTGAGAGCTCAACTAGCCCAGTAAGAAATATTATGACTAAGATAATGTACAACAAATTATCATTAGTCTTCAATAGGAAAAAATCTGATAAAATATAATAGACAACAAGTTTTAGATCAACAACTGCAGCGGAAAAAGCAATCCATTAGAAGAGTCAAGTAGAGCATAAAACCTACTATCTTCTATGATTTAAAAGATTTATCATCAATTTTATTGTTGAGATTCAACTTAATAAATAATCCACATCATCGAATCATCGCTGCACTACGGGCCAAAGATAATCGTGTTTTCATCAACGGTCATGATCATGCCATAAAACAATTCATCTTTGCACCCTTGGCCGAAGAGAATCCATGGTCATAATCATACCAAAAATTTTCCATCAATGCACTACGGGCCAATGAGGACTTTTACCACATCATTTATAACATTAAGGTCATGATTATACCGAATAATCTCTGGTCATAATCATACTAAGTCCATCTATGCATTACAGGCCATAGATGACTTTCAACAGAATATAAACATGAGGATGATGACAATGATATAATAATTCAATTAAACAAGTTCAAGGATAAATTTTAAAGATTTATAATTTAATTTATCCAGAAATTAATAACGTCCAAATTGTCAACATGATACTACTTTGTGGAGTAAAATTCAAGAATAATACTCAGTTGGTCATGTTCATCTCAACACCTGTTCATCTTTGCACTACGGGCCAAAGACATTCATCAAGTAATCATTCATCTTTGCACTGCAGACCAAAGATATTCAGTAATATCATCATTTTGGACTGAGGATGATGAAAAATATCTTAAAGAAAACGAATCCAGTGAGATAAAAGAACAAATATTATGGATTCGTATTACAGTTTATCCAAGTTCAATAATACTCCGAAATAACCAATTTCGAAGTAGAATTCAAAAATAATGATCAAAACATGGATGCAATCAAAGATAGTAACCATAATAGCGATCTTGGATAAAAAGAAGAAAATTTCATTTTTCGGCGAATAGTGCCGTATTCGTGAATAGTGTCGTATACGTGAATAGTGCCGTATACGTGAATAGTAACCCCGACACAAAAAGTTCCAAATTTGATAAAAAGTTCAAACCAATATTTTGCATAATGATATTGAAGAAAATAATATCATTTAAGAAGAAAATAACATCCCTTACTATCTCTTACAATCCCTTACGAATATTAAACGAAAATAATATTCATTACGAATATTAAACGAATATAATATTTCTCGCGAATATTGAACGAAATAGAATTTCTTATGAATATTGAACAGAAATAATATTCATACGAATACGAAAAATAATATCTCTTCAGGATGTGAAATAAATAATACCCCTTACGTCAGAATAACCGTACTTCTGACTGAATTTCGGATATAGTGCTGACAGAAACTTGTACTAAATAGCAACTCTCAAAGTATCAAAATACTCACAAAATACGCTCGAGAATATAGAGAGAAAGAAAGAAAACTTATGAATTCTGGTGTGATTTTCAATTCTAACTTAGCCCTCTATTTATAGGAAAATATTAGCACGCCGATGCAGACTTGACCAGTAACCTGATGGCTTTACCTGCTACTATTGCCACCCGCCACATTTGGAATAAAATTCAGCACATTTCTTCACCAACCACAAGTGGGGCCTACTCAATTCTAGAATTTTCCACCAAAATCATTTATAAACCTAATTTCTGAATCAGTCACCTCTTAAAATTCATAACAAATCATACGTTCATTTTTAACGGTTCAAAATTTGTGGACATATACTCAACTTATATATGAATAACATATCCAAAAATCACAACGATCCAACGGTCGGATTAAAAATTATAACTCACGCAATATATCTGAAAAATACTGATTTGATTTTTTAATACCTCCATTCCGACAGAAATACTGATAAAACACTTCAACATTAATTCCTTTAATAATAACCACATAAATAAATCCATCATTTATATCCACATCAAATAAATATTTCTTATCATATAAATCAATAATTAATTATTCACAAATAATATTACAGAATCACAATTATGACAACCAGGCCGTTCCCAGGTAAGAGGGGGCTTTCCAATAAGGATTTCTCCTTACTGGCGAGCAATTAGGTGACCAAATCTCTCCTTAGACAGAACTTTCTAGACATTGCCAATAATGTTATCTAATAATATTATTCAAATAATATGAATTATTGATCTGATATTGGGAAATATTGTGCAGTGACAATTATTGAACAACAATAATATAAAATTTCAACGTAGCAATTATTGAATCAATAAAATAATATATTGAACAGTAATTACTGTAACAATTATTGAGTAGTGATTTCTTACGTAAGGATCAATAATTCAAAAATACTGTACAATACCGTGTGCTACTGTGCAACAACGCGTATTACTGTATTTTAACCACCGGGTATTCCAACAGTGTTAACAGTAACAACTACGCCATTATTTATAAAAACTCAATTTTGTCATTTTCTTCATCCGACAGTTTTTCTGTTATGGATCCCACAAATGGTACTCCCCCGTGAATCCATTTCATACCTTCCTCTGACAATTTTTTTTCAAAGTTATATATATATATATATATATATATATATATATATATATCATTACCTTCTAAATACGTAACTCCATCCCCCCCCCATTTCCATTTCATCCATTCTTCAACACGTGGGCCCCACTTGTGGCTCCCACCTTTATTATATTAAAAAAAATTTACTGATTATTTTGAAAAATGGATAAATGGGAGTTCATACAATAAGCAAAATTTACATCAAATACTTCGTAAACAATCCCTTCAATATTTTTAACAATATTTATCATCATTATTATAATTTACAATATTTAACGACCAGGTCGTTCCCAGGAAAGAGGGGGCTTTCCAATAAGGATTTTTCCCTATTGGCGCGCAATTAGGTGACCAAACCTTTCCTCGACAAAACTTTCTAGACATCGTCAATATTACAAATAATAATGTGAATAACTGTATTGTCTCAATTATTCATTTAATAATATATAAAATATCGACAATAATTGAATCAAATAACGTGAGATATTATATAGCAAATATTGTAGCAATAATTGAACAAAATTGAGTGACTTATCATGTAAGCATCAATAATCAATACCATGTGCTACTATGCAATCACGCGTATTACTGTACTTTTACCACCGAGTATTTCAACAGTTAACGGTAAAACTTTTGCCGTTATTTTTATAAAAAGATATTTTTGTCGTTTTCTCATTCCGACAATAATTACGTTATGGGGTCCACCAATGATTGCACCGTCGTACGAATATTTCCTTTTAAAACGAATATTTCCCTACCAATCGATTATAATATAACAACTTGCTTACTTTACAAAATTTATAAATATTTCCCACAACTATAACATTATATCACATTCACTCCTTAATATTCAAAATGATATTTATAGAAAATTTATCTTTATTCATAAAAGTTGGGGTCTTACAATCATATCCCATGTAATTGTGTTTTATTGGAATTTTATAGTTTATAGAGTAAGAACATATGAATATGGCTTAAAAGTATGAAAATTTATGTTTAAATTGCCTATTAATCGGTGAATTGATAATTGATTATGTTTTTACATGCAAATACGAAAACAATGAGTTTTAAACGGATATTTTTGGTTGAAAAATGAATTCACAGTAATCAGTTTCGCTAAGAGTATTTAAAAATGAAGAAATAACAAATATAATGAAATTTAAGAAGTTTAATTCATTGTTTATGTTGTTCATATGGTTAAAAACATGTTAGAAATATTAGTTATTGTTTCTGCAAAGTTTATACAACTTGGGTAAGTTAAATTTGTTGTTAGAAAGAAGTTTTTAGGCCTATTTGATTTTTTGCTGTGTTCATTCGTGAACTGCAGAATTGGATACTGAGTAATCGTGTCTGTGTCTTCAGAGTCAGAGTTTAGCTTCAATCGGACTTTGACTTTGAATGGCGTCACGACTGTGTCTTCGGAGTCAGAGTTCGGCTTCAGTCAGAATTCGACTTCGGATGGCGTCATGTGTCTTCGGGGTTAGAGTTCAGCTTCGGTAGAAGTTTGGCTCTGGATGGCGTCATAACTTCAGTTATGGCGAACTCCTTTTGAAGAAACGTCATGACTTCAAAAGGATGACTTCGGAAGTCGATGGGTAGCAGAACTGGGCAGTTTTAGTTTTCTTTGTGTACGGTCCATTACATGCTAGTCTAACCTAGTCTAATGAACATGATAGTGTATTGGACAGGTAATAAGATGCTATATCAGATTATTAACATAATAGTGGCAAATCACATGATAATTTAATAAGTTATATAAGGACTAAACGTGATATCTATGAGAAAATATGATGTTGTTTAAACTTAAGATTTGAGACTTCAGTCCTGTATATGTGAATGATGGTAATGAGTAGAAATTAAACTAAGTTAACAAGTTATACTGAAAGTGGGAACTGAACTTATAAAGTTAATATTAATGTAACTAATGAATGTTGTGAATACATATGGTATGTGTGTAGGACTTGTGGTGGACGCGAGTAGTAATCATTTAGCCTAAGCATGAGGCAAGTTTCTGAACCCTACTCTTATGTTAAGCAAGTTTCTTATCCTAACTTAATTACGCTTATGCAAGTCTCCTTACTCTATTATGGTTACAATTACGCAAGTTACATAACTCTAAACTTTCATTGAGCAAATCCTTTAACTTTATTATCGTTGAACATTTCCATTTAGCAAGCTTTAAACTATATTATTGTTGAGCAAACTTCGTATTCTTGTCTCGAACTATTCAAAACTTAATCGTTCAAGTTCATGATTCCAATTGAAATTTTCTAACCCTTTTGAAGTATTACTTATTTTATGAAATGTTCATTCAATTTTATAGAGTAGAGATCTAATCTTTGATTTGAATATCGATTATATTATCGCATTAAAACTCTGAATGGATAGTGAATTCTTATTTATTTAACTAACCCTTAGTTGATGATTATTGAACTCTAAATTACCCTTGAAACTAATCAAAACCAAACTTCCTTTGGTGCAGATTATAATGACAAAGCTGAGATGAACAACCCTGTTACGGGGGAATATATTACGTGATAGCGTTAAGATGTTGTGCACATACATGGTACTAAGGGTTGATCCCCCTAAGTACGAGAAGTAAGGTCCATATAGTCTTATGATTGTTAATGGTTTAAAGTAGAAATACTTGGTAACCTTGGACATAATTCATGGTCTTGTGATCACCCTCAGACGTACTTTTGATTCTTGTTCTAGTCTTGATTCAAAAGCCGAGCTTTCTTTTGTTCAATATCCATTGTTTACTCAAATGTTATTATTATAGCTATTGTTAAACTTATGGGTAATTGTTGCTCACTCTTGCATAATAACATTGCAGCTAAGATTGAAAGTGTTGATGAGCCATCCACAAGTAAGGGCAAGGGCAAATCAAGCAAATGATGAAGATTTATTTAGTATTTGAGAATGATTACGTTAAGACTTATGATGTGATGCTTAAGACTTATTTGTTTATGATATTTCTGCATTTGATGTATTAAGGTTAGATAACCTGGGATTAATTTGTTTAAGTTGTTGTAACCCTTTATTGGGAGGATTTCTATTTTAATTTTTTTATTGTTATTATTATTATGGATAGTTAGATGTTAATTATTTTGTTGAGTGAACACTAAATCCGTGGGAAGTTTGAGTACCTGGATTTGGAGGTGTCACAACATGACTACCAATCGGGTACGATTTTGCAAATCTAACTGGAGCCTTGAACTTTGGTGGAGAAGGCACTTGGGGCACTAATAACATCAACTCGTTTTCCTTATCCCCACTTGTCTCCTCTCTTTCAACATCTTGTGGTTCGTCCAGTTGCAGACTTAGCTCGGGCTCTCCATTAGTCTCAGGATCCACGTCATAGAGCTAATTATTTTGAGGACAGTTGTTCAAAGTTTTGAGGACAGTTGTTCAAAGCTTTGAACATCTGATCTATCTGGTTCTGAAGATTATGAATTAACATCTCTTGATCAATCCTCCTCTCCTCATTTGATGCTATGAACTTGGACAACAACTCCGTCAATCTTGAATTTTCTATTTCAGTTTTGGAATCCATGTATTAAGGACCATTAATTGAGGTATTGATGAGTTGTTTCATCTGATTCTTAGAATTTTGGCTTGATATTTCCTGACTCATCATCATCCCCTATTGGTCTGCTATGATCTTAGACACGAATTTCTCCAACTTCAAAATTTCTTCTTGTGGCAATGGACGTGGAAATGATAATTCTGGTGCATATGTTCGATAGGGAGCATAGAATTGATCTTGTTGATTACAACTCCATGAAGAATCTGGGTGATACCACCAACCTTGATAGTAATTGGGATAGGCATAATTGTTGGGGTAGTCACCACCATATTGTATCGGTCCAAAACTGACGGTGTATTGATGACTCAAATGATATTTTCCAGCACAATAATCACAAGTAACTGCTATCCTTCGAATACGTTGGGCTGCAAGAACATCCAACCTCTTCGAAAGTGTTTCAAGTTGTGCTGACAATGTAGAAAGTGCATTGAGTCCATCAATCCATGTGTCCTTTATTTGAGTCATACTCGAATATGGCCATTTATAATTGAATTCAACCATAGTTCCTGAAAATAGAGAAAGATGGGAAGAGAATTAAAATAAAAATAAAATGTTTAAACTAAGACTAATTTGATTAAAATTAATGATGGCAAAAATTATTAAACTAAATTCCCTAGCAATGGCGCCAAAAACAGGTTGATCGTTTTCCCGATCAATATATGCGTGCAAGTATACACAGTCAACAAGTAATAAAGAGTAAGTAGAGTATCGTTCTCACAAAGAATTACTTAACAAAATCTATCAAGCACTAACCCGTAACCAACTTAATCTTATTTAAACGATTGATTTAATATTTAAAAATATAAAATTAACCTAATAGTAATTACCCCTAGAATGAGAATAGATAATGAAGACTTGAGATTATAATTTCACCTATTAATTCATTTAAATCGACACACTTCCTGTTAAGCCAAATTAATTATACCAAATTGTTAGTCGAGAATAAGAAGGTAAGATATGACCATCTCTAGATGTACCATACCCATATCACACTAAATCCACAGATGATAGAATGAATGCAAACACCCTAATTAACTAACCTACTATATCTCTATGTGAATTACAATTAAAAAGTGTTGAAGGTCAAGTTCTCAATAGACTACATACGGTGCATAGGTATATCTCTATCCTAGGCACGAATCATGAATTGCATGCCATGTAGAAGTCACAAACACATGCTACTATGATCAGATCTAAACCCATAATTTGTCTCTCAATTTCATATGGATTATCACGGTAATTGTTAGCTAGACAATTAAGGAATTAATCACAAACCATAATAGATAATCCAAGAATAGCTAATAAGACTAACAAGGAAGTATAACAAAATAAACTACTTAATAAGATTCATTGCAATCTCAAAATAGAGTTTAATTCATGATATAAACAAAATCCACAATCCATAATTGGTTATACATTGAAAGATGCAAAGAGATAAGAAGAGAATTTAGGGTTAGAGGTAAGTAAATCTTAATTCCCTTGCTTCCAATCTGAATCTCCAATGATCTTCAATTGCTTCAACCTTTAAATCTAATCTAATATAGGATTTTCGAATCTAATCTAATCTAAGATAGAAATTAAAAAAGGAATACACAAGATGGTTCTGTCCCAAAGGGATTTATTGAGTCTTCCCTCTTTCATATAATCTAAAATATGCCTAAATATAAGCTAAAGTTTGACCCCTTGCCCAAGACACAATCCAATTGGATGATTAAGTAAAAGTTAAATTTGGTCAGACAGGGACTAGCGCAGCCGCGCTGCTTTGTAGGCCAAAATGGGCGTGGTAACGCAATAGGGAATTTCTAGATAGGAACTGGCGCGGTTGCGTTGTCCCATAGTGCTTTTAGGGCGCGACCGCACTATAGCTCAGATGTTGTTTCTGCTTTCTGCTGTTGCAGCTGCCTTTGCCTTATTTTATCCTCTTGCCATCACTTCAGGTCTTGATTACTTTAAGCTTCTATAACATCAGTTTACATCCACTTTAAGACGCTCTTACATGAAATCTGCAAAACAAACCAAAATTGTATACAAAGCTACTTATAAACACAGGGTCAAGCAACAAAGTTAGTTAGTTGATACAGGATAAATAAGTATAAATCCTACTTTTCACGTTCATTAATTAGTCAACGCAGAATCCATAACGTCCCGACACCTCATGAGCTTACTAAATCTTCTAAAATCTTTAAAATATTATTCTGGACTTTCTGACCAATTTTCAGATTTTTCATATTATCCGATAATTTTTTGCAATTATTTTCATTTAAGAAAACTATCATTTAATAGCTTTAAAATAGAAATAATAACCCCACATACTTTTATATCCTCAAAATATCATCAATATTAATCTTCTATTATTATAAGATTTTAAGCCAAATTTCAAAATTTTCCACAATTCATAGAATTTTTTATGAATTTCTTCTAATTTTTAAACTAACTTTAAATAGCTTAAAAATTCAATAAATACTTCTGCTCTTCATTAATTTTCCAACGCTTTCTAGAAATTATGAAATAATATTATAGGATTTTTCATCATGTTTCATAATTTTCCACCATTCATAGAATTTTCTATGAATTTACACTAATTTTAAACTAACTTTAAATAGCTTAAACATACAATAAATACTTATGCTCTTCAATAATTTTCCAAAACTTTCCAGTAATTATAAAATAATATTATAAAATTTTCCATCGAGTTTCATAAGTTTTCATCATTCATAGAATTTTCTATGAATTTTCACTATTTAAAAATTAACTTTAAATAGCTTAAAAATACAATAAATACTTCTTCTTTTCAGTAATTCACCAAAATTTCCCAGTAATTCGAAAATGATATCATAAGATTTTTGTAAAAATATTTCAGCTCAAAACATTTTTTTGATAGTTTAATAAAAATTTTCAAAGTACTGAAATTTTAAATATTCATAATAATTAGTCATTTTATCAGAGAATTACGAATCTTATGTCCATTCCATATAAAATTTAATTCTCTACAACTTTGTAGTTCAAAGTTTTTCCAAATTCTTGTCGAAAATGGCTCAAAAAGGCTCTACTGAAAAGTTCGCCGGCAGTGACTTTTCGGTCATCTTCTCTAGTGATCCTAAATTTATCTGACGAGTTTTCTTAAATTTTCTTACGCAGATCAGATATACTATATTTTAGGATTCCATCCTTGTTTTTTAATTTCAAAATCTGTTAGGGATTTCATGTTGAAACAATATCCGAAAATATTTTTAGGCAAATATTTCTTTCCTATAATTTCTTGATTTCTCTTGTTTAATTATTGTTTATACAAGTTTGATCCATCACATACATACATAAACATATCATCTTTACATAAAATCCATAAAAACTTAAATCTAAGTATAAATCAAAGGTTTTAAAAATACATTTTCTTGATTCATTTCTTTTTTTTTCTTCTCCTCCTTCATCTTCTCTAACTTCTAAGTTTAGCCGAGAGGGGAATGAGGGTGGAGAAATGCTGATTATTTGCCACTCCTCTTTCTTTCTCTTTCTCTTTATTTTTTTCCTCTTTTTCTTCCTTTTCCTATTTTCATCCTTGATTCACTCATTCTTGTCCCCTAATCAATTTCCTCCTGTAAGATCCCAACTTTTATGAATAAAGTTGAATTTTTTAATAATTATAATTTTTGAATATTATGGAGTGAGTTTGATATAATGTTATAGTTGTGGGTAATATTTATAAATTTTGCAAAGTATGCAAGTTGTCATAAAATATTTGATTGGTCGTGGAATATTCGTTTAAACAGGGAATATTCGTGCGACGACACAATCATTGGTGGACCCCACAACGAAATTATTATCGGAGTTAAAAAACGACAGAAGTATCTTTTTATGAAAATAACGACGAAAGTTTTATCGTTATCTGTTGAAATACCCGGTGGTAAAAGTACTGTAATACGATTGGTTGCATCGTAGCACACGGTATTGATTATTATTGCTTACGTGAGAAGTCACTCAGTTTTATTCAATTATTGCTACAGTAATTACTACATAGTATCTCACGTTATTTGATTCAATTATTGTCAATATTTTTATATTATTAAATCAATAATTGAGACGACAAAGTTATTCATATTATTATTTACAATATTAACGATGTCTAGAAAGTTCTGTCGAGGTGAGGTTTTGTGACGCCCCCAAAATTAGGTATACATCACCCATCTTGGGTCGTCAGATACATAGTTCAGAATACAGATACAACTTACTAATACAACTGTCGTGTACAATACGACAAAATATAAACTGTGAGTTTGAATACAAATATTATCTTCTAGAGAGTATTCATACTCAAAAGGAGTCCTCATTACATTTATTAACACACTATTACATAGAATAGTGAGGACTACTAACTAATACTATCATTCGGACCATCACTCCGTTCCCCGACTTGTCCTAGCTACGTTCTCATTTCCTGAAGAGAACGGTGAAAGAAAGGGTAGCCCAGTAAGAAATATTATGACTAAGATAATGCAGAATAAATTATCATTAGCCTTCAACAATGTTAAACTGATAAAATATAATAGACATCAAGTTTAACTGCAGCGAAACAAGCAATCCATTAAAAGAGTCAAGTAGAAAATAAACTCAACTATCTTTTATGATTTAAAAGGTTTTTCAATACTGTGATCGCTGGGACTCAGCTTAATAAAATAATCCACATCATCGAATCACCCCTGCACTACGGCCAAGGATATTCGTGTATTCATTAATGGTCATGATCATGCCAACAACTGTCCATCAACGCACTACGGGCCAATGAGGACTTTTACCACATCATTTGTAACATTACGGTCATGATTATACCGAATAATCCCTGGTCATAATCATACCAAGTCCATCTATGCACTACAGGCCACAGATGACTTTCAACATTTTATAAACATGAGGATGATGACAATAATATAAGAATTCAATAAAACAAGTTCAAGAATTAATTTATCCAAGAATTAACAACGTCCAAATTGTCAACATGATACTACTTTGTGCAGTAAAATTCAAGAATGCTTAGAAGAATATTTTCATGAAAAGATACTGGATGAAACGCAATTATCAAGGATATTCTACAAATTTCATGGAGTATAGAAGTCAAAACTTAACCAACTGAGTATAATAAAGAATGAAATAACAAAAGAAATCACCATGCATGCGATAGACCGCACAGACAGGTTATTCCAACAGAATAATAAATAATGGAACCAGGTCCGGCGTAAAACGCACAGACAGGATATTCCAACAGAATAATAATAAAGACGAAACCAGGTCCGGTGTAAAACACACAGACAGGATGTTCCAACAGAATAATAATAAAGACGGAACCAGGTCCGGTGTAAAACACACAGACAGGATGTTCTAACAGAATAATAATAAAGACGGAACCAGGTCCGGTGTAAAACACACAGACAGGATGTTCCAACAGAATAATAATAAAGACGGAACCAGGTCCGGTGTAAAACACACAGACAGGATGTTCCAACAGAATAACAGAAGAATGTCACCAAGTATAGGGTAGACCGCGTATACAGGTTATTCTAACATAATAATAAAAAATGGAATAACAACAGTTCTCTTCATGAATAAGAAAGAATAACACCCCTTACCGTTTTAAAGAAGAGCTGAAATAAGGAAGTAGTTAAGTAGCAGAATACTCTTCTTCTCTCTCTCTATAGTTTCTCTCTAGAGTTCAGTGAATTCGTAAGAAATAATGAAAGAATGAGCTGCTATTTATAGAAAAATAGAATGCATAGTAACTAATCCATGAACGGTCCAGATTGATTACTTTAATCTGACGGTCCATATTCAAAGAAAAATCTTTTAAATAAAATATAATATATTATATTTATAGAATAACTTTAATAAAGTATTCTGTTTTATATAAAAAGATGTTTCTGTTTTATTACGTTAATAATACGAATAAAACAAAACGTCATTATCGCTAAATAATTCATATTATTAACTGACAATAATTGAATCAAACTGAGTGACTTCTCACATAAGCATTAATAATCAATACCGTGTGCTACTATGCAACCACACGTATTACTGTACTTTTACTACCGAGTAGTTCAACAGTATCAATGGCCGTTATTTTTAATAAAATATTTTTTTCGTTTTCTCAATCCGACAATAATTCCGTTGTGGGGTCCACCAATGATTGTGCCGTTGTACGAATATTTCCTGTTAAAACGAATATTCCCCGACCAATCGAATATTATATAACAACTTGCGTACTTTGCAAAATTTATAAATATTACCCACAATTATAACATATATCAAATTAACTCCATAATATTCAAAAATGATATTTATAGAAAATTCATCTTTATTTATAAAAGTTGGGGTCTTACAACCTCCCCTTCTTATGAAATTTTGCCCTCGAAATTAGGGTACGTACCTGGTATGTCGAAGAGGTAAGGATACCTTGATTTCATTTTAGATTATAACTCCCTAGTCATTTCCTCAACATCGTGGTTTCTCCACAAAACTTTGACTTGAGGTATAACCTTGGAGCGTAGAATATGCTCCTTCTTATCCAAGATTTGAACAGGAACTTCTTCATACGTCAAATCCTCCGCTATTTCATCCGGTTCTAACTCAATAATGTGGTTCGGGTCTTCCACATATTTGCGTAACATAGATATGTGAAAAACGTTATGAACACGAGACATACTTGGCGGTAAAGCGAGTCTATAAGCCACAGTTCCTACTCGATCGAGGATTAAAAATGGACCGATGAATCTAGGATTGAGTTTTCCTCTCTTTTCAAATCTCGTAACTCCTTTCCATGGAGCAACACGTAAGAACACATGATCTCCTACATCAAATTCCACGTCCTTTCGATGAAGATCAGCATAACTCTTTTGTCGATCTTGTGAGATTTTTATACGTTGTCGGATCGTTTGAATCTTTTCTGGAGTCATACGTACCAACTCCGGTCCCAACAACGTTGCTTCACCCACCTCATCCTAGCATACTGGAGAATGACATTTTCTTCCATACAATGCTTCGAATGGATCCATGCCAATACTTGCTTGATAACTGTTGTTGTAGGAAAACTCCACCAATGGTAAGAACTTATCCCAACTTCCCTTGAAGTCAAGGACACAGAGTCTTAATAAATCTTCTAGAGTTTGAATAGTCCTCTCTGATTGTCCGTCCGTCTGAGGATGATATGCCGAACTAAATCGTAAATCTGTGCCCATAGCTTTTTGTAAACTAACCCAAAATCGTGAAGTGAATCTTGGGTCTCGATCAGAAACTATGGATACTGGCATACCATGCAGTCTTATAATATCGTTTATGTATATACGAGCAAAACGTTCAAGTGTATAAGTTTCTCGTATCGGTAAGAAATGAGCAGACTTGGTCAATCTATCAACAATGACCCAAATCGCATCAATACCTTGAGAAACCCTAGGAAGACCGGTAACGAAATCCATGGTAATGTGCTCCCACTTCCATTTTAGAATTTCAAGTGGTTGCAATGGACCTTTTGGTACTTGATGCTCCGCTTTGACTCGTTGACAAGTTAAACACCTTGAGATAAACAGTGTTATCTCTCTCTCTTCATATTGCTCCACCAAAATGTATGACGAAGATCATGATACATTTTGGTACTTCCAGGATGGATTGCAAACAGTGTGTTGTGCGCCTCCATCATGATTTCGTACTTTAAATCAGGGTTGTTAGGAACACAAAGTCTGGAGTTGACTCGAAGTATTCCTTCTTCATCGATTCTTGCTTTCGGCATAGCACCTTCTTGCACTTTCTTCCTCATGCGCATCAGCTCCAGGTCTGTAGCTTGAGCAGCTTTAACTTTATCGATTAAAGTTGGTTCTACTCGTATATTCGTTATCATCACATGGGTCCCTGGAGTCTTTAACTATATCTCCATCATTTGCAAGTCACACAAAATGGGCTTTTGTGTTGACAATATCGCACTCGTACTTGCATATGATCTTCTACTCAATGCGTCAGCTACCACGTTAGCTTTTCCAGGATGGTATTGAATGGTATGATCATAATCTTTCAACAGTTCAAGCCAACGTCATTGTCGCATGTTGAGTTCCTTTTGAGTGAAGAAATATTTGAGGCTTTTATGATCCGCAAAGATGTCCACCTTCTCCCCATACAAGTAATGCCTCCAAATTTTAAGTGCAAAGACAACAGCTGCCAACTCTAGATCATGAGTAGGATAATTCCTCTCATATTCCTTGAGTTGTCTTGATGCATAGGCTATGACTTTTCCATGTTGCATGAGAATGCATCCCAACCCTTTGCTCGAAGCATCACTGTAGATGACAAATCCCTCCAAGCCAGATGGTATTGTTAGAACAGGTGCTGAAATGAGCCTCCTCTTGAGTTCTTGAAAACTCTTCTCACATTCTTTGCTCCAACCGAACTTTGTATCTTTACGAGTCAGCTGAGTTAATGGAGTAGCGATTCGAGAAAATCCTTCCACGAATCTCTGATAATAACCAGCTAAACCAAGAAAGCTACGCACTTCGATCACTGATTTAGGTTGCTCCCAGCTTTGAATAGCTTCCATCTTTGTCGGGTCAACCGATATTCCACGACTTGATACTACGTGCCCAAGGAATGCTACCTCCTCCAACCAGAACTCGCATTTCTTCAACTTGGCATAAAGCTTGTATTCACGAAGCTTTTGGAGTACCAGCCTCAAGTGTTGCTCATGATCTTCACAGCTTTTGGAATAAATAAGGATGTCATCAATAAAGACGACCACAAAGTGATCCAAATATTCATTGAATACCCGGTTCATCATATCCATGAAGGTAGCAGGAGCATTAGTCAATCCAAAGGACATGACTAGGAATTCATAATGCCCGTACCGAGTTCTGAAAGTCGTCTTTGGAATATCCTCAGTTCTAACCTTCAGCTGATGATATCCAGAACGAAGATCGATCTTTGAAAAGAATTGTGCTCCTTACAACTGGTCAAACAGGTCATCAATACATGGCAATGGGTACCTATTTTTGATGGTGACATGATTCAACTCCCGATAATCAATACAAAGTCGCATACTTCCATCTTTCTTCTTCACGAATAGCACAGGAGCACCCCAAGGAGAAGTACTAGGATGAATAAAGCCAATGTCTAACAATTCCTGCAGTTGGATCTTTAACTCCTGAAGTTCAATAGGAGCCATTCGATATGGGACTTTGGAAATGGGTTTTGTATCGGGTTCAAGGTCGATACAAAATTCAATTTCACGCTCTGGGGGTAGGCCAGGAAGTTCTTCAGGGAATACGTCAGGGAATTTATTAACAATAGAAATATCATTCAAAACTGACGTATTTTTGTTTAGATCCGTGACATGAGCTAAGAAAGCTTGACATCCGTTTTTCAATAAACGAATAGCTTTATGGCTTGAGATGACAACGATTGATTTTAATGGTTTGGTTGCTTGAATTCGCATAATAGGTCGATTAGGAATATGAAAGCTAACAACTTTACGAAAACAATCAATTTTTGCATGATGAGTAGTTAACCAATCAATCCTTAGAATCACGTCAAATGCAAGTATTTTTAATGAAATCAGATCGACAGGTAATGTGTGGGTACCAACTTGAACCAAACAAGACTTATAAACCGTGGATGTAATGAAGGTTTCTCCCAATGGAGTTTCAACAGATAAATCAAAGTCTAATTTCTCCGGAGTCAAATTTAATCGATGAGCGCAAGTAGGAGAAATAAAAGAATGGGTAGAACCGGTATCAAATAAAGTATAGACTTCGTTAGAGTTTATGATAAGCTTACCCGTGATGACCTCATTCGGGTTCCTTGCTTTCTAGGAGGTCACAACAAACGCTCTCCCTTGCACTACCGGTTTTGACTTTTCTGGGACGGCCTTTGGTGTCTCCATCTTGGCTGAACTTGTTTTTGGTAAACGACAAAATCGAGATAAATGACCTTCTCTTCCACAATTATAACATGCTTTAGACGGCATCGCGCAGTTTGGACTGATGTGCCCCTCCCCTCCGTATTTGAAACATATGATAGGTGGTCATTCTCCTTCCTTAACAACGGGTGTTGGTGCTGACGTCTTTCCATCATTGTTGAATCTCCTCTTCTTGAAATGACCATTCTTATTATTTTGGCCCTGATTACCACCGAAGTGGTTACCATTTCTGGCCTGTTGATTCCCTCCATGCTTGTTGTCACCGCTTCGATGACTGCTCTCACTGGTATTATCATTTTGCCGACTGCTCTCTTTTAGTTGCGTTGACTCGTTATCGCGCTCCACTAACTGAGCCCTATTCACAACATCTGAATACAAACACAGTTTAGGAGAAATAAGATGTTGACATATCTCAGGTTTCAAACCTCGCAAAAACATTCGCGTCATTCGCTCTTCATTATCCACCAAGTGGGACGCAAACCGGGATAACTCAGTAAATTTAGCCTCATACTGCGACACGGTCATATTATTCTGCTCTAATTTGATGAACTCCACCTCCTTCATGTGACGAACACTTTCAGAAAAGTATTTGTCATTGAACAGCTCTTGGAACTTCTCCCAAGACATCTTCAGTGCGGCAGGTTGAGTACGCTTAATCGATTCCCACCAGTAATCTGCCTCTTCTCGCAACATAAAGGCGGCAAAGGGAACCTTTTGCTGCTCGGAGCATCCCAATACATCAAATATCTTGGTAATCTGCTTTATCCATATTTTCGCTATAAGTGGTTTTGGCTCTCCCTTAAACTCTGGTGGTCCCAGCTCCTTGAACTGTTTAGCGGTGACCGTCCGAGAGTTTTCAGTGTTTCCACCTATATTTTGGACAGGAGCCGCTCTCGTCTGCTGTTGCATGAACTGCATAAAATTTCTGAACATTCCATCATTTATCATCTGGTCAGTGTTGTTGTTTGCATGAGGATTGTCACCTTCCTGCTGCACATTATCCTGATTATTGATATGTGGTGAATCAATAGTCGTCTGTGCTCCATTGCTATTCTCAACATTCTCAGATGCCATTTTCAGATACTGCCACAAAATAAAAGTTAATTGATATGTCATATATTATCCTTATATTATGACCGACCAATTAAATACCATGCAAATAAACTTAGGTAGGTCATGCTAGCGAAGGAATTCTCCGTCTCTCCCCTCCTAGTTCTATTCTCACATCTTAGCCAGGGATCATATCCCTAAGCTCTGATACCAACTGTGATGCCCCCAAAATTAGGTATACATCACCCATCTTGGGTCGTCAGATACATAGTACAGAATACAAATACAACTTACTAATACAACTGTCGTGTACAATACGACAAAACATAAATTGTGAGTTTGAATACAAATATTATCTTCTAGAGAGTATTCATACTCAAAAGGAGTCCTCATTACATTTATTAACACACTATTACATAGAATAGTGAGGACTACTAACTAATACTATCATTCGGACCATCACTCCGTTCCCCGACTTGCCCCAGCTACGTTTTCATTTCCTGAAGAGAACAGTGAAAGAAAGGGTGAGCTCAACTAGCCCAGTAAGAAATATTATGACTAAGATAATGCAGAATAAATTATCATTAGCCTTCAACAATGTTAAACTGATAAAATATAATAGACATCAAGTTTAACTGCAGCGGAACAAGCAATCCATTAAAAGAGTCAAGTAGAAAATAAACTCAACTATCTTTTATGATTTAAAAGATTTTTCAATACTGTGATCGCTGGGACTCAGCTTAATAAAATAATCCACATCATCGAATCACCCCTGCACTACGGCCAAGGATATTCGTGTATTCATTAATGGTCATGATCATGCCAACAACTGTCCATCAACGCACTACGGGCCAATGAGGACTTTTACCACATCATTTGTAACATTACGGTCATGATTATACCGAATAATCCCTGGTCATAATCATACCAAGTCCATCTATGCACTACAGGCCACAGATGACTTTCAACATTTTATAAACATGAGGATGATGACAATAATATAAGAATTCAATAAAATAAGTTCAAGAATTAATTTATCCAAGAATTAACAACGTCGAAATTGTCAACATGATACTGCTTTGTGCAGTAAAATTCAAGAATGCTTAGAAGAATATTTTCATGAAAAGATACTGGATGAAACGCAATTATCAAGGATATTCCACAAATTTCATGGAGTATAGAAGTCAAAACTTAACCAACTGAGTATAATAAAGAATGAATAACAAAAGAAATCACCATGCATGCGATAGACCGCACAGACAGGTTATTCCAACAGAATAATAAATAATGGAACCAGGTCCGGCGTAAAACGCACAGACAGGATATTCCAACAGAATAATAATAAAGACGAAACCAGGTCCGGTGTAAAACACACAGACAGGATGTTCCAACAGAATAATAATAAAGACGGAACCAGGTCCGGTGTAAAACACACAGACAGGATGTTCCAACAGAATAATAATAAAGACGGAACCAGGTCCGGTGTAAAACACACAGACAGGATGTTCCAACAGAATAACAGAAGAATGTCACCAAGTATAGGGTAGACCGCGTATACAGGTTATTCTAACATAATAATAAGAAATAGAATAACAACAGTTCTCTTCATGAATAAGAAAGAATAACACCCCTTACCGTTTTAAAGAAGAGCTGAAATAAGGAAGTAGTTAAGTAACAGAATACTCTTCTTCTCTCTCTCTATAGTTTCTCTCTCTAGAGTTCAGTGAATTCGTAAGAAATAATGAAGGAATGAGCTGCTATTTATAGAAAAATAGAATGCATAGTAACTAATCCATGAACGGTCCAGATTGATTACTTTAATCTGACGGTCCATATTTAAAGAAAAATCTTTTAAATAAAATATAATATATTCTATTTATAGAATAACTTTAATAAAGTATTCTGTTTTATATAAAAAGATGTTTCTATTTTATTACGTTAATAATACGAATAAAACAAAACGCCATTATCGCTAAATAATTCATATTATTAACTGACAATAATTGAATCAAACTGAGTGACTTCTCACATAAGCATTAATAATCAATACCGTGTGCTACTATGCAACCACACGTATTACTGTACTTTTACTACCGAGTAGTTCAACAGTATAAATGGTAAAACTTTCGCCATTATTTTTAATAAAATATTTTTGTCGTTTTCTCAATTCGACAATAATTCCGTTATGGGGTCCACCAATGATTGTGTCTGTGACGCCCCCAAAATAGGTATACAACACCCATTCTGAGTCGCCAAATACATGGTACAGAAAGCAAACTACAACTTCAATAATACAATTGTCGTGCAAAATACGACAACACATACTGTGAGTTTAAATACAAATATTGTCTTCTGGACAATATCCACACTCAAATAAATCCTCATTACAATTATTCAAACACTATTTTACAGAAATAGTGAGGACTGCTAAAACATCTTTCTAGAACCATCACTCCATACCTCGACTAGATCATGCTATGTTCTCACCTCCTGAGAAGAAAAAATAGAACAAAAACGAAAAGGGTGAGCTCAACTAGCCCAGTAAAGAATATTATGAATAAGATAATATACAACAAATTATCGTTAGTCTTCAACAGGAAAAAATCTGATAGAATATAATCGACAACAAGTTTTAGATCAACAACTGCAGCGGAAACAGCAAACCATTAGAAGAGTCAAGTAGAGAAAGAATTCTACTATCTTCTTAGATTTAAAAGTCCATCGTCAATATTTTATCCCTGTAACATCAATTAATAATCATCTTTATCCAAATATTCATCTTTGCACTACAGACCAAAGATATTCATTTGTATCACATGTCAGTCATGTTCATCTCAACACCTGTTCATCTTTGCACTACAGACCAAAGATATTCATCAAGAAATCATACATCTTTGCACTACAGGCCAAAGATATTCAGTAATACCATCATTTAGGACTGAGGATGATGAAAAATATCTTAAAGAGAACGAATCCAGTGAGACAGAAGGACAAATATTAGGGATTCGTATAACAGTTTATCCAAGATCAATAATACTTCATAATAATCAATTGTGAAGCAGAATTCAAAAATAAAGATCAAAACATGGATACAATCAAAGATAGTAACCATAATAGACATCTTGGACAAAAAAGGAAAATTTTATTTTTCGGTGAATAGTGTCGTATTCGTGAATAGTGCCGTATACGTGAATAGTAACCCCGACACAAAAAATTCCAAATTTGATAAAAACTCATATCAATATTTCAGCATAATGATATTAAAGAAAATAATATCATTAAGAAGAAAATAATATCCCTTACCTCAAAATATCAGTACTTCTGGTCAGAATACCGGTATAAGGCTGAAAGAAACTTGCTCTGATGAATAGAAACTCTCAAAGTATCTAAATTGTGAGACCCCGAATTTTATGAAATAAAAATATTCAATTTTTTTATTTTGGTAAATGGTTAAATTGATAAAAGGTTAAAGTTAAATATGATATGTGAAATTTTTTTTAAAGTAGACAAGCTGTCATAAAATACCCGATTACTATTCACTCTAGTATTGTTCACTCGAGTATTTGGAACACTTTTTATGTCAGAGTACTATTCACGAGTTACTATTCATGAGTTACTATTTATGGGGAATATTCGATTAGTCGGAGAATATTTATACGACGGTACAATCATTGGTGGACCCCACAACAGAATTATTGTTGGATTGAGAAAACGACAAAAATATTTTATTAAAAATGGCGGCGGAAGTTTTACTGTTGATACTGTTGAACTACTCGGTAGTAAAAGTACAGTAATATGTGTGGTTGCATAGTAGCACACGGTATTGATTATTAATGCTTATGTGAGAAGTCACTCAGTTTGATTCAATTATTGTCAATTAATAATACGAATTATTTAGCGATAATGAAGTTTTGTTTTATTCGTATTATTAACGTAATAAAACAGAAACATCTTTTTATATAAAACAGAATACTTTATTAAAGTTATTCTATAAATAGAATATATTATATTCTATTGTTCATAATGTTTTGCATAGTAAAATCTTTTTATATAAAACAGAATACTTTATTAAAGTTGTTTGTTTTATTAGGCAATAATTAGAATATATTATATTTTATTTAAAATATTTTACTTTAAATATGGATCGTCAAATTAAAGTAAATCAATCTGGACCGTTCATGAATTAGTTGCTATGCATTCTATTTTCCTATAAATAGAAGCTCATTCGTTCATTATTTTCTTACGAATTCGCTGAACTCTAGAGAGAGAAACTATAGAGAGAAACTATAGAGAGAGAGAAGAAGAGTATTCTGCTACTTAACTACTTCCTTATTTCAGCTCTTCTTTAAAACGGTAAGGGGTGTTATTCTTTCTTATTCATGAAGAGAACTTCTGTTATTCCATTCTTTATTATTCTGTTGGAATAACCCGTAAAAGTGGCATACCCTATACATGACCTGTATACGCGGCATTCCCTATACTTGGTGAAATTCTTATGTTATTCCATTCTTTATTATTCTGTTGGAATAACCTGTATGCGTGGTTTACCCTATACTTGGTGGAATGACCTGTATATGCGGTTTACCCAATACTTGGTGATCTTCTTCTGTTATTCCATTCTTTATTATTATGTTGTAATAACCTGTTTATGCGAAGTACCGCATACTTGGTGAAACTCTTTTATTATTCTGTTCTTTATGATTCTGTCGGAATATCTTGTCGGTGTGAATTTCACCTGACCTGGTTCCGTCATTTATTATTCCGTATTTATTATTCTGTCGGAATATCCTGTCGGTGTGAATTTCACCTGACCTGGTTCCATATTTATTATTCTGCATTTATTATTCTGTTGGGAATAACCTGTCTGTGCGGTCTCTATCGCATGCATGGTGAATCCTTCTGTTATTCCATTCTTTATTATTCTGTTGGAATAACCTGTCTATGTGGATTGTCACATACATGGTGAATGATCCTTTATATTCATTCCTTATTAAATTGTGGGAATGATCTGTATACGTGGATTATCGCATGGCTGGTGAAAATCCATTTGCAGTTTAATATATTCTTTATTATACTCATATGGTTAAAGTTTTGATTTCTATACTCCATGAAATTAGTGGAATATCCTTGATATTTGCGCTTCATCCTGTATCTTTTCATGAAAATATTCTTCTGAGCATTCTTGACTGTTACTTTACAAAGAAGTATCATGTTGACAATTTGGATATTATTAGTTTCTGGAAAAACTAATTTTTGAACTTGTTTAATTGAATTCCTATAACATTGTCATCATCCTCATATTTATTTTATGTTGAAAGTCATCTTTGGCTTACGTGCATAGATGGACTTAGTATGATTATGACCAGGGATCATTCAGTATAATCATGAACTGTGATGTTATAAGTGGTATGGTAAAAGTCCTCAGTGGCCTGTAATGCATTGATAGACAGTTTTTAATATGATTATGACCAGGAATTTTTCGGTATAGTCATGACCATTGATGATTTAATGAATATCCTTGGCCCGTAATACAAGGATGATTAGAAGATGTGATTTATTTATTAAGTTGAGTCTCAGTGATAAAAGTTGATGAAAACATTTTTAAATCATAGAAGATAGTAGGTTTTATTCTCTACTTGACTCTTCTAATGGATTGCTTATTCCGCTGCTGTTAAACTTGATGTCTATTGTATTTTATCAGTTTAACATTGTTGAAGACTATTGATAATTTATTCTTCATTATCTTAGTCATAATATTTCTTACTGGGCTAGTTGAGCTCACCCTTTCTTTCAATGTTCTATTCAGAAAATGAGAATATAGCTGGGACGAGTCAGGGAAAGGAGTGATGGTCCAGAAGATAGCATTAGTAGTCCTCACTATTCTGTTAAATAGTGTGACAATAAATATAATGAGGACTCCTTGAGTATGGATATTGTCTAGATGACAATATTCCTATTAGAACACTCAGTTTATGTATTGTTGTATATTACACGACATTTGTATAATTAAGTTTGTATTTGTATTTTGTACCATGTATTTGGCGACTCAAGATGGGTGATGAATACCTAATTTTGGGGGCGTCACAGTTGGTATCAAAGCTTAGGGATATGATCCCTGCCTGAGATGTGAGATAAGAACTAGGAGGGGAGAGACGGGGAATTCCTTCGCACGTATGACCTACCTAAGTTTATTTGATATTTAATTGGTCGATCAGAGTATAGGGATAAAATGTGACATGTTAATTAACCCTTGTTTTGTGTTAGTGTTTGAAAATGACATCTGAAAATGCTGAGATAAGCAATGAAGCACATGAGAGTGTTGATTCAGCTCAAACAAAAGGTAACGACCAACAACACGATAATAATCATACTGATGGCAACGGCTATCGGAACAATGATAACCATCGTGGGGGAAATTATCATGCCAAGAATGGTAACCACTTCGGTGGTAATCTTGGCAAAGATAATAGAAGTGGAAATTACAAGAAGAGAAGGTCATTTAGCCCGATTTTGTCATGCACTAAAGTCAAGTCCAGCTGGGACGGTCGCACCAAAGGCGGATACGGACAAAACAAAGTCGTTGGTTTTAGGAAGAGCATTTTTCATGACTTCTCAAAAAGTGAGTAAACCGAACGAAGTTAGCACGGGTTAGTTAATTATAAATTCTTGCGAAGTCTATACCCTATTAGATATCGGTTCTACCCATTCTTTTATCTCTCTTTCTTGCGTTCAACGTTTAAATTTGACTCTAGAGAAGTTAGACTTTGACCTATCGGTTGAAACTCCGTTAGGAGAAACCTTCATTTTATGTGCTATCCAAGTCTTGGATGAGAGTCACAGTTTTGAATGATATTCTTATTGTTAATAAATTTTTTGACGTATTCTTGAAGACTTCTTAATCTACCCCTAGAGCATGAAATTGAATTTTGTATTGACCCCAGTACAAAACCCATTTCTAAAACCCTCAAATATTTCTTCAACTAAAAGGATCTGTTTACGTGGATTATGATGAAAGTCATAATAAAAACATTGGACTACTGAAAATCATGGGTATATGTGGTATTAGTAAGTGTTATGATGAGTTATGTTAGTTATTATGAGAAAACATGAAAGTTTCTTAGAAATCACAAAGGGTTAAAAAATCAGATTTTCGTAAAAAATTGAACATGAAATTCAATTGACCATATCTCCTATTATATTTCAAATTTTTAAGTTTGGTCAAGTCCTAGAGTTAGATCTATGAGTTACCTAACTAATCCAAGTAGAATCACTGAAAAAGGTCTTGTAGATTTTTGTATGGACTGATTTTAGCAAAGGAGGCGGAAACTGAAAATTGTGAAAAAGTTGGTGCCACATTTTTGTAAGGGCTGTTTCGGCCACTTAATTAGTTATAAAAATTCAAGCCTTTTGGGACATGAAAGTATATGGTATAAAGAACATCGTGTCCAAAAATGAGTTCATTCTGACTTAAAATGAGCAAGTTATGACCATTTCAATATTTAGGTTTTTCTGATGAAAAACACTGTAACTGGAGTTCTATAACTCCGATGACCATAAAATTTAAACTGAAAGTTCACGTTAACATGTGTAAGATTCTGCCATGATTTGGGAATTTTTGAAGTTAAACTTGAGGTAGCTAATTTCTTAAGGAATTAATTAAAATTTGATTTTTGAAAAATAGTAAATGAATTTTAAAAATTCCGAGAAAAATATATGTTCATCATGAGATTATATTATGCTAAATTTCAGAAAAGAAATATTTTTAGGACTGATTTGATATTTTTCATGAAAATAGTTTAGTTACGAATATATGAGTTAAATATGTTATGTGAAGTAACAAAGTTAGAAAAGAGGATTTTATAGCTTGAAAATCCTATATAGAGTATATGCATTTTTATTTTTATTTTGATGAGGGATTTAATCATTGGTGATGATATCTTCTGAGTATGGCATTTTGAATGACTAAATGCATTATATGGTAAAGCGTAAACAATTGAAATAAATTGTTTATAAGTTTAAGAAGTGATTGAAATATTGTTATAATATTAATGATATTAGATTATTAGATTATTAAGTGATTGATAACATTGGGATATTCTTGAACCCTGGATAAATTATATTATAAATGTTTAATATTTATCTTTTATCTCATTTGATTGATTCTTTATATCATTATCCTCATGCTTATATTGTGTTGAAAGTCATCTGTGGCTTACGTGCATAGATGGACTTGGTATGATTATGACCAGGGATTGTTCGGTATAATCATGACCGTAATTGAAAACACGATTATCTTTGGCACGTAGTGCATGGATAATTCGTGGTCGTGATACTAAAGAATATCCTTGGCCTGTAGTGCAGGGATGATTCGATGATGTGGATTAATTATTGAGTTGAGTCTCAACAATGAAATATTAATTCATGGATATGGTAAAAGTCATCTTTGGCCATAGTGCATTGATGGACTTGGTATGATTATGACTAGGAATTGTTCGGTATAATCATGACAGTAATTGAAAACACGATTATCTTTGGCACGTAGTGCATGGATAATTCGTGGTCGTGATACTATTAAGCTGAGTCTCAGTATTATTGATTTTACAGTTTTATATCTTTGACCTGTAGTGCAAAGATGAACTGTTGATTATTAGTTATACAGTTGGCATATAGTGCAAAAGTGAATTATTAATAAATATCTTTGGCCGTATTGTAAAGATGAATTTAATATTTTCAACGATAAAGGTATTCAAGGTATCCTCAACTCTTCGTCATACCATGTACGTACGTAAATTTCGAGGGTGAAATTTCATAAGAAGGGGAGATTGTGAGACCCCGAATTTTATGAAATAAAAATATTCAATTTTTTTATTTTGGTAAATGGTTAAATTGATAAAAAGTTAAAGTTAAATATGATATGTGAAATTTTTTTAAAGTAGACAAGTTGTCATAAAATACCCGATTACTATTCACTCTAGTATTGTTCACTCGAGTATTTGGAACACTTTTTGTGTCAGAGTACTATTCACGAGTTACTATTCACGAGTTACTATTCATGAGTTACTATTTATGGGGAATATTCGATTAGTCGGAGAATATTTGTACGACGGTACAATCATTGGTGGACCCCACAACAGAATTATTGTCGGATTGAGAAAACGACAAAAATATTTTATTAAAAATGACGGCGGAAGTTTTACCGTTGATACTGTTGAACTACTCGGTAGTAAAAGTACAGTAATATGTGTGGTTGTATAGTAGCACACGGTATTGATTATTAATGCTTATGTGAGAAGTCACTCAGTTTGATTCAATTATTATCAATTAATAATACGAATTATTTAGTGATAATGAAGTTTTGTTTTATTCGTATTATTAACGTAATAAAACAGAAACATCTTTTTATATAAAACAGAATACTTTATTAAAGTTATTCTATAAATAGAATATATTATATTCTATTGTGCATAGTGTTTTGCATAGTAAAATCTTTTTATATAAAACAGAATACTTTATTAAAGCTGTTTGTTTTATTAGGCAATAATTAGAATATATTATATTTTATTTAAATGATTTTGCTTTAAATATGGACCGTCAGATTAAAGTAAATCAATCTGGACCGTTCATGAATTAGTTACTATGCATTCCATTTTCCTATAAATAGAAGCTCATTCCTTCATTATTTTCTTACGAATTCACTGAACTCTAGAGAGAGAAACTATAGAGAGAAAGAAGAAGAGTATTCTACCACTTAACTACTTCTTTATTTTAGTTCTTCTTTAAAACGGTAAGGGGTGTTATTCTTTCTTATTCATGAAGAAAACTTTTGTTATTCCATTTCTTATTATTCTGTTGGAATAACCTGTATACGCGGTCTACCCTATACTTGGTGACATTCTTCTATTATTCTGTTGGAACATCCTGTCTGTGTATTTTACACCGGACCTGGTTCCGTTTTTATTATTATTCTGTTGGAACATCCTGTCTGTGTGTTTTACACCGGACCTGGTTCCGTTTTTATTATTATTCTGTTGGAACACCCTGTCTGTGTGTTTTACACCGGACCTGGTTCCGTCTTGTTATTATTCTGTTGGAACATTCTGTCTGTGTGTTTTACACCGGACCTGGTTCCATTATTTATTATTCTGTCAGAATATCCTGTCTGTGCGTTTACGCCGGACCTGGTTCCATTATTTATTATTCTGTTGGAATAACCTGTCTGTGCGGTCTATCGCATGCATGGTGATTTCTTTTGTTATTCCATTCTTTATTATACTCAGTTGGTTAAGTTTTGACTTCTATACTCCATGAAATTTGTGGAATATCCTTGATAATTGCGTTTCATCTAGTATCTTTTTATGAAAATATTCTTCTAAGCATTCTTGAATTTTACTCCACAAAGCAGTATCATGTTGACAATTTGGACGTTGTTAATTCTTGGATAAATTAATTCTTGAACTTGTTTTATTGAATTCTTATATTATTGTCATCATCCTCATGTTTATAAAATGTTAAAAGTCATCTGTGGCCTGTAGTGCATAGATGGACTTGGTATGATTATGACCAGGGATTATTCGGTATAATCATGACCGTAATGTTACAAATGATGTGGTAAAAGTCCTCATTGGCCCGTAGTGCGTTGATGGACAGTTGTTGGCATGATCATGACCATTAATGAATACACGAATATCCTTGGCCGTAGTGCAGGGGTGATTCGATTATGTGGATTATTTTATTAAGCTGAGTCCCAGCGATCACAATGTTGAAAAACCTTTTAAATCATAAAAGATAGTAGAGTTTATTTTCTACTTCACTCTTTTAATGGATTGCTTGTTCCGCTGCAGTTAAACTTGATGTCTATTATATTTTATCAGTTTAACATTGTTGAAGGCTAATGATAATTTATTTTGCATTATCTTAGTCATAATATTTCTTACTGGGCTAGTTGAGCTCACCCTTTCTTTCACTGTTCTCTTCAGGAAATGAGAACGTAGCTGGGGCAAGTCGGGAAACGGAGTGATGGTCCGAATGATAGTATTAGTTAGTAGTCCTTACTATTCTGTGTAATGGTGCGTTAATAAATGTAACGAGGACTCCTTTTGAGTATGAATACTCTCTAGAAGAAAATATTTGTATTCAAACTCACAGTTTATGTTTTGTCGTATTGTACACAACAATTGCATTAGTAAGTTGTATTTGTATTCTGTACTATGTATCTGACGACCCAAGATGGGTGATGTATACCTAATTTTGGGGGCGTCACATAAATACTCACAAAATACACTCAATAATCTAGAGAGAGAAAGAGAGAAAACTTGTTTTTGGTGTGATTTTCAATTCTAACTTAGCCCTCTATTTATAGGAAAATATTAGCACGCCGAAGCAGACTTAACCTGCAACCTGATGGCTTTACCTGCTACTATTCCCACCCACCACATTTGAATAAAAATCTCAGCACATTTCTTCACCAACCAAGAGTGGGGCCCACCAATTCTAGAATTTTCCATCAAAATGATAAACTCCGAAAATTCAACAATTTCTGAACCAGTCATCTCGTAAAATTCATAATAAATCATACGTTCATTTTTAACGGTTCAAAATTTGTGGACATATACTCAACTTATATATGTATAACATATCCAAAAATTACCACGATCCAACGGTCGGATTAAAAATTATAACCCCCGCAAAATATCTCAAAAACCCTAATTTTTAATACCTTCATTCCGACAAAAATACTGATAAAAACCTCAACATTAACTCCTTCATTTTTAACCACAAAAATATATCCCTCATTTATATCCACATAAAATAAATATTTCCTTATCATATGAATCAATAATTAATTATTCACAAATAATATTACAGAATCACATTTATGACAACCAGGCCGTTCCCAAGAAAGAGGGGGCTTTCCAATAAGGATTTCTCTTTATTGACGCGCAATTAGATGACCAAACCTCTCCTTAGACAGAACTTTCTAGACACTGCCAATAATGTTATCTAATAATATTATTCAAATAATATGAATTATTGATCTGATAATGGAAAATACTGTGCAGCAACAATTATTGAAACAACAATAATATAAAATATCAACGCAATAATTATTGAATCAATAAAATAAAATATTGAACAATAACTACTGTAACAATTATTGAGTAGTGTCTTTTTACGTAAGAATCAATAATTGGTGCAATACCGTGTGCTACTGTATTTTAACCACCGGGTATTCTAACAGTATTAACGGTAACAACTACGCCGTTATTTATAAATAACTTATACTTGTCATTTTCTTCATTCAATCGCTTTCCGTTATGGGGCCCACACAAGGCTGCGCCGTCGTACGAATATTTCTCGACAGCAAGAATATTCCACGACCAAACGAATATTCCCCGACAAAATGAATATTTTATAACCACTTGCTTATTTTGCAAAATTTGCACATTTCACCCATAACCAAAGAATTATATCAAATTAACCCCTTATTATTCACAATAATATTTAGAGAAAATTTGATTTTATTCATTAATAAGTTGGGGTCTTACAGTGTCGTTGTACGAATACTCCCTGTTAAAACGAATATTCCCCGACCAATCGAATATTATATAACAACTTGCGTACTTTGTAAAATTTATAAATATTACCCACAATTATAACATTATATCAAATTAACTCCATAATATTCAAAAATGATATTTATAGAAAATTCATCTTTATTTATAAAAGTTGGGGTCTTACAGGTTTGGTCACCTAATTGCGCGCCAATAGGGAGAAATCCTTATTGGAAAGCCCCCTCTTTCCTACGAATGATCTGGTTGTTAAATATTACGAATTATAATAATGATGATAAATGTTGTTAAAAATATTGAAGAGATATTTTTATGAAGTATTTGTTATAAATTTTTTTTATTATATGGACCCCAACTTACCCATTTTACAAAATAATCGGTAGAAAATTATTCAGTATATATATATATATATATATATATACACATATATATTTGTGTGTGAGTGTGATGTGTGTGAAAGTGACATGTGAGGCGGGGCCCACATGTAGGAAAAAAAATGTGTAGGTGGGAAAGTGTGTGTACCCGTGAATGGATGTGTGAGTGGTATGGATATATATATATATATATATATATATATATATATATATATATATACAAAATGTGTGTGCTGGTGTAATGAATATATATATATGTTATAGCTTATGCCATGCCGTATAAGGCATGGTATATATATATTATATTTTATTTTAAGTTTTTGTTTTATTAGAATATTTTATTGCATAGTGTTGCATAGTAAATCAAAATTTTCAAACGTTTCAGCCGAACGAGCCCGTGAATTCGTTCTGTACGTCCATGATTAAAATTTTCAAATAGTATCCTTTCTATTCTCCTATAAATAGAATGCTTAGTCAGAATTGAAAATCACACCAGAATTAGAGAATTTTTCTTCTATAATCTTGAGCGTATTTCTTTAGAGTTTAAGGAAGCTTTGAGTGTAGTAAACAGTTCAAGTTTTCTTCAAGAATATCCCTGCCCTACCAGTCGGAATACTCTTCTTTTTAAGGTAAGGGATATTATTTTTGTTCAATACTCGCTAGAAATAATATTTTCTTCCACACTCTGTAGTATGTAAGTAATATTATTTCATTTCAGATTTCGAATTCTACACTCATTTTGTTAAGTTTTGGCTTCTATACTCCATGAAATTAATAGAATATCCTTGAAATTTGCGCTTCATCCAGTATCTTTTCATGAAAATATTATTCTGAGCATTCTTGATAAGTTTTAACTTTTTCATGTCGGAGTACTATACACGGGGTACTATTCTCAAAGTACTATTCACGGAATACTATTCACTCAGTTGCTATTCACTCGGAGTACTATTTATGATAAAAATTAATTTCTTTTCGGTCCAAATCATTTTTGATACAATATTGTTCTTGAATTTTACTCCACAAAGCAGTATCATGTTTGACAATTTGGACGTTTTTGAATTCTGGATAAATTAAATTATAAATCATTAAAATTTATCCTTTGCTTTTATTTAATTGAATTCTTATATCATTGTCATCATCCTCATGCTTATATTGTGATAAAAATTATCTTTGGCTTACGTGCATAGATGGACTGTTAATTGGTATGATTATGACCAGGAATTATTCGGTATAATCACGACCGTAACATTATAAATGATGTGGTAAAAGTCTTCATTGGCCCGTAGTGCATTGATGGACAGTTGTTGGCATGATCATGACCATTGGTAAAAACACGAATATCCTTAGCTCGTAGTGCATGGATAATTCGTGGTCGTGATACTAATGAATATCTTTGGCCTGTAGTGTAGGGATGATTCGATGATGTGGTTTATTTATTAAGTTGAGTCTCTGCGATAAAATTGATGATAAACTTTTTAAATCATAGAAGATAGTAGATATCATGCTCTACTTGACTCTTCTAATGGATTGCTTGTTCCCCTGCAGTTAAACTTGACGTTTATTATATTTTATCAGTTTAACACTATTGAAGGCTAACGATAATTTATTCTGCATTATCTTAGTCATAATATTTCTTACTGGGCTAGTTGAGCTCACCCTTTTGCTTTCATTGTTCTCTTTAAGAAATGAGAACGCAGCCGGGACTAGTCGGGGAATGGAGTGACGGTCCGAGATGGTTGTTTAGTAGTCCTCACTATTTAGTGTGATAATAAATGTAATGAGGATTGAATTTGATTTTGGATATTGTCTATGAGACAATAATCGTGTAAAAACTTTCAGCTCATGTTGTATAATTAAGTTGTATTTGTATTCAGTACCATGTATTTGGCGACTCAAGATGGGTGATGTCTACCTATTTTGGGGGCGTCACAGTTGGTATCAAAGCTTAGGGATATGATCCCTGGCTAAGATGTTAGACTAGAACTAGGGGGAGAAACGAGGAAATCCTTCGCTAGTATGACCTACCTAAGTTTATGTGTTATTTAATTGGTCGGTCAAAATATAGGAATTATATGTTGCATGTCAATTAACCTTTATTTTGTGGCAGTATTTGAAAATGACATCCGAGAATGTTGAGAATAGTAATGGAGCACATGAGACCGTTGAATCACCAATGATCAATAACCAGGAAAATGTGCATCAGGAAGGCAACAATCATCACACAAGCAACAACACTGACCAAATGATGAACGACGGAATGTTTAGGGGCTTTCTGTAATTCATGCAACATCAGGCGAGAGAGACTCCTATTCAAAATGTAGGTGGAAACACTGGCAACTCTCGGATGGTCACCGCTAAGCAGTTCAAGGAGCTGGGACCACCAGAGTTTTTGGGAGAGCCAAAACCACTTAAGGCGGAGACGTGGATAAAGCAGATCACCAAGATATTTGATGTCTTGGGATGCTCCGAGGAACAAAAGGTTCCCTTTGCCACCTTCATGTTGTGAGGAGAAAAGATTATTGGTGGGAATCCATAGAGTATACTCAACCTGCCGCACTAAAGATGTCTTGGGAGAAGTTCCAAGAACTGTTCAACGACAAGTATTTTCCCGAAAGTATTCGTCACATGAAGGAGGTAAAGTTCATCAAATTGGAGTAAAACAATATGACCGTGTCGCAGTACGAAGCTAAATTTATTGAGTTATCTCGGTTTGCGTCCCACTTGGTTGATAATGAGGAGAGAATGACGCGGATGTTTCTAAGAGGTTTGAAACCTGAGATACGTCAATACTTAATTTCTCACAAACTGTGTTTGTATTCAGATGTTGTAAATAGGGCTCAGTTATTGGAGAGCGATAATGAGTCAACCCAACTAAGAGAGAGCAACCGGCAAAATAATAATACCAGCGGTAGCAGTCATCGAAGCGGTGACAACAAACATGGAGGGAATCAACAGGCTAGAAATGGTAACCACTTCGGTGGTAATCATGGCCAAGATAATAAAAATGGACATTTCAAGAAAAGGAGACAACAATGATGGAAAGACGTTAGCTCCAACACCCGTTGTTAAGGAAGGAGAACGACCACCTATCATATGCTTCAAATACAGAGGGGAGGGACACATCAGTCCAAATTGCATGCAGCAGTCCAAAACGTGTTACAATTATGGAAGAGAAGGTCACCTAGCTCGATTTTGTCGTGCAGGGAAGCCAAGTCCAGCTGGGACGGAGGCACCAAAGGCCGTCCCAGAGAAGTTAAAGCCGATAGTTCAAGGGAGAGCATTTGTCGTAACCTCCCAAAAAGCAAGGAACCCGAACGAGGTCATCACGGGTAAGCTAATCATAAACTCTAGTGAAATCTATACCTTATTTGATACTAGTTCTACCCATTCTTTTATTTCTCCTACTTGTGCTCAACATTTAAATTTAACTATGGAGAAATTAGACTTTGACTTATCTGCTGAAACTCCGTTGGGAGAAACCTTCATTACCTACACTGTTTATAAGTCTTGTTTGATTCAAATCGGCACCCGTACATTACCTGTCAACCTTATCTCTTTGAAAATACTTGCATTTGACGTGATTCTAGGGATTGATTGGTTAACTATTCATCATGCTAAAATTAATTATTTTCGTAAGGTTGTTAGCTTTTATATTCCTAACCAACCTATTATGCGAATTCAAGCGACTAAACCACTAAAGTCAATCATTGTCATATCAAGCCATAAAGCTATTCGTTTATTGAAAAACGGATGTCAATCTTTCTTAGCCCATGTCACAGATTTAAACAAAAATACGTCAAATTTGAATGATATTTCTATTGTTAAAAAATTTCCTGACGTATTCCCTGAAGAACTTCCAGGCCTACCCCCAGAGCGTGAAATTGAATTTTGTATCGACCTTGAACCCGGTACAAAACCCATTTCCAAAACCACATATCGAATGGCTCCTGTTGAACTTCAGGAGTTAAAGACCCAACTTCAAGAATTGTTAGACATCAGTCTCATTCATCTTAGTACGTCTCCTTGTGGTGCTCCTGCTCTATTCGTGAAGAAAAAAGATGGAAATATGTGACTTTGTATTGATTATCGGGAGTTGAATCATGTCACCATCAAAAATAGGTATCCGTTACCTCGCATTGTTGACTTGTTTGACCAGTTGCAAGGTGCCAAATTCTTTTCAAAGATCGATCTTCGTTCCTGATACCATCAGTTAAAGATTAAAACTGATGACATTCCCAAGAATGCTTTCAGAACTCGGTACGGGCATTATGCATTCCTAGTCATGTCCTTTAGATTGACTAATGCTCCTGCTGCCTTCATGAACATGATGAATCGAGTATTCAAGGAATATTTGGATCACTTTGTGGTCGTCTTTATTGATGACATCCTCATTTACTCCAAAATCCGTGAAGATCATGAGCAACACTTGAGGTTGATACTCCAAAAGCTTCGTGAAAACAAGCTTTATGCCAAGTTGAAGAAATACGAGTTCTGGCTTGAGAAAGTAGCATTTCTTGGGCACGTGATATCAAATCACAGAATATCTGTTGACGCAGCAAAGATTGAAGCAATACAAAGCTGGGAGCAACCTAAGTCAGTGACCGAAGTACGTAGCTTTCTCGGCTTAGCTGGTTATTATCGGAGATTTGTAGAAGGGTTTTCTCGAATCGCTACTCCATTAACTCAGCTGACTCGGAAATATACAAAATTCGGTTGGAGCAAGGAATGTGAGAAGAGTTTTCAAGAACTCAAGAGGAGACTCATTTCAGCGCCTATTCTAACAATACCATCTGGTTCGGAGGGATTTATCATCTACAGCGATGGTTCAGGCAGAGCATTAGGATGCGTTCTCATGCAACATGAAAAAGTCATGGCCTATGCCTCACGATAACTCAAAGAATATGAGTGGAACTATCCTACTCATGATCTAGAGTTGGCAGCAGTCGTTTTTGCGCTTAAGATTTGGTGGCATTACCTGTATGGGGAGAAAGTTGAGATCTATACGGATCATAAAAGCCTCAAATATTACTTCACTCAAAAGGAACTCAACATGCGGCAACGACGTTGGCTTGAACTATTAAAAGATTATGATCATACAATTCAATACTATCCTAGAAAAGCGAACGTGGTAGCTGACGCATTGAGTAGAAGATCATATGCGGGTGCGAGTGCGATATTGTCAACGCAAAGGCCCATTTTGTATGACTTGCAAAGGATGAAAATAGAGTTAGAGACTCCAAGGATGTGACAACCCAAGAATTTAGAAAATTTTTAAAATTTTAATTAATTGATTTAAGGTTCAAAATTAGAACCTAGACAGAAAATTAGTGTATGCGTTTGAGATTTTTAAGATGGAATTTTGAGGATTTCAAAATTTTGTGAAGGATTTAAGTGAATTATTTAGGATTAAGGAATAAGTGAATATGTTCTGTATGTGGTTAAGGGTCAAGTGTTAACCAGATAAACGATATCTGTAACAATCCCTAATTATATATGAAGAACGTCAACGTTCGGTTAGAAAACTCTAGCGTTTAACAAGAAACCCTAGAAACCGGTTCTGAAAACCCTAATTTCAGTTCTAGGAATTCGAAACCCTAATTCGGTGTATAAAATCCTAAATTAGGAACTTAATGGCATAAGTGTAAATAATTATAAGATTATTTAGGGTAAAGCTTAAGTAATTAGCAAATCCTAATTTAATTACGAAATCTAATTTCTAAATTAGAAAATTAATTTTCTATTAGAAAACCTAATTCTGGGTTTAAAACCCTAAATGACCAATTACGATCATAATTGCTAAATTAACGATTTTAATTAGGAAATACTAATCCTAATTAGCGAGATTTAAATATTGATTAAGAAATTTTAATATAATTAGAAAATTCTAATTATAATTTAGAAATATTAATTTTCTATTTTTAAAATCGAAATTCAAAAATGTTAGAAATTAAATTTGTAAACCCTAAGGGTTTCAAAACCTAAATCCTAAATTTTTCCAAACCCTAAATCATAATCCAAACCCTAAACCCTAAGGGTTTGGCCAATATCCAAATTACCATTAAAATGTTATGCAAAAAGACTAAAATGCCCTTACTTGTAAGCTTAAAGTTGTTCTAGAAATTGCATGACTCATCTTGTTAGGTATTGACCATGTGCCTTAAAATCTCCCAAGATCAGATCTTAAATGCCACCTTGCAACATTAGATACATTATAAGTAAAAATCAAAGATTTAAAAGTAAGAAATCTTACTTTATTTCTCATCTTGTCCAAGTCCTTTCTCTCTCTAACTTTTCAAAATCTAGAGTGATAGAGAGTTAAAAGTTGAGCAATGATCAGTTAATAGCAAGCCAAGAACAGGAACAAAAATCAGAAATTAAAAATCAAAGCCTCAAAGGTATAAACCCTAATTTTTAAAATCTTTTGATTTGATGTTAAAAGTTAAAATTGGTTGGTCACAAATGTGTTAGAGGGTGTTTTTGATTGATCTGGGTTGTTAGATCAAGGATCCATAATGTGAGGACCCCAAACTCGGGTACTTAAAACCCGAACTCGGTTCTTCACGATACCATTTCTATGAACGGAATAATACTAATAATAATAACAATAATATAAAAGTCAACTTAATTTACATAATTATCAGAGTCTGAATCCTAAGTATGTAACCTTTAAACATTCATTACAACCCATGATAAATAATTAATACCATTGTCTTACTAATAGTTAACTATTACATAACACCAACTCATTCTGCAACTTTCCCTTTCCCTTTGCTCTTAGTCGAGCTCTCTGGTAGTTCACACTAAGCTGAAAACATTTAAATTAAGTAAGGATGAGCATTTGAGTGCCCAACAAGTAATAGAAGTTATATATATATATATATATATATATATATATATATATATATATATATATATATATATATATTCTGAAATAATTTAAATATTTTCTTTGTACTATTCTTCTACAACATGTCAATAGTTGTGAAGTATTCTGAACCAATAATAATAACATTACAACTCTCTTTCAAAGTTTTGAAATTTCGTATAGACTATATCTGGGGTATGGTGACATGCCATGAACATTGTTTTAAATTTTCGATAGGGTAAGACAGAAATTTATCTGCAAACCGTCATAACTTACGGGCACGGGGGGTGATCAGCCCGTTATGCCCTGCATTGATCAATACTACATTGCTAGAACGATATTATCGTTCATCCTTTGTCCGCCGGAGCGCATAAAAATTTTCCCGTGTAGGGATGTTCATACATGTCTGGGTTCTAAATCAAAGGTTTTATCTTGTCAACAATAATCTATAATTCAACATATATGTATACGGGTAATTAACAAAGGTATATCAACATGTGATTAAATACAATGATTATCCAAGTGGGGACACTTGTTTAACCATTTTTAGAAATTAACGAACAGAATATATATATATATATATATATATATATATATATATATATATATATATATATATATATATATATATATATATATATATATATATATATCTGAGTTACCATATACTAACATGTTGATATTCAAGGAGCTTATATAATATAAGGTTAATAATCTGTACCATAATAATATAGTTTAAAAATATTCTTACTCACATCCATTGCATAAAGAAAATGCAAAAGTTAAATACTTACCTGAAGCGCTGCTTACAACTTGTAATTAAGATCTATCGCTTATCTCACGACCTAACATTAATAAGATCGTTCGTTCGATTAGAATAACATACTATAACACATAACACTGCTTATTGCAGACAGCACACAACCTAATCACATTAGCACATATGTTTAATAACCATTGAATCACAAATAATCACTTATCTAATCACATTATCTAAGTTCAGATCAATTTCTAAAATATGTCGGTGTACCGACAACTTTATCGGGTAATTATCGAGTCTAAGACTCTATTCTGCAACTCAATATCCGTACGTAACAGTCATATTATTTTTAAATGTCTTATAATAAATTTTAAAATAATTATCATAATTTATCACAAAATTTCAAACATCGGAATCACATTAAAATGATTTAAATACTAATCAATTCTATTATCATTAATATTTAATTAGTATTAAACTATTAATGAAATTATTTCTAAAATATTAAAGTTATTTATAATAACTTGAAATACTTTTAAAGTATTAAAATTACCCTTAAATGATTTTTAAAACATTTAAAATCATTTCTAAATAATTACCATTAATATTAAGGTATTAATATTCTATTTATGAAAATATTAAATGTCATTATTCATAACTTAAAATATTTTTAATTCATTTCTATCCCTTTTAAATGATTTTTAAATTAATAAAACCATTTATAAACTTTTTATTTAATATAATTATTAAACAAATTTAATATCATTAGTAATAACTTAATAATCATTAATATTTAATTATTAATAAAATTATCCTTTAAATATTAAAAGTTATATTTTATAACTTAAAATATTTTTAAACACTTTATTTTCATTTAAAATGATTTTTAATATAATAAAATCATTTTTAATTAATTTATTTAATTCATTTAGTAAATAAATTAATTACCATTAATATCAATTTATTAATGAAATTTATCACAAAATATTAAAAGTCATTAAAAATAACTTAAAATATTTTTTTATATCATAATATAATTTTTAATGATTTTTCCAATATTAAAATCATTTTTAAATAATTTATTTAATATTATAATTAAATAAATTAAATACTTTTAATATTTCAAAAATATTAAATATTTATGAAATATATTTAAAATAATTAAAAACTAATTTTCGGAATTTAATTTAATTTTTTATAATTTATTTTATATTTTTAATAATTTAAATCTAATTTTTCTATTTTTTTTATTAATTTCCGAAAAATAATAAGCTATCTGTCGCTAAAGGCCACCTATAGCAACAGAACCGTCGCTATAGGTGTTCTTCATGTTCTTCATGCATTCCCAGAACTTCATGCTAGAAACCGAGTGACCATGTTTGACCGAAATTAAATTCGTATGTGATGTGATTCTGGACATGTTGTTGATCAGATAATGTAGTACAAGTACAAGACTACACGATACAACAAACAACATCATCAAAACATGCATAACCAACGAGATCTGTAGCTTGAACATGCTGTCAGAGCTGTTCTTCATTTTCTAGGTTACCCAGAAATGAAGAACAGTTCAACTGGCTCGTTTTGGGCTTCCATAACTTGTTGAGCTTGTAATGTTTTTGTGATTTAAAGGTTGCAGTGCGTAGCCAACATGACAAGGAAGAGTTCTATTACACTAAATCACTGAAACAACAACAGATCAAACATAAAAAGGCCGGTCAAACCATGTCAGACGACATGGTCATGCATTTTCTGGGTTACCCAGAAAACAGCTTCCATGTTCGTCTGTCCTAGTTTGACCATACACTGCAATCAACCAATTTTATATTCAGGATATTTTAAGGCATAAACGCATAGTATAAACTACATACTAAAACTTAGATAACACAAAAACAACAAAACTCCAATAAACAAACAGATCAAGACGGTTGAAAATGTTGTCAGGCCATTTCTGGGCTGTTTCTGGGTTACCCAGAAACGCCCGGTCATAGCCGGTCAACGCCATTTGACCAAAAATATCTTGCAATCTGGACTATATCACAGACTGATTCTTGTTCCAGATACCAGACCACATGTCAGACTACACATATCAACTTAAAAACGACATAAATCATAAACGAGTAAGGATCTGTGGCCACAGACATTCGTTGTCAGACCACAGAACCAAGTTTTTCCAGATTTTTGAAAAACACAAATCCGAGCTTCTAAATGTTATGGATCCAACATTTAGCAACCCAGATCGTCAAAATGGACTACAACCAACATATTCTAACAATAAAAATTAACATCTAACACAGAATCGATGGACAGAATTTATGCTATGGTTTTATACCTTTCTTTGAAAAATTTCTTATTTTGTGTTGCTGATCTGTTTATGGTGAACGTGGGGCTTTGATTTGGGACTAATATAGCTTATATTTTCGGAGGTTTGGAGCTTGAGAGAGAAGGTTTGGGTGTTGGACAAAATAAGTGAACAAAAAATGATTTTCTCTCTCTCTTCAATCTATATATAGACCAACAAGGTGCATGAATGGCTGATGAAGGTAACTTGTTGCTGTGATTTTAAGCATGTGGAGGGGTTATGAGTTACTCACCAACTCACCTAAATGTCAAAACCTATTCTATAGCTTTAATAATGCAAAAGGGGCATAATGGTCTTTTGATAAATTATTTTAATGGCATAATTAGAACTTGGCAAACCCTTAGGGTTTAACCCTTAGGGCTTAACCCTAAGGTTTAGCACAAAACAATAATAAGATTTAGCAATTAGAGTTTGCACAAAAATAAATAAAATCAAATAAAAATTAACTAAATTTTAGTTTCAAAAATTTTGAAATTAGGGTTTCCTAATTATGATTAATTATCACTACTAAAAATTTGACATATAGCGACGAGCTATAGTGACGGTCGGCACGGAACCGTCGCTATAGGGTATCTATAGCGACGGTCGGCACGGAACTGTCGGTATAGAGGGTTTTTTTTAACATAAAACCATCCCACTTTCCCCCAAATCATATCTTCACCCTTTCTCTCTCTCATCTCTTTCAGGCGCTTTCTCATCCCCAATTCCTTCATTTCCTCATCTCTCCTCTCATTTCCACCCTCATTTCCTCATCTCCTCTCGTCGCCGTCCTGTCGTCTTTTGACGACGAGATCTGTGGCTCAAGTGAGGAGTCGGTGTATGGTGAGTTCGTGGCTAGGGTTTCGGATCGGGGTAGACGCCAAATGTTTATGGTATGCTTCTAAATTTGATAATTAATAAAATTTGAAATGATATTTATGGATTTTATAGAGTTATAGTTTGTAATTTCATTTTGATTTTCAAACATGAAATGTAGCATAAGATACCTTGGATAAATTTGGTGAGAGTTTGAGAGTTTGGATAAATTTGGTGAGAGTTTGAGATAACCTATTTGAGAAATTTTCAGGCAGGCACTATTTGTTCCGAACGTATCAGTGTATAACAAGGTCGGGACCAGTGCCTTACAACCAACTGATTCCCAGGTTCATGTGTCATGGCAGTTGACTCTACAAAGATTATACGAGTACATTACCCATGGTGAAAAAGGTGCTAATATTATTCTTAAAAAAATATTTTCCTGCTTCAGGTATTGTTAGTCTTGACATCACATAACATTTAATATTTCCTTGTGTAATTGGTACTAAGAAAAAATTAGAGCATTATGGATACACTAGTAATTCACAATAGGTTTCATGTGTTTGGATTTTTGTAGTATGTCAGATATGTGTGAAATATTTGTAGATGCAGATTCTTGACAATGGATATTTAACTTAAACAGACATGATGGGATGTTGTGGTAATATTTTTATTTTCATAACTTTTTACCATAGTTCATTATGATGAAATTGTGGGATATTTCTAAATCTTGCCCAAGTGGAATTAGCCAGTGTATATCAACTGTGATTGTTTTCTATTTCTGTGGTAACTTATAAACTTGGAAGAACTGAGTTGTTGAATTAGATAACTTTTGTACCTTTTATGTGTGTTAAGCTGCTATTCTTTGTGATGCTTATTCTAAAGGGTTAAGCTTTATAGTTAGATTTCTCAAATTGTAGAATCTTCAACTTATATTCTAAATGCACCTGCAGATGCAGTTTTCCACTAATGGCATATGTTGTTTAAGTCGATTAATTCTGTTTTTGGAATTTTTAGATTTGTGTTGGCTAGTAGCATTTCATCTTATGTGCATCATATCCCAGTCGTTTATTGCAACAATATATTATGATATTGAATTAAAAAAATTGACACCAATTTGTTCTGGCATCCAGGGGTGCACATATGTTGTAGCATCATCCAAGAATACCTTGTGAACCGTATGAAGTTCTCAACTAAGGGCAACAGATTACTATAAGGTCAGCTATAAGTTTATTTTTGTAGTTTCAATGTGTTGGTTTCTTGGAAATATGCTGCTCCACTTGTTGCTGCACACACAGACACAAGTTTAGAGTTCTATTTTTATCTTCTAATCTTTGGTTGATTTGTCAGGTTCTTATAACTGCCCACATTCTAATGCTAACTTGCAGTTGTAGTGTTGCACCCATTACAAATATTTTGCACAAGAGAAAACCATTTTGCACATAATCAAATTAAATTTGCTCTAAATTTGTTTAAGCAATTGTTAAGTCTTGAGTTGAGTTGTAATGTGAATGATTTTAAATGATGTATATAATTTTTTTTATGTTTTACTTTATAGTGTACTTGTGTTTGTTGAATAAATGTGCATTATTAATTAATATTTTTTTTGAAATCTAAAAAGTCTATAGCGACGGTCGCCGACCGTCGCTATAGTCCTAAAGACCGTCGCTATAGGGTTTACCGACGGCTTCTATGGCGACGGTCGGCGACCGTCGCTAAAACCTATAGCGACGGTCTTTAGGCCTATAGCGACGGTCGGCGACCGTCGCTGTAGGTCGATTTTCTAGTAGTGTATCTAATTACCTTATATAGTAACATTAGGATTTAGATCATATAATTATCATTAACATTGCTAAAATAGCAATTAAGGTTTACGATTTTGATAATTAGGGTTACCAATTTATAATTAGGTTTTCTAATTATCAAATTAGGGTTTAAAATTTTAGGATTTCCAAAATTAGCAATTGAGATTATAATACTTGCTAATTAATCACATTAACACAATTACAACCAATCTCGAACTCTAATTTAAATTTCAAATTAGGGTTCCTCATTTCCAAAAAATATTTAGGATTTCTAGATTATAATTAGGGTTTTTCTAGAAATTATGGTTTCTAGAATTTTAATTAGGGTTCACCTAATTAATACATTTCATACACGACATAAATTATATAACACACCTATATAACAATCTTACAGTCTAATTTGGATCTCAAATTAGGGTTTAGCATTATTACTAGGATTTAACAAGAAACGTCAATTATATATGAAATGTAACAAACCCTAATTATATATGAAGAACGTCAACGTTCGGTTAGAAAACCCTAGCGTTTAACAAGAAATCCTAGAAACTGGTTTTGAAAATCCTAATTTCAGTTCTAGGAATTTTAAACCCTAATTCGGTGTATAAAATCCTAAATTGGGAAATTAATGGCGTAAGTGTAAATAATTATAAGATTATTTAGGGTAAAGCTTAATTAATTAGCAAACTCTAATCTAATTACGAAATCTAATTTCTAAATTAGAAAATTAATTTTCTATTAGAAAACCTAATTCTGGGTTTAAAACCCTAAATGACCAATTACGATCATAATTGCTAAATTAACGATTTTAATTAGGAAATACTAATCCTAATTAGCGAGATTTAAAAATTGATTAAAAAATTTTAATATAATTAGAAAATTCTAATTATAATTTAGAAATATTAATTTTCTATTTTTAAAACCGAAATTCAAAAATGTTAGAAATTAAATTTGTAAACCCTAAGGGTTTCAAAACCTAAACCCTAAATTTTTCCAAACCCTAAACCATAACCCAAACCCAAAACCCTAAGGGTTTGGCCAATATCCAAATTACCATTAAAATGTTATGCAAAAAGACTAAAATGCCCTTACTTGTAAGCTTAAAGTTTTTCTAGAAATTGCATGACTCATCTTGTTAGGTATTGACCATGTGCCTTAAAATCTCCCAAGATCAGATCTTAAATGCCACCTTGCAACATTAGATACATTATAAGTAAAAATCAAAGATTTAAAAGTAAGAAATCTTACTTTATTTCTCATCTTGTCCAAGTCCCTTCTTTCTCTAACTTTTCGAAATCTAGAGTGATAGAGAGTTAAAAGTTGAGCAATGATCAGTTAATAGCAAGCCAAGAACAGGAACAAAAATCAGAAATTAAAAATCAAAGCCTCAAAGGTATAAACCCTAATTTTTAAAATCTTTTGATTTGATGTTAAAAGTTGAAATTGGTTGGTTACAAATGTGTTAGAGGGTGTTTTTGAGTGATCTGGGTTGTTAGATCAAGGATCCATAATGTGAGGACCCCAAACTCGGGTACTTGAAACCCGAACTCGGTTCTTCACGATACCATTTCTATGAGCGGAATAATACTAATAATAATAACAATAATATAAAAGTCAACTTAATTTACATAATTATCAGAGTCTGAATCCCAAGTACGTAACCTTTAAACATTCATTACAACCCATGATAAATAATTAATACCATTGTCTTACTAATAGTTAACTATTACATAACACCAACTCATTCTGCAACTTTCCCTTTCCCTTTGCTCTTAGCCGAGCTCTCTGGTAGTTCACACTAAGCTGAAAACATTTAAATTAAGTAAGGATGAGCATTTGAGTGCCCAACAAGTAATAGAAATTATATATATATTCTGAAATAATTTAAATATTTTCTTTGTACTATTCTTCTACAACATGTCAATAGTTGTGAAGTATTCTGAACCAATAATAATAACATGACAACTCTCTTTCAAAGTTTTGAAATTTCGTATAGACTATATCTGGGGTATGGTGACATGCCATGAACATTGTTTTAAATTTTCGATAGGGTAAGACAAAAATTCATCTGTAAACCGTCATAACTTACGGGCACGGGGGGTGATCAACCCGTTATGCCCTGCATTGATCAATACTACATTGCTAGAACGATATTATCGTTCATCCTTTGTCCGCCGGAGCGCATAAAAATTTTTCCGTGTAGGGATGTTCATACCTGTCTGGGTTCTAAATCAAAGGTTTTATCTTGTCAACAATAATCTATAATTCAACATATATGTATACAGGTAATTGACAAAGGTATATCAACATGTGATTAAATACAATGATTATCCAAGTGGGGACACTTGTTTAACCATTTCTAGAAATTAACGAACAGAATATATATATCTGAGTTACCATATACTAACATGTTGATATTCAAAGAGCTTATATAATATAAGGTTAATAATCTGTACCATAATAATATAGTTTAAAAATATTCTTACTCACATCCATTGCATAAAGAAAATGCAAAGGTTAGATACTTGCCTGAAGCGCTGCTTACAACTTGTAATTAAGATCTATCGCTTATCTCACGACCTAACATTAATAAGATCGTTCGTTCGATTAGAACAACATACTATAACACATAACACTGCTTATTGCAGTCAGCACATAACCTAATCACATTAGCACATATGTTTAATAACCATTGAATCACAAATAATCACTTATCTAATCACATTATCTAAGTTCAGATCAATTTCTGAAACATGTCGGTGTACCGACAACTTTATCGGGTAATTATCGAGTCTAAGACTCTATTCTGCAACTCAATATCCGTACGTAACAGTCATATTATTTTTAAATGTCTTATAATAAATTTTAAAACAATTATCATAATTTATCACGAAATTTCAAACATCGGAATCACATTAAAATGATTTAAATACTAATCAATTCTATTATCATTAATATTTAATTAGTATTAAACTATTAATGAAATCATTTCTAAAATATTAAAGTTATTTATATTAACTTGAAATACTTTTAAAGTATTAAAATTACCCTTAAATGATTTTTAAAACATTTAAAATCATTTCTAAATAATTACCATTAATATTAAGGTATTAATATTCTATTTATCAAAATATTAAAAGTCATTATTCATAACTTAAAATATTTTTAATTCATTTCTATCCCTTTTAAATGATTTTTAAATTAATAAAACCATTTATAAACTTTTTATTTAATATAATTATTAAATAAATTTATAATCATTAGTAATAACTTAATAATCATTAATATTTAATTATTAATGAAATTATCCTTTAAATATTAAAAGTTATATTTTTTAACTTAAAATATTTTTAAACACTTTATTTTCATTTAAAATGATTTTTAATATAATAAAATCATTTTTAATTAATTTATTTAATTCATTTAGTAAATAAATTAATTACCATTAATATCAATTTATTAATGAAATTTATCACAAAATATTAAAAGTCATTAAAAATAACTTAAAATATTTTCTTATATCATAATATAATTTTTAATAATTTTTCTAATATTAAAATTATTTTTAAATAATTTATTTAATATTATTATTAAATAAATTAAATACTTTTAATATTTCAAAAATATTAAATATTTATGAAATATATTTAAAATAATTAAAAACTAATTTTTGGAATTTAATTTAATTTTTTATAATTTATTTTGTATTTTTAATAATTTAAAACTAATTTTTCTATTTTTTTATTAATTTCCGGAAAATAATAAGCTATCTGTCGCTAAAGGCCACCTATAGCGACAGAACCGTCGCTATAGGTGTTCTTCATGTTCTTCATGCATTCCCAGAACTTCATGCCAGAAACCGAGTGACCATGTTTGACCGAAATTAAATTCGTGTGTGATGTGATTCTGGACATGTTGTTGATCAGATAATGTAGTACAAGTACAAGACTACACGATACAACAAACAACATCATCAAAACATGCATAACCAACGAGATCTGTAGCCTTGAACAAGCTGTCAGAGCTGTTCTTCATTTTCTGGGTTACCCAAAAATGAAGAACAGTTCAACTGGCTCGTTTTGGGCTTCCATAACTTGTTGAGCTTGTAATGTTTTTGTGATTTAAAGGTTGCAGTGCGTAGCCAACATGACAAAGAAGAGTTCTATTACACTAAATCATTGAAACAACAACAGATCAAACATAAAAAGGCCAGTCAAACCATGTCAGACGACATGGTCAAGCATTTTCTGGGTTACCCAGAAAACAGCTTCCATGTTCGCCTGTCCTAGTTTGACCATCCACTGCAATCAACCAGTTTTATATTCAGGATATTTTAAGGCATAAACGCATAGTATAAACTACATACTACAACTTAGATAACACAAAAACAACAAAACTCCAATAAACAAACAGATCAAGACGATTGAAAATGTTGTCAGGCCATTTCTGGGCTGTTTCTGGGTTACCCAGAAACGCCCGGTCATGGCCGGTTAACGCCATTTGACCTAAAATATCTTGCAATCTGGACTATATCACAGACTGATTCTTGTTCCAGATACCAGACCACATGTCAGACTACACATATCAACTTAAAAACGACATAAATCATAAACGAGTAAGGATCTATGGCCACTGACATTTGTTGTCAGACCACAGAACCAAGTTTTTCTAGATTTTTGAAAAACACAAATCCGAGCTTCTAAATGTTATGGATCCAATATTTAGCAACCCAGATCGTCAAAATGGACTACAACCAACATATTCTAACAATAAAAATTAACATCTAACACAGAATCGATGGACAGAATTTATGCTATGGTTTTATACCTTTCTTTAAAAAATTTCTGATTTTGTGTTGCTGATCTGTTTATGGTGAACGTGGGGCTTTGATTTGGGACTAATATAGCTTACATTTTCGGAGGTTTGGAGCTTGAGGGAGAAGGTTTGGGTGTTGGACAAAATAAGTGAACAAAAAATGATTTTCTCTCTCTCTTCAATCTATATATAGACCAACAAGGTGCATGAATGGCTGATGAAGGTGACTTGTTGCTGTGATTTTTAGCATGTGGAGTGGCTATGAGTTAGTCACCAACTCACCTAAATGTCAAAACCTATTCTATAGCTTTAATAATGCAAAAGGGGCATAATGGTCTTTTGATAAATTATTTTAATGGCATAATTGGAACTTGGCAAACCCTTAGGGTTTAACCCTTAGGGCTTAACCCTAAGGTTTAGCACAACACAATAATAAGATTTAGCAATTAGAGTTTGCACAAAAATAAATAAAATCAAATAAAAATTAACTAAATTTTAGTTTCTAAAATTTTGAAATTAGGGTTTCCTAATTATGATTAATTATCACTACTAGAAATTTGACATATAGCGACGAGCTATAGTGACGGTCGGCACGGAACCGTCGCTATAGGGTATCTATAGCGACGGTCGGCACGGAACCGTCGGTATAGAGGGTTTTTTTTAACATAAAATCATCCCACTTTCCCCCAAATCATATCTTCACCCTTTCTCTCTCTCAGCTCTCTCAGGCACTTTCTCATCCCCAATTCCTTCATTTCCTCATCTCTCCTCTCATTTCCACCCTCATTTCCTCATCTCCTCTCGTCGCCGCCCTGTCGTCTTTTGACGACGAGCTCTATGGCTCAAGTGAGGAGTCGGTGTATGGTGAGTTCGTGGCTAGGGTTTCGGATCGGGGTAGACGCCAGATGTTTATGGTATGCTTCTAAATTTGATAATTAATAAAATTTGAAATGATATTTGTGGATTTTATAGAGTTATAGTTTGTAATTTCATTTTGATTTTCAAACATGAAATGTAGCATAAGATACCTTGGATAAATTTGGTGAGAGTTTGAGAGTTTGGATAAATTTGGTGAGAGTTTGAGATAACCTATTTGAGAAATTTTCAGGCAGGCACTATTTGTTCCGAACGTATCAGTGTATAACAAGGTCGGGACCAGTGCCTTACAACCAACTGATTCCCAGGTTCATGTGTCATGGCAGTTGACTCTACAAAGATTATGTGAGTACATTACCCATGGTGAAAAAGGTGCTAATATTATTCTTAAAAAAATATTTTCCTGCTTCAGGTATTGTTAGTCTTGACATCACATAACATTTAATATTTCCTTGTGTAATTGGTACTAAGAAAAAATTAGAGCATTATGGCTACACTGGTAATTCACAATAGGCTTCATGTGTTTGGATTTTTGTAGTATATCAGATATGTGTGGAATATTTGTAGATGCAGATTCTTGACAATGGATATTTAACTTAAACAGACATGATGGGATGTTGTGGTAATATTTTTATTTTCATAACTTTTTACCATAGTTCATTATGATGAAATTGTGGGATTTTTCTAAATCTTGCCCAAGTGGAATTAGCCAGTGTAAATCAACTGTGATTGTTTTCTGTTTCTGTGGTAATTGATAAACTTGGAAGAACTGAGTTACTGAATTAGATAACTTTCGAACCTTTTATGTGTGTCAAGCTGCTATTCTTTGTGATGCTTATTCTAAAGGGTTAAGCTTTATAGTTAGATTTCTCAAATTGTAGAATCTTCAACTTGTATTCTAAATGCACCTGCAGATGCAGTTTTCCACTAATGGCATATGTTGTTTGAGTCGATTAATTCTGTTTTTGGAATTTTTAGATTTGTGTTGGCTAGTAGCATTTCATCTTATGTGCATCATATCCCAGTCGTTTATTGCAACAATATATTATGGTATTGAATTAAAAAAATTGACACCAATTTGTTCTGGCATCCAGGGGTGCACATATGTTGTAGCATCATTCCAAGAATACCTTGTGAACCATATGAAGTTCTCAACTAAGGGCAATGGATTACTATAAGGTCAGCTATAAGTTTATTTTTGTAGTTTCAATGTGTTGGTTTCTTGGAAATATGCTGCTCCACTTGTTGCTGCACACACAAACACAAGTTTAGAGTTCTGTTTTTATCTTCTAATCTTCGGTTGATTTGTCAGGTTCTTGTAACTGCCCACATTCTAATGCTAACTTGCAGTTGTAGTGTTGCACCCATTACAAATATTTTGCACAAGAGAAAACCATTTTGCACATAATCAAATTAAATTTGCTCTAAATTTGTTTAAGCAATTGTTAAGTCTTGAGTTGAGTTGTAATGTGAATGATTTTAAATGATGTATATAATTTTTTTTATGTTTTACTTTATAGTGTACTTGTGTTTGTTGAATAAATGTGCATTATTAATTAATATTTTTTTTTAAATCTAAAAAGTCTATAGCGACGGTCGCCGACCGTCGCTATAGTCCTAAAGACCGTCGCTATAGGGTTTACCGACGGCTTCTATGGCGACGATCGGTGATCGTCGCTAAAACCTATAGCGACGGTCTTTAGGCCTATAGCGACGGTCGGCGACCGTCGCTGTAGGTCGATTTTCTAGTAGTGTCTAATTGCTTTATATAGTAACATTAGAATTTAGATCATATAATTATCATTAACATTGCTAAAATAGCAATTAAGGTTTACGATTTTGATAATTAGGGTTACCAATTTATAATTAGGTTTTCTAATTATCAAATTAGGGTTTAAAATTTTAGGATTTCCAAAATTAGCAATTGAGATTATAATACTTGCTAATTAATCACATTAACACAATTACAACCAATTTCGAACTCTAATTTAAATTTCAAATTAGGGTTCCTCATTTCCAAAAATTATTTAGGGTTTCTAGATTATAATTAGGGTTATTCTAGAAATTAGGGTTTCTAGAATTTTAATTAGGGTTCACCTAATTAATACATTTAATACACGACATAAATTATATAACACACCTATAAAACAATCTTGCACTCTAATTTGGATCTCAAATTAGGGTTTAGCATTATTACTAGGGTTTGGTCATAATACACCGTAATTGACCTACCATTATCAAACGGAAATACAGTACATATTTATAGCACTGAAAAATCAAAATATAATTAATATTATATTATTATTCTCATACCTTAATAATAATCTAAAATTAGGGTTTGGATTCCATATCTGATTTATTCTTCATATTTAACCTTAACAATTAAGGTAAAATAATTAACTTAATAACTTATACTAAAATTCATATAATAAAATAATTATTCTAATTATTCTAAAAATCACTTCATATATTATTTAAATAATATATGCTTATATTTTCATGGAAAATAATTAATAAAAACATTTCTACCATAATTTTAATTATTATAAGAATATACTTTATAATAATCAAAAATTCTAAAATAAATTCATTTGTAAATATTTATGTAATAAATATATTTTTATTTACCACATAAATACATATATACAATATCTTGTACAAATCCTCATCCTTAAAAAAAATTTATACGTAAAATTTCTTATTTATTTATATAGAAAATATCGGATTGTCAAACATAACATCTAGAGGCACGAAAATCAAAATTTTAAAACTGGTCAAGAACCCTAATTTTGTTGTCTGACAAGCAAATGTCAGAGCTCTTAGATTCTTGTGTGTTTTATGTTTTTGGACTTGTTCTCTGCCATGTGGTCTTTGTTCTGAAACTGGAATCAGGGATTTATCGTGTCTAGATTGCATGTTAGGATCGGTCAAACAGCGTTGACCGATCATGGGAGTAAGCGCTTCTGGGTAACCCAGAATTTCAGTAACGTCTGACAAGAAGTTCAAGGCCTCAGATCTGGCTTCTGGCAGGTTATTAGGACATGTTTGTGTACTTCACTTGTAGTCTGATATAAGGACTACAATATCGAGCTTTTATATCACCCATATCGTACATAGATTAAACATTATGCAGGGTCAAAGTAGCCTTGACTACCAGTTTTGTCAAAATCTGGAAAAAACCCAGAAACTTCATATCCGATTTTTCTAACATAGTTTGACTGACATAGATCTTACTATTTTGATGATGTTAAGTTGATCTATTGAATTTTTGTTGTACCTTGACACTAGTACTACATGTTTGAACCATCAAACCACATGAAGCAAAACCAGAACATATATATAATCGAGCATCAAAGTAGGTACTCGAAACTGTCTGAGCCCAGAAAACCCAGATTGTTCGTGACAGCAACTTTGGAGGCTTTGATTTCCTTGTTGTGATGTTGTTTAACCAAAGTGTTGGTTGGATATTGTAGTGGGACATTAATACTACAATATCAAAGTTTTAGATAACCCAGAACATAATCAGATTGGATTTTAGGAGTGGTCAAACGTGCACCCTTAAACACTGCCTTGTCAGTGTTCTTGAGGCCAAGAACACCTATAGCGACAGAAAGTGTCGCTATAGCCATTTAGCGACAGTTTTATTATTATTTATTTTCTGATTTTCTAAAAATTATTTAAAAATAGATAAAAATAGTTTTTAATTATTAAAAATACAAAATAAATTCTGAAAAATTATTTTAAATTCTGAAAAATAGTTTTTAATTATTTAGAGTATATTTCATAAATATTTAATATTTTTGGAATATAAATGGTATTTAATTTATTTAATTATAATATTAAATAAATTATTTAAAAATGATTTTAATACATAAAAATCATGAAAAATAATATTAAAATTTTCCTATAAATAGAGGGCTAAGTTAGAATTGAAAATCACACCAGAAACAAGTTTTCTCTCTTTCTCTCTCTAGATTATTGAGTGTATTTTGTGAGTATTTAGATACTTTGAGAGTTTCTATTCATCAGAGCAAGTTTCTTTCAGCCTTATACCGGTATTCCGACCAGAAGTACTGATATTTTGAGGTAAGGGATATTATTTTCTTCTTAATGATATTATTTTCTTCAATATCATTATGCTGAAATATTGATATGAGTTTTTATCAAATTTGGAACTTTTTGTGTCGGGGGTTACTATTCACGTATACGGCACTATTCACGTATACGGCACTATTCACGAATACGGCACTATTCACCGAAAAATAAAATTTTCCCTTTTTGTCCAAGATGTCTATTATGGTTACTATCTTTGATTGTATCCATGTTTTGATCTTTATTTTTGAATTCTGCTTCACAATTGATTATTATGAAGTATTATTGATCTTGGATAAACTGTTATACGAATCCCTACTATTTGTCCTTCTGTCTCATTGGATTCGTTCTCTTTAAGATATTTTTCATCATCCTCAGTCCTAAATGATGATATTACTGAATATCTTTGGCCTGTAGTGCAAAGATGTATAATTACTTGATGAATATCTTTGGCCTGTAGTGCAAAGATGAACAGGTGTTGAGATGAACATGACCGACTGATGATACAAATGAATATCTTTGGCCTGTAGTGCAAAGATGAATATTTGGTTAAAGATGATTATTAATTGATGTTACAGGGATAAAATATTGATGATGGACTTTTAAATCTTAGAAGATAGTAGAATTCTTTCTCTACTTGACTCTTCTAATGGTTTGCTGTTTCCGCTGCAGTTGTTGATCTAAAACTTGTTGTCGATTATATTTTATCAGATTTTTCCCTGTTGAAGACTAACGATAATTTGTTGTATATTATCTTAGTCATAATATTCTTTACTGGGCTAGTTGAGCTCACCCTTTTTCTTTTTGTTCCATTTTTCTTCTCAGGAGGTGAGAACATAGCAGGATCTAGTCGGGGTATGGAGTGATGGTTCTAGAAAGATGTATTAGCAGTCCTCACTATTTCTGTAAAATAGTGTTTGAATAATTGTAATGAGGATTTATTTGAGTGTGGATATTGTCTAGAAGACAATATTTGTATTTAAACTCAGTATGTGTTGTCGTATTTTGCACGACAATTGTATTATTGAAGTTGTAGTTTGCTTTCTGTACCATGTATTTGGCGACTCAGAATGGGTGTTGTATACCTATTCTGGGGGCGTCACAAGACTCATAAGTTAAAGCTGAGATGAACAACCCTATTTTAGGGGATTATTTACGCGAAAGCGTTAAGATGTTTGTGAAAGTAGTATGCATACAAGACAATCATATATGATGATAAAGCATATATTTTGCAATCAATCTTATTTATTTATTAATAAAAGAATTAATTATTAAAGGCATTTATTATCTACATGGTGTTGTTTTAATAATATGTGATAAACACATAGTTTTAAGCAATGCTTTTAAAATCATGATGAGATCATGCTAATGAGATCTAAATTCTTAGATAGCTTAAAACTAAAATGTTCTCAATCAATGGATTACTAAAAAAGGAGATTAGTGAATCCGGATAGATTGGTACATACGTTGCTGATAAGTAGATTTTATACCTACTTATCTGGTATCTATTACTTAAATTAGTTGCTTAAACTAATGTTTTGTAGTTACTTTACATGCATTGTGTGTGCATTTCATACATTTTATGTTATTTTGTAGGCTATGACACAACATTGGTATAAAGAAGCAAGGAAAAGCCATTCAAACATCTTTTGGACTAAAATATGCAAGCAAATAGAAGAAAGGAAGATTTTAGGGCTTTTAACACCAAGTTGAATGCATGTTCTTGGCTTGGAACTTAAAATTTATTGTATATCTACTTCTTAGCTTTCTGGAACAACTTGAATCATCCCAATCGAAGTTCGGATGCGAGAGTTACGGCCTTTTTATCAACAAAGATCATAGCTCAAAGTTGTCCTACTTGCAATTTACATAGCATCTAATTCAAGCCCAATTTTGATCTTGATCCGGCCAGAATCTATCAATTCTCAAAGCATGAAAGTTGTAGATCTCGTCGATATCTTCGATTTGATAGGTGACAAGCTCCGTAACTCCTAGCGGATCAAAAGTTATACCTATTTTACAAAAGGACGTCGTAGCAGAAAATAGATCAGCGCGGGGCATGGCAGAAACGGCGCAGGGCGCACCAGGCCATCAGAAATTCTGCTACAGTAGCGCGGGGTGCACCGGTAGACGGGGAGAGAGCAAATTTGAGTGATATGTTGTCCAATTTGAGCTAGAATAGGATTGTTAGTTGCCTAACTTGATAGGGTTTCCATTAGAACTATAAATACTTGATTATAACTTGGATTGGGAGGCTAGTTTGAGGATTCCATTAGATTAGATTAGAGTAGATTATGACAAAACCCTAGTTCTTATGAGATTTGGAGATTGAAGCAACTTGGAGACCATTGAAGATTCAAAGTAGGAGCAAGGAGAGAGCATCAAATCTGCAGACAACAGATTCTATCTTTTTCTCTTCTTCTATTTTTGTATTTTAATGGTTATTCAATTGTGGATTCTTAGTTTTAATTCTTTAATCATGAACTAAATCTTTTGTTTAAGATTACAATGGATCGTATTGCATAGTTTATTTTAGTATGCTTCTCTATTAATCATTGTGATTATTCTTAGATTGTCTATTATAATTTGTGATGAATTGTTTAATTGCCTAGATAACAATTACCGTGATAATCTATATGAACTCAAGAGATGAATTATAGATTTAGATATGATCATAATAGCATGTGATTGTGTTTTCTACATGGCGTTAGAATACATAATTTATGTCTAGGATAGAGATATACCTATACATCGCATGTAATCTGATAGAGAACTTGTGCTTAAAATCCTCTTTAATTGTAATTCACATAGAGATATAGTGAATTAGTTAATTAGGGTGTTCTTCTTAATTCTATCATCTGTGGATTTAAGTTGATTTGAGTATAATGCATTGAGAGATGGTCATATTTATTTATATGTTCTTGATTAACAATTCAGAATAGTTAGCATAATTTATAAGAAGTGTATTAATTTAAGTGAAGCAATAAGTGAAGTTGTGATCTTAAATCTCCATAATCTGATTTTTAATTAGTGGTAATTAGAATTAGTGTAATTAATTAATTAAATTCATAATCTTAAATTGATTGTTTAAATAAAATTATTTTGATTAAGAATTAGTAATTGGTAATTTGTATTAATAATTTCTCGTGAGAACGATACTCTACTTACACTTTATTACTTGTTGACCACGTATACTTGTGTGTTATGCGTAATTAGATTATACCCAATAGTTGCTTGCTCATTGGATGAGGATGATTGATCTCATTATCATTTATGTGGAGACACTAAAATAAGTATGTAGGTGCTTATTGGAGAATAAGTTTACTGAACGTGACTCGTTAAGGAATACCTAATGGAGTTTTACTTGCATGTCAATAGGAATTCCTGTAGTGATAGTAGTACAAATGATCTTTAGACTTGAGATCATCATAGTATCTTATGTATAATGAATTACATTTTGACTTATTACTTAAAACCCTTAGAGTATATCAAAGAGTATGCTTGGGTGTAATAAGTTATATATGGAGATAATGAATGATCAATATAGAATCTACCACTTCTAGTAAAAGAAGAGAAATATCATATGTGATTCGATAAATGACTATCCAAGAATCTTTGGCCAAGGTGAAATGAAATTAGAAAGTAGTTTCTAATTTACATTTATTCGGAGTTGTGCATTTGGGAATCGAAATACATATAATTAAATAAAATAAGACTTGATAGTAATTTCATGTCTTATATTTAATTGGGACATTGTATGGTGAAAGGATTAAATTGTACGGTAACTATTTACTCAAAGGTTCTTTTATGATTAATGTTGAAATCTATATTATCTGAAAAGTCGTTGATCGCTAGGGAGGCTTATCCCTATTGTAGAATAAATATTATATATTTAAATGAATTAATAGTTTAATTTATTTATTTAAATAAGATTAGAATTGTTCTAATTGATTTATTCACAACCGGTTTAATATGGAGAACCTAAAGGGTCACACTATAAAAGGAAGAATAATTATTTAAGAAGTTAATGGCATAATCGTAATAATATGTTAAGTATATTTAATTTAATCTATGGTGATAGAATAAATTAAATAGTTTAATATTTATTATTTAATATTTTGGAAATATTAAATATAAATTAATAAGAGGAGTCTTTTTAATATTATTTCACTTATTATTATTTAAATTTCTAAAAGAGTTTAGGAATTAATTTAATATAAGTTCTCTCATTTATTCCTAATAGGATTAGGAGGCAATATTAGTTAAAGGAGTTTAATTAATTATCTCTAATAAGATTAGGGAGCCAAATTAATTAAAGCAGCTTAATTAAATAAAAAATATCTTATTTTAATTAAATAGGGTTACCTGATATTTTTATAAGAAAAGTCTTATATCATATATCAGATATACGTGATTTTAATAGTTGGAGAGTACGCTAATTTTTTTTCGGGTTAAGTTCAGATGACCACTTGGGGTTTGAACGGCTTCCCACTTAACCACTTGTAGTCAGTAAAGCTACATTTAAACACCCAACTTTTTGAGTTGAAGTGAAAACGTTATCTTTTCCATTCAAATTAACGGTACGTGCATGTCAGACGCCAAAAACGCGTGAAAAGAGAGTATAACAGTAAAAAAAATAAAAAATATCTAAACTACCCTTCTTCTCCCTCTTGTCTTATTCTCTCTTCAAACCCACTCTGATTCTCGATTATAGATGTGGAATCGAACGAAGACGCCTAAGAAATGCTCTTCTCCAAGAGACGATACTGTTTCTACATACCATATTTCGAGCGATCATCTCCAGCCGTCGAATTAGTTGGGTTGTGGACCAGAGGAATCAACTCTCTGAAGAAGCTCCGGGAGTGGTCTGAGATCGTCGCCGGTCCTAAGTGGAAAACCTTCATACGCCAGAAAACCTTCATACGCCGGAAAACCTTCATACGCCAGTACGATCCTCTGAGTTACGTCCTCAATTTTGATGAAGGATCCGGACAGAGTGGGAATTTGGAGGAAGCTGATGATTATCTGTTTCGGAATTTCTCTTCTCAGTACGCTACGGTTCCGGCGATGGCCTAAGGATCGATGAATCTCGGAAAGGATGGGCCGAGTTTCAGTTAAAGGTGATGTTGAGAGGTAAGTTTCGTTGGTCTGCTACAGGCGAGTTTGCGAATTAGTTTGTGAAGACAGATTTTTTTGGTGTATAAATAAATTAATTAAACGAGAGATGGTGAAATTCATGCAAATTTGATGTAAAATGATGTATAGATAGGATAGTAGTAGCATAGTTTGGGGAAAAGCAATGCAGAATATGCTATCCAGAATGGGAGATGCAATTTTGTGAAAGAATTAATGGATTCTCACAGTCTGGGTTTTGAATTTTGTACTAAATGGTGCAATTTTGTTGATGTTTTTGAATTTCTATGTGAAACGAAGAGAAACAAGAGTACTTGGGGTGCGGAAATTCCAAGTGAGCTTGGGGGATTGAGTCAGCTTGTTTATTTAAATTTTCTTGGAAATCAACTTGAAGGGTCAATTCCAAAGTCTTTGGAAAAGTTGGGTAATCTTCAGAATCTTGATTTATCTGCAAATAGGCTTACTGGTGAAATTCCAGATGAATTGGGCAATATGGGTCAGTTGGTTTACTTGGTTTTGTCAAGCAATAATCTTTCTGGTTTAATACCAAGAAGTAATTGGGCAATATGGGTCAGTGTTCTACCCCTATTAAATGTGACCCAGTTACAGTGGCAATGCCCATAAAAGAAGGCCAGTCAGTGACTTTTAGTTATGAGGTCTCTTTTGTGCAGAGTGATATTAAGTGGCCCTCAAGATGGGATGCATATTTGAAGATGGAAGCTGCAAAGGTTCATTGGTTTTCGATACTCAATTCCCTGATGATGATTACTTTCCTTGTCGGTATAGTTCTCGTGATATTCTTGAGGACTATTCGTAGAGATTTGGCTCGGTATGAGGAGCTTGACAAGGAGGCTCAAGCACAAATGAATGAGGAATTGTCCGGGTGGAAGCTTGTGGTTGGAGATGTTTTCCGGGCTCCAGATAATGCAGAACTTCTTTGTGTAATGGTTGCAGATGGGTTCTGAATTCTGGGAATGGCAGTGGCAACAATCTTCTTTGCTGCTCTTGGTTTTATGTCCCCGGCTTCTCGTGGTGCACTGATTACAGGCATGCTTTTCTTCTACATGTTTTTGGGTATTGTTGCTGGTTATATAGCTGTTTGGCTTTCAAGAACAATTTCAAGTGATTCTTCTGAATGGTTTTCTGTTTCATGGAGAGTTGCTTGCTTCTTCCCTGGGATTTCTTTTCAAGAACAAATCCTAAAATGTTTCTCTGACTTTCTATTTGTGCAAAATTTACATAATAAATGATTCTGTAAACTTCCTTTTGTAGTAGGTTCTCTTTGTTTTGTTGTTGCTATTTCTGTTCAGAGGAACCCATTTCATGCATTTGGGGATACTTGTTTTCAGTTAAAAGAGCTTTGGGAATTTATTATTGCAGTTGATGAACTCCGATTTGTCCTGGTTGATGTTGAAGAGCTGATGAACTCTGAAGAATTTATTATTGGGTTTTTCAAAATTATTTTGATTAAGGTGTTTACTCTGTTTTTTGTTTATTAGAAAAACAGAGAGAGATGAACAAGCATCTGTCTTTTATATATAACGAGGGTAATTAAGTCTTTATCCAACTTAAGTAACAGAGTTATGACAGAAAGCAGTTTTTCACTTCAATTCAAAAAGTCGGGTGTTTAAATGTAGCTTTACTGACTATAGGTGGTTAAGTGAGAAACCGCTCAAATCCCAGGTGGTCATCTGAAATTAACCCTTTTTTCTATAGAGATAGAAAAAACTAGGGTTTGAGCCAATACACCATTTTTCTTAAAAATCCTTCATCCTTGGTGGGTCACCTCTAGAGGCCATATACTTGAAAGTAGTATGCACACAAGCCAATTATGTTGATGATAAAGCATATATTTTGTAACAATCTTATTCATTTATTAATAAAAGTATTCATTTACTAAAGGCTTTAATTTATCTACATGGTGTTGTTTTAATAATATGGAATAAATTCACAGTTTTAAGCAATGTTTTTGGAATAATGATGATAATCATTCTAATGAGATCTAAATTCTTAGAAAGCTTAAAACTAAAATAGTTTCCAATCGTTGGATTACTAAAAAAAGGATTAGTGAATCCGGATAGATTGGTATATGCGTTGTTTGCTCATTGGATGAAAATGATTGATCTCATGATCATTTATGTGGAGACACTAAAGCAAATATGTAGGTGCTTATTGGAGAATAAGTTCACTGAACGTGGCTCGCTAAGGAATACATAATGGAGTTTTACTTGCATGTCAATAGAAATTCCTGTAGTGATAATAGTACAAGTGATCCTTGGACTTGAAATCATCATAGTATCTTGTGTATGATGAATTATACTTTGACTTATTCCTTAAGACCCTTATGGTATATTAAATGGTATGTTTAGGTATAATAAGTTGTGCATGGAGATAATATATGATCAATAAAGAATATACCGTTTCTAGTAAAAGAAGAGAAATGTCCTATGTGATTCGGTAAATGACAACCCAGTAGTCTTTGGTCAAGGCAGAATGAAATTAGAAAAGAGTTTCTAATTTGTATTATTTGGAGTTGTGCATTTAAAGGTCGAAATACATACAATTAAATAAAATAAGACTTGACAGTAATTTCATATCTTATATTTAATTGAGACATTGTATGGTGGAAGGATTAAATTGTACGATAACTATTTACTCAAAGGTTCTTTTACGATTAATATTGAAATCTATATTATTTGGAAAGTCGTTAATCGCTAGGGATGCTTATCCCTATTGTAGAATAAATATTATTTATTTAAATAAATTAGTAGTTTAATTTATTTATTTAAATAAGATTAGAATTGTTCTAATTGATTTATTCACAATCGGTTTAATATGGAGAACCTAAAGGGTCACACTATAAAAAAAATAATTATTTAAGAAGTTAATGGCATAATAGTAATAATATATTTTATTATTTAATATTTTAGAAATATTAAATATAAATTAATAAGAGGAGTCTTATTTATATCATTACAATTATTATTATTTTAATTTCTTAATGAGTTTGAAAATTAATTTAATATAAGTATTCTCATTTATTCCTAATAAGATTAGGAGGTAAATTAATTAAAAGAGTTTAATTAATTATTTCTAATAAGATTAGGGAGCCTAATTAATTAAAGGAGTCTAATTAATTAAATAATACCTAATTTTAATAATATTAAAAGGGTCAACTGATGTTTTTATAAGAGATGTCTTATATCAGATATCAAAGAGACATGATTTTAATTGTTGAAGAGTACATCTTTTTTTATGAGAAATAAAAAAAAATTAGGGTTTTGTCAAACACCCATCTTCTTAAATATTTTTTCTTCCTTGGTAGATCACCTCTAGAGACTAAACACTTGGGTGGCTAACATTGATCAAAGGAATGAATCAAACCCGGTGGATTCAAGTTGAACGCAAAAAGGATTAGAGGTGAACTTGTATCTAAGGAAGCTCGAATCTTCAAGGGTATAATTCTTGTTCTTCATCTTTTCGTTTAATTAATAATTTTGCATAAAGGATGATCCGGGTATATGATTTGTAAAATTTTAAAACTCTGTTTTTCCATGCTTCCGTTTACTTTGTGCAATTTGATTACGTTCATGAATATTACAAACCTAACAATGGTATCAAAGCCAAATCTTTATGAGAGTTATTAATTGTTCAGATTTAATATGTATGTTGATATGTATTTAGAATAAATTTTTTGGATATAATTATTAGTATAGAATCATGTTTTTGGAGAAAAACTGCACAATTCGCAAACTGGAAAAATAGATTCTAGAGATTGGCGCCGCAGTGCCACTCTCCAAAAAAAAATACATACTTTTTATTTTTTATTTTTTATTTTTATTTTTATTAAGATAAAAGGTTTATTTAATTAAAATTAAATTAAATGTTTTTTCAGTAATTCTAAATTAAAAATAAAGGTGTTTATTTTGATTTGGAATTAGATTAAAATAAAGTTGTTTATTTTAATTAGAATTGGAATCCACGTTTGTTTGAATAAAAGAGTTTATTCAAAAGTTTTTTAATAACTTGGAATTAGATTCCACGTTTGTTTGAATAAAAGAGTTTATTCAAAAGTTTTATATTAATTTAGAATTGGATTTCACGTTTGTTTGAATAAAAAAGTTTATTCACATATGGAATAAGATTCCATGTTTCCTAGAATAAAAGAGTTTATTCACATATTGAATAGGATTCTATGTTTTCTAAAATTAAAGTTGTTTAATTTTAATAAGAAATAGGATTCAACATATTTTACTTTTCCAGTAATTTTAAGTTAAAATAAAGAAGTTTATTTTGTACTTGAAATTGAATTCTTTGTTAATTAAAATAAAGGAGTTTATTTTGACTGTGAATTTAATTAAAAATAAAAGAGCTTATTTTTATTCAAAATTGGAAAAAATAAAATAAAGAAATTTATTATGATTTTGATTAAAAATAAATGAGTTTATTTTGTTTCAAAATTAGATTTTATGATAATTAAAATTGCCCATTAAATCGATATCAATATATATATTGAATGTTTTTTTTTCATGAGATGAATTTATTTATTGATGCATATGTTGATATGTATGATAATAAATATGATTGATTATGGACTATTGACCAATGTGATTGGATTTTATTTTAGTTGGATGCATGAATGTATGGATTTTATTAAATGGGATCTGCGTACCTCGTGTTCTCTAATTTTTTTCGTAATGTAAATTCTATCTCCCTCCTATGTACTTCCCCACTACTACAAAATAGTAAATAGATAACGGAGTAAAAAACGTTGTGGTTGCTATCCCAGAAACGTCATATTTAAGGGTGTTATCTATTTGACACCCTTTATACAACGTTTTTAAAACGTTGTAGTTTGACACATTAACATTATACAACGTTTTTTTTCTAAAAAAACGTTGTAGATTTGTTTTTCAAAAATTATTAGATGCTTGAAAACGTTGTAGATGGTATGATTCCACAACGTTTTTCGGCTAAAAATATTGTAGTTTAATATATCAAACAACGTTTAGACACATTTACACAACGTTTAGAATGTGTCAACTATTTAGACAAATTTATATAACGTTTTTAAAACGTTGTAATGTGACTTAAAAATGTTGTAATACATGCATATAACAACTGTTTTTAAATATAAACCATAGAAAGCAACAACAGACAACGTTTTAACTAACTTTATACAACGTTTAGAAGGTGTCATTTATTTATACAAATATACAACGTTTTTAAAATGTTGTAGATTGAATTGAAAACATTGTAGCTGCGCTGCATACACAACATTTTTAAAAAGAAAAAAAATGTTGTAGTTCACCTATATTACCAGTGCACCTACAATCTGCTAATGTCATGATATATAGCTTAAAAAGGTCTAAATTCTCATTTAAATTTAAAGCCAAAATGTATCAACCATTCAAAATACATCCCAATAATACTATTCGTTTACATTTTCAAATTATTGCATCCACAAAATATATACAAAACTATCCATATATACATCTCAAATTCACTTTTCAATATAAATTACTACTATATTGAATTGTGAATTTGATTACATCCCACAAAATAAACTAAACTATCCATAAAATTAAGCTACTACCTAAACATGTGCAAAAAAGCCTAGGTTCTCCCAAAATACGTACATTCATCTAACCCTGTACATATCCACTATTAACTCGAGGCTCTACATGTAGCTGCTAACATACGCTGAAAAAAAAATCCACACAAAAACAAAACATTTATAAGATGCAGATCTTTGAAGAGAAAGTGTAGCATTCATAAAAGTCAACAAGACTTACAAAAATGTAAGTTAGGTCATGTTAGCCATTGATAAAGGAATTGCTCCAGAGAGAATGTTATGAGTATTCTTCTTCATATCCCATACTATATAATGTTGTGGGTAAATATGAGTATTCTTCTTCATATCCCATACTATATAAAGTCTTACTATATAATGTCTTGGATGGGCAAGACGATTAAAACCCAATGGTAGATTATATAATGTCTTGGATTATTAAGATCATAAAAGCGAGCGCGCACACTCAAATTCACTATTACAAAGAAAATGTGAAAAAATATTAGTTTAGAGAATGCATATTAATTATGTAGCAAGAACCCCTGATTAAACCATTTCCTACCTTTGAGTCCACAAGCCATATCTTCTTACGCGACTCATCCACAGGAAGTTTCATCTATAGAAAACATATCAAAGTCGATGTAAAAGAATCAAAAAAATCATACAATAAGTTTACTCTATGTTATCCTCCCACATCCAGTATCCAACAAGCATGCATTGGTATTAAGATGAATAGATGATACCTTCTTCGACATCTCGTGGGCAATGAGTTCAGCTATACCAGTTCCAGCCTGAAATTATGAAAAGACATATATGAGACAAGTGCAGTCAATAATACAATTTTTTTTTCTTATATTTGAAACATTTATAACCAGTGCACTGCTTTTGCAGAGGATAGACATAATAACTAAAATATTGACCATTGTCAAAAGAAGGTTCAAATGAGTAAAAAATACTGAAAATGAAACAAATAAAAGTAGAGGGACCGCTTCTGTCCAGGTCCCAAAGGATCAAATAATGAAAATGTATATTTTTTTAGTTAAAATGGCAATTTAATCTGCCTTGTTTCATTTATCTATTGGCTTCCAATATAAACAGTTTTAATGTTTCAGCCAAATTTTTGAATGAAAAAGATGAAACGGTCATCAAATACATCGAAGTAGGGGATGTTGCTCTCAAATGGGATCCTCCCACTAAAATGTAGGGTTTAGAGTACGATAGATAAATCATTAAAACACAAACGCCTAAAATCTTTTTTTATTTTTTTCTTTCATCCACTCGTCATTTTCAGCAATACTAATATAAAGAGAAGATTATTTCTCACTTCCCCAGCACCAAGGAACTAAAATGCGTGATCAGCCAGTGTCCCACCAATTAACTTCAGTGATGCAACAAGCCCTGATAGAACCACAGATGTTGTGCCCTACAACAAGGATAATGACAAGTCAGACTCATAGGATCTCCCAAACCAACAATAGTTACCACCGTGTTACTATGTACCTGAATATCATCATTGAAGACCAAATGAGTTGTGCTATATTTTGACAACAGCTCAAAAGCATTGTGGTTTAAAAAATCTTCAAACTGCAATGTTTCAATTAGAAGATTTACCAGTATTAGAGCTTCATGAGAAAATTGAGGCCTTTAATATTATTAAAATTAGACACATTCTAACAGGTATCAGGGTCCAGGAATGATTTAAGAAACCTGTACAAGAACTTTTTCACCATAGTTCTGCTTAACAACAGTCATAAATTCATGTAGAAGGTCGGTATACTCCTAGAACGAAAAAGTGTTAGTACTACCGAACATTAAAGACAACTAATGAGTACCATGAGATGTAATCTTTTGTGTGCCAGTTTTATTAATATAATTTGTATACCTTTCCGGTTGCCCTCCTTTGTTTGAGCCCAATGTAGAACTCATCATTCAATAACTTCTCGTTGTTTGTACCCACGTTAATAGTTATAGGTAAACACTGGACAGGAAAATTTAGAGAAAAAAAATCTTAATTAGAATGGTATGGGGAAAAGATAGGGCCAAACTCAGTTATTAAAGTTTATATGCTTTTAGTTAAAATCACAAGTAAACAATGATTAACATCGGTATGCAATCAAACTCAATAAAGCACATTACCATAGAAGTTCAAAGAGGACACATGTTCAAGGGCAAGGCCAATTTACCTCAGGACGCCTTCAACACATTCATCTATGAATGTGAAAGATCTAGTCTGTAGCCCATCTTCCCACATCTCAAACTTATCAGTAGAAGTAAGGGTTTTCCTACAGAAAGCAGCTGGTGCCTTCTCCCTCCCACCTGAAGAGACCAAATAAGTACAAGAAAATTACTATTAATGACTAGTAACCAAAAATTTCTGTCACGAGGAAATTGAATCTTCACATACCTTTCCATGTTCCGAATGGACCATAAATGTTATGGAAGCGTCCAATTCGGCACTCGATTCCAAAGTCATTGGTATAATGCTTGCATAATTCCTCCGTTGCCAGCTTTTCTAAGCCATATGCATCTTGAGGCTAAAATGCAAGCAATATATATACTCTCATTAATATTTTGCATCTCTAACTTAATATTTATACATAAATATAGTTAATCTTCATCAGTTATGCGGGATAAACCTCTGCAGGCCAAGCATCGGATTCCTTTAAACTCACATTAGTTTCCAACTGCTTAATTTCAGGGTAGATGCAAGCACTAGAGGCATAAAAGAACCTGCACACCATAATAAAAGTCAAAGACATGCATCCATGTAATGAAAACTTCCATACTGGTAACTAGAAGCAACTAAATGGATAACCCAATGGTAGAGGAGTATATAATGAAGTATGCCTAGAGCAATTTTACTGCCATAACAACTTAAACTAAAAATTCCAATGATCTAATATAGTTGGCTTGATATAGTAACAGTTTATATGGTAGTTCTCTCTATAACCATAATCTCCCACAAAGATTGGAGAGGTGCTAATGGATTAATGTCCATGGTGCAACAATAACCACTTTTGAGCTGTCATTCGTCCTACTTTTTAAAAATCCAGTCCCAAGAAGAAAATAAGTTACTATTTGAAAGAATATATGTCAAAGGAGATGCCCTTAGCCACACCATAGCCACATGAAAATAGTAATTGCACTTTTTCCACCTAATACCAGGAGACCATTCCAACTTTTTAAAGGAATAACTTCAAAAGGTCAAGTGATACTTTTCGAAAGAGTTAATTCCTGCAAAAGAGAAATATATTTTTATAATAAATGTAAATTTTGCAATAGTCACGGAATACAAATGTCTCTGTCATAATAACACAAAGCACATTCCCAGAATTCAAGAATTTTAATTCATATTAGCAAGCTTAACAACCAATAATAGAAAAAGAAAATAATCCAAGAAACGAAACACCAGTTCAAGGTGACCAACCTCTTAACACCATTTATCCTTCCAGGTTCAAGCATGTTGAAACTAATCATTGTGTTGTTATACATAATGACAGAGTGGTTGGACTGGATGAAGCCCATACCTCCCATATCAGCAGCGAGGTTGAAGACATGATCATCTTCCTTTGTAACTTTCAAGCAGTTATCCATCACTCTAAGATCAACAAGATGAAACTCATGACAAAACATGTCTTCTGGCATGTTCTCATTTTTCTTCCAGTCAGAAGCAATGATGTAATGTCCCTCACTCTTTAAGCGCCTCACAATGTGTGAGGCAATGAATCCAGCAGCTCCAATGATGGAAATCCTGAGCTTCTAAGATGGCCAGTAGGGTTCCCTCTCAAGGCTCTCATAGGTGTATGCACCATAACTGGTTTTCCCGACACTTCCCATACTGTAGATGCAATATGAAGAAAATGTACATGCTTGAGTAAAACATCACAAAACATATACAAGTCAAGGTGTTTGTGATAGATTGTGCTTAGGGAGGGACAACTGTGATGTAGAAAGACAAGGAGCTAAAGGATGGTGAGATAAGTTGAAACAGCCAATTAGTGCAAAAATGAATATAACAAGCATAAAGATATAAGAAATTGAACAAAATTAAAAAAGTAATTGCCCAAAATATAAATTACGTCTCTATTTTGGATTCGGAAAGAGCAGGAAATTTTTTGTTTTCTAAAAAACATAAAGGAAAGGAAAACCCCTCTTAATGAATACAGGTTCAATTCTATATACTTCTGAAAATCTAACATCAATTTTATTGCTAACATAAAATGCAATGTACTTTCAGCAAACTCTTAGAACTTTTTCCATTCTTTTTCCCCTGAGCTAACCTAGTTTCAAACAAAGACTAAGAATTTACCTCGCTGAGACCGAAGCCTCTCTCCCTTTCCTCGTTTTTTGAGCATTCTTCCGACCAATCTCTGGCACCGACTTGTCATCCTTAGCCGAAACATCTGTAGTCTCTCTACAATTATCGACCTTCCAGTGGAGCAAAGGAGTCTCGGGTCTACTCCGCTTACCCACGGGAGCTCCGTCCCTTTTCGATCGAACTCTGGAAGCCGGAAGGCCGGGGCGTCTTGCGAGAAGTGGGTTTTTGGCGAAGAAGATCTAAATCTGGTGAATGGGGGTTTAGGTCTTTAGAGCATCTCCAGCACTGCCCGCCGGACTATATTTAGTCCACAGATATCCTTTAGTCTTTGATTCTTCCGGCAGATGGACTATCACGTGGACTATCTCGTGGACTATAATATAAAAAAATTAAAATAATCAATAAATTCAAAAAAACTCAAATATAATAATATTATAATATAATACATAGTAGGACTATAATTTTCCATCTAAAAAATAAATTAAAGAAATATTATCAATAAAAAAATAAAAATCAAATATAATAAAAATATAAATTATTATTAACAAAATACTTATATAATCGTTAAAGGTTGAAATAGTTAATTGTTTATAAATTTTTTAATTTCTGTTTGTTACTTTTTTTATTAGACCTTCTCATCTTCTTCGGGCCGCTTGTTTCCTCCTTCTCCTCCTTCAGAATCCCCTTTTCCTTCCTCACCATCTCCCTTCTCCTTCCTCATCAACATCTCTTCTATTTAAATATATTAAAAATTATAGTCCAAATTATAGTCCATCAGTTTTGATTCCTTGATATAGTCTTTTTGCCTTGCCGGAAAATTGGATGGACTATATTTAGTCCATCTGCTGGAGCGAGATATATGTTCTTAGACTAAATATAGTCTAGGATTTGTGTCTCCGGCACTGCTGGAGATGCTCTTAGAAGAAAGAATAGCCGGGAGGAAACAGAATACAGTGGTACCCGAAGGTTTCGAATCAAGGAAACAGAATAATTGTGCCAGTTGTTTCGAATCCTTTATTTTAATTTCAAATTTTCAATTCCCCATTTTTTTTGGCTACGTGTTTTATACATAGATAATGTTTTTTTTTAAAAAAGTTATCTATTTAAAACTAAAAATTGTCCTTATAAATATATAACGTTTTTTCACATGTATATATTTTGTTAAAAAAACATTATAAAAAAAATCACAACGTTTTTTATAAAAATATTATCTTTTAAGTATTGTCTTTTTATAGTTTTGTACTAGTGCCCCTTGACTGCTGATCAAGGTTTCTATTTATTTTAAATAGTTTTGTAATAGGAATAGTTAGAATTAATTTTCAAGAATTGGAGATCAAGGAGCAAAGAGCGCTTGAAGACCCGCTTGAAGACCCTTCTGTAATGGAGCCCATATTTAAATGTAATAGTTATATTTAAATTTAATTCTTGCACCCTAAGTTTGACCTTTTAGTTCACTTAGGCTCTAATGAACCAAACTAGAATAAAGTCCATAATCAATCCGGATAGAATATAGTATTCTATATGTGCATGCTTATACTATATATATATATATATATATATATAATATATATTATGTAAACATGCTTCGCATATTAATTAATATGACTCGTATTTTATATATATGTGTGTGCATGCGCGCTAAACAAGATGAGACAAATTAATAAAAAAAAACCTCAAAGATTTTATATTAAGTCCTAAGCGTTCAAAGATATTTGGAATATCGAACGTCGTCTTCTAACATAATAAAAAATAATAGAGTATCAATTAATTATTATAAGCTTGTTGTGTCACCACAATGCTTATCTTAAATTTTTGAGATGTTAATTTTATCACATTTAATGCTTATAAAGAAAATTGAACAATGTTACTTTGTTGTGTCACCACAAGGATAATATTTTTTTTTTGAATATATGGAGTGCTAGATTGGACTTAACTTGGATAATTTTGATTCGGATGTGCCACCACTTGATCAAAATAATCTAAAAGACAAAATAAAAGGAGCTACATGTTGATGTAATTGACAAGATTTGTCTACCAATTTATTTATATATAGTTTGTTGTGTCACCACAAGGCTATATACATTTGAAATGAGATCCTTATTTTCACTAGCAAATCTTTAATTAAATTTTACCGAACTATATAAGTGAGGGTAATATAGTTTGATGAAAATAGTGAGAGATGCCAATTTAAAAATAAGACCTAAATTATTTTAGTAATTAATAAAAGAATGTATGATATAATGTTGTTAAATTATAAATTTATTTACAGAATTTTACAATGTCTAAAATTACTATCATTGCGTAGCATATTAGATGCTAAATTAATCAGACCGAATTAAACGGATTGGTTAAGAAATTTGAGAATATTTCTCATGGCTAAAAAGTTATCTTATGTCCTTAATAAGCATATTCCTACAATGGTTACAGACAATGCCTCTGAGTAAGAGATTGTTACTTTTAGAAAGTGGCAAGATGATGCACAGTTGGCTCAATGCATCATGCTCGCATCCATGAGTAACGAGCTTCAGCGCCAGCTTAAAATTATGGATGCTCCTACTATATTCCTGCACATCAAGTAGTTGATGATGAGGAAAGTAGGACTGATAGATATCAGATATCTAAGGAGCTCTTTCGATCTAGAATGACCAACGGCACTACAGTACAGACACATGTCCTAAACATAATCAATTTGATTGAACAATAAGGACAACAAGTTTTGTCATGGATAGAGAGTTGAGCCAAGATTTGATCTTGTACTCACTCCCGGACTCCTTCTCACAATTGTTGTGAATTTTTCAAATGAACAAACTAGATATCAGCCTCGCTGATTTGCTTAATATGTTGAAAATATTGATAGTCACTTTCTAACCAACAAAGACTAAGTCTTACTAGTAAGGGCCAAAGAATCTTCTGAAAAGAAGAACGATTCAAAGAAGGTAAATAGAAAGGCAAAAATAAAGGATAATAAGAACAAAAATTGATACGGATAGTAAAGACGTTTGCTCCCACTGCAATAAGCCCGGACACTGGAAAGGAAACTGCAAGAAGCATTTTGAAGAGGCTAACCAAAGAAGCTTAGTGAAGTTTTGGTTACAAATACAGTTTTTTTCATGATTGAAATAAATTTTTCTTTAAGTCAAGGTTCTACTTGGGTATAGGATACCGACTTTGGTTATCATAAATATAGATTTATAAAAGGATCAAGTAGAAGTAGAAAGTTAAACAAAGATAAGTAGTCCTATATGTGAGAAATGAAGCAAAGGTTGCTACATTAGCCATAAGAACTTATAGTTTAGAACAGCCTACGGGAAAATCTATTAAGTCAATAAGTTGTTATTGTATTTCAGTTCTCGTTAAAATATTATTTCCATTTTGTTGTTGGATAACAAAATTTTTGGTATTATATTTAAGAACAATTGTTGTTTTATTTATAATAATAATATTTTTATAGAACTGGAATATTACTTAATGGATTTTCTGTACTTGACTTACATGAAAATTACTTTGCATATTGAACAAACTAGTATAAGAAAATGAGATGATCATTCAGAGAGTTAAATGTTTGTATTTGATTAAATACAAGTGTGAATTATTTAAAAGATTCAAAGAATTCAGAAGTGAAACTAATTGAAAAGTATTAGAATTCTTTGATTTGATTGAGGAACGAATACTTGTACAATAAGTTTTTAGATCATCTCAAAATATTTTCTCACAATAGACGCCTACTAATACGCAATAATTGATTGATGTATCTGAAAGGAAAAATATTACCTTGTTGGACATGGTGCGGTCCATAATGATTTTACCGATATTTCAGTATCCTTCTAGGGTAATGCCCTAGAAATGGCTGCATATCTACGAAAAAGGTAACTTCAAAATTCGTCCCCAAGACTCCATAAAAGTTATAGACAGGGAGGATTCCTAATCTTAAATATGTAAAGATAAACGAGTTGTCCAGCTTATGTGAAAAGGTTTCAAAGGTTAAGCTTAGGACAAAAATTTTACAATTACAGATTTGTGGGACATTCTAAAGTAAGTTTAGGGTACATATGTTCTATAATCCTACTGAGCAAGAGCTGTTTATTGCAAAACATGTTGCCTTTTAAGATAAAAGTGTTTATCATTGAAATGCCTAGTGGGATGATAATATATCTTGAAGAGTTCAAGAACCACAAAGCACTATAAGTCAAATAAGAGGAACCTGTAGATAAACCTATTGTACCATAAATAAATCGTAAATCTGGAATAGTACCAAAGATACCTGGGAGGTATGGATTAATCATGGATGATGATGATGAGGTACACATAATAAAGATGATGATCCAGTTACATACGATAAGGTAAGAGTTGTAGACACTTAGAGAAATAGATTAAAGCAAGTTTCTCAAATATAGAACATTCATTTTGATGAGACAATCAAAAGAGTTTAATTTTATCAAAAAATAAGAATGACCCTAATGTGTACAAAAGAGTTAGTGGGAGCATCGTGATATTCCTAGTATTATATGTTGATATACTACGGAGAAGGAATAACATACCAATGCTACAATCAGTAAAGATAAATTTGTCTAAACATTCCTCCATGAATGATTTGGGAAAAGTATCTTAATTAGGGATATAAATCAGTATATATAGATTTAAGAGGATGCTCGTCTTAACCCAAGGAACGTATATTTATTTGATACTAAAGTCGTTTAGCATGACAAACTCCAAGAAATGTCTCATGTTGATGAGCCATGTAGTGTATCTCTCTTAATAATCCCTACAGACTCCTGAAAAGAGAGATCGCATGAGTGACAATCATGTATGTAATGAAATATACGAGACCTGATGTTGATCAATCATATTCTGGAGAAGATCACTATAAGACAATAAAAAACATCTTAAAGTACTTAACCGACATTAAAGATGTGATCATATTTATGGTGGGTCTGAATTAAAAGTAGAGTGCTTAACAGACTCTAGTTTTTTTCAGGCAAACCAAGACGACAGAAAATACACTTTAAGTAAAGTGTTACCTTGAACGGTGGTGCAGTGAATTGGAAAGGTTCCAAACAGTAAAGAGTTACTAGTTTAGTGATAAAGACAAAATATATAGCTATAAATGAAGCTGTAAGTTGATTATTTGGATGAAAAAGTCATTACAGAACTAGAAATATTTCCTAAGTCTTATCTTAGATCTAAACATGTGTTGTGGCACTTTCATTTGATTAGATAAATCATTGAAAGTTGGGAAATCACTATAGAAATAGTGGACTCTCAAGAACAACATTACATATCCATTAACTAAAGTTTATCTAACAGAATAATCGTTACTTAAAGAAAAAGGGTATGAGATACCATGGCGATTGGCTTTAGTGCAAGTAAGAGATTGAAAGTAGTATGCACACAAGTCAATCATGTTGATGATAAAGCATATACTTTGTAACAATCTTATTCATTTATTAATAAAAGTATTCATTTACTAAAGTCTTTAATTTATCTACATGGTGCTGTTTTAATAATATGTGATAAACTCCTAGTTTTAAGCAATGCTTTTAGAATAATGATGATGATCATTCTAATGAGATCTAAATTTTTAGAAAGCTTAAAACTAAAACAGTTCCCAATCGTTGGATTACTAAAAAGGGGATTAGTGAATCCGGATAGATTGGTACATACGTTGCTTGCTCATTGAATGAGAATGATTGATCTCATGATCATTAATAGTGTGGAGTCACTAAAGCAAGTATATAGGTGCTTATTGGAGAATAAGTTCACTGAATGTGGCTCGCTAAAGAATATCTAATGGAGTTTTACTTGCCTGTCAATAGAAATTCCTGTAGTGATAGTAGTACAAGTGATCATTGGACTTGAGATCATCATAATATCTTGTGTATGATGAATTATACTTTAATTTATTCCTTAAGACCCTTATGGTATATCAAAGGGTATGCTTAGGTATAATAAGTTGTACATAGAGATAATGTATGATTAATAAAGAATCTACCGATTCTAATAAAAGAAGAGAAATGTCCTATGTGATTTGATAAATGACAACACAGTAGTCCTTAGCCAATGCAGAATGAAATTAGAAAAGAGTTTCTAATTTGCATTATTTGGAGTTGTGTATTTAAAAGTCGAAATACATATAATTAAATAAAATAAGACTTGACAGTAATTCCATATATTATATTTAATTGGGACATTGTATGGTGAAAGGATTAAATTATACGGTAACTATTTGCTAAAAGGTTCTTTTATGATTAATGTTAAAATCTATATTATATAGAAAGTCGTTAATTGCTAGGGAGGCTTATCCCTATTGTAGAATAAATATTACTTATTTAAATAAATTGATAGTTTAATTTATTTATTTAAATAAGATTAGAATTGTTCTAATTGATTTATTCACAACCGGTTTAATATGGAGAACCTAAAGGGTCACACTACAAAAAGAATAATAATTATTTAAGAAGTTAATGGCATAATCGTAATAATATGTTAAGTTTATTTAATTTAATCTATGGTGATAGGGTAAATTAAATAGCTTAATATTTATTATTTAATATTTTAGAAATATTAAATATAAATTAATAAGAGGTGTCTTATTTATATTATGACAATTATTATTATTTTAATTTCTAAAGGAGTTTGAGAATTAATTTAATACAAGTACTCTCATTTATTCCTAATAAGATTAGGAGTCAAATTAATTAAAAGAGTTTAATTAATTATCCCTAATAAGATTAGGGAGTCTAATTAATTAAAATAGTTTAATTAATTAAATAATACCCTATTTTAATAATATTAAAAGGATTAACTGATATCTTTATAAGAGGTGTCTTATATCAGATATCAAAGAGACGTGATTCTAATTGTTGGAGAGTATACATTTTTCTATGAGAGAGAAAAAAACTAGGATTTTATCAAACACCCATCTTCTTGAATCTTTCTTCTTCCTTGGTGGATCACCTCTAGAGGCCAAACACTTGGGTGGCTAACATTGATCAAATGAAGGAATCAAACTCGGTGGATTCAAGTTGAACGCGAAAAGGATTGGAGGTGAACTTGTACCTGAGAAGCTCGAATCTTCAAGGGTATAATTCTTGTTTTTCATCTTTTTGTTTAATTAATAATTGTGCATAAAGGATGATACGGGTATATGGTTTGTAAAATTTTAAAACTCTATTTTTTCATGCTTCCGTTTACTTTGTGCAATTTGATTCCGTTCGTGAATATTACAAACCTAACAACACTTGGGTGGTTAACATTGATCAAAGGAAGAAATCTACCCAGAGATTCAAGGAGATCGCGGAGAAGTAAGAGTTGAACTCGTACATGTGAAAGCTCGTATCTATAAGGGTATGATTCTAAAACTTCTTGTTCTTCGTTTTAATTAATAATATGCATAAAGGATGATCCGAATAATTATTTTGTGAAAAATTTTAAAATCTGATTTTATTTTACTTCCGCTAATTTTGCAGTTTGATTGTGTCTTTGATTTTCACAAAGCCTTACATTGGTATCAAAGCAAAAATTTATTTGAATTATTAATTGTTTTGATTCCATATATATATGGGTATATATTTAGAATAATTTATTGGTCATAATTTGTTGTATAAAATTTATTTTAAAAAAAAAACTAATGAAAACAAAGCCTGATTTTTTTTTAAAACGTTGATACTTCCGTTAATATGAATTGCAGTACTTCGGTAATGTATATACAGATTCATGATTACGTTAATATATATATATATATTCTTAATAATTTTATAATTAAAATAAAGAGTTTATTTTAATCTTGAAATTGGATTTATGCAACTTAAAATTGCCCATTAAATAATATTCATATATATATATATATATATATATATATATATATATATATATATATATATATGGAATGATTTTATTCATGAGATGAATGTTTTATTTATTGATACGTATGATGATATGTATGATAATAAATATGATTGATTATGGACTATTGACCAATGTAATTGAATTTATTTTGGTTGGATGCTTGAATGAATGAGTTTTATTAAATGGGGTCTGCGTACCTCGTCTTTTCTGGTTTTCTTCTTGATATAAATTATATCTCTCTCCTATATACTTTCTCTTGACTGCTCCTTGAATGCTGATCAATGTTTCTATTTAAATTAAATAATTTAATGTAATAGGATTATTTAGAATTTTTTTTGAAGAACCGGAGATCAAGGAGCAAGGAGCGCTTGAAGATCTATTTGTAATAGAGCCTGAGTTTAAATGTAATAGTTATATTTAAATGTTAATTTTTGTACCCCTAGGGTTTGACCTTTTGGTTTACATGGTGACTCTAGTGAACTAAACTAGAATAAAAGTTCATAATCAATCCGGGTAGAATATAGTATTCTATAATATGCATACTAGTATTATATATATATATATATATATATATATATATATATATATATATATATATATATATATATATATATATATATATATTATGTAAACATGCTTCGCATGTTTAATAATATGACGCGTATTTTATATATATATGTGCATGCTGTAATAATCCAATATTTTCGATATAATTAAATAAGAAATTTTGCGTATAAATTTTTTAAAAAAATAAAGATGAGAATATGTGCAACGTAAAGTGTATGTATATATGTGATAAATAAAAATTTATTTATTACATGAATAATTGCAAATAATTTTTTTAGAATTATTGATCTTTATAAATTATATTCTTACAATAAGTAAATTTAGTAGTAAATATATTTTATTATTTATTTTCCCTGAAAAATATGATTATTGCATTATTTAAATAATATATGATATGATTATTAGAATTATTATAATAATTATTTTATTATATGAATTTATTCCTATTAGTTATGTTAATTATTTTAACTTAATTAATAAGTCGGATATGGATTCAAAACCCTAATTACAGATTTTGAATAAGGCATGAGAATAATAATATAATATTAATTATATTTTAGTGCTATAAATGTGTATTGTATGTGTAGACTGATAATGGTTGGTCAGTTATGTTGTATCATGACAAAACACTAGCATTAATTTGTTTAACCCTATTTTGAAACTCAAATAGGAGTTCAAGACTGTGTAGTAATTGGGTTATATGATTTATGTCGCGTATTATAGAATTCGATGTTAATTAGGTAAACCCTAATTAATATTTAGAAACCCTAATTTCTAAAATTAGAAACCTTAATTAGTAATTAGAAACCCTAATTGCTAATTGGAACCCCTAATTGCTAATTATAAGTCCTAATGCTAATTAGTGAATCATTAATCTAATTTTCATGTTCTAGGTCATTAGGAAAATACAAATGATTAAGGAAACCCTAATATCCAATTTAGGAAACTTAATTTTCCATTTTAAACCAAATTACAAAATCCTAGAAATCTATTTTTTTAAACCTTAGGGTTAAACTCTAAAGGCCAAACCCTAAGGGTTTGCCAAGTTATAATATTGCCATTAAAATTGTGATAAAAAAGACCAAAATACCCTCCTTTGCATTATTGTATGTAACTTGTCAAACTTGCCAAAACTTTAGTTGGTGACCAACTAAAGCTCAGCCATGTGACTTAAATTAGCAAATATCAGTCTCAAATATCAGCCAATTCATTTCATTCAAGTCATATATATAGAATTAGAGAGAGAAAAATCATTTTCAAGCTCATTTGTGCTCATACCCACAACCAAAGCTCTCTCTCTCTCTCTTTCTCTAAACCTACGAAAACCTTTAGCATTTCAATCCCCAAAACAAGTCCCAAGTTAACTCATAATAAATCAGAAGCCCAGATTCAAGAATTTCTCAATAGAGGTATAAACCTAAACCTAAGAATCTGATCCTTAATCCTATGTTAGATGTTAAGTTTTTATGTTTAAATATGTTGTATGTAGTGTATAAAGTTGATCTGGGTTGGTATCTTGTAGATCTATAACATCTAAATGCAAAAATTTTGTGTTTTTCAAAATTTGGAAAAGTTGAAAAATGTTGTATGACAACGAATGTCAGCCCCCATAGATCCCAGTCTATATATGTTTTTGGTTGTTTAAAGGTTTGATCATGTAGTATGCTATGAGATCTTTGATCTGGGACTCAAATCAGTATCAGATCTGTTACAGGTTGAAAGTTATGGGTGGTCAAACATCGTTGACCGACCATGACTGGACAAGTTTGAAAGAAGGATGCACACAAGCCAATCATGTTTGATGATAAAGCATATACTTTATAACAATCTTATTCATTTATTAATAAAAAGTATTAATTTATTAAATGCTTTTAATTATCTACATGATGCTATTTTATAATATGTGATAAACCTATAGTTTTAAGCAATGGTTTTAGAATAATGATGATCATCATTCTAATGAGATCTAAATTCTTAGAAAGCTTAAAACTAAAATAGTTCTCAATCGTTGGATTACTAAATTGGGGATTAGTGAATCCGGATAGATTGGTACATACGTTGCTTGTTCATTGGATGAGGATGATTGATCTCATGATCATTTGTGTGGAAACACTAAAGCAAGTATGTAGGTGCTTATTAGAGAATAAGTTCACTGAACGTGACTCGCTAAGGAATACCTAATGGCGTTTTACTTGCCTGTCAATAGGAATTCCTATAGTGATAGTAGTACAAGTTATCCTTGGACTTGAGATCATCATAGTATCTTGTGTATGATGAGTTATACTTTGACTTATTCCTTAAGACCCTTAGGGTATATCAAAGGGTATGCTTGTGTATACTAAGTTGTACATGGAGATAATGTACGATCAATAAATAATTTACCGCTTCTAGTAAAAGAAGAGAAATGTCCTATGTGATTCGATAAATGACAACCCAGTAGTCATTGGCCAAGACAAAATGAAATTAGAAAGGAGTTTCTAATTTGCATTATTTGGAGTTGTGCATTTAAGAGTCAAAATACATATATTTAAATAAATTAAGACTTGACAGTAATTCCATGTCTTATATTTAATTGGGACATTGTATGGTGAAAGGATTGAATTGTACGGTAACTATTTACTCAAAGGTTCTTTTATGATTAATGTTGAAATCTATATTATCTGGAAAGTCGTTGATCGCTAGGGAGGCTTATCCCTATTGTAGAATAAATATTATTTATTTAAATAAATTAATAATTTAATTTATTTATTTAAATAAGATTAGAATTGTTCTAATTGATTTATTCACAACCGGTTTAATATGAAGAACCTAAAGGGTTACACCATAAAAGGAATAATAATTATTTAAGAAGTTAATGACATAATTGTAATAATAAGTTAAATATATTTAATTTAATCTATGTTGATAGAATAAATTAAATAGCTTAATATTTATTATTTAATATTTTAGAAATATTAAATATAAATTAATATGAGGAGTCTTATTATTATTATTACTATTATTATTATTTAATTCCTAAAGGAGTTTGGAAATTAATTAATAAAAGTACTCTCATTTATTCCTAATAAGATTAGGAGGCTAATTAATTAAAAGTTTAATTAATTATTCCTAATAAGATTAGGAGCATAATTAATTAAAGGAGTTTAATTAATTAAAATAACGTCCAATTCCTTAATTGTTAAGGAGGGCTGCCTACATCTATAAATAAGAGGAGTCTTATTATGGGTGTAGAGTTGTTGTTGACTTTTTCACAACAGACGTGATTTTAATTGTTGGAGAGTACGATCCTTTTTTATGAGAAATAGAAAAATTAGTGTTTTGCCAAACACCTATCTTCTTGAATCTTTATTCTTTCTTGGTGGATCACCTCTAGAGGCCAAACACTTAGGTGGCTAACGTTGATCAAATGAAGGAACCAAACCCGGTGGATTCAAGTTAAACGCGAAAAGGATCGGAGGTGAACTTGTACTTGAGGAAGCTCGAATCTTCAAGGGTATGATTCTTGTTCTTCATATCTTTTCATTTAATTAATAATTGTGCATAAAAGATGATCCGGGCATATGGTTTGTAAAATTTTAAACTCTGATTTTTACATGTTTCCGCTTATTTTGTGCAATTTGATTGCGTTTATGAATATTACAAACCTAACAGTGGCATCAGAGCCAAACCTTTATGCGAATTATTAATTATTTTAATTTGATATGTTTATTGATATGTGTTTAGAACAAATTAATTGGGCATAATTTTGTTGTATAAAATTTTAAAAAAAAGGAAAAAACCGTACGCGTCCATGAATATGATATGTGGCCACGTGAATAAATAATTGCTAAGCGTGGGTTAGTTATATATAATAGTTGCTTATTCACGTGAATCATATTCATGAACAAAAGTATCAGGATGATGTATATATATAATTTGGTAATTTTATGCATATAATGATATTAAATGATAACCATATTATATGTACCATGCATTCACAATACTCTTGTACTAGCATCCTTCTTCACATGGTGACCCACGTGAATATTATATATATATATATATATATATATATATATATATATATATATATATATATATATATATATATTATTCTTAATTATTTTATAATTAAAATAAAATATTTATTTTAATCTTAAAATAAAAGGTTTATTTTAATATTAAAATAAAAGAGTTTATTTTAATTTTAAAATTAAGTTTTATGCTAATTAATTAGAGTTGGAATTGGATTTCATGATAACTAATTGGAATTAAAATTGGATTCCATGTTTCTTTAAATAAATGAGTTTATTTAGATATGAAATAAGATTTCATATTATTCAAAATAAAAGAGTTTATTTGTGAATAGGAAAGTGAATCCATCTTTCCTTAAATAAAGGAGTTTATTTAAATATGAAATAAGATTTCATATTATTCAAAATAAAGGAGTTTATTTGTGAATAGGAAAGAGAGTCCGTGTTTCCTTTAATAAATTTTTTTTACTTGAAATTGGATTCCATAATTAATAAAAATAAAGGAGTTTATTTTGATTAAAGATTTTGATTAAAATAAAATAGTTTATTTTATTTAAAATTGAATAAATTAAAATAAAAGAGGTTTATTTTGATTTAAATTTGGATTAAAATAAAGGAGTTTATTTAGATATGAAATAAGATTTCATATTATTCAAAATAAAGGAGTTTATTTTGATTTAAAAATTAGATTTTATACTAACTAAATTTGTCTATTAAATAATATCAATATATATATTAAATATTTATTATTCATGAGATGAATGTTATTTATTGATGCATATGGTGATGTGTATGATAATAACTGGAATTGATTATGGACTATTGAACAATGTGATTGGATTTTATTTTAGTTAGATGCTTGAATATATGGGTTTTATTAAATGGAGTCTACGTATCTCATCTTTTCTAAATTTTTCTAAATGTAAATTCTATCTCCCTCCTATGTACTTTTCCTTGACTGTTGATCAATGTTTCTACTTATTTTAAATAGTTTTGTAACAAGAATAGTTAGAATTAATTTTGAAGAATTGGAGATCAAGGAGCAAGGAGCGCTTGAAGACCCGTTTATAATGGAGCCCGGATTTAAATGTAATAGTTATATTTAAATTTAATTCTTGCAACCCTAGGGTTTGACCTTTTGGTTCACTTGGTGGCTCTAGTGAACCAAACTAGAATAAAAGTACATAATCAATCCAGGTAGAATATAGTATTCTATATGTGCATGCTTATACTATATATATTATATATTATGCAAACATGCTTCACATGTTAATTAATATGACGCGTATTTTATATAAGCGCGCATGCACACACACACACACACACACACACACACACACACACACACACATATATATATATATATATATATATATATATATATATATATATGCATGCGCGCTAAACAAGATGACACAAATTAATAACAACTCAAATATTTTATATTAAGTTGTAACGTTCAAAGATATTTAGAATATCGAACGTCGCCTTCTAGCATGATAGAAACAATAGAGTATTGAATATTTAATATAAGTTTATTATGCACACACAAGGCAAGTATTAAATATTTAAGATGTTATTTTTATTACAAATGATGTTTATAAGGAATTGAACATTACTGCTTTGTTGTGCACACACAAGGGCTGTAGTTTTCTCTTCACTTATATGGAAATGTTGGGTCTGACTTAACTTAAATTATTTTAGTTCGGATATGCACACACTTGACCATTATGATTTAAGAGGCAAAATACAAGGAGTTACATAGTTGATGTAATTGACAAGAGTTGTTTACCTATTTATTTATATATAGTTTGTTGTGCACACACAAGGCTATATACATTTGAAATGGGTTCCTTATTCTCACTAGCAAATCTTTAATTAGATTTTGTCGAACTATATAAGTGAGGGTAATATAGTTTGATGAAAATAGTGGGAGATACCAATTTAAAACAAGACCTAATTTATTTTGGTAATTAATAAAAGAATGTATCCTAAAATATTGTTAATTATTAATTCATTTACAGAATTTTACAATGTCTAAATTACTATCACTGCGAAGCATATTAGATGATATTTAACCGGACCGAATTAAACGAATTGGTTAAGGAATTTGAGAATAGTTCTCATGGCTGAAAAACTATCTTATGTCCTTAATACGCCTATCCCTGCAATGGTTGCAGATAATACCTCTAAGAAAGAGATTGCTACTTTTAGAAAGTGGCAAGATGATGCACAGTTGGGTCAATACATCATGCTCGCATCCATGAGTAACGAGCTTCAGCGTCAGCATGAAACTATGGATGCTCTTACTATATTCCTACACATTAAGAAGTTGATGGTGAGGAAAGTAAGACTAATAGATATCAGATATCTAAGGAGCTCTTCCGATCTAGAATGATCGATGACACTACAGTACAGATAAAAGTCCTTAACATTATCAATTTGATTGATTAATTAGGACAACAAGTTTTGTCATGGATGGAGAGTTGAGCCAAGATTTGATCTTGCAGTCACTCTCGGACTCTTTTCACAATTGTTGTGAATTTTTCATATGAACAAGCTAGATATCAGCCTCGCTGATTTGTTTAACATATTGAAAAATACTGAGAGTCACTTTCCAACCAAGAAAAATCATGTCTTACTGGTAGGGGCCAAAGGATCATCTGAAAAGAAGAACAATTCAAAGAAGGTAAATAGAAAGGCAAAATCAAAGGATAATAAGAACAGAACTGATACGGATAGCAAAGGAGTTTGCTTCCACTACAATAAGCCTGGACACTTGAAAGAAACTGCAATAAGCATCTTGCAGAGGATAACCAGAAGAAGCTTAGTGAAGTTTCGGTTACAAATATAATTTTGTTCATGATTTAAAATAAATTTTTCTTTAAGTCAAGGTTCTACTTGGGTATTGGATACTGACTTTGGTTATCATAATTATAGATTTATGAAGGGACCAAGCAGAAGTAAAAAGCTAAACAAAGATAAATAATCCTATGTGCGGGAAATGAAGCAAAGGTTGCTACATTAGCCATAGAAACTTATAGTTTAGCAATGTCTACGAAAAAATCTATTAAGTCAATAAGTTGTTATTGTATTCTAATTCTTATTAGAAACATTATTTCATTTTATTGTTGGACAATAAAATCTTTGGTATTATATTTAAGAACAATTGTTGTTCTATTTATAATAATGATGTTTTGAATAGAACTGGAATATTACTTGATGGATTTTGTATACTTGACTTACGTGAAAAATTATTTTGTATATTGAACAAATTAGTATAAGAAAAGGATATGATCATTCAAAGAGTTGAATGTGTGTATTTGCTGAAATACAAGTGTGAATTATTTAAAATGTTCAAAGAATTCAGAAGTGAAACAAATTGGCAAAGTATTAGGATTCTTTGATCTGATCAAGGAATAAATACTTGTGTAATAAGTTTCTAGATCATCTCAAATGGTTTTCTCATAATGGACGCCTCCTAATATGCAATAATTGATTGATGTATCTAAAAGGAAAAATCGTACCTTGTTGGACATGGTATGGTCCATAATGATTTTACCGACATTCCAATATCATTCTAGGGTCAAGCCCTAGAAATGGCTACATATCTACGAAAAGGTAACCTCAAAATCTGGCCCCAAGACTCCATAAAAGTTATGGACAGGGAGGATTCCTAATCTTAAGTATGTTAAGATAAGGGGTTGTCTAACTTATGTGAAAAGGTTTCAAAGGATAAGCTTGAGACAAGATTTGATAAGTACAGATTTATAGGACATCTTAAAGTAAGTTTAGGGTATATGTTCTATAATCCTACTTAGTAAAAGGTGTTTGTTGTGAAACATGATGCCTTCTAAGATAAAGATGTTTATCATTGAAGGGGCTAGTGGGAGGATAATAGAATCTTGAAGAGTTCAAGAACCACAAAACTCTATAAGTCAAATAAGAGGAACTTGTAGATAAACCTATTGTACCACAAACAAATCGTAAATCTGGAATAGTACCGAAGATACCTGGGAGGTATGGATTCATCATAGATGATGATGATGAGGTACGCATCATAGAAGATGATGATCCAGTTACATACGATGAGGTAAGAGTTATAGACACTCAGAGAAATGGATTGAAGCAAGCTTCTCAAATTTAGAACATTCGTTTTGATGAAACAAATCAAAAGAGTTTGATTTTATCACAAATAAGAATCAACCTTGTGTGTACAAAAGGGTCAGTGGGAGCACCGTGATATTCCTAATATTATATGTTGATATACTATGAATAAGGAATGACATACTAATGCTACAATCAGTAAAGATAAAGTTGTCTAAACATTCCTCCATGAATGATTTGGAAAGAGTATCTTAATTGGGGATACAAATCTATATAGATAGATTTGAGAGGATGCTCGACATAACCCAAGGAACGTATATTCATTTGATGTTAAAGTCGTTTAGCATGTCAAACTCCAAGAGATATCTCATGTTGATGAGCAATGGAGTGCATCTCTCTTAATAGTCTCCATAGACTCATAAAAGAGAGATCACATGAGTAACTATCACGTATGCAATGAAATGTACGAGACCTGATGTTAATCAGTCATATTCTGGAGAAGTTCAGTATGAGTCAGTGAAAAATATCTTAAAGTACTTAACTGGTACTAAGGATGTGATCATATTCATGGTGGGTCTAAATTAAAACTAGAGGGCTTAACAAACTCAAGTTTTTCAGACAGACCAAGACTACAGAAAATCCACTTTAAGGTAAAGCGTTACCTTGAACAGAGGTGCAGTGAATTGGAAAGGTTCCAAACAGCAAAGAGTTGCTAGTTTAGTGATAAAGACAAAGTATATAGCTATAAATGAAGCTACAAGTTGATTGTTTGGATGAAAAGTTCATTACAGAACTAGGAATAGTTCCTAAGTCTCATCCTGGATCTAAACATGTGTTGTGGCACTTTCATTTGATTATAAGAATCATTGAAAAATAGGAAATCACTATAGAGATAGTGGACTCTCAAGAACAACATTACATATCCATTAACTAAAGCTTATCCAGCAGCAAGATAATCGTCACTTAGAGAAGAAGGGTATGCGATACCATGGCGATTAACTTTAGTGCAAGTGGGAGATTAAAAGTAGGATGCATACAAGCCAATCACGTTTAATTATAAAGCATATACTTTGTAACAATCTTATTCATTTATTAATAAAAAGTATTAATTTATTAAAGGCTTTTAATTATCTACATGATGCTGTTTTATAATATGTGATAAACCCATAGTTTTTAAGCAATGGTTTTAGAATAATGATGATCATCATTCTAATGAGATCTAAATTCTTAGAAAGCTTAAAACTAAAATAGTTCTCAATCGTTGGATTACTAAATTGGGGATTAGTGAATCCGGATAGATTGGTACATATGTTGCTTGCTCATTGGATGAGGATGATTGATCTCATGATCATTTGTGTGGAGACACTAAAGCAAGTATGTAGGTGCTTATTAGAGAATAAGTTCACTGAACGTGGCTCGCTAAGGAATACCTAATGGAGTTTTACTTGCTTGTCAATAGGAATTCCTGTAGTGATATTAGTACAAGTGATCCTTGGACTTGAGATCATCATAGTATCTTGTGTATGATGAGTTATACTTTGACTTATTCCTTAAGACCCTTAGGGTATATCAAAGGGTATGCTTGTGTATAATAAGTTGTATATGGAGATAATGTACGATCAATAAATGATCTACCACTTCTAGTAAAAGAAGAGAAATGTCCTATGTGATTCGATAAATGACAACCCAGTAGTCCTTGGCCAAGACAGAATGAAATTAGAAAGGAGTTTCTAATTTGCATTATTTGGAGTTGTGCATTTAAGAGTCGAAACACATATAATTAAATAAATTAAGACTTGACAGTAATTTCATGTCTTATATTTAATTGGGACATTATATGGTGAAAGGATTGAATTGTACGGTAACTAGTTACTCAAAGGTTCTTTTATGATTAATGTTAAAATTTATATTATCTGGAAAGTCGTTGATCGCTAGGGAGGCTTATCCCTATTATAGAATAAATATTATTTATTCAAATAAATTAATAATTTAATTTATTTATTTAAATAAGATTGGAATTGTTCTAATTGATTTATTCACAACCGGTTTAATATGGAGAACCTAAAGGGTCACACCATAAAAGGAATAATAATTATTTAAGAAGTTAATGACATAATTGTAATAATAAGTTAAGTATATTTAATTTAATCTATGTTGATAGAATAAATTAAATAGCTTAATATTTATTATTTAATATTTTAGAAATATTAAATATAAATTAATATGTGGAGTCTTATTATTATTATTACTATTATTATTATTTAATTCCTAAAGGAGTTTGGGAATTAATTAATAAATGTACTCTCATTTATTCTTAATAAGATTAGGAGGCTAATTAATTAAAAATTTAATTAATTATTCCTAATAAGATTAGGAGCCTAATTAATTAAAGGAGTTTAATTAATTAAAATAAAGCTCAATTCCTTAATTGTTAAGGAGGGTTGCCTACATCTATAAATAAGAGGAGTCTTATTATGGATGTAGAGTTGTTGTTGACTTTTTCACAACAGACGTGATTCCAATTGTTGGAAAGTACGATCCTTTTCTATGAGAGATAGAAAAACTAAGGTTTTGCCAAACACCTATCTTCTTGAATCTTTATTCTTTCTTGGTGGATCACCTCTAGAGGCCAAACACTTGGGTGGCTAACGTTGATCAAAGGAATGAACCAAACTCGGTGGATTCAAGTTGAACACGCAAAGGATTGAAGGTGAACTTGTACCTGAGGAAGCTCGAATTTTCAAGGGTATGATTCTTGTTCTTCATATCTTTTCGTTTAATTAATAATTGTGCATAAAGGATGATCCGGGTATATGGTTTGCAAAATTTTAAACTCTGATTTTTACACGTTTTCGCTTATTTTGTGCAATTTGATTGCGTTTAGGAATATTACAAACCTAACAAAGTTCTGGATAACCCAGATCTTGCCCAGAATCGTCTGACAAGAAGTTTAAGAGCTTGGATCTGATAGTGGTTTGATGTTTTGTTATGGTTCTTGCATCTAAGTTGTAGTATGTTATTTATAATACATGCTAGTGTCTTTAGATCACATAAACATTAAACATGTTGGATTTAGTGGATGGACAAACCAGGCAGCACAATCAAGTTTTCTGTTTTCTGGGTAACCTAGAAAACGTATGAATGCGATCTCTGACATGGTTTTACCTAACTATATCTGGTGAATCTGTTGTTGTTATGCTGGTTTTATGTAATAGAATTGTACCCTTACAGGTTAGCTATAAACTGAAATCTTTAGATCACAAAAACATAACACAGAAAGCAGATTGTGGAAGCCCAAAAGTGATTAGTCGAACTGTTCTTGTTTTCTGGGTAACCCAGAAAACGAAGAATAACTTTGATAGATAGTTTGAGCTTCCATATCTTGCTTGTGTGTTGAAATCTGATCCAAAACTTGCATGATAATTGTAGCATTACATTAGTACTACAAGATCAAAGTTATATCTTGCCCAAAAACATTAAGATCTGACATATATTCATGGTCAAAGTAGGTACCTTTATCACTGTCTATGCATGTTCTTCAGCTCAAGAACACTTTAGGCGACACTTACTGTCGCTAAAAGCTTTAGCGACAGACTTATTAATTTTAATTAATTTAATTTCTAAAAATCATTTAAAAATAGAAATTAATTTCTGAAAATTACAAAAATTATTTTAAGTTATAAAAAATTAACTTTTAATAATTTGACATATTTGTCATAAATATTAGTATCTATTTGAATATTATTGATATTTAATTTATTTAATAAATACATTAAATAAATTAATTAAAAATTATTTTATTATATTAAAAATTATTTTAAATGATAATAAGGTATTTAAAAATATTTTAAGTCATAAAACATAACTTTTAATATTTTAAGATAAATTTTATTAATTATTTAATATTAATGGTATTAGATTTATTTAATAATTATATTAAATAAATTAGTTTAAAAATGATTTTACTATTATAAAAATCATTTTAAATGAAAATAAATAGTTTAAAAATATTTTTAAGTTATAAAATATAACTTTTAATATTTGAAGGTAAATTTCATTAATAATTTAATATTAATAATATTAGGTTTATTTAATAATTATATTAAATAAATAGTTTAAAAATGGTTTTATTAATTTAAAAATTATTTAAAAAGGATATAAATGATTTAAAAATATTTTAAGTTATAATAAATGACTTTTAATATTTTGATAAATAATTCATTAATATTTAATATTAATGAAAATTATTTAAAAATGATTTTAATTATTTTAAAAATTATTTAAGGATAATATTAATACTTTAAAAATATTTTAAGTTATTATAAATAACTTTAATATTTTGGCAATGATTTTATTAATATTTTAATATTATTTAAATATTAATGATAATAGAATTATTTAATATCTAAATCATTTTATAATGATTCCGGTGTTTGAAAATTTATGATAAATTATAATAATTAATTAAAAAATTTTATAAGTCATTTAAAAATAATATGACTGATATTTAAATTATCTAAACGAATATTGAACTACAAAATAGAGTTTTAGACTCGATAATTACCTGATAAAGCCGTCGGTACACTGAAATATTTCAGAAATTAATCTGGATTTAGATAGTTTGACTAGATACGTGTTTGTTTGTGATCCAATGACTGATATAAGTATGTGACAATGTGATTAGGTTATGTGCTGACTGCAAATAGCAGTATTATGTGTTATAGTATGTTATTCTAATTGAACGAATGATCTTATTAATGATAGGTCTCAGTATAAAAGATAAAACTAAGTTACGTATTTGTAAACAGCAGATCAGGCAAGTATCCTACCCTTTGCATTTACTTTATGCAATATACTTGAGTAAGAAAGTTTTAGAATTATATTATCATTGTGCCAGATTATTAACTCTATTGTTATCGATTATGTAACCAATCATTTGAATTCATACAAGTTCTTAAATTATCCGATCATTGTTTATCAACACAGTATTATTGTATAATCCAGATGTTTATTCTGTTCGTAAATTTCTAAATACGGTTATACAAGTGTCCTCACTTAGATAATCATTGTATTTAATCACACGTTGATACATACTTATTGGTTTCTAGTATGTATATGTTGACTTAAAAGCCTTCTAAGCTATTTGTATCAGCTTGACACAAATTTAAAAATATCGTTGAATATAATAGAACCTTATTGATATCCAACCGAATTGTTTTGGTTCAGATTCAGACTAAGTATGAACATCCTGAATCTGGGAAACTTTTGTGCGCCAAAGGCCGATAAGATGAACGAAAATATCATTCGGGCATGTAGTATTGATCAATACAGGGCATAACGAGCTGATCATCCCCGTGCCTATAAGTTATGACGATTTACAGATGAAGTCCTGTTTAACCTTTTTAAAAATAAAAAAAAAGTTCATAGTTTGTCAACTAATTCCCATTTATAGTCAATACGTAGTTTCAAAAATTTGAAATAAAATTGATATGTTGCTTAGAATTGTTTCAGCTTACTTCAAAACTGTTGATTCGTTGTTGAAGTGTAATACACAGAAAACATTTACTTCCTTCAGTTAAAGTTTATTGTCTGCTATTACTTGCTGGGCACTCAAATGCTCATTCTTGCTTAATTTAAATGTTTTCAGCTAAGAGCGATCGACCAGAAGGTTCAGGCAAGAACAAAGGGAAAGGAAAGCTGATCGAATAAGTTTATATTATCTTATATAATAATTAGACTTTATTAAGACAATGATATTTATTATTATTATCATAAAATGTAATGTATTAAAGGTTGAAAACCTGGGGGATTAGAAAACTCTGATGTATGTAAATTAAGCTTAATGTTTATATTATTGTTATTATTTCGCTCAAAGAAAATGGTATCGTGAAGCATCGAGTTCGAGTTTTAAGTACCTGAATTTGGGGGTGTCACATATGCACGCTAAACAAGATGAGACAAATAATAACAAATCCCTCAAAGTTTTTATATATTAAGTTTTAAGCGTTCAAAGATATTTAGATTATCGAACGTCGCCTTCTAGCATGATAAAATTAATAGAGTATTAAATATTTAATATGAGTTTGTTGTGTCACCACAAGGCAAGTATTAAGTATTTAAGATGTTAATTTATCACATTTGATGCTTATAAAGAAAATTGAATAATATTATTTTGTTGTGTCACCACAAGGACAATATTTTTTTTTTGAATATATGGAAGTTCTAGGTTAGACTTAACTTAGATAATTTTGATTCAGATGTGTCACCACTTGATTAAAATAATTCAAGAGGCAAAACATAAGGAGTTACATGATGATATAATTGACAAGGAGTTGTCTACCTATTTATTTATATATAGTTTGTTGTGTCACCACAAGGCTATATATATTTGAAATGGGATCCTTATTCTCACTAGCAAAAACTTTAATTAGATTTTGCCGAATTATATAGATGAGGGTAATATATTTTGAAGAAAATAGTGAGAGATACCAATTTAAAATAAGACCTAATTTATTTTGGTAATTAATTAAATAAATGTTTGTTAAAATATTGTCTTTTTACATGTAGAATTTGAAAATGTCACATTCACTAATTTCAATGCGTAATATACTTGATGCTAACAAATTGACCGGACCGAATTACACGGACTGGTTACCGTTGATACCGTTGATTACCGCTACGCAATTTATAACGCTTTATCCGAAGACCTAATATTAGTAATATAGATCTCCAATATTAGAATAATATCATCACAATATAATACTATTATATATATAGATATACATAGAATAACCTAAACACATAACACATAACACACATAAGACTCGGTGTCAAGTCAAACTATTGCAGTCTGACTTGAGCCCGACATAATTCTAACATCTCGACGGTCTAGTCGGACTTTTATCGAGTCTAAGTTCAATTAAACTCCGACTTAACACTTAACAATTATCTCAGATAATTTTAATCTCAGTCAAAATATTTTTCTAAGTCTCATAATAATTTTTAAATAATTATTAATATTTATCACGAATTTTCAATCACTTATATCGTATTTAAATGAATTAAATACCACATAATTCTATTATCATTAATATTTATTTATTATTAAATATTAATAAAAATCATCACTTAATATGATAATATATTTATAATATCACAAAGTATTTTTAATACTTTAAAATCACCTTTATATGATTTTTAAACAATTAAATTCATTATTCGATAATTATTTTTAATATTAAAATATTAATATTTTCATGACAAAATATCAAAAGTTATATTTTATAACTTAAAATATTTTTCTAACACTTAAATCATTTTTATATAATTTTTAAATCATTTATTCTATTTTTTCATAATTTATTTAATATATTTATTAAATAAACTAAATATCATACATCTTTGCACTACAGGCCAAAGATATTCAATAATATCATCATTTAGGACTGAGGATGATGAAAAATATCTTAAAGAGAACGAATCCAGTGAGACAGAAGGACAAATATTAGGGATTCGTATAACAGTTTATCCAAGATCAATAATACTTCATAATAATTAATTGTGAAGCAGAATTCAAAAATAAAGATCAAAACATAGATACAATCAAAGATAGTAACCATAATAGACATCTTGGACAAAAAGGGAAAATTTTTATTTTTCGGTGAATAGTGCCGTATTCGTGAATAGTACCGTATACGTGAATAGTGTCGTATACGTGAATAGTAACCCCGACGTAAAAAGTTCCAAATTTGATAAAAACTCATATCAATATTTCAGCATAATGATATTGAAGAAAATAATATCATTAAGAAGAAAATAATATCCCTTACCTCAAAATATCAGTAACTTTGGTCGGAATACCGGTAGAAGGCTGAAAAAAACTTGCTCTGATGAATAGAAACTCTCAAAGTATCTAAATACTCACAAAATACACTCAATAATCTAGAGAGAGAAAGAGAGAAAACTTGTTTCTGGTGTGATTTTCAATTCTAACTTAGCCCTCTATTTATAGGAAAATGTTAGCACGCCGAAGCAGACTTAACCTGCAACCTGATGGCTTTACCTGCTACTATTCCCACCCACCATATTTGAATAAAAATCTCAGAATATTTCTTCACCAACCAAGAGTGGGGCCCACCAATTCTAGAATTTTCCATCAAAATGATAAACTTTGAAAATTCAACAATTTCTGAACCAGTCATCTCGTAAAATTCATAATAAATCATACGTTCATTTTTAACGGCTCAACATTTGTGGACATATACTCAACTTATATATGTATAACATATCCAAAAATTACCACGATCCAACGGTCGGATTAAAAATTATAACCCCCGCAAAATATCTCAAAAACCCTGATTTTTAATACCTCCATTTCGACAAAAAGACTGATAAAAATCTCAACATTAACTCCTTCATTTTTAACCACAAAAATATATCCCTCATTTATATCCACATAAATTAAATATTTCCTAATCATATGAATCAATAATTAATTATTCACAAATAATATTACAGAATCACATTTATGACAACCAGGCCGTTCCTAGGAAAGTGGGGGCTTTCCAATAAGGATTTCTCCTTACTGGCGCGCAATTAGATGACCAAACCTCTCATTAGACAGAACTTTCTAGACATTGCCAATAATGTTATTTAATAATATTATTCAAATAATATAAATTATTGATCTGATAAAGGAAAATACTGTGCAGCAACAATTATTGAAATAACAATAATATAAAATATCAACGCAATAATTATTGAATCAATAAAATAAAATATTGAACAATAACTACTGTAACAATTATTGAGTAGTGCCTTCTTACGTAAGAATCAATAATTGGCGCAATACCGTGTGCTACTGTATTTTAACCACCGGGTATTCCAACAGTATTAACGGTAACAACTACGCCATTATTTATAAACAACTTATACTTGTCGTTTTCTTCATCCAATCGTTTTCCGTTATGGGGCCCACACAAGGCTGCGCCGTCGTACAAATATTCCCCGACAACAAGAATATTCCACGACCAAACGAATATTCCTCGACAAAATGAATATTTTATAACCACTTGCTTATTTTACAAAATTTGCACATTTCATCCATAACAAAGTATTATATCAAATTAACCCCTTATTATTGACAATAATATTTAGAGAAAATTTGATTTTATTCATTAATAAGTTGGGGTCTTACACCATTGGTCACATAACACTTGGGATTCACATCTTATTTATTATATACTTATTCACATAATAATTACACTTTCTAGTAAGGCCTGCTAAGACGTTGCACAGCCTTACTATGCTCCTCTTCCATGATACGAAACATCGTTCTACGATCTAACATATACCATGACAATTCCTCGAACTGAGTCAGATAGTATATGACTCAGTCTTGAGCTCTGTTCATCGCAGTGTGGAAGACACAATCCATCTCTCCCATCTTGGCCTTCTTTGCTTGCACCTCTTCCTCAGCTACATCTGAACGCTGGGAAGCCTTGTCATAAGCATCTTCAGCCCTTTCTCTCTTGGCGGACTCTTCTCTCAGGTCATCCTTCAGCTTCACTACCTCTTCCATCAGCTACTCCTTGACACCCTCTGTGTGAACCAGTTTCCATTCCACATTAGCGAGACGATTGTCAAGATCCTGGATCTCATCGTCCTTCTATGCCATCGAGATCTGATGTTCATCTATCAGTTCCTCCAATTCTCTGACTCTATCTTAAAGCTCAATGTTACGATCATACACCTCGTCATACATCTGAGCTGTAATAGAGTTCGGTGGAAACTCTTCCCTTTCTTCTTCCTCATCTATCTGTGGTAGCTCCACAGGATCCTCCTCATCCGTCTCTATCTCATCCTCGTCATCTGGTAACCCCTCCTGCCCAGACTCTGAGGCATTACCAACAACTGTGACCAACGTCGATGACTCCCTTGGCACTAGCTGCTCCCAGACTCCTCCTCCTCTCTAGGCATCTAAGGTCCCTCCTCCCTAGCTTGACTGGACTCTCTAACATCAGCTATCCTGACAACAAATTTTTTAAGTTTTTAATTACTAATCGTCACTACCCGGTACTCACGAGCACATCAATTGTAAACACATAAGCACATAGAGTATTTTATGGTTTATTCTTTAGAACTCGATAATAGTTTATCACCACTATCTTTTCAATCTCTTATAAGGTTACTTCCTAAAGTTTTTCCCCTATGTAAGGTTCATAACCTAAAGCTTTGATACCAATTTGTGACACCCCTAAATATGGGTACTCCATTCCCGTAGGATTTGGTGTTCACTATCCAAACATTCATTTCTAGCTACCCCAGTTAAATAAAACTTAAGCAATAATAAACCTTCCCATTAAAGGGTTACATAACTTAATTAAATAAATTCTAAGTTGTCTAACCTCAATACAATCATCAAAAGCAGAAAAATTAAATGATTACATTACATAATTAAAATTCAAGTCTGAAAATATAAATCATAGCAAATCAACAAGCCTTCAACACTTTCTCATCTTACATTTTCCTTTACTAGTGGTTGGTTCGTCAACCTTCTCAACTTTAGCTGCAATAGTTATATATATGCAAGAGTGAGCAAAATAAATGCTCACATGAAAGAACATAATAACTGGCAATGTATAAGTTTAATTCGAATTGAATAACATTTTCTAATATCGATAATCAAGAACAGAAAATTAGAATTCATCTGAGGGTCACAAGACCATGAACAATATCCCAGGTTGTAGGTATCTCTACTTAAACCTTTAACAGTCGTTAGACTATATAGACCTTCCTTCTCGTACTCAAGGGGATCAGCCCTTCGTACCATGTATTGTGCACAAACATCTTAACAGTTTCACGTAAATAATCTCCTAAAATAGGGTTATTCATCTCAGCTTTAACTTACGAGTCTGCACAAAAGTAAGTTTGGTTTGGATTAGCTTCAAGGGTAATTTAGACTTCAAAATTTTCATCAACTAGAAATTAGTTGAATCAGCAAAAGGTCGGTAATTATTTAACAGTTCGATAATAATATAGGTTCAAACAATGACTTATCATCAAGGTTTAAACTATAGTAACTCATGATTAAATAACAATGAACATCAAAGTAATGCTTTCGAAAGAATTAGAATTTAAAGTCAAAGACTAGAATAGTTCAAGTTTTGAATATCGAGATACAAGAGCTAGAAGCCTTGCTCATTAACGATTAAAGTTAAAGATCTTGAACAAGTACGGATAGCAAACTTGCTGAATCATAAACAAGGGAAAGTAAGAAACTTGCTTAACATAAGAGTAGGGTTTAAAAACTTGCATAACTGTAATCAAAGTAGGATAGTAAACTTGCTCAAATAAAGTTTTGGGTTAGAGAACTTGCTTTGCGTATAAGTTGAACAATATAACTTGATTCTCAAATATCCTATACACATGTCATCGTAACATAATTAGTTACCACGCGATCATGTTACATAATTAAATATTTATTTCATTTACAACCCTTAATCTTAGGTTTAACCTCATGATCAAACCACACTTCTAATTTTTATCTACACCAATCTCAATTATCACATAACTCATTAATAACTAATTATAGTCTTCATATTTAATACTATAACAACACCACAATCTGATCTTTCATTATATAACATGCATGATTAATCATAATTTATAGTCATAAGATAATGCTACATTAATATTTATAGGATTGTATATTAAAAATCACATTTCTGGGCTAAACTACCAACTGGCGCTGCAGCGCCCCAGTTTGTACTGAGGACCATCGCTGCAGCGCTGGTCTGGCGATGTCGTGCTCCATACAGGCCTTGGACTAGCGCTGCTATGCTGTGTTGGCGTTGTAACGCTGGAATTATGCTTTGGATTGGCGTTGCAGCGCCTCGGCACAGTTCCAGGCCGTTCCAGTTCACGAAGAACACAGAACAAAGCCAAATAGGCCTAAAAACTTCTTTCTAACAACAATTTTAACTTACCCAAGTTGTATAAACTTTATAGAAACAATAACTAATATTTTTAACATGTTTCTAACAATGTAAACAACATAAACAACAAATTAAAACATTTAAATTTTATTATTTTTGCTATTTCTTCACTTTTAAATACTCTTAGCGAAACTAATCATTGTGAATTCGTTTTTCAACCAAAACAGTCCATTTAAAACTCATTATTTTTGTTTCATATTGTATTTACACAATAAATAATCAATTTACATATAAAAATATGAATTGAGCATCAATTTTAACATCACATAAGCCATATTCATATATATACATCATTGTATTTCACCATAAACATGATTCCTTCATATATACCATATTTTCATGGATTAAACAACTTTGAATCACATAAAAGTAATTTATATGAACAAATTAACATGTTTAACCCATACTTTCAACTAATTGTTCATGAAACCTAAACAAAGAGAATTTTTCATAAAAACCTAAGAACATGAAAAGTAAAGATTATAACTTGAATTTTACATTGATTGCTTATTTAGACTAGCTAGAGGATAAGAAATCTTCTTTATTTGCTCAAATTCACAGAGAAATCCTTTCTCTCTCAAACTCTCTAGAGCTCTTTTTTTTTCTTCCTTTTTTCTGTTTGTTTTCTTTAGAATTAGGCTTAGGATGATAAAACTTAACATAAAACTTTAACTGATATATACTTAATATAATATTATACATATACTTAATATTTATCAGTTATAGAATTTTGAAAATCAAAAGCCACTAAGGCTTGTTTGGTAAAACAAAATTAAAAATAAGGGGTAACAGCCTTAGGCCTTGTTTGGTAAAACCAAAATAAATCATTTTTAATTTATTTTAATAACTTAGTTACTATATAGTTTATTGTCACACTCTATTTAATTAAATTTCCATATTCAAATTCAATTAAATTAAAGCTAACAAAAACTTATTAAATCAAGATGTTACATATTCCAACTACCAGGAAATTATAATTTTCATTATAAATTACAATTTTATTTAATATATTAGTACATGTCTAATTTAATCACTAAATTAAATTGAAACAACCTTCTAACAATTCATTTAATCATTAACAACTCTCTAATTTAATTATTAAATTAAATTAGAATGCTACCACTATGTAACAAAATATTTAATTCAACACTCACTTAATTTAATTAACTTCAAAATATAAAATTACCAATTAACGGCTTAATTAACATATTACACTTAATCAAGTTATTTCACAACAACTCATGAATTATATATTTAAATAATAAATAATCAAATTAATCGAATGTTTATTTAACAATAAACACATCAACTAAAATATTTATTTAATTCAATAAATATTTTAAATTACATATAAAAATCTGAATTGTTACATCTTTTCCTCCTTACAAGGACTTTGTCCCTTGAATCATAACTCAAACAATTCATTTGTCATAATATTACTTCTACAACTAAATAATAGATGTGAAGATAGTTCAAGTCAGCTTAAATAACTTAACAATTTGTTTATAAATTTGAAACGACATATTGACTTTGTTGGGCGGTCGAAAGACCACAAACTTTTCTTTTAGTAAGGGTTCTTATAGAAATTCATCTACAAACTGTCTGGTCTCATGGGCACGGTGGGTGATCAGCCCATTATGCCCTGCGTTGATTAACACTATCTTATCATAACGACATTACGTTCTTCGTAACCGCCTTTCAGCGAAATTAAACCTTGTAACGATCCGAAACTTTTATATGTAATTTAAAATATTTATTGAATTAAATAAATATTTTAGTTGATGTGTTTATTGTTAAATAAATATTTGATTGATTTGATTATTTATTAGTTAAATAAATAATTCATGAATTGTGGTGGTGGACTAATTTACTTTAGTATTATTTATTAATTAAATTGAAGTTTGGTAATTTTGTGATTTGGAATTTTAATTTAATGAGTTGATTAAATTAAATGAATTTTGAATTTATCATCATATTATATAATGGTAATATTCTAATTTAATTTAATAATTAAATTAGAGAGTTATTAATTTGTTAGATAAAATTATAATTTTATAATTATTTGATTTATGAAGCAATTTGATTTATGTGGCTATATGATTTAATAAGTTGATATTAACTTTAATTAAGTTTTAATATTTGAATTTAACTAAATAAAGTGTGATCATTAAACTATATAAACTATATAGTAAGTGATTTATTAAAATAAATTAAAAGAGGTTTAATATAGTTTTACCAAACAAGGCTTAAGGCTTTTAAGTATTTATTTTAATTTTGTTTTGCCAAACAAGCCTTAGTGTCTTTTGAATTAAAAAAAAAACATAAATGACATTGTAATAAATAGAGATATTATGTTTGTCAGTTTTGTATTACGTATATTATTATATGTATATATTTTATATCAGCTTATATGTTTTACATTTAGTTTTCTAGGCTAGTGTAGTTGAGAGAGAATAGAGTTTGAGAGGGAACTTGGAGAGAAATTGAGAGGTTGTGAGGTTGAAAGAAGATGATTGGAGAATTAAATAGGTGTCTCTATCATCCGTACTAAAAATCAAAGGTATAATTTTTAGTTTAAAGTTTTGGTTTTTGTTTTCTAAAAAGTTCTCTGTAATTGAGTTCTTGGTTGATGATTTGTGAGAATAGAAGTTGTTATGTTATTTAGATGATTATAATTGTTATATGTAGAATTAAATCAGTAATATATGATTTAATTAAAGAAATGGTGTTATTGAGTTTTCACGATAAAACAAAATTGGTTTTCAAGCTCTCTATAATACAACTTTTGATGTATAAATTGATGGATTGTGTTTATATGTAAATGTAATATGATAACTAACATCTAGACACAAATTTTTGTATATTAATTTGTGACGCCCCCAAATCTGGGTACTTACCCGTACTTGGTGCTCCACGATAACATTCATTCAAACTACTTAATATATTAATTAAGTATAAATATTATATCAAAGTTGTCTACTTCCCAGTTACGATAACCTTTAAGTCATTCATTACATGATAAATTGTAAATTATCATTATACATAGCAACAGTTATTACAAATAACACGGTATGACCTATCTCTTTAGCTTTCCTTTTCCTTTGTCCTTGACAGAACCTTCTGGTCGATCAAGTTTAGCTGAAAACATTTAAATTTAAAGTAAGAATGAACATTTAATTGCCCAATAAGTAATATCAATTAATAAACATTAGCTGAAAGAAATAAATATTTTCTTTGAACTATCCCCCATCAGCCATAAAATGGAAGAGAAAAAAAGGAAGAAAAGAGAGAAAACTCTACCCATTTCAACTTGTAACCTCTTCTAGAGTGCTCCAAATTGCGTGATTCTTTTTTCTAAACACTTATAAGCTCGTTTTTTGTAACATACTGAAGTTTAATCGGTGAAAACCGAGTTTACAGACGTCAAAAGCTATCTGAAGTCTTCTTGGCAGTCCACTGTAAGATTTTTCAGATTTTTAAGCTTTTTCCTACTTCCATACAACGAATCAATAGTTATGAAGTAAACTGAAACAATACTGGTCAACATATCCAATCATTTACATTTTTGAAACTATGTACTAACTATGAATGCAGAGTAGTCAATAGACCATGAACTTTCATTTTCAATTTTTAAAAAGGTTTGTACATAAATTCTTCTACAAACCGTCATGACTTACGGGCACGGAGGGTGATCAGCCCGTTATGCCCTGTATTGATCAACACTACATGCTGGAACGATATTTACGTTCATCATAACCGCCTTTGGTGCATAAAAGTTTCCCAATTTCGGGATGTTCATACTCAGTCTAGAGTCCGAACCAAAGCAACTTAGTTGGACGACTCTATCATAAACAATCATGTTCAACGATACATTTCAAATTATGTCTAGCCGAGTCAAATAGCATAAACAACTTTTAATCATGTATACATACTGAGATTCAATAGTATGTATCAACACTTGTTCAAATACAACTATTATCCAAGTGAAGACACTTGTATAACCAAACTTATCTCATAACAAACAAAATAAATCTTGATCATATATGGATGAAATGAAGAGAGTAATAAGATACTGGTAAACAATGAATAAATAGAATTTGAGAACTTGCGTGAATACAAAGGTTCAAGTACATGCTCAATATAAAATAGAGTTCGGATACTTGCTCAATAAAGGAGTATAGAAACTTGCTTACAAAGATTCATTGCATAAAGTAAATGCAAGGGTTAAGATACTTGCCTTGATTACTACTTACTGCTACACAACTTAGTTCTATATTTTATACAAAGACCTACCATTAATAAGATTATTCTTTCAATTAGAATAATATATCGTAACACATAATACTGCTATCTGCAGTCATCACATAGCTTAAGCACATTGTCATATATTTATATCAGTCATTAGAACATATATGAACACTTATCAAGTTAAACTATATAAGTCCGAATTGATTTTTGTATCAGTTCGGTGTCCCGATGGTTTTATCGGATAATTATCGAGTTTATTTTCAATTAAACTCTATTTAAAAACTTTAATATTATTTTAGATAATTTAATTTTTATTTATAATATTTTTCGGAAGCTCATAATAATTTTTAAATAATTATTATCATTTACCATAATTTTCCAAACATTAATATCATTTTTAAATGATTTAATTATTAACTAATTTCATTATCATTAATATTTAAATAATTTAAACTATTAATGAAATCCATGTCAAAACATTAAAGGTTATTTATTATAACTTAATTTTTTTTAAAACATTAATATCACCTTCAAATGATTTTTAAAGTATTAAAATCATTTTGAAATAATTATAATTAATATTAAAATATTAATTTATTTCATGTCAAAATATTTAAAGGTATTTATTATAACTTAATATATTTTTAAAACCTTTATATCATTTTTAAAACATTAAAATCATTTTCAAATAATTTATTTAATATAATTATTAAATAAATTTATTATCATTAATATTAAACTATTAATGAAATTTATCTCAAAATATTTAAAGTAAATTATTATAACTTAAAATATTTTTTAACACTTTAATATCATTTAAAATGATGTTTAGTATTTTAAAATTATTTTTAAGTAATTTATTTAATCTAATTATTAAATAAATTTAATATCATTATTATTTAAATAAATTAAAATATTGATACAATTTATGTCAAAATATTAAAAGTTAATTTTCATAACTTAAAATAATTTTTAAAACTAATTTATGAATTTTTAATAATTATTTTCTATTTATTTAAATTAAATAAATAAATTTTCATTAAAAGTGTCACTAAAGAGTTTTTAGTGACGAAATTTGTTGCGATAGGTGTTCTTCATCAATGAAGAACAACCTTGGTCCATTCCCTGGGGGCTAGTTTGACCATTAATAACTTTCATTTGATGATGTTTTTGGGCATGAGAGTGTATCAATGGTGTTCTACTAGTGTAATACTACAAGTCTATAACAATTTCTAGGTTTAACTACACTATATAAAGAAGTTATAAAGGATCAAAAGTGATGTCAGACCTGTTCTGCATTTTCTGGAATTTCCAGAAAATGTAAATAGTGTGAGGGGTCAATTTGTGGCTTTAATAACTTGGACTCTGGGCATGGTTTAGGTAATCTACTGTCACACTTTTGTAGTAGACATGTCAATGTTCAAAAGTGTTACACTTATCAACCTAATCAACATAACAGAAGTAAAATCTGGCTTAGTCAAAGTACCTGCCAGGAACTTGTTCTTGAAGATTTCTGGAATTTCCAGAAACTCATACTTGCAGTTTGGTCAACCTATATTTGACCATTAATAACTTTGATTCTGGTCATGATCTAGGTGTTCTAGTGTCATGGTTTGGTAGTCCATATGTCAGAGTATAAAAGCTATACACTTTCATGGCATAACAAATTAACAAATAAAAGATCTAGGCTCTGCAAAGCCTTGTCAGACAACTTTATGGGTTTTTGGGTTTTCCAGTACCAATTTTTTCATGACTGGTCAACCATGTTTGACCGTTAATAACTTGAGATCTAGACATGCTATGAACTTGATTCCACTTCCAGTGTACTCTCCTCATGGCATACTACATCAATGTTACACTTACAAACTCAAAAAATTAACAAAAAATAATCTAGAGGCTCTGACATTTGACTGTCAGACCTCATTTTTAGGGTTCTTGGCAGTTTCTTAGATCTTGATTTTCTTGCATTTAAATGTCATAGATCCATGGTTTATCATCATACAACATAGCATAGCACATATATAAACATCAAAGCACAAAATCTACCTAAGCATACAAGATCTAAGTTAGGGTTAGGGTTTATATGTACCTTCTTGAGCAAATTTTTGATTTTTGCCCTTTGATCTGTTCTTGGTTAGTGTATGGGATGAATCTCACTTAACTTTTGACTGATTTCCTTAAGAAATTTTGTGGCTTATGAGAGACACAGAGAGAGAGAGAGAGAGAGAGTTGGCTAAGCTTAGAAGCAAAAGTAAATGATTTCTTAACTTCTAAGTTTCTAACTTTTTGATTCAATTTATATGGATAACATAGGTGGCATGTAATGGCTGATTGGAGAAGATTTTAAACACATGGGATAATCTTGGCTTGGTGACTCACTAGATTTGCCAAATCTTTTACTTAAAACATAAGGTAAAGGGTATTTTGGTCAGTTTGCAACTAAAAGGGTATTTTGGTAATTCCTCACATAATTTTAAGGGTAGTTTGGTCATTTCATATGTTTACCTTAAACTTTAACCCTTAGAGTTTGATAACCACCATTAGGGTTTAGGGTTTCCAAATCTGTACTTAGGGTTTCTAACTAATCGTTAGGGTTTCCCTAATTAGGTTTACAACCAATAACATTTGTCCTTAATAATAGAAACACAATTACTTATCATTCTTAAATTCATATTTGAATTTCAAATTAGGATTTAGCAACTTAACATTAGGGTTTTCTAATGCTACGCTATAACTGATCAACAATTAACACTACTCACATACTGTACATACATATCATACTTCTCATTCACTGAAATACAATTAATATTGTATTAATATTCAAATCCTTATTCAAAATCTAAATTAGGTTTCTGAACAATATCCGTCTTAACTTTCATTCTTAGTCAACTTATAAAAAATTAAATTAACTAACCTGCTTAATTCATATCACATATTTCAACATATTATTATTGATACCAATATTCATAATAATTAAATTTAAAAAAATTCATGCCAACATTCCCCCCATCAGTTATCCTTTTCGGACAATCCCTCACCATGTGATATGTTAATCCACAAATGAAACACCCACTATTCTTTCTTGGATTGGGGCAGTTAGGAGAGACGTGTCCCTCCTACCCGCACTTAAAACACACAAACTTCCCTTTTAGAGACTCACCCGAGTGATTTTTTCCACAATTTCCACACTGCTCGACCTGCTCCCTTATACCTCCTTGCTTATTTTTGGTATTCTAGAAATTGTTCCATTTTCATTTTTCCATTCCCACTTCCACTGCTTCCTTCCACCTTAACAACCCCCTCAACCTTAACCTTATTCTTCTTTTCTTTATTGTAGAGACTCATTGCCTCACTTCCTCCTTCGGCTATGATAGCCTTTTCCAAGAGTGATGCAAAAGTATTAATATGCAACACCACCACCTTATTGTAGAGCCAGGGTTTTAGGCCCACCTCAAACCTTCTTACCTTCCTTGCTTCCGTATCCACTTAGTATGGAGCGAACCTAGCTAATTTATTAAATTTTATGGCATACTTTGAGCCTGTCACATTCTCCGGCTTCAATTCCAAAAACCTAACCTCCATTCTAGCCTGTATACTGGACGAGAAATAATTCTCGAAGAATAGTTCCTTGAACCTAGATCATGCTACCACTCTTTCTCCATCCCTAGTCTGATTTGCCTCCCCTTTCATCATTTAGGTAGCAAAAGCTATCATTTGCTCCTTCGCTACTCTAGCAATCACAAAAGCCTTTTCTATCTCTTTTACCCAAGTTTGGGCTTCTATAGGGTCAGTTGTCCCTCTAAACTCTGGTGGTCCTACTACCTTGAAGTCTTTAAAGTTTGCCAATTGATTATCTGGTTGATTTACTGCAGCTAGTGCTACATTCTGCATAGCTTGAGCTAACATATTAGTAAAATTTTGCATTGGGCCTAGTTGACCTTCTGTATTGTTAACATATTCTTCTTCTCTTTGATTTCGTATATCACATATAACTATAAACATCCACTATCCCTTTGTGACCGCAAAAGTCGGGAATCGTTGCTACAACTTATACAAAAGTTGAGAGTATTACATTACACACATATATATATCATATACACATCATCAAACATACATATTTAGATAATACTAATCTTACTTATTTCTTACGCCTTCTCTTGATCTTGGAAAACCTTTCGCCTGGTGACTTATCAACCCACATATAAAACATGCACCTTGCTTTGGATTTGGACAATGAGTAGATATATGTTCCTTATGTCCGTAATTATAGCATACATTTTCCCCTTTCCTGCATACGCCTTCATGTTTCCTTTTACAGTTTGAACATTTTCTTGTTTTCTTAAAGTTTCCTTGGTTATAATCAGAATTTTCTATATCACGGTCATTCATCTTTCTTTTCCCCTTATGGCTAGGAGCTGTACACGATATTCTGCATTTGGCTTCCATTTGATCAATTTAGATTTTTAGTTTATCTTGTTCTTCCATTATTTTGATTGTAATTGACTATTTGATAGTCTTTCTATTTTCCACAACTTTTCAAGAGAAGAAACTTTGTTTCACAGATTTTGAACTTTCGTTAATGCTTGATCAGCTCCAACTTCTGTGCTCGAATTACTATCTATCAGTACCACCATTTCTGGTTTCGATACTACATTTTCCAATATGATCACCTCTTCAGGGTTGCTTTTAATGTGAGCCTCTATTTCAGCTATTGGCTTAGATATTGGCTCGGTTGGAGTGATTTGCTCGTTCTTTACAATCTAAGAGTATCCTAATCCTTTTTCGCCTGACATCTACACATAAATTATCTTGATTAGTACATAATTCCTATTATATACACATATCAAATAATAGTTTTATATAACTTACTTGTATTTTATTTTACGATGAATTTATTTAATTCATCTCCTTTAAAATCTATTTGAGTTATTTGTGTTTTCAACGGTTCCCTCTATCCTAAGGTTATAGCCTAAGGTATCCCCACTTAAGGTTTCTAATCTAAAGCTTTGATACTATGTTTTGACGCTCCCAAATTCGGGTACTTGAAGCCCGCACTTGGTGTTACATGATAACATTCATTCAAATATTATATCAAAGTTGTCTACTTCCCAGTTACGATAACCTTTAAGTCATTCATTACATGATAAATAGTAAATTATCATAATACATAGCTACAGTTATTATAAATAACACGGTATGACCTATCCCCTCAGCTTTCCCTTTCCTTTGTCCTTGCCAAAACCTTCTGGTCGATCAAGCTTAGCTGAAAATATTTAAATTTAAAGCAAGAATGAGCATTTAATTGCCCAACAAGTAATATCAATTAATAAACATTAGCTGAAAGAAATAAATATTTTCTTTAAACTATACTTCTACAACGAATCAATAGTTGTGAAGTAAACTGAAACAATATTGGTCAACATATCCAATCATTTACATTTTTGAAACTACGTACTGACTATGAATGCTGAGTGGTCAATAGACCATGAACTTTTATTTTCAATTTTTGAAAAGGCTTGTACAAAAATTTATCTACAAACCTTCATGACTTACTGGCACGGAGGGTGATCAGCCCGTTATGCCCTGTATTGATCAACACTACATGCTGGAATGATATATACGTTCATCATAACCGCCTTTGGCGTATAAAATTTTCCCAATTTCGGGATGTTCATACTCAGTCTGGAGTCCAAACCAAAACAATTTAGTTAGACGACTCTATCATAAACAATCATGTTCAACGATACATTTCAAATTATGTCTAGCCGAGTCAAATAGCTAAGACAACTTTTAATCATGTATACATATCGAGATTCAATAGTATGTATCAACACTTGTTCAAATACAACTATTATCCAAGTGAGGACACTTGCATAACCAAACTTGGCTCATAACAAACAGAATAAATCTTGAACATATATGGATCAAATGAAGACAGTAAAAAGATACTGATAAACAATGAATAAATAGAATTTAAGAACTTGCGTGAATATAAAGGTTCAGATACATGCTCAATATAAAATAGAGTTTGGATACTTGCTCAATAAAGGAGTATAGAAACTTGCTTACAAAGATTCATTGCATAATGTAAATGCAAGGGTTAAGATACTTGCCTTGATTACTACTTACTGCTACACAACTTTGTTCTATCTTTTATACAAAGACCTATCATTAATAAGATTATTCTTTCAATTAGAATAATACATCGTAACACATAATACTGCTATCTGCAGTCATCACACAGCTTAAGTACATTGTCACATATTTATATCAGTCATTAGAACTTATACAAACAATTATCAGGTCAAACTATATAAGTCCAGATTGATTTTGGTATCAATTCAGTGTCCCAATGGCTTTATCGAATAATTATTGAGTTTATTTTTAATTAAACTCTATTTAAAAACTTCAATATTATTTTAGATAATTTAATTATCATTTGTAATATTTTTCAAAAGCTCATAATAATTTTTAAATAATTATTATCATTGACCATGATTTTCCAAACATTAATATCATTTTTAAATGATTTAATTATTAACTAATTCCATTATCATTAATATTTAAATGATTTAAACTATTAATGAAATTCATGTCAAAACATTAAAAGTTATTTATTATAACTTAAAACATTAATATCACCTTCAAATGATTTTTAAAGTATTAAAATTATTTTTAAATAATTACCATTAATATTAAAATATTAATTTATTTCATGTCAAAATATTAAAGTTATTTATTATAACTTAAAATATTTTTAAAACCTTTATATCATTTTTAAATAATTTTTAAAACATTAAAATTATTTTTAAATAATTTATTCAATATAATTATTAAATAAATTTATTATCATTAATATTAAACTCTTAATGAAATTTATCTCAAAATATTAAAAGTCATTTATTATAATTTTAAATATTTTTTAACACTTTAATATCATTTAAAATGATGTTTAATATTTTAAAATTATTTTTAACTAATTTATTTAATATAATTATTAAATAAATTTAATATTATTAATATTTAAATAAATAAAAATATTTATGAAATTTATGTCAAAATATTAAAAGTTAATTTTCATAACTTAAAATAATTTTTTAAACTAATTTATGAATTTTTAATAATTAGTCTCTAATTTTTTTTCTATTTATTTAAATTAAATAAATAAATTTTCATTAAAAGTGTCGCTAAAGAGTTTTTAGTGACGAAATCGATCGGGATAGGTGTTTTTCATCAATGAAGAATAGCCTTGGTCAATGCCTTGGGGGCTAGTTTGACCATTAATAACTTTCACTTGATGATGTTTCTAGGTATGAAAGTGTATCAATGGTGCTTTAGTTTAATACTGCAAGTCTATAACAATTTTTGGGACTAACTACACTATATAAAGTAGTTATAAAGGATCAAAAGTGATGTCAGACATGTTCTTCATTTTTTGGAATTTCAAGAAAATGGTAACAGTGTGAGGGGTCAATTTGTGGCTTTAATAACTTGGATTCTGGGCATGGTTAAGGTAATCCACTGTCACACTTTTGTAGTATACATGTCAATGTTCAAAACTGTTACACTTATCAAGCTTAACAACATAACAGAAGCAAGATCTGGCTTGGTCAAAGTACCTGCTAGAACTTATTCTTGAAGATTTTTGGAATTTCTAGAAACTCATACTTGCATTTTGGTCAACCCATATTTGACCATTAATAACTTTGATTCTGGTCATGATCTAGGTGTTCTAGTGTCATGGTTTGGTAGTCCATATGTCATTGTATAAAAGCTATATGTTCGAAATTACATATTCAAATTTGATGTTGAAAGTAAATAAACATGATCATATGAAAGTCCTTCTGAGAACATATGTACAAGGACTTAGGTGATATATTAAAATTGTTAGGTTGATCTGTGCTTTATGTTTATCATTCTGTAAATAAATGTATAGAAGAAAAGATCAAAGCTGTTAGGTTGATCTATTTTGAGATATAATAGATAGGCATCAACAGAATCGTAGAGTATCGAGAAAGTTGCCACAGAATCGTAGTCTGCTTTGGAGGGCCTCACTCAGAATCGTAGAGTTAGTGCAAGCAACTGCCGAGCCAAGTCAAAAAATCGTAGTCTACTCTCTGAAGCGTAGAGTCTGCAAAAGCTAGCGAGTAAAGATCGTAGTCTACCAGTACTTAAGAGAAATCGTAGTGTATCTCCTATCAGCATCAGAAGCTTCGAGCCTTGTCCATTAGCTGAAGGATAAAATAATACAAATGAAGAATGAATTATAGACGTTGAGACTTTCGGGAATCCCAATATTCATCCTTAGTATGTGTAGACACTTGAAATTTTCTGCATACCTGTTACTAACATTGCAGGAGGGCAGAATCATCTTTTAGAGATAACCTTGGAAGACAACTCAGTTTAATCCCATAGATAACCCTGGGATACTTAGTATTACCATCTCGGAGATAACCTCGAGACATCCAGCTCAGACCTGGATACCACTGGAAGTTTCAACCTCAACCCCGGAAACAACACCGGGAGTTTTCAGTTTCAACCTCGGAGATAACCCCGAGGACTGCAGTTTAGATACCTAAAATCACACCGGAGAAGACCGTGTCATCTTGGAGATAACGCCGAGATATTCAGTCTCAGCCCCGGACAACATCGGGAAAGACAGTATCAACCTTGGAGATAACCCCGAGGCATACAGTTGCAGTTCCGGAGATAACCCCAGAAATGCTTATTTCAAAGCCATGCAAACAACTTTAGAACACTCGGCAAAAGGCCCGAGGCACTCATTCCACAAGCTTGGAGATAACCCCGGGAAGTCAGGCACATCTCAGAAACAACCCTGAGGACGGTCAACACCTGTAGCAGTCCAATCTCAGAGATAACCCTGAGCAACGACCGCTAATACAGCTCAAACCGGAGATTACCTCGGTGAAGGGCAAGATCGTTATTTTGCCATCCCAAAGCCACAATCGCGCCATCTCAACAACATCATACATACATTCTACACATCAATGTCCTATAAGAACCAAGGAGTGCTAATCCCGAGTGACTACTGCACAAGACAACACACCGGATAGAATTTGAAGCTTGAAGAGATAGGGCATGGTCCCATCTTCCTGACTTCATACAACCTCTAATTCCATGTCATTGTGTAGCTCTCGATAGCAGCATGTCGAAAAAGGTCGTATACACCTTGATCGGATGCCCAGATTGAAATTCTGAAAGTTTGGGAAGACATTACATTGCACGCATGCACGTACTTTGAGACGGCGGGACCCGCGGAGCCTGGGGAACTCCGGGTAGCCGCAGGTACATCTGCGGCTCCCCCCTCTATAAATAGAGGGCTTGGGGTGGCCATTTTGGAAGAGAAAAAAGCGAGGAAGCCATGTCCAATTTGCTCTGTAAACACCCTAAACTGAGTGCTTTCTCATTTTAAACAGTTGTAAGCTCACATATAACTACTTTTCTACCGGAGGGAGCCGAGTGTTCATCCCTTTCAAGTTATTGAAGTCTTCTTTAGCAGCCCACTGTAAGCCTTTTTACACATTTTAAAACCTTTCTCTTTATCTTTGCACACACCGTTCTTCACGTTGAGAGTCGTGTTGTGTGTGTCTGCCCGGACTTCGGTCCGTGGCTTTTATTTCTGTTGTATATTATATTATACATACATATATATATATATATATATATATATATATATATATATATATATATATATATGCTTATATATATGAACTGTGTGTCGAACTTTGTCGCCTGGATTTTACATACGGCGCGTTTACCGCATATATATATATATATATATATATATATATATATATATATATTTCGTCCTGCCTGGAGTTTACTTCGTGACAGTTGATCGTTTTTACTGCTTTTTTTACATTTCGTCCCGCCTGGATGTTACTTCATGGCGGTTGATTGCTTTTACGGCTTTATTTACATTTTGATCCCCCATAGAGGTGCTTCGTGGTGGTTGATCATGTCAATATATATATATATATATATATATATATATATATATATATATATATATATATATTTAACGCTTTTATATATTTACATTTCCAATCCACCTTAGAGGTGCTTCGTGGTGGTTGATCATGTCTGTATATATATATTTACAGCTTTTATATATAACTGCTTACAATTTTCATATAAGCTGCGGTATCATATGAGCCTAGGAATCATGTGATCATAGATTCAGTCTAATGAATCTAGATTCGGTTCCCGTGATGAACATTTTCAGCTGTAAGCAACTTGTAAATTATTCACGGTGTTTGTATTTCCTTAGATGGTTTTCATGCCCACGAGGAGTTCGGCACTGCTTTGTACATTATTTTTTCGAAGATGCTTCGCATCTCGAAAATAAAAGCAATCCAGCCGAACATTTGATAAAAAAATGGAAGTGTAAAAGGTCTCAATTACTATTGAGCATAAGGGTTTGAAAAACCTCTTTTACAAAACTTCATTGCTATATCTTGTTTAAAACTGAATTTTTACATAAATTCAAACCCTTTGTATATAGGTGCGAACGAGTCCTCGCACTACTTCCAAATAACAGTACATTGACCCCCATACACACACACACACACACACACACACACACACTCATATAACAGTTTCTTGAAAAGTGGTGGTCACCGTGGTAACACGAATGTCGGGAGGTGCTTAACACCTTCCCTCCGCATAAGCAAGTCCCCGGACCCTAATGAATCTCGATTTCACAGACCCGTTTAGCAGTGTCATATCACTGGGTCAATGTGCAAACTTTTTCTCGGTTGTGTTGGTACAACCAGTTAAAAAATCACTGGGTCAACTTGTTTTTTCAAAAAAATCTCACCTAAAATGAGAACACCAAAGAACAAGAACAGAAAAGGGACAAATAAAATCCCGACGTCGACAAGTGGCGAATCTGCTGGGGATACCAGTAAGAGGACTTAAGCCGCTATTACAATCTTTTCAAAATTGTTATATGCTTATGTGTGGATGTTGCATTTACATTTATGATGAATGTGTACGAATGCATATATTTGCTGCACTTAATGCTTTACACTATATCTGCTTGTGATATTAGTGCTTCGCACATGTCATCATTTTGATAAACGGTGAGACACGTTGTATGTGAATGTATGTTGTGTGGTTCCTCCACCAGGAGACTATCCTGTCGGTGCTTGATTACTGGACTAGTAGGAAGACTAATTCCAATGAGGCTCAGGAAAGACACCACCCAAATTCGCTCTAGGTGAAAGATCGGATTAACTTCCCGCCAAGTAAATTACGATGAATTGGGAACCTTCGTGCCAAAAAAACCGCGAGAGTAACCTAAGATAGATCAGCATCTGATAAACCAAATGCAGAGGAAAGTCTCTTCATACTTTCTCAATTCAAATTACTCGTAAAGTCAATTACTTGTAATTTTATTTCATATTCATCTTCATGTAGTGAGAAATATGAAGAAATATGTGCACATGCATATTTACATGCTATCCTATATTACAAACAGCTAACATCCGTTTTGCAGGATAATATTCCTAAAACAGATACATCACATAGCATGTAAACATTTACACATTCCCTAAGACTAAACTATGCAAGTCTTTCGTAGGGAAACAATCGGACCCATTACCTGGTCAAAATCCAAAAAGGCCATAAGCCTACAGTCAATTATGTCGTCATCAGACCAGACTGACCTTAATCCATTTTCTCACAAAGAATTTGACGGATTAAGTAAACAAATCACAGATTTGGCTGTTCTGCTTAAAGAACTACACCAGTCTACTAAGGGTACAAGGATACCCGTACACGCTGAATCCTCTACACATGGAGGAACCCATGGTTCTGATAAAGCCATTACAGTACCTGAGCTTCAGTTGGATACAACCAATAAAATTCATGATACCACCCATCTCAAAGAAGATATAGACACCGGTGATATCAGAAAGAAGGTTCTTCAGATGGAAGAAACTCTTTGTTCTCTCAAAGGAATCGGAGCACACATGAGTGTCTCATATGCAGACCTTTGTATATTCCCTATTGTGCATTATCCAGAGAAGTTCAAGACTCCTGACTTTGAAAAGTATGATGGGTTAGGAGATCCTTACACTCATTTGAAGGTGTTCATTAGAGAACTTGGATCTTATGCAAAGGACAAAAAGCTCAGAATGTAGCTGTTCCAAAAGAGTCTAACTGGAGAAGCCCGTTCGTGGTATACTAGATTAGACAACTCAAAGATCCATAGTTGAGAAGAGCTAGCTCATGCCTTCCTCACTCAATATAGCTTCCAGTCTTAGATGGCCCCTAACCGATACCAAATTACTAAAGTTAGGAAACAAACCAATGAGCCTTTCAGAGAGTATGCTCAAAGGTGGAGGCGCCTTGCTGCTCAAGTTATTCCTCCTATGACATAGTCAGAAATGGTTATGACCTTCATAGACATACAAAAAGCTCCTTTCTATGAGAGGGTCTTAGCTGGCATTGGGAAACCATTCTCTAAAATGATTAAACATGGGGAGATGGCTGAGATGTGATTGAAGTCAGGAAAGATTCAAGACCTAGCTGCCCATAAAGCTGTTGCTGAGCACATCCAGTCTAAAAATTATGGAAACAACCCCCGGAGGGTCCATGAAAAGAAAGAGGAGGATGTTTCCTTGATACTACAAGGTCAGAAAGGTAGTCAGAATATGCTTATCCAAAGGAGAAATTACACTCCCTTTCAAGCACAGTCTTCAAACCCTCCATTGCCTAAGGGTGGAGAAGCCAAACGCCCTCGAGTGTTCACACTCCTGGGCGACTCACTTGAGAACATTCTCAAGCTTCTGATGACTCGAAAGAAAATCAGACATCTTCTTCCACCAGCCAACCCGAATGGGAAGGGTTTCAATGCTACTCGGAAATGTGTTTATCATGCCGGGGCACCTGGACATGATACTCAAGATTGCTGGGCCTTGAAACACAAGATCCAAGATTTAATAGACAAATATGAGATCGTGGTCACCAAGCCAGATCAACCTCACGTGCAAGATAACCCTCTTCCTCAACACAAAGAGAAAGAGGTCAATATGATTAATTGGAGCAATGGACAAAGTTCCAATTTTAATTGTGGATCTTCCCAATTGAGCAAGGATGGTGCTGACAAATGGGACTATGCACGGTTCTAGTTTGTAATGGAACGAAAGATGAAAGCTCTCTGCAAGCAGGTCGAGCAATTGGTAGAACTGGTGATCCATCAACATCAAGTCACACGCCAATTAGTCAGTCAGGAGCATGCGATTCTCCTCCCTTTTGTTATGAATATTCCATCATCGCTTTCAGAAAATGAAACACTGGAAGACAAAGTTGCGAAGAGAGCAAGTGCCAAAGCCCGTCAGGATTTTGCCAATAGAAGGGAATTTATATACTTGGGCCAACATATGGAGGAGATACTTCAGATGCTGATAAATGAAGGAAGGATCACTTCCCTCCTACCTCCAATTAACCCCCGTTTAGGACGATTTAATTCTGACGGAGTATGTCAGTATCACTCCCATTCTCGCGGTCACGGCATAGAAGAATGTTGGGCACTCCGCCACCTTATTCAGAATCTAATTGACAGCGGTGTCCTGCAACTGGCAGATAATGACACTATGTTATTTGAGAGTGAGAATACTTGTCCTACTAAATGGAAGGGATTGGTAGCAGTTATATCCGCTGAGGTCGATGGGACTATCAGATCATTCACAATACAAGCAATTCAACTCAAAGGAATTGACAATCCTTTGAAAGTGGCTGCGCCAGAGCCAATCAGCTTACCCTGCAGACCACAATATCCTGTTATCAGCTTACAAAAAGGCCCATAGAATTATGGAGAACCTAAAGGATCCGCCTCGCATACAACTGCTGCAGTGTTGAAGGAGAATCCACTTTATCTTCCCCAACAAGTGATGAAGCATACCATCAAATCAAAGGGGAGAATTCCCATGGAGAAAATTAAAAAATTCTTCCGTACTAAGGGCCATAATTATGCCAAGGTGGTTTTAAGCTTAAGAGAAGATCCACATCAAATTTCAATATTGGACTTGGTTTTCTCTTCTGAAGATCATAGGAAGATTCTACTGAAGGTTTTGGAAGAAGTCTACTTGCCGAAATTAGTGGATGTGGAAAAATTTCAACATTTGGTTTATCGAATTTTTAACAACAATGTGATATCTTTCACTGATGATGACATACCACCCGAAGGGACCGGTCATTGCAAGCCGTTGCACATTGCGATTTTGTCCTCCGGATACATGCTAGCTGGAGTCTTAATAGACGGAGGTTCATCTTTGAATATTTGTCCTTATGCTACTTTGGTAAAGATGAACATTAATCTCAATCGGATCCAAAGCAGCCATACGGTTATTAAAGCTTTCGACGGATCCCGACTAAACAATTGAATTGCCAGTGGAGATTGGTCCCCATACATTATGCATATCTTTTCACATTCTCAAAATAGATACAGGATACAACCTACTATTGGGAAGACCGTGGATTCATATGGCTAGGGTCGTCCCCTCCACTCTAAATCAACAACTTAAATACATTATCAACAATCGCCTAGTCACTGTCAACGCTGAGCCGGAATGTCCTGAACAAGGTGACATGCCACTCATCAGCTTCAATTCAGAAGTTGAGCCGATCAATTTTCATGCCCTGGAGGTGAACAACACTCAATACCACCCTATGGGGGCGCCACCTCTCATACCCCAAATTTTTGCCAAAGAAATGTCGACCACTCAAGAAATGATATCATTGGGTTATCAACCTGGACAAGGGTTGGGCAAAGACAATCAGGGCATCAAGAGCTCAATTCAATGTCCCAGTCAAACAGGGACAGCCGGACTAGGCTATGCTGCTACTTCCAGTCGCAGGAATCCTCATAAGTGCAAACAGATTCCTCCAGCTTCAGCCACACGTCGATTATCTCCTCTTGCAAATCCTGAGCCCGAACAATCTCCGGTAAAGGTGCCTACCCATGTGATGGCCATGTTATTTCCAAACCGATACCGGTAAAGGAGAAAGAAGTCTTTGTTCCAGATCCAAAAGTGGAAGAAGAGGAACGAAGAATTAAACAAGACATTGTCAGGATGATGTCAGGCATACACATCATTGTCCATTATGAACATACAAACAGATACACCCCAGATGATGATTGCCCAGACGTAATGGTTATCATTCGAGAGAAGGAGGACGATGACAGCCCCTCCATCACTGCAGTCCACCAGGAATTCACCCTTGCCAATTAGAGCAGCACTCCTTTCATTGGTCGACAAGGGTAAAACGGGCACAAACTCCTTCTGCCCTATAGATAATAATAACTGCTTACTTTTTTGTACAGTATTAACAGTTGTTTTGTCCGTGCATGCTAACACTTTGTATGATTAAAAAGTTTCATATATATTAAGTGAAAGCATATTTTGTTTCAGGACTCTGAATTTAGATGTGCCTATACTTACTGGTAAAGTGCCTTTTCTCCACAAGGATTGTAGCTTTGATGAAAAGCTTGACTCAGACTTGATGGAAATACAAGAGGACATTGAGATACCTCAGGAGATCAAAGAATGGGTCAAAGATAAACCTAAACCCAACCTTGATCAAACCACCTCCTTCAATCTCGGAACCTTAGAGTACCCTAAGTTAATCCAGATTGGTTCAGACCTCACTCCAAACTAGAGGAATGTCATGGTTACACTACTAGTCAAATTCCAGGATGTGTTTGCATGGTCTCATGAAGACATGATGGATCTGTTCATTGACATTGTCCTTCATCGCCTTCCCATTAAAGAGGGATTCAAGCCAGTCAAGCAGAAGCTTAGGCGATTGAAACCTGAGTGGAGTTTAAAGGTTAAAGACGAAATTGTGAAACAATTTCAATCTGGCATTATCTTGGTGTCCACCTATCCTGAATAGATATTCAACATCATTCCCGTACCTAAACCTGGAGTAAAGGTGTGATATGATGCCCCCAAAATAGGTATACATCACCCATTCTGAGTCGCTAAATACATGGTACAAAAACAAATACAACTTCATTACTACAATTGTCGTGCAAAATACGACAACACATAAACTGTGAGTTTAAATACAAATATTGTCTAATAGACAGTATTAAAACTCAAAAGGAGTCCTCATTACAATTATTGATACATTATTTTACAAAAATAGTGAGGACTGCTAAAATAACTTTTTAGAACCATCACTCTATTCCCTGGCTAGTTCCTGCTATATTCTCACCTTCTAAGAAGAAAAATAGAACAAAAAAGAAAAGGGTGAGCTCAACTAGCCCAGTAAAGAATATTATGACTAAGATAATATACAACAAATTATCAATAGTCTTTAACAGGGAAAAATCTGATAGAATATAATAGACAATAAGTTTTAGATCAACAACTGCAGCGGAAACAATAATTCATTAGAAGAGTTAAGTAGAGAATGAAATCTACTGTCATCTATGAATTTAAAAGTCCATCATCAATATGTTATCCTTGTAACATCAATCAATATACATCTTGAATCAAATATTCATCTATGCACTACGGGCCAAAGATATTCATTTGTATCACCAGTTGGTCATGTTCATCTCAACACATGTTCATCTTTGCACTACGGACCAAAGATATTCATCAGGTAATCATTCATCTTTGCACTACACGCCAAAGATATTCATTAAGTATCACAATTAATGACTGAGGATGATGAAAAACATTTTAGAGAACGAATCCCGTACGATAAAAGGACAAAGTTTAGAGATTCGTATTTTAGATAATTCAAGTTTAAAAATACTCCATAATAAAACATAATGGAGAAAAATTCAAGAATGACGATCAAAACATGGATACAATCAAAGATAGTAACCACAATAGATATCAGGGACAAAGAAGAGAAAATTTTATTTTTCAGTGAATAGTGCCATATTCGTGAATAGTGTCGTATACGTGAATAGTGCCGTATACGTGAATAGTAACCCAGACACAAAAAGTTTCAAATTTGATAAAAAGTTTAGACCAATATTTTGACATAATGATATTGAAAGAAATAATATCATTTACGAAAAAATAACATCCCTTACCTCAAAGAAACAATACTTCGAAATGAAATGTCGGATATGATGCTGAATGAAACTTGTACTTAATAGCAACTCTCAAAGTATCTAATTACCACAAAATGCGCTCGTTAATATAGAGAGAGAAAGAGAGAAAGCTTATGTTTCTGGTGTGATTTTCAATTCTAACTCAGCACCCTATTTATAGGAAAATGCTAGCATGCCGAAGCAGACCTGACCTGTAACCTGATGGCTTTACTTACCACTATTGCTACCCACCACATTTGAAATAAAATTTGAGCACATTTCTCACCAACCAAAAGTGGGGCCCACCAATTCTAGAATTTTCCACAAAAATGATAAATTTAGAAACTTCAACAATTTCTAAATCAGTGACCTCTTAAAATTCATAACAAATCATGCGTTAATTTTTAACGGTTCAAAATTTGTGGACATATACTTAGCTTATATATGTATAACATATCCAAAAATCAAAACGATCCAACGGTCGGATTAAAATTATAACTCACGCAATAGAGCATTAAGAACACTGTTTTGATTTTTAAAATCTCCATTCCGACAAAATACTGATAAAGCCCCTCAACACTAATTCCTTCATTTATAACCACATAAATAAATCTATCATTTATATTTACATCAAAAAAATATTTTCTTATCATATAAATTAATAATTAATTATTCACAAATAATATAACAGAATCACAATTATGACAACCAGGTCGTTTCCAGGAAAGAGTGGACTTTTCAATAAGGATTTCTTCTTACTAACGCACAATTAGGTGACCAAACCTCTCCTTAGACAGAACTTTCTAGACATTACCAATAATGCTATCTAATAATATTATTCAAATAATATGAATTATTGATCAGATAATGGGAAATACTGTGCAGTGACAATTATTGGAATAATATTAATATAAAATATCAACGCATCAATTTTTGAATCAATAAAATAAAATATTAAACAGTAATTACTGTAACAATTATTGAGTAGTGCCTTCTTATGTAAGAATTTATAATTTAAAAATACTGTGCAATACCGTGTGCTACTGTGTAACCATGCGTATTACTGTATTTTAACCACTGGGTATTCTAACAGTGTTAACAGTAACGATTATGTCGTTATTTATAAAACTCAAATTTGTCATTTTTTTCATCCGACAGTTATTCTGTTATGGGGCCCACAAATGACTGCGCCGTCGTACGGATATTCCCGACAAAAAGAATATTCCACGACAAAACTAATATTCCCCGACAACAATGATTATTTTATAACCACTTGCTTATTTTGCAAAATTTGCACATTTCACCCATAACCAAAGTATTATATCAAATTATCACCTTATTATTTCAAGATAATAAATAGAGAAATTCAATTTTATTTATAATAAGTTGGGGTCTTACAACCTTCCCTCCTTATAAAATTTCGTCCTCAAAATTAACGTACGTACCTGGTGTTTCGAAAAGGTAAGGGTACCTCACTTTCATTTCCAATTCCAACTCTCAGGTCATTTCTTCAATAGCATGGTTCCTCCACAAAACCTTGACTTGTGGTATAACCTTTGTTCGTAGGACATGCTCTTTTCTATCCAATATCGCGGCAGGTACCTCCTCGTACGTTAAATCTTTGGCTATCTAGTCTGGTTCTAATGTAATAACGTGGTTTGGGTCTTTCACATATTTACGAAGCATAGATATATGAAAAATATTATGAACACGAGACATGCTTGGAGGTAATGCGAGTCTATAGGCCACATTTCTGATTCGGTCAAGAATCTCAAATGGACCAACAAATCGTGGATTGAGCTTTTCTCTCTTCCCAAATCTTGTAACTCCCTTCCATGGAGCAATACATAACAGTACATGATCTCTAATATTAAATTTCACGTCCTTTCGATGAAGATCAACATAACTCTTTTGTCGATTTTGTGTCGTTTGTATACATTGTCGAATCGTTTGGATCTTTTTCGTAGTCATACGTACCAACTTTGGTCCCAATAATGTTGCTTCATCCACCTCATCCCAACATACTAGAGAGCGACACTTTCGTTCATATAATGCTTCGAATGGAGCCACACCTATACTTGCCTGATAATTGTTGTTGTAGGAGAATTCCACCAGTGGCAAGTACTTATCTCAACTTCCTTTGAAATCTAGGACATAGAGTCTTAATAGATCTTCAAGAGTTTGAATAGTCCTTTTCGATTGCCCGTCCGTTTGAGGATGGTATGTCGAACTGAACCGTAAATTCGTACCCATAGCTTTCTGCAAGCTAACCCAAAATCGTGAAGTAAATCTTGGGTCACGATCCGAAACTATGGATACTGGCATGCCATGCAATCATACAATCTCATTTACATACATATAAGTAAGACGTTCTAGAGAATAAGTCTCATGAATAGGCAAGAAATGAGCAGACTTGGTTAATCTATCAACAATAACCCAAATCGCATCAATGCCGTGAGAAACTTTGGGAAGACCCGTAACGAAATCCATTGTAATGTGTTCCCACTTCCATTTTGGAATCTCAAGTGGTTGCAATGGACCCTTTGACACTTGATGCTCTGCCTTTCCTCATTGACAAGTTAAACACCTCGAGATAAACTCCGCGATCTCTCTCTTCATATTGCTCCACCAAAATGTATGTTAAAGATCATGATACATTTTGGAAGTCCCAGGATGGATTGCAAACGGTGTGTTGTGCGCCTCCATCATGATTCTATGCTTCAAGTCAGAATCGTTAGGAACACAAAGTCTGGAGTGGACTCGAAGTATTCCTTCTTCATCGAATCTTGCTTTTGGAATAGCACCTTCTTGCACTTTTTTCTTCATACGCATCAGCTCCAGGTCCATAGATTGAGCAACTTTAACTTTATCGATTAAAGTCAATTCTACTCGTATATTTGATATCATCACGGGGTACTTGGAGCCTTTACCTTTATCTCCATCCTTTGCAAGTCATACAAAATGGGTCTTTGCGTTAACCACATTGCACTTATACCTGCATACGATCTTCTACTCAATACGTTAGCTACCACGTTTACTTTTCCAGGATGATATTGGATGGTATGATCGTAATGTTTCAACAGCTCGAGCCAACGTCGTTGCCGCATGTTGAGTTCTTTTTGGATGAATAAATATTTTAGACTTTTATGATCCGTATAAATCTCCACTTTCTCCCTATACAGGTAGTGTCTCCAGATTTTCAACGCAAAAACGACTGCTGCCAACTCCAGATTATGAGTAGGATAATTCCTCTCATATTCTTTGAGTTGTCACGAGGCATAGGCTATGACTTTCCCATATTACACGAGAACACATCCTAACCCTTTACCTGAAGCATCATTGTAGATAACAAATCCATCAGAACGAGATGGTATTGTTAGAACAGGTGCCGAAATGAGTCTCCTCTTGAGCTCTTGGAAACTCTTCTCGCATTCCTCGCTCCATACAAATTTTGTATCTTTCTGAGTCAGCTGAGTTAACGGAGTAGCGATTCAAGAAAATCCTTCCACAAATCTCCAAAAATAACCAGTTAAGCCCAGAAAACTACGTACTTCGGTCACCGACTTTGGTTGCTCCCAACTTTGTATGGCTTTAATGTTCTCCGGGTCAACAGATACTCCATGTTTTGACCCCACGTGCCCAAAGAATGCTACTTCCTCAAGCTAAAACTCGCATTTCTTCAGCTTGGCATATAGCTTGTTATCGCAAAGCCTTTGGAGTACCAACTTCAAATGGTGCTCATGATCTTCACGGTTTTTGGAATAGATGAGGATGTCATCAATAAAAATAACAACGAACTGATCCAAATATTCCTTGAATACACGGTTCATCATATCTATGAAAGCCGCATGAGCATTAGTCAATCTAAAAGATATGACTAGGAATTCATAATGCCCGTACCGAGTTCTGAAGGAAGTCTTTGGAATATCCTTAGTTTTAATATTCAGCTGATGATATCCAGAACGAAGATCAATCTTTAAAAAGAATTGTGCTCCTTGCAACTGGTCAAATAGGTCATCAATGCAAGGTAGGGGATACCTATTCTTGATGGTGACATGGTTTAATTCTCGGTAGTCAATAAAAAGTCGCATACTCCCATCTTTCTTCTTTACAAATAAAACAGGAGCACCCCAAGCAGATGTACTAGGACGAATAAAATCGATGTTTAACAATTCCTGTAGTTGGACTTTTAACTCCTGAAGTTCAATAGGAGCCATTCGATATGGGGTTTTAGAAATGGACTTTGTACCCGATTCAAGATCAATAAAGAATTCAACTTCACGTTCTGGGGGTAGACCAGGAAGTTCTTCAGGAAACACGTCAGGAAATTCACTAACAACAGGAATATTATTCAAATCTAACATGCTTTTGTTCAAGTCCATAATATGGGCTAATAATACTTGACATCTATTTTTTAATAAACGAATAGCTTTATGGTTTGATATGATAGTGACTGATTTTAGTGGTTTAGTTGCTTAAATTCGTATAACAGGTTGGTTAGGAATATGAAAACTAACAACCTTACGAAAACAATCAATTTTGGCATGATGAGTGGTTAACTAATCAATTCCTAAAATCACATCAAAAGCAAGTATCTTTAAAGAGATAAGATCAATAGGTAATGTGATGGTGCGAACTTGGATCAAACAAGATTTGTAAACAGTGGATGTAATAAAAGTTTCTCCTAACGGAGTCTCCATAGATAAGTCAAAGTCTAATTTTTTCGGAGTCAAGTTTAAACGTTGAGCACAAGCAGGAGAGATAAAAGAATGGGTAGAACCGGTATCTAGTAAGGTACAAACTTCGTAAGAGTTCAAGATTAGGTTACCCGTGATCACCTCGTTTGAGTTTCTCGCGTTTTGGCCAGTCACGAAAAACGCCCTCCCTTGAACCACCGACTTTATTTTGTCCGTAGTCGCCTTTGGTGTCGCTGTCCCAGTTGGCCTTGACTTTGCTACCGGACAAAATCGGGCTATATGACCATCTTTTCCATAATTAAAACACACCTTGGAAGGCTGTGAACAGTTTGGACTTATGTGTCCCTCCTCTTCGCATCTGTAGCATCTAACTGGCGGTCGTTCTCCTCCCCTAGAATTTGTTGTTGGTGCTGGTGCTGCTGCTGATATCTTCCCATCATTGTTGAATCTCCTCTTTTTGAAATTTCCACTTGACTCACCTCTTCTGTTATCATGGCCACGATTACCACCCTAGTGGTTACCGCTTTTGTCTGTATTTTTCCTTCCGCGCTGGTTATCATCGCTTCGATGACTGCTGTCATATGACCCTGGTTGTGGTCCCTTGGTTGAACATACTCATTATCTCGCTCCAATAATTGAGCCCTGTTTACAACATCTTAATATAAAGAAAATTTATGACAGATAAGATATTGCCGAATCTTGGGTTTTAGACCTCTCAGAAACATCCGTGTCATTCGTTCCTCATTCTCTACCAAATGAGGTACAAACCTAGATAACTCTGCGAACTTCGCCTCGTATTGAGACACAGTCATGTTGTTTTGTTCTAGTTTGATAAACTCTACCTCCTTCATATGGCGAATACTTTCAGGAAAGTACTTATCATTGAACAGCTTCTGAAATGTTTCCCAAGACATGCTGAGGCTGGGTATGCTTCACAGATTCCCACCAGTAATCTTCCTCACCACGGAACATAAAGGTGGAGAATGGAAACTTTTTGTTCCTCCGTGCAGCCCAAGACATCAAATATCTTGGTAATTTGCTTGACCCACGTTTCTGCCTTAATCGGATCTGGCTTTCCCCAGAATTCTGGTGGTCCTAACTCTTTAAACTGCTTGGCTGTGACAAACCACGCGTTGCTATCATTTTCACCCGTATTTTATACACCAGTCTCCCTTGTCTAATTTTGCATGAACTGCAAAAAGCTTCTAAACATTCCATCATTCATCGTTTGTTCGGTCGTGTTGTTTATAGGAGGAATATTGCCTTCCTGTTGCATGTTCTCCTGGTTAGTGATTGAAGGTTGTTCCACAGTCTCATACACTCCATTGTTAACGTTCTCAGCTGCCATTCTTAAAAACTGCCATAAAACAAGGGTTAATTAAACAAATTAACATGTCACATAATATCCCTATATTATGACCGACCAACAAATAAGCTTAGGTAGGACATACTAGCGAAGGATTTACTCGTCTCTCCCCTCCTAGTTCTATTTCCCGATCTCCGCCAGAGACCATATCCCTAAGCTCTGATACCAACTGTGACGCCCCCAAAATAGGTATACATCACCCATTCTGAGTTGCCAAATACATGGTACAGAAATAAATACAACTTTATTACTACAATTATCGTGCAAAATACGACAACACATAAACTGTGAGTTTAAATATAAATATTTTCTAATAGACAGTATTAAAACTCAAAAGGAGTCCTCATTACAATTATTGATACACTATTTTACAAAAATAGTGAGGACTGCTAAAACAACTTTCTAGAATCATCACTCCATACCCCGGTTAGTTCCTGCTATATTCTCACCTCCTGCGAAGAAAAATAGAACAAAAAGGAAAAGGGTGAGCTCAACTAGCCTAGTAAAGAATATTATGACTAAGATAATATACAACAAATTATCAATAGTTTTTAACAGGAAAAAATCTGATAGAATATAATAGACAACGAGTTTTAGATCAACAACTACAGCGAAAACAATAATTCATTTGAAGAGTTAAGTAGAGAATGAAATCTACTATCATCTATGAATTTAAAAGTCCATCATCAATATTTTATCCATGTAACATCAATCAGTATACATCTTGAATCAAATATTCATCTTTGCAGTACGGGCCAAAGATATTCATTTGTATCACCAGTTGGTCATGTTTATCTCAACACCTATTCATCTTTGCACTACGGGCCAAAGATATTTATCAGGTAATCATTCATCTTTGCACTACAGGCCAAAGATATTCATCAAGTATCACCATTAATGACTGAGGATGATGAAAAATATTTTAGAGAACGAATCTCGTATGATAGAAGGACAAAGTTTAGAGATTCGTACTTTAGATAATTTAAGTTTAAAAATACTCCATAATAAAACATAATGGAGAAAAATTCAAGAATGACGATCAAAATATGGATACCATTAAAGATAGTAACCATAATCGACATCTGGGACAAAGAAGAGAAAATTTTATTTTTCGGAATAGTGCCGCATACGTGAATAGTGCCGTATACGTGAATAGTAACCCCGACACAAAAAATTCCAAATTTAATAAAAAGTTTAGACCAATATTTCGGCATAATGATATTGAAAGAAATAATATCATTTATGAAAAAATAACATCCCTTACTTCAAAGAAACAGTACTTCAGAATGAAATGTCAGATATGATACTGAATGAAACTTGCACTGAATAGCAACTCTCAAAGTTTCTAAATACTCACAAAATACGCTCGATAATATAGAGAGAGAAAGAGAGAAAGCTTATGTTTCTGGTGTGATTTTCAATTCTAACTCAGCACCCTATTTATAGAAAAATGCTAGCACGCCGAAGCAGACCTAACTTGTAACATGATGGCTTTACCTGCTACTATTGCCACCCATCACATTTGAAATAAAATATGAGCACATTTCTCACAAACCAAAAGTGGGACCCACCAATTCTAGAATTTTCCACCAAAATGATAAATTTAGAAATTTTAACAATTTCTGAATCAGTCACCTCTTAAAATTCATAACAAATCATGCGTTAATTTTTAACAGTTCAAAATTTGTGGACATATACTCAACTTATATATGTATAACATATCCAAAAATCACAACGATCCAACGATTGGATTAAAATTATAACTCACGCAATAGAGCTTGAAGAACACTGTTTTGATTTTTAAAACCTCCATTCCGACAAAATACTGATAAAACCCCTCAACACTAATTCCTTCATTTATAACCACATAAATAAATCCATCATTTATATCCACATCAAAAAAATATTTCGTTATCATATAAATTAATAATTAATTATTCACAAATAATATTACGGAATCATAATTATGACAACCAGACCGTTCCTAGGAAAGAGGAGGCTTTTCAATAAGAATTTCTCCTTACTGGCGCGCAATTAGGTGACCAAACATCTCTTTAGACAGAACTTTCTAGACATTGCCAATAAAGCTATCTAATAATATTATTCAAATAATATGAATTATTGATCTGATAATGAAAAATACTGTGCAGTGACAATTATTGAAACAACAATAATATAAAATATTAACGCAACAATTATTGAATCAATAAAATAAAATATTGAACAGTAATTACTGTAACAATTATTGAGTAGTGCCTTCTTATGTAAGAATTAATAACTCAAAAATACAGTGCAATACCGTGTGCTACTGTGTAACCACGCGTATTACTGTATTTTAACCACCGGGTATTCTAACAGTGTTAACGGTAATGATTACGCCGTTATTTATAAAACTCAAATTTGTCGTTTTCTTCATCCGACAGTTATTCTGTTATGGGGCCCACAAATGACTGCGCCGCTGTACGAATATTTCTGACAAAAAGAGTATTCTACGACCAAACGAATATTCCCCGACAACAATGATTATTTTATAACCACTTGCTTATTTTTTAAAATTTGCACATTTCACCCATAACCAAAGCATTATATCAAATTATCACCTTATTATTTCAAGATAATAAATAGAGAAATTCAATTTTATTTATAATAAGTTGGGGTCTTACATGTGAGTTTGCGTGGATTACCGGGATCTGAATAAAGCTTGACTTAAAGATAGCTTTCCCGTGCCATTTATCCACATTCTTATTGACAATACTGCTCAATACGACATTTACTCCTTTGTTGATTATTTCGTTGGGTACCATCAAATTATGGTTGCTGAGGAGGATCGTGAGAAAACTGCATTCATCACTCCTTGGGAAACCTTTTGCTGCAGACGGTTGTCATTCGGCCTCATCAATGCTAGAGCTACCTACCAGCGAGCCATGATGGCTCTTTTTCACGATTTAATGTATAAGGAGATAGAGATATATGTGGATGACATCATTGTCAAATCCCGGAGGGAAGAAGACCACTTAGATCATCTCAGAAAGCTCTTCAACAGGTTGCGTAAGTACAACTTGAAGTTGAATGCAGCCAAGTGCGCCTTTGGTGTTAAATTGGGCAAGTTGCTAGGATTCCTAGTCAACCACAAAGGGATTGAGCTGGATCCCACCAAAATCCAGGCCATTACAGAAATGCCCATTCCTCAGACAGAGAAGGAAATACGGGGATTTTTGGGAAGAATCAACTTCATTAGCAGGTTCATTTCTCAACTCACAACAACCTGTAAGCCCATCTTCAAGCTATTAAGGTAGAACTCCTCCATGAAATGAAAAGATGAGTGCCAGAAGGCCTTCCTTACAATCAAAGAGCAGCTAATCAAAGCTCCCATTTTGGTGCCACCCAGGGATGATGTTCCCCTGTTCATGTGCCTGTCCATAAGTGACAATGCCATGGGCTGCATGCTGGGACAGAAAGATGATAGAGGCCGAGAACGAGCTATCTACTACCTTAGCAAAAGTTTCAGCAGCAGTGAACACAAGTACACTCTGATTGAGAAAACTTGTTGTGCTTTAGCATGGGCTTCCATGAGGTTATAACATTACCTCCATGGTCACTGAACCCATCTCATATCTCGCATGGATCCTTTCAAGTACGTGTTCAGTAAGCCCATACTGAATTGTCGGCTGTCCAGATGGCAGTAGATTCTGCAATAATTTGACATTGTCTAAGTGACGCAAAAGTCCATTAAAGGATAAGGAATTGCAGATCAACTGGCCGCCGCACCTTCAGGGGACTTCGAACCCTTAGAAACGTACTTCCCCGATGAAGGGGTAATGGCAGTTCAACAACACCATCAGTACGATACATGCCATATATGGAAAATGTAATTCGATGGAGCTATAAACATGGAAGGTTCTGGAGCTAGAGCAGTTCTAGTATCTGGTACGGGGGAGCAGTATCCCGTCGCCGTCAGATTGCAGTTTGTCAGCACCAACAACATATCTGAGTATGAAGGCTGTATCATGAGGCTAAAACTTGCCCGTTCAATGTGCATTAGGCAGTTAACTGTCTTTGGGGATTCGGAGTTGGTAATCAGACAATCCACGGGAAACCACAACTATCTTCCATGGTCAGTTATATAACCAAAGGGTCGCCAGATCCTACAATAGAAAAGTCCGGCTACGACAGTTTAAACAACATGACTTGGTTTTAAAGAAGATCATTGACAACCAAGATCAGTCCAAGGGAAAAGTCGCTCCAAACTGGGAAGGCCAGTTTGTTGTCAAGGAGGTATTGACAGGAGGCACTCTTAGATTACAGGAAATAGACGACGATAAATTTTTGCAACTAATCAACTCGGACACCGTGAAACGGTACTATGTCTGATGTTACCATCAAGCAAACATCCTGGTTTTGGATCATCAGATCACCAGTCGTTCCGGTTCTTTAACCCTTCACCACATACAACTCTTTCTCACACTTTTCCCCTCAGGGAAACATATTCTACAAGCCAGCAGCCTGGTTTCACTTCATTTCAAACTTTTCATACCACTTCGGTTATCCCACTATAGATTGAACCTTTCACACATGCAGTTTGTCCTGAACTTAGGATCAAACTTTTTTATGCTTTCAGTTTGTCCTGAACTTAGGATCAAACTTTTTCACACCTACAGTTTGTCCCACACACGGGATCACCCGAACTTTATCCTGCACATGGGATTCAGACTTCTCTTTGGCTACAAATCGTCCTGAGGGGCGAACTATGTCGACCTAATCTCCTTGGTACACGGGAGTATGTAGGCAACCATTTTATATGGCCCGGTCGCAATAAAACAAAAATAACAAAAACATTTCTACACCCTTTTCATTATAAAAACAACAAAAACATTTCTACACCCTTCTCTACACCCTTTTTGCCACATAAAGCGTTGAACCTCTTACACCAGGTTCGAACTACGCAGACCTGATCTCCTCTTTAACAGGTGTATGTAGGCAGCCATTTATGTGACACCCCCAAAATAGGTATACATCACCCATCTTGGGTCGCCAAATACATGGTACAGAATATAAATACAAACTTAATTATACAACAAGAGCTGAGAGTTTTTACACTAATATTGTCTCATAGACAATATCTAAACTCAAATCCAATCCTCATTACATTTATTATCACACTAAATAGTGAGGATTACTAAAACAGCCATCTTGGACCATCACTCCATTCCTCGACTAGTCCCGACTATGTTCTCATTTCCTGAAGAGAATAATGAAAGCAAAAGGGTGAGCTCAACTAGCCCAGTAAGAAATATTTTGACTAAGATAATGCAGAATAAGTTATCGTTAGCTTTCAACAATGTTAAACTGATAGAATATAATAGACAACAAGTTTAACTGCAGCGGAACAAGCAATCCATTAGAAGAGTCATGTAGAGCATGATATCTACTATCTTCTATGATTTAAAAAGGTTTTTATCAACTTTATTGCTGAGACTCAACTTAATAAATAAACCACATCATCGAATCATCCCTGCACTACGGGCCAAGGATATTCATGTAACCATCAATGGTCATGATTATACCGAATAATCCCTGGTCATTATCATACCAACCACTGTCCCTCAATGCACTACAGGCCAATGAGGACTTTTACCACATCATTTGTAACATTACGGTTCATGATTATACCGAATGATCCCTGGCCATAATTGTGACACCCCCAAATCCTGGTACTTCATTTCCTCAAGATTTGGTGCTCATGTAATCAAACATTCATTTACTAACTACCCATTCATAAAAGAATTGAATAATAAAAGAAAACCTGCCCATACAGGACTAAACTTAAATAAAATCTCCCAGGTTATCTAACCTTTACAAACAATCATTCAAACTGAAATTTAAATAACTTCATTGCAATCATTAAACCAAAGTCTAAAAATAAACTATTAAACTATTACAAGTCTTCAACATTAATTCAGCTTTTCTTTTCCCTTACTGGTGCTTGATACTTCACCAGTTTCAACTTTAGCTGTAAGAAATTTTACAGGCAAGAGTGAGCAAACAAGGCCCACTTGAAATAACAACAAGTGAATCTTTAAACTTTTACATCAATTGATAATATTAGTATTAATAGAACTGAACAATATATTCTATTAACTTTCTGAGAGTTATAACATTCACTGAGGGTCTAATGACCACGAATCATATCTACAGTTATAAGTAATCTTTCAACTTTAACTTTAACAGTCATAAGACTATAAGGATTCCACGTACTTAGGGGGATCAACCCTTCGTACAATGTATTGTGCACAACCATTTCAACGCTAAGCGTAAAGCTCTACTAAAAGAGTTGTTCATCTCAGTATTTAGAATATAAGTTCACACTAATGTAAGTTTGGTTTGGATAAGCTTTCAAGGTAATTTAGAATTCAACGAACATCAACTACGGAGTAGTTGAATAAAGTCCATGACATTATGCTTATAGAATAATCATAATTGAATTAATCATAGTAACTAAAATCATGCTTTAGGAATAATCTAATAGCATACAATTTGAATACTATAGCATACCTTGCTTGAACAATACTAAGCCAAGGTTAATTAGAACTGAATATTAAACATGCATAGAAATCTAGTTATGCATGCTAACCAAAAATTGAATTACAAGAATAAATTGTTCAACATCAAATAGTTCAATAAGACAAAGGATTAGAAAACTTGCTCAATTATAAAATAGAGTTAGAAAACTTGCCTTGCTCGTAGGCTAAACCGAATTAATACGAATCACAATATCCTATAAACATATGTTATCATGACATAGTTAGCCATTAACACTTTACAAACATAACTAAGTACGTTTATCATTTAGGTTTGATTATATAATCACATAATCAATTATAACACAAGTTAATATGTAATAACAAATTTATTCATAGCATAGAAACATTAAAAATCAATATTTTGCAGTCCTACTATTGTCATATAGTGTTCCTTAAAATTTCGTGTACAAAAAGTACATTGTCAGACCATTCTGCTAACTCGCGCTGCGGCGCCACAGTTTATACTGTGGTTCGCGCTACGACGCAGAGTCGGAGCTGCGACGCGGTTAATGAATAATGAAGCCGCGCTGCGGCGTGGTGATGGCACTGCGGCGCCACTAATGTACTGCTGAAGCCGCGCCGCGGCGCGAAACTGCAGTTTCGACTGACAGCTTCGGCAACAGTACAAGAAAAAGCCAAATTGGCCTAAAAGCTCGAATCTAATAGACTGATTATCATGTAATTTACATATAAATTTCATATAAACATATTGTGAAGACTTCTAACATGTTTCTATCCATAAACTAACATAAACATCAAAGTTACAACACCCAATTTCAATGTTTTTTTTTGGCAAAAAGTCCATTTTTTTGATATTTTCAATGGAAATCAACACTGTGAATTTGTTTTTCAACCAAAACAGAAATTTCAAAACATCATAGTTATGATTTTACATATTCTATCAAATTCAATAATCAATATATCAATTTAACAACTAATAAAACCTAAATTTCTATTTTTAAATTAAGCCATATTCATATATATTTTCCTGTAAACACTTTAATATACTTTCTTCCACAAAACACATATATACATGAATTACTATGCCTATAATCATATATAAACTCATGAAATAACCTTATAATAAATAATCATACCAAACTATATACATAACAACAATTTATCCTTTATAAAAATTTCACAGAGACTTTTTGGGAAGAGGAAAACAAAATTTTTAAAGAAAGAGATTGAGCTCCTACCTTGGATTATGAAGATGATAGTTCTCCTTTTGATTATCAAGCTTTTCTCCAATTCCTTTCTCAAACATGTTAGAATTTCTCTCAATTTTCTCTAGAGTTCTCTCAATTTTCTCTGTGCTCTTCTTCTTCTTCTCTCTTCTCCCAACTCTTGTTTACGTAATAAAATATAACGTATATAGATATAATGTATATAATAAATATATAATATAACTCTAACATAACTGACATCAGTTATTTTTATTTTGAAAATCAAAAGCCATAAGGCTTGTTTGGCTAACCACTAAAATATAATCAATTAACCCTTACACCTTGTTTGGTAAACCTAATTAAAATAAAGACTTATTATGCGATAAGACATGTTTGGAAAAACTAAATTAACTCTTTTAATTTATTTTAATAACTCCTTTATAGCAAGGTTATTAGTCACACCTTTATTAAATTAATGAATCAATTAAAAAATTAATCTATTCAATTACTTTAGCACATAATTTAATATCACATAACTATAATTTCTTTTATAATTATAATTTTATTTAACCAACTAATATTTTAAATTACAATTTTCCCATTTAAAATATTATAATTTATTTAAATCACTATAAGCTCTCTAGCTTTCTTAATAAATTCAATTATTATATAATCTCATAACAACTAATTTTCTTATCTCCTTAATTATTTATTCAACAAATAAATAACTAAATCACATCAACTCAATTTGTCATATAATTCAATAAATATTTAATATTATAAATAAATATTTATTATTTAATATTTAATTATTTATTTAACAAATAAATAATTACACCCCATAAACCCAAATTGAACAATTATTTATTCAACAATAAATATATCCATTAAATACTTATATAAATCAATAAATATTTAATATTACATTTTAAAATTCTGGAATGTTACATCATTCCCTCCTTACAAGGATTCTGTCCCCAGAATCACAACTCAAACAAATCATTCGTTATATTCTTTCGTACTTACAATGATTCTGTCCCCAGAATCGAAGACATAGATTAAACAAATAACTCAGGGTACTCTTTCAACATTTTCTCTTCGAGTTCCCACGTAGCTTCTTCAGCGTTGTGGTTCCTCCATATCACATTCACAGAAGGTATCACTTTATTCCTGAGCACTTGTTCTTTCCTGTCGACTATCTGGATAGGAATCTCTTCATAAGATAAATCTTTCTCGAACTCCAACGGTTCATACTCGATCACATGTTTGTAGTCGGATTTATATGGTCGTAACACCGAAATATGAAAAACATTATGAATGTTTTTCAACCCTGGAGGTAGAGCTACCTCATAAGCCACTTCTCCCACTCTTCGCAGCACTTCAAAGGGTCCAATAAACCTCGGGCTTAGCTTTCCCTTTTTACCGAAACAAATTTTCCCTTTCCAAGGAGAAACTTTTAAAAATACAAAAGTTCCTACGTCGAATGCACGATCTTGTCTGTTTTGATCAGCATACTTTTTCTGTCTGTCTTGGGCTGCTATTAATCTTGTCCTGATGAGTTTAACAACACCAGCAGTTTGTTGTACCAATTCTGGTCCTAACAGTTGTCGTTCACCGACTTCATCCCAGCACAGTGGAGTTCTGCACTTTTTGCCGTACAATGCCTCGTAAGGCGGCACGCCGATGCTCGCGTGGTAACTGTTGTTGTAAGCAAATTCCACCAACGGTAATTGTTCTTCCCAGCTTCCTTTAAAGTCCATGACACATGCTCTCAGCATATCTTCCAATGTCTGAATTGTTCGTTCGCTTTGGCCATCTGTTTGTGGATGATACACCGTACTCATTCGTAACTGTGTTCCCATGCATTCTTGTAATCTCTTCCAGAAATTTGATGTGAATCGCGGATCTCTGTCGGACACAATTGATACTGGCACTCCGTGCCTCGAAATGTTCTCCTTAATGTACAATCTTGCCAACTGATCAAGATTGAATCTAATCTTTATTGGTAGAAAGTGCGCTGATTTCGTCAGCCTGTCCACTATCACCCAAATTGCATCACATCCTCTCTGAGTAGTTGGAAGACCCACCACAAAATCCATCGTGATGTGTTCCCACTTCCATTCTGATATTTCCAACGGTTGAAGTAATCCGCTAGGTCTTTGATGTTCGACTTTTACTCTTTGACATGTCAAGCACTTCGCTACGCATTCTGCAACGTCCCTTTTCATATTCAGCCACCAAAAATGTCGGCGCAAATCTTGATACATTTTCGTGCTTCCTGGATGAATTGAATATTTTGAGCTATGAGCTTCGGTCAAAATTTTTTCTTTCAGCTCTGGTGTTGCTGGAACCCAGATTCTTCCCTTGAACCGTAGTATCCCTTCGGTATCGACCTTGTATTTCGTACCGATTCCATCAACCATATTCTTCTTTATCTTTCCACATTCTTCATCTTGTAACTGAGCGTTCTTCACCTTGTCCAGTAAAGTTGGACCTGCTTCTAACTGAAATAGTTGTTCATCAGATTCTTTTGGAAACTTGATTTCCAACTCCAGTTTTGTCATTGCTGAAATGAGCTCCTCCTGAGTTGTTATCAGCATCAATTTCTCTCGACCTTTCCTGCTTAAAGCATCTGCCACTACATTTGCTTTGCCCGGATGATAAAAGATCTCACAATCGTAATCCTTTATCAATTCCATCCATCTTCGTTGACGCATGTTTAAATCCTTCTGAGTGAAGATATACTTCAAACTTTTGTGGTCTGTGTAGATATCACATTTCTCTCCATAAAGATAGTGCCTCCATATCTTCAGAGCAAATACAACTGCAGCCAATTCCAAATCATGAGTCAGATACCCTTTCTTATAATCCCTCAGTTGTCTTGATGCATACGTAATAACTTTGCCGTTCTGCATCAGCACACAACGCAACCCTTTGTGTGAGGCATCACTATACACCACAAAGTTTCCTGTATTATCTGGTAATGTCAACACAGGTGCTACACTTAGCTTCTTCTTCAAATCTTGAAAACTTTCTTCATATTTCTCCGACCACACGAATTTTACAGCTTTCCTTGTCAAATTTGTTAACGGAGTGGCTATCTTAGAAAAATCTTGAATAAATCTTCTATAATAACTAGCCAGTCCCAAGAAACTCCTCACTTCTGACGGTGTCCTACTATTGTCATATAGTGTTCCTTAAAATTTCGTGTATAAAAAGTACATTGCCAGACCATTCTGCTAACTCGCGCTGCGGCGCCACAGTTTATACTGTGGTTCGCGTTGCGGCGCAGAGTTGGAGCTGCGGCGCGGTTAATGAACAATGAAGCCGTGCTGTGGTGTGGTGATGGCGCAGCGGCGCCACTAATGTACTGCAGAAGCCGCGCCGCAGCGCGAAACTGCAGTTTCGACTGACAGCTTCGGCAACAGTACAAGAAAAAGCCAAATTGGCCTAAAAGCTCGAATCTAATAGACTGATTATCATGTAATTTAGATATAAATTTCATATAAACATATTGTGAAGACTTCTAACATGTTTCTATCCATAAATTAACATAAACATCAAAGTTACAACACCCAATTTTAATGTTTTTTTTTTGGCAAAAACTCTATTTTTTTGATATTTTCAATGGAAATCAACACTGTGAATTTGTTTTTCAACCAAAATAGAAATTTCAAAACATCATAGTTATGATTTTACATATTCTATCAAATTCAATAATCAATATATCAATTTAACAACTAATAAAACCTATATTTCTATTTTTAAATTAAGCCATATTCATATATATTTTCCTGTAAACACTTTAATATACTTTCTTCCACAAAACACATATATACATGAATTACTATGCCTATAATCATATATAAACTCATGAAATAACTATATAATAAATAATCATACCAAACTATATATATAACAACAATTTATCCTTTATAAAAATTTTACAGAGGCTTTTTGGGAAGAGGAAAACTAAATTTTTAAAGAAAGAGATTAAGCTCCTACCTTGGATTATGAAGATGATAGTTCTCCTTTTGATTATCAAGCTTTTCTCCAATTCCTTTCTCAAATCTGTTAGAATTTCTCTCAATTTTCTCTTGAGTTCTCTCAATTTTCTCTGTGCTCTTCTTCTTCTTCACTCTTCTCCCAACTCTTGTTTACGTAATAAAATATAATGTATATAGATATAATGTATATAATAAATATATAATATAACTCTAAAGCATCTGCCACTACATTTTCTTTGCCCGGATGATAAAAGATCTCACAATCGTAATCCTTTATCAATTCCATCCATCTTCGTTGACGCATGTTCAAATCCTTCTGAGTGAAGATATACTTCAGACTTTTGTGGTCTGTGTAGATATCACATTTCTCTCCATAAAGATAGTGCCTCCATATCTTCAGAGCAAATACAACTGCAACCAATTCTAAATCATGAGTCGGATACCCTTTATCATAATCCCTCAGTTGTCTTGATGCATACGCAATAACTTTACCGTTCTGCATCAGAACCCAACCCAACCCTTTGTGTGAGGCATCACTATACACCACAAAGTTTCCTGTATTATCTGGTAATGTCAACACAGGTGCTACACTTAGCTTCTTCTTCAAATCTTGAAAACTTTCTTCACATTTCTCCGTCCACACGAATTTTACAGCTTTCCTTGCCAAATTTGTTAATGGAGTGGCTATCTTAGAAAAATCTTGAATAAATCTTCTATAATAACCAGCCAGTCCCAAGAAACTCCTCACTTCTGACGGTGTTCTTGGTTGTTCCCAATTGATTATAGCTTCCACTTTTGATGGATCCACTGAAATCCCATCCTTGTCAATAACATGACCCAAAAATTGTACACGGTCGAGCCAAAATTCGCACTTAGAGAATTTCGCATACAACTTTTCCCTTCTTAGTGTCTCCAATGTCAAACGTAAGTGTTCCATGTGTTCTTCCTGAGTTTTGGAAAACACTAGAATGTCGTCGATAAATACCACTTCAAACTTGTCTAGGAATGGTTTAAACACCCTGTTCATCAAATCCATGAACGCAGCAGGTGCATTGGTTAAACCAAAAGACATCACCAAAAATTCATAATGTCCATACCGAGTTCTGAATGCCGTTCATGGTATATCATCCTTCCTCACTTTTAGCTGGTGATACCCACTTCTCAAATCTATTTTCGAAAAGTATTTGGCACCCTTCAATTGGTCAAACAAATCATCTATTCTTGGCAACGGGTATTTATTTTTTATAGTGACTTTGTTTAACTCCATGTAATCAATGCAAAGACGCATTGACCCATCCTTCTTCTTCATGAATAAAACTGGCGCTCCCCACGGCGATACGCTTGGTTGAATATATTTCATGTATAGCAGTTCTTGCAACTGTACCATCAATTTCTTCATTTCCACCGGAGCCATTCTGTACGGGGCCTTCGATATTGGTGTTGTTCCCGGCGCTAAGTCGATCACGAACTCAATTTCTCTGTCAGGCGGAAGTCCTGACAAATCCTCTGGAAACACATCTTTGAATTCCCTCACTACTAGTATTTCTTCTATTTTCACACCCTTCTTCTTCTGAGTATCGACTATGTAAGCTAAATAGCCCACACAACCTTGACTCAACAATTTCTTGGCCTACATAGTCGTCAGACATTTCATTTGTCTAGGTGACTTGCTACCAAAAAATACAACCTTTGACGGAGTCATAAGGTTTACACACTTCTTGTGACAATTGATTACTGCTTCATATTTGAACAGCCAATCCATTCCCAAAATTACATCAAACTCCCCGAGTTTAATCCGAATTAAATCTACCAACAAGATATTCTCCTTAATGTTCACCCTACAGTTCTTTTATACGAATCTAATAGGGATTATCTCCTTATTCGCAATTTCTATGTTCAAAGGAAAATTCAGTTCTTCTCTAGGCAATTCTAACCACTTAGCAAACTCATCAGATATAAACGAGCAAGTAGCACCCGAATCAAATAATACATATGCATCAATATCATTGATTGGGATAATACCTGACACCACATCTTTTGACTGCACAACATCTTGCACAGTCATGTTGAAGGTTCTGGCTATGGGTTTGTTTGATGCTGCAGGTCCTGCAATGGCCCATGTACTTCCATTGTTACCTCCACCACTTCTGGTTGTCACGCCCTCCTTCTTCTTAGGACATTCACGAGCAAAGTGATCCTTGGATCCGCACGTGAAGCACGCATTCTTCTTCGGTTTAGTGCAATTTGGGGCGATGTGACCCTCCTGGCCACAATTGTAGCAAACTCGTTTCCCCATCAAGCACACACCCTTGTGAAACTTCCCACATGTCGCACATGCTTCAAACTTTTTATTTTGCTAGTTGCTGGTTTCCAGTACCCATACTCCCATTCCACTTTCTCTTGAAGCTGTTGTTGTTGTTGTTGCTTCCACTGTTACCAACTCCATTCTTAATCTCATTCTCATTCTTCTTCTTCTTTTGTTCCTGGTTGAACTTTGTCACCGCCTCGTCTCCACCTTCAGCAAGTACTTCTTTCTCCATCACCGCTGCAAATGTCTTCAATTGGAACACGGAGACCCTACTATACAGCCAAGGCTTCAGTCCCTGTTCAAATCTCTTCGCCTTACGTTCGTCTGTGCTGACTTGATATGGCGCAAACCTCGCCAATTCGTTGAATTTTGCGGCATACTCGGATACCATCATCGTCCCTTGCTTCAGTTCCAGAAATTGTACTTCTAGCTGACTCTTTGAACTCTCCGGAAAATAAGTCTCGAAAAACAACTCCTTGAACCTATCCCAGGTCATCACTCCTGGCCCTTCCTGGGTTTTATTGGCCTGCCACCAATAACTAGCTTCTGCTTTCAACATAAATGTTGTGAAAGTAGTCTTCTGGTCATCCCCTACCCTAGCGACATCGAACACTTTTTCTATCTCCATAATCCAGGTTTGTGCTTCGACTGGATTCATGGACCCACGGAATTCAGGTGGTCCAACCGCCTTAAAATCCTTAAACGTTGTACCATAATTTTGTAGTTGATTCTGCAATGCTCCTGTCAGTAAAGTCACTAATTGTTGAACGGGGTTACCGTCAACATTGACGTTATTGGTTTCTTCGGTGGTTCTCTGTCGTGTTGGTTGACGTCTGGGAGGCATTTTCTGTTAAAACAAAACATCTATTAGACTATTACTCCGCTTATTTAAGTATTTTCTAGTTAACTAGTCTCCATAACAGAAAATAATCACATAACACATAACACTTTGAATAAAATAACAACTTTTGTTTATTCATAACCTTTTCAAAAATATAAAACAATAGCATCTTTGCTACAATTTATCCCATAGGTTATAAAATAATCATATCCCATAGGTTGCATAAAACTTGGGATTTACAATTTATTTAACCTTTCACCCATCGTACTACAGCTACAATGTTCTATTAAGATACTTCTTAGCCCTATCACATTCCTCCTCCATGACTTGAAACATTGTTCTGCGATCTAACACGTATGATGGTAGCGTCTCAAACTGAATCGGATATCCCATGACCCGATCTTGAGCTCGATTAATTGCAGTGTTAAATACTTTATCCATCTCTTCCATCTTCATCCTCTTTGCTTGCGTGTCTCTTGTTGCTAATCTTGTTCGTTGATAAGCTTCCTCGTATGCATCTTCAGCTCTTGCCCTCTTAGCAGCTTCTTCTCTCAGCTTGCTCTTCAGTTCAGCAACCATCTCGATCAATTGTTCTTTTTCTCCTTCGGTCTGTACTAGTTTCTCCTCGGCGTTTGTCAGTCGTTCCTCACGATCCTGGATCTCGCCGTCTTTTTGCATCATTGCAGTCTGTTGTTCAGCTACTATCTCCTGCAACTCCTCAACGGTATCCTAAAGTTCCACGTTGCGGTCATAGACTTCATCGTACATACGAGCGGCTATCGAGGTTAGTGGAGTCTCTTCCTCCTCATCCTCATCATCCTCATCCTCCTGTGGCAACTCAACGGGATCCTCCTTGTCTGTCTCCACATCATCATCCTCATTCTCAACTACTATGACCAACGGGACTGACTCCCATGGCAGTAGTGTTCCCAAACTACATGAATGTCGTGAGACTCCTCCTCTATAGGCATCTGAGGTCCCTCCTCCCTAGCCAGACTGGATTCTCCGACATTAGTTATCCTGACAACAAAGTTTTAAAGTTTTAATTATTAATCATTAATACTCGACACTCAGGAGCACATAAGTTATAAACACATGAACACATAAGTGTTTTATTACTTCTTTCTTAAAACTCGATTAGAGTTATCTCCACTATCTTTTCAAAGCTTACTTCTTAAGGCTTTTCCCCCCACCTAAGGTTCATAACCTAAAGCTCTGATACCAACTTGTGACACCCCCAAATCCTGGTACTTCATTTCCTCAAGATTTGATGCTCACATAATCAAACATTCATTTACTAACTACCCATTCATAAAAGAATTGAATAATAAAAGAAAACCTGCCCATACAGGACTAAACTTAACTAAAATCTCCCAGGTTATCTAACCTTTACAAACAATCAGTCATGCTGAAATTTAAATAACTTCATTACAATCATTAAACCAAAGTCTGAAAATAAACTATCAAACTATTACAAGTCTTCAGCATTAATTCATCTTTCCTTTTCCCTTACTGGTGCTTGGTACTTCACCAGTTTCAACTTTAGCTGTAAGAAATTTTACAGGCAAGAGTGAGCAAACAAGGCCCACTTGAAATAACAACAAGTAAATCTTTAAACTTTTACATCAATTGATAATATTAGTATTAATAGAACTGAACAATATATTCTATTAACTTTCTGAGAGTTATAACATTCACTGAGGGTCTAATGACCACGAATCATGTCCACAGTTATAAGTAATCTTTCAACTTTAACTTTAATAGTCATAAGACTATAAGAACTCCACGTACTTAGGGGGATCAACCCTTCGTACAATGTATTGTGCACAACCATTTCAACGCTAAGCGTAAACCTCTATTAAAAGAGTTGTTCATCTCAGTATTTAGAATATAAGTCCACACCAATGTAAGTTTGGTTTGGATAAGCTTTCAAGGTAATTTGGAATTCAACGAACATCAACTACGGAGTAGTTGAATAAAGTCCATGACATTATGCTTATAGAATAATCATAATTGAATTAATCATAGTAACTAAAATCATGCTTTAGGAATAATCTAATAGCATACAATTTGAATACTATAGCATACCTTGCTTGAACAATACTAAGCCAAGGTTAATTAGAACTAAATATTAAACATGCATAGAAATCTAGTTATGCATGGTAACCAAAAATTGAATTACAGGAATAAATTGTTCAACATCAAATAGTTCAATAAGATGCTCAATTATAAAATAGAGTTAGAAAACTTGCCTTGCTCGTAGGCTAAACCGAATTAATACGAATCACAATATCCTATAAACATATGTCATCATGACATAGTTAGCCATTAACACTTTACAAACATAACTAAGTATGTTTATCATTTAGGTTTGATTATATAATCACATAATCAATTATAACACAAGTTAATATGTAATAACATATTTATTCATAGCATAGAAACATTAAAAATCAATATTTTACAGTCCTACTATTGTCATATAGTGTTCCTTAAAATTTCGTGTACAAAAAGTACATTGTCAGACCATTTTGCTAACTCGCGCTGCGGCGCCACAGTCTATACTGTGGTTCGCGCTGCGGCGCAGAGTCGGAGCTGCGGCGCGGTTAATGAACAATGAAGCCGCGCTGCGGCGTGGTGATGGCGTTGCGGCGCCACTAATGTACTGCTGAAGCCGCGCCGCGGCGCGAAACTGCAGTTTCGACTGACAGCTTCGGCAACAGTACAAGAAAAAGCCAAATTGGCCTAAAAGTTCGAATCTAATAGACTGATTATCATGTAATTTACATATAAACATATTGTGAAGACTTCTAACATGTTTCTATCTATAAATTAACATAAACATCAAAGTTACAACACCCAATTTCAATATTTTTTTTGGGCAAAAACTCCATTTTTTTTGATATTTTCAATGAAAATCAACACTGTGAATTTGTTTTTCAACCAAAACAGAAATTTCAAAACATCATAGTTATGATTTTACATATTCTATCAATTTCAATAATCAATATATCAATTTAACAACTAATAAAACCTAAATTTCTATTTTTAAATTAAGCCATATTCATATATATTTTCATGTAAACACTGTAATATATTTTCTTCCACAAAACACATATATACATGAATTACTATGCCTATAATCATATATAAACTCATGAAATAACCTTATAATAAATAATCATACCAAACTATATACATAACAACAATTTATCCTTTATAAAAATTTCACAGAGACTTTTTGGGAAGAGGAAAACAAAATTTTTAAAGAAAGAGATTGAGCTCCTACCTTGGATTATGAAGATGATAGTTCTCCTTTTGATTATCAAGCTTTTCTCCAATTCCTTTCTCAAACATGTTAGAATTTCTCTCAATTTTCTCTAGAGTTCTCTCAATTTTCTCTGTGCTCTTCTTCTTCTTCTCTCTTCTCCCAACTCCTGTTTACGTAATAAAATATAACGTATATAGATATAATGTATATAATAAATATATAATATAACTCTAACATAACTGACATCAGTTATTTTTATTTTGAAAATCAAAAGCCATAAGGCTTGTTTGGCTAACCACTAAAATATAATCAATTAACCCTTACACCTTGTTTGGTAAACCTAATTAAAATAAAGACTTATTATGCGATAAGACATGTTTGGAAAAACTAAATTAACTCTTTTAATTTATTTTAATAACTCCTTTATAGCAAGGTTATTAGTCACACCTTTATTAAATTAATGAATCAATTAAAAAATTAATCTATTCAATTACTTTAGCACATAATTTAATATCACATAACTATAATTTCTTTTATAATTATAATTTTATTTAACCAACTAATATTTTAAATTACAATTTCCCATTTAAAATATTATAATTTATTTAAATCACTATAAGCTCTCTAGCTTTCTTAATAAATTCAATTATTATATAATCTCATAACAACTAATTTTCTTATCTCCTTAATTATTTATTCAACAAATAAATAACTAAATCACATCAACTCAATTTGTCATATAATTTAATAAATATTTAATATTGTAAATAAATATTTATTATTTAATATTTAATTATTTATTTAACAAATAAATAATTACACCCCATAAACCCAAATTGAACAAGTATTTATTCAACAATAAATATATCCATTAAATACTTATATAAATCAATAAATATTTAATATTACATTTTAAAATTCTGGAATGTTACAATAATCATACTAATCAACAGTCCACCTATGCACGTAAGCCAAAGATGACTTTTATCACAATATAAGCATGAGGATGATGACAATGATATAAGAATTCAATTAAAATAAAGCACATGATAAATTTTAAAGATTTATAATTTAGTTTATCTAGAATTCAATAATGTCCAAATTGTCAACATGATACTGCTTTGTGGAGTAAAATTCAAGAATAATATCCATGTATCAAATATAATTTGGACAGAAAAGAAATAAATTTTTCGGTGAATAGTACCCCGTGAATATTACTTCGGGAATAGTATCCTGGCATGAAAAGTGTCCCAAATACCCGAGTGAATAATATTTAAGTGAATAGTAATTGGGTGAATAGTAACTCGTGAATAGTAACTCATGAATAGTATCCCATCATGAAAAGTGCCTCGAATACACGAGTGAATAATATTTTAGTGAATAATAACTGGGTGAATAGTAACCTGTGAATAGTATCCCGGTGAAAATATTGATATTTAATAAGAAAGTTCATATCAATATTCTAACGAAACGATACTGGATGAAGCGCAAAACTCAAAGATATTCCACTAATTTCAAGGATTATAGAAGCAATACTTATCATAGTAAGTTTAGATTTAAGAATATGAAAATAAATAATATACGAAACTACAAATGAATTTTCACCTGTCATACGGTACGTAATACGCGTAGACAAGTTATTCTGATATATTAAAGGATGAATAGGAAAAAATAGTATTCCTTATGAATACGAAAGAAATAACACCCCTTACGAATATAACAAATAATATCCCTTACGACTACAACAAATAATATCCCTTACCTTAGTAGAAGACTGGATACTGCAATAGTAAAGTAGTAGAATACTCTTCTTCTTGCTCTCTATAGTTTCTTTCCCTATAGTTTCTCTTGTGAGTCTCAGTGAATTGGTGAGAATGAAAGAAGAATTAAGCTTCTATTTATAGGAGAAATGACTAAATAGTAATTAATTCACGAACGGTCCAGATTAATATACTATTAGAACAGACAGTCCAGATTGATTACTATTAAAACCACAACCGACGGTCCAGATTGATTTACTTTTAAAACCACTACCGACGGTCCAGATTGATTTACTTTTAAAACCACTACCGATGGTCCAAATTGATTTACTATTAAAACCACCACCGACGATCCAGATTGATTTACTATTAAAACCACCATCGACGGTCTAGATTGATTTACTATTAAAATCATTATCGACGGTCCAGATTGATTTACTATTAAAACCACCACCAATGGTCCAGATTGATTTACTATTAAAACCACCACCAATGGTCCATATTGATTTAACTTATTACACTTTAGTACCCCTAAAGTTTTCCAAGTTTGTATTATTCCCCTCTAACTTTTGTAATTCACTTATCTTCAATAAACACATTCTTAATACTTCAACAATTATTCATCATTAATATTATAACTCACAATATTTAACAACTAGATCATTCCCAAGAAAGATGGGGCTTTCCGATAAGGATTTCTCCCTATTGGTGCGCAATTAGGTGACCAAACCTCTTCTCGACAAAACTTTCTAGACATCGTCAATATTACAAATAATAATATGAATAACTTTGTTGTCTCAATTATTGATTTAATAATATAAAATATTATGCAGATGATACTGTGACAATAATTGAATCAAATAATGTGAGATACTATGCAACATTTACTGTAGATATAATTGAGCAAACTGAGTGGCTTCTTACGTAAGCATCAATAATCAATACCGTGTGCTACTATGCAACCACATGTATTGCTGTATTTTTACCACCGGGTATCTCAATAGTTTAACGGTAAAACTTTTGCCGTTATTTTTATAAAAAGATATTTCTATCATTTTCTAACTACGACAATAACTCCGTTGTGGGGTCCAGCAATGATGGTGTCGTTGTATGGTTATTCCCCGACAAATAGAATATTCCCCGACACAACAAATATTTTATCTCAACTTGCTTACTTTAAAAAAATTTCACATATCACCCTTAACTTTAACCTTTTATCAATTTAACCATTTACTAATAGAATAATAATTATAAGAAAATTGAATACTTTCATTTTATAAAATTCGGAGTCTTACAATTTATGGTTCGGTCTAACCCCCTACCAAAACACAAAGATTTGTCATCTGGTACTGGGATCAAACTTAAATCCACCACATTTCATTCGGCTTCAGACCAAAGGGATGGAATTACCTAACCTCCTCATGTAAAGGGGAGACTCGGCGACCATCTAAGCTGCGGTTGATTCCTCAAAGAGTAACACCAATCCATCAGAGATGAAATTAACTAGGCTTCTCTTTAATAGGAGTGATGGCGACCATCTGTGGTGCGGTCAATCTCAGAGAGGAAAAGCCACAATTCCTCTCCACATCTACATATAGAAACCAGTCCCAAGACACCAAAAAAGATGGTAGGGATACACACATATCAGTGATCCATTCTGAAAGATCCTGTAACATCTCAATGTCCACATATCAAGGATGAGTTTAGAATGCATCAAGATCACAAGGCCTGAAGAAACAAGCAAATATCAAGCAAGTATCAAGGCAAAAGTAAAAGGGAAGTGAATCAAAATATATTTCCATGCCCTATATAATACTGTTTGATATATACATATATGTTGTACATGACCAAATGACTAAGCTAGTATGTGCAGAAAAATATAAGTCTATCTACGGATCTGTATGTATGCGTACTATCAGATCTAACATAGCATTTCTCTCCAAAGAAGGAGGTAACGCTGCAAGCTCCTGCCTAATGGTATTTACTCGAGCTAGCAGATCCGAGGCTAACTGCATGGTGGCATGATGCTCATCAATGTATGCACTCATATCGACAAGGATGTCAGTCGTAAGGGATCTCACTGAAATATTACCTGTGACGGCCACATCCCGGGAAGATAGGGCCGCATCCCTCTCTATAATCAATGCATCTTTGGCTGATCTGGCCTCGTCCCTCTCTAATAGAGCGGCGTCTCTCCCATCAAGAGCTGTCAACATCAAGGCCCTAGCCTGATCTCTCTCAAAGGTCATCAGATGAAGACTCATCTCCAGATACTATGCTGAATGCTGAATCACAGTAGCACTCGTAGTGGGAGAATCCATCACAACTGCTGGCAACCCAGTAGTCAAATCCTCCTTGATGGGAATATCAGTCTCCTCCATAGGCTCCCCATCATCGGAATCCATCCCTTGTACTGTGGATATTTCCATAGTCAATGATGTCTCTGTCTCTATCCATGCAGAATACTCTGCAGAACAACCCAGATGGCTGACGAAAAACTCGACTAGCTCACGTTGATCCCAACAGGCATACAACCTGGATCAATCCTCTGCTGATAAGTGGCGAGAAGCCAAGTGCTGACTCAATGCCCCCTCAAAAGGATGGAAATCCTAGAATTGGTCGAACTGACACATCACGGCCATTGGGTGATAAGTAGTCATGCCCCTCAAACCAGCCAAAGGGAGATAATCCATGCCCGAAGCATGAGTAATGAAGCCGTAGGGCGAATTGAGCCCTGTGCACAACAAGATAGCAAATGGATCTTTGATCCCAGCTAGGAAAACGGACCAAGATGCAGGATCTGTACACTCTGTAGGCTGGAAGGAATACGACATAGCTATCTCATGGGTGAAACAATACCCGTGTCATCTGAATGTGCCAATCAGTCTCAGGTGTGACATAAACCACACGTATAATATGACCGAGTTACTTTTGAATACCCCTGCAGGGTAAGTGCTGCAATATGTTGCTGACCTCAACGTCTCTGCCATAATCATCGGTACAATGGTGTGCTCCCTGAGAGCTCTCACTGCCATAATAACACTGATGTCCAACTCATCCATGTACCGTGGCATGTACACGTATGATAATACGCACAACAGCAGTACATCTACTCTAGCCAAACGGCACTGATCCTTCGATGTGGTGAAATCCCTGAAATGCCGTAAATAACTATCCTCTTAGCCAAATCTGTCCATAAAAAAATGCTGGGATATCATGTGACTGAATGTGATCTCATCCTGCACAACTCTCCGCCTCAACCCGGTGAGAGTCATAAACTGCCGGCTTATGTCACCGAGGCCATATGCACGCAAGGTCTGTCCAAAGGCAGCGCCGTCAACCGTGCATACTCCTCCAGAGTAGGAGTCAACTCGTGGATACCAAATCAAAAAACCTGTCTCTCCGGTATCCAGTGCTCCAGCATACCTTCTATGAAGCCTGCGAGAACCTGAAACATCAAGAGGGTCATAGTATGTTGTAATACCTGATCTACAGTCACCCTGTCTGAAGGTGACATACTATCATACCACAATCTCAGACGGGATGCCACCAATATTGGTGGGGTGTGATCTATGCGGCTGACTGTCGAAGAAGACATCTGTGTGGGCAGTATCATAAGACCATTCAGGGGTCAATGCTGAATATCTCTGGACATACATACATATGCATAACATGATACATACATTACAGATAATAAATGGCAATATGATATAGGGAATCAAAAAAACTGTAAATACATTCTTAAGTATATCATCATCTAATACATCATCTATGTACAACTAGAAATACAGGAAAATGGGGCACAGACGCCCTACATCTAACAGGGGCCTATCAAAAGATATAGCGAGAATGGGGCAAAGCCACCTAATATCTAACAGAGGTCTATCAAAAGAGATAATGATAATATACATCAGAAGAAGACAATGGTGTCAATATCTACATCATCAATCCTGTCCACCTGATGTAACTCCTCCTGAGTCATTGGATCTCTATCAACAGGTATATCAGGCATGTACAATGGAGGATCTGCTCTGGCAAAGCCAAATAGGTCATCTGAGGGGCCAGCGCCTGAGCTGGAAGGATCAAAAGTATCTGCCTCTACCGGATCTCTGCCCAAATATCAGATAAAGAAATGTGCCCGGTCCAGTCGCTGGATCAAACTATCAATCTATGTCAAATGAGTCAAATCTCAGACACAGGCTAGCCAATCCATCATCATCACGAATCCTGGAACCACATCCCCCATGAACTGAGTGGTGCGGGTCTGGGATCCAATGGTACGAGGGGACCACCAATGCTGGAATATCTCCTGAATGCAGGGGTCCTCTGACAGTGTAAAATCGTCAACACCCAACAATGGGATATCAATGACGGGTGACTGCAACACAGGCCAATAACGCCTGGCAGGAGGCACGATCGGTATACGGATCTCTCCTGTGGTGCTCCTAATAACTCACTCTCCTAAATAGAGCTTCCATCCTCTATTAGCAAAGAGAGGAACCCTACGGGTGGAAATCACGTACTCAATACCAGTCGGGTACCCATCCTCAAATCCAATGGCCAAGTGCTCCCCAGAATAGGGAACCCATGTGATGATATCAGCTGTCAATAACTCCAGCTGTAGGCGACAATGAGTAAAACCTTCAGCTACAGGGACCTCCGCCAGTATGGAATGATGTTATCGCCGTCCTCGTGGATAGGTATCCAATCCTAACACGCTCATAGGACGCAAGCATGGGAGCCTCTCATAGGCCTAAAACTGCCAACACAAAGGCAAAACATCTGCTATTAGTAAATGATCTTCACCTATACATGGGAAATTACAAGAGAAATACTCATCAGCAGAAATGGCTAAAATCCTAGCCATGCCTCGGTCAAGCCCTGCGAACGCATGCGCATCCCCCTGAGGAAATAGGCAAAGGTATAGGAGCCCCAATCATACTCTCCGATACGGTCCACCTCCCGCGTGGCGCTGATGAAAGCAAATGACACCGTAGAAGAGTTGTCTGCTATGAAACAACCCCTGATAATCATCAAGAACAATCGCCAAAGAATGCGATCCCTGACTCTAACATCAGCAGGCATGAGCTCACTCAATAGTCCACTCATAGCATCTACGCTCAAAGGACCTGTACGCACAGTCTTGCCCTTGAGCGCCTCAGCCAGGACTCCCAACAAGGATCTGACGGTAGTCGGGGTAATATCCACCATACATGGCACTGGCGCCCCGCCAAACTCCATACCGATGATAAATCGCCAATCATCGGCGTCATCATCACCTCACAGTCCAATAAATGGAGTGACTGAGTCTGGTGAAATTAACGCTCAGACAATGCCTTGAGGTAATCCCAAGGACAACGACGGGGAAGGATGGAAAAGAACGTCCCAAATCTCCAGTTATGCACAATCGCTCTATAGTAAGGATGCAAAGCCTGGTACATAGAGTGGATGCTAAACCAATTCCCTCTGGGCTGTGTAAAGCCAGGAACCTACATGAAATGCTAATCGACATCAAAATCCTTTACTTCTTATCAATAGAAAAGAAGGAAGATTAAGATCTAACTTTATACCTCATTTACGTGCAGGTAAACTGAGGGGTGTCGACTCAAATCACCCAGAAGCTCTGGGTTCACCATCTGAATGCCTGGAAAATACCTACGAGGAACACGTGTAGCAGGAGCGGGATCCGTAACTGGAATATCCTCCTCCTCGTCCTCGACGTCCGGCATATCAACCCGGATTGGACGTATCACCGCCTCCACCAAACGACGAGGCTGTCTAACAAAACAGAGTCGAGGCACTTCAGAAGACCTCCTCTGAACACCAAAAGTGATCCTGCGGGAACTACTTGGCTGATTCGGATTCATAATTTATGGACAAAAGTCTCCGAATCACCTCAGAAAGGGTGTGGTAATTTTTAACCTGGAGCTTTCTTTTCAAAAATACATTTTATGACTACATGCATGCATGAATTACTTTAACATAAGTCTACAGTAGAGCTAAAAATGTATGACTACTCAATGCCTACATTTTTGAATTTTTTTGCCATAGTACCCTCTATAAATAGGACTATCCACATGCACATAGGCATGACTAGGTGGCTATTCAGTAGCACACCTGCCCACAGTCATATACATACTATTTGCATTAAAAAGTCAAAGTCATCAATTTACAAGGGTAGTTTAATTACCATGATTACTTTACATTTTTACCTTTTATTCATTTGTCCTCAGATAGGATAAGAAATAGCAGAAAAATGTGTCAAATTGACTGTTTCAAAAGTCAAATTTTTTCACATCATTATGTTCGACATGGTTTAATTCTAACATTTACTATGTTGAATATTTTTTATCAAGTCATATGAGTATGCATGTTCAATACTATGTGTTTAGATGCATTTCATATAAAAAGTCATTTTCCAACGGATAAAAACTGGAAAAAAAGACATGCATACGTTACCAGGACAGTGTAGAACACTTGTACGGTAACAGAATTTGCAGAAAGACGTCCGAACTCAGCAGATCTGAAGAAGAGCTCTCAAATTTCCTTTGCGGCGTAGCTTGAAAATGACTTAAAAAGGCAAACCTGCAGCCTTAAAAGCCCCACAACTGGTCGTAGGTCCACCTACGACTGCTGCTGGTGTACCTGTAGCACCCCTACGTGGGTCTCACCCCTCCGGCTTGGTCCAGTTTGAGTTGCAAAGGAGTTCTCACAATCTAAAAAGGCCAAAATAGGGATAAAAACACTACGCGATTACGCATAATAGCCTGAAATTTTGGTTTTCCTGGGCCCAACTGTGGCTTTCATATCATTCATTGGTATTCGTCCAAACCCAGAGTACACTATACCAATTATCTCAGCAGTTGCAGATCATATTCGGCAGTACCACACAAAGGTCTAATGCCGTCAGTTTAGGGTCATCATTCTCCAAGCAGTTTCCCTGGCAGGGGATTCACGCGTTTTCATGTGTCGAAGTACATATCCCCGGCGGGGGCATCATGCATTATACAATACACATCCCCGGCGGGAGCAGCACACATTCTCAAACACATCCCCGGCGGGGGTATTACGCATTTTCATGTGTCGAAGTACACATCCCCAGTGGGGGTATCACGCAGTTGCATGTGGCGAAGCACACATCCCCGGTGGGGGCATCAATTCGGCCGTTGGCAAGTAAACCCAACGACGCGTTGGAAGCCATCCGATGATTGCATCAGTTGATACACATATCAACAAAGGTCAAGCAGTCGTGGCATTTATCCCCAGCAGGGATTTCATCCGTTGATGTACAATTCAGCGAAGGTCAGGTAACCTTGATAAGCACAGATTGTTGGCAGTAACTCCAACAGAGCATCCTCATCAGGGAGGATTGATGATGGAATATGTTATACATATCCTCAACATGCAAAGTGCATCCCTACAGAATCTCTTGTACATGAGAGATATATCTGATCCCGATAGAAGTCAAGGGAAGCCGGCAATCATCCCACCATGTTGGAGAACAATCCAACAAACCACATACATTTGCATCATGCTGCTGAACATTGCATTGCATGATTATCTTGCTTTATTTTAAGTGTCTAGTATTCTTTATCCTATACATGCCATTACATTGCATGAATATGATAAAGAGGGGCATCTGTAGACACTCGAAATTTTCTGTATATCTGTTACTAACATTGCAAGAGGGCAGAATCATCTTTTAGAGATAACCCTAGAAGATAACTCAGTTCAATCCCAGAGATAACCCTGGGATACTTAGTATTACCATCTCAGAGATAACCCCGAGACATCCAGCTCAGACCCGGATACCACCGAAACTTTCAACCTCAACCCCGAAAACAATACCGGGAGTTTTTAGTTTCAACCTCGGAGATAACCCCGAGGACTGCAGTTCAGATACCGAAAATCACACCGGAGAAGACCGTGTCATCTTGGAGATAACCCCGAGATACTTAGTCTCAACCCCGGATAACATCGAGAATGACGGTATCAACCTCAGATATAACCCCGAAAATGTTTGTTTCAAAGCCATGCAAATAGCTTCAGAACACTAGGCAAAAGCCCCGAGACACTCATTCCACAAGCCTGGAGATAACCCTGAGAAGTCAGGCACATCTCAAAAATAACCCTGAGGACGATCAACACATGCAGCAGTCTAATCTCAGATATAACCCTGAGCAATGACCGCTAATACAGCTCAAATCGGAGATAACCCCGGTGAAGGGCAGGACCGTTATTTTGCCATCCCAATGTCACAATCGCGCCATCTCAACAACAACATACATACATTCTACACAGCAATGTCCTACAAGAACCAAGGAGCGCCAATCCCGAGTGACTACTGCACAAGATAACACACCGGATAGAATTTGAAGCTTAAAGAGATTGGGCTTGGTCCCATCTTCCTGACTTCATACAACCTCTAATCCCATGTCATTGTGTAGCTCTTGACAGCAGCATGCCGAAAAAGGTCTTACATTGATCGGATGGCCGGATTGAAGTTCTAAAAGTTTGAGCGGACATTACGTTGCACGTGTGTACGTACTTTGAGACGGCGAGACCCGCAGAGCCCGGGGCACCCCGGGCAGCCGCGGGTACATCTGCGGTTACACCTGTGGCTCCCCCCTCTATAAATAGAGGGCTTGGGGTGGCCATTTTGGAAGAGAAAAAGGAGAGGAAGTCCTGTCCAATTTGCTCTATAAACACCCTAAACTGAGTGCTTTCTCATTTTAAACACTTGTAAGCTCACATATAGCTACTTTTCTACCGGCGGGAGCCGAGTGTTCATCCCTTTTAAGTTATTGAAGTCTTCTTTGACAGCCCACTGTAAGCCTTCTTTCACATTTTAAAGCATTTCTTTTCATCTTTGCACACACCATTCTTCACGTTGAGAGTCGTGTTGTGTGTGTTTGCCCGGACTTCGGTCCGTGGCTTTTATTTCTATTGTATATATATATATATATATATATATATATATATATATATATATATATATATATATATATATATATATATATATATGGACTAACATTATCGAGTTATGCCTCGATTGAGCCTAGACTCACGTCAGGAGCATTTATTTGCTTTCGTATATATATACTTATATATATGAACTGTGTGTTGAACTTTGTTCGATGAGCCTGAATTTTACATCCGGAGCGTCATTGCTATTGAGCATAAGGGTTTGAAAAACCTCTTTAACAAAACTTCATTGCTATATCTTGTTTAAAACTGAATTTTTATATAAATTCAAACCCTTTGTATATAGGTGCAAACGATGCCTCACACTACTTCCAAATAACAGCACATTGACCCACATACACACACACATTCATATAATAGTTTCTTGAAAAGTGGCAGTAACCGTGGTAACATAGATGTCGGGGGGTGCCTAACTGTAAGACCCCGATTTTTTTAATAAAATAGAATTTCCTCTATTTATTATTTTAAAATAGTAAGGGTTGAATTGATTAATGTGGTTAGTTATGGGTAAAATGCGCAAATATTTCAAATAAGCAAGTGGTCATAAAATATTCATTGTTATCAGGGAATATTCGTACGACGGCGCAGCCTTGTGTGGGCCCCATAACGGAAAGCGATTGGATGAAGAAAACGACAAAAACAAGTTATTTATAAATAACGGCGTAGTTGTTACCGTTAATACTGTTGGAATACCCGGTGGTTAAAACGCAGTAATATGCGTTATTACACACTAGCACACGGTATTGCACCAATTATTGATTCTTACGTAAGAAGGCATTACTCAATAATTGTTACAGTAATTACTGTTTAATATTGTATTGTATTGATTAAATAATTACTGCGTTGATATTTTATATTACTGTTGTTTTAATAATTGTCACTACACAGTATTTTCTATTATCGAAACAATAATTCATATTATCTGAATAATATTATTAGATAACATTATTGGCAATGTCTAGAAAGTTCTGTCTAAGGAGAGGTTTGGTCATCTAATTGCGCGCCAGTAAGGAGATATCCTTATTGGAAAGCCCCCTCTTTCCTAGGAACGGCCTGGTTGCCAGTACTGTGATTCTGTAATATTATTTGTGTATAATTAATTATTGATTTATATGATGAGGAAAATAGTGATTTTATGTGGATATAGATGGAGAAAATTTTAATGTGACAATTGTTGAAAATTAATATTTTATCTTTTTTCTGATAAAATAATTCATTTAAATATATTATTTTAATAATATATTAATGGTGATATTTTTACAATGAATGTGGGATATATGAGTAAATGAGGAGGAAGAGTATTTTTGTTGGATTAAATGTTTAACACATGTTTTGTGTGTTGGTGGACACAATTCTTGACCGAAAATTATTATTGACTGTAAAATCGTCCGTTTGTGGATTTCGGTCAATTTCTGTTTGGAATTTGGAAAAACTTTCTTCTGCAAAGTTGTAGAGAATGGATTTTCTATAAAAACTCGCGAGATTCGAATTTTCTGATAAAAGGGCTATTTATTATGAATTATTGAAGTTTCGGATATTTGAGTCTGAATTGATTTTGTAACAAAAATTGTTTAAAACATGTTTTTCATTTTTGGTGCATTTGTGTGGAAAGTGTGTTTTTGATGTGGTGGGCTAAGGAAAATTTGGTTATAAATATATTATTATATTCAATTTTCTACTTTGGTGTTCTAAGCATTTTCCTATAAATAGGGTGCTTAGGTTAGAATTGAAAATCACAACAGAAACTGAAGTTTCTCTCTCTTTCTCTCTCTATATCGAGCGTATTCTTGTGAGTATTTGATACTTTGAGTGTTGCTATATGGTGCAAGTTTCCTTCAGCACTATATCTAGTACTCCAGTCAGAAGTACCGTATTTCCGAGGTAAGGGATGTTATTTCTTCTTAAATGATATTATTTTCTTCAATATCATTATGCCGAAGTATTGATCTGAACTTTTTATCAAATTTGGAACTTTTTATGTCGAGGTTACTATTCATGAGTTACTATTCATGAGTTACTATTCATGAGTTACTATTCACGAGTTACTATTCACCGAAAAATGAAATTTTCTTCCTTTCGTCCAAAATATCTATTCTGGATACTAGCTTTGATTGTATCCATGTTTTGATCATTCTTGAATTTTACTCCAGTATGATTGTTTATGAGGTATTTTTGGACATGGATAAACTGTAATACGAATCCCTAATATTTGTTCTTTTGCTTCACTGGATTCGTTTCCTTTAAAATATTTTTCATCATCCTCAGTCCTAAATGATGATATAATTGAATATCTTTGGCCTGTAGTGCAAAGATTGATGATTTCTGATGAATATCTTTGGCCCGTAGTGCAAAGATGAACAGGTGTTGAGATGAACATGATCGACTGGTGATACAAATGAATATCTTTGGCCTGTAGTGCAAAGATGAATATTTGATTAAAGATGGTTATTGATTGTTGTTACAGGGATAAAATATTGATGATTGACTTTTAAATCTTAGAAGATAGTAGAACTCATTCTCTACTTGACTCTTCTAATGGTTTGTTGTTTCTGCTGCGAATATTGATTTAAAACTTGTTGTTTATTGTATTCTATTAAATTTTTCCCTGTTGAAGACTAACGATAATTTGTTGTATATTATCTTAGTCATAATATTCTTTACTTGGCTAGTTGAGCTCACCCTTTTCCTTGTTGTTCCATTTTCTTCTCAGGAGGCGAGAATATAGCGAGTACTAGTCGGGGTATGGAATGATGGTTCAAGACAGTTATTTTAGTAGTCCTCACTATTTTATAAAATAGTATATCAATAAGTATAATGAAGACTTAATTGAGTATGAATACTGTCTAGATGACAATATTTGTATTTAAACTCACAGTATATGTGTTGTCGTATTTTGCACGACAATTGTAATAATAAAGTTGTAGTTATTTTCTGTACCATGTATTTGGCGACTCATAATGGGTTGGATGGATTGGTCCTATTTTGGGGGCGTCACAGTTGGTATCAGAGCCATAAGTAAAGAGCCCCGAGCCTCTCGCTGGTGACTTCCTGTTGATGGGGGATGCACCGAAGCCAGACTCTCCGTAGGGGATGCCATTCTGCGGTGGCAAGCTGATATGTATCAATGTAAGGTGCTGACATAGGTTGGTGTCTAGAGTCACAGTTGGTATTAGAGCTTAGGGATATGATCTCTGGCGGGGATCGGGGAATAGAATTAGGAGGGGAGAGACGAGTAAATCCTTCGCTAGTGTGTCCTACCTAAGCTTATTTATTGGTCGGTCATAATATAGGGATATTATGTGATTTGTTAATTTGTTAAATTAACCCTTGTTTTATGGCAGTATTTGAGAATGTCGACTGAGAATGTTAATAGTGGAGTAAATGAGACTATTCAATGACAAGTACTTTCCTGAAAGTATTCGTCTTATGAAGGAGGTAGAGTTTATTAGACTGGAGCAGAATAACATGACGGTGTCCCAATACGAGGCGAAATTTGCAGAGTTGTCCAGGTTTGCACCTCATTTGGTAGAGAATGAGGAACGTATGACGCGGATGTTTCTGAGAGGTTTGAAACCCGGCATACGTCAATATCTCATTTCTCATAAATTTTCTCTCTATTAAGATGTTGTCAACAGGGCTCAATTATTAGAGCGAGATAGCGAGTATGGTCAATCGAGGGACCACAACCAGGATTATACCGGTGACAACAGTCATCAGAACAACGATAACCAGCGGAGAAAGAAGAATACGGACAAGAACGACAACCACTCTGGTGGTAATCGTGGCCATGAATATAGAAGAAGCGAGTTGGGAGGAGATTTTAAAAAGAGGAGATTCAACAATGATAATACGAAGACGTCAGCACCAGCAGCAACTAGTTCCAAGGGAGGAGAGCGACCACCGGTCATATGCTATAAGTGCGGAAAAGAAGGACATATCAGCCCAAACTGCCCACAACAGTTTAAGGTATGTTATAACTGTGGAAAGGAAGGACATATCGCTCGAGATTGCATTGTAGCGAAACCAAGTCCAACGGGGGTGGTGACTCAAAAAGTTGTCCTAGAAAAGTCAAAGTCAACGGTTCCTGGAATAGCGTTTTTCGTGACTGGTCAGAATGCGAGGAACCCAAACGAAGTTAGCACGGGTTAGTTAATTATAAATTTTTGCGAAGTCTATACCTTATTAGATACCGGTTCTACCCATTCATTTATCTCTTGCTTGCGTTCAACGTTTAAACTTGACTCCGGAGAAATTAGACTTTGATTTATCTGTGGAAACTCCGTTAGGAGAAACTTTCATGACATCCACTGTTTATAAATCTTGTTTGATCCAAGTTAGCACCATCACATTACTTGTTGATCTTATCTCTTTAAAGATACTTGCTTTTGATGTGATTTTAGAAATTGATTGGTTAACTACTCATCATGCCAAAATTGATTGCTTTCGTAAGGTTGTTAGTCTTCATATTCCTAAGCAACCTGTTATTCAAATTCAAGCAACCAAACCATTGAAGTCAAACTCTTTCATATCAAGCCGTAAAGTCATTCGTTTATTGAAAAACGGATGTCAAGCTTTCTTAGCTATGTTATGGACTTGAACAAAATACGTCAGATTTGAATGATATTTCTATTGTTAGTAAATCCCTGACGTATTTCCTGAAGAATCTCTTGGCCTACGTGTGATATTGAATTTTGTATCATTTTTGAATCTGGTACAAAACTCACTTCTAAAATCTCATATCGAATGACTCCTATTTAACTTCAGGAGTTAAAAACCCAACTGTAGAAGTTTGTACCCGAGCCTTTATCTGGTGACTTCCTTTGTGGAATGCACTGAAACCAGACTCTCCGTAGGGGATACCATATTCGTGTGGTAGTAAACTGATAGGTGTCATTGTGACGTGCTATCCAAGATTGGGATATGAGTCACAGTTGAGAGCAACCTAAGTCAGTAATCGAAATACGTAGCTTTCTAGGCTTAGCTGGTTACTATCGGAGATTCGTGGAAGAATTTCTCGAATCGCTACTCCGTTAACTCAGTTGACTCGAAAAGATACAAACTTCGAATGGATCGAGGAATACGAGAAGAGCTTCCAAGAATTCAACATGCGACACCGACGTTGGCTCGAGCTGTTGAAAGATTTTGATCATACCATCCAATACCATCCTGAAAATATGAAAGCGGTAGCTGACGCATTGAGTAGAAGATCGTATGCGAGTACGAGTGCGATATTGTTGAACACAAAGACTTATTTTGTATAATATATAAATGATAGAGATAGAGTTAATGACTCTAGGGACCCACGTGATGATATGCGAGTAAAATCGACTTTAATCGATAACGTTAAAGCCGCTCAAGCTACAGACCTGGATCTGATGAATATAAAGAAGAAGGTGCAAGAATGTGTTATTCTAGAAGTAAGAGTCGATGAAGAGAAGAAAGCTCAAGCCTTCGATTTATTTGAAATCCTCGATCGAGTAGGAACTGTGGCCTATAGACTCGCCTTAACGCTAAGTATGTCACGTGTTCATAACGTTATTCACGTATCGATGTTACGTAAATATGTGAACGACCCGAACCACGTTATTGAGTTAGAACCGAACGAGATAGCCGAAGACTTAACGTACGAGGAGGTACCTGTCAAGATCTTGGATAGGAAGGAGCATGTCCTACGCACGAAGGTCTTACCATAAGTTAAAGTTTTGTGGAGAAACCATGCTATTGAGGAAATGACCTGGGAGTTGGAAACGGAAATGAAAGCGAGGTATCCTCATCTTTTCGAAACACCAGGTACGTATGTCAATTTCGAGGACGAAATTTCATAAGGAGGGGAGGTTGTAAGATCCAAAATTATTAATAAATGAAATTTAATTCCTCTATTTATTATTTTGAAATAGTAAGGGTTGATTTGATTAATGTGGTTAGTTATGGGTAAAATGCGCAAATATTTCAAATAAGCAAGTGGTCATAAAATATTCATTGTTGTCGGGGAATATTCGTACGACGGCGCAACCTTGTGTGGGCCCCATAACGAAAAGCGATTGGATAAAGAAAACGACAAAAACAAGTTGTTTATAAATAACGGCGTAGTTGTTACCGTTAATACTGTTGGAATACCCGGTGGTTAAAACGCAGTAATACGCGTTGTTGCACACTAGCACACGGTATTGCACCAATTATTGATTCTTACGTAAGAAGGCATTACTCAATAATTGTTACAGTAATTACTGTTCAATATTGTATTGTATTGATTCAATAATTGCTGCGTTGATATTTTATATTACTGTTGTTTTAATAATTGTCACTACACAGTATTTTCTATTATCGAAACAATAATTCATATTATCTGAATAATATTATTAGATAATATTATTGGCAATGTCTAGAAAGTTCTGTCTAAGGAGAGGTTTGGTCATCTAATTGCGCGCCAGTAAGGAGATATCCTTATTGGAAAGCCCCCTCTTTCCTAGGAACGGCCTGGTTGCCAGTACTGTGATTCTGTAATATTATTTGTGTATAATTAATTATTGATTTATATGATGAGGAAAATAGTGATTTTATGTGGATATAGATGGAGAAAATTTTAATGTGACAATTGTTGAAAATTAATATTTTATCTTTTTTCTGATAAAATAATTCATTTAAATATATTATTTTAATAATATATTAATGGTGATATTTTTACAATGAATGTGGGATATATGAGTAAATGTGGAGGAAGAATATTTTTGTTGGATTAAATGTTTAACACATGTTTTGTGTGTTGGTGGACACAATTCTTGACCGAAAATTATTATTGACTGTAAAATCGCCCGTTTGTGGATTTCGATCAATTTCTGTTTAGAATTTGGAAAAAACTTTCTTCTGCAAAGTTGTAGAGAATTGAATTTTCTATAAAAACTCGCGAGATTCGAATTTTCTGATAAAAGGGCTATTTATTATGAATTATTGAAGTTCCGGATATTTGAGTCTGAATTGATTTTGTAACAAAAATTGTTTAAAACATGTTTTTCATTTTTGATGCATTTGTGTGGAAAATGTGTTTTTGATGTGGTGGGCTAAGGAAAATTTGGTTATAAATATATTATTATATTCAATTTTCTATTTTGGTGTTCTAAGCATTTTCCTATAAATAGGGTGCTTAGGTTATAATTGAAAATCACACCAAAAACTGAAGTTTCTCTCTCTTTCTCTCTCTATATCGAGCGTATTCTTGTGAGTATTTGATACTTTGAGTGTTGCTATACGGTGCAAGTTTCCTTCAGCACTATATCTAGTATTCCAGTCAGAAGTACCGTATTTTCGAGGTAAGGGATGTTATTTCTTCTTAAATGATATATTTCTTCAATATCATTATGCCGAAGTATTGATCTGAACTTTTTATCAAATTTGGAACTTTTCATGTCGGGGTTACTATTCATGAGTTACTATTCATCAGTTACTATTCACGAGTTACTATTCACGAGTTACTATTCACCGAAAAATGAAATTTTCTTCCTTTCGTCCAAAATATCTATTCTGGATACTAGCTTTGATTGTATCCATGTTTTGATCATTCTTGAATTTTACTCCACTATGATTGTTTATGAGGTATTTTTGGACATGGATAAACTGTAATACGAATCCCTAATATTTGTTCTTTTGTTTTACTGGATTCGTTTCCTTTAAAATATTTTTCCATCATCCTCAGTCCTAAATGATGATATAATTGAATATCTTTGGCCTGTAGTGCAAAGATTGATGATTTCTGATGAATATCTTTGGCCCGTAGTGCAAAGATGAACAGGTGTTGAGATGAACATGATCGACTGGTGATACAAATGAATATCTTTGGCCTGTAGTGCAAAGATGAATATTTGATTAAAGATGGTTATTGATTGTTGTTACAGGGATAAAATATTGATGATGGACTTTTAAATCTTAGAAGATAGTAGAACTCATTCTCTACTTGACTCTTCTAATGGTTTGTTGTTTCCGCTGCGAATATTGATTTAAAACTTGTTGTTTATTGTATTCTATTAAATTTTTCCCTGTTGAAGACTAACGATAATTTGTTGTATATTATCTTAGTCATAATATTCTTTACTGGGCTAGTTGAGCTCACCCTTTTCCTTGTTGTTCCATTTTCTTCTCAGGAGGCGAGAATATAGCGAGTACTAGTCGGGGAATGGAATGATGGTTCAAGACAGTTATTTTAGTAGTCCTCACTATTTTATAAAATAGTATATCAATAAGTATAATGAGGACTTAATTGAGTATGAATACTGTCTAGATGACAATATTTGTATTTAAACTCACAGTATATGTGTTGTCGTATTTTGCACGACAATTGTAATAATAAAGTTGTAGTTATTTTCTGTACCATGTATTTGGCGACTCAGAATGGGTTGGATGGATTGGACCTGTTTTGGGGGCGTCACACTAACACCTTCCCTCCGCATATGCAAGTCCCCAGACCCTAATGAATCTTGGTTTCATAGACCCATTTGGCAGTGTTATATCACTGGGTCAATGTGCAAACCTTTTCTTGGTTGTGTTGGTACAACCAGTTAATAAACTAACTGGCGACTCTTATAGTCCAATCTTCGACATATAAATGTCGGACCTTTTCAATACTTGTTTTTCAAACAAATCTCACCTAAAATGAGAACACCAAAGAATAAGAACAGAAAAGGGACAAATAAAATCCCGACGTCGACAGTATGTATCGAAGAAACGTATTGAAGAAACTACGGAAAAGGACTGTATGTTTGCTGAAAACACCTTTTTAGGTGTTAAGTGAGATAGAAATCTGCCGTGTCAATGAGTCAGACGGTTGAACAAAAAATTTCCAGGAAGTCACCATCAGTACTCAGAAATGTCTGATGCATTTAATGCTTCAACGGACGCCTTCAAACGGACATATTTTCAAAGGCTCCTTCATATACAAATCATCAGACACAGATGAAAAGTGTAAGCAAGAACAGAACAAAAAAGCTAAAGAACACTCAACGCTAAACTCTACGATCAAAGAAAAGAAAGCTTGCTCAGCTACTCAGTTCTTTCGAACACATGCTTAACAGCAACTGAGTAGCACCCCCCAAGAACTCAACTCTCATTACGTGTATACTAAGTCTGCTGAACTTGAAGAGTTCTAAGTGAACTATGAAGTTCCAAGACTGCTAGTCTTGAAGGAATCTAAGTGATTCACAGTTTGTAAAGATATCCTTAGTAAATTTCCTACTCGAGGAGTAGAAGAGTGGACTAGGAGTTTTGAGTGCTCTGAACTGCTTAAAAATGTTTTATCTTCTATATTCTTGCTATAATTGCTATATCTGTTATAACTGCTTATCTCCTATTAACTTGGCTTATTTTAAAGGGGAACAATTAAATCTTATATTCTGATGTGGTTAATTTATTAACAAATCTAACAAGTAATTATGTAAAAGAAAATTCTTAAAATATCTATTCCTCTAAATAACTATTGTTCCTCTGGGAACTAACAATTGGTTTCAGAGTAGGTTCTCTCAATCAGCTTACAAAGCTTGAGTAGATCAAATGGCACATCTGATAAGCGAATCCAAGACTGGAGGAGGCAACAAGCCACCAATGTGCAACAAAGACAAATTTGCCAACTAGAAAGTTTGTATGCAAGCGTACATGGACTCAATAGATGAAGAGCTATTTGAAACTGTTATGAATGGGACCTACATTCCAATAAAGCTTGCACCAACTCCAGAAGATCCAAACAGAGTTCAAATCAAGGTCAAAACTGAATGGACTGACAACGAAAAGAAAGATGTCCAACTAGACAAAAAGGTCAATAACATTTTGTTCCAGTTTTTAAAAGATGATCTATTCGAAAATGTGGTCAATAGCAAAACTGCCAATGAAGTATGGGAAGCACTACTCATTATACACGAAGGAACTGAAGAAGTCAGAGAAAACAAACAATCTCTTCTGACTCAACAATATGAAATGTTTGCCCATTTTCCAGGAGAAAACGTCACTTCCACCTATGAAAGATTCAATGTGCTGTTCAACTCTCTTCGAGCTTTTGGAAAGATCTATCTAAATAAAGATCTGATCATAAAATTCATGAGAGCTTTAACATGCAAGTGGGATGCCAAAACCACTGCCATTAGAGAATCAAAGAATCTCAATGAAATGATTGTTCAACAACTTTATGGCAACCTTCTTACCTACTAATTGGAGCTGACCCAAAGGGAAGAAACTCTATCTGAAGGAAGAAATAAGGACAAAGGAGTTGCTATCAAAGTAACAGAAACCATCTCCAAACCTCATGTTGAAAATGATTCTGACTCTGAGGAAGATGATGACGAGGATATTGCAATGCTGGTAAGAAGACTCAAGAGATTCATGCGTAAAGGCAGAAGCAGCAGACCTAAGAAATTTAACAACAACAATAGCCAGGAGCAGATCAACGACTTATACTACAACTGCAAGAAGCCTGACCATTTTATTGCGAACTGCAACAAATCTCTTAGAGAAGAGCTCAAGAGCAAAATAAATCCAAAGAAGGAGTTCAAAGGCAACAAAAGGCTCCAAAAGAAAGATAAAGGTCTTGTAGCTGGAGGATCATGGAGTGACTCAGACAACGACACAACTCTTGAGTCTGGAGATGATGAAGATCCTCAAGTGGCAAATCTTTGTCTAATGGCCAAAAATGCGAAGGACAAGAAAAGTTCTGACCATCATAAAGTAAGTATCGATGAGGTATTTGACTTTAACTCTCTTGATGTAGATAGTGATGATCTAAGAATTGCACTACATGGCATAACAACTGATCTGCATCAATACATGAAATGGTTCAAAGTTCTGTCCAAAGATTACTCTCTTCTTCAAAAAGAGAAAGAGAAAGTTCAGGAAGAACTGAAAACAGCTCTTTTAAGTGCTAACTCTCTCTCTAAATTTGAGGCTGAGAATAAACTCTTAAGACAAACAAATGAACTTAATGCACAAAGAGAGTTAAATCTAACCTCTAAGATTGAGGAACTAGAAAAGACGATCTTAATGTGGAATAGATCCTCTTCATCCATGGACTCTTGATCTCCAGTCAGAGAAGTGCATTTGATAGAACATGTTTAGGTTTTGGGGAATCCACCTCAGAACCATATATAGGAAAGTCAAAGGAAATTAACAGCAGTAATGTTTGAAACTTCAATAGAAGCATTGCATTTATGAAATCCTCACAGAAGGAAGAACCAGTCCATCACTGGACTTCTTATCCAATCTATGCTCCAAGGCATAACGGATCCTATGTTGGTCTAGGGTTCAGAAAAGAGAAGAGTAACTTAGTCACTACTCTCTAACCTCGAAGGATTATAGAGTCACGCAAAATCAACTCCACGAACCAACCAGATAGGAATAGTAGAGTTAAGTTTCACTTTTCACAAATCATAAATCACAAGGATACATGGAAAAAGAAGAATCAATATAAAGGAATGACTACCAAGAATCCACGTAAGTCCAAATAGTGAAAGAATCCATACTCACACACAAGCATGCATCATGCTAGATATTTTGTATGTGATAAAATTGGTCATAAGGTTGCAGTATGTTATAATAATCTTTTTCATATTAAACCCAAAATCAAGAAGATTTGGGTCCCCAAGGGTACTAACAAGATAGGACCCACGCAAGTATGGGTACCAAAAATGAGAGCTTAAACCTCACTGCAGGAACAGAGCTCCACGATCACAACTTGGTATCTGGACAGTGGATGCTCACGACACATGACCAGAACAAAGCCCTCCTGTCTAACTTCATAGAGAAGGATGGTCCAACAGTCATCTTTAGAGATAATGGCTGTGGAAAGACAAGAGGATATGGCTCAGTTGGGAATGGTGCAATGTCCTTCAGCAAAGTAGCCTATGTGGAAGGACTAAAGCATAATCTTCTGAGCATAAGCCAACTTTGTGACAAGGGGCATTAAGTTACCTTCCTCAACAATCAGTGTCAGGTTAGAGATCTGAAGACCTCTTCTATAAAGATGACCGAAACAAAAGAAGGGAGCGTCTACACTGTTAATCTTGATCAACTGAGTTCTGACGAAATAATATGCTTTGTTGCTAAATCCTTTGAAGAAATGAGCTGGTTATGACATAGAAGGTTATCTCATCTCTACTTCAAGAGTATGTCAAAACTAGCCTCCAAAAATCTAGTAGCAGGATTACCCAAGCTCAGCTTTGTCAAAGAAAGGCCATGCAATGCTTGCCAGCTTGGAAAGTAGACTAGGAGCTCCTTCAAAGGCAACACGATTAACTCAATTGATAATCCCTTACAATTACTACAAATGGATCTATTTGGGCTAATCCCAACAACAATCCTTGGGGGGAAGAGATATTCATTGGTCGTAATGGATGACTACATCATATTTATATGCGTGTTCTTTCTAAACTCTAAAGATGAGACACGCTCCCAACTCATTAAGATGTTCAAGCCGGTGATGAACGAAAAAAGGGAAAAAATTAAGGCTATAAGGAGTGATCATGGTAAAGAATTTGACTTCTTTGAGATGGATTAGTTTTGCACAGACAATGACATCAGCCATAACTTCTAAGCTCCATGAACTCCACAGCAAAGCAGAGTAGCTGAAAGAAAGAACATAACGTTGATTGAGGCTGGAAAAACTCTACTAGCAGCAGCTCATTTGCCTGAATACTTCTGCACAGAAGCTGTCAATACTGCGTGCTATACTCAAAACAGGTCTCTTGTGCACTCTACATTAAAGAAGACTCCCTACAAACTATGGAAAGGAAGAAAGCCGAATGTTAGTTATTTCCATGCGTTCGACTATGCTTTCTACAATCTCAACAATTGAAAACAATATCTGACTAAGTTTCAACCCAAGTCAGATGAAGGAATCTTTTTTAGATATGCCATAGATATCAAGGCCTATAGAGTGTTCAACAAGAAGACGCTAAGTGTTAAAATCTCTGTTGATATCCTCTTCGATGAAACAAACTCAGATAAAGCTGTGCTTCAGGACACTACGATCAATAACTCAGACACTACGAATGAAGTGGTCAAACTTAACACCACGATCGTGGCCCCAGAAGATGAAATCATTGAGCCTGAAGAAGAGATCGTAGAGAGAGCTACACCAGATGATGAACTCCTACATCAAGAGACAAAGGTTGATCTTGAAGAATCATGATCTTCACGGCTTTTGGAATAGATGAGAATGTCATCAATAAAGACAACAACGAACTAATCTAAATATTCCTTGAATACACGGTTCATCGTATCCATGAAAGCTGCAGGAGCATTAGTCAATCCAAAAGACATGACTAGGAATTCATATTGCCCGTACTGAGTTCTGAAGGCAGTCTTTGGAATATCCTTAGTTTTAATCTTCAGCTGATGATATCCAGAATGAAGATCGATCTTTGAAAAGAATTGTGCTCCTTGCAACTGGTCAAATAGGTCATCAATGCGAGGTAGGGGATACCTATTCTTGATGGTGACATAGTTTAATTCTCGGTAGTCAATACAAAGTCGCATACTCCCGTCTTTCTTCTTTACAAATAAAACAGGAGCACCCCAAGGAGATGTACTAGGACGAATAAAATCGATGTCTAACAATTCCTATAGTTGAACTTTTAACTCTTGAAGTTCAATAGGAGCCATTCGATATGGGGTTTTAGAAATGGGCTTTGTATCCGATTCAAGATCAATAAAGAATTCAACTTCACGTTCTGGGGGTAGACCAGGAAGTTCTTTAGGAAATACGTTAGGAAATTCACTAACAACAGAAATATTATTCAAATCTGACATATTTTTGTTTAAGTCCATAATATGGGCTAAGAAAGCTTGACATCCATTTTTTAATAAATGAATAGCTTTATGGCTTGATATGATAGTGACTGATTTTAGTGGTTTAGTTGCTTGAATTCGTATAACAGGTTGGTTAGAAATATGAAAACTAACAACCTTACGAAAATAATCAATTTTAGCATGATGTGTGGTTAACAAATCAATTCCTAAAATCACATCAAAAGCAAGTATCTTTAAAGAGATAAGATCAATAGGTAATGTGATGGTGCCAACTTAGATCAAACAAGATTTGTAAATAATGGATGTAACAAAAGTTTCTCCTAACGGAGTCTCCACAGATAAGTCAAAGTCTAATTTCTTCGGAGTCAAGTTTAAACGTTGAGCACAAGCAGGAGAGATAAAAGAATGGATAGAACCGGTATCTAGTAAGGTATAAACTTCACAAGAGTTCAAGATTAGCTTACCCGTGATAACCTTACCCGTGATAACCTCGTTCGGGTTTCTCGAGTTTTGGCCAGTCACGACAAACGCCCTCCCTTGAACCATCGACTTTGTTTTGTCCGTAGTCGCATTTGGTGTCGCCGTCCCAGTTGGACTTGACTTTGCTACCGAACAAAATTGGGCTATATGACCGTCTTTTTCACAATTGAAACACACCTTGGAAGGCTGTGAACAGTTTGGACTTATGTGTCCCTCCTCTCCGCATCTGTAGCATCTAACTGGCGGTCGATCTCCTCCCCTAGAATTTTTTGTTGGTGCTGGTGCTGCTGCTGATGTCTTCCCATCATTGTTGAATCTCCCCTTTTCGAAATTTTCACTTGACTCACCTCTCCTGTTATCATGGCCACGATTACCACCCGAGTGGTTACCGCTTTTATCTGTATTTTTCCCTCCGCGCTGGTTATCATCGCTCCGATGATTGCTGTCATCGGTATGACCCTGGTTGTGGTCCCTTAGATAAACATACTCATTATCTCACTCTAATAATTGAGCCATGTTTACAACATCTGAATATAAAGAAAATTTATGAGAGATAAGATATTGCCGAATCTAGAGTTTTAGACCTCTCAGAAACATCCGTGTCATTCCTTCCTCATTCTCTACCAAATGAGGTGCAAACCTGGATAACTATGCGAACTTCACCTCGTACTGAGACACAGTCATGTTATTTTGTTATAGTCTGATAAACTCTACCTCCTTCATATGACGAATACTTTCAGGAAAGTACTTATCATTGAACAGCTTCTAAAATGTTTCCTAAGACATGCTGAGTGCGGTAGGTTGGATACGCTTCATAGATTCCCACCAGTAATCTGCCTCACCACGGAACATAAAGGTGGCGAATGGAACCTTTTATTCCTCCGTGTAGTCCAAGACATCAAATATTTTGGTAATTTGCTTAACCCACGTTTCCGCCATAATCGGATCCGGCTTTCCCCAGAATTCTGGTGGTCCCAACTCTTTAAACTGCTTGGCTGTGATAAACTACGCGTTGCTATCATTTCCACCCGTATTTTGTACACGAGTCTTCCTTGTCTGAGTTTGCATGAACTGTAAAAAGCTTCTAAACATTCTATCATTCATCGTTTGTTCGGTCGTGTTGTTTTGCAGGAGGAATATTTCCTTCCTGTTGCACGTTCTCCTGGTTAGTGATTGAAGGTTGTTCCACAATCTCATACACTCCATTGTTAACGTTCTCAGCTGCCATTCTTAAAAACTGTCATAAAACAAGGGTTAATTAAACAAATTAACATGTCACATAATATCCCTATATTATGACCGACCAACAAATAAGCTTAAGTAGGAGATACTAGCAAAGAATTTTCTCGTCTCTCCCCTCCTAGTTCTATTCCCCGATCTCCGCCAGAGACCATATCCATAAGCTCTGATACCAACTGTGACGCCCCAAAATAGGTATACATCACCCATTCTGAGTCGCCAAATACATGGTACAGAAACAAATACAACTTCATTACTACAATTATCGTGCAAAATACGACAACACATAAACTGTGAGTTTAAATACAAATATTGTCTAATAGACAGTATTAAAACTCAAAAGGAGTCCTCATTATAATTATTGATACACTATTTTACAAAAATAGCGAGGACTGCTAAAACAACTTTCTAGAACCATCACTCCATACCCCGGCTAGTTCCTGCTATATTCTCACCTCCTGAGAAGAAAAATAGAACACAAACGAAAAGGGTGAGCTCAACTAGCCCAGTAAAGAATATTATGACTAAGATAATATATAACAAATTATCAATAGTCTTCAACAGAGAAAAATCTGATAGAATATAATAGACAATAAGTTTTAGATCAACAACTGCAACGGAAATAATAATTCATTAGAAGAGTTAAGTAGAGAATGAAATCTACTATCATCTATGAATTTAAAAGTCCATCATTAATATTTTATCACTGTAACATCAATCAATATACATCTTGAATCAAATATTCATCTTTGCACTACGGGCCAAAGATATTCATTTGTATCACCAGTTGGTCATGTTCATCTCAACACCTGTTCATCTTTGCACTACGGGCCAACAATATTCATCAGGTAATCATTCATCTTTGCACTACAGGCCAAAAATATTCATCAAGTATCACCATTAATGACTGAGGATGATGAAAAACATTTTAGAGAACGAATCCCATATGATAAAAGGACAAAGTTTAGAGATTCGTACTTTAGATAATTCAAGTTTAAAAATACTCTATAATAAAACATAATGGAGAAAAATTCAAGAATGACGATCAAAACATGGATACAATCAAAGATAGTAACCATAATAGACATCTGGGACAAAGAAGAGAAAATTTTATTTTTCGGTTAATAGTGTCGTATTCGTGAATAGTGTCGTATACGTGAATAATGCCGTATACGTGAATAGTAACCCCGACACAAAAAGTTCCAAATTTGATAAAAAGTTCAGACCAATATTTTGGCATAATGATATTGAAAGAAATAATATCATTTACGAAAAAATAGCATCCCTTACCTCAAAGAAACAGTACTTCGAAATGAAATATCGGATATGATGCTGAATGAAACTTGTACTGAATAGCAACTCTCAAAGTATCTAAATACTCACAAAATACGCTCGATAATATAGAGAGAGAAAGAGAGAAAGCTTATGTTTCTAGTGTGATTTTCAATTCTAGCTCAGCACCCTATTTATAGGAAAATACTAGCACGCCGTAGCAGACCTAGCCTGTAACTTGATAGCTTTACCTACTACTATTGCCACCCACCACATTTGAAATAAAATTTGAGCATATTTCTCAACAACCAATAGTGGGGCCCACCAATTCTAGAATTTTCCACAAAAATGATAAATTTAGAAACTTCAACAATTTCTGAATCAGTCACCTCTTAAAATTCTAAACAAATCATGCGTTAATTTTTAACGGTTCAAAATTTGTGGACATATACTCAACTTATATATGTATAACATAACCAAAAATCACAACTATCCAACGGTCTGATTAAAATTATAACTCACGCAATAGAGCTTTAAGAATACAGTTTTGATTTTTAAAACCTTCATTCCGACAAAATACTGATAAAACCCCTCAACACTAATTCCTTCATTTATAACCACATAAATAAATCCATCATTTATATACACATCAAACAAATATTTTCTTATCATATAAATTAATAATTAATTATTCATAAATAATATTACAGAATTACAATTATGACAGCCAGGGCGTTCCCAGGAAAAAGGGGCTTTTCAATAAGGATTTCTCCTCACTGGCGCGTAATTAGGTGACCAAAGATCTCCTTAGATAGAACTTTTTAGACATTGACAATAATGCTATCTAATAATATTATTCAAATAATATGAATTATTTATCTGATAATGAGAAATACTGTGCAATGACAATTATTGGAACAACAATAATATAAAATATCAACGCTGTAATTATTGAATAAATAAAATAAAATGGGGTCTTACAATTAATGACATATTATTATGGGCAATTTTGTCATTTTATTCCTCTTCTTAATATGCGTGAAAAATTCATCAGGACTTTTATCCTAGGACATAGGGAGTAATAATTCAGTTATGATAAACATAATTTTTCGCCTGCGTACTAAAATTCAAGAATGTTAGGGAAAGTGAAGATTTGAATAAATAGATGGTCGTATAATAAGAAAGTTATTATACGAGGGAATAAATACGAGTATTATACAAGTTATGGTACAAGTATATACGAAAGGTAATATAACCTATAGGATAAATGTTATACGAACTAACATACGTGAAGGATACGAGGATTATACGTTAAAAGCATAAACTATTATTTATGGACTAGTAGGATTTGAATGTGAATTTGGCAAGCCCAAGTGGAAGATGAGCAAGGCCCAATGATAAAATTAATCTAGGCCCAAAGATAATGTAATTCAAGCCCAATGTTAGGCCCAAATTGAAATAAACCTAAGCCTGAACCAAGAATTGTAACAATCCAGATTTTTATTTGTAATTATAAATATTTATTGTATTATATAAATATTTAATGTATGTGTTTATCGCTGAATAAAAATTAATATTTTAATTTGATGGTTAATTATTTGTATTGAGTTGTGTGATTAAATGATTTATTCAATAAATTAATATTAGAATTTGATTAATTAATTATGAAAACTTAATTGAACGAAGTGTGACAAATAATTATACTATAAAGGAGTTATTAAAGTAAATTAAAGTAGTTTGATTTAGTTTTACCAAACAAGACTTAAGGATATTAATTCTTTAATTTTAAAGGGTTTTGCCAAACGGAGCCTTATGGCTTTTGAATTTCTTTTAAATTTTAAATTATAATAATATAAATTAAATAAATAAAATATAAATAATATATATTAAATTGGCAACCGCTGATTTAATAAGGTAATTAGTATAGCGTCGGTTTTAGATGTTTCAAATTCGTACGTGCTTTTATTTGTTTAGTTTACGTATAATCTTTTTGGTTAAAGCCTAAGTAAGATAGGAGAATAATTTTGTCAGAGAAAATTGAGAGACCAGAGAGAATTGAGAGAAAATGTGTGATTTCTAAAGCAAGTTCTGACTTCTTCTATCTATTATTCGTGATTAGAAAAGTTTTCTTAAGCAACCAAAAGGTATGTTTCTATAAGCTTAATATATGTACGTATGTATGTTTTACTTCATGATGCCTAAAGTCTGTGTTCTTCAACTTCACTGTATATAAAGTTTTTACAAAATTTCTGTAGTTGTTGTTATCTAGCTAAACTATGGTGATTATATTGGTTCTTGATGTTAGAACTAGTGTTTAAACGAGATGACAGTGAATATATTCATGAGTATGGTTTGTAAGAAGATCAAAGTAGTAATTTGTTGTTAGCTAATTGTAAAAATTAAACTGTGAATATGTTAATTTGGCTGTTAAGAATTGTAGAGAAAGTAGTTAGAATGAATCAAAGTCATGCATAATAGGAATTACAGTGTTAAACTTTGTCATACAACGATAATGGAGTTTTGGTTTGTAAAACAGTGTTTTCAAAGATTTAGTCTTTTGATATTTGTTGTTTAGTAGTTTTAAATTAATATATGTATGCTTAGTGAAGTTAGATGTAATTTACATAAGTTATATGTGGGTAATTAGCTGCTAAAAACTGTTATTCAGACCCAAATTGGTCTTCGTGCTCGGTTCTGTGAGTTTCGACGCCTCAGCGCCAAAGTCAGAGCTGTAACCCATCAACCCTCGCCGCAGCGCCGAAGTCAGCGCCACACTTCGCGCCGCAGCGCCGATGCCTAGCATAGTTCTCGCACCGAAGTGCCGCTTTCCACGCCACAGCGCGGCCCACAGTTCACACTGTGGCGCTGCAGCGCCACTTAGCAGAAAGTTCAGAAATGACTTTTGTCTTGCACAAAAGTCTGTATTTGTTAATGTAATGCTATATGATGAATGTTAAACATGTGTTTATGTTATTGTAGTATTATAGTACTATAAGTGAGCATGGAATTACCAATTAACGAGTGTTGTTATTATTCTTAATTGATAGAATTTGATTATGTGATTTAGAATCAAAGCATACGTGATGTAGAAATATAGAGTGTTGATAATAACTGATTATGTCATGATGACATATATATAGGATAATTGTGATTCAGATTATATCGGTTTAGCCTGCAAGCAAGGCAAGTTTTCTATCTCCATATTTTCGTTGAGCTAGTTTAATTACGATGTTTGCAAGTTTTCTAACTCTACACTTGTGTTGAGTAAATTACTTTCATTGAACAAGTCTTCTAAACCTAATTATGCAAGTTTATTTTCACTATGCAAGTTTACTTATCTTATCTCGATTATATTGAACAAGTTATTCTTGTTTCGTTGAACAAGTTATTGTTTCTAGTTCGATTACAATTATGAAAGTTTTTCCTAACTCAACATTTTCATTGAGCTAGTTCTATTATTATGTTGTGTTAGTTTTTCTAAATCTAAACTTATTATTTTGGCATGTAAGTATCTTTATTCTGATGAACAAGTTTATCGTTCAAGTTAGTACTTATTATGCATGCTTAATATTTAATTCTAAGATTTTAACCTTAGCTTAATGTTGTTCAAAGAAAGGTATGTTGTATTATTAAAATACTTATGCTATTAGATTATTCCTAAAGCATGACTTTAATTTATAGTGTCGATTCAGTTATGATTATTCTATAGCATAACGTTATTACCTTTCATTCAACTAATCCTTAGTTGATGACCGTTGAATTCTAAATTACCTTGAAATGTATCCAAAACCAAACTTACTTTAGTGCGGACTTGTATTCTAAATACTGAGATGAACAACCCTATTGCTAGGGGTTTACGCTTAGTGTTGAAATGTTTGTGCATAATATATTGTACGAAGGGCTTATCCCCCTAAGTACGTGGAGTCCTTATAGTCTTATGACTGTTAATGTTTAAGTTGAAAGAGTACTTATAACTGTGGACATGGTTCGTAGTCATTAGACCCTCAGTTAAATATTTCTGAATGTTAATAGAACATATTGTTCAGTTCTATTGAGCCTATTATTTGGCAAATGTTATAAAGATTTTATTCATTATCATTTCAAGTGAGCTTTGTTTGCTCACTCTTGCTTACATAAACATTACAGCTTAAGTTGAGAAGGTCGACGTACCTAGCACCAGTAAAGGAAAGGGAAAGATGAACAAGTATTGAAGACTTGTAATATGTTGATATTTTATTATCAGACCTTATTTTGAATGATTGTAATGAAGTTTAAATAAATTTTTCCGCATTTGAATGATTGTATGTAAAGGTTAGATAACTTGGGAGATTTTGTTTAGCAATGTAATCCTGTATGGGCAGGTTTATTATTTAATTTTATTATGGTTGGGCAGTTAGAAATGAATATTTTTATCAAGTGAACACCGAATCCTGAGGGAATGAAGTACTCGAATTTGAGGGTGTCACAAGAACCAAACCCGAGGATCGAACCGATGGGTCACCGGATGAGATAACCCCATGCGGCAACCCATGTGGCCCCCCCATGATGAGTCATGGTCGGCCACTCGGTGGCCAAGCAAAGAAAGAAACTTTGTTGGCAAGTTTGGAATAGTAAAGAGGTTGGATGACCTTTTGACCCTTTTTGCCTCATTTTGAAAATTCTATAAATAGAGAGCTTGGATTGTTATTTGTTGGTAATTTAATTCACCAATACCTAAAGACTTATATTGAGAGAGAAGTCAGAGATATAACAAGTAATCAAAGAAGAAGAAGAAAGCTGGAACATAAAAAGGTAAGGAAACTTTAATCTTCATCTCTTCAATTATAACCTTGATAGAGAAGTGATTATTGGTGGAACATGTGTCTTAAGAAGTAACAAGGATGACTATTAGTGGACCTTAAACATTAATAATCATATTACAAGTGGAATCATAATCAAAGAACTAAGAACTAAAGAAGAACACTTGAAAATTTATCACATGTTGTTGATGGGCAAGTTTAAAACCATCGTGTATAGGATTAGATGTTATATATTTGGTTAGGATGATAGATGTATGAATAATGGGAAGAATCCATTTTGAACGGAGTAAAAATCTCAAGTAACGAAGTTATGGCGAAATTTACGAGATTAGACGATAATCGTCAAAATCGTAAAATTCCCAGAATGATAGTCAAAAGTTGTCATTTAACTCAAAAAACTTAGTTTTTGATGGCGTATCGTAGAACTTTGCATTTAAGAGTTGTGGACTCAAGAATGGTCGAATTCCGACTTAAAACGAAGAAACAAGCTATGAACGTTCACGAATGTTTAACGAATGCGTAATAGAGAATTAAATAGTAAATTTAGTGTTAATGAATTCGAAAACTTAATCCATCCTAATGAAATTGAAGTATGCAAGATATGTGAGATAAAGACTTTTGAATGAGCCAATTCCGGCTTATAACGATTAAGTTACGAGCCGAAAAGAATTTGAAATGAAAAACTTAAAAAAATTTCAAAGGCTCAGGGCCGACGCCGCAGTGCCTCCCAAGCATATGAAAATGGCGCCGCAGTGCCATAATGGGAGGTCAGACACTGTAGAGATGCACCGCAGCGTCAGAAAACAAAGGACACGACGCCGTAGCGCCGGTCCTAGACAAAAGGCGGAGAAGAATTAATATGAATGCAAAAGAAAGGTAAGTTGATTGAAGGTGAATTATGACCTTAATTAAACTTAAAGTAACATATTAAAGGATGACTAAAATCTTAAGTTTAACAATTAAAAGGTAACAAAAGGTTACGCAGATGTAAACACAAAGTAAGTTTAATAATATGATAAACCGTAATGAACGTTAACTAACCTAACGAATGTTAGTAAGTTAAGCAAACAGATAGTTAAACTGAGAAGAAGGTGAAGATAGGTTAATAACAATACTTATTGATTGTTTATGACCTAACATGATATGTGTCGACGTCGAAATTTTTATTTGTCCCTTTTCTATTCTTATCTTTTGGTGTTCACATGTTAGGTGAGATTTGTTTGAAAAAATAAGTTGTGAAAAGGTCCGACATGTATATGTTGACGATTGGACTATAAGAGTAGCCAGTTGGTTTTTTAAATGGTTGTACCAACACAACCGAGAAAAGATTTACACATTGACCCAGTGATGTGACACTGCGTAACGGGTTTGTGAAACCGAAATTCGTTAGGGTCCGGGGACTTGGTTATGTGGAGGGAAGGTGTTAGGAACTCCCCGACATCCGTGTTACCACTGTAACGACCGAGAAATTTGGATCCTTTGTAAAATACTTTTAAATAATGAATAAAATTCTATTATTAATTATTATTATGTGTTAGTAAAATGAATGTCGTTCTATAACCTAGAAACATCAGAATGTCGTAGTATTTTAACTATGTTAAGGAATTAAAGTGTTTGAATTTCCAAGACGAAAATAAAAGTTTTTCGAGAAATATTCCGAAAAATACTATTTATCGTTTTTCGCTTGGGAATTATTTTTGAACTTCCGAGAAATACATAACGTTAAAATATCAAGGTGAGATGGATTATGTAATAATAATTCAAGTATGGAAAACGTAATATTTCGCATGCGGACTTAATTTAAGAACGATAAGGATTAAAGTTAAAACGTAATGAACATGTGGGATCTTGTATGAAGTGCAAGTCCAATAAGAAGTAAGTTGCAAGCCCAAGATTTATTAATGTAAAGCCCAAGTGTTGGTTAATATGGAGCCCAACTTAAATTAATGTAAGCCACAAGAGTAAGCTAAGTAATTAAATCTAAGCCCAATATAGGATCCAGTGGGTAAAACTTGATCCATGGGGCAACCCATGGGTGATATTGGTGCCCAAGTGTTGTGTTGACCGAGAACTATATGTGGTGGCCAAGTATTTTGTGTAGGGAACAAGTTACTTAGGGATTAAGTATGGAATAGTAAGGAGGTTACTTAAGGAGGTGGATGACTTAATGTCCAAAGTGCCCTAACTTTAGAAGCACTGTAAATAGAAAGCTCACAATTCATTATTTGTTTGTTAATTTTCATCCAAGCTAAGCAACTAAAGTGTTAGAGAGAATAAGCACTTATAAGTCAAACTTCCATTGTTAGATTTTCAAGAAGAAGAAAGCTAGTCATCAAGGTAAATGATCTTATGATCTTATATCTTCCATCTCTACCATTGTACGGTGATAAGAGAAATTTAGTTTAATAAACATATATGCTAAGAACACATAAGAATTGGATAATCAATGGACTTAAAGCGTATAAGTCATAAATAAGTAATTTGAACCTAAATAAGTTATGAACTTATGACGGTTTTAGTTGAACTTGTATCATATTTACATGAATGAAGTTGGTATGTTAATAAGATGTAAGAATGATGGTTAAAGGACTTAAATCAATAATAAGTCATAAGAAATGAAATCTTTTAATTTATAAATTGTTAAGTTATAAGCTCATAAAGAACATGTAGTGACTTAACATGAATATAATTTGTTGTAATGTGTAGGTTGGGATGTCTAATTAATGGATTGAATCTATTTGGAACGATGAACAAATCATTAGTAACGAAGTTTTGCCGAAATTCACATGATTGGACGATAATCGTCGAATTCGTGAAATTCCGGAATGGAAGTCGGATTTTGTGTTTGAGCTCGGAAACATTGGTTTGCTATAGAGTCAAGTCTTATTTGACATTATAGAGTTGCGGACTCGAAAATGACCAATTCTGACTTAGAACGAAGAGACAAGCGTTTAACGTTCATGAACGTTTATCGTTTTCGTTAAAAATAGACTAATAGGTGAATTTTTAGCTAACAATGTCAAATAGATAAAATTCTTGCATGAACACATAGAGTATGTAATTCGTGAACTATAGGCCCTTGAACGAGCCAATTCGGACTTATAACGATGAAGTTACAAGCCCAAAAATCTAACTAAGTAGAAAATCTGTCAAAATTGTCTGAAGCACAGAGTCCGCGCCGCAACGCGACTCAAGGAAGCAAGGCCCGCGCCGCAGCGCGAGGCCGGAACATGGTGTACTGTTAGTTGGCATCGCAGCGCAACACAGTGAAGGGCAAGTGGCGCCTCAGCGCCAAAACCGGGGCTTGTGTACTGCAATCCGATGCCGCAGTGCGATTCTAAGAAGGGAAGTTGGCGCCGCAGTGCCAGCCTTAAGAATTTCATAGAGAGGAAAGATTACAAGTAAAGAAATAAAGTGAATTGATTAATCATGAACTAAAACTTGAAGTATCATTGTTTAAAACATTGTTAAACCTTAAGTATGATATCTAAGGGTTGAAGATAATCAAGCGAACATGAACGTAATGACAACGTAAGTTATAACGGCAAGTCAGAACTAATAATAACAAATCTAATACGTAATTAGATTGAGAAGAAGGGTAAGATTCTTTAGGAATTATGTATGTTATTCATGACCTAATGTGTTATGTGATGTTATCATCTACTGTAGAGACCTTAAAGACTTAAAGTGTACGTGTAATAACAGTATCGACGCTAAAGGCAAGTGTTCTAACCCTTGTTTCAGTTCAATCTGGACAAGCTTTGTGATTCATGTATTCTTACGTATGAACTAATGTTTGATGAAGTAAAAGCCAATTCTTTCGACTAGACTTACGATATGTTGGATTTCTTATAATCAATGAAAGTATTGTCAATGTTTTACCAAACTATGATGGTGTGGTTTTCAAATGAAGACTGAGTATGCTAAAATATTTTATCATCAAACGACAGGCACGTGAGGTTGCCACAACTTAAACGTACATATGTTTAATGAATATAGTGTTGATCAATATTGAGTACTATAGGCTGATCACCTAGACGTGCTCGTAAGCTATACCGGACTTACGGACGTAGTGCTGGGATGTCCTTTTTCAAAGAACTTATGAAATACTCATGGTCTTAGACCGAAATTGATGTTTTACTGAATATTATTATTGTAAAATATTTTGAAGGAAAAGAAGTGCTATTCTGAATTATCAATAGTACTTCGTAACTATTGTTCAATTATTGAAGATATATGATTCCCATGTCTCAAGCATGTTGTTTTATTAGAATTGTTGTACTTGCTGAGCTAGTTAGGCTCACTCTTGCTTGAACCATATGAATGCAGCCAAGATCGAACGGACTGACGGATCCGGTAAGGATAAAGGGAAGGCTAAGGCGAACCCGTAGATTACCTATGTAATAGTATAGGTTTGTAATGATGATATTTGATATTATGACAAGAACAATTGTAATAGTTATAAAGAACTTGGGGGAATGTTAATATTATTTTGAATATATATAAGACATATTCGTTCTTTTAAGGCATTTCAATTGAATATTTGTGTGAACTGTAGCACCGTGTAGCACCATCTGTCGGGTTGAAAGATACACGGATTTGGGGGCGTCATAGGTTGGTATCAAAGCGTTAGGTTATAAAACTTAACGGGGGGGGGGGTTTAAACCTTAAGTCATAACCTTAAGAAAAGTCAAAGAAATAAAAGATGGAAATTAATACTATAAAAATGCATTATATATGTTATGTGTTTTTATTATTCTACTGACATGTACTAATCAAACTTATTTGTGTTGTTGTAGATGTCAGGAGAAAATGGAATGTCTAGAGACGTACAGATAGTCAGTGAAGGATCAGTTAACTAGGTAGAGATTATAACAAACCCTATAGCGGCAAAGCCTGAAGTTGTAGTTGTTGAGTCTGGAGACTCAGAGAGCCTAGACCTTATATCCGTGTTCGACGACATGTTGTAGGAAGAGGTGGAAGTAGTGTCCTTCAACTCAGTAGCTATAGCAGTAGAGATGGCTCCAGGGGAATCAATGATGTCACTATTTATGTCAGTATTGGATAGAAACATCCATTACTGTCAGGAGGTGAAGTAGCTAAAAGCTGAGCTCCAGGCTGTCTTGGAGGATAAGACAGACGTGGAGTCTAACTGGGAGCAGGAGCACGATGAGAGAGTTTTGGCCAAGGATAAGGTCCATGAGATGAAACAGAAGGTCTTTGAGCTCAGGGGGGAGCTAAAGACCAAAAACCAGAAGATAGGGAGAATGTCCTATATTCATAGGAGTTCTCATGCGGACTTCCAGTAGCAGGTAGCTAGTTATCCCATAGAAGCAGGGTAGACGTGACATACTATCAGCCATGATATTATTGCCGGTCTTGCCAAGGCGGATTTTGATAATGCCTTGAGGCAGATGTAATATATTAGTAGATAGAATAGTTTAGATATATAAATATTGTGTATCTAGTAGTGACATAAAATCCTCTTCTATATAAGAAAAGGGTAGTCTTTTGTAAATCCCAATTTTTGGAAAGTAATTGCAGGATACTAATGTAATCAGCTTAGGTTGCATAATGTAAACGATATAGTATTATACTACAAGAAATGAATCAATATAAGTCTTTTTTGGAACATATTGAGTAATGAATGTTTAAGTTATCGTTTAATCTTGAATAATAACTAACTAAAAGGAAACGAATAATAATGAAATGTATTGTTTATTGTAACAACAAAATACCGCCAAGAAGAGTACCACAAAACCAAGGCGCTAACCTGAATCAACCGGAGGGAGGTCCAGTTAACCCGATGCAGGAATTTGTTAATTTACTAACAACATCATTTACTAGAACTGGGGCTAATATCCCCGTAAATCATGGAGTGGTACGACCTACTACGTTTAAGGATTTCAAGAAAGTGGGTCCGTCGAAGTTCAAAGGGACTACGGACCCTATCGAAGCCCAAACATGGGTGAAGGAAATCGAGAAGGTATTTGTTATAGCAAATGCCGATGAGGGCCAGAAGGTTGCCTTTGCAATCTACATGATGAAGGGGGAGGCCAACTTTTGGTGGGAGGCCAACCAAGTTAGGGCCGGGATTGAGAATCTAACGTGGGTGAGGTTCAAGGAGATATTCTTCGAGAACTACTTTCCCATGAGCATGCAAGAAAGGATGGAGATGCGGTTTCTCGATTTGAAACAAGGGGGCAAGATGGTTCCCCAATACGCCGCCAAGTTTAATGAACTGGCAAGGTTCGCTCCACACCAAGTGGACACCGAGGTTAGGAAAGCTTGACTGTTCGAGCAGGGCTTAAAACCCTGGCTCTATAACCGTATTTCTGTGTTCTAGAGTACTTCCTTTGGGACCATTTTAGAGAAGGCGATAATCACCGAAGGTGGTAGCGAGGCGTTGAGCCAGTACCACAAAGACAGGAAGAATAAGGGGAAAGTGGATGAAGGAGTGAAGGTTGAAGGAGCCAACGGGAGTGCCGAGGGACAGAAGCAGAAAGTATTTAACGCTGGAAATACTGGAGTGAAGCAAGGAGACCCAAAGAGGAGGATGGAGGCCTGCAAGACTTGTCGAAAGACTCACGCAGCAGTCTGTCTCAAGGGGAAGGCCGTATTCTACAATTGTGGATAGGAGGGGCACATTGCGCCTAACTGTCCAAGCCTGAAGAAGAACCACGGATGCTTTGTGTGTGGGTCAACTGACCACATGGCAAAGAACTGCCCGAAGAAGGGGACGAACTGGAATAAGGGCACCAATAGCGGTAAGTTAGCTATTGGAGGTCTAGCGCAGTCGGGTAGGCCGATGGCCCGTACCTTTAACATGACAGTCCAAGATGCAGTTGCATCAGGGGACGTAGTTGCATGTATTATTCCAATCAATGACCTAAATGCTTACGTGTTGTTTGACTCGGGTGCTACTTGTTCATTTATCGCATGTGATTTTGCTAGACGATTAGGATTACTTCCCGAACAGTTTCCAATACCTTTAAATATTAAGGTAGTAAACGAAGAGATAATCCCTGTTGAAAATGTTCATAGGAGTTGTTGTGTAGACATACAGGGTTGTAAATTATCGGTAGACTTGATACCGATAAAGTTAGGAGAATTTGACCTAATTCTCGGAATGGATTGGTTAGTTAACCATGGGGTAATTATAGATTGTCAAAAGAAGAGTGTAAATATTAAAATGTTAAGACAACCTCATGTAATATTTTACGATAATAAATCGACGGGACATTCGTGTGGTCTTACCATGACATAAACTAGGAAACTATTGAGGAAGGGGTGTGTAGGTTATCTGTGCCATGTTGTTTATACCCAGAGAGTGGGAGCGATCATGGAACAAATACCTATAGTGAGTGAATTCATGGATGTATTTCCAAGCGAATTGTCGGGTCTTCTACCGGATAGGGAAACCGAATTCGTAATAGACATTGTGCCAGGAGAGACACCAGTTTCCAGGGCACCGTATCGTATGGCGCCAGTGGAAATGAAGGCTTTGATGGTGCAGTTGCAAGAACTGTTGGATAGGAAGTACATTCAACCGAGTGTTTCGCCGTGGGGAGCACCGGTACTGTTTGTCAAGAAGAAGGATGGATCGTTAAGACTTTGTATCGATTACCGAGAGTTGAACAAGTTAACGATAAAGAATAAGTACCCATTGCCCAGGATCGATGATCTTTTTGATCAGTTGAAAGGGGCAAAGTATTTTTCTAAAATAGATTTGCGGACGGGGTATCATCAGTTGAAGGTTAGAAATGAAGACGTACCAAAGACATCATTCAGAACTCGTTATGGTCATTACGAGTTTCTAGTGATGTCATTTGGGTTGACTAATGCACCAACTGCATTTATGGATATGATGAACAGAGTGTTCAAATAATATTTGGACAAGTTCGTCGTGGTGTTTATCAATGATATTCTAGTCTATTCTAAGATGCCAGAAGATAACACCTAAGAATAGTGTTGGAAACACAAAGGAATTAGAAGTTATATGCGAAATTCACGAAGTGTGAATTTTGGTTAGAGAGAGTACAGTTTTTAGGTCATGTCATTGACCATGAGGGGATTTTAGTAGATCCAACAAAGGTGGAAGTCGTGATGAATTGGGAACAACCGAAAACACTGACTGAGGTGCGGAGTTTCCTAGGGTTAGCAGAATACTATCAGAGATTCATCCAAGATTTTTCAAAGATAGCTACTCCATTTACTAACTTGACAAGAAAGATGGTGAAATACGCGTGGACTGAGAAATGCGAGGACAATTTTCAAGAACTGGAGAAGAGGTTAAGTAAAGCGCCTGTTTTGTCATTACCCGATGGCACAGGAAATTTTATAGTTTATAGAGATGCTTTGCATAGAGGACTTAGTTGCGTGCTCATGCAGCATAGCAAGGTCATTACGTATGCATCAAGGTAGTTGAAGGATTATGAGAAAGTTTATCGTACTCATGATCTGGAACTGGCCGCGGTAGTGTTTGCCTTAAAGATATGGGGATATTATCTTTAAGGGAAAAAATGTGAGATATACACGGACCATAAGAGTCTAAAATATATCTTCACATAGAAGGAGTTGAATATGAGGCAGAGGAGATGGCTGGAGTTGATAAAGAATTATGACTGTGAAATCCTGTATCACCCTAGAAAAACTAATGTAGTGGCCGACGCCTTAAGTAGGAAGGGTCGGGAAAAGTTACCTATGTTAAAGGCTCAAACTGAGTTAATAACACAGATGGCTAGGATGAAAATAGAGGTGAAGTTGCCAAGTGAATCGGGACAAAGACTGTTTACGACGGAGATCCAATCTACCATCGTAGAGAGAGTCACGGAGGTGCAACTCAAAACTGATGAGTGTGACCAGATGAAGAAGCGATTAACCAATGAAAAAGATATTAAGTACAGTCTTGATAATGAGGGATTATTAAGATTTGAAGGAAGAATTTGGGTTTCGAATGAGACGGAATTAACGGAGCAAGTAGTACAAGAGGCTCACAATTCGAGGTACTCGATTCATCCTGGTAGCACTAAGATGTATCAAGACCTTCGACAGAGTTTTTGGTGGCCAAACATAAAGAGAGAGATAGCCGAGTATGTGAGTAGGTGCTTGACTTGTCAAAAAGTTAAGGCCAAACATCAACGACTAAGTGGCTTATTACAATAATTGGAGATTCTGGAGTGGAAGTGGGAGCATATCACGATGGACTTTGTGGTAGGACTTCCGACTACTCAGAAAGGGTATGATGTGATTTGGGTAATAGTGGACCGGTTGACAAAGTCGGCTCACTTCTTGCCAATTAGAATTAAGTATAACTTAGACCAGTTAGCTAAACTTTATTTTAAGGAAATTATTTCCAGACATGGAGTGCCAGTTTCGATTGTGCCAGATCGTGACCCACGATTCATGTCGAACTTTTGGAGGAGTCTGCAAGAATAGTTGGAAACGCAGCTGAAGCTGAGTACGACATATCATCCATAAACCGATGGACAGAGCGAGAGAACAATTCAGACGTTAGAAGATATGTTGAGATCTTGCGTCATGGATTTCAATGGTAGTTGGGATGATCATCTACCATTAGTAGAGTTTGCATATAACGACAGTTATCATGCAAGCATAGGTATGCCACCTTAAGAAGCCTTATATGGAAGGAAGTGCCGAACACCGTTGTGTTGGGATGAAGTGGGAGAACGCCGAATGCTAGGGCCAGAATTGGTACAACAAACAGCGAATGTAGTAAAGTTGGTACGAATGCGTCTCGTAACCGCTCAAGACAGACAGAAGAAGTATGCAGACTTACATCGAGAAAATAGAGAGTTTGAGGTAGGCTTGTACGTATTTCTAAAGGTATCTACCTGGAAAGGAAAGATACGCTTTGGAACGAAGGGAAAACTAAGTCCAAGGTTTATAGGACCTTTTGAAGTGTTAAAACGGGTAGGTGAGGTAGCTTATATGGTAGCGTTACCTTCAAACCTAGATCGAATACATAACGTATTTCACATATCAGTGCTACGTCCTTATAAGCCAGATTATAAGCACGTAATAGAGTATAAGCCTATTCAAATCAAGAAGGACTTAACGTACGAAGAGATGTCAATTCAAATCATCGATAGAAAAGAGCAAGTTCTACGAAACAAAGTCATACATTCGGTTAAGGTGTTATGGAAGAACCACGATGCCGAAGAAGCAACGTGGGAATTGGAAGAAAAGATAAAGAAGGATTATCCTCAGTTGTTTACGTAATGTGAGACGAGATTCTAGGGACATAATCTTTATAAGGAGGGACCGAGAAATTCGGATCCTTTGTAAAATACTTTTAAATAATGAACAAAATTCTATTATTGATTATAATTATGTGTTAGTAAAATGAATGTCGTTCTATAACTTAGAAACGTTGAAATGTCGTAGTATTTTAACTACATGAAGGAATTAAAGTGTTTGAATTTTCAAGACGAAAATAAAAGTTTTCTGAGAAATTTTTTAAAAAACACTATTCATCATTTTCCGCTCGGGAATTATTTTTGAACTTCCGAGAAATACGTAACGTTATAATATCAAGGTGAGATGGATTATATAATAATAATTCAAGTATGAAAAAAGTAATATTTCGCATGCGGACTTAATTTAAGAACTTGTGGGATCTTGTATGAAGTGCAAGTCCAATAAGAAGTAAGTTGCAAGCCCAAGATTTATTAATGTTAAGCCCAAGTGTTGGTTAATATGGAACCTAACTTAAATTAATGTAAGCCACAAGAATAAGCTAAGTAATTAAATCTAAGCCCAATATAGGATCCAATGGGTAAAACTTGATCCATGAGGCAACCCATGGGTGATCTTGGTTCCCAAGTGTTGTGTTGACCAAGAACTTTATGTGATGGCCAAGTATTTTGTGTAGGGAGAAAGTTACTTAGGGATTAAGTATGGAATAGTAAGGAGGTTACTTAAGGAGGGGGATGACTTAATGTCCAAAGTGCCCTAACTTTAGAAGCTCTATAAATAGCAAGGTCACAATTCATTATTTGTTTGTTAATTTCCATCCAAGCTAAGCAACTTAAGTGTTAGAGAGAATAAGCACTTATAAGTCAAACTTCTATTGTTAGATTTCATGAAGAAGAAAGCTAGTCATCAAGGTAAATGATCTTATGATCTTATATCTTCCATCTCTACCATCGTAGGGTGATAATAGAAGTGTAGCTTAATTAACATATATGCTAAGAACACATAATATTTGGATAATCAATGGACTTAAGCCGTATAAGTCATGAATAAGTAGTTTGAACCTAAATAAGTTATGAACTTATGATGGTTTTAGTTGAACTTGTATCATATTTACATGAATGAAGTTGGTATGTTAATAAGATGTAAGAATGATGGTTAAAGGACTTAAATCAATAATAAGTCATAAGAAATGAAATCTTATAATTTATAAATTGTTAAGTTATAAGCTCATGAAGAACATGTAATGACTTAACATGAAAATAAGTTGTTGCAATATGTAGGTTGAGATGTCTAATTAATGGATTGAATCTATTTGGAAAGATGAACAAACCATTAGTAACGAAGTTTTACCGGAATTCACGCGATTGGACGATAATCGTCGAATTCGTGAAATTCTCGGAATGGAAGTCGAATTTTGTGTTTGAGCTCAGAAAACATTGGTTTGCTATGGAGTCAAGTCTTATTTGGCATTATAGAGTTGCGTACTCAAAAATGACCGGATTTCGACTTAGAACGAAGAGACGAGTGTTGAACGTTCATGAACGTTTATCGTTTTCGTTAGAAATGGACTAATAGGTGAATTTTTAGCTAACGAAGTTAAATAGATAAAATTCTTGCATGAACATGTAGAGTATGTAATTCGTGAACCATATGCTCTTGAACGAGCCAATTCAGACTTATAACGAAGAAGTTACAAGCCCGGAAATCTCACTAAGTATAAAATCTGTCAAAATTGTCTGAAGCACAGAGTTCGCGTCGTCGCGCAACTCAAGGAAGCAAGGCCCGCGCCGCAGCGCGAGGCCGGAACATAGTGTACTATTAGTTGGCATCGCAATGAAACACAGTGAAGGGCAAGGGCGCAGCAGCGCCAAGGCCGGGGCTTGTGTACTGTAAACCCGTGCCGCAGCGCGAGTCTAAGAAGGGAAGCTGGCGCCACAACGCCAACCTTAAGAAATTCATAGAGGGGAAAGATTACAAGTAAAGAAATAAAGTGAATTGATTAATCGTGAACTAAAACTTGAAGTAGCATTGTTAAAAACTTTGTTAAACCTTAAGTATGATATCTAAGGGTTGAAGATAATCAATCTAACATGAACGTAATGGCAATGTTTGTTATAACGGCAAGCCGGAACCAATAATAACAAATCTAATACGTAATTAGATTGAGAAGAAGGGTAAGATTCTTTAGGAACTATGTATGTTATTCACGACTTAATGTGTTATGTGATGTTATCATCTACTGTAGAGACCTTAAATGTGACGCCCCCAAAATAGGTATACATCACTTATTCTGGGTCGCCAAATACATGGTACATAATACAAATACAAACTTAAATATACAACATGAGCTGTGAGTTTTAATACAAATATTATCTTCTAGACAGTATTCAAACTCAAAATAAGTCCTCAACACTATCACACTATTTCACATAATAGTGACGAGTACTAATGCACCATCTCGAACCATCACTCCATTCCCCGACTAGTCCCGGCTATGTTCTCATTTCTTGAAGAGAACAATGAAAGCAAAGGGTGAGCTTAACTAGCCCAGTAAGAAATATTATGACTGAGATAATGCAGAATAAATTATCATTAGCCTTCAACAGTGTTAAATTGATAAAATATAATAAACATCAAGTTTAACTGCAGCGGAACAAGAAATCCATTAGAAGAGTCAAGTAGAGCACGATATCTACTATCTTCTATAATTTAAGAGTTTATCATCAATTTTATCACTGAGACTCAGCTCAATAAATACTATCACAACCACGAATTATCCATGCACTACAGGCCAATGATATTCGTGTTTTCACCAATGGTCATGATCATACCGAATTATCCCTGGTCATAATCATACCAACAACTGTCCATCAATGCACTACGGACCACTGTGGACTTTTACCACATCATTTGTAATATTACGGGTTATGATTATACCGAATGATTCCTGGTCATAATAATATCAATCAACAGTCCATCTATGCACGTAAGCCAAAGATGACTTTCATCACAATAAAAGCATGAGGACGATGACAATGATATAAGCATTAATTAAACGAATTAAAGGATAAATATTAAAGACTTTAAATTTATCCAGAGTTTAAAAACATCTAAATTGTCAACATGATACTGCTTTGTAGAGTAAAATTCAAGAATAATATTCATGTATCAAAAATAATTTAGACAGAAAAGAAATATATTTTTCAGGTGAATAGTACCTCGTAAATAGTATCTTGTGAATAGTACTTTGGGAATAGTACCTCGTGAATAGTACCCGGCATGAAAAGTACCCCAAATATTCGAATGAATAATATTCGAGTGAATAGTAACTGGGTGAATAGTAACCTGTGAATAATAACTCGTGAATAGTACTCCGGCACAAAAAGTGCACCGAATACCCGAGTGAATATTATTTGAGTAATAGTAACCGGGTGAATAGTAACTCATGAATAGTAACTGGTGAATAGTATTCCAGTATGAAAAGATCAATAATTATCAAAAATGCTCATAATAATATTTTCATAAAAAGATACTGTTTGAAGCACAAATATTAATGTTATTCTACTAATTTCATGGAGTATAGAAGCAATACTTTTAACAAAATGAGGGTATAATCAGGAATATGAGACAAAATAATATTACTCACATACTACAGAGTATGGAAGAAAATATTATTCCTTATGAATACTGAACAACAATAATATCCCTTACAACTATTGAACGAAAATAATATTCCAACGAATATTGAACGAAGATAATATTCCTTACGAATATTGAACGGAAATAATATTCATATGAATATGAAAAATAATATCTCTTCAGAATATGAAATAAATAATACCCCTTACAAATACGAAAGAAATAATAACCCTTACGAATATTGAATGAAGACAATATTCCTTACGAATACGAAAAATAATATCGTAAGCGAATATGAAATAAATAATACCCCTTACCTCAGAAGAAGACTGGATACTGGAATAATGAAGTAGCAGACTTCTCTTCTTCTTTCTCTCTATAGCTTCTCTCTCTATAATTGATCTTGTGAGTCTTAGTGAATTGGTGAGAATGAAAGAAGAATGAGTTTCTATTTATAGAAAAATATAATTTCGATAATTACACGTTTTGGGGCTCGAAATATTACAGTATAATACCTTCATCTTTTCATTCATTTTTAATTTAATCCTGCAAGTATTATCAAATTTGCACCACCTCCCCTAATAGTACATGATGTGAATCAATAGTACATTCATGTGAATTAATAGTTCCATACATGTGAAAAAATAGTTACAGTATAGTACTTTCATCTATACCTCTATTTTTAATTTAGTCATGTAAGTATTATCAATCTTGCACCACCTCCTCAAATAGTACATGCATGAGAATCAATAGTGCATACATGTGAACAATTAGTAATAAGCATGTGAATTAATAGCAATTAATTACTCATTTATCCGATTAATTACCTGATTGGTCAATATAACCTCCAGACATCAATTATTATAGAAATAGATGTCTATTTCCACTAACACTAATAATTCCAACACAATGAAACTATCAAATTCATCTTTAATCAACACGAACTTATTCATCATTAATATTATAACTCACAATATTTAACAACCAAGTCGTTCCCAAGAAAGAGGGGGCTTTCCGATAAGGATTTCTCCTTATTGGCGTGCAATTAGGTGACCAAACCTCTCATTGACAGAACTTCTAGACATTGTCAATATTACAAATAATAATATGAATAACTTTGTCGTCTCAATTATTGATTTATTAATATAAAATATTATGCAGATGATACTATGATAATAATTAAATCAATAATATGAGAGATATGATGCAGCAATTACTATAGCAATAATTGAGTATAACTGAGTGACTTCTCACGTAAGCATTAATAATCAATACCATGTGCTACTATGCAACCACGCGTGTGACGCACCCAAATTAGGTATACATCACCCATTCTGAGTCGCCAAAATATGGTACAGAAATAACTACAACTTTATTAATACAATTATCGTGCAAAATACGATAACACATAAACTATGAGTTTAAATACAAATATTATCTTCTAGACAATATCCACACTCAAATAAGTTTTCATTACAATTATTGATACATTATTTTACAAAAATGGTGAGGACTACTAAAATAACTTTCTTGAACCATCATTCCATACTCCGACGAGTACTCACTACATTCTCGCCTCCTGAGAAGAAAAATAGAATAAAAAGGAAAAGGGTGAGCTCAACTAGCCCAGTAAAGAATATTATGACTAAGATAATATAGAAAAAAATATCGTTAGTCCTTATTAAGGAAAAATCTGATAGAATATAATAGATAACAAATTTTAGATCAACAACTGCAGCGGAAACATCAATCCATTAGAAGAGTTAAGTAGAGAATGAATTCTACTATCTTCTAAGATTTAAAAGTCCATCATCAATATTTTATTCCTGTAACATCAATCAATATATATCTTGAATCAAATATTTATCTTTGCACTACAGGCCAAAGATATTCATTTGTATCACCAGTTGGTCATGTTAATCTAAACACCTATTCATCTTTACACTACGGGCCGAAGATATTCATCAGTTAATCATTCATCTTTGTACTACAGGCTAAAAATATTCAGTAATATCATCATTTAGGACTGAGGATGATGAAAAATATTTTAAAGAAAACGAATCCAATGAGACAAAAGGACAAATATTAGGGATTCGTACTTCGCTTTATCCATGTTCAAAAACACCCCATCGTATACCATGGAGTAAAATTCAAGAATAAAGATCAAAACATGGATACAATCAAAGATAGTAACAAAAATAGACATCTGGGACAAAGAAGAGAAAATTTTATTTTTCGGTGAATAGTGCCGTATTCGTGAATAGTGTCGTATACGTGAATAGTCCCGTATCGGCAAGAAATGAGCAGACATAGTTAATCTATCAATAATAACAAAAATCGCATATATGCCTTGAGAAACCTTGGGAAGACCCATAACGAAATCCATGGTAACGTGTTCCCACTTCCGTTTTAGAATCTCAAGTGGTTGCAATGGACCTTTTGGCACTTGATGCTCCGCCTTTACACGTTGACAAGTTAAACACCTCGAGATAAACTTTGCGATCTCTCTCTTCATATTGTTCCACCAAAATGTATGTCGAAGATCACGATACATTTTGGTACTTCCAGGATGGATTGCAAATAGTGTATTATGTGCCTCCATCATGATCTTGTTCTTTAAATCAGAATCATTAGGAACACAAAGTCTAGAGTTGACTCGAAGTATTCCTTCTTCATCAATTCTGGCTTCTGGGATAACACCTTCTTGTACACGCATCAGCAGCGGGTCTGTGGCTTGAGCAACTTTAACTTTATCGTTTAAAGTTGGTTCTATGCGTATACTTGACATCATCGCATGGGTCCCCGGAGTCTTGAATTCTATATTAATCTTTTGTAAATCACACAAAATGGGCCTTTGTGTTGACAACATCGCATTTGTTCCTGTATATGATCTTCTACTCAATGCGTCAGCTACCACGTTTGCTTTTCCAAGATCATATTGAATGCTATGGTCGTAATCTTTCAACAGCTCAAGCCCACGTCGTTGCCACATGTTGAGTTCTTTTTGGGTGAAGAAATATTTGAGGCTTTTATGATCCGAATATATCTCCACTTTCTCCCCATATAGATAGTGTCTCCAAATTTTCAATGCGAAAAACGACTGCTGCCAACTCCAGATCATGAGTAGGATAATTCCTCTCATATTCTTTGAGTTGTCGCGAGGTATAGGCTATGACTTTTTCATGTTGCATCAGAACACATCCTAACCCTTTACCCGAAGCATCGCTATAGATAACAAATCCATCTGAATCAAACGTATTGTCAGAACAGGTGCCAAAAAGAGTTTTCTTTTAAGCTCTTGGAAACTCTTCTCGCATTCCTCGTTCCATACGAATTTTATATCTCTCCGAGTCAGCTGAGTTAATAGAGTAGCGATTCGAGAAAATTCTTCCACAAATCTTCGATAATAATCAGCTAAACCCAGAAAGTTACGTACTTCGGTCACCGACTTCGATTGCTCCCAACATTGTATTGCTTCAATCTTTGTCAGGTCAACAGATATTCCATGTTTTGACACCACGTGCCCAAGGAATGCTACTTCCTCAAGCTAGAACTCACATTTCTTCAGCTTGCCATATAGCTTGTTTTCACGAAGCCTTTGAAGTACCAGCTTCAAATGGTGTTCATGATCTTCATGGCTTTTGGAATAGATAAGGATGTCATCTATAAAGACAACAACGAACTGATCCAAATATTCTTTGAATACACGGTTCATCATATCCATGAAAGCTGCAGGAGCATTAGTGAATCCAAAAGACATGACTAGGAATTCATAATGCCAATACTGAGTTCTAAAAGCAGTCTTTAGAATATCCTCAGTTTTAATCTTCGGCTAATGATATCCAGAACGAAGATCGATCTTTGAAAAGAATTGTGCATCTTGCAACTGGTCAAACAGGTCATCAATACGAGGTAGGGGATACCTATTCTTGATGGTGACATGGTTCAATTCCCGATAGTCAATACAAAGTTGCAACTCCCGTCTTTCTTCTTTACGAATAAAATAGGAGCACCCCAAGGAGATGTACTAGGACGAATGAAACCGATGTCCATTAACTCCTGTAGTTGGACCTTTAACTCTTGAAGTTCAATAGGAGCCTTTCGATATGGGGTTTTAGATATGGGCTTTGTACCAGGTTCAAGATCAATAAAGAATTCAACTTCACGTTTTGGGGGTAGACCGGGAAGTTCTTCAGGAAATACGTCAGGAAATTCACTAACAATAGAAATATTATTCAAATCTGATGTGTTTTTGTTCAAGCCCATGACATGGGCTAAGAAAGCTTGACATCCATTTTTTAATAAATGAATGGCTTTATGGCTTGATATGACACTGATTGACTTTAATGGTTTGGTTGCTTGAATTCGCATAACAGGTTGGTTAGAAATATGAAAACTAACAACCTTACGAAAACAATCAATTTTGGCATGATGAGTAGTTAACCAATCAATTCCTAAAATCACATCAACAGTAAGTATCTTTAAAGAGATAAGATCAACAGGTAATGTGATGGCGCCAACTTGGTTCAAACAAGATTTATAAACAGTGGGTGTAATGAAAGTTTCTCCTAACGGAGTCTCCACAGATAAGTCAAAGTCTAATTTCTCCTGAGTCAGGTTTAAACGTTGAGCACAAGCAGTAGAGATAAATGAATGGGTAGAATCGGTATCTAGTAAGGTATAAACTTTGCAAGAATTTATGATTAACTTACCCGTGATTACCTCATTTGGGTTCCTCGCATTTTAGCCAGTCACGACAAACGCTCTTCTAGGAACTGCTGACTTTGCCTTGTCTGGAATAGCCTTTTGAGTCACCATCCCCGCTGGACTTGGTTTCTCTATAGTACAATCTCGAGCGATATGTCCTTCCTTTCCACAATTATAACATACCTTGAACTGTTGTGGACAGTTTAGGCTGATGTATCCCTCTTTTCCATATTTATAGCATACGACCGATGGTTGTTCTCCTCCATTAGAAATAGTTGATACTGGTGCTGACGTCTTCATATTGTCATTGTTGAATCTCGTCTTTTTAAAATTTCCACTTGACTCGCCTATCCTATTATCATGGCCACGATTACCACCAGAGTGGTTATCACTTTTGTCTTCATTTTTTCCTCAACAATGTTTATCATTGCTCCGATTATTGCTGTCACCGGTATGACCCTGATTGTGGTCCCTCGGTTGAACATACACATTTTCTCGCTCTAATAATTGAGCCCTATTGACAATATCTGAATATAGAGAAAATTTATGAAAAATAAGATATTGATGTATGTCGGGTTTCAAACCTCTCAAAAACATCTGCGTCATACGTTTTTCATTCTCCACCAAATGAGGTGCAAACCTGGATAACTCCGCGAACTTAGCCTCATACTAGGATGCAATCATGTTATTCTATTCCAGTCTGATAAACTTTACCTCCTTCATATGACGGATACTTTCAGGAAAGTACTTGTCATTGAACAATTTTTGAAACGCTTCCCAAGACATATTGAGTTCGGCTGATTGGATACGCTTCACAAATTCTCACCAATAATCTGATTCATTACGGAACATAAAGGTGGCGAATGGAACCTTCTGTTCCTCCATGCATCCCAAGACATTGAATATCTTGGTAATTTGCTTGACCCATATTTTTGCCTTAATCGGGTCCTGCTTTCCCCAGAATTCTAGTGGTCCCAACTCTTTAAACTGCTTGGCTGTGACAAACCGCGCGTTGCTATCATTTCCACCTGTTTTTGTACACGAGTCTCCCTCGTCTGATTTTGCATGAACTACAAAAAGCTTCTAAACATCCCATCGTTCATCGTCTGCTCAATGGTGTTGTTTACAGGAGGAACATTGTCTTCCTGTTGCACGTTCTCCTGATTAGTGAGTAAAGGTATCTCCACGGTCTCATTTACTCCACTGCTAACATTCTCGGTTGCCATTCTCAAATACTTTTATAAAATAAGGGTTAATTAAAGAAATTGACATACCACATAATACCCCTATATTATGACCGACCAACAAATAAGCTTAGGAGGACACACTAGCGAAGGATTTACTCGTCTCTCCCCTCCTAGTTCTATTCCCCGATCTCCGCCAGAGACCATATCCCTAAGCTCTGATACCAACTGTGACGCCCCCAAAACAAGTATACATCACCTATTCTGAGTCGCCAAAAAATGGTACAGAAACAACCACAACTTTATTAATACAATTGTCGTGCAAAATACGACAACACATAAACTGTGAGTTTAAATATAAATATTATCTTCTAGACAATATCCACAGTCAAATAAGTTCTCATTACAATTATTGATACATTATTTTACAAAAATGGTGAGGACTACTAAAACAACTTTCTAGAACCATCATTCCATACCCCGACAAGTACTCGCTACATTCTTGCCTCCTGAGAAGAAAAATAGAACAAAAAGGAAAAGGGTGAGCTCAACTAGCCAAGTAAAGAATATTATGACTAAGATAATATAGAACAAATTATCATTAGTCCTTAACAGGGAAAAATCTGATAGAATATAATAGACAACAAATTTTAGATCAACAACTGTAGCGAAAACAGCAATCCATTAGAAGATTTAAGTAGAGAATGAATTCTACTATCTTCTAAGATTTAGAAATCCATCATTAATATTTTATCACTGTAACATCAATCAATATACATCTTGAATCAAATATTCATCTTTGCACTACAGGCCAAAGATATTCATTTTTATCACAAGTTGGTCATGTTCATCTAAACACCTGTTCATCTTTGCACTACGGGCCAAAGATATTCATCAGTTAATCATTCATCTTTGTACTGTAGACCAAAAATATTCCGTAATATCATCATTTAGGACTGAGGATGATGAAAAATATTTAAAAAAAAACAAATCGAGTGAGACAAAAGGACAAATATTAGGGATTCGTACTTCAGTTTATCCATGTTCAAAAACACCCCATCATATACCATAGTGGAGTAAAATTCAAGAATAAAGATCAAAACATGGATACAATCAAAGATAGTAACCAAAATAGACATCTGGGACAAAGAAGAGAAAATTTTATTTTTCGGTGAATAGTGTCGTATTCGTGAATAGTGTCGTATAAGTGAATAGTGCCGTATACGTGAATAGTAACCTCGACACAAAATTGTAGAAATTCTACAATAAAATTCATATCAATATTTTGGCATAATGATATTGAAAGAAATAATATTATTTATAAAAAAATAACATCCCTAACCTCAAAAGGACAATGCTTCTGACTAGAATACTGGATATAGTGCTGAAAAAAATTTGCACCGTATAGTAACACTCAAAGTATCAAAATAGTCACAAAAATACGCTCGATAATATAGAGAGAGAAAACTTCAGATTCAGGTGTGTTTTTCAATTCTAACCTAAGCACCCTATTTTAGTAAAATGCTTAGAACACCGAAGCATAAAATTTAATAAAATAATAATATTTATTAAAAAAAAATCACGCCCACCTCTTAAAATCTGAATTCAGCATGTTTACAACACATGTGGGGCCCACCTAATTACAAAAATGTTTTTCTTAAAATAAATATTTTAAACTCCAAAAATTAATTATTCTGGAACTTCAATAATTCGTAATAAATAGCTCTTTTATCAAAAAAATTTAAATTTTATGTCCATTCCATAGGAAATTTAATTCTCAACAACTTTGTAAGTTTAAGTTTTTCCAAATTCTAAGCAGAAATTGACCGAAATACACATACAGACGATTATACAGGCTATAATTAAATTTTAGTCAAAAATGAGATCCACCAACATGTTTAACATGTTTTTAATATTTATTGTAACAAAAATATTCCTCCTCCTCATTTATTCTTATATCACACATTTATTGTAAAAATATCATAATTATTATGTTATTATAATATAATAATATATTTAAATGAATTTTTTTATCAAAAAAGATAAAATATCAATTTTCAATAATTATCACTTTTCTAAAAGATTCCTCCATTTATATCCGCATAAAATAAATATTTTCCTTATCATATAAATCAATAATTAATTATTCATAAATAATATTACAGAATTACAATACTGACAACTATGTTGTTTCCAAAAAAGAGGGGGCTTTCTAATAAGGATTTTTTCTTACTGGCGCGCAATTAGGTGACCAAACCTCTCCTTAGAACTTTCTAGACATTGCCAATAATGCTATCTAATAATATTATTAAAATAATATGATTTATTGATCTGATAATAAAAATACTGTGCAGTGACAATTATTAAAATAACAATAATATAAAATATCAACGTAGCAATAATTGAATCAATAAAATAAAATATTGAACAGTAATTACTGTAACAATTATTGAGTAGTGCCTTCTTACGTAAGAATCAATAATTGGTGCAATACCGTGTGCTACTGTATAACACTGCGTATTACTGTGTTTTAACCACCGGGTATTCCAACAGTGTTAACGTAACAACTACGCCGTTATTTATAAAAAATTCATACTTGTCATTTTCTTCATCCAATCGCTTTCCGTTATGGGGCCTACACAAGGTTGCGCCGTCGTACGAATATTCCCCGGTAGTAAGAATATTTCACGACCAAACGAATATTCCCCAACAACAATAATATTTTATAACCACTTGCTTATTTAAGATATTTGCGCATTTTACCCATAACTTACCACATTAATCAAATCAACCCTTACTATTTTAAAATAATAAATAGAGGAAATTTAATTTTATTTATAAAAAGTTGGGGTCTTACAACGCGTATTACTGTACTTTTACTACCGGATAGTTCAAAAGTTTTAACGGTAATACCTTCGTCGTTATTTTTATAAAAAGATAATTTTGTCGTTTTCTAACTATGACAATACTTCCGTTGTCGGGTCCACCAATGATTATGTCGTCGTACGAATATTCCTTGTTAAAACAAATATTCCCCGACACAACGAATATTTTATATCAACTTACTTTCTTTCCAAAATTTTCAAATATCACCCTTAACTTTAACCTTTTATCAATTTAACAATTTACTAAATAGAATAATAATTATAGGAAAATTAAATACTTTTATTTCATAAAATTTGGGGTCTTACAATCTCCCCTCCTTATAAAATTTTGCCCTCAAAATTTACGTATGTACCTGGTATGTCGAAGAGGTTAGGATACCTCGTCAGATTCTAACTCTTGAGGTATAACCTTTGAGTGTCAAATATGATCCTTCTTATCCAAGATTTTAACACATATCTCCTCATACGTTAAATCTTCTTCTATCTCGTCTAGTTCTAATTCAATAATATTGTTCGGGTCGTCCACATATTTATGTACATTGACACATGAAAAATGTTATGAACACACGACATACTTAGCAGTAAAACGAGTCTATAGGCCACAGTTCCTACTCGATCGAGGATTTCAAATGGGCCAATTAAATCGACGGTTGAGATTTACTCTCTTCATCGACTCTTGCTTCTAGAATAACGCCTTCTTGAACCTTCTTCTTTAAATTTTATCAGCTCTGAGTCTGTAGCTTGAGCTGCTTTAACTTTATCGATTAAAGTCAATTCTAATCATATATTCGATATCTTCACGTAGGTTCTTGGAGTCTTTAACTCTATCTCCATCCTTCGTAAATTATACAAAATGGGTCTTTATGTTAACGACGTTACACTCGTAACCGCATACGATCTTTTACTCAACGCGTCAGCTACTATGTTCGCTTTTTCTGCGATGGTATTGAATGGTATGGTCATAATCTTTAACAGCTCGAGCCAACGCCTTTGACACATGTTACGTTCGTTTTAGGTGAAGAAATATTTGAGGGTTTTAGAAATGGGTTTTGTACTAGGGTCAATACAAAATTCGATTTCACGCTCTAGGAGTAGACCAAGAAGTCTTCAAGGAATAAGTCAGAAAATTTATTAACGATAGAACTATCATTCAAAAATGTGACTCTCATCCAAGACTTGGAGATCACGTCACACTGATACTTATCAATTTGCCACCATTATCCACAGCGTCTCCTATGGAGAGTCTGACTTCGGTGCATTCCAAGACTTGGAAGTCACCAGAGAAAGGCTCGGGGCTCTTTACTTATGGCTTGATATGACAATAATTGACTTTAGTAGTTTGGTTGCTTGGATTCGCATAATACGTTGGTTAGGAATATGAAAGCTAACAACCTTACGAAAATAATCAATTTTTGCATGATGAGTAGTTAACCAGTCGATTCCTAAAATCACATCAAATGCAAGTATTTTCAAAGAGATAAGATCGACAGGCAACGTGAGGGTGACGATTTAAATCAAACAAGATTTATAAATAGTGGGTGTAACGAAGGTTTCTCCTAAAGGAGTTTAAACCGATAAGTCAAAGTCTGATTTCTCTAAAGTCAAATTTAAACGTTGAGCGCAAGTAGGAGAAATAAAAGAGTAGGTAGAACCATATCGAATAAGGTATAGACTTCGTAAGCGTTTATGATTAACTTACCCGTGATAACTTCTTTCGTGTTCCTCGACAAACGCTCTCACTTAAACTACCGGCTTTAACTTGTCTGGGACAGCCTTTGGCATCACCATCCCAGCTGGACTTGACTTCACTACACGATAAAATCGAGCTAGGTGACCTACTCTTCCATAATTGTAACACGCTTTGGACTGCATCGTGCAGTTTGGACTGATGTGTCCCTCCCCTCCGCATTTGAAACATACGATAGGTGGTCGTTCTTCTTCCTTAAAAATGGGTGTTGGTGCTGCTGTCTTTCCATCATTGTTGAACCTTCTCTTCTTGAAATTGTTCACACCTAGTTCACCTTTCCTATTATCTTGGCCATGATTATCACCGAAGAGGTTACCATTTCTTGCCTAATAATTTTCTCCACGATAGTTATCGTTGTTTCGATGGCCGTTGCCACCGGTACGATTATTATCACGTTGTTGATCATTGCCTTTTGGTTTGGCTGACTTATTATCACGTTCCAATAACTGAGCCCTATTCACAACATCGGAATATAAACAATGTTTGTGAGAAATGAGGTATTGACGTATTTCAGGTTTCAAACTTCTTAGGAACATCCGCGTCATGCGCTCCTCATTATCTACCAAATGGGATGTAAACTGGGACAACTCGACAAACTTAACCTCGTACTACGATACGGTCATATTATTTTGCTTCAGCTTGATGAATTCAACCTCCTTCATGTGACGAATAATTTCAGGAAAATACTTGTCATTGGACAATTCTTGGAACTTCTCCCAAGACATTTTCAGTGCGGCAGGCTGAGTACGTTTTATAGATTTCCACCAATAATCTGCTTCTTCACGTAACATAAAGGTGGCGAAGGGAACCTTTTGCTCCTTTGAGCATTCTAAGACATCAAATATCTTGGTGATCTGCTTTATCCATTTCTCCGCCTTAAGTGGTTCTGGCTTTCCCAAAAACTCCGGCGGTCCCAGCTCCTTGAACTGCTTAGCAGTGGCCAGCCGTGAGTTACCAGTGTTTCCACTTGCATTATGAATAGGAGTCTCTCTCATTTGGTTTTGCATAAATTCTAAAAAGTTCCTAAACATACCATCGTTCGTCATTTGGTCGGTGTTATTGTTTACACGAAGATTATTGCCTTCTTAATGCACATTATCCTGGTTATTGATCGTCGGTGACTCAACGGTCTCATGTGCTCCATTGCTTACCTCAACATTTTCAGATGCCATTTTATTGTCATAAAACAAGGGTTAATTGACATGTCACATATTATCCCTATACTCTGACAGACCAAATAAATACCAAATAAACTTAGGTAGGCCACACTAGCGAAGGAATTCCCCGTCTTTCCCCTCCTAGTTCTTATCTCACATCTCAGCCAGGGATCATATCCCTAAGTTTTGATACCAACTGTGACGCCCCCAAAATAGGTATACATCACCCATTCCGAGTCGCCAAATATATGGTACATAATACAAATACAAACTTAAATATACAACATGAGATCTGAGTTTTAATACAAATATTATCTTCTAGACAGTATTCAAACTCAAAATAAGTCCTCAACACTATCACACTATTTCACAGAATAATGAGGACTACTAATGCACCATCTCAAACCATCACTCCATTCCCCGACTAGTCCCGGCTATGTTCTCATTTCCTGAAGAGAACAATGAAAACAAAGGGTGAGCTCAACTAGCCCAGTAAGAAATATTATGACTAAGACAATGCAGAATAAATTATCGTTAGCCTTCAACAGTGTTAAACTGATAAAATATAATAAATATCAAGTTTAACTGCAACGGAACGAACAATCCATTAGAAGAGTCAAGTAGAGCATTATATCTACTATCTTCTATGATTTAAGAGTTTATCATCAATTTTATTGCTGAGACTAAGCTCAATAAATAGTATCAGAATCACGAATTATCCATGCACTACAGGCCAAGGATATTCGTGTTTTCACCAATGGTCATGATCATACCAAATTATCCCTGATTATAATCATACCAACAACTGTCCATCAATGCACTACGGACCCCTGAGGACTTTTACTACATCATTTGAAACATTATGGTTCATGATTATACCGAATGATTCCTGGTCATAATCATACCAATTAACAATCCATCTATGCACGTAAGCCAAAGATGACTTTCATCACAATATAAGCATGAGGATGATGACAATGATATAAACATTAATCAAACGAATTAAAGGATAAATATTAAAGACTTTAAATTTATCCAGAGTTTAAAAATATCTAAATTGTCAACATGATACTGCTTTATGGAGTAAAATTCAAGAATAATATTCATGTATCAAAAATAATTTGGACAGAAAAGAAATATATTTTTTCGGGTGAGTAGTATCCTGTGAATAGTACTTCGGGAATAGTACCTCGTGAATAGTACCCCGACATGAAAAGTGCCCCAAATACATGAATGAATAATATTCGAGTGAATAGTAATTGGGTGAATAGTAACCCGTAAATAGTAACTCCTGAATAGTACTCCGGCATAAAAAGTACCCCGAATACCCGAGTGAATATTATTTGAGTGAATAGTAACCCATGAATAGTAACTCGTGAATAGTATTATGGTATGAAAAGATCAATAATTATCAAGAATGCTCAGAATAATATTTCTATGAAAAGATACTGGAAGGAGCACAAATATCAAGGATATTCTACTAATTTCATGGAGTATAGAAGCAATACTTTAACAAAATGAGGGTATAATCAAGAATATGAGACGAAATAATATTACTCACACACTACAGAGTATGGAAGAAAATATTATTCCTTATGAATACTAAACAACAATAATATCCCATACAACCGTTGAACGAAAATAATATTCCAACGAATATTGAACGAAGATAATATTCCTTACTAATATTGAACGAAAATAATATTCTTATGAATACGAAAAATAATATATCTTTAGAATATGAAATAAATAATACCCCTTACAAATATGAAAGAAATAATAAACATTACGAATATTGAACAAAGATAATATTCCTTACGAATACGAAAAATAATATCGTACACGAATATGAAATAAATAATACCCCTTACCTCAGAAGAAGACTAGATACTAGAATAATGAAGTAGTAGACTTCTCTTCTTCTTTCTCTCTATAACTTCTCTCTCTATAGCTTCTCTATCTAAAATTGCTCTTGTGGGTCTTAGTGAATTGGTGAGAATGAAAGAAGAATGATCTTCTATTTAAAGGTAAATATAGTTTTGATAATTGCACGCTTTGGGGCTCGAAATATTACAATATAATACATTCATCTTTTCCTTTATTTTTAATTTAGTCCTGCAAGTATTATCAAACTTGCACCACCTCCCCTAATAGTACATCATGTGAATCAATAGTACATTCATGTAAAAAAATAGTTACATTATAATACCTTTATCTATACCTCTATTTTTAATTTAGTCATGCAAGTATTATCAATCTTACATCACCTCCCCTAATTGTGCATATATGTGAATCAACAGTACATACATGCGAACAAATAGTTATAAGCATGTGAATTAATAGCAATTAATTGCTCATTTATCCGATTAATTACCCGATTGGTCAATATTACCTCCAGACATCAATTATTATAGAAATAGATGTCGATTTCCACTAACACTAATAATTCCAACACAATGGAACTATCAATTTCATCTTTAATCAACACGAACTTATTCATCATTAATATTATAAATCACAATATTTAACAACCAGATCGTTCCTAGGAAAGAGGGGTTTTCCGATAAGGATTTCTCCTTATTGGCGCGCAATTAGGTGACCAAACCTCTCCTTGACATAACTTCTAGACATTATCAATATTACAAATAATAATATGAATAATTTTGTCATCTCAATTATTGATTTAATAATATAAAATATTATACAGATGATACTGTGACAATAATTGAATCAATAATATGAGAGATATGATGCAGCAATTACTGTAGCAATAATTGAGTGTAACTGAGTGACTTCTCACGTATCAATAATCAATACCGTGTGCTACTATACAACCACGCGTATTAATGTACTTTTACTACATGGTAGTTCAACAGTTTTAAAGGTACCACTTTCGCCGTTATTTTTATAAAAAGATAATCCTGTCGTTTTCTAACTATGACAATACTTCCGTTGTGGGGTCCACCAATGATTGTGCCGTCGTACGAATATTCCCTGTTAAAACGAATATTCCCTGACACAACGAATATTTTATATCAACTTGCTTTATTTGCAAAAATTTCAAATATCACCCTTAACTTTAACCTTTTATCAATTTAACAATTTACTAAATAGAATAATATTTATAGGAAAATTGAATACTTTCATTTCATAAAATTCGGGGTCTTAACATTAAAGACTTAAAGTGTAAGTGTAATAACAGTATCAGACGCTAAAGGCAAGTGTTTTAGCCCTTATTTCAGTTCAATCTGGACAAGCTTGTGATTCATGTATTCTTACGTATGAACTAATGTCTAATAAAGTCAAAGTCAATTCTTTCGGCTAGACTTATGATATGTTGGATTTCTTATAATCTATCAAAGTATTGTCAATGTTTTACCAAAATATGATGGTGTGGTTTTCAAATGAAGACTGAAATGTTTTGTCGTCAAACGACATGCATGTGAGGTTGCCACAACTTAAACGTACATACATTTAATGAATGTAGTGTTGATCAACATAGAGTACTATAGGCTGATCACCTAGACGTGCTCGTAAGCTATGTCAGACTTATGGACGTAGTGCCGGGATGTCCTTTTTCAAAGAACTTATGAAATACTCATGGTCTTAGACCGAAATTGATATTTTACTGAATATTGTTATTGTAAAACGTTTTGAAGGAAAAGAAGTGCTATTCTGAATTATCAATAGTACTTCGTAACTATTGTTCAGTTATTGAAGATATACGATTTCTATGTCTCAAGCATGTTGTTTTATTAGAATTATTATACTTGCTGAGCTAGTTAGGCTCACTCTTGCTTGAACCATATGAATGCAACCAGGATCGAACGGACCGACGGATCCGGCAAGGATAAAGGAATGTAGATTACTTATGTAATCGTATATGTTTGTAATGATAATATTTAATATTATGACAAGAACAATTGTAACGGTTATAAAGAACCTGGGGGAATGTTAATATTATTTTGAATATATATAAGACATATTCGTTCTTTTGAGACATTTCAATTGAATGTTTATGTGAACTGTAGCACCATGTAGCACCATTTGTCGGGTTGGAAGATACCACAATTTGGGGGCGTCACAACCATGGTGGCCGCCACTTTTCAATTAAACTGTTATATGAATGTATGTGTGTGGGTCAATGCACAATTATTTGGAAGTAGTGCTATGCCTCGTTTGCACCTATATACAAAGGGTTTGAATTTTGTATAAAAGTTCAGTTTTAACAAGATATAGCAATGGTGTTTTGTAAAAAGAGGTTTTTCAAACCCTTATGCTCAATAGTAATTGTGGCCTTTGATACTTCCATTTTATTATGGGTTTGGCTTAATTACTTTTATTTTCGAGATACGAAGCATCTTTGAGAAAACAAGATAAAAAGCAATGTCGAATTCCTTATGGGCATGAGAGCCATTTAAGAAAATTCAAACACTGTGAATAATTTACAAGCCATGTACAGCTAAAAATGTCCATCACGGGAATTGAATCTAGTTTCAGGATACTGAATCTGTGATCGCATGTGTGACGCCCCCAAAATAGGTATACATCACCCATTCTAAGTCACCAAATACATGGTACAGAAACAAATACAACTTCATTAATACAATTGTCTAGCAAAATACGACAACACATATACTGTGAGTTTAAATGCAAATATTGTCTAATAGACAGTATTCAAACTCAAAAGGAGTCCTCTTTACAATTATTGTCACACTATTGTATAAAATAGTGAGGACTGCTAAAACAATTGACTGGAAATATCACTCCACACCCCGACTAGTTCCCGCTATATTCTAGCATCCTGAGAAGAAAAATGAAATAAAAAGGAAAAGGGTGAGCTCAACTAGCCCAGTAAAGAATATTATGATTAAGATAATGAACAACAAATTATTGTTAGCCTACAACAAATTAGATAAAAATATAATGGACAACCAGTTTTAGATCAACAACTGCAGCAGAAACAACAATTCATTAGAAGAGTTAAGTAGAGAATGAAATGTACTATCATCTATGAATTTAAAAGTCCATCATCAATATTTTATCCCTGTAACATCAATTAATATACATCTTGAATCAAATATTTATCTTTGCACTACGGGCTAAAGATATTCATCTGTATCACCAGTTGGTCATATTCATCTCAACACCTGTTCATCTTTGCACTACGGGTCAAAGATATTCATCAAGTAATCATTCATCTTTGCACTACAGGCCAAAGATATACAGTTATATCATCATTTAGGACTGAAAATGATGAAAAATATTTTAAAAGAACGAATCTAGAGAGATAAAAGGACAAGGATTAGTGATTCGTACTTTAGATAATCCAAGTTCAAAAACGCTCCATAATAAACCATAGTGGAGTAAAATTCAAGAATGAAAATCAAAACATGGATACAATCAAAGATAGTAACCATAATAGACATCTTGGACAAAAAAGAGAAAATTTCATTTTTTTGTGAATAGTGTCGTATTCGTGAATAGTGTCGTATACGTGAATAGTGTCATATACGTGAATAGTAACCCCGACAAAAAAAGGTAGAAGTTTCACAATGAAATTCATATCAATATTTCTGCATAATGATATTGAAAGAAATAATATCATTTACGAAGAAAATAAGATCCCTCACCTCAAATGAATAGTACTTCTGACTGAAATACCGGATATAATGCTGAAAAAAACTTACACTGAATAGCAACTCTCAAAGTATCTAAATACTCACAAAATACGCTCGATAATATAGAGAGAGAAAGCTTATTATTCTAATGTGATTTTCAATTCTAACTAAGCACCCTATTTATAGGAAAATGCTTATAACACCAAAGCAGACTAAATTAATAAAATATTATTTTCTAACATTTTCAAGCACGCCACCTTTGATTAAATTTTAGCACACCACAGTGGGATCCACCAAAAAATAAAAAATTTTCACAACAACCAAAAGTGGGGCCCACCTATGTTTTAATAAAAAAATTTATTTTTAAAACTTCAATAATTCATAATAAATAGCTCTTTTATCAGAAAAATTCAAATCTCATGTCTACTCCATAGAAAATTTAATTTTCTACAGCTTTGTAGAAGAAAGTTTTTCCAAATTCCAAACAAAAAATGTCCAAAATTAACATACAGATGATTTTTAATACCTCTATTATGACAAAATACTGATAAAATACCTCAATATTAATTCCTTCATTTATATTCACATAAAAATAAATATTTTCTTATTATATAAATCAATAATTAATTATTCACAAATAATATTACAGAATCACAATTATGACAACCAGGTCGTTCCAAGGAAAAGGGGGGCTTTTCGATAAGGATTTCTCTTTACCGGCACGTAATTAGGTGACCAAATCTCTCCTTAGACAGAACTTCCTTAGACATTACCAATAATGCTATCTAATAATATGATTAAAATAATATGAATTATTGATCTGATAATAGAAAATACTGAGCAATGACAATTATTGAAACAACAACAATATAAAATATCAACGTAGCAATTATTGAATCAATAAAATAAAATATTGAATAATAATTATTGTAACAATTATTGAGTAGTGCCTTCTTACGTAAGAACCAATAATTCAAAAAAAAATACTATACAATACCGTGTGCTACTGTGCAACCACGCGTATTACTGTATTTTAACCACCGGGTATTGTAACAGTGTTAACGGTAACAATTATGTCGTTATTTATAAAAACTCAAACTTATCGTTTTCTTCATCTGACCATTTTTTGTTATGGGCCCACAAATGGCTGTGCCATCATACGAATATTCTCTGACAGCAACAATATTCCACGACCAAACGAATATTCCCGACAAAAATGAATATTTTATAACCACTAATTTATTTTATAAAATTTGCATATTTCACCCATAGGCAAAATATTATATCAAAATAACACCTTATTATTCACAATAATAATTAGAGAAAATTTAATTTTATTTATAAAAAGTTGGGGTCTTACAATATGATTCCTAGGCTCACATGATGTAGCAATTTGTATAAAAGTTATAAACAGTATATATATATATATATATATATATATATATATATATATATATATATATATATATACATACATACTTGATCAACCACCACGAAGCACCTCCATGGGGGATCGGAAATGTAAATATATAAAAACGATAAATATATATATAGAGACATGATCAACCACCACGAAGCACCTCCATGGGGGATCAGAAATATATATAGGTCCGTAGTTTGAGCAGCTTTAACTTTATCGATTAAAGTCAGTTCTACTCGTATATTTGATATCATCACGTGGGTCCCTAGAGTCTTTTACTCTATCTCCATCCTTTGCAAGTCATACAAAATGGGCTTTTGCAATTACAATATCGCACTTATACCCGCATATGATCTTCTACTCAATGCGTCAGCTACTATGTTCGCTTTTCCAGGACGGTATTAGATGGTATGATCATAATCTTTCAACAGCTCAAGCCAACGTCATTGCCGCATGTTGAGTTCCTTTTGGGTGAAGAAATATTTAAGGCTCTTATGATCCGTATAAATCTCCACTTTCTCCCCATACAGGTAGTGTCTCCAGATCTTCAACGCTAAAACGACTGATGCCAACTCCAGATCATGAGTAAGATAATTCCTCTCATATTCTTTGAGTTGTCGCGAGGCATAGGCTATGACTTTTCCATATTACATGAGAACACATCCTAACCCTTTGCCTGAAGTATCGCTGTGACGCCCCCAAAATAGGTATACATCATCCATTCTGAGTCGTCAAATACATGGTACTGAATACAAATACAAACTTAATTATACAATATGAGCTGTGAGTTTTAATACAAATATTATCTTATAAACAGTATTCAAATTCAAAATAAGTCCTCATTACATTTATTGTCACACTATTTCACAGAATAGTGAGGACTACTAATGCTACCATCTGGACCGTCACTCCGTTCCCCGACTAGTCCTAGCTATATTCTCATTTTTTGAAGAGGACAATAAAAGCAAATGGTGAGCTCAACTAGCCCAGTAAGAAATATTATGACTAAGATAATGCATAATAAATTATCGTTAGCCTTTAACAGTGTTAAACTGATAAAATATAATAAACATCAAGTTTAACTGAAGTGGAACAAGCAATCCATTAGAAGAGTCAAGTAGAGCATGATATCTACTATCTTCTATAATTTAAAAAAGTTTATCAAAAGTTTTTTCGTTGAGACTCAACTTAATAAATAATCCACATCATCGAATCACCCCTGCACTACGGCCAAGGATATTCATTAGTATTACGGCCATAAATTATCCATGCACTACGGGCCAAGGATATTCGTGTTTTCATCAATGGCCATGATCATGCCAACAACTGTCCATCAATGCATTACGGGCCAATGAGGGCTTTTACTAAATTATTTGTAACATTATGGTCATGATTATACCGAATAATCCCTGGTCATAATCATACCAAGTCCATCTATGCACTATGGCCACATATGACTTTCATCATAATATAAATATGAGGATGATGAAAAAGATATAAGAATTCAATTAAATGAAAGCAAAGGATAAATTTTTAAAGATTTATAATTTAATTTATCCAGAATTCAATAATGTCCAAATTATCAACATAATACTGCTTTACGGAGTAAAATTTAAGAATAATATTGTACCAAAAATAATTTGAACCAAAAACGAATCAATTTTTATCATGAATAGTACCCCGGGTGAATAGTACTCGAGCGAATAGTATCCTATAAATAGTAATTTGGGAATAGTACCTTGTGAATAGTACTCCGACATGAAAAAGTTAAAACTTGTCAAGAATGTTCATAATAATATTTTCATAAAAAGATACTAGATGAAACGCAAAATTTAAGGATATTCTACTAATTTCATGGAGTGTAGAAGCCAAAACTTAACAAAATAAGTATAGAATTCAAAATCTGAAATAAAATAATATTACTTACATACTATAGAGTATGGAAGAAAATATTATTTTATACGAATACTGAATAAAAATAATATCCCTTACCTTGAAAAGAAGAGTATTCTAACTTGTATAGCGAGGATTTTCTTGAAGAAAACTTTCACTATTTTCTACGCTCAAAGCTTTCTAAAACTCGAAAGAAATACGCTCAATATTATAGAAGAAGAATTCTCTAATTTTGGTGTGATTTTTAATTTTAACTAAGCATCCTATTTATAGGAGAATGGAAGGGATACTATTTGAAAAAAATTCACGGGTGAGCAGTGCTATTTTTCAGGGGCGCCAACTTCTGATATCACATAACTTACTGTGCATTGCATAGTAAAATACTATGCAAATAAAATATAATATATTCTATTATTTCATAAAAAACAAAACTTATTATATATATATATATATATATATATATATATATATATATATATATATATATATATATATATATATAATTATTACTCCTTCCTGTGAACAAACAATTCCCCCCAATCAGTTTTTCTTTCGTGGGCCCCACATTTGGCCCCACCTTTATTATATTAAATAATTTTCTACCGATTATTTAAAAAATGGTAAATGAGAGTCCAAATAATACGCCAATATTTATAACAAATACTTCATAAAAATCTCATCAATATTTTTAACAACATTTATTCATCATTATTATTATTCGTAATATTTTATAACCAGATCGTTTCCAGGAAATAGGGGCTTTCCAATAAGAATTTCTCGCTATTAGCGAGCAATTAGGTGACTAAACCTGTCCTCGATAGAACTTTCTAGACATCGTCAATATTGTAAATAATGATATGAATAATTGCATCGTCTCAATTATTGATTTAATAATATATAATATATCTACAATAATTGAATCAAATAACATGGGATACTATGCATCAATTACTGTAGCAATAATTGAACAAAACTGAGTGACTTCTCACGTAAGCATCAATAATCAATATCGTGTGCTACTATGCAACCAAGCATCAATTTCTGTCGTTTTCTCATTCCGATAATAATTCCGCTGTGGGGTCCACCAATGATTATGTCGTCGTATGAATATTCCTTGTTAAAATGAATATTCTCCGACTAATCAAATATTTTATGACAACATGCATACTTTTCAAAATTTGTAAATATTATCCACAACTATAATATTATATCAAATTCACTCCTTAATATTCAAAAAATAATTTTTATAGAAAATTCATCTTTATTCATAAAAGTTGGGGTCTTACAACCTCCCCTTCTTATGAAATTTCGCCCTCGAAATTAGGGTACGTACCTGATATGTCGAAGAGGTGAGGATACCTTGATATCATCTCAGATTCTAACTCCCAGGTCATTTCCTCAACATCGTGGTTTCTCCACAAAACTTTGACTTGAGGTATAACCTTGGAGCGTGGAATATGTTCCTTCTTATCCAAGATTTTAACAGAAACCTCTTCATACGTTAAATCTTCTACTATTTCATCCGGTTTTAACTCAATAATGTTGTTCGGGTCTTCCACATATTTACGTAACATGGATATGTGAAAAATGTTATGAACACGAGACATACTTGGCGGTAAGGCGAGTCTATAGGCCTTAGTTCCTACTCAGTTAAGGATTTTAAATGGACCAATGAATCGAGGATTGAGTTTTCCTCTCTTTCTAAATCTCGTAACTCCCTTCCATGGAGCAACACGTAACAACACATGCTCTCCAACATCGAATTTCACGTCCTTCTGATGAAGATCAACATAACTCTTTTGACGACCTTGTGAGGTTTTTATACGTTGTCGGATCATTTGAATCTTTTCCGTAGTCATGCGTACTAATTCTGGTCCCAACAACGTTGCTTCACCCACCTCATCCCATCATACTGGAGAACGACACTTTCTTCCATACAACGCCTCAAATGGAGCCATGCCGATACTTGCTTGATAACTATTATTGTAGGAAAATTCTACCAATGGCAAGAACTTGTCCCAACTTCCTTTGAAGTCAAGGATACTGAGTCTTAATAGATCCTAAAGAGTTTGAATAGTCCTCTCTGACTGTTCGTCCGTTTGAGAGTGATATGCCGAACTAAATCGTAAGTTCGTGCCCATAGCTTTTTGCAAACTAACCCAAAATAGTGAAGTGAATCTTGGGTCTCGATCAGAAACTATGGATACTGGTATACCATGCAGTCTTATAATCTCGTTTATATACATATGAGCAAGACGTTCAAGTGAATAAGTTTCCTGCATAGGTAAGAAATGAGCAGACTTGGTCAATCTATCAACAATGACCCAAATTGCATCTATGCCTTGAGAAACCTAGGGAAGACCAATAACAAAATCCTTGGTAATGTGCTCCCACTTCCATTCTAGAATTTTAAGTGGTTGCAATGGACCTTTTTGACACTTGATGCTCCGCCTTGACACGTTGACAAGTTAAACACCTTGAGATAAACTTCGCGACCTCTCTCTTCATATTGCTCCACCAAAATGTATGTCGAAGATCACGATACATTTTGGTACTCCTAGGATGGATTGTAAACGGTGTGCTGTGCGCCTCCATCATGATTTTATACTTTAAATCAGGGTCGTTAGAAACACAAAGTCTAGAGTTGACTCTAAGTATTCCTTCTTCATCGATTCTTGCTTTCGGGATAGCACCTTCTTGCACTTTCTTCCTCATAAGCATCAGCTCCAGGTCTGTAGCCTGAGCAGCTTTAACTTTATTGATTAAAGTCGGTTCAACTCATATATTTTCCATCATCACGTGGGTTCCTGGAGTCTTTAACTCTATCTCCATCCTTTGGAAGTCATATAAAATGGGCCTTTGTGTTGATAATATCGCACTCGTACTCGCATATGATATTCTACTCAATTCGTCAGCTACTACGTTCGCTTTTTCAAGATGATATTGAATAGTATGATCATAATCTTTCAACAGTTCGAGCCAACATCATTGCCGCATGTTGAGTTCCTTTTGAGTGAAGAAATATTTGAGGCTTTTATGATCCATATAGATCTCCACTTTTTCCCCATACAGGTAATGCCTCCAAATTTTAATTGCGAAGACAACACCTGCTAACTCTAGATCACGAGTAGGATAATTTCTCTCATATTCTTTAAGTTGTCGAGAGGCATATGCTATGCCTTTTCCATGTTGCATGAGAACACATCCTAACCCTTTACCCGAAGCATCACTATAGATGACAAATCCCTCCGAGCCAGATGGTATTGTCAGAACAGGTGCTGAAATGAGTCTCCTCTTAAGTTCTTGAAAACTCTTCTCACATTCCTCGCTCCAACCGAATTTTGTATCTTTTCGAGTCAGCTGAGTTAATGGAGTAGCGATTCGAGAAAACCCTTCTACGAATCTCCGATAATAACCAGCTAAGTCGAGAAAGCTACGTACTTCAGCGACTGATTTACGTTGTTCCCAGCTTTGTATTGCTTCAATCTTTGCCGGGTCAACAGATATTCTATGACTTGATACTACGTGCCCAAGGAATGCTACTTCCTCAAGCCAGAACTCGCATTTCTTCAACTTGGCATAAAGCTTGTTTTCACGAAGCTTTTGGAGTATCAGCCTCAAGTGTTGCTCATGATCTTCACGGCTTTTGGAGTAAATGAGGATGTCATCAATAAAGACGACTATAAAGTGATACAAATATTCCTTGAATACTCGGTTTATCATATCCATGAAGGTAGCAGGAGCATTAGTCAATCCAAAGGACATGACTAGGAATTTGTAATAACCGTACCGAGTTCTGAAAGTAGTCTTTGGAATGTCAGCAGTTTTAATCTTTAATTGATGATATCTGGTACGAAGATCGATCTTTGAAAAGAATTTGGCGCCTTCCAACTGGTCAAACAGGTCATCAATACGAGGCAACGGGTACCTATTTTTGATAGTGACATGGGTACCTATTTTTGATAGTGACATGATTTAACTCCCGATAATCAATATAAAGTCGCATACTCCCATCTTTCTTCTTCACGAATAGAACAGGAGCACCCCAAGGAGATGTACTAGGATGAATGAAACCGATGTCTAATAATTCCCGTAGTTGGGTCTTTATCTGCAGAAGTTCAATAGGAGCCATTCGATATGGGGCTTTGGAAATGGGTTTTGTACCGGGTTCAAGGTCGATATAAAATTTAATTTCACGCTCTAGGGGTAGGCTAGGAAGTTCTTCAGGGAATACGTCAGGAAATTTATTAATAATAGATATATCATTCAAAACTGACGTATTTTTGTTTAAATCTGTGACATGTGCTAAGAAAGCTTGACATCCGTTTTTCAATAAATGAATAACTTTATGGCTTGAGATGACAATGATTGATTTTAATGGTTTAGTTGCTAGAATTTGCATAATAGGTTGGTTAGGAATATGAAAGCTAACAACTTTACAAAAATAATCAATTTTTGCATGATGAATAGTTAACCAATCAATCCCTAGAATTACGACAAATGTAAGTATTTTCAATGAAATAAGATTGACAGGTAATGTGAGGGTATCGATTTGAACCAAACAAGACTTATAAATAGTGGATGTCATGAAGGTTTCTCCCAACAGAGTTTCAACAGATAAGTCAAAGTCTAATTTCTCCGGAGTCAAATTTAAACGTTGAGCGCAAGTAGGAGAAATAAAAGAATGGGTGGAACCGGTATCAAATAAGGTATATACTTTACTAGAGTTTATAATAAGCTTACCCGTGATGACCTTGTTCGGGTTCCTTGCTTTCTGGGAAGTCACAACAAACGCTCTCCCCTGAACTACTGATTTTTACTTGTATGGGACGGCATTTGGTGTCACCGTTCCAACTGAATTTGGCTTTACTGTATGAAAAAATCGAGCTAGGTGACCTTCTCTTCCATAACTGTAACACGTTTTGGACTGCTGCGCACAGTTTGGACTAATGTGTCTCTCCCCTCTGCATTTGAAACATACGATCGGTGGCCATTCTCCTTCTTTAACAATGGGTGCTGGTGCTGACGTCTTTCCATCATTGTTGAATCTCTTCTTCTTGAAATGTCCACTTTTACTATCTTGGCCATGATTACCACTGAAGTGGTTACCATTTCTGGCATGTTGATTCCCTCCATGTTTGTTGTCACCGCTTTGATGACTGTTACCACTAGTATTATCATTTTACCGATTGCTCTCTCTTGGTAGGGTTGACTCGTTATCGCGCTTCAATAACTAAGCCCTATTTACAACATTTGAATACAAACACAATTTGTGAGAAATTAGATATTGACATATTTCGGGTTTCAAACCACTTAGAAATATCCGCGTCATTCTCTCCTCATTATCAACCAAGTGGGACGTAAACCAGGACAACTCGACAAACTTAGCTTCGTACTGCGACACGGTCATATTGTTCTGCTCCAGCTTGATGAACTCTACCTCCTTCATGTGACGAATACTTTCGGTAAAGTACTTATCGTTGAATAGTTCTTGAAACTTCTCCCAAGACATCTTCAGTGCGGCAAGTTGAGTACGCTTTATCGATTCCCACCAGTAATCTGCCTTTCCTCGCAACATAAAGGTGGCAAAGGGAACATTTTTCTCCTCGGAGCATCCAAAGACATTAAATATCTTGGGGATCTGCTTTATCCACGTCTCCACCTTAAGTGGTTTTGGCTCTCTAATAAACTCCAGTGGTCCCAGCTCCTTGAACTGTTTAGCGGTGACCGTTCGAGAGTTGCCAGTATTTCCACCTGTATTTTGAACAGGAGTTGCTCTAGCCTAATGTTGCATGTGACACCCCCAAATCTGAGTAGCTCATTCCCCTAAGACTTGGTGTTCACTTTCCATACATTCATACTATCTACCCAAATAAAATAACATTTAAACCATAATTCCTCCCTACAAAAGGGTTACATCATTAAATCCAAAATATCCCAGGTTTTCTAACCTTAACATCAATCAAGTGCGAAAATAAAATAATTACATCACATTATTAAATATAAAGTCTATTAACATAAAAGTCATTAAATTACAAGTTTTCATCACTTGTACATTTTTCCCTTTCCTTTGCTAGTTGTAGGGTCATCGACCTTCTCAACTTTAGCTGCAATGAGTGTATATATGCAAGAGTGAGCAAACAAAGCTCCCTTGAATAATAATAAATAAACATCGTATCAACTGCCAAATGAATAGGCTCAATAGAAATGAATAATGTACTTCATCAATAATAATCAGGAACAAAACTTGAAATATATAACAGAGGGTCAAAAGACCACGAACTATGTCCATAGTTATAAGTAATCTTTCAACTTAAACTTTAACAGTCGTAAGACTATAAGGACTCCTCATACTTAGGGGGATCAACCCTTTGTACATTGTATTTTGCACAAACATTTTAACGCTATGCGTAAGTTATCCCCTATAATAGGGTTGTTCATCTTAGCATTTAGAATACGAGTCCGCACCAAAGTAAGTTTGGTTTGGATAAGTTTTAAGGTAATTTAGAGTTTACGAACATCAACTAAGGATTAGTTGAATAAAACTGTAATAACATTATGCTATGGAATAATTCATAAGTGAATCAACATTGTGTATTAAGGTCATGCTTTAAGAATAATCTAAGAGCATAAGTATTGAATAATGTAACATACCTTGCTTGAACAATGTTAAGCTAAGGTTAAATCCTTATTTAGAGTTGAATCTTAAGCATGCATAACAAATAGTAAGTTGAATGATAAAACTTGTTCAAGATTAGTGTGTTAGAATGTAAAAATTTGTAGGCTAAATAACAAGTTAAAGATTGGCTCAATATCAAGAGATAAGGTTTAAGAGCTTGCACGATATAATTAGGGTTAAGAAACTTGCACAAAGAAAGCTTAGAGTTAGAAAAACTTGCTCAAAGATTGAATACATACTTGCATAATTATAAAAGTAGAGTTAGAGAACTTGCCTCGTGCGTAGGTTAAACAATCACTACTCACGTTCATCACAAGTCCTACACATACCATATGTATTGACAATACACATTAGTTACACTAATATTAGCTTCATATAGCTCACTAACATCACATCTTTTCATAAACATCACTATTTAGCTTTATTACAACTACTTAAGTGATCATGTCATTGCACCACATACACATTAACAACTTGATACAACATCATATTACATGCCCAACATGTTATCATTACGTTATACTAATACACAAAGGATTGCACTTGCATCCGCGCATTCCGACGCCCTCCGATTGCCTCCAAATACACAATAATCCTAAAGGTATCTATTTTGACCCTTCATAACGATTTCAAATTGAAAAACTTAAAGAATAAAAGTTATAGATTCGTCATCGTTCCGAATCATCTTGAATCGCATCAATCGGAGTTTGTATGAAAACGTTATGCTTATTTTAGTAAACAATGTCCAGTAAATTTTTTTTAAAAAATTTTGGCTTGGCAGAATACGCCCCCCCTCTGGGGCGGGGGTTTTTGCACTGGGGGGGCCCACCGGGACAGTGGTCCCTGCTGTGATTTTGCGATTTCACCTCTAGAACACTACGAAAAGCCAAATTAGGCCTCCAAACTCCTTTCTAACATTCATACCAACCTACCCAAGGTGTAATAGGTTTACAGAAACATAATCTAATATTTTCTAACGCGTTTCTAGCAATCTAAAAAATATAAACATTCAAATCACAACCATAAATTTTCACTAGTTTTGCTAAAACTTCACTTTTTGAAAGTTTAAGTGAAAAATCATCACTGTGATTTTGTCTTCAATCAAAACAGTTAATTCAACATACCATGCTTATGTTTATTCATCCTCTTTCGAATTCAATAGTCAATATATATATTAAACAACTAATCAAACCTCACTTTTACTTGAAACTAAGCCATAATAATATATATTCATATCAATTCACTGTAATATGGTTTTATTCACAAATAACTACATAACATGAATTAATTCATCTATAAACTTATGCAAACAACTTTTTAATCACCAATTTATCATATAAAACTATATATAACAAATAATTCATCCTCTACAAAGGTTTTAAAGAGTATTTTGGAAGAGAATAAAACTATAACTTTTAAAAATAAAAGGGTAAGATGATACCTTAGTTTTAGAAGATGATGGCTATTTTTTGAAAGCTTTCTTTTTCCCAATTTCTCTCTCAAATTCTCTAGCCTTCGCCCAACTCTCTCTCAATTTTCTTTCTCTACAAATTTTCTTCTCTTCTTTGTCTTCTTCTAAGTTCTTCTTATCGAACTCTAACTTACGTACTAACACATATAACGTATATGATATAATACATAATAATTGTATAATATAAATATATCTATTAACTGACATCAGTTTTTTTATAAAAAAAACTCAAAAGCTATATGGCTTGTTTGGTTAACTAACTAAAAATTAACCCATTAAATCTTACACCTTGTTTGGTAAAACAGATTTAAATTAAAAGACTTAACATTCATTAGGCCTTGTTTGGCAAAACTGAATTAAACTCCTTTAATTTATTTTAATAACTCCTTTATAGTAATGTTATTTGTCGCACTTTTATTTAATTAAATTTTAAATAATCAATTTAATTAATTCTAATAATAATTTATTAAATTACTTTAACACATAAATCAATACAACACAATTATAATTTTTTTATAATTATAATTTTATTTAATCAACTAACACATCATTTTAATTTCAAATTCAAATTAAAATATAATAATTCATTTAATCATTATAAACTCTCTAACTTAATTATTAAATTAAATTAAAATATTATCTCATAACAATTAATTTTCTTAACTCCTTAATTAGTTATTTAACAAATAATTAACCAATCAAATCAACTCAAATTAAATATATCTTCAACAATAAATACATCCATTAAATATTTATGTAATTCAATAAATATTTAAAATTATAATTTAAAATTCTGGATTGTTACATCATTTTCTCCTTATAAGGATTCTGTCCCTAGAATCACAACTCAAACAAATCATTCGTCACATTCTTCCCTACTTACGAAGATTCTATCCACAGAATCGAAGACACAGATTAAACAAATAACTCAGAGTAATCTTTCATCATTTTATCTTCGAGTTCCCACGTAGCTTCTTCAGCATTGTGATTCCTCCATATTACTTTCACGTAAGGTATTACTTTGTTCCTGAGCACCTGTTCTTTTTTGTCAAATATCTGGATAGGAATCTCTTCATAGGAAAAGTCTTTATCAAACTGCAATGGTTCGTACTCGATCACGTGCTTGTAATCGGGTTTATACGGTCGTAACACCGAAACATGAAAAACATTGTGAACGTTTTCTAACTCTGGAGGTAGAGCTACCTCGTAAGCCACTTCTCCTACTCTTCGCATCACTTGAAAGGATCCAATAAACCTCAGGACTTAGCTTTTCCTTTTTACCGAAATGAATTTTCGCCTTCCAAGGAGAAACTTTTAAGAGCACGAAATTTCCTACGTCGAATGCACGATCTTGTCTGTGTTAATCAGCATACTTCTTTTGTCTATCTTGAGTAACTACCAATCTTGTCCTGATGAGTTTGACAACCTCAGCAGTTTGTTGTACCGGTTCTGGTCCTAACAGTTGACGTTCACTAACTTCATCCCAACATAGTGGGGTTCTGCACTTCCTGTCGTATAATGCTTCGTAAGGCGGCATACCGATGCTTGTGTGGTAACTGTTATTGTAGGCAAATTCCACCAATGGTAAATGTGCATCCCAGCTCCCTTTAAAATTCATGATGCATGCTCTCAGCATATCTTCCAACGTTTGGATTGTTCGTTCGCTTTGGCCATCTGTTTGCGGATGATATGTCATACTCATTCTCAACTGTGTTCTCATGCATTCTTGTAGTTTCTTCCAGAAGTTTGATGTGAACCTCGGATCTCTATCTGATACAATTGACACTGGAACTCCATGTCTCAAAACGATTTCTTTAACTTACAACTTTGCTAACTGATCAAGATTGAATCTAATCTTTATTGGCAAAAAATGTGTTGATTTCGTCAGTCTGTCCACTATCACCCAAATCGCATTGTATCCTCTCTGAGTAGTTGGAAGACCCACCACAAAATCCATTATGATGTGTTCCCACTTCCATTCCGGTATTTCCAACAGTTGAAGTAATCCGCTTGGTCGTTGATGCTTGGCCTTGACTCTTTGACATGTCAAGCATTTCGCAACACATTCTGTAACATCTCTTTTCCTGTTTGGCCACCAAAAGTGTCGTCGCAAATATTGATACATCTTCGTAATATAAATATATCTATTAACTGACATCAGTTTTTTTTTAAAAAAAAACTCAAAAGCTATAAGGCTTGTTTGGTTAACTAACTAAAAATTAACTCATTAAATCTTACACCTTGTTTAGTAAAACAGATTTAAATTAAAGACTTAACATTCATTAGGCCTTGTTTAGCAAAACTGAATTAAACTCCTTTAATTTATTTTAATAACTCCTTTATAGTAAGGTTATTTGTCACACTTTTATTTAATTAAATTTTAAAAAATCAATTTATTTAATTCTAATAATAATTTATCAAATTACTTTAACACATAAATTAATACAACATAATTATAATTTTCTTTACAATTATAATTTTATTTAATCAATTAACACATCATTTTAATTATAAATTCAAATTAAAATATAATAATTTATTTAATAATTATAAACTCTCTAACTTAATTATTAAATTAAATTAAAATATTATCTCATAACAATTAATTTTCTTAACTCTTTAATTATTTATTTAACAAATAATTAACCAATCAAATCAAATCAAATTAAATATATCTTCAACAATAAACACATCCATTAAATATTTATATAATTCAATAAATATTTAAAATTACAATTTAAAATTCTGGATTGTTACATCATTCCCTCCTTATAAGGATTCTGTCCCCATAATCACAACTCAAACAAATCATTCGTCACATTCTTCCCTACTTACAAAGATTCTGTCCCCAGAATCGAAGACACAGATTAAACAAATAACTCAGGGCAATCTTTCATCATTTTATCTTCAAGTTTCCACGTAGCTTCTTCAGCATTGTGATTCCTCTATATTACGTTCACGTAAGGTATTACTTTATTCATGAGCACTTGTTCTTTTCTGTCAACTATCTGGATAGGAATCTCTTCATAGGACAACTCTTTATCAAACTGCAATGGTTCGTACTCGATCACGTGCTTGTAATAGGGTTTATACGGTCGTAACACCGAAATATAAAAAACAATGTGAACGTTTTCCAACTCTGCAGGTAGAGCTACCTCGTAAGCCACTTCTCCTACTGTTCGCAACACTTCAAAGGGTCTAATAAATCTCGGGCTTAGCTTTTCCTTTTTACCGAAATGAATTTTCCCCTTCCAAGGAGAAACTTTTAAGAACACGAAATTTCCTACGTCGAATGCACGATCTTGTCTGTGTTGATCAGTATACTTCTTCTGTCTGTCCTGAGCAGCTACCAATCTTGTCCTGATGAGTTTGACAACCTCAGCAGTTTGTTGTACCAGTTATGGTCCTAATAGTTGACGTTCACCGACTTCATCCTAGCATAATAGGGTTCCGCACTTCGTATCGTACAATGCTTCGTAAGGCGGCATACCGATGCTAGCATGGTAACTTTTATTGTAGCCAAATTCCACCAATGGTAAATGTTCATCCCAGCTCCCTTTGAAATCCATGATGCATGCTCTCAGTATCTGGATTATTCATTCGCTTTGGCCATCTGTTTGAGGATGATATGCCGTACTCATTCTCAACTGTGTTCCCATGCATTCTTGTAGTTTCTTCTAGAAGTTTGATTTGAACCTCAGATCTCTATCTGAAACAATTGATAGTGGAACTCCATGTCTCGAAACGATTTCTTTAACGTACAACTTTGCTAACTGATCAAGATTGAATCTAATCTTTATTAGCAAAAAGTGTGTTGATTTCGTCAGTCTGTCCACTATAACCCAAATCGCATTGTATCCTCTCTGAGTAGTTGGAAGACCCACCACAAAATCCATTATGATGTGTTCCCACTTCCATTCCGGTATTTCCAACAGTTGAAGTAATCTGCTTGGTCGTTGATGCTTGGCCTTAACTCTTTCACATGTCAAGCATTTCACAGCACATTCTGTAACATCTCTTTTCATATTTGGCAACCAAAAGTGTCGTCGTAAATCTTAATACATCTTCGTACTTCTGGGGTGTATCGAATATCTTGAGTTATGAGTTTTGGTCAAGATTTCTTGTTTAATCTCCGGTACTGCTGGAACCCAAATTCTTCCCTCGAACCTCAGTAACCCTTCGGTATCGATCTTGTATTTTACATCATTACCCTCAACCACTTTCTTTTTGATCTTTCCATATTCTTCATCTTGTAGTTGAGAATTCTTAACTTTGTCCACCAAAGTTGGACTAGCTTCCATCTGGTATAATTTTTCAGCGGATTCTTTTGGAAATTTGATTTCCAGCTCCATCCTTGCCATTTCTGAAATGAGCTCCTCCTGGTTGGTTAACAACATCAACTTCTCCCGACCTTTCCTGCTTAAAGCATTTGCAACCACATTTGCTTTGCCTGGATGATAAAAGATCTCACAATCGTAATCTTTTATCAATTCCATCCATCTTCTTTGTCGCATGTTCAGGTCCTTTTGAGTGAAAATATACTTCAAACTCTTATGGTCTGTATATATCTCACATTTCTCTCTATAGAGATAGTGTCTCCATATCTTCAGAGCAAATACGACTGTAGCCAACTCTAAATCATGAGTCGGATACCCTTTCTTATAATCCTTCAGTTGCCTTGATGCATATGCAATAACCTTGTCGTTCTGCATAAGGACGCATCCCAATCCTTTGTGTGAGGCATCACTATACACCACAAAATTTTTTGTATTATCTGGTAATGACAACACCTGCCACACTTAACTTCTTTTTCAAGTCTTGAAAACTTTCTTCACACTTCTTCATCCAAACAAATTTTGCAGTTTTCCTTGTCAAATTTGTTAACGGAGTGATAATCTTGGAAAAATCCTGGATAAACCGTCTATAATAACCGCCCAGTCCCAAGAAACTCCTCACCTCTGAAGGTGTTCTTGGTTGTTCTCAATTGATTACAGCTTCAACTTTTGATGAATCCATTGAAATAAAATTTTTGTCAATCACATGCCCAAGAAATTATACACGTTTTAGTCAAAATTCACATTTTCAGAATTCCGCGTATAACTTTTCTTTTCTTAGCGTCTCTAGCATCAGACGCAAGTGTTCCACTTGTTCTTCTTGAGATTTGGAGTACACCAAAATATCATCGATAAATACCACCACAAACTTGTCTAGGAATGGTTTAAACACCCTGTTCATCAAATCCATGAACGCTGCAGGGGCATTTGTCAAACCAAAATACATCACTAGAAACTCGTAATGTCCATACCGAGTTCTGAATGCCGTCTTTAGTACATCCCCCTTCTTTACTTTCAGTTGGTGATACCCACTTCTCAAATCTATTTTTGAGAAATATCTAGCACCCTTCAATTGATCAAACAAGTCATCTATTCTTGGCAACGGATACTTGTTTTTAATAGTGACTTTGTTTAATTCCCTATAATTAATGCAAAGACCCATTGACCCATCCATATTCTTTACGAATAACACCGGCGCTCCCCACGGTGACACACTCGACTGAATGTATTTCTTGTCTAATAACTCCTGCAACTGTACCATCAGTTCCTTCATCTCTACCGGAACCATTATGTACGGGGCCTTCGATATCAGTGCTGTTCTTGGTGCTAAATCGATCATGAACTCAATTTCTCTGTCCTGGCAAATCCTCCAGATACACATCTACGAATTCCTTGACCACTGGTATCTCTTCCAATTTCACTCCTTTCTTCTGAGTATCGACTATGTAAGCTAAATAACCCACACAGCCTTGACTCAACAACTTCTTGGCCTGCATAATCGTCAGACATTTCATTTGTCTAGGCGATTTGCTACCATAGAAAACTACCATTGACGGAGTCATAAGGTTTTCAAATTTCTTTTGGTAATCAATTATCGCTCCATCATTGAACAACCAATCCATTCCCAAAATAACATCAAACTCTCCAAGTCTAATTGGAATTAAATCTACCATCATGATATTCCCCTTAATATTCACCCTACAATTCTTATATACAAACCTAACATGAATTACTTCCTTATTCTCAATTTCTATGTTTAAAGGGAAATTCAATTCTTCACTAGGCAATCCTAACCTCTTAGCAAATTCATCAGATATAAACGAGCAAGTAGCACCCGAATCAAATAATACATAAGCATTAATATCATTGATTGAGATAATACCTGACACAACATCCTTTGATTGCACATCATCTTGCACAGTCGTGTTGAAGGTTCTTGCTGTGGGTTTGTTTGATGCTGTTGGCCCAGCAATGGCCCATGTACCTCCACTGCTACCTCCCTTTCTTTCTGTGTCTCTCTAGCCTTCTTCTTAGGGCACTCACGAGCAAAGTGATCCTTGGACCCCCACGTGAAGCAAACGTTCTTCTTGGGTTGATTGCAATTTGGGGCGATATGACCCTCCTGGCTATAGTTAAAGCATACACGTTTCCCCATTAAATATACACCATTGTGAAACTTCTCTCATATAGCACATGCTTCGAACTTCTTCTTCTGTTGGTTACCTTACTGGTTTCCAACACCCACATTTCCATTCCATTTTCTCTTCAGATTGTTGTTGTCGTTTCCACTACTACCACCACCATTCTTAATCTCCACTTCATTCTTCTTCTTTTTCTATTCTTGATTGAACTTTGTTACAGCCTCGCCTCTACCTTCAGCTAGAATTTCCTTCTCCATTACCGCTGCAAATATCTTCAGTTGGAATAGGGAGACCCTACTGTACAACCAGGGCTTCAGTCCCTGCTCAAACCTCTTCGCCTTGCTTTCGTCTGTGCTGACTTGATATGGCGCAAACCTCGCCAACTTGTTGAATTTTGTGGCATACTCAGACACCGTCATCGTTCCCTGCTTCAGTTCTAAAAACTGAACCTCTAGTTGACTCTTTGAACTCTCTGGGAAATAAGTGTCGAAGAATATCTCCTTAAACCTACCCTAGGTCATCACCCCTTGTCCTTCCTGGGTTTTATTGGCCTGCCACCAATAACTAGCTTCTGTTTTTAACATAAATGTTGCAAAAATAGTCTTCTGATCTTCCCCTACTCTCGCAACATCGAATACTTTCTCTATCTCCATGATCTAGGTCTGTGCCTCCACTGAATTCATGGACCCACGGAATTCTGGTGGTCCAACTACCTTGAACTCCTTAAAAGTTGTACCTTAATTCTGAGGTTGATTCTGCAATGTACCCATCAGTAACGTCACTAGCAGTTGAACTGAGTTAGCTTCAGAATTGTTATTGTTGGTAGATCCCTCAGGGGTCCTCAGTCGTGGTTGATATCTTGGAGGCATTTTTTGTTAAAATATACTCATTAGATTATTACTCAACTCCTTTAAGAAATTTGCACTTAACTTGCATCCCATAAAAGAAATCATCACATAACACATAACACTTTGAATAAAATAAAATAATAACTTTTATTCATTCACAATCTTTCTAAAAACATAAGAACAATAACATTACTGCTATTTATATTACTTTCCTGAACTGCTAAAGTTACAGGATAATATCATCATCATATCTCATAGGTTACATAACACTTGGGATTTACATATTATTTATCATATTATTACTCGTATATCAGGTATATTCACTACGATGTCCTACTAAGATACTGTGTAGCCTTTTGACGCTCTTCCTCCATAATCCAGAACATTGTTCTACAATTTAATATGAACGATGGCAGCGTCTCGAACTAAATCGGATAACCCATAACTCGTTCTTGAGCTCGATTAATCACGGTGTTGAATATGTTATTCATCTCCTCCATCTTCATCCTCTTTGCTTGTGCGTCTCTTGTTGCTATCCTAGCTCGTTGAAAAGCTTCCTCGTACGCATCTTCGGCTCTTACCCTCTTAGTAGATTCTTCCTGCAGCTTGTTCTCCAGTTCTGCGATCTCCTCGATCAGTTGTTCCTTCTCTCCTTCAGTGTGGACAAGCTTCTCTTTGACATTATTTAGACGTTACTCTCGATCTCGGATCTCATCGTCCTTCTGTGCCATTGAGATCTGTTGCTCAGCTACTATCTCCTCCAACTCCTCGATGGTATCCTAAAGTTCCACATTGCGGTCGTAGACTTCATCGTACATACAAGTAGCTACGAGTTCAGTGGAATCTCTTCTTCTTCGTCCTCGTCCTTGTCATCCTTATTTGACTGTGGCAGCTCAACGAGATCCTCCTCATCCTTTTCCACATCATCATCCTCATCAGGTACACCCTCCTACTCAACTACTGTGACCAACGGGGCTGACTCCCGTGGAAGTAGTTGTTTTCAAACCACCTGAATGTCACGAGGCTCCTCCTTTCTAGGCCTCTGAGGTCCTTCCTCCCTTGCCTGGCTGGATTCTCCTACATTAGTCATCCTAACAACAAAATTTTTAAGCTTTAATTATTACTTGTTACTACTCGACACTCACGAGCACATAATTTGAAATCACATAAGCACATAAGTGTTTTTATTACTTTTCTCTTAAACTCGATAAGAGTTTATCACCACTATCTTTTCAAAGGTTACTTCCTAAGGCTTTTTCCCACCAAAGGTTCATAACCTAAAGCTCTGATACCAACTTGTGACACCCCCAAATCTGGGTACTTCATTCCCCTAAGACTTGGTGTTCACTTTTCATACATTCATACTATCTACCCAAATAAAATAACATTTAAACCATAATTCCTCTCTACAAAAAGGTTACATCATTAAATCCAAAATATCACAGGTTGTCTAACCTTAACATTAATCAAGTGCAAAAATAAAATAATTACATCACATCATTAAATATAAAGTCTATGAACATAAAAGTCATTAAATTATAAGTTTTCATCATTTGTACATTTTTCCCTTTCCTTTGCTAGTTGTAGGTTCATCGACCTTCTCAACTTTAGCTGCAATGACTGTATATATGCAAGAGTGAGCAAACAAAGCTCACTTGAATAATAATGAATAAACATCATATCAACTGCCAAATGAATAGGCTCAATAGAAATGAATAAAGTACTTCATCAATAATAATCAGGAACAGAACTTGAAATATATAACTAAGGGTCAAAAGACCACGAACTATGTCCATAGTTATAATTAATCTTTCAACTTAAACTTTAACAGCCGTAAGACTATAAGGACTCCTCGTACTTAGGGGGGTCAGCCTTTCATACAATGTATCGTGCACAAACATTTTAACGCTATGCGTAAGTTATCCCATATAATAGGGTTGTTCATCTCAGCATTTAGAATACGAGTCCGCACCAAAGTAAGTTTGGTTTGGATAAGTTTCAAGGTAATTTAGAGTTTACGAACATCAACTAAGTATTAGTTGAATAAAACTGTAATAACATTATGCTATGGAATAATTCATAAGTGAATCAACATTGTGTACTAAGGTTATGCTTTAGGAATAATCTAAGAGCATAAGTATTGAATAATGTAACATACCTTGCTTGAACAATGTTAAGCTAAGGTTAAATCCTTATTTAGAGTTGAATCTTAAGCATGCATAACAAATAGTAAGTTGAATGATAAAACTTAGTCAAGATTAGTGTGTTAGAATATAGAAATTTGCATGCTAAAGAACAAGTTAAAGATTGGCTCAATATCAAGAGATAAGGTTTAGGAGCTTGCACGATATAATTAGGGTTAAGAAACTTGCACAAAGAAAGCCTGGAGTTAGAAAAACTTGTTCAAAGATTGAATACATACTTGCACAATTATAAAAGTAGAGTTGGAGAACTTGCCTCATGCGTAGGTTAAACAATCACTACTCACGTTCACCACAAGTCCTACACATACCATATGTATTGACAATACACATTAGTTACACTAATATTAGCTTCATATAGCTCACTAACAACATCACATCTTTTCATGAACATCACTATTTAGCTTTATTAAAACTTCTTAAGTGATCATGTCATTGCACCACATACACATTAACAACTTGATACAACATCCTATTACATGCCCAACATGTTATTATTACGTTATACTAATACACAAAGGATTGCACTTGCATCCGTGCATCCCAACGCCCTTCGATTGCCTCTAAATACATAACAGTCCTAAAGGTAGCTATTTTGACCCTTCATAATGATTTCAAATTGAAACACTTAAAGAATAAAAGTTATAGTCCTATTCGTCCTTGTTTCGAATCATCTTGAATCGCATCAATCGGAGTTTTTATGAAAACGTTATGCTCATTTTAGTAAACTATGTCCGATCAGTTTTTTTTTCAAAATTTCGGCTTGGCAAAATGCCCCCCCGCAGGGGTGGGGGTTTTTGAACTGGGGGGGGGGGCTGCCGGGGAGGAGATCCCTACTGCGATTTTGGGATTTCAGCTCTAGAACACTACGGAAAGTCAAATTAGGCCTTCAAACTCCTTTCTAACAACCATACCAACCTACCCAAGGTGTAATAAGTTTACAAAAACATAATCTAATATTTTCTAACATGTTTCTAGCTATCCAAACAACATAAACATCCAAATTACAACAATAAATTTTCACTATTTTTGCTAAAACTTCACTTTTTGAAAGTTTAAGTGAAAAATCATCACTGTGATTTTGTTTTCAACCAAAACAATTAATTCAACATACCATGCTTATGTTTATTCATCCTCTTTTGAATTCAGTAGTCAATATATATATTCAAGAACTAATCAAACCTCAATTTTACTTTAAACTAAGCCATAATCATATATATTCATACCAATTCACTGTAATATGGTTCTATTCACAAATAACTACATAACATGAATTAACTCATCTATAAACTTATGCAAACAACTTTTTAACCACCAATTTATCATATAAAACTATATATAACAAATAATTTAACATCTACAAAGGTTTTACTGAGTATTTTGAAAGAGAATAAAACTATAACTTTTAAAAATAAAAGGGTAAGATGATACATTAGTTTTAGAAGATGATGTCTATTCTTTGAAAGCATTCTTTTCCACAATTTCTCTCTCAAATTCTCTATCCTTCTTCCAACTCTCTCTCAATTTTCTTTCTCTACAACTTTTTTTCTCTTCTTTTTCTTCTTCTAAGTTCTTCCTATCTAACTCTAAATTACGTACTAACACATATAACGTATATGATATAATACATAATAATTGTATAATATAAATATATCTATTAACTGACATTAGTTTTTTTTAAAACTCAAAAGCCATAAGGCTTGTTTGGCTAACTAACTAAAAATTAACCCATTAAATCTCACACCTTATTTGGTAAAACAAATTTAAATTAAAGACTTAACAATCATTAGGCCTTGTTTGGCAAAACTTAATTAAACTTCTTTAATTAATTTTAATAACTCCTTTATAGTAAGGTTATTTACCACACTTTTATTTAATTAAATTTTAAATAATCAATTTATTTAATTCTAATAATAATTTATTAAATTACTTTAACACATAAATTAATACAACATAATTATAATTTTCTTTATAATTATAATTTTATTTAATCAATTAACACATCATTTTAATTATAAATTCAAATTAAAATATAATAATTTATTTAATAATTATAAACTCTCTAACTTAATTATTAAATTAAATTAAAATATTATGTCATAATTAATTAACAAATAATTAACCAATCAAATCAAATCAAATTAAATATATCTTCAACAATAAACACATCCATTAAATATTTATATAATTCAATAAATATTTAAAATTATAATTTAAAATTCTGGATTGTTACATCCTTCCCTCTTTATAAGGATTCTGTCCCCAGAATCACAACTCAAACAAATCATTCGTTACATTCTTCCTTACTTACAAAGATTATGTCCCCAAAATCGAAGACACAGATTAAACAAATAACTCAGGGTAATCTTTCATCATTTTATCTTCGAGTTCCTACGTAGCTTCTTCAGCATTGTGATTCCTCTATATTACCTTCACGGAAGGTATTACTTTATTCCTAAGCACCTATTCTTTCCTGTCAACTATCTGGATAGGAATCTCTTCATAGGACAAGTCTTTATCAAATTGCAATGGTTCGTACTTGATCACGTGCTTGTAATCGGGTTTATACGGTCGTAACACCGAAACATGAAAAATATTGTGAACATTTTCTAACTCTGGAGGTAGAGCTACCTCGTAAGCCACTTCTCCTACTCTTCGCATCACTTCAAAGGGTCCAATAAACCTTGGGCTTAGTTTTCCCTTTTTACCGAAACGAAATTTCCCCTTCCAAGGAGAAACTTTTAAGAACATGAAATTTCCTACGTCGAATGCACGTTCTTGTCTGTGTCGATCAGTATAATTCTTCTGTCTGTCTTGAGCATGTACCAATCTTGTCCTGATGAGTTTGACAACCTGAGTAGTTTGTGGTACTACTTCTGGTCCTAACAGTTGACGCTCACCGACTTCATCCCAACATAGTGGGGTTCTGCACTTCCTGCCGTATAATGCTTCGTATGGCGGCATACCGATGCTGGCGCGGTAACTGTTATTATAGGCAAATTCCACCAATTGTAAATGTTCATGCCAGCTCCCTTTGAAATCCATGATGCATGCTCTCAGCATATCTTCCAACGTCTGAATTTTTTGTTCGCTTTGGCCATCTGTTTACGAATGATATGCCGTACTCATTCTCAACTGTGTTCCCATGCATTCTTGTAGTTTCTTCCAAAAGTTTGATGTGAACCTCAGATCTCTATCTGACACAATTGACACTGGAACTCTATGTCTCAAAGTGATTTCTTTAATGTACAACTTTGCTAACTGATCACGATTGAATCTAATCTTTATTGGCAAAAAGTGTGCTGATTTTGTCAGTCTGTCCACTATCACCTAAATTGCATCGTATCCTCTCTAACTAGTTGGAAGACCCACCACAAAATCCACTATGATGTGTTCCCACTTCCTTTCTGCTATTTTTAACGGTTGAAGTAATCCGCTTGGTCGTTAATGCTTGGCCTTGACTCTTTGACATGTCAAGCATTTCGCAACACATTTTGCAACATCTCTTTTCATGTTTGGCCACCAAAAGTGTCGTCGTAAATCTTGATACACCTTCGTAATATAAATATATCTATTAACTGACATAAGTTTTTTAAAAAAAAACTCAAAAGCCATAAGGCTTGTTTGGCTAACTAACTATAAATTAAGCCATTAAATCTTACACCTTGTTTGGTAAAACAGATTTAAATTAAGGACTTAACATTCATTAAGCCTTGTTTGGAAAAACTAAATTAAACTCCTTTAATTTATTTTAATAACTCCTTTATAGTAAGGTTATTTGTCACACTTTTATTTAAATTAAATTTTAAATAATCAATTTAATTAATTCTAATAATAATTTATTAAATTACTTTAACACATAAATCAATACAACATAATTATAATTTTTTTTATAATTATAATTTTATTTAATCAACTAACACATCATTTTAATTACAAATTCAAATTAAAATATAATAATTAATTTAATCATTATAAAGTCTCTAACTTAATTATTAAATTAAATTAAAATATTATCTCATAACAATTAATTTTTTTAACTCCTTAATTATTTATTTAACAAATAATTAACCAATCAAATCAAATCAAATTAAATATATCTTCAACAATAAACATATCCATTAAATATTTATATAATTCAATAAATATTTAAAATTACAATTTAAAATTCTGAATTGTTACATTGCATGAATTGCATAAAGCCTCTGAACATCTCATCGTTCATCATTTAGTCAGTGTTGTTATTTTTTTGAGGATTATTGCCTTCCTGATGCACATTATCCTTGGTATTGATCGTTGGTGATTCAATGGTCTCATGTGCTCCATTACTACTCTTAACATTCTCGGATGTCATTTTCAAATACTGCCACAAAACAAAGGTTAATTGATATGCAACATATTATCCCTATACTCTGACCGACCAATTAAATACCAAATAAATTTAGGTAGGTCATACTAGCGAAGGAATTACCCGCCTCTTCCGTCCTAGTTCTTGTCTCACATCTCAGCCAGTGATCATATCTCTAAGCTTTGATACCAACTGTAACGCCCCCAAAATAGGTATACATCACCTATTCTGAGTCGCCAAATACATGGTACTGGATACAAATAAAAACTTAATTATACAAAATGAGCTGTGAGTTTTAATACAAATATTATCTTCTAGACAATATTCAAACTCAAAATAAGTCCTCATTACATTTATTGTCACACTATTTCATAGAATAGTGAGGACTACTAATGCTACCATCTAGATCTTCACTCCGTTCCCCGACTAGTCCCAGCTATATTCTCATTTCCTGAAGAGAACAATGGAAGCAAAGGGTGAGCTCAACTAGCCCAATAAGAAATATTATGATTAAGATAATGCAGAATAAATTATCGTTAGCCTTCAACAGTGTTAAACTGATAAAATATAATAAACATCAAGTTTAACTGTATCGGAACAAGCAATCCATTAGAAGAGTCAAGTAGAGCATGATATCTACTATCTTCTATGATTTAAAAAAAGTTTATCAAAAGTTTTATCGCTGAGACTCAGCTTAATAAATAATCCACATCATCGAATCACCCCTGGACTACGGCCAATGATATTCATTAGTATTACGACCACAAATTATCCATGCACTACGGGCCAAGAATATTCGTGTTTTCATCAATGGTCATGATCATTCCAACAACTGTCCATCAATGCACTACGGGCCAATGAGGACTTTTACCACATCATTTATAACATTACGGTCATGATTATACCGAATAATCCCTAGTCACAATCATACCAAGTCCATCTATGCACTACGACCACAGATGACTTTCATCATAATATAAACATGAGGATGATGACAATGATATAAGAATTCAATTAAATGAAAGCAAATGATAAATTTTTAAAGATTTATAATTTAATTTATCCAGAATTCAATAATGTCCAAATTGTCAACATGATACTGCTTTGTGGAGTAAAATTTAAGAATAATATTGTACCAAAAATAATTTGGACCGAAAACGAATAAATTTTTATCATGAATAGTACCCCGTGTGAATAGTACTCGAGTGAATAGTATCTCATGAATAGTAATTCGGGAATAATATCCTGTGAATAGTACTCCGACATGAAAAAGTTAAAACTTGTCAAAAATGTTCAGAATAATATTTTCATGAAAACATACTGGATACACAAATTTAAGGATATTCTACTAATTTCATAGAGTATAGAAGCCAACACATAACAAAATGAGTATAGAATTCGAAATCTGAAACGAAATAATATTACTTACATACTACAGATTATGGAAGAAAATATTATTTTATATGAATGCTGAATAAAAATAATACCCCTTACCTTGAAAAGAAGAGTATTCCAACTTGTATAGTGGGGATATTCTTGAAGAAAACTTTCACTATTTTCTACGCTCAAAGCTTTCTAAAACTCGGAAGAAATATGCTCAATATTATAGAAGAAGAATTCTCTGATTCTGGTTTGATTTTCAATTATAACTAAGTATCCTATTTATAGGAGAATGGAATGGATACTATTTGAAAAAAATTCACGGGTGAGCAGTGCGATTTTTCACGGGCGCCAACTTCTGATATTACATAACTTACTGTGCATTGTATAGTAAAATACTATGCAAATAAAATATAATATATTCTATTTTTTCATAAAAAACAAAACTTATTATAATATATATATATATATATATATATATATATATATATATATATATATATATATATATATATATATATAACAATTATTACTCCTTCCCGTGAACAAACAATTCCCCCCCAATCAGTTTTTCTTCCGTGGGCCCCACATGTGGCCCCCACATGTGGCCCCACCTTTATTATATTAAATAATATTCTACCCATTATTTAAAAAATGGTAAATAGGAGTCCAAATAATACGCCAATATTTATAACAAATACTTCATAAAAATCCTCTCAATATTTTCAACAACATTTATTCATCATTATTATTATTCACAATATTTAACAACCAAATCGTTCCCAGGAAAAAAAGGGCTTTCTAATAAGGATTTCTCCCTATTGGGGCGCAATTAGGTGACCAAACCTCTCCTCGACAGAACTTTGTAGACATCGTCAATATTATAAATAATAATATGAATAATTGTATCATCTCAATTATTGATTTAATAATATATAAAATATCAACAATAATTAAATCAAATAACGTGAGATATTATGCATCAATTATTGTAGCAATAATAGAACAAAACTAAGCGACTTCTCACGTAAATATCAATAATCAATACCGTGTGCTACTATGCAACCACGCGTATTACTGTGCTTTTAACACTGGATATTTCAACAGTTAACGGTAAAACTTTTGCCGTTATTTTTATAAAAAAATATTTCTATTGTTTTCTCATTCTGACAATAATTTCGCTATGGGGTCCACCAATAATTGTGCCGTCGTACGAATATTCCCTGTTAAAGCGAATATTCCCCGACTAATCGAATATTTTATGACAACTTGCATACTTTGCAAAATTTGATATTATCCACAACTATAACATTATATCAAATTCACTCCTTAATATTCAAAAAATGATATTTATAGACAATTCATCTTTATTCATAAAAGTTGGGGTCTTACAATCACTATAGATAAAAAATCCATCCGAACCAGATGGTATTGCTAGAACAGGTACCGAAATGAGTCTCCTTTTGAGCTCTTGGAAACTCTTCTCGCATTCCTCGCTCCAACCAATTTTTTTATCTTTTCGAGTCAGCTGAGTTAACAGAGTAGCGATTCGAGAAAATCCTTCCATGAATCTCCGATAATAACCAGCGAAGCCCAGAAAACTACGTACTTCGGTCACTGACATCGGTTGCTCCCAACTTTGTATTGCTTCTATCTTCGCCGGGTCAATAGATACTCCATGTTTTGACACCACGTTCCCAAGGAATGCTACTTCTTCAAGCCATAACTCGCATTTCTTCAGCTTGGCATATAGCTTGTTATCGTGAAGCCTTTGAAGTACCAGCTTCAAATGACGCTCATGATCTTCACGACTTTTGGAATAGATGAGGATGTCATCAATAAAGACAACAACGAACTGATCCAAATATTTCTTGAACACACGGTTCATCATATCCATGAAAGCAGTAGGAGCATTAGTCAATCCAAAAGACATGACTAAGAATTCATAATGCTCGTACCGAGTTCTGAAGGCAGTCTTCGGAATATCCTCAGTTTTAATCTTCAGCTGATGATATCCAAAACGAAGATCGATCTTTGAAAAGAATTATGCTCCTTGCAACTGGTCAAATAGGTCATCAATGCGAGGTAGCGAATACCTATTCTTGATGGTGACATGGTTCAATTCCCAGTAGTCAATACAAAGTCGCATACTCCTATCTTTCTTCTTTACAAATAAAATAGGAGCACCCCAAGGAGATGTACTAGGACGAATGAAACCTATGTCTAATAACTCATGTAGTTAGACCTTTAACTCCTGAAGTTCAATAGGAGCCATTCGATATGGGGTTTTAGAAATAGATTTTGTACCAGGTTCAAGGTCAATAAAGAATTCAACTTCACGTTATGGGGGTAGACCGGGAAGTTCTTTAGAAAATACGTCAGAAAATTCACTAACAACAGAAATATTATTCAAATCTGACATTTTTTTGTTCAAGTCAGTGACATGGGCTAAGAAAACTTGACATCTATTTTTTAATAAACGAATAGCTTTATGGCTTGATATGAAAGTAATTGACTTCAGTGGTTTGGTTGCTTGAATTCACATAATAGGTTGGTTAGGAATATGAAAACTAACAACCTTACGAAAATAATCAATTTTGTCATGATGAATAGTTAACCAATCAATCCCTAAAATCACATCAAATGCAAGTATTTTCAAAGAAATAAGATCTACAGGTAATGTGATGGTACCTGTGACGCCCCCAAATCCAGGTCCCTTCGAACCCTGGATCCAGTCCACCACGATACTACTATCGTCAAACTATTTATATTTTTCATTCATAACTTAATGAATATAACTCTACTTATTACAATTTAGAATATAAATTCATTCCATTTCCAGGATCTACACAATGGCCTCAAACTTTTATAAGTTTCTAAACTTGGTCATTTACTATTCCTGCAATACATCACATTCGATGTTATATAAATATGCGTAATAATTTAAATTTTTTTAATCTCATTTGAAAAATAATCTTCTATTGATATCTTAACTTAAATCAATTACACATCCTTGAATCAAATTATGTTATGATTCAGTCTATTCGAATTACCGTATAAGTATTTACACATCAATTCGAATTTCTCTATGTATCACATAGTATAACTTTACAACTTACTATGTACTACACATAGTAAATTACTATCAAGTATATCTACTAGAACCTAAAATGGTTCAAGAGCATATATTTAATTAAACAAATTAATCTCCTTTGATGTTATTGAACTTTATCAATCAAGTAGCAAGTAACCTTTACCGTGTGTCCTTAACCTGCAAAAGTGGTTATTTGCAAGGGTGAGCTCGACAGCCCAGCAATTCTAATAGTTTTCATGCAACACATAGCATATAATAGCATATTCAGTTCATGCATTCATAATCAATTTATATTTACTACGCATGTTGCTTCACACATAACATGGATAGAGAGCATATCATCAAAGATCAACTTTCACATTTCATACATATCTCATATGCATTTTATATATATACATCAACATTTGCATAGCATAATATAGCTCAACTAACAGTTATCAAATTCATATAACAATTAGGAACCGAAAGACTTGCCTGATGCGTAGTTTAACAACTACGACTTAACTGCTTATAGATGTCTGCACTTCGTGTAATCCTACACAGTTATATTAATCATAGAGATCACACTCATCAGTTATACACTTCCATACATTCTTAATATAAGAACAAATAGTGTTTCCTAACTAGGTTTCATTTTTACTTGAACTTAGGATAACCATGAGACTAGCTCATTCTACTATCATATTTATCTCAACAATCTTGTTTCATATCTTGTAGTCCTTCAGGACAACATAACCATAACTTAAGACCATGCAGTTAACAAACTGCTCTTGGTCACTCTGCAGGACGGCGCGGCCGCGCTGTATTTAAGCTTGGGAGTGGCGCGGCCGCGCTACTCCCTGCCACAACCAGACTTGAGCTTTTCATTGCTCAGTCTAGTCCTAACCTACTATGTATTTTGATACATACTATAAACATACATCAAGTAGGTTTTGATTTTTCTTCAAGTTCACATTTCAAATCATTTAGTTTTTAATTACATAGTTCTATGTTGAATTATTCACATCAACAAGGTTTAACAACTTCTTTTAATAAAGGAACAATGTTTATAAGCTTTTAAACATTTTATTAGTACTAACAAGTCTTTAATAGCATGCTTATTCAAATCCAATTCAAAGTTACATGGTTTTCATGTCGGGCTTTCATATACCTTAAGTAATTCAAGTCCATGCTTCAAGGTTAACTACTAAGGTCACATTATCACATAACAAGCTTAAACAATACTAAGTAGGCATGCTCGTGCTTATAATACACATGTATACTTAATCACATAGTCTATGCTTTAGAAAATCATTTCCTTGAATATGCGTGCGTAGGTGAAATACAGGTTTCACCGTATGATGCTTATGTCAACATGTCTATAGGCATAATGAAACTTAATATACATGCTCGCATGATCATAATGTAACTCACATAGTGTTTGATGCTATCATCTTACATATTCTAAATTTTTCATAAAAATCGCAGTAAGTCAACAAGGTAACTTAGTACATGTAAAGTGCCTCGTAACCACGACTCTTATGTATTAGAGCACCTATACAAGTCATTTATATGTGCTCAAATGATCGGAATGAGGAAATCCTACATGTACGTCCAAAAACTCTAAGTTTGTCTTTTGAAATCAATGTAGTCTTTAATCATGTATACTAGTGTGTGCTCAACACTTTAAGCATGCCTTTCACGTATCTATCTCATTTACATGGATATAATATTTCATTTACTTTTAAAACATGTTTAAATAACGTATGTCATGCTTGACTAATTGGGTGCACATATCATTCATGCTCAAAGGCATAAACAACTCCATCATGCTTGCTTATAAGGTTATAATGCAAGTAAAATAATGCTCATCAAAATTAGTTTCTAAAACTTTTAAATTTCTCTTTAAAACCCATACTAAATCGAGCTTGACAACCTTTTATGTGCAATATATCTTGAAATTATATTCCTTACCCATCAGCACACATAACTAGGCCACATCCACATGTTCACAAAGTCGGAACTTAAAAGACACAAAGTCATCAAGTTTCATTTTCAAACTTCAAGTTTTATTTAAGAAATCATTGTTAAAGCATTCTATTATGAGTAAAGTAATCTTAGTTATATGAAATGTCTATTATCATGCATATTCATGTTTTATCACTTAGAATAACCTATTCCATCCTCGGGAGCACTATACTTGCGTATGTGCTCGCTCGACGCCGTCCGATGGCCTTCGATTACGTAATAGTCACAAAGATAACTATTTGACCCTTTCTAACGATCTTAAATTGAAAAACTTAAAGAAGAAAAGTTGTAGGTCTATTCGTCCTCGTTCTGGATCATCTTGAATCACCTCAATCGGAGTTCGTATGAAAATGTTATGGCCATTTTACCAAAATAGGTCAAAGCAGTTATAGTCAGTATACATGGGGCGTAGCCGCGCCCTTTTTCCTCACCATTACCGCACGCCCATGCCATTTCCCAGCTCAAGCTAGGCACCCGCGTGCACGGCCAGCGCGCCCGAGCGAGGCTTCTCACAGATAACAGTTTTGGTCATAACTTTCTCATTTTAAGTCTGAATTAGTTGGTTTTCGATTCGTTGGACTCGTTAAACTCTTAGCTACCCATCTACAGAGTAATTATAACACTTCAAACACATTAACTAACCCAAAAGATTAATCCAAAACTCATATTCATATTAAATTTTTATATTTTGAAAAGTTTAGCGAATTCATTCACTACGAATTCGTTTCTCAACCAAATTGGTTCGTTTAACTTGCGTTGTTTTCGTATTCAACCATATTAACAATATCTAACAGAAAATTACAGATTGTAACAAGCTTTAGCTATCAATTTTTGGACTTAAAAGAACTTTTTCTTGGTATTACTAAGAAATTACAAACCTAGAACTCAAGAGCATTAATGTTAGTAACATTACCTCTTAATTGCTCGAAGTTGCTATCCGTAGCTCCCATTGCTCTCAATTCTCCTAACTCTTCATAGCTCACTTCTCAGGAAACTTAAACAAACAGGAATGAAAAGGAGGAGTCCATATTTATAGGGAATTCAATACTCATACCAAAGCTTTGTCCACAAATTTTGTTTAGCAAGAAGAAGAAGAAGATAACGGTTATTAGAGATTTGGTAGAATAGTACTACCTTCTCCCCTTCAACCACTCTCACCAACATCATTTGCTATAACTTAGTTTGAGAAATGAAGAGCTAGACTAGGCCAATGGCCTATCACGGTTAATTAAATGAATTGGGACACTAATTTTGGGACAAGCCACATACCCTCAGCATTAGAAAAAAGGTGACTCACACACTTGAGTTTACTTCTTTTTCGACTAGCAAGCTTACATTTAATAACTTAATGTTATTACTATATGATAAATTAGGGGTACATATACCCATAATCATACAATCCATGTATACTAGTCCACATAATATTTTAATTGGGCTAAATATAAATTAATTGGGTACTCTTAATCCATTATTTCCTATCACACATAAATATCATAATGACTATTATTAATCATTAATTCTCTTTTAATAATTTCAGTTAAACATTCAGTCTGGCTTAATTTTAATTTTAGGCCATACAAGGCTTATTTATCTCATCTACTGGAGTTGTATAACTCGAGCTCATTATTTCTTCAATAAAATATTAGGGGTCTAGGCCACGTTTGACTTTTCCCCAATTCCACATTAATATAAAGTTTAGGTCACACTTTTATCAGAATGCTAATTTATTTAGCATACTTAAATAATTACATACTTTACACTTAGAATAATTAATATCTATTCTATTATTTAAATTATACACTATACGTATAATTATTTGATTGTCCCAAGACAACTTCTTCAACCATTACATTTAGCCACATCTCAAATATCAATCTAACATATAAATCTCTAACCAATATTCACTTATATATATATATATATATATATATATATATATATATATATATATATATATATTCTGGTTTTCTTCTATCGTCATCAACATACATATATACAAGTCTAAACCTAGCACGCATCGAGTCTTTAATAGTATTCAATATAGTACACTGAGTGGTTTCTCACAAATAACCAACAAATTAGTTTCCGTCTCGTCTACAATGTTTTTACAGTGAGTTAGATCGGTTACTAATTCTTATATACCCCCGCTCTCTGAAGGAATTGTTTAGCCCAGCTTATATACATCCACCATTAAAGGGTATGATTGCACTGCCTTAGACTTGATACTTACTCAAACACATACTCAAGAAAATGGTGATTATCAAAGAAATTTTAATGTCACCAACCTACTATAATAAAATATTTTCACATAAATTATTTAATCATCAATAGATAAATTTTATCCATCTTCTTACTAATTCCTCCCTACAATATATAATAAATATATAATAACGGTATATATTTATTAAACACAACATCACTTATCACATAGCTCACAATACCACATACGTCGTAACACACTTAAATATTCTTATTCGAACCCATCTCATGCTTTAAGAATTTTATTTACTAAATTCTTATTTTAATATTTTCTGAAAATTCGAGTTCTTATATCCTCTCCCCCTTATAAGGATTCCGTCCTCAGAATCACTGAAACCTCCTCTACTCTGATATTCTGAATATTACATATTCTTTTGAATAATTTTATCCATTCTCTTTTCGGAAGTTTCATTATAGCTTGCTCACTTGCATTCTACCACATTCTTCTTTCTAAGGAACATTCTACTCACTACATTCATCACACAGAAGAATAAGAATCTTCCCCGATTTTTCAATAATCGAGAAGTAGTATGAATAACTCGGATTCCAAATTATGCTGAGGGGTCACACAAGACCGTGAACTAGTGCTTCAACACAATTATCCACACTACAAACCAGAGTATTTATCAATCACAGAGACTGAAAACACCCTCCACACGTACACTAGGTGGCCAACCTATTGTACCACTACGTTGGGCCACAACGTAGTGTTTTATAACGACTACATGCGTTAAGCTCGGAACCATTGTCCCCAAAAACATGTCCCCTTATAGGGTTGTTCACCTCAGCTTTTCAACGACTAAATCCGCACCAGAGCAATCTGGTTTGGCATAAATACACAAGAACGCTTGAATTCTATCATCACTTTTCAACTGTCATCTAGCCGAGTCAAATAGCTTAGACTCTTATCAACAGTTCGAATATTAATCGAAATAATTTAGTCAACTTTTCATAATTCGAAAGAAAACCAAAAATTGTTTTATGATGTCATGATACCGTACCAGATTAGTAGTACGTTGAGGATTCTGCCAATAGGTGACTTTGTCATATTACATCATACCATAGTGGGCTGACGATCTTTCGATCACAACCAACACTAGGTTCGACTACATTGATGACTCCATCGTTTACCATTTTTACACCATATCAAATAATGTAAATGGTCAGAAATACGTTTTGAAAATTCTCAAATCTTTTTTGTCTTAGCCGAAACAATTAAAATAGACATAAGAATAACGGTGTTGTTTTTAAAACTCATTGGTTAAGTCACTTGACCCAATGTTTTTCTCAAGAAAATAGAGTGCAAACACTAGCATGAAGTTAATAAATTTTTAAAAATCTAGCAGAGCTAGAAGATTTAGAAAATCCACGCTTTTCCATCAACTTCAATCTTTACTATACCAAAATCTCTTAATTCATAACATATATATACCCGATATAGTTCATCAAACTTACCACACTTTGGAAGTTCAGGAACTTGCTACAATCATTTGAGTTTAAGAACTTATCCTAGTCAGACTGTAAGACCCCGAATTTTATGAAATAAAAGTATTCAATTTTTCTTATAATTACAATTCAGTAAATGGTTAAATTGATAAAAAGTTAAAGTTAAGTGTGATATATGAATTTTTTTTCAAACTACGCAAGTGGCTATAAAATATTCATTGTTATCGTGGAATATTCATTTAGTTGTGGAATATTCTTTCTGTCGGGGAATATTCGTACGACGACGCAGCAATATATGGGTCCCATAACAGAATAACTGTCGGATGAAGATAACAACAAAAATTAAGTTTTTATAAATAACGGCGTAGTTGTTACCGTTAACACTGTTGGAATACCCGGTGATTAAAATACAGTAATACACGTGGTTGCATAGTAGCACACGGTTTTACACAGTATTTTTGAATTATTAATCCTTACGAAAGAAGGCACTACTCGATAATTGTTACAGTAATTACTGTTCAATATTTTATTTTTTTGATTCAATAATTACTACGTTGATAGGTTATATTATTGTTGATTCAATAATTGTCACTGCACAGTATTTTCCATTATCAGATCAATAATTCATACTATTTGAATAATATTATTAGATAGCATTATTGACAATGTCTAGAAAGTTCTGTCAAGAAGAGGTTTGGTCACCTAATTGCGCGCCAGTAAGGAGAAATCCTTATTGGAAAGCCCCCTCTTTCCTGGGAACGGCCTGATTGTCATAAATCTGATTCTGTAATATTATTTGTGAATAATTAATTATTGATTCATATGATAAGGAAATATTTATTTTATGTGGATATAAATGAGGGGTATATTTTTGTGGTTAAAAATGAAGGAGTTAATGTTGAGGTGTTTTATCTGTATTTTTGTCGGAACGGAGGTATTGAAAATCAAATTAGGGTTTTTGAGATATTTTACGAGGGTTATAATTTTTAATCCGACCGTTGGATCGTGGTAATATTTGGATATGTTATACATATATAAGTTGAGTATATGTCCACAAATTTTGAACCGTTAAAAATGAACGTATGATTTGTTATGAATTTTACGAGATGAGTGGTTCAGAAATTGTTGAATTTTCGGAGTTAATCATTTTGGTGGAAAATTATAGAATTGGTGGGCCCCACTCTTGGTTGGTGAAGAAATGTGCTGAGATTTTTATTCAAATGTGATGGGTGAAAATAGTAGTAGGTAAAGCCATCAGGTAGCAGGTCAAGTCTGCTTCGGCGTGCTAATATTTTCCTATAAATAGAGGGCTAAGTTAGAATTGAAAATCACACCAGAAACATAAGCTTTCTCTCTTTCTCTCTCTATATTATGAAGCATATTTTGTGAGTTTTTAGATACTTTGAGAGTTGTTATTCAGTGCAAGGTTCTTTCGGCTTTACATTCCGGTCAGAAATACTGCTCTTTTGAGCTAAGGGATAGTAAGGGATATTATTTTCTTCTTAAATGATATTATTTTCTTCAATATCATTATGCTGAAATATTGATATGAGTTTATTTTATCAAATTTGGAACTTTTTGAGTCGGGATTACTATTTACGTATACGACACTATTCACGTATACGACACTATTTACGTATATGACATTATTTATGTATATGGTACCATGTACGAATACGGAGTACTATTCACGAGTTACTATTCACGAGTTACTATTCATGAGTTACTATTCACATGTACTATTCACGATAAAAATTGGTTTCTTTTGCTGACCAAATTATCGTTGATTTATGATTGTTGCTTTTGAAAATAAATGCAGTTGTTGATCATATTATTTTCATATATAACATTTTTATAACCCTGATGTTGAAATTCTCTTTCACTTGAGTGTAAAGATGGGTAGATTGTTGGTATGATCATGACTATGGGTTCTCTTTGGCCAGTAGTGCAAAGTTGAATTGTTGACTGGTATAATCATGACCATTGAATTTATAACTGAATATCTTTAGCTTAAGTGTAAAGGTGAATTGATCAACATGGTTATAATTATTGTTTATATAATTCTGAAATGATTATATATTTCTTCGAGATATTAATATCTTTGGCCTGTAGTGCAAAGATGAACTGTTGAAGAATATCTTTGGCCTGTAGTGCAAAGATGAATTATTGATGAATATCTTTGGCCTGTAGTGCAAAGATGAACTGTTATTGAATATCTTTAGCCCGTAGTGCAAAGACGGTTTGTTGATGAATATCTTTGGCCGTAGTACGAAGATGGATTTATTAGCATGATTATGAACATGAACTGTGATTTGGTATAACCATGATCTTTGATGTTTCAGGTAAAGACAGGTGATGAAAATATTCTTCGTCATGGGTGCGAAGAAAAATTTAGAATCACAATTATGATTATGAGTTATTCATATGATTGTGGAAAGGAACTGTTGAGTGATGTTACAAGATAAAACATTGTTGGTGGATTTTTAACATGGAGAAGATAATAGACTTTATAGTCTATTTGACTCTTCTAATGGATTGCTCGTTCCGCTGCAACTATGGTTGAATTTTTTATTATCTACCATATGTTCTAAATCTCTGATTTATTACTAATGAAGGCTATTGATAATTTAATTATCTTTAGTCATGATATTCTTTACTGAGCTAGTTGTGCTCACCCTTTTGTTTCACAATTCCTTTCAGGTAATAAGAGTGTAGCTGGGTCGAGCGGGGGTAACAAGGGAATAGAACGGTGGACATCATTTAGTAGTTATATTTGGTGAAGAAAATAGGGTGAGGCGAACCCAACGTTGGAAGGGTATTTTGTCACTATCATACAAGATGTCTAATGACATACAACCTCGTGTCATCATAAGACAGGGTTGTGCTCATTCACTTGTTGAGTATCTTTACGAGCACTACCTATATAATCTTGGTGTTTGTTTGAAGTATAATTTTCAATTAGAGATTGGAGATAATGATATGTCAAGAAAAGACTCCCCAGTAGGAAGAATATGATAGTAATCTTCTCGTTTTTCTTTGGGGTCTGTTGGGTCACCCAAGGATAATTCTGTGGCCATATGATATCTATCATAACCTAGAAGCATGGCCTCCCATGTACAAAGGTTTCCTTGAGCACTTCCTAAATATTCTAATTTCTACAATAGTTATACCTTTATATAAGGTGTCATTGTGAGGTGCTGTCCACGGTTGGGACATGAGTCACATTTGGTATATATTTGTATCCAAACTCACAGCATATGTGTTGTTGTATTTTGCATGACAATTGTTGTAATAAAGTTGTAGTTGTTTTCTGAACCATGTATTTGGCGACTCAGAATAGGTTGGATGGAATGAACCTATTTTGGGGTTGTCAGACAGACCATAGGCATCCATTCGCTGAGGGGTTCAAAAACATTTCATATGATTACGAGTCCCGAACTTACCATGTGCATGAGTTTTAAGAACTCGTGCCTAATCTTAATATTCTCTATCTTAATCTTAATAGTCTCTATCTATCAAATATGATATGAGAAAAGAATCACCTTCTCACCATAAGCATATCGATAGCGCGATACCGATATTCCATTGATTATCATTGTGTGGAACCGAGCGTGAGCACAAAGCCTCTGCCCATACAAAAGTTTGCACAACTCAGCTCTCACATGAGTCCTCAACTGAAATCCCACTTAACTCTATCTCACTCTTAACTTACTCTTTGCTCGATACGACTTCTTAGTATCTTATCACATACAACTCCTCATGAGTTCACATCATACCATTTCACAGTACATTCTCTTATAGCATCAAGCTATACACAATTAGTCGTTACAGACTATTTATCACTTCACAGCTTAATCCGATCACGTCGTGATCATCAATTTACCTTAGGGTTCTTTCCCTATTATCAACAAAACTACACTCAAGTTCATTCTTATTAACTTTGTCATATAGACACCGTCTTAACATTTTTATTATCAGAGTTAGGAAACTCTTGAATTCTCATTCTCTTAGATACTTCAAGATTCTTCTTTGAATCTTCACATATATTTTAATCCTTATCTTTCTCTCTCTCAGGTTATAGCCTATGGTACACTTACCTAAGTTTATATCCTACAGCTTTGATACCAACCTGTGACGCCCCCAAATCCAGGTCCCTTCGAACCCCAGATCCGGTCCGCCACGATACTACTATCGTCAAACTATTTATATTTTTTATTCATAACTTAATGAATATAACTCTACTTATTACAATTTAGAATATAAATTCATTCCATTTCCAGGATCTGCACAATGACCTCAAACTTTTATAAGTTTCTAAACTTGGCCATTTAGTATTCCTGTAATACATCACATTCAATGTTATATAAATATGCGGAATAATTTAAACCTTTTCAATCTCATTTGAAAAATAATCTTCTATTGATATCTTAACTTGAATCAATTACACATCCTTGAATCAAATTATGTTATGATCCAGTCTATTCGAATTACCATATAAGTATTTACATCTCAATTCCAATTTCTCTATGTATCACATAGTACAACTTTACAACTTACTATGTACTACACATAGTAAATTACTATCAAGTATATCTACTAGAACCTAAACATGGTTCAAGAGCATATATTTAATTAAACAAATTAATCTCCTTTGATGTGATTGAACTTTATCAATCAAGTAGCACGTAACCTTTACCGTATGTCCTTAACCTGCAAAGGTGGTTATTTGAAAGGGTGAGCTCGACAACCCAACAATTCTAATAGTTTTCGTGCAACACATGGCATACATTAGTATATTCAGTTCATGTATTCATAATCAATTAATATTTACTACGCATGTTGCTTCACACATAACAGGCATATAGATTTACTAACATAAGCATATCATCAAAGATCAACTTTCACATTTCATACATATCTCATATGCATTTCATATATATACATCAACATTTGCATATCATAATATAGCTCAACTAATAGTTATTGAATTCATATAACAATTAGGAACTGAAAGACTTGCCTGATGCGTAGTTTAACAACTACGACTTAACTGCTTATAGATATTTGCACTTCGTGTAATCCTACACAGTTATATTAATCATTGAGATCACACTCATCAGTTTTACACTTTCATACATTCTTAATATATGAACAAATAGTGTTTCCTAACTAGGTTTCATTTTTACTTGAACTTAGGATAACCATGAGACCAGCTCATTCTACTATCATATTTATCTCAACAATCTTGTTTCATATCTTGTAGTCCTTCAAGACAAAATAACCATAACTTAAGACCATGCAGTTAACAAACTGCTCTTGGTCACTCTACAAGACGGTGCGGCCGCGCTGTATTTAAGCTTGGGAGTGGCATAGCCGCACTACTCCCTGCCAAAACCAGACTTGAGCTTTTCATTGCTCAGTCTAGTCCTAACCTACTATGCATTCTGATACATACTATAAACATACATCAAGTAGGTTCTAATTTTTCTTCAAGTTCACATTTCAAATCATTTAGTTTTTAATTACATAGCTTTATGTTGAATTATTCACATCAACAAGGTTTAACAACTTCTTTTAACAAAGGTTCAATGTTTATAAGCTTTTAAACCTTATATTAGTACTAACAAGTCTTTAATAGCATGCTCATTCAAATCCAATTCAAAGTTACATGGTTTTCATGTCGGACTTTCATATACCTTAAGTAATTCAAGTCCATGCTTCAAGGTCAGCTACTAAGGTCATGTTATCACATAACAAGCTTAAACAATACTAAGTAGGCATGCGCGTTCTTATAATACATATGTATACTTAATCACATAGTTTATGCTTTAGAAATTCATTTCCTTGAATATGCGTGTGTAGGTGAAATCCAAGTTTCACCACATGATGCTTATGTCAACATGTCTATAGGCATAATGAATCTTAATATACATGCTCGCATGATCATAATGTAACTCACAAAGTGTTTGATGCTATCATCTTACACATTCTAAATTTTTCATAAAAACCGCACTAAGTCAACAAGGTAACTTAGTACATGTCAAGTGCCTCGTAACCACGACTCTTATGTATTAGAGCACCTATACAAGTCATTTATACGTGCTCAAGTGATCGGAATGAGGACATCCTATATCCAAAAACTCTAAGTTTCTCTTTTGAGATCAATGTAGTCTTTAATCATGTATACTAGTGTGTGCTCAACACTTTAAGCATGCCTTTCATGTATCTATCTCATTTACATAGACATACATATTTCATTTACTTTTAAAACATGTTTAAATAACGTATGTCATGCTTAGCTAAATGAGTGCACATATCATTCATGCTTAAAGGCATAAACAACTCCATCATGCTTGCTTATAAGTCATAATGCAAGTAAAACAATGCTCATCAAAATTAGTTTCTAAAACTTTTAAATTTCTCTTTAAAACCCATACTAAACCGAGCTTGACAACCTTTTACGTGCAATATATCTTGAAATTACATTCCTTACCCATCCGCACACATAACTAGGCCATATTTTACATGTTCACAAAGTCAGAACTTAAAAGACACAAAGTTCGCCAAGTTTCATTTTTAAACTTCGAGTTTTCTTTAAGAAATCATTGTTAAAGCATTCCATTATGAGTAAAGTAATCTTAGTTATATGACATGTCTATTATCATGCATATTCATATTTTATCACTTAGAATAACCTATTCCATCATCCGGAGCACTATACTTGCGTATGTGCTCGCTCGACGCCGTCCGATGGCCTTCGATTACGTAATAGTCACAATGATGACTATTTTGACCCTTTCTAACGTTCTCAAATTGAAACACTTAAAGAACAAAAGTTGTAGGTCTATTCGTCCTCGTTCTAGATCATTTTAAATCACCTCAATCGGAGTTCGTATGAAAATGTTATGTCCGTTTTACTAAAATAGGTCAAAGTAGTCACAGTCAGTACACATGGGGTGCCGCCGTACCACTTTTCCTCACCATTACAGTGCGCCCGCACCATTTCCCAGCCCCAGCTGTGCCCCCGCACGTATGGGCAGTGCGCCCGCTCGAGGCTTCGCACATATAACAGTTTTGGTCATAACTTTCTCATTTTAAGTCTAAATTATAACACTTCAAAGACATTAACTAACCCAAAGATTAATTCAAAACTCATATTTATACTAAATTTTCATGTTTCGAAAAGTTTAGCGAATTTATTCACCACGAATTCGTTTATCAACCAAATTGGTTCGTTTAACTTACGCTGTTTTTGTATTCAGCCATATTAAAAAAATCTAATAGAAAATAATAGATTTCAACAAGCTTTAGCTATCAATTTTTGTACTTAAAAGCACTTTTTGTTGGTATTACTAAGAAATTACAAACCTAGAACTCAAGAGCATTAATGTTAGTAACATTACCTCTTAATTGCTGAAAGTTGCTATCCATAGCTCCCATTGCTCTCAATTCTCCTATCTCTCCATAGCTCACTTATCAGAAAACTTAAACAAACGGGAATGAAAAGAAGGAGTCCATATTTATAGGGAATTCAATACCCATACCAAAGATTTGTCCACTAATTTTGTTTAGTAGGAAGAAGAAGAAGATGATGGGTATTAGAGATTTGGTAGAATAGTACTACCTGCTCCCCTTCAACCACTCTCACCAACATCATTTGCTATAACTTAGTTTGAGAAATGAAGAGCTAGACTAGGCCAATGGCCTATCACGGTTAATTAAATGAATTGGGACACTAATTTTTGGACAAGCCACATACCCTCAGCATTAGAAAAAAGGTGACTCACTCACTTGAGTTTACTTCTTTTTGGACTAGCAAGCTTACATTTAATAACTTAATGTTATTACTATATGATAAATTAGGGGTACTTATACCCATAATCATACAATCCATGTATACTAGTCCACGTAATATTTTAATTGGGCTAAATATAAATTAATTGGGTACTCTTAACCCATTATTTTCTATCACACATAAATATCATAATGACTATTATTAATCATTAATTCTCTTTTAATAATTTCAGTTAAACATTCAGTCTGGCTTAACTTTAATATTTAGGCCATACAAGGCTTATTTATCTCATTTACTGGAGTTATATAAGTCGAGCTCATTATTTCTTCAATAAAATATTAGGGGTCTAGGCCACGTTTGACTTTTTCCCAATTCCATATTAATATAAACTTTAGGTCATACTTTATTAGAATGCTAATTTATTTAGCTTACTTAAATAAATACATACTTTACACTTAAAATAATTAATATTTATTCTATTATTTAAATTATACACTATACGTATAATTATTTGATTGTCCCAAGACAACTTCTTTAACCATTATATTTAGCCACATCTTAAATATTAATCTAACATATAAATCTCTAACCAATATTCACTTAATTATATATATTGGTTTTCTTCTATCGTCATCAACGTGCATATATACAAGTCTAAACCTAGCACGCATCGAGTCTTTAATAGTATTCAATATAGTACACTGAGTGGTTTCCCACAAACAACCAACAAATTAGTTTCCGTCTCGTCTACACTGTTTTCACAGTGAGTTAGATCGGTTACTAATTCTTATATACCCCCGCTCTCTGAAGGAATTGTTTAGCCCAACTTCTATACATCTACCATTAAAGGGTATGATTGCACTGCCTTAGACTTGATATTTACTCAAACACATACTCAAGAAAATGGTGATTATCAAAGATATTTTAATGTCACCAACCTACTATAATAAAATAATTTCACATAAATTATTTAATCATCAATAGATAAATTTTATCCATCTTCTTACTAATTCCTCCCTATAACATATAATAAATATATAATAACGGTATATATTTATTAAACACAACATCACTTATCACATAGCTCATAATACTACATACGTCGTAACACACTTAAATATTCTTGTTTGAAACCATCTCATGCTTTAAGAATTTTATTTACTAAATCCTTATTTTAATATTTTTTGAAAATTCGGGTTCTTACAGTACCAACTTGGATCAAACAAGATTTATAAACAGTAGATGTAATGAAAGTTTCTCCTAACTGAGTCTCAACAGATAAGTCAAAGTCTAATTTCTCCGGAGTCAAGTTCAAACGTTGAGCACAAGCAGGAGAGATAAAAGAATGGGTAGAACCGGTATCAATAAGGTATAAACTTCGCAAGAGTTTATGATTAGCTTACCCGTGATCACTTCATTTGGGTTCCTCACGTTTTGGGCAGTCACGACAAACGCTCTTCCAAGAATCATTAACTTTGATTTGTTCGGGATAGCCTTTAGAGTCACCATCCCCGTTGGACTTGGTTTTGCTATAAGACAATATCTAGCTATATGACCTTCATTTCCACAGTTATAACACACCTTGGATTGTTGTGGACAGTTTGGACTGATGTGCCCCTCTTTCTTGCATTTATAACAAACGACTGGTGATCGTTCTCCTCCCCTAGAAATAGTTGATGCTGGTGCTGACCTCTTCACGTTATCATTGTTGTACCTTCTCTTTTTGAAATCTCCTTCCGACTCGCTTCTTCTATTATCATGGCCACGATTACCACTCGAGTGGTTACCGCTTTTGTCCGTATTCTTTCCTCTCCGTTGGTTATCATTGCTCCGATGGCTGCTACCATCGGTATGACCCTGGTTATAGTCCCTCGGTTGAACATACTCATTATCTCTCTCTAATAAGTAAGCCCTGTTGACAACATCCGAATATAGAAAAAATTTGTGAGAAATAAGATATTGTCGAATCTCGGGTTTCAGACCTCTCAGAAACATCCTCGTCATATGTTCCTCATTCTCTACCAAATGAGGTGCAAACCTGGATAACTCCACAAACTTGGCCTCGTACTAGGACACCGTCATGTTATTTTGCTCCAGTCTAATAAACTCTACCTCCTTCATATGACAAATACTTTCAGGAAAGTACTTATCATTAAACAGTTTTTGAAACATTTTCCAAGACATATTGAGTGCGACTGGCTGGGTATGCTTCACAGACTCCCACCAGTAGTCTGCCTCACCATGGAACCTTCTGTTCCTCCGTGTAGCCCAAGACATCAAATATCTTGGTAATTTTCTTGACCCACATTTCTGGTTTGATCGGATCCGGCTTCCCCACAAATTCTGGCGGTCCAACTCTTTGAACTGCTTGGCTGTGGCAAGCTGCACGTAGCTATCATTTCCACCCGTATTTTGTACACGAGTCTCCTTCGTCTGATTTTGCATGAACTGCAAAAAGCTTCTAAGCATTCCATCATTCATCGTTTGTTCGGTAGTGTTGTTTACAAGAGAAATATTTCCTTCATGTTGCACGTTCCTCTAGTTGGTGATTAAAGGTGTCTTCACGGTCTCATTCACTCCATTGTTAACATTCTCAGCTGCAATTCTCAAATATTATCATAAAATAAGGGTTAATTAAAGAAATTAACATACCATATAATACCCCTATATTATGACCGACCAACAAATAAGCTTAGGTAGGACATGATAAGTGGATTTTATATTCACGAATTGGTTCCTAATCCAAGCTTAATCGGTGTTTTTCTTCATGTTTATGTTTTATTTTACTTGTTTCTTGTTATTTTATGTGTAGGATGGTTGGTGTGGTAAATGAGTGAAAAAGGAGGCATTTGGAGCATTATTTTAGTAAGTTTGGAGTTTGGCCAAAGTCAGTTTGTAGAAGGCTAGCCCGCCGGGGTGGGCCTATTTTAGCTTTACACCTCCGCTGGGGCGGGGGGTCTTCATTCTAGTTGACAGTAGCCTAGCCCGCCGGGGCCGGCGTTTTTCAAGTGTATACCCTCGCCGGGGCAGGGGGTGCCGAATCTTGGTAGTCCTGGTTTGCTTCGAACTCTGTAAGGACTTGGATTTTAGGACTTGTATGGCGTATGCACTCTAAACAACGTGGGATTTCGACCAAAACTGAGGTGTTGGACATATATTAAACAACGAACAACAAAATCATGAGGAGGTGAAGCAATTAATAGAAATTAAGGACAGAATTAGATATTGGGCATTGGAGTGAAGATTTTAAAAAACTTTCATATCAATTACGAATTAAGGCTAAAGTGAAGGGTGTTCTGCATTATTCTTCTTCTTTAGTTTTATATTTGTAATTGAAAGGATGTTATCTTTTATTTCTTTAGTTATTATTTCATTTATGATGAACTAATTTCTTTTTAGGCTTAAGACGGATCTTTAAGTGGAACGATGATTATGTAATCATTGATTTTTAGTTTAATGAGCTATTATCTAGTTTATCTATATTAATTTGAGCTTGAATTTATGAATTGCCTGATCAATGATTCTTTGTGGATTTGTATGAAATCGAGAGACGAAATAAGAGTCTAGACATAGTTAACATAGCATGTGTTTTTGAATTTTGTGAATGAACAGAATCTTGATGAATGTTAAGGTAGAGATATGCTTGACAACACATGTAATCAGATAAAGAGCTTGAACTTAAACCTTCTTTAATTGTAATTCACATAGAGATATAGTGAATTAGTTGATTAAGGTGTTTAACTTAATTCTATCTTAATTATGGATCGAAGTTAATACGGTATTAGTACATCGAGAGGTGGCTAGTTCTACATACGTGTTCTTGATTAATAAACTGTGATAGTATATTGGAATAAAGTTTTAATAATCAGAGTGATGTTTAGGGTGAAGTCGAAAGCCTAATTCTCCATTATTTGTTTGAAAATTCAGTTTTTAGGGTTTTTTTATTGTTTGGTGATTTTGATATTTCTAATACTTTTAGTTATAAACTTGAAATTGACTAATTTAATAAAGTTAGAATTAATAGAAGATTGGTAATTATGAGGATTAATTTCTTACTAAGTCTCTGTGGGAACGATACTCTACTTACTATTATATTACTTGTTGACCACGTATACTTGCATGTTGTGCGTAATTAGATTTTACCCAACAAGTTTTTGGCGCCGTTGCCGGGGACTTTAGTATAGATTTTAATATTTTGCAATATCAATTTAATTAGTCCAGTTTTACTTAAACATTTTTATTTTTTTTTTGTTCGTCTTATTTCAGGTTTTTGAAGTTGGTTTATGCAAACTCGATCCAAAAATCCAGACTTGCTTCCTTTTGAGGACGACGTTGAAAGACGCTTTCAAAGGCTAAGTAAGTGGATTAAGGAAACAAGGGACGACTTCAAAAATTCTGAAAAAGAAGAAACAATGGTTGCCGAAGACCAGAGAGCATTGAGGGACTTTGCTACACCCAAGGTGACTGAGTTGCAGTCGAGTATTACCAGGCCTGCTATAGCTGCGAATACATTAGAGATTAAGCCTTGGACTATTCAAATGATCCAAAACTCGGTTCAGTTTGGGGAACTTGCACATGATGATCCTAACAAACATCTGTTCAGCTTTCTAGAAATATACGACACTTTCAAGTACAACGGGGTGTCGAAAGACGCGGTAAGACTTCGCTTGTTCCCATTCACTTTGTGGGACAAGGCAAAGAGTTGGATACATTCTCTACCGCCTGGATCGATAACTACATGGGATGACCTTGCTCAGAATTTTCTTGCAAAATTCTTCCCACTAGCGAAAACTGCAAAAATGAGGAATGAGATAACTATGTTCGAACAGCAACATGGGGAATCACTGTACGAGGCATGGGAGAGATACAAAGAATTGCTCAGAAAATGCCCACAACATGGATTGCCTAAGTGGTTGCAGATGAACACATTTTACAATGGACTACATGGGAATCTCAGGACAAGTATTGATGCAGCGTCGGGGGGAGCTTTTATGGCAAAGAATTATGAGGAGGCATATCAATTGATAGAGACAATGTCAACTAACAACTATCAGTGGCCCACGACAAGAATGACATAACTTACGATAGCTGGAGTGTTAGAGGTAGATGGAGTGACGGCAATTACAGTGCAGATTTCAGTAGTCCCTAAGAAGTTTGATGTTTGGTCAGGGGTACAGACACAACAAGTTGCAATTATTTGTGAATTGTGCGCGGGTGAACATCCTACGGATCAATGTGCAATCAACCCATAATCAGTACAATTTTTGAGTAGCTACAATAGAATTCCACAGAATACGTACCAGAATGCATATAATCAGGGGAATAGGAATTTGGCACGGAACAGTAATCAGAATCAGCAATTCCCACGACCATCATATCCCCTAGGATTTCAGAATCAACAACAACTAGTTCAACGTCAAGAGAGGAAATCAAATTTAGAGGAGTTACTATCGAAGTATATAACGAGCAACGAGGTAGCCATGAAAAACCAAGCAATAGCCATCAAGGATTTAGAAAATCAGATGGGACAGATAGCGTTGGCATTGAATAACAGGCCTCAACGAACATTACCAAGTGATACAGAGAAAAATCCGAAAGGTAATCACGAGCAATGTCAGACAATTATGTTGCGAAGTGGAAAAGAACTTGAGGGCCAGAAAACAGAAAATTCGGTTGCAAAAAAAGTTGAGACAGACAGTGAAAATAAAATGGTTGAGGACAGACCGGGGGAAGAAAAACACATGGAAAAGAATAAACCAGTTAACGAACCGATTGTTTATCCTCCCCCACCTTTTCAGCAAAGAGTTCAAAAGCAGAAATTAGATAAGCAGTTTGCAATTTTTTTGAATATTTTTAAGAAACTTTAGATTAACATCCCATTCGCAGAAGCCCTAGAGCAGATACCAAGTTATGCGAAATTCATGAAAGGGATTTTGTCTAGGAAAAAGAAGTTGGACAATTTCGAGACAGTGGCATTAACAGATGAGTGTAGTGCGGTTTTACAGCGAAAGTTTCCACCGAAGTTGAAAGATCCAGGGAGTTTTCACCATTCTGTGCACGATTGGGAATATGTCATTGAACAAGTGCTTATGTGATTTGGGGGAAAGTGTGAACCTTATGCCGTCATCAGTTTATACATAATTGGGTTTACCCACTCCAAAACCTACGAACATTTCATTACAGGTGGCAGATAGGTTAGTCACGTACTTGAGAGGCATTGTGGAGGACGTATTGGTAAAGGTTGACAAGTTTATATTCCTTGCGGATTTCATTATTCTAGATTTTGAGGAAGATAAGAATATCTCAATTATCCTAGGGAGACCTTTCTTGGCTACGGGTAGGACATTCATCGACGTACAAAAAGGACAGCTAACGATGAGGGTCCAACATCAAGAAATAAAATTTAATGTTTTCAAGGCCATGAAATTTCCTACGGATGAAGAAGATTGTTTCTCGATGGATATAATTGGTCAGATAATCAGCGAAGACATGGGCAAGAGTTTGGTTAATGATCCATTGGAAACGACATTATTGGGAGATGAAGAATCAGATAATCCAAAATTTGTGGTCTACTTGCAGATGTTAGACTCCCTGCTACGAGTTAGCAGATTTAGAGCACCCTTTGAACCATTGCACATGGAGGAAAAAGCCACAACAAGGATGAAACTGTCTTCGGAGGAGCCACTGACTCTTGAACTTAAGCCACTTCCTAAACATCTCAGGTATGCTTATTTAGGAAATTCTAATTATTTACCTATTATTATTTCTACTTCGCTTAACGAATTGTACAAAAAAAAGTTGTTGAGAGTGATTAGGGACCACAAATCGGCTATAGGATGGACAATAGCGGATATTAAGGGAATCAGGCCATCCTTTTGCATGCACAAAATTTTGATGGAAGAGGATGCAAGACCGACAGTGGAGCAACAGAGACGGCTCAACCCAATCATGAAAGAAGTAGTGAAGAAGGAAATATTGAAATGGTTGGATTCGGGTATCATCTACCCGATTTCAGACAGTAAGTGGGTCAGTCTGGTGCAATGTGTGCCAAAAAAGGGAGGAATGACCGTGGTTTAGAATGATGACAATGAGCTAATTCTGACAAGGATAGTGACTGGTTAGAGGGTTTGCATGGACTACAGGAAGTCGAATAAGGCGACCCCCAAAGATCACTTTCCTTTGACATATTGCTTGCAGTGGTATATGTATTCGATAAATTTCGGTTGTACTTGATCGGGACAAAGGTAGTAGTTTATACAAATCACTCGGCTATTCGATACTTGATTTCAAAAAAAGATGCTAAGCCATGCCTTATCAGATGAATTCTCCTTTTATAAGAGTTTGATTTAGGAATAAAGGATAGAAAGGGGACGGAGAACCAAGTCGCCGATCATTTTTCTAGGCTGGAGAATCAGGGTAAAAAGGAAGAGGACAAGTGTGTAATCAATGAGTCATTCCCGGATGAGCAACTGTTTGGGATAAATACATGAATTTCCATGGTACGCGGACTTCGCGAATTATCTAGTGAGCAACATTCTTCCCCTTGATCTTACACGATAACAGAAAAAGGAATTTCTCTATGACGTCAAGTGGTATATGTGGGATGAGCCTTACTTATTCAAGCACTGCGCCGATAAGATGATTAGAAGGTGTGTGCCTTACAGTGAAGTGAAGAACATACTGCATGAATTTAATTTAATTCATACTTATTTATACTAATTAAATTAAATTCTAGACCGTTAACAAGGTGAACATTATTTATACTTACCTTGTCATTGCCGATTTTACCTTTTCCAATTATTTCGCAGGTTTTATTGTCTCCAAAAGTGACCGTTCCATTCTTCTTCTTGACACTTAGTTCTATAAACTTTGATTTATCACCAGTCATGTGACGAGAGCAACCACTATCAATAATTTATTTTTGAGATGGAACTCTTGCCTTTAAACATACCTGTCAAGAAACAATAATTTATCCTTTTGGTACCCATATCTTTTTGCTTCCACTTATGCTAGTAGCAAGTAAATCACACTTTTTAATTCATACCTTTTTAACATTGTTTTGTTTCTTAAAATAATTTATATCTAAATGACCTTTAATACCACAATGTTTACAAGTTGTGACAGGTGAGCAATAATTTAAACTAAAACGTGACTTTGATTTTAATATTTTGATATTACTCTTTTTATGCATAGAATTAAAACCAATTCCCTGTCTTTCAAAACTAGGTCTTTGTTTACCTAATATGACATTTAGATTTTCTTCACCTTGAACAAATTTAGCAAGAGATGATTTTAGTGAGTCTATTTCTTCTTGAAGTTCATTATTAGGAAACGTTTTAACAGGAGATTTATCACTAAATGCATCAATATACACATCTCTCATTTTTAACTCATTAGTCAATTTTTGGAATTCATTATTTAAGAATTTTACCTTATTGAAAAGTATTGTATTATAATTGTCTAAATAATCAATCTTTGCAATCAAAACCTTTTCTTCTTTACATGTGGATTCCTTTTCAATTTCTTTCTTTTCATCTATTAGTGAATCTACTTCATCCATTAGTGTATTAACTAATCTAGAATTTAATTTAATTTAATTTAATTTAATTATACTAATTAAATTAAATTCTAGACCTTGTAAATTTAATTTAATTTACAGCTCTCTTGGAAAAGTATGGGGTCAACCATAAGGTAGCTACAGCGTATCATCCCCAAATAAGTGGGCAAGCTGAGGTTTCAAATAGGGAGGTGAAGATAATTTTAGAGAAGGTAGTGAATCTGAATCGAAAGGATTGATCTCTCAGGTTGGACGATGCACTATGGGCTTATCGGACTGCGTATAAAACACCAATTGGTATGTCTCCATACCAATTACTATACGGGAAAGCTTGTCACCTACCTGTCGAGTTACAACATAAAGCCTACTAAGCAATTCAGAAATTAAACTTTGATCAAGCAACTGCGGGTGAAAAAAGGTTACTCCAGTTAAATGAACTCGATGAATTCCGACTTCAAGCATACGAGAACTCTAAGTTATACAAAGAAAAAGTCAATAAATGACACGACAAGAAAATAATACAAAGAACGTTCGAGCCGGGGCAATCAGTCCTATTTGTCAACTCAAGGTTGAGGTTGTTCACAGGCAAGCTTAAATCCAGGTGGTCGGGACCATTCACCATCAAAAGAGTTTTCTCACATGGCGCCGTCAAACTCTACAGTAGAAACCCATTGGAAACTTTCAAGGTCAACAGTCAACGATTGAAACATTATTGGGGTGGCGAATCCAATTGGGACGTCATCGCAATCACACTGACCGTCGCACCATAAACAAGGAGAAGTCAAGCTGAACGACTTAAAATTAAGCGCTAATTGGGAGGCAACCCAATCGTCTATTTATTTTTCATATGTTTCAATCATGCTAGCTAGATTATAGTTTAGATTAATTAGGATATAATAATTTCATTGAGTAGTCACTAAGTTGTATTATTCTTAATAATTGCTTTACCATGTTTAAAATGCTCAATCTTTACTCATAGTTATGTTTATAGTTTGCAGGTACTTAATATGCTAATGGTTTGGAATTGCATGGAAGAAATAAGAAAATCAGAGCCCAATTGCAGTGTGCATGCCCGCTAGGCCTGGCCCCTAATACACAATACCCCCCGCCGAGGCGGGGGTCTCTCAAGTCCGAAGTCAGGGTGCATGCCCGCCGGGGCGGGCCTTTTAGGCTTAGTACCCCCCCCGCCGGGGCGGGGGTCTTGGAATTCCATAGAGCGGGTTCGACAGTTACACACATCCACTACTTCTTCTTCCCATTTGGCATCCCACTCTCACATATCTTCAACCTACTATTTACCCACGTCTTGGACATTGCTACACCATCTTCTCCATCATCCCACTACATTACCATAGTTGCCCATTACTTCCATCCATTACTCCAACCCACAAACCTCTCCATTACACTATTCCTATAAATTCACACCATCACAACCCAAGTTCACCACATACTTTCAATTCCATCTCCCAAAGCCACAAATTCAGATTCTTATTAAGGTAAGTGCATAGCAATTGACAACCTTGCACGTTGTCTTCAAATTCCTACCTTTCTAGCACCATAGTAGAGTAAAATCATCAAGTTTGGGGGAAGAAATCAGTGTGCACGCCAAGTGTTTGACAGAGTGTGTGAGTCAAGTTTGGGGGAAAATAGTGTTTTAAGACTTCATCAATTCAATGGTGTCTCAACCCACATCAAAACAACAAAGGGGAGAAAGATCAAGGCCCGCACAACCGACACAGACCTTTGATCGCCGTAAATTCAAAAGTGTCACTGTCGCCGACCGCTATGACTTCATGGTGACCAAAGCACTTACACCAGAGCGGGGGTTGGCACCGGATCATGCGGATGGGGAGATGATGCAACAGATATATCAGAAATGGTGGAACAAGTTTACAGAGAAACCCGAGGTCGCCGTTGTTAATGTGGTCAAGGAATTTTATTCAAACGCCGAGGACAAATCCCCTTTCAACACGTTCATGCGGGGTAGATTGGTTCCATTCAGTGCCGATGCAATCAACACTTATTATTAGTTACGAGTGTCGAGACATTGTCAGTATGCTCACTTATGTGACAACGATCTAGATTTTGAGGCTATTCTGAAGGACATGACTAAGCCGGGTACAATATGGATCAAGGGTCAAAAAAGAGGCACAGTTTTTCACAGCAAGGATCTCAGCAGGTATGGGAAGATATGGTACGCATTCTTGTGTGCCAAGTTGTTTCCGTCCACACACACATCAGACGTGACCAAAGAAAAGGCACTTCTTTTATATGCAATTGTGCAAAATTTCATCATCGACGTCGGGGCCATAATCAGTTTTTCCATTCGCCAATGCTTACGAGGAAATTTTTCGGGCTGCTTGCCACACCCATCACTCATTTGTGGGTTGTGTCGCCAAGCGGGTCTTAGATGGTCCGATGATGAACCCACTCAGATGCCGCTGCAGCTACTAGATTCCAGAATGATTGCAAGGTATGCAGTATGGGCCGGGGGTGAGTCACATTGTAACAACCCAAGAATTTAGAAGATTTTTAAAATCATAATTGATTGATTTAAGGTTCAATATTAGAACCTAGACAGAAAATAAGTGTATGCGTTTGATATTCTTGGGAAGGAATTTTGAGGATTTCAAAATTCTGTGAAAGATTTTGGTGAATTATTCAGGATTAAGGGTATACGTGAATATGTTCTGTGTATAAGGTATGATATGTGTACAGGATGTGGTTAAGGGTCAAGGGTTGACCAGATACCCGATATCTGTGACAAACCTTAATATTATATTCGAATGTCAATGTTCAGTTAGAAAATTTTTACGATTTATAAGAAACCCTAAAATCGGTTCTGAAAATCCTAATTTTAGTTTTAGGAATTCGAAACCCTAATTCGAAAGTTGAAAACCCTAATTTGGGAATTCAAATGCAAGTATAAGGTTTAAACATTATTAATTATAACCTAATTAGGGAAAACCCTAATGATTTATTAGAAACCCTAATAATTAGAAAACCTAATTATTAGAAACCCTAATTTCGATTTAAAGCCCTAATTTACAATTTGGGACCTAATTGCTAATTTAGAAAATATTAATCCTAATTAGCAAGCTTGAATTATGATTAGCAAATTTTAATATAATTATCGAATCCTAATTATAATTAAGAAATACTAATTTTCTATTTTTAAAAATCGAAAATTGGAAATCTTAAGAATTAAATTTCAAAGATTTTAGGATTAAACCCTAAATCCTAATGGTCAAACCTTAAACCCTAAGGGTTAAACCCTAAACCCTAAGGGTTTGGCCAACTTACATGTATGCCATTAAAATAAAAATAAAAAAGACTTAAGTGCCCTTTTTATATTTTATTAAGTTGGAGTGTGAATCTTGCTATAATCTTGGTTGTTGACCAACTAAATATTGCCCATGTGTGTATATCATCCAAGATCAGCCATCATGTGCCACCTAGAATCAATCTTGACCATGGATTAAAAAGATCTAAGATTAAAAAGTAAAAAACACTTACTTTATTTCTCATTTGCTTCAAGTCCCTTCTCTCTCTTAAATTTTGAAATTTAGAGTGTGAGAGAGAGAGAAGGTGAGCCATAATCAGTTCATAGCAAGCCAACCTCAGAATCAAAAGTCAGAAATCAAATGATCAAAGCTAAAGTGGTATAAACCCTAAATATTCAAAATCTCATGAAATTATGTTATATGTTGTAATTGATTATTTAAAGTTATGTATTAAGGTGTCTTAGAGTGATCTGATCTGATAGATCATAGGTCTATAACACTTAGATGCACGAAATTAGCATTTTAAGAAATTTGGAAAATTTTGTAAAAGTGGCCTGACAGCTATATGTCAGGGCCCATAGATCGTTATCTGTTATTTGGTTATTGTGTTTTATGTTATAAATATGTTCTTTGCCATGTGGACTATGATCTAGAACTTGAAGCAAGCCCAGATCTTGTTTAGATTGCAAGTTATTAGTGGTCAAAGGTCGTTGACCGACCATGACCGAACGAATCTGGGTAACCCAGATTTCCCAGGAAGCGTTTGATAACTTTTTGATGGCCTTTGATCTTGCTACTAATAAGTGATTTGGCCATCTTTAACCAAATATTCATCTTTTCACTACAGGCCAAAGATATTTATTTGTATCACCAGTCAGTCATGTTCATCTCAACACCTGTTCATCTTTGCACTACAGGCCAAAGATATTCATCAGGTAATCATACATCTTTGCACTACAGGCCAAAGATATTCAGTAATATCATCATTTAGGACTGAGGATGATGAAAAATATCTTAAAGAAAACGAATCTAGTGAGATAAAAGAACAAATATTAGGGACTCGTATTACAGTTTATCTAAGTTCAATAATACTCTGAAATAACCAATTTCGAAGTAGAATTCAAAAATAATGATCAAAACATGGATACAATCAAGGATAGTAACCATAATAGACATCTCGGACAAAAAGGAAAAATTTTATTTTTTGGTGAATAGTGTCATATTCGTGAATAGTGCCGTATACGTGAATAGTAATCCCGACACAAAAAATTTCAAATTTGATAAAAAGTTTATATCAATATTTCAGTATAATGATATTGAAGAAAATAATATCATTTAAGAAGAAAATAATATCCCTTACGAATATTAAACAAAAATAATATTCCTTTCGAATATTGAACGAATATAATATTTCTTACGAATATTAAATGAAAATAATATTTCTTGCGAATATTGAACGAAATAATATTCATACGAATACGAAAAGTAATATCTCTTCAGAATATGAAATAAATAATACCCTTTACCTCAAAATAACCGTACTTCTAACTGAATATGGGATATGAGGCCGAATGAAACTTGTGCTAAATAGCAACTTTCAAAGTATCTAAATACTCACAAAATACACTCAATAATCTAGAGAGAGAAAGAGAGAAAACTTATGAATTTTGGTGTGATTTTTAATTCTAACTTAGTCCTCTATTTATAGGAAAATGTTAGCACACCGAAGCTGACTTAATCTGTAACCTGATGGCTTTACCTGCTACTATTCCCATCCACCACATTTGAATAAAAATCTCAGCACATTTCTTCACCAACCAAGATTGGGGCCCACCAATTCTAGAATTTTCTACCAAAATGACAAATTCCGCAACTTCTACAATTTTTGAACCAGTCATCTCGTAAAATTCATAACAAATCATACGTTCATTTTTAACGGTTCAAAATTTGTGGACATATACTCAACTTATATATGAATAACATATCCAAAAATTACTACGATCCAACGGTCGGATTAAAAATTATAACCCCCGCAATATTTCTCAAAAATCCTGATTTGATTTTTAATACCTCCATTCCGATAAAAATACTGATAAAACACCTCAACATTAACTCCATTTTTAACCACAATAAATATATCCAACATTTATATCCACATAGAATAAATATTTCCTTATCATATGAATCAATAATTAATTATTCACAAATAATATTACAGAATCACATTTATGGCAACCAGGCCGTTCCCAGGAAAGACGGGGCTTTCCAATAAGGATTTATCCTTACCGGCGCACAATTAGATGACCAAACCTCTCCTTAGACAGAACTTTGGAGACATTGCCAATAATGTTATCTAATAATATTATTCAAATAATATGAATTATTGATCTGATAATAGAAAATATTGTGCAGCAACAATTATTGAAACAACAATAATATAAAATATCAACGCAGAAAATATTGAATCAATAAAATAAAATATTGAACATTAACTACTGTAACAATTATTGAGTAGTGCCTTCTTACGTAAGAATCAATAATTGGTGCAATACCGTGTGCTACTGTGCAACCACGCGTATTACTGTATTTTAACCACCGGGTATTCCAACAGTGTTAACGGTAACAACTACACTGTTATTTATAAAAACTCAATTTTTGTCGTTATCTTCATCCAATCGTTTTCCGTTATGGGGCCCACAAATAGCTGCGCCGTCGTACGAATATTCCCCGACAGAAAGAATATTCCACGACCACACGAATATTCACCGACCAAAAATGAATATTTTATAACCACTTGCTTATTTGAAATATTTGCACCTTTTACCCATATCTAACCACATTAATCAAATCAACCCTTTCTATTTCAAAATAATAAATAGAGGAAATTTAATTTCATTTATTAATAAGTTGGGGTCTTACAACCTCCCCTCTTTATGAAATTTCGTCCTCGAAATTGACGTATGTACCTGGTGTTTCAAAAAGGTGAGGATACCTCGCTTTCATTTCTGATTCCAACTCCCAGGTCATTTCTTCAATAGCATAGTTTCTCCACAAAACCTTAACTTGTGGTATAGCCTTCATGCGTAGAACATGCTCTTTCCTATCCAAGATCTTAACAGGTACCTCCTCGTATGTTAAATCTTCGGCTATCTCGTCTGGTTCTAACTCAATTATGTGGTTCGGGTCTTTCACATATTTACGAAGTACAGATACGTGAAAAACATTATGAACACGCGACATACTTAGCGTTAAAGCGAGTCTATAGGCCACAGTTCCTACTCGATCGAGGATTTCAAATAAATCGAAGGCTTGAGCTTTCTTCTCTTCATCGACTCTTACTTCTAGAATAACACATTCTTGCAACTTCTTCTTTATATTTATCAGCTCCAGGTCTGTAGCTTGAATGGCTTTAACGTTATCGATTAAAGTCGATTTTACTAGTATATCATCACGTGGGTCCCTAGAGTCATTAACTCTATCTCTATCATTTATAAATTATATAAAATAGGTCTTTGTGTTCAACAATATCGCACTCGTACTCGCGTACAATCTTCTACTCAACGCGTCAGCTACCACGTTCGCTTATCTAGGATGATATGGTCAGAACAGGTTCCGAATGAGTTGCCTTTTGAGCTATTGGAAAATCTTCTCGCATTCCTCGCTCCATACGAATTTTGTATCTTTCTGAGTCAGCTAAGTTAACGGAGTAACGATTTGAGAAAATCCTTCCACGAATCTCCAATAGTAACCAGCTAAGCCCAGAAAGCTACGTACTTTGGTCACCGACTTCGGTTGCTTTCAATTGTGATTCATATCCCAATCTTGGATAGCACGTCACAATGGCACCTATTGTTTTACCACCACACAAATATAGAGTCCCCTACGGAGAGCCTGGCTTCGGTGCATTCCACAAAGGAAGTCACCAGATAGAGGCTCGGGTACTAACTTCTATAGTTGGGTTTTTAACTCCTGAAGTTCAATAGGAGCTATTCAATATGAGATTTTAGAAATGGGTTTTGTATCGGGTTGAAGATCAATACAAAAATTTAATATCACGATCTGGGTTAGGCCAGGAAATTCTTCAAGAAATACGCCAGGAAATTCACTAACAACAGAAATATCATTTAAATCTGACGTATTTTTGTTCAAGTCCATGACATAGGCTAAGAAAGCTTGGCATCCGTTTTTTAATAAACGAATGGCTTTATGGCTTGGTATGACAGCGATTGATTTTAGTGGTTTGGTTGCTTGAATTCGCATAACAGGTTGGTTAGGAATATGAAAACTAACAACCTTATGAAAACAATCAATTTTGGCATGATGAGTAGTTAACCAATCAATTCCTAAAATCACATCAAAAGAGAGTATCTTTAAAGAGATAAGGTTAACAGGTAATGTGATTGTGCCAACTTGGATTAAGCAAGATTTATAAACTGTAGATGTAATGAAAGTTTCTCCTAACGGAGTCTCCACAGATAGGTCAAAGTCTAATTTCTCCGGAGTCAAGTTTAAACGTTGAGCACAAGCAGGAGATATAAAAGAATGGGTAGAACCAGTATCTAGTAAGGTATAAACTTCGCAAGAATTTATAATTAACTAACCCGTTATACCTTCGTTCGGGTTCCTCGCGTTTTGGGCAGTCACGACAAACGCTCTTCCAGAAACCGTCGACTTTATTTTGTCCGTATCTGCCTTTGGTGTCACCATCCCAGCTGGACTTGGTTTCGCTATAATACAATCTCGAGCGATATGTCCTTCCTTTCCACAATTATAACATACCTTGAACTGTTGTGGGCAGTTTGGACTTATATGTCCCTCCTCTCCGCATCTGTAACATCTAACTGGCGGTCGTTCTCCTCCCCTAGAATTTGTTCCTGGTGCTGGTGCTGCTGTCGACGTCTTCCTGTCATCGTTAAATATTTTCTTCTTGAAATTTCCACTTGACTCACCTCTCCTATTATCATGGCCACGATGACCACCCTAGTGGTTACCACTTTTTTCTGTATTTTTCCCTCCTCGCTGGTTCTCATCGCTCCGATGACTGTTGTCACCAGTATGACCCTAGTTGTGGTCCCTCGGTTGAACATACTCATTATCTCGCTCTAATAATTGAGCCCTGTTTACAACATCTAAATATAAAGAAAATTTATGAGAGATAAGATATTGCCGAATCTCGGGTTTTAAACCTCTCAGAAACATCCTTGTCATTCGTTTCTCATTCTCAACCAAATGAGGTGCAAACTTGGATAACTCTGCAAATTTCGCCTCCTATTGGGACACCGTCATGTTGTTTTGTTCTAGTCTAATAAACTCTACCTCATTCATATGACGAATACTTCAGGAAAGTACTTGTCATTAAACAGTTTTTGAAACGTTTCCCAGGAGATGTTGAGTGCGTCAGGCTGGGTACGCTTCACAGACTCCCACCAGTAGTCTGCCTCACCGCGTAACATAAAGGTGGCGAATGGAACCTTCTGTTCCTCCGTGCATCCCAAGACATCGAATATCTTGGTAATTTGCTTGACCCACGTTTCCGCCATGATCAGATCCGGCTTTCCCTTAAACTCTGGTGGTCCCAATTCTTTGAACTGCTTGGCTGTGACAAACCGCGCGTTGTTATCATTTCCACCCGTATTCTGCACACGAGTCTCCCTCGTCTGATTTTGCATGAACTGCAAAAAGTTCCTAAATATTCCATCATTCATCGTTTGCTCGGTAACGTTGTTTACAGGAGGAATATTGCCTTCCTGTTGCACGTTCCCCTGGGTGGTGATTAAAGGTGTCTCCACAGTCTCATTCACTCCATTGTTAACGTTCTCAGCTGCCATTCTTAAATACTGCCATAAAACAAGATTTAATAGTCATGTCATATATTATCCCTATACTCTGACCGACCAAATAAATACCAAATAAACTTAGTCAGGTCATACTAGCGAAGGAATTCCTCGTCTCTCCCCTCCTAGTTCTTATTTCACATCTCAGCTAATGATCATATCCCTAAGCTCTGATACCAACTGTGACGCCACCAAAATAGGTATACAACACCCATTCTGAGTCGCCAAATACATGGTACAAAAAGCAAACTACAACTTCAATAATACAATTGTCGTGCAAAATACGACAACACATACTGTGAGTTTAAATATAAATATTGTCTTCTAGACAATATCCACACTCAAATAAGTCCTCATTACAATTATTCAAACACTATTTTACAGAAATAGTGAGGACTGCTAAAACATCTTTCTAGAACCATCACTCCATATCCCAACTAGATCCTGCTATGTTCTCACCTCCTGAGAAAAAAATGGAACAATAAGGAAAAGGGTTAGCTCAACTAGCCCAGTAAACAATATTATGACTAAGATAATATACAACAAATTATCATTAGTATTCAACAGGGAAAAAAATCTGATAGAATATAATCTATAACAAGTTTTAGATCAACAACTACAGCGGAAATAACAAACCATTAGAAGAGTCAAGTAGAGCATGAATTCTACTATCTTCTAAGATTTAAAAGTCCATCATCAATATTTTATCCCTGTAACATCAATTAATAATCATCTTTAACCAAATATTCATCTTTGCACTACAGGCCAAAGATATTCATTTGTATCACCAGTTAGTCATATTCATCTCAACACCTGTTCATCTTTGCACTACAGGCCAAAGATATTCATCAGGTAATCATACATCTTTGCACTACATGCCAAAGATATTCAGTAATATCATCATTTAGGACTGAGGATGATGAAAAATATCTTAAAGAAAACGAATCCAGTGAGATAAAAGAACAAATATTAGGGACTCGTATCACAGTTTATCCAAGTTCAATAATACTCCGAAATAACTAATTTCGTAGCAGAATTCAAAAATAATGATCAAAACATGGATACAATCAAGGATAGTAACCATAATAGACATCTTGGACAAAAAGAGAAAATTTTATTTTTCGGTGAATAGTGCCGTATTCGTGAATAGTGCCGTATATGTGAATAGTGTCGTATACGTGAATAGTAACCCCGACACAAAAAGTTCCAAATTTGATAAAAAGTTTATATCAATATTTCAGCATAATGATATTGAAGAAAATAATATCATTTAAGAAGAAAATAATATCCCTTTATTAAACAAAAATAATATTCCTTTCGAATATTGAACGAATATAATATTCCTTACGAATATTAAATGAAAATAATATTTCTTGCGAATATTGAACGAAATAATATTCATACGAATACGAAAAGTAATATCTCTAAATAAATAATACCCCTTACCTCAAAATAACCGTACTTTTGACTGAATATCGGATATGAGGCTGAATGAAACTTGTACTGAATAGCAACTTTCAAAGTATCTAAATACTCACAAAATACACTCAATAATCTAGAGAGAGAAAGAGAGAAAACTTATGAATTCTGGTGTGATTTTCAATTCTAACTTAGCCCTCTATTTATAGGAAAATGTTAGCACGCCGAAGCAGACTTAACTTGCAACCTGATGGCTTTACATGCGACTATTCCCACCCATCACATTTGAATAAAAATCTCAGCACATTTCTTCACCAACCAAGAGCGGGGCCCACCAATTCTAGAATTTTCTACCAAAATGACAAATTCCGCAACTTCTACAATTTCTGAACCAGTCATCTCGTAAAATTCATAACAAATCATACGTTCATTTTTAACGGTTCAAAATTTGTGGACATATACTCAACTTATATATGAATAACATATCCAAAAATTACCACGATCCAACGGTCGGATTAAAAATTATAACCCCCGCAATATTTCTCAAAAATCCTGATTTGATTTTTAATACCTCCATTCCGATAAAAATACTGATAAAACACCTCAACATTGACTCCATTTTTAACCACAATAAATATATCCAACATTTATATCCACATAGAATAAATATTTCCTTATCATATGAATCAATAATTAATTATTCACAAATAATATTACAGAATCACATTTATGACAACCAGGCCGTTCCCAGGAAAGAGGGGGCTTTCCAATAAGGATTTCTCCTTACTGGCGCGCAATTAGATGACCAAATTTCTCCTTAGATAGAATTTTCTAGACATTGCCAATAATATTATCTAATAACATTATTCAAATAATATGAATTATTGATCTGATAATGGAAAATACTGTGCAGCAACAATTATTGAAACAACAATAATATAAAATATCAACGCAGCAATTATTGATTCAATAAAATAAAATATTGAACAATAACTACTGTAACAATTATTGAGTAGTGCCTTCTTACGTAAGAATCAATAATTGGTGCAATACAGTGTGCTACTGTGCAACCAAGCGTATTACTGTATTTTAACCACCGGGTATTCCAACAGTGTTAACGGTAACAACTACGCCGTTATTTATAAAAACTCAATTGTTGTCGTTATCTTCATCCAATTGTTTTCCGTTATGGGGCCCACAAATAGTTGCGCCGTTGTACGAATATTTCCCGACAGAAAGAATATTTCACGACCACACGAATATTCATCGACCAAAAATGAATATTTTATAACCACTTGCTTATTTGAAATATTTACAACTTTTACCCATAACTAACCACATTAATCAAATCAACCCTTTCTATTTCAAAATAATAAATAGACGAAATTTAATTTCATTTATTAATAAGTTGGGGTCTTACATTTAGAATATAAATGGTATTTAATTTTTTTAATTATAATATTAAATAAATAATTTAAAAATAATTTTAATACATGACAAATTATATTATGGTATAAAAAATATTTTAAGTTATTTTTAGTGACTTTTAATTTTTTTGAGGAATTTCATTAATTAATTAATATTAATGGTAATTAATTTTTTTAATAAATATATTAAATAAATTATGAAAAAATAGAATTAATGATTTAAAAATCATATAAAAATAATTTAAGTATTATAAAAATATTTTAAGTTATAAAATATAACTTTTGATATTTTGTCAAGAAAATATTAATATTTTAATATTAATAGCAATTATCGGATAATGAATTTAAAGATTTAAAAATCATATAAATATGATTTTAAGGTATTAAAAATACCTTGAGATATTATAATTATATTATAATATTATGCTATGTTTTTTATTAATATTTAATATTAAATAAATATTAGTGACGAAGAGAATAATGTGGTATTTATATTAATAACAGTTATTAAATAATATTTTTAATCACTTTAAAAACATTTGAAGGAAATAATAAAGTATTAAAAATACTATGAGATATAATATATTATAATATTTTGGCATATATTTCATTAATATTTAATATTAAATAAATATTAATGATATTAGAATATTGTGGTATTTAACTTAGATAAATACGTTATAAATGATTGAAAAATCATGATAAATGGTAATAATTATCTGAAAATTATTACGAACTTATGAAAAATATTTTTACTGTTAATAAATTATCTTAGATAATGGTTAAGTATTTATTCAGAGTTTAATTGAACTTAAACTCGAAATTTTGTCCGACTAGACCGTCGGGATGTTAGAATTTTGCCGAACTCGACTCGAACTGTAAAAGTTTGACTTGAGATTAAGTCTTATATGCTGGATAGACTGATAGGGTTATGTGATAATGTGTTTAGGTTATTTTAAATACTGTGATGATATTATTCTAATTTGTATATCGGTATTATTTATATATTAGGTTCCGACAAAGCTTATTAATTGTATAGCGGTAATCAACAGTTCATGCAAGTTTTACTTAACTCTACTTAGAGTCGTTTCATTCAGATAAGCTTATGGATAATCATTACTGATTGTCATTGTAGAATTGTACTCTGTACATATTGCATGTATAAGTCAGGTATGAAAGGCTGATCACCTTCATTACCATTCAGTCCAGATATATTTGTTAATGTTTAATACTTGTTCAGTCAAAAGTTTTTTCATGCTAATTCACAACTATATTGTTGAATTATAGCCAGCTTATTAATCAGATTCTTTCAATCATGATATATCGTTAAATTAATGAACTTAAACTTGCTAGGCGAACTTTTGCTCACTCTTTCTATATCATGATAAAACATTGCAGATTAAGGCGAATGCGTCGGATACAAGGAAAGATCAAAGACAGTTCCAGTTTTAGTATATGTGTTCAGCTAAATTTGTATAAATATTGAATATTAATGTTGTTGTAAGTCAAATAAGTTATGAATTGTATATTAAGTCAAGGTTACTCGACCTTAGGGAATAGTGTGTAATGTAATGTATAAACAATTTATGTTTATATCTTCCGCAATAGTTATAGAATGATTGTACCAGATCCGCGGTGATTTATTTAAGAATACCTAGGACCAATAACCGCAATGCTTAGGATAAGATCTAACTCACATAGAGTTAGTTGGTCGGTAAGATTCAAAGACGAATCTCGGCGAGTTATAAAGATACAGAGTTTCCTAACTCTGATAATAAAGTTGAACAGTAGTGGTGAATATATAGTCTAAAAGACTAAAAGTGCAGTGATAGGAGATCGTAAAACAAAACGATCAAGGCATAGAAATGAATCGTAATATATATGATGAGATCACCCCGTGATCGGATTAGGTTGTATTATAGAGAAGGATCAAGAGAATAATTGAAAAGTTTACGGCAAGAATGTTGTGTGAATGTTGTACTATGAATTTCATATTCAGGAAAGGATTATGAATACGAGTTGAATGAAATTCGTATTGAGAAGGGAGTTAAGATTAGGTGGAGATTTCAATTGAGGACTCATGTCAGCAGCTGCGTTGTATGATTCCTTGTATGGGCGGGGAATTGTACTTGGTGTAAAAACCACTTAGTTTCTGGCACTGATAATCATTGAAATATTTGGGTCGCGCTATTTGCTATATGCATGTTAAGAGGGTGATTCCTTTCTCATGTGTATAACAGATAGATAAGTTATAGGTAGAGAATATATGGTTAAGTACGAGTTCTTAAAACTCATACTTATGTGACATTCTTGATTCATAGTTATATGAAATGTTTTTGAACCCCTCAGTGAATGGACGCCAAAGGTCTAACTAGGACAAGTTCTTAAACTCATATGATTGTGGCAAGTTCATGAACTCATAAGTATGGTTTGACGAACTGGGTATAGTTATGTGTAAATGGAGTATTAAAGATAATAGGAATAGATAAATTATTTAAGCAAATGATTATTAGTGGAGACATAAGTTTTCCAAAACTCCTAACTGTGCTAGACTTCGAAATTTTGACATCAAGCTAAATACGTACTATGTGTTTTTTTTTAAAAAATGTAGACTCGTAATCATTTTTGGAACGGTTTAAAGTATAGTTTATGCTACTTGTTTCGGCTAGACGCAAATGATTTGAAATATTAAAATATATTTTATTTATCATTTATGTACCATGTAACCTGGTGCAGAGATGATAAAAGTTGATAGAGTTATAAATACATGAATACTTAGTGTGAACTCGATCTAAAAATCATTGTTCCACTATTGTATGATGTGTTATGACAAAGTCATACGATGACGGCATCCTCAAATGGGCTGTTAATACAGTACGACATAATGACGTTATTCTCAAAAATATTTTCAAAAATTTTAATTTGCCAACGGGGTTTGGCTACACCTAAATAATTCGATTGAATTGAATTATTGATATGAGTCTACGCTATTCGATTCAGCTAGACTAAAGTTTATGAAAACTCTAAGCGTTCTTTAAAAATTTTCCCGAATCAAATTATTTTGGTGCGAAATTCGATAAGACTGAGGTAAAATTTTTGTGCCTATGGCAGTGACGAGAAATAGAGTCGACCAGTAGTACTTAATAAGTACAGGGCATACCGGGCTAATTACCTACTATGTCCATAAGTTGTGACGGTTTGCGGATTAACTTCCATAAAACCTTTACGAAAATGACAGACAATAGTCTGTATAACCCCTCAACATAATTTCAAAATTTTAACTCTTGTGAGAATGTATTGGGTAGCATGTGATGATGAGAAAGAATGGTGAATGGTGTATGGTGTAAGGTGTAAGGTGTAAGGTAAATTTCGGGGATGAAATTCTTAGAAGAAGGGGTGAATGTAACAACCCAAGAATTCATAAAAATTTTAAAATCATAATTGACTGATTTAAGGTTCAATATTAGAACCTAAACAGAAAATAAGTGTATGCGTTTGATATTTTTGAGAAGAAATTTTGAGGATTTCAAAATTCTGTGAAGGATTTTGGTGAATTATTCAGGATTAAGGGTATACGTGAATATGATCTGTGCATATGGAATGATATGTGTATAGGATGTGGTTAAAGGTCAAGGGTTGACCAGATAACCTATATCTATGAGAAACCCTAATATTATATTCGAACGTCAATGTTCAGTTAGAAATTTTTTACAATTTATAAGAAACCCTAAAACCGGTTCTGAAAACCCTAATTTTAGTTTCAAGAATTCGAAACCCTAATTCGGTAGTTAAAAACCCTAATTTGGTAATTCAAATCCATGTATAAGGTTTAAACGCTATTAATTATAACCTAATTAGGGAAAACCTTAATGATTTACTGAAAACCCTAATAATTGGAAAACCTAATTATTAGAAACCATAATTTTGATTTGAAGCCCTAATTTACAATTTGGGACCTAATTGCTAATTTAGCAAATATTAATCCTAATTAGCAAGCTTGAATTATGATTAGAAAATTTTAATATAATTATCAAATCCAAATTATAATTAAGAAATATTAATTTTCTATTTTTAAAAATCTAAATTTGGAAATCTTAGGAATTAAATTTCAAAGATTTTAGGGTTAAACACTAAATCCCAAGGGTCAAACCCTAAACCCTAAGGGTTAAACCCTAAACCCTAAGAATCAAAAGTCAGAAATCAAATGATCAAAGCTAAAGTGGTATAAACCCTAAATATTCAAAATCTCATGAAATTATGTTATTTGTTGTAATTGATTGTTTAAAGTTATGTATTAAGGTGTCTTAGAGTGATCTGGTTTGGTAGATCATAGGTCTATAACACTCAGATGCACGAAATTAGCATTTTAAGAAATCTGGAAAATTTTGTAAAAGTGGCCTGACAGCTATATGTCAGGGCCCATAGAACGATCTGTTATTTGGTTATTGTGTTTTATGTTATAAATATGTTCTTTGCCATGTGGACTATGATCTATAACTTGAAGCAAGCCCTGATCTTGTTTAGATTGCAAGTTATTAGTGGTCAAAGGTCGTTGACCGACCACGACCGAACGAATCTGGGTAACCCAGATTTCCCAGGAAGCGTCTGATAACTTTTTGATGGCCTCTGATCTTGCTACTAATAAGTGATTTGGCCATGTTTGTGTAATGGATCCGTAGACTGACACGTAGACTACATGATAATGCCTCTATGACACTTATATCCTACCTGGAATCAAAACTATTGTTGGTTAAAGTAGGGTTGACCGTCCATTTTCTTGCATTTCTGGAAAATCCAGATCTTCAAGAACGTGCTTTTTTGTTAGAGTTTGACCGGCCATGATCTCTTAGCATTGGTTGTTGTTATGGGGATATGTTGTTATAACTTTGTACATTGACATATTTACTCCATACTTGAACCTTCATATCACACAAGATCAGCTCAGGACGCGTGTTTCAAGGATCTAAATATAGCACCCTGTGCTGTTCTTCATTTTCTGGAAAACCCAGAAATGAAGAACAACCTTGTCAAACTTTTTGATTGCTTATATATCTCTGCTATGATGCTGTATGACCCTGGAATCAGTTTGTTTGTGTAGTATGACATCAATACTCCATGTGTAACACTTTAGATAACCCAGAATCATGAAGATCATTAATCAAGAACTGGTAAAACGTGACACCTTGTAACTCCCTATGAGTTTCTGGGTTCTTGCTCAGGAACACCAAGAACACCTATAGCGACGGTTCTGTCGCTATAGGGCCCGTTATTAATTATTAATTTCTGAAAATTAACATTTTAATTAAATAAATCGAAATAAATGGTTTTTAATTATTAAAAATACAAAATAAGTTTCTAAAAATTATTTTAAAGTCTGAAAATTTGTTTTTAACTATTTTGAGTATATTTCATAAATATTTAATATTTTTGAAATATAAATGGTATTTAATTTATTTAATTATAATATTAAATTAATGATTTAAAAATGATTTTAATACATGAAAAATTATATTATGGTATAAGAAAATATTTTAAGTTATTTTTAGTGACTTTTAATATTTTTTGAGGAATTTCATTAATTAATTAATATTAATGGTAATTAATTTATTTAATAAATATATTAAATAAATTATAGAAAAATAGAATTAATGATTTCAAAATCATATAAAAATGATTTAAGTATTATAAAAATATTTTATGTTATAAAATATAACTTTTTGATATTTTGTCATGAAAATATTAATATTTTAATATTAATAGCAATTATCGGATAATGAATTTAAAGATTTAAAAATCATATAAATATGATTTTAAGGTATTAAAAATACCTTGATATATTATAATTATATTATAATATTATGCTATGATTTTCATTAATATTTAATATTAAATAAATAATAGTGATGAAGAGAATAATGTGGTATTTGTATTAATAACAGTTATTGAATAATATTTTTAATTACTTTAAAAACATTTGAAGGAAATAAAAAAATATTAAAAATACTATGAGATATAATATATTATAATATTTTGGCATGTATTTCATTAATATTTAATATTAAATAAATATTAATGATATTAGAATATTATGGTATTTAAATTAGATAAATACGTTATAAATGATTGAAAAATTATGATAAATGGTAATAATTATCTCAAAATTATTATCAACTTATGAAAAATATTTTGACTATTAATAAATTATCTTAGATATTGGTTAAGTGTTTATACAGAGTTTAATTGAACTTAAACTCGAAATTTTGTCCGACTAGACCGTCGAGATGTTAGAATTTTGTCAAACTCGACTCGAACTGTAAACGTTTGACTTGAGATTAAGTGTTATGTGATGTATAGACTGATATGGTTATGTGATAGTGTGTTTAGGTTATTTTAAATACTGTGATGATAGTATTCTAATTTGTATATCGGTATTATTTATATATTAGGTTCCTACAAAGCTTATTAATTGCATAGCGGTAATCAACAGTTTAGGCATGTTTTACTTAACTCTACTTAGAGTCGTTTCATTCAGATATGCTTATGGATAATCATTGCTGATTGCCATTGTAGAATTGTACTCTATACATATTGCATGTATAAGTCAGGTATGAAAGGTTGATCGCCTTCATTACCATTCGGTCCAGATATATTTGTTCATGTTTAATACTTGTTCAGTCAAAAGTTTGTTCATGCAAATTCACAACTATATTTTTGAATTATAACCATCTTATTATTCAGATTCTTTCAATCATGATAGTTAAATTATTGAACTTAAACTTGCTGGGCAAACTTATGCTCACTCTTGATATAGCATGATAAAACATTGCAGATTAAGGCGAATGCGTCGGATACAAGGAAAGATCAAAGATAGTTCCAGTTTTAGTATATGTGTGCAGCTAAATTTGTATAAGTATTATATATTAATGTTGTTGTAAGTCAAATAAGTTATGAATTGTGTATTAAGTTAAGGTTACTCTACCTTGAGGAATAGTGTGTAATGTAATATATAAACAATTTATGTTTATATCTTTCGCAATAGTTATAAAATGATTGTACCAGATCCGCGGTGATTTGAGACCCAAATTTGGGGCCGTCACACACATCCTGGAGGATTAGGCTTGTTATTTCCCTCAGCTTCGAAGGATGAATATGACGCTGAAGACACCTCAGATGATGCCGAGTTTCAATAGGATGCGACGATGAGAGAGCAAGGAACAAAGGAGGCACCACATTCTGACGCCATATCTAGCCCTCAGTTTCTTGCATTTCAGCGCCAAGTGGATGAGTACAACAAGGAAGCACGAAGAGAGATGCGAAGACTCGCAGCAAGGCAAGACCACATGTTTGAAGCTATGAATACATCCTTCGTTTCTTTGAATGCAACACTTCAGAGCTTCAATCCAACTGCTCAATTCCCATACCAGCAGCCAGCTCCTATGCCAAGGTTCCCACCAAGTGACTCTGAAGAAGAAGATCAACCACCACCAACACCTAAGACTTAGGCAATTACAGGGAAGTCCTCACACATTTTATTGCGTTATTCATACAATGAGGACATTATAGTTATTAAGTTTGGGGGATTTATTTAGTTTTTATTTTGCATTTCATATTGCATGCATAATGTCATTAGTTAGGTTTGCATTTGTTATTGCACTTTAGTTTTGTATGTTAGTTTAGGATTTTTAATGTTGCATTCAGTTAATCATATAGTTTCATAATAGCTTAGGTGAATAAATAGTTAAATAATTTTGTTATTCTGCATTATGTTATGTAATAAAAAAATTGTAGTTAGACATGTGTTGTTTTGCATATGTCCAACAAGTATGGTAATTCATTTTTATTTTGGCCAATAATGAGATTGGGATTGAGTAGATAAATACAGTACCCAATATTTGAACAGTGATGTAATTTTGAGTTATGAATTAAATCTTGACCATGTTTGAAACTGATATAAAAAGGGTAGCACGTTAATAACATCTGAGTCGACTGAGTAGTTTAAATTGATACATAAATAGTTTCTAAAGGATAATTCTAGTGTAAATCATAGAATGACAAGAATAGGCAGTGAAGACAAAGAATTAGGCGAAAACCTACGTTTGGGGGAATATTTGGGGTATATAAGCTATCTAAAAAAAGTATGAATAAACACTGTGGCATGCTTGTCTAGTTTTGTGGCCTTTGTTACTTGCGTAAGTAAGCCCGAGGGGATTGTCTTTACACCTAGCGCCCTAAGGTCTTAAAGGTCTGGGAGTCGTTGGTCGAAAGCTCGTTAAGGTAGCATTGAAAAGCCTAAGGGAATAAGACATTACATAGCCATGTGTATATATAAAAAAATATATAATAATAAAACGGGAAATAAGAGCAAAAGCCCTCGTGGTTGGGAAATAAAGCATAAGTATCCCATATTGACCCTTGATCTTGGTAAATGTTTGATTTTAGTTGGAACTTGTCTGTTTTTGAAATTTTTGAGTTTATTCTGTATGATTCCTAATAAGAGATTTGTTATGTATTGAATTTGAATTAGTATCAGTTAACATAGATGTTGATCACACACACATTATATCGGTGATGACAGTTTAAGATTTGAGAATTGATAAGAAGTTATTGAGTGATTTCGATATGAGGTGTTGTAATGTTGGCTCGATTTTTCTGAGGCCGAAGAAATAATTTTGATTCTATGATACTGTTTGATTTGTAGACATATAGTTAGATACATTACATCTCATTGCATTGCATAGCATGTTAGTTGTTTGATTGCATGTGCTCGAGGACTAGCACATTTTAAGTTTGGGGAATTTTGATAAGTGTATTTTATATTCACGAATCGGTTCCTAATCCAAGCTGAATCGGTGTTAATTCTTCGCGTTTATGTTTTATTTTACTTGTTTCTTGTTATTTTTTGTGTAGGATGGTTGGTATGGTAAATGAGTGAAAAAGGAGGCATTTGGAGCATTATTTTAGCAAGTTTGGAGTTTGGCCAAAGTCAGATTGCAGAAGGCTAGTGTAACGACCCCAAAATAGGTCCATTCCATCCAACCCATTCTGAGTCGCCAAATACATGGTACAGAAAAATAACTACAACTTTATTACCACAATTGTCGTGCAAAATACAACAACAGATATGCCGTGAGTTTGGATACAAATATATACCAAATGTGACATTGGACACCATCATGTGTCAGCACCTCACAAAGGTACCTTACATAAAGGTACAGTCAAAAACTGTTTTAGAAATTAGAATCTTTGGGAAGTACTCAAGAAAACCTTCGTACATGGGAGGCCACGCATCTAGGTTATGATAGATATCATATGGCCACAGAATTATCCTTGGTTGACCCAATAGACCCCAAAGAAAAACGAGAAGATTACTATCATATTCTTCCCAATGGTGAGTCTTCTCTTGACTTATCATTATCTCCACTGTCTCTAATTGAGAATTATACTTCAAACAAACACCAAGATTATATAGGTAGTGCCCATAGATATACTCAGCAAGTGGATGAGCACAACCCTGTCTTATGATGACACGAGGTTGTATGTCATTAGACATCTTGTATGATAGTGACAAAACACCCTTCCAACGTTGGGTTCGCCTCACCCTATTTTCTTCACCAAATATAACTACTAAATGATGACCACCGTTCTATTCCCTTGTTACCCCCGCTCGACCCAGCTACACTCTTATTACCTGAAAGGAATTGTGAAGCAAAAGGGTGAGCACAACTAGCTCAGTAAAGAATATCATGACTAAAGATAATTCAATTATCAATAGCCTTCATCAACAATAAATCAGAGATTTAGAACATATGGTAAATGATAAAAATTTCAACCATAGTTGCAGCGGAACGAGCAATCCATTAGAAGAGTCAAATAGACTATAAAGTCTATTATCTTCTCCATGTTAAAAATCCACCAACAATATTTTATCCATGTAACATCACTCAACAGTTCCTTTCCACAATCATATGAATAACTCATAATCATAATTGTGACTATAAATTTTTCTTCGCACCCAGGACGAAGAATATTTTCATCACCTGTCTTTACCTGAAACATCAAAGATCATGGTTATACCAAATCACAGTTCCTGTTTATAATCATACTAACAAATCCATCTTTGCACTACGGGCCAAAGATATTCATCAACAAACCATCTTTGCACTACGGGCCAAAGATATTCAACAACAGTTCATCTTTGCACTACAGGCCAAAGATATTCATCAACAGGCTATCTTTGCACTACATGCCAAAGATATTCATCAACAATTCATATTTGCACTACAGGCCAAATATATTCATATCTCAAAGAAATATATAATCATTTCAGAATTTATATAAACAATAATTATAACCATGTTGATCAATTCACCTTTGCACTTAAGCTTAAGATATTCAATTATAAATTCAATGGTCATGATCATACCAGTCACAATTCAACTTTGCACTACAGGCCAAAGAGAACCCTAGTCATGATCATACCAATAATCTATCCATCTTTACACTCCAGTGAAAGAGAATTTCAACATCAGGGTTATAAAAATGTTATATATGATGATAAAAATAATATGATCAACATATAGTTTTAATCTCAAGAGTAATATTCGTAACTCATGAATAGTAAATCGTGAATAGTAACTCATAAATAGTAACCCCGACACAAAAGATAAAAATTCCACAATAAAATCCATACCAATATTTCGGTATAATGATATTGAAAGAATAACATTACTTAAATTTATAAACAATTTATTTTAATTGTTTACACTTTACTAATTAATGCATTTAATCATCATAAAATGTCAAACTCTTAGATTTCATCACCAATAACCAAAACCCTCATCAAAAATCTGCATATACCTCATATAGGATTCTCAAGCCATAAAATCCTATTTTCCAATTTTCTTTCTTCACAAAACATATTTAATTCATTTACTCATAACTAGACCATTTTCATAAAAAATACCAAATCAGTTCCAAAAATATTTCTTTTCTGGGATTTAGCATAATATAGTCCCATAGTGAACATATATTTTTCTCAGAATTTTTAAAAGTCATTTACTATTTTTCATATGGCCAAAATAGCCGAATATTTAGACATTTATCAAAAATTGTACTTTTGTCTAAAAATTCTGAAATTTACAGAGTATACTTCTATCATATACATGTACTCCCAATAAAAATTTCATCAATTTTGGAGTTAACCACAAGGAATTATAAGCGGTTACTTTTAAAATAGTCTTTTCTCATAAAATTCATAACTCTCAATCTATACATCCAAAAATCACCATTTTTGGACACAATCAATAAAACTCATCAAAATATCATTTCAAATTTTTCCAGAATTTTTGAAGTTCAGAAAAATTACGAAACTGAAAATCATAACAACCCTTAAAATCCCTTACTATCCCTTACTATCCCTTACCTCAAAAGAGCAGTACTTCTGACTGGAATGCAAAGCCGAAGGAAACTTGCACTGAATAGCAACTCTCAAAGTATCTAAATACTCACAAAATATGCTTCATAATATAGAGAGAGAAAGAGAGAAAGCTTATGTTTTTGGTGTGATTTTCAATTCTAACTTAGCCCTCTATTTATAGGAAAATTTTGGTAGGTTTGACCTGCAACCTGATGGCTTTACCTGCTACTATTCCCACCCACCACATTTGAAATATAATTCAGCACATTTCTTCACCAACCACAAGTGGGGCCCACCAATTCTAGAATTTTCCACCAAAATGATAAACTCCAAAAATTCAACAATTTTTGAACCAGTCATCTCGTAAAATTCATAATAAATCATACGTTCATTTTTAACGGTTCAAAATTTGTGGACATATACTCAACTTATATATGTATAACATATCCAAAAATTACCACGATCCAACGGTCGGATTAAAAATTATAACCCCCGCAAAATATCTCAAAAACCCTGATTTTTAATACCTCCATTCCGACAAAAATACGGATAAAAATCTCAACATTAACTCCTTCATTTTTAACCACAAAAATATATCCCTCATTTATATCCACATAAAATAAATATTTCCTTATCATATGAATCAATAATTAATTATTCACAAATAATATTACAGAATCACATTTATGACAACCAGGCCGTTCCCAGGAAAGAGGGGGCTTTCCAATAAGGATTTCTCCTTACTAGCGCGCAATTAGATGACCAAACCTCTCCTTAGACAGAACTTTCTAGACATTGCCAATAATGTTATCTAATAATATTATTCAAATAATATGAATTATTGATCTGATAATAGAAAATACTGTGCAGCAACAATTATTGAAACAACAATAATATAAAATATCAACGCAACAATTATTGAATCAATAAAATAAAATATTGAACAGTAATTACTGTAACAATTATTGAGTAGTGCCTTCTTACGTAAGAATCAATAATTTCAAAAATACTATGCAATACCGTGTGCTACTGTGCAATAACGCGTATTACTGTATTTTAACCACCGGGTATTCCAACAGTGTTAACGGTAACAACTACGCCGTTATTTGTAAAAACTCAAATTTGTCGTTTTCTTCACCCGACAGTTATTCGTTATGGGGCCCACAAATAGCTGCGCCGTCGTACGAATATTCCCCGACAGAAAGAATATTCCACGACCAAACGAATATTCCCCGACAACAATGATTATTTTATAACCACTTGCTTATTTTGAAAAAAAAATTTCATATTTCACCCATAACTTTAAAATTTTATCAATTTAACCATTTACTGAATAGAAAAATTGAATACTTTTATTTCATAAAATTCGGGGTCTTACAATCTCCCCTCCTTATGAAATTTCGTCCCCGAAATTTACGTACCTGGTATTTCAAAGAGTTGAGAATACCTTCCTTTCATTTCAGATTCCATCTTCCCTGTCATCATAATTTCTCCATTGCTCATCTCCTGTATTTCATATATCATTCTAGAATACAGCTTCAAAACAAGGGTTAATTTAACAAATTAACATATCACATAATATCCCGATATTATGACTGACCAACAAATAAGCTTAGGTAGGACACACTAGCGAAGGATTTACTCATCTCTCCCCTCCTAGTTGTATTCCCCGATCTCCGCCAGAGATCATATCCCTAAGCTCTGATACCAAATGTAACGACCCCAAAATAGGTCCATTCCATCCAACCCATTCTGAGTCGCCAAATACATGGTACAGAAAAATAACTACAACTTTATTACAACAATTGTCGTGCAAAATACAACAACACATATGCTGTGAGTTTGGATACAAATATATACCAAATGTGACATTGGACACCATCATGTGTCAGCACCTCACAAAGGTACCTTACATAAAGGTACAGTCAAAAACTGTTTTAGAAATTAGAATCTTTGGGAAGTGCTCAAGAAAACCTTCGTACATGGGAGGCCACGCATCTAGGTTATGATAGATATCATATGGCCACAGAATTATCCTTGGTTGACCCAATAGACCCCAAAGAAAAACGAGAAGATTACTATCATATTCTTCCCAATGGTGAGTCTTCTCTTGACTTATCATTATCTCCACTGTCTCTAATTGAGAATTATACTTCAAACAAACACCAAGATTATATAGGTAGTGCCCATAGATATACTCAGCAAGTGGATGAGCACAACCCTGTCTTATGATGACACGAGGTTGTATGTCATTAGACATCTTGTATGATAGTGACAAAACACCCTTCCAACGTTGGGTTCGCCTCACCCTATTTTCTTCACCAAATATAACTACTAAATGATGACCACCGTTCTATTCCCTTGTTACCCCCGCTCGACCCAGCTACACTCTTATTACCTGAAAGGAATTGTGAAGCAAAAGGGTGAGCACAACTAGCTCAGTAAAGAATATCATGACTAAAGATAATTCAATTATCAATAGCCTTCATCAACAATAAATCAGAGATTTAGAACATATGGTAAATGATAAAAATTTCAACCATAGTTGCAGCGGAACGAGCAATCCATTAGAAGAGTCAAATAGACTATAAAGTCTATTATCTTCTCCATGTTAAAAATCCACCAACAATATTTTATCCATGTAACATCACTCAACAGTTCCTTTCCACAATCATATGAATAACTCATAATCATAATTGTGACTATAAATTTTTCTTCGCACCCAGGACGAAGAATATTTTCATCACCTGTCTTTACCTGAAACATCAAAGATCATGGTTATACCAAATCACAGTTCCTGTTTATAATCATACTAACAAATTCATCTTTGCACTACGGGCCAAAGATATTCATCAACAAACCATCTTTGCACTACGGGCCAAAGATATTCAATAACAGTTCATCTTTGCACTACAGGCCAAAGATATTCATCAACAGGCTATCTTTGCACTACATGCCAAAGATATTCATCAACAATTCATATTTGCACTACAGGCCAAATATATTCATATCTCAAAGAAATATATAATCATTTCAGAATTTATATAAACAATAATTATAACCATGTTGATCAATTCACCTTTGCACTTAAGCTTAAGATATTCAATTATAAATTCAATGGTCATGATCATACCAGTCACAATTCAACTTTGCACTACAGGCCAAAGAGAACCCTAGTCATGATCATACCAATAATCTATCCATCTTTACACTCCAGTGAAAGAGAATTTCAACATCAGGGTTATAAAAATGTTATATATGATGATAAAAATAATATGATCAACATATAGTTTTAATCTCAAGAGTAATATTCGTAACTTATGAATAGTAAATCGTGAATAGTAACTCATAAATAGTAACCCCGACACAAAAGATAAAAATTCCACAATAAAATCCATACCAATATTTCGGTATAATGATATTGAAAGAATAACATTACTTAAATTTATAAACAATTTATTTTAATTGTTTACACTTTACTAATTAATGCATTTAATCATCATAAAATGTCAAACTCATTAGATTTCATCACCAATAACCAAAACCCTCATCAAAAATCTGCATATACCTCATATAGGATTCTCAAGCCATAAAATCCTATTTTCCAATTTTCTTTCTTCACAAAACATATTTAATTCATTTACTCATAACTAGACCATTTTCATGAAAAATACCAAATCAGTTCCAAAAATATTTCTTTTCTGGGATTTAGCATAATATAGTCCCATAGTGAACATATATTTTTCTCAGAATTTTTAAAAGTCATTTACTATTTTTCATATGGCCAAAATAGCCGAATATTTAGACATTTATCAAAAATTGTACTTTTGTCTAAAAATTCTGAAATTTACAGAGTATACTTCTATCATATACATGTACTCCCAATAAAAATTTCATCAATTTTGGAGTTAACCACAAGGAATTATAAGCGGTTACTTTTAAAATAGTCTTTTCTCATAAAATTCATAACTCTCAATCTATACATCCAAAAATCACCATTTTTGGACACAATCAATAAAACTCATCAAAATATCATTTCAAATTTTTCCAGAATTTTTGAAGTTCAGAAAAATTACGAAACTGAAAATCATAACAACCCTTAAAATCCCTTACTATCCCTTACTATCCCTTACCTCAAAAGAGCAGTATTCTGACTGGAATGCAAAGCCGAAGGAAACTTGCACTGAATAGCAACTCTCAAAGTATCTAAATACTCACAAAATATGCTTCATAATATAGAGAGAGAAAGAGAGAAAGCTTATGTTTTTGGTGTGATTTTCAATTCTAACTTAGCCCTCTATTTATAGGAAAATTTTGGTAGGTTTGACCTGCAACCTGATGGCTTTACCTGCTACTATTCCCACCCACCACATTTGAAATATAATTCAGCACATTTCTTCACCAACCACAAGTGGGGCCCACCAATTCTAGAATTTTCCATCAAAATGATAAACTCCAAAAATTCAACAATTTTTGAACCAGTCATCTCGTAAAATTCATAATAAATCATACATTCATTTTTAACGGTTCAAAATTTGTGGACATATACTCAACTTATATATGTATAACATATCCAAAAATTACCACGATCCAACGGTCGGATTAAAAATTATAACCCCCGCAAAATATCTCAAAAACCCTGATTTTTAATACCTCCATTCCGACAAAAATACGGATAAAAATCTCAACATTAACTCCTTCATTTTTAACCACAAAAATATATCCCTCGTTTATATACACATAAAATAAATATTTCCTTATCATATGAATCAATAATTAATTATTCACAAATAATATTACAGAATCACATTTATGACAACCAGGCCGTTCCCAGGAAAGAGGGGGCTTTCCAATAAGGATTTCTCCTTACTAGCGCGCAATTAGATGACCAAACCTCTCCTTAGACAGAACTTTCTAGACATTGCCAATAATGTTATCTAATAATATTATTCAAATAATATGAATTATTGATCTGATAATAGAAAATACTGTGCAGCAACAATTATTGAAACAACAATAATATAAAATATCAACGCAGCAATTATTGAATCAATAAAATAAAATATTGAACAGTAATTACTGTAACAATTATTGAGTAGTGTCTTCTTACGTAAGAATCAATAATTTCAAAAATACTATGTAATACCGTGTGCTACTGTGCAATAACGCGTATTACTGTATTTTAACCACCGGGTATTCCAACAGTGTTAACGGTAACAACTACGCCGTTATTTGTAAAAACTCAAATTTGTCGTTTTCCTTCACCCGACAGTTATTCGTTATGGGGCCCACAAATAGCCGCGCCGTCGTACGAATATTCCCCTACAGAAAGAATATTCCACGACCAAACGAATATTCCCCGACAACAATGATTATTTTATAACCACTTGCTTATTTTGAAAAAAAAAATTTCATATTTCACCCATAACTTTAAAATTTTATCAATTTAACCATTTACTGAATAGAAAAATTGAATACTTTTATTTCATAAAATTCGGGGTCTTACAGCTAGCCTGCCAGGGTGGGCCCATTTTAGCTTTACACCCCCACCGGGGTCTTCATTCTAGTTGACAATAGCCTAGCCCACCGCGGCGGGTGTTTTTCAAGTGTATACCCTCGCGGGGGCAGGGGGTGCCGAATCCTGGTAGTCCTGGTTTGCTTCGAACTATGCTAGGACTTGGATTTTAGGACTTGTATGGCGTATGCACTCTAAACAACGTGGGATTTCGACCAAAACTGAGTTGTTGGACATATATTAAACAACGAACAACAAAATCATGAGGAGGTGAAGCAATTAATAGAAATTAAGGACAGAATTGGATATTGGGCATTGGAGTGAAGATTTTGAAGAACTTTCATATCAATTGCGAATTAAGACTAAAGTGAAGGGTGTTCTGCATTATTCTTCTTCTTTAGTTTTATATTTGTAATTAAAAGGATGTTATCTTTAATTTCTTTAGTTATTATTTCATTTATGATGAACTAATTTCTTTTTAGGCTTAAGACGGATCTTTAAGTGGAACGATGATTATGTAATCATTGATTTTTAGTTTAATGAGCTATTATCTAGTTCATCTATATTAATTTGAGCTTGAATTTATGAATTGCCTGATCAACGATTCTTTGTGGATTTGTATGTACTCGAGAGACGAAATAAGAGTCTAGACATAGTTAACATAGCATGTGTTTTTGAATTTTGTGAATGAACAGAATCTTGATGAATGTTAAGGTAGAGATATACTTGACAACGCATGTAATCAGATAAAGAGCTTGAACTTAAACCTTCTTTAATTGTAATTCACATAGAGATATAGTGAATTAGTTGATTAAGGTGTTTAACTTAATTTCTATCTTAATTATGGATCGAAGTTAATACGGTATTAGTACATCGAGAGGTGGCTAGTTCTACATACGTGTTCTTGATTAATAAACTGGGATAGTAGATTGGAATAAAGTTTTAATAATCAGAGTGATGCTTAGGGTGAAGTCGAAAGCCTAATTCTCCATTATTTGTTTGAAAATTTAGTTTTTAGGGTTTGTTTATTGTTTGGTGATTTTGATATTTCTAATACTTTTAGTTATAAACTTGAAATTGATTAATTTAATAAAGTTAGGATTAATAGAAGATTGGTAATTATGAGGATTAATTTCTTACTAAGTCTCTGTGGGAACGATATTCTACTTACTATTATATTACTTGTTGACCACGTATACTTGCATGTTGTGCGTAATTAGATTTTACCCTACAAGTTTTTGCGCACAACACGCAAGTATACGTGATCAACAAGTAATACAGTGAAAGTAGAGTATCGTTCCCACGAGGAATTGTATAATAAAAATCACCAAGTACAAACCCGTAATCATCTCAATCTTATTTAAATGAATGAATTTTAAATTATATAAAATAAATTATTTAATTACACTAATTCTAATTACCACTAATTCAAAATCAGATTACGGAGATTTAAGATCACAACTTCACTTATTGCTTCATTTAAGTTAACACACTGCTCGTCAATTATTTTCTATCCTGAATTGTTAATCAAGAACACTAAAGCAGATAAAACCACCTCTCAATGCATAATACCCATACTCACTTAAATCCATAGATGATATAATTAAGCAAGACACCCTAATTAACTATTCCACTATATCTCTATGTGAATTACAATTAAAAAGAATTTAAAGCACAAGTTGTCTATAAGATTACATATGGCGTAAAGGCATATCTCTATCTTAAACACGAATCATGAATTCCATCTATGCAGAAATCACAAACACATGCTATCATGATCAGATCTAAATCTATACTTCATCTATAAACTTCATATAGATTATCATGATAATTGATGGCCAATAATTAAGCAATTAAGTCCAAATCACAATAGACAATCCTCACAATAGAACATAATAATTGATAGCAAAGCATATTAAAATAAACTACAAAATAAGATCCATTGTAATCTCAAATAAAGAATTAGTTTATTGAATTAAAACTAAGAATCCACAATTGAATACACATTAAAAGACAAAGATAAAAGAAGATGAGAAGATAAAATCGATTTTCTGTAGATTCGAAGCTCCATCCTTGCTCCTACTTTGAATCTTCAATGGTCTCCAAGTTGCTTCAATCTCCAAATCTCATAAGAACTAGAGTTTTGGTCCTAATCAATTCTAATCTAATCTAATGGAATCCTCCAAAAACTAGCCTCTAATCCTTGTGATTCTCCTCCTTTTATAAGTCTCTTTATATGTCTTTAAGTCCTCTTGGAAGTCCTTGAGTCAATCGGATCAAACCAATCCTTCTTGGACTCAAATTTAGACAAAATTCGCTTTTTCTACTCGTACCCCCGCCCCGGTGGGGGTTTAGCCTTGTAAAGGGCCCGCCCTGGCTGGCTAGGGTTCTGTTTTCTAGCTGGTACCCCCGCCTCGGTGGGGGTTTTGTGAAGAGAAAGCCCACCCCGGCAGGCATCATTTTTCTGCTGAAGTATCCTCTGGTAAAACGGCAATATCTTTTGATCCAAGAGGAGTTACGAGGCCCGCCACCTATCAAATCGAAGATATCGACGAGATCTATAACTTTTATTCTTTAAGAATTGAGAAATAACGACCGGAAGAAGGTTAAAATGGGGCTTGAAGTGACTGATATGCAAATGGCCACCAAAAACAGTGAAGTTCAACGTCCGTTGGTACAAAGATCATAACTCTTGCATCTGAACTCCGATTGGGACGATTCAAGATGTTCTGAAAACCTAAGAAGAAGCTTTACAATATAATCCAATTTCCAAGCCAATAACATAAAATAAACATAAAAGTCCAAATGATGTCCGGATTGCTTTTTTTTTTGTGATTTCATACCAATTCTTTGCGATTTCAGCTCCCAAGCATATAATCTACAAAACGAACACAAAATGCATGAAAAGTAACTAAGAAACATAAGATTAAGCAACTAATTCAAGTAATAGATACAGGATAAGTAGGTATAAAACCTACTTATCAAATACCCCCAAACTTAAACCTTTTCTTGTCCTCAAGCAAAAACACAAAACAACAATGCTAAGTAATGGAACTAATCTACATGCCTACGAATTCAGCAGTAATGACAGAAACAATTCTATTTAATCGGCCTTAGAAAAATCAAGTAAACACGATAATACAACATATCAAAACAAATTATTAACTTTCCAATCAATCATCAAATCTTAGACTGTTATCACTAATATAGTGCGTGTGTGCTCCACAACAATGTTAACTGGTATAAAATCAAATTTAACACGTAATAAGTCTCTTTGAAGGCATCATACAGTGTAAACTCAAGAAATCCAAAAATAAGCTAGATCCAACTAAAATCAAATAATTACCAATATCGAGGGTCAACATTGGATACTTATGCTTTATTTTTCATCTACGGGAGCTTTTTGCTCTTATTTCCCATTTTATTCATTTTTTTCTTTTGGGTTATATACACATAGCTATGCAATGTCTTATTCCCTTAGGCTTTTCAATGCTACCTTAACGAGCTTTCCACCAACGACTCCCAGACCATTAAGATCTTAAGGCGCTAGGTGTAAAGACAATCCCCTCGGGCTTACTTACTCAAGCAACAAATGACATAAAACTAGACAAGCATGTTGGGTAAAATCTAGTTACACATAGCACGCAAGTAAACGTGGTCAACACGTAATATAATAGTAAGGAGAGTATCGTTCCCACAGGGACTTAATAAGAAATTAACCCTCACAATCACCAATCTTCTATTAATCCTAACTTTATTAAACTAATCAATTTCAAGTTTATAACTAAAAATATTAGAAATATCAAAATCACCAAAAAATCAACAAACCCTAAAAATTGAATTTTCAAACAAATAATGAAGAATTAGGCTTTCGACTTCAGCCTAAGCATCACTCTGATTATTACACCTTTATTCCAATCTAACTCACTATCTCAGCTTATTAATCAAGAACACGTATGTAGAACTAGCCACCTCTCGATGTACTAATACCATATTAACTTCAATCCACAATAAAAGATAGACTCAAGTTAAACACCTTAATCAACTAACTCACTATATCTCTATGTGAATTATAATTAAAGAAGGTTTAAGTTCAAGCTCTTTATCCGATTACATGCGATGTCAAGCATATCTCAACCTTAACATTCATCAAGATTTTGTTCATTCATAAAATTCAAGAACACATGTTATATTAACTAAGTCTAGTCTCGTATTGCATCCCTTGAGTTCATACAAATCCATAAAGAATCGTTGATCAGGCAATTCATAAATCAAGCTCAAATTAATATAGATAAACTGGATATTAGCTTATTAAACTGAACTCAAAGATCACATAATCATCGTTCCACTTAGAGATCCGTCTTAAGCCTAAAAAGAAATTAGTTCATCATCAATGAAATAACAACTGAATAAATTAAAGATATCATCCTTCAATTACAAATATAAAACTAAAGAAGAAGAATAACACAGAACACCCTTCACTTTAGCCTTAATCTGCAATCGATACGAAAGTTCTTCAAAATCTTCTCTCTAATATTCAATATCAAATTTTGTCCTTAATCTCTGTTAATTGCTTCACATGATGATGATTTTGTTGTTTATTGCTCAATATTTATCCAACACCTGAGTTTTGGTCGAAGTCCCATGTCATTTAGAGTCCATACGCTATCCAAGTGCTCAACCCCACATCCCAACAGTGTTAAAATCGAATTAGGACTGCTAAATTTTGGGACCCCCCGCCCCGACGGGGGTATTTACATGGGAAACGCCCGCCCCGGCGGGCTAGGCTCCAGTCTCGTTGCTTGAAGACCCCCCACCCCGGCGGGGGTGTAAGGCTAAAATAGACCTGCCCCGGCGGGCTATACTTCTACAAACTGATTTTTGTTTTCTTCTTTGCTTGCCACAGTGTTGCCACAAATGCCCTCATTTCATGCTCAAACACCACACCATTACACCTACACATTAAATAACATTAAACAAGTAAATTAAAACCTAAACGCGAGGAATTAACACCGATTAAGCTTGGATTAGGAACTGATTCGTGGATATAAAGTCCACTTATCAAAATCCCCCAAACTTAAAACGTGCTAGTCCTCGAGCAAATGCAATCAAACAACTAACATGCTATGCAATGCAATACAATGAGATGTAATGTATCTAACTATATGTCAACAAATCCAATAGTATCACAAAATCATATTTATTCCTTCAGCCTCAGAAAAATCGAGCAAACACTACAACACCTCATATCAAAACCACTCAATAACTTCTAATCAATTCTCGAATCTTAGACCGTCATCACCGATATAGTGTGTTTGTGTGATCAACATCTATGTTATCTGATACTAATCCAAATTCAATACGTAACCAATCTCTTATTAGGAATCATATAGAATAAACTCAAAAATTTCAAAAACAGACGAGTTCTAACTAAAATCAAACATTTACCAAGATCGAGGGTCAATATGGGATACTTATGCTTTTATTTTCCATCCACAGGGGCTTTTTTCTCTTATTTCCTATTTTATTATTATTATTATTATTATTATTATTATTATTATTATTATTATTATTATTATTATTATTATTATTATTATTATATATACACATGACTATGCAATGTCTTATTCCCTTAGGCTTTTCAATGCTACCTTAACGAGCTTTCGACCAACGACTCCCAGACTATTAAGACCTTAGGGCGCTAGGTGTAAAGATAATCCCCTCGGGCTTATTTACTCAAGTAACAAAGGCCACAAAACTAGACAAGCACGCTACGGTGTTTATTCATACTCTTTTTTTTAGATAGCTTATATACCCCAACTATTCCCCCAAACTTACACTAGCATTATCCTTTAGAAACTATTTATGTATCAATTTAAATTACTCAGTCAACACTGATGTTATTAACGTGCAACCCTTTTTATATCAGTTTCAAACATGCTCAAGATTCAATTCATAACTCAAAATTACATCACAGTTCAAATATTGGGTACTGTATTTATCTACTCAATCCCAATCTCATCATTGGTCAAAATAAAAATGAGTTACACTACTTGTTGGACATATGCAAAACAACACAAGTCTAACTAATTTTTTTTATATATATCCAACATAACATACTGGAAAAATAACAAAATTATCCTAAACTACTATGCACCTAAGCTACTATGCAATTACGTGACAATATGTAAAAATCCTAAACTAAACATAATATAACAAATGTAAACCTAACTAATGACATTATGCATGCAACATGAAATACAAAATAAAAACTAAATCCCCGAAACTTAATAACTACAATGTCCTCATTGTATGGATAACTCTGTAAAAATTGTGAGGACTTCCCTATAATCGCCTAAGTCTGAGGTGGTGGTGGTGGTGGTAGTGGTTGATCTTCTTCTTCAGAGTCACTTGGTGGGAACCTTGGCATATGAGCTGGCTGCTGGTATGGGAATTGAGTAGTTGGATTAAAACTCTAGAGCGTCATATTTAAAGAAGCGAATGACGTATTCATAGCTTCAAACATGTGGTCTTGCCTCGCTATGAGTCGGCGCATCTCTCGGCGTGCTTCCTTGTTGTGCTTATCCACTTGGCGTTGAAATGCAAGAAATTGAGGACTAGATATGGTGTCAGGTTGTGGTACCGCCTCTATTTCTTGCTCTCCCATCGTCGCATTCTCTTGAAACTCAGCATCATCCGAGGTTTCTTTAGCGTCAACTTCGTCCTCCGAAGCTGATGGAAATACAAAGCCTAATCCTCTAGGATATGAGTCACCTCCAGCCCACACCAAATATTGCGCAATCATTGTGGAATCTAATAGCTGCAGTGGCATCTGAGTGGGTTCATCATCAGACCATCTAAGACCCGCTTGGTGACACAACCCACAAATGAGTGATGGGTGTGGCAAGTCGCCCGAAAAATTTCCTCGTAAGCATCGGCGAATGGAAAAATTGATTATGACCCGGACGTTGATGATGAAATCTTGCACAATTGCATATAAAAGTAGTGCATTTTCTTTGGTCACATCCGATGTGTGTGTGGATGGAAATAACTTGGCACACAGGAATGCATACCATATCTTGCCATACCCACTAATATCCTTGCTATGAAAAACCGTGCCTCCTTTCCGACCCTTGATCTATGTCGTACCCGGCTTAGTCATATCCTTCAGAATAGCCTCAAAATTCGAATCGTTGTCACGTAAGTGAGCATACTGACAATGTTTCGGCACTCGTAACTAATAATATGTGTTGATTGCATCGACATTGAACAGAACTAATCTACCCTGCACGAATGCGTTGAAAGGGACTTTGTCCTCGTCGTTTGCATAAAATTCCTTGACCATATTGACAACGGCGGCCTCGGGTTCCTCTGTAAACTTGTTCGACCCTTTTTGATATATTTGCTGCATCATCTCCCCATCCACATGATCTAGTGCCAACCCCCACTCCGGTGTAAGTGCTTTGGTCACCATGTAGTCGTAACGGTCGGCGGAGGAGGCACTTTTAAATTTGCGTCGATCGAAGGTTCGTGATGGTGAAGTGGTTCCGGAACTCTCTCCCCGTTGCCTCTTTGAAGTCGGTTTAGATGGCATAAATTTTAGAAAACCTTCACACAAGTATGTTTCCCCAAACTCGACTCACACACTTTATCGAACACTTGGTGTGCACAATGATTTCTTCCCCCAAACTTGCTTATTTTTTCTTCTACTATGGTAATAGGAATGGAGGAATTAGAAAATAGGGCACTCTCTCTCAATTGCTATATACATACCTCAATGAAAGCTCTAATTCGTAGATATAGCAGGTGGAGTTGAGAGTATGTGGTGAATGAGGGGTATGAGGGAGTGAATTTATAGAGATGGTGTGATGGAAAGGCTTGAGGGTTAGAGTAATGGACTGAATTAGTGAGTGTATGTGTTAATGTAGTGGGATTTTACTTACCAGAACGTGGGATGTAGTTGTGTTGGGATTGAGAGTTGTGGGGAAGCAGTAGTAGTGGAATGAAGAAGTGGGGAAGTTGGTTCTCGAAAGTGTAACTGCCGAACTGTTCTTTGGAATTCTAGGACCCCCGCCCCAGCGGGGGGTAACAAGCTTATAAAGCCCGCCCCGGTGGGTATGCTCCCTGACTTCGGACTGGAGAGATCCCCTCCCCGGCAGGGGGTATAGTGTATTAGGGGCCCACCCCGGCGGGCATGCATACTGCATTTGAGCTCTGATTTTCTTATTTCTTCCTTGCAATTCCAAACCATTAGCATATTATGTACCTGCAAACCATAAAACATAAATATGAGTGGAGATTGAGTATTTTAAGCATGGTAGATATATTATCAGGAACAATATACTTTCATAACTACTTAATGTATCCTACTTAATCTAAACTATAATCTAACTAACATGACTAAAACATATGAAAAAAATAAAAATAAATAAAAAGATGATTGGGTTGCCTCCCAATTAGCGCTTGATTTTAAGTCGTTCAGCCTGACTACTCCCTATTCATGGTATGTCGGATAATGTGATTGTGATGACATCCATGTTGGATTTTCCACCCCAATAATGCTTCAGCCTTTGACCATTAACTTTGAAAGTCTCCAACGGGTTTCTACTGTAGAGTTCAACGGCACCATGTGAGAAAACTCTTTTGATGGTAAATGGTCCTAACCACCTCGATTTTAGTTTGCCTGGGAACAACCTCAATTGTGAGTTGAATAACAGTACTGATTGCCCTGACTCAAACGTTCTTTGCATGATTTTCTGGTCGTGCCATTTCTTGACATTTTCTTTGTATAATTTTGAGTTCTCGTATGCTTGCAGACAGAATTCATCGAGCTCGTTTAACTGAAGTAGTCTCTTTTCACCCATAGCTGCTTGATCGAAGTTGAGTTTCTTAATAGCCCAGTAGGCTTTGTGTTGTAACTCCACAGGAAAGTGACATGCTTTTCCATAAACCAATTGATATGGTGACATACTTGGTGTTTTGTATGCAGTTCGATAGGCCCATAGTGCATCGTCTAACCTAAGAGACCAATCATTTTGATTCAGGTTCACTACCTTCTCCAAAATTCTTTTCACCTCCCTGTTCGAAACCTCAGCTTGCCCACTTGTTTGGGGATGATATGCTGAAGCTACCTATGAGACCCCGAATTTTATGAAATAAAAGTATTCAATTTTTCTATTTTGGTAAATAGTTAAATTGATAAAAGTTTAAAGTTAAGGGTAATATGTGAATTTTTTTTTCAAAGTAAGCAAGTTGATATAAAATATTCGTTGTGTCGGGAAATATTCGATTAGTCGGGGAATATTCTTTTTGTCGGGGAATATTCGTACCACAACACAATCATTAGTGGATCCCACAACAAAATTATTGTCGGATTGAGAAAACGACAAAAATACTTTATGAAAATAACGGCAGAAGTTTTACCATTAATACTGTTGAACTACTCGGTAGTAAAATTACAGTAATATGCATGGTTGCATTGTAGCACACAGTATTGATTATTGATGCTTACGTGATAAGTCACTCAGTTTTGTTTTATTAGTATTATTAATGTAATAAAACAGAAAAACTTTTATATAAAACAGAATACTTTTATAAAGTTATTCGTTTTATTAGGCTAATAGTAAAATCTTTTTATATAAAACAGAATACTTTTATAAAGTTATCTATTTTATCAGATAATAATTAGAATATATTATATTTTATTATGCATAGTATTTGTATAGTACCTTCATAGTGTTTGCATAGTAAAATCTTTTATAAAGTTATTCGTTTTATTAGATTATAAATAGAATATATTATATTTTATTTAAAAAATTTTGCTTTAAATATGGACCGTCAGATTAAAGTAAATCAATCTAGATCGTTCATGAGTTAGTTACTATGCAGTCTATTTTTCTATAAATAGAAGCTCATTCCTTCATTATTTTCTTACGAATTCATTGAAACTCTAGAGAGAGAAACTATAGAGAGGAAGAAGAAAAGTATTCTGCTACTTCACTACTCCGATATCAAGTTTCTTTTACGGTAAGGGATATTATTTGTTGTACCTGTAAGGGGTATTATTTCTTTTGTATTAATGAAGATAACTTCTGTTATTCTATTCTTTATTATTCTGCTGGAATAACCAGTATACGCGGACTACCCTATACTTGGTGACATTCTTCTATTATTCCGTCTTTATTATTATTCTGTTGGAATATCCTGTCTGTACGTTTTACGCCGGACCTGGTTTCGTCTTTATTGTTATTCTGTTGGAATATCTTGTCTGTGCGTTTTACGCCGGACCTGGTTCTGTCTTTATTATTCTATTAGAACATCCTGTCGGTGCGAATTTCGCCTGACCTGGTTCCGTTACTTATTATTATGTTGGAATAACCTGTTTATTCGAAGTACCGCATGCATAGTGAATTCTTTTGTTATTCCATTCGTTATTATACTCAGTTGGTTAAAGTTTTGACTTCTATAGTCCATGAAATTAGTGGAATATCCTTGATATTTGCGCTTCATCCAGTATCTTTTCATGGAAGTATTCTTCTGAGTATTTTTGAATTTTACTCCACAAAGCAGTATCATGTTGACAATTTGGACGTTATTGATTCCTGGATAAATTAATTCTTGAACTTGTTTTATTGAATTATTATGTCATTATCATCATCCTCATGTTTATATTATGTTGAAAGTCATATGTGGCCTGTAGTGTATAGATGGACTTGGTGTGATTATGACCAGGGATTATTCGATATAATCATGACCGTAATGTTAAAAATGATGTGGAAAAGTCCTCATTGGCCCGTAGTGCATTGATGGATAGTTTTTGGTATGATTATGGCTATGGATTCTCTTCGGCCAAGGGTGCAAAGATGAATTATTTTATGGCATGATCAGGACCATTGATGAAAACACGATTATCTTTGGCCCGTAGTACATGGATAATTCGTGGTCGTGATACTAATGAATATCCTTGGCCTGTAGTGCAGGGATGATTCGATGATGTGGATTAATTATTGAGTTGAGTCTCAGCGATGAAATATTAATTCATAGATGTGATAATAATGAATATATTTGGTCCTAGTGCATGGATAATTCATGGATCTAATACTAACGAATATCCTTGGCCGTAGTGCATGGATAATTCGTAGGTGTGGATTATTTATTAAGCTGAGTCTCAGCGATAAAATATTGGTGATACACTTTTAATTTGTAGAAGATAGTAGATATCATGCTCTACTTGACTCTTCTAAAATACAGTTTTATGTCTTTGGCCGTAGTGCAAAGATGAATTTATTTGTATGATTATGAACAAGAATTGTGATTTGGTATAACCATGATTTTTGATGTTTCAGGTGAATATAGGTGATGAAAATTATCTTCGTCCTGGGTACGAAGAGGAATTTAAAATCACAATTATTATTATGAGTTATTCATATGATTGTGGACATGAATGGTTGATTGATGTTACATGGATAAAATATTATTGGTAGACTTTTAACATGGAGAAGATAATAGACCTAATGGTCTATTTTACTCTTCTAATGGATTGCTCGTTCCGCTGCAACTATGGTTGAAAAGTTTTATCAGCTACCATGTGTTCTAAATCTCTGATTTATTAATGATGAAGGCTATTGATGATGTAAATTAGCTTTAATTATGATATTTTTTACTGGGCTAGTTGAGCTCACCCTTTTTGCTTTCATTGTTCTCTTCAGGAAGTGAGAACGCAGCAGGGACTAGTCGGCGAATGGAGTGATGGTCCAGATGATATCATTAGCAGTCCTCACTATTCTACGAAATAGTCTGATAGCTGTGTAGTTTCTCCCTAAACAATATAAAAAAGTGTGTTGTATTCTATACATCATTTAGTAGTTATATTTGGTGAATCAAATAGGGTGAGGCGAACCCAACTTTGGAAGGTTATTTTGTCACTATCATACAAGATGTCTAATGACATACAACCTCGTGTTCTCATAGGACATGGTTGTGTACATCCACTCGCTGAATATATCTACGAGCACTATCTATATGATCTTGGAGTTTATTTGAAGAAATAATTTTCACTTGGAGACAACGGAGATATTTATATGTCAAGAGAAGACTCACCATTTGAAAGAAGATGATAGTAATCTTCTTTGATAGTAATCTTCTTATTTTTATTTTGGGACTTTTGGGTCAACCAAGGATAATTCTATAGACATATGATATCTATCATAACCTAGACGCATGACCTCCCATGTACGAAGGTTTCCTTGAGCACTTCCCAAAAATTTTAATTTCTAAAATAATTTTTGACTATACTTTTATGTAAAGTATCATTGTAAGGTTGTGGTCAAGGTACCATGAGAGTTACATACATTTGTATTAAAACTCATAGTTAACTGTGGTCGTATTCTATACGACAGCTCAACAGTTGTATACATGAAGTTGTATTTAAATTATGTATCATGTATCTGGCGACTCAGAATGGGTGATGTATACTTAATTTTGGGGGCGTCACAGTTGGTATCAGAGCTTAGGGATATGGTCGCTGGCGGATATAAGAGTCCAGAACTAGGAGGGGAGAGACGAGTTATATACTTCGTTAGTGTGTAACTTACCTAAGCTGAAATTGTTTACTTGATAAGTTGACAAATTATGATATGTCAATTTACCTTTGTTTTGAAGTAATATTCTAGAATGATATATGAATTACAGAAGATGAGAAATGGAAAAATCATGATAGCGAGAAAATTACCGGGAAGGTACAATATGAAAAGAAAGTAAGGTATTCTCATCTCTTCGAATATCAGGTACGTACGTAAATTTCGAGGGCGAAATTTTATAAGGAGGGGTGATTTTGAGACCCCGAATTTTATGAAATAAAAGTATTTAATTTTTCTATTTTACTAAATAGTTAAATTGATAAAAGTTTAAAGTTAAGGGTAATATTTAAATTTTTTTTTCAAAGTAAGCAAGTTGATATAAAATATTCGTTGTGTCAGGGAATATTCGATTAGTCGAAGAATATTCTTTTTGTCGGGGAATATTCGATTAGTCGGGAAATATTCTTTTTGTCGAGGAATATTCGTGCGACGACACAATCATTAGTGGACCACACAACGGAATTATTGTCAGACTGAGAAAACGACAAAAATACTTTATGAAAATAACGGCGGAAGTTTTACCATTAATACTATTGAACTACTCGGTAGTAAAAGTACAGTAATACGTATGGTTGCATAGTAGCATACGATATTGATTATTGATACTTACGTGATAAGTCACTCAGTTTTGTTTTATTAGTATTATTAATGTAATAAAACAGAAAAGCTTTTTATATAAAACAGAATATTTTTATAAAGTTATTCGTTTTATTAGGCTAATGGTAAAATCTTTTTATATAAAATAGAATACTTTTATAAAGATATCTGTTTTATTAGACAATAATTAGAATATATTATATTTTATTATGCATAGTATTTGCATAGTGCCTGTGTAGTATTTGCATAGTAAAATCTTTTATAAAGTTATTCGTTTTATTAGATTATAAATAGAATAAATTATATTTTATTTAAAAGATTTTGCTTTAAATATGGACCGTCAGATTAAAGTAAATCAATCTAGAACGTTCATGAGTTAGTTACTATACAGTCCATTTTTCTATAAATAGAAACTCATTCCTTTATTATTTTCTTATGAATTCACTGAAACTCTAGAGAGAAAAACTATAGAGAGAAAGAAGAAAAGTATTCTGCTACTTCACTACTCCGATATCAAGTTTCTTTTACGGTAATGGATATTATTTGTTGTACCTGTAAGGGGTATTATTTATTTTGTATTCATGAAGAGAACATCTATTATTCTATTCTTTATTATTCTGCTGGAATAACAGGTATATGCGGACTACCCTATACTTGGTGACATTCTTCTATTATTCCATATTTATTATTATTTTGTTGAAATATTCTGTCTGTGTGTTTTACGTCGGACCTGGTTCCGTCTTTATTATTATTCTGTTAGAATATCATACGTGTGCGTTTTACGCCGGACCTGGTTCCGTCTTTATTATTCTGTCGGAACATCCTGTCGGTGCGAATTTCGCCTGACCTGGTTCCGTTACTTATTATTCTGTTGGAATAACCTGTTTACGCGAAGTACCGCATGCATTGTGAATTCTTTTGTTATTCCATTCATTATTATACTCAGTTGGTTAAAGTTTTGACTTCTATAGTCCATGAAATTAGTGGAATATCCTTGATATTTGCGCTTCATCCAGTATCTTTTCATGGAAGTATTCTTCTGAGTATTTTTGAATTTTACTCCACAAAGCAGTATCATGTTGACAATTTGGACGTTATTGATTCCTGGATATATTAATTCTTGAACTTGTTTTATTGAATTATTATGTCATTTTCATCATCCTCATGTTTATATTATGTTGAAAGTCATCTGTGGCCTGTAGTGCATAGATGGACTTGGTATGATTATGACCAGGGATTATTCGGTATAATCATGACCGTAATGTTAAAAATGATGTGTAAAAGTCCTCATTGGCCCGTAGTGCATTGATGGACAGTTTTTGGTAATATTATGGCTATGGATTCTCTTCGGCCAAGGGTGCAAAGATGAATTGTTTTATGGCATGATAAGGACCGTTGATGAAAACACGATTATCTTTGGCCCGTAGTGCATGGATAATTCGTGGTCGTGATACTAATGAATATCCTTGGCCTGTAGTGCATCGATGATTCGATGATGTGGATTAATTATTAAGCTGAGTCTCAGCGATGAAATATTAATTCGTGGATGTGATAATAATGAATATCTTTGGTCGTAGTGCATGGATAATTCATGGATGTGATACTAACGAATATCCTTGGTCGTAGTGCATGGATAATTCGAAGGTGTGGATTATTTATTAAGCTGAGTCTCAGCGATAAAATATTGGTGATACACTTTTAATTTATAGAAGATAGTAGATATCATGCTCTACTTGACTCTTCTAAAATACAGTTGTATGTCTTTGGCCGTAGTGCAAAGATGAATTTATTTGTATGATTATGAACAAGAATTGTGATTTGGTATAACCATGATTTTTAGATGTTTCAGGTGAATATAGGGGATGAAAATTATCTTCGTCCTGGTTGCGAAGAGGAATTTAGAATCACAATTATGATTATGAGTTATTCATATGATTGTGGACATGAATGGTTGATTGATGTTACAAGGATAAAACATTATTGGTGGACTTTTAACATGGAGAAGATAATAGACCTAATGGTCTATTTGACTCTTCTAATGGATTGCTCGTTCCGCTGTAACTATGGTTGAAAAGTTTTATCAGCTACCATATGTTCTAAATCTCTAATTTATTAATGATGAAGGCTATTGATGATGTAAATTAGCTTTAATTATGATATTCTTTACTGGGCTAGTTGAGCTCACCCTTTTGCTTTCATTGTTCTCTTCAAGAAGTGAGAACGCAGCAGGGACTAGTGGGGGAACGGAGTGACAGTCCAGATGATATCATTAGTAGTCCTCACTATTCTATGAAATAGTGTGATAGCTGTGGAGGTTCTTCCTAAACAGTATAATAAAGTGTGTTGTATTCTATACATCATTTAGTAGTTATATTTGGTGAATCAAATAGGGTGAGGCGAACCCAACTTTGGAAGGGTGTTTTGCCACTATCATACAAGATGTCTAATGACATACAACCTCGTGTTCTCATAGGACATGGTTGTTCACATCCACTTGCTGAATATATCTACGAGCACTATCTATATGATCTTGGAGTTTATTTGAAGTATAATTTTCACTTGGAGACAACGGAGATATTTATATGTCAAGAGAAGACTCACCATTAGAAAGAAGATGATAGTAATCTTCTTGTTTTTATTTGGGGACTTTTGGGTCAACCAAGGATAATTCTGTAGACATATGATATCTATCATAACCTAGACGCATGGCCTCCTATGTACAAAAGTTTCTTTGAGCACTTCCCAAATATTTTAATTTCTAAAACAGTTTTTGACTATACTTTTATGTAAAGTATCATTGTAAGGTTGTGGTCGAGGTACCATGAGAGTTACATATATTTGTATTAAAACTCATAGTTAACTGTGGTCGTATTCTATATGACAGCTCAACAGTTGTATAAATGAAGTTGTATTTGAATTTTGGATCATGTATCTGGCGACTCAGAATGGGTGATGTATACCTAATTTTGGGGGCGTCACACTACCTTATGGTTAACCCCATACTTTGCCAAGAGAACATTAAATGATCTGTTGCAGAAATGACTACCTTCATCACTTATAATAGCATGTGCCGTGCCAAATCTCGTAAAAATATTATACTGCAAGAATTTGAGAACCACTTTGGCATCGTTAGTTGGGAGTGCTACGGCTTCAACCCACTTTGATACATAGTCCACCGCAAGCAAAATATACTGATTGGTAAATAAGGAAGGGAATGGTCCCATGAAATTTATGCCCCATACATCAAAAATCTCAACTTCTAGAATTGTTTGTAGTGGCATCTCATTCCTTTTCGATATGTTGCCCACTCTTTGACATTTATCACAACTTTTAACAAATTGGTGGGCATCTTTAAATAACGTAGGCTAATAAAACCCGGCTTGAAGCACTTTTGTCGCTGTCCTCTCACTACCATAATATCCCCCATACACAGATGAGTGGCATTCATGCAGTATGTTCTTTACTTTACTGTGGGCCACACACCTTCTAATCATCTTGTCGGTGCATTGTTTGAATAAATATAGCTCATCCCACATATACCACTTTACGTCATGAAGAAACTTCTTTTTCTGTTGTCGTGTAAGATCAGGGGGAAGAATGTTGCTCACTAGATAATTCACAAAGTCCGCGTACCATGGAAATTCTGTATTTATCCCAAACAGTTGCTCATCTGGTAATGACTCATTGATTACACACTTGTCATCTTCCTTTTTATCCCGATTTTCCAGCCTTGACAAATGATCGACAACTTGATTCTCCGTCCCATTTCTATCCTTTATTTTTAGATCAAATTCTTGTAAAAGGAGAATCCATCTAATAAGGCATGGCTTAGCATCTTTTTTCAAAATTAAGTACCGAATAGCCGAGTGATCTGTATAAACTACTACCTTTGTCTCGATCAAGTATGCCCGAAATTTATCGAACGCATATACATTGCAAGTAATTCTTTTTTTGTAGTTGTGTAATTCAATTGAGTGTCCGTGAGTATCTTACTCGCATAATATATAGCATGAAATACCTTCTCTCGGCATTGACCCAAAACAGCCCCAACCGCATAGTCGCTCGCATCACATATTAATTCGAAGGCGCGACGATTACGGGAGCTGTGGTTAACTTCTTCTTCAATAGCTCGAAAGCCACTTTACACTCATCATCAAACTTAAAAACCGAATCCTTCTCTAAAAGACTGGACAAAGGTTTTGTAATTTTAGAGAAGTCCTTTATGAATCTCTTGTAGAACCCAGCATGTCCCAGAAAACTTCGAATTCCCTTAACTGAACTCGGTGGAGGAAGCTTTTCAATCATTTCCAGCTTCGCTTTATCAACCTCTAATCCTTGAGCCGAGACCTTATGCCCCAAAATTATGCCTTCTTCAACCATGAAGTGGCATTTTTCCCAGATAAGGATCAAATTCGTGTCTGTGCATCTTTGTAAGACCATTACCTGTAACATTCCATATTTTTTAAATGTAAGTTATAAATATTTATTAATTTATATAAATATTTATTGGATATGTTTATTATTGAATAAGTAATTGTTCAATTTGATTGAGTTTATTTAGTTAATTATTTATTTGCTAAATAATTAATGTGATTAGTTAATTATTTATTTGTTAAATAATTAATGTGTTATGTGGATTGAATTATGTGATTAAGTAATTTATTTAATAAATTGTTATTAAATAAAGTGTAACAAATAACTATGTTATAAAGAGTTATTAAAATAAATTAAAATAATTTTAATTTAGTTTTGCCAAACAAGGTGTAAGTATATTAACCCTTTATTTTTAAATGGTTTGCCAAACAAAGACTTATGGCTTTTGGATTTCTTTTGAATTTAGTTTATTAAGTAAATAATATATATATATATATATATATATATATATATATATATATATATATATATATATATATGGTAACCGATATATATTATTAGGGTAATAAGTGTGGCGTCAGTTTTATACGTTTTAAAAGTAAGCGTTGGTTTTTAGTTAATATTACGTATATACTATTTTGGCTTAAGCCTAATCAAAATTTGGAGTTTGTCTGAGATAGTTGAGAGAGAGAGACAGAGAGAGGAAAGCTCAGAGATTGTCAAGATTTTCTTCAGTGATTTACAAGGTTTTCTAAAATCAACAAAAAGGTAGGTGCTTATAACCTTAAATTATGTGTATGTAATCATATATGTTTCACGCTTTATACTTACTGTGAATTTGATAGTCTGTGTTCTTGAAAGTCATTCACTCTGTTAAGGTTTTTACCAAAAATTATATGTAAAACATGTTCTAGAATTGGTTATGATGTTACATGTTTTTATTGTTATAATTGTTATAGTTAGCATATATATGTGTGTTGTATGCTAAATTACGTATTCAAGAAATTGATTTTTTCACAGTGGAAGCATGTGAGTACGAACTTGAGTGTATAATCTATCAAAGGTTATATATATATATATATATATATATATATATATATATATATATATATATAATTGTATGCTAACTGAGAAATTGAACTATACATGTTAATTGGGATATATATTGGTATACTTGTATTTCAAAGGAATCAAAATTGGTTAATAACAGTGTAAATTACATTCACTGCAAATTGATATTTCGTCAATGGAGTTTTTATTTTAAAAGGAGTGTTTTCAAAGAATTAGTTATGATGGTGTTGATTAGTGGTTGATAATTAGTATATAGTTGATTGTTAACTTTTATGTGTAATTTTCATGAAGTTATATATATTGTTGGATGTCATTGACCGTTAAAAATAAATTAGACAGTAGCTTTGCTCTGTCTTTCTGGGTTGGTTCTGTGAGTTGCGGCGCCCCAGCGTCAAAATTCACGCCCCAGCGTCAAATTTCGCGCCCTGACGCCAAGGTTCGCGCCCCAGCGCCAAAAATGGGCCAGTAGCTCGTGCCCCAGCGCTGAAGCTCGCACCCCAGCGCCGTAGCTCACGCCCCAGCGCCACTGTTCCGTGCCCCGGCGCCGAAAAAGTGTCATAGTTGGGCAGTTTTGACCTCCTGTAGTAAAATGGCCATAACGTTTTCATACGAATTCCGATTGAGGTAATTCAAGATGATTCGAAAAGAGGACGAGTAGACCTACAACTTTCATTCTTTAAGTTTTTTAATTTGAGGTATGTAACAGTAATCAAAATGGCCATCTTTAGGACTGTTGTGTATTTGGAGCCAATCGGAGGGCGTCGGGATGCACGAATGCAAGTGCAACCATTTGGGTATTAGTATAACTTAATGATAACATGTTGGACATGTATTAGGATGTTGTATCAAGTTGTTAATGTACACGTGGTGTAATGGCATGATCATTTAAGTAGTTGTAATAAAGCTAAAAAGTAATGTTCATGAAAGATGTGATGTTGTTTAAACTTAAACTTAGTTAGTAGCTATACTAAGAGTAATAAAGGAACTCATAAAGGTAATGTTAGTGTAACTAATGTGTATTGTCAATGCATATGGTATGTGTAGGACTTGGGGTGAACGTGAATAGTAATTGTTTAACCTACACACGAGGCAAGTTTCCTAACCTTTGCTACTTTATTATTCAGCAAGGTTACTTTTCATTGTTATGTTATACTTATGCAAGTTCTCTAACTCTACTTTTATAATTGTGTAAGTTTTCTTAACTCTAAACTAGTTATATTAGCATGCAAGTACCTTTAGTTTATCGTTCAAGTTATTATTTGTTGTGCATGCTTGATATTAAATTCTAAAATGTAACCTTAGCTTAACATTGTTCAAAGCAAGGTATGATAAATTATTCAATTGTTATGCTATTAGATTACTCCTAAAGCATGAACTTAGAACAAAATGTTTATTCAGTATGATCATTCAATAACATAGTGTTATTATCTTGTATTCAACTAATCCTTAGTTATTGTCCGTTGAACTCCAAATTACTTTGAAAGCTTATCCAAACCAAGCTTACTTTGGTGCAGACTTGTATTCTAAATACTGAGATGAACAACTCTTTTAATAGAGGTTTACGCTTAGCGTTGAAATGGTTGTGCACAATACATTGTACGAAGGGTTGATCCCCCTAAGTACGTGGAGTCCTTATAGTCTTATGACTGTTAAAGTTAAAGTTGAAAGATTACTTATAACTGTGGACATGATTCGTGGTCATTAGACCATCAGTGAATGTTATAATTTTCAGAAAGTTAATAGAATATATTGTTCAGTTCTATTGAGCCTAATATTGGCAATTGATATGAAAGTTTAAGGATTTACTTATTGTTATTTCAAGTGGGCCTTGTTTGCTCACTCTTGCCTGTAAAATTTCTTACAGCTAAAGTTGAAATGGGTGACGTACCTAGCACCAGTAAGGGAAAATGAAAGATGAATAAATACTGAAGACTTGTAATAGTTTTGATAGTTTACTTTCAGAATTTGACTTAAAGATTGTAATGAAGTTATTTAATTTTCCGCATTTGAATGATTGTTGCTAAAGGTTGGATAACCTGGGAGATTTTTTTTATTTAAGTTTAATCCTGTATGGGCAGGTTTTCTTTTATTATTCAATTCTATTATGATTGGGTAGTTAGAAATGAATGTTTTGATTACGTGAACACCAAATCTTGAGGTAATGAAGTACCGGGATTTGGGGGTGTCACATTACCAAATTCTCCAGACACGCATCAAAATCATCCCCATGGACAGAGAAATCGTCCATGAACACTTCCACATTTTTCTCCTCCATGTCCGAGAATATGGCCATTATACACCTTTGGAAGGTCGCGGGTGCATTACACTAGACAAACGACATTCTCATGAATGTGAATGTGCCGTATGGGCACGTGAAAATAGTTTTCTCTTGATCATCAGGAGCGATGACGATCTGATTATAACCCGAATATCCATCCAATAAGTAGTAGTACTCATGTCCATCTAATCTGTCCAACATCTGAACGATAAATGGCAAAGGGAAGTGATCTTTGCGGGTCACCTTATTCAACTTCCTGTAGTCCATGTAAACCCTCCAACCAGTCACTGTCCTTGTCGAAATTAGCTCATTGTCATCATTCTGCACTACGGTCATTCCTCCCTTTTTCAGCACACATTGCACCGGACTGACCCACTTACTGTCTAAAATCGGGTAAATGATACCCGCAACCAACCATTTTAGGATTTCTTTCTTGACTACTTCTTTTATGATTGGGTTAAGCCGTCTCTGTTGCTCCACTATCGGTCTTGCATCTTCTTCTATCAGAATTTGATACATGCAAAATGATGGGCCAATTCCTTTAATATCCGCGATTGTCCATCCTATAGCCGATTTGTGGTTCCTAAGCACTCTCAGTAACTTTTCTTCCTACAATTTGTTAAGTGCAGCAGAAATAATAACAGGTAAAGAATTAGAAATACTTGAGATGTTTAGGAAGTGGCTTAAGTTCAAGAGTCGATGACTCCTCCAAAGACGGTTTCATCCTTGTTGTGGCTTTTTCCTCCGTGTGCAATGGTTGAAAGGGTGCTCAAAATCTGCTAACTCATGGCAGGGAGTCTAGCATCTGCAAGTAGTCCACAAATTCCGGATCATCTGATTCTTCATCTCCCAATAATGTCGTTTCCAATGGATCGTTAACCAAACTCTTGCCCATATCTTCACTGATTATCTGATCAATGATATCCATCCAGAAACAATCTTCTTCATTCGTAGGAAATTTCATGGCCTTGAAAACATTAAATTTTACTTCTTGATCTTGGACCCTCATCGTTAGCTCTCGTTTTTGTACGTCGATGAGTGTCCTACCCGTAGCCAAGAAAGGTCTCCCTAGGATAATTGGGATATTCTTATCTTCCTCAAAATCTAGAATAATGAAATTCGCGGGGAATATAAACTTGTCAACCTTTACCAATATGTCCTCCACAATGCCTCTCGGGTACGTAACTGACCTATCCGCCAACTGTAATGAGATGTTCGTAGGCTTTGGAGCGGGCAAACCCAATTCTGTATAAACTAATAACGACATAAGGTTCACACTTGCTCCCAAATCACATAAGCACTTGTTGAATGACATATTCCCAATCGTGCACGAAATGGTGAAACTCCCCGGATCTTGCAACTTCGGTGGCAACTTTCGCTGTAAAACCGCACTACACTCCTATGTTAATGTCACTGTTTCAAAATCTTCCAGCTTCTTTTTCCTAGACAAAATCCCTTTCATGAATTTCGCATAACTTGACATCTGCTCTAGGGCTTCTGCGAACGAGATGTTAATATGAAGTTTCTTTAACACTTCCAAAAATTTTGAAAACTTATGATCTAATTTCTGCTTTTAAACTCTTTGCTAAAAAGGTGGGGGAGGATAAACAATCGGTTTGTTAACTGGTTTGTTCTTTTGCACTTGTTTTTCTTTCCCTAGTCTGTCCTCAACCACTTTATTCTCACTGTCTGTCTCAAATTCTTTTGCAACCAAATTTTCTATTTTCTTACCCTCAAGCTATTTTCCACTTCGCAACATAATTGCCTGACATTTCTCATGATTACCTTTTGGATTTTTCTCTGTATCACTCGGTAATTTTCCTTGAGGCCTGTTATTTAATGCCACCAACGCTATCTATCGCATCTAATTTTCTAAATTCTTGATGGCTATTGCTTGGTTTTTCATGGCTACCTCGTTGCTTGTTATATACTTTGATAGCAACTCCTCTAAATCTGATTTCCTATCTTGACGTTGAACTGGTTGTTGTTGATTCTAAAATCCTGGGGGATACGATGGTCGTGGGAATTGCTTATTCTGATTATTATTCCATGACAAATTCGGATGATTCCTATTCCCCTGATTATATGCATTCTGGTATGTATTATGTGGAATTCTGTTGTAGCTACTCAAAAATTGTACTAATTCTAGGTTGATTGCACATTGATTCGTAGGATGTTCACCTACGCATAATTCACAATCTTGACGTTGAACTGGTTGTTGTTGATTCTGAAATCCTGGGGGATACGATGGTCGTGGGAATTGCTTATTCTGATTATTATTCCACGACAAATTCGGATGATTCCTATTCCCCTGATTATATGCATTCTGGTATGTATTATGTGGAATTCTGTTGTAGCTACTCAAAAATTGTACTGATTCTAGGTTGATTGCACATTGATTCGTAGGATGTTCACCTACGCATAATTCACAAATAACTACAACTTGTTGTGTCTGTACCCCTGACCAAACGTCAAACTTTTTAGAGAATGCTAAAATCTGCACTGTTATTGCCGTCACTTCATCTACCTCTAACACTCCAGCTACCGTAGGTTATGTCATTCTTGCCTTGGGCCAGTGATAGTTGTTAGCTACCATTGTCTTTATCAACTGATATGCCTCCTCATAATTCTTTGCCCTAAAAGCTCCCCCTAATGCTACACCAACACTTGTCCTGAGATTCCCATGTAGTCCATTGTAAAATGTGTTCATCTGCAACAACTTAGGCAATCCTTGATGTGGGCATTTTCAGAGTAATTCCTTGTATCTCTACAATGCCTCATACAATGATTCCCCGTGTTGTTGTTCGAACATAGTTATCTCATTCCTCATTTTTTGCAGTTTTCGCTGGTGGGAAAATTTTGCAAGAAATTTCTGAGCAAGGTCATCCCATGTAGTTATCGATCCAGGCGGTAGAGAATGTAACCAACTCTTCGCCTTGTCCCGCAAAGTGAATGGGAACAAACGAAGTCTTGTCGCGTCTTCTGACACCCCATTGTACTTGAACGTGTCGTATATTTCTAGAAAACTGATCAGATGCTCGTTAGGATCATCATTTGCAAGTCCCCCAAATTGAACCGAGTTTTGGATCACCTGAATAGTCCCAGGCTTAATCTCGAATGTATCCGTAGCTATAGCAGGCCTGGTAATACTCGACTGCAGCTCAGTCACCTTGGGTGTAGCAAAGTCCCTCAACGCTTTCTGGTCTTTGGCAGCCATTGCTTCTTCTTTTTAAGAATTTTTGAAGTCGTCCCTTGTTTCCTTAATCCACTTACTTAGCCTTTGAAAGCGTCTTTCAATGTCATCATCAAAAGGAAGCAAGTCTGGATTTTTGGATCGAGTTTGCATAAACCAACTTCAAAAACCTGAAATAAGACGAACAAAACAAAAATAAAAATGTTTAAGTAAAACTGGACTAATTAAACTGATATTGCAAAATATTAAAATCTATACTAAAGTCCCCGGCAACGGCGCCAAAAACTTGTTGGATAAAATCTAGTTATACACAGCACGCAAGTATACGTGGTTAACAAGTAATATAATAGTAAGTAGAGTATCGTTCCCATAGAGACTTAGTAAGAAATTAACCTTCACAATCACCAATCTTCTATTAATCCTAACTTTATTAAACTAATCAATTTCAAGTTTATAACTAAAAGTAATATAAATATCAAAATCACCAAACAATCAACAAACCCTAAAAACTGAAATTTCAAACAAATAATGGAGAATTAAGCTTTCGACTTCAGCCTAAGAATCACTCTGATTATTACACCTTTATTCCAATCTAACTCACTATCCCAGTTTATTAATCAAGAACACATATGTAGAACTAGCCACCTCTCGATGTACTAATACCATATTAACTTTAATCCACAATAAAGATAGAATCAAGTTAAACACCTTAATCACCTAACTCACTATATCTCTATGTGAATTACAATTAAAGAAGGTTTAAGTTCAAGCTCTTTATCCAATTACATACGATGTCAAGCATATCTCTACCTTAACATTCATCAAGATTCTGTTCATTCACAAAATTCAAGAACACATGCTATATTAACCAACTCTAGACTCGTATTTCATCTCTCAAGTTCATACAAATCCACAAAGAATCGTTGATCAGGAAATTCATAAATTCAAGCTCAAATTAGTATAGATAAACTAGATATTAGCTTATTAAACTGAAATCAAAGATCACATAATCATCGTTCCACTTAGAGATCCATCTTAAGCCTAAAAGGAAATTAGTTCATCATCAATGAAATAACAACTGAATAAATTAAAGATATCATCCTTCAATTACAAATATAAAACTAAAGAAGAAGAATAACACAGAACACCCTTCACTTTAGCCTTAATCCGCAATCGATACGAAAGGTCTTCAAAATCTTCACTCCAATACTCAATATCCAATTCTGTCCTTAATCTCTGTTAATTGCTTCGCATGATGATGATTTTGTTGTTTATTGCTCAATATTTATCCAACACCTGAGTTTTGGTCGAAGTCCCATGTCATTTAGAGTCCATACGCTATCCAAGTGATCAACCCCACATTCCAGCAGTGTTGAAATCGAATTAGGACTGCCAGATTTTGGGAACCCCTGCCCCGGCGAGGGTATTTATATGGGAAGCGTCCGCCCCGGCGGGCTAGGCTCCTGTCTCGCTGCTTGAAGACCCTCTACCCCGGCGGGGGTGTAAGGCTAAAATAGGCCCGCCCCGGTGGGCTATACTTCTGCAAACTGATTTCTGTTTTCTTCTTTGCTTGCCACATTGTTGCCACAAATGCCCTCCTTTCATGCCCAAACACCACACCACCACACGTACACATTAAATGACAATAAACAAGTAAATTAAAACCTAAACGCGAGGAATTAACACCGATTAAACTTGGATTAAGAACCGATTCGTGGATATAAAATCCACTTATCAAAGCACGCCACGGTGTTTATTCTTACTTTTTTTATAGCTTATATACCCCAAATATTCCCCCAAACTTAGGTTCTTATCTAACTTTAGCCATCACTACTTATTCTTGTCATTCTTTCATTCAAACTAGCATTATCCTTTAGAATCCTATTATGTATCAATTTAAACTCAATCAATTAACAAGTTGTTTTTACTGTGCTATCCTTATTATGAAAATTTCAAACAGAAAACGACTCAATTCAGAACAAGAAATCACATCAAAGCTCTAATAGTCAGTACTATACTTGTCTACCCAATTCATATCTCATCATTGGCCAAAACAAACTGTAAATATCAAACAGCTGGACTCATCCAAGATGTACTAAATGCTATATAAACATAGTAAACTAACTACTATTTTTTCAATTTTTTTATTTCAAGAAACTGAATGTAAAAACTAAATGTAACTATACAAACTACAATGTAAATAACTAACTATATGCAATACGACACTAAAATGCCCCCAAACTTAAACTAGACATTGTCCTCAATGGCTGAAATAGAAAAAAGTAAAGTAGAGGACTTCCCTAAAAATATAGCAATCCTCCTCCTTGTCCGCTAAGTTTGGAGAATAGGTTAGGCACATGGAACAAATTGGGCACCACAATTGAATTTGACTTGAATAACCTTTTCATAATCTCTTGCCTGTCCATTGAACCTCCAATACCTACACTGAAGAGAGACAACGTGGATTAGAATAGCACTTGGATTGGTAAGAGAACTTAATAAATAAATTAATTCCTATCTACTAAATAAACTAGTAAGCATATAAAAATAAAAATTCATGGGTTGCCTCCCAGTTAGCACTTGAATTACAGTCTTTCAGCCTGACTTTGTCTGGTCAACGCTATCCAATTCCTCTTCGGTAATTGAGGAACCCTCCATCCATCGAAAATAATGTAGCTTTTGGTAGGTTCCCATTTGTGATGGCTATCGAATTAAAGTCACCTAGCATGCTTTGTTTAAATATGTGCCCAATTGAGAATGTTGAATAACTAGGTGTTTTTCCGTCCGTTGAGCCTACGATTCGATTGGGGCTTTGAGGCTTGGCAAGAACAACGGGCCCTTCCTATATCTTCTCCTCCTCATCCCACCATGGCTTTTGTACTAGCTCTCATGTCATAAAGAGCCTTGCGGACGACATGACTACCAAGCGGGCACGGTTTTGCAAATCTAACTGGACCCTTGATCTTTGGCGGAGAAGGAACTTGGGGCACTAATAACATCGGCTCATCCTCGTTGGTACTCATATTTAGTTCTTCACCGACCTTATTTTCATTATCCCCACTTGTCTCCTCTTTTTCAACATCTCGTGCCTCCTCTAGTTGTAGATTTGGCTCGGGCACTTCATCAATCTCGGAATCATCTCCATAACACCAATTGTTTTGAGGGCCGTTTTATAAGGCTTTGAGCATTTGATCCAGCTGGTTCTGCAGATTTTGAATTGATATCTCTTGATTCTGAATTGGCCGCTCTTGATTAATCCTCCTCTCCTCACTTGATGCTACGAACTTGGACAACAATTCCTCTAACCTTAAATTATCTATCTCAGTTTTGGAATCCATGTATTGAAGACCATGGGTTGAAGTGGTGATGAGTTCTTCCATCTGGTGCTGAAAATTATGGCTCGATATTTCTTGACTCATCATCCTCTCCTCTTGGTTTGCTATGAGATTTGAGAGTAATTCCTCCAACCTTGAATTATCCGTCTTAGTTTTGGAATCCATGTTTTGAAGACCATAGGTTGAAGTGGTGATGAGTTCTTCCATCTGGTGCTGAAAGTTGTGGATCGATATTTCTTGACTCATCACCCTCTCCTCTTGGTTTGCTATGAGCTTTGACAGTAATTCCTCTAAAGTTGACTTTTCTTTTTGTGGCAATGGAGGTTTACATGAAAATTCCGGTGTGTATGTTGGATTTGGAGCGTAGTATTGGTCTTCATAAGTATATCTCCATGACAAATTCGGGTGATACCCCCAAACTTGAGGATAATTAGCATATGTATAATCGTTGAGGTATTCACCACCGTGTTGTCCCGGCCCAAAACTAGAGGTGCATTGATGACTCGGATGATTACCAGCACAATAATTGCAATTAACTGATATCCTTCGATTACGTTGGGTTGCAACAACGTCCAACCTCTTCGAAAGTGTCTCAAGTTGCGCTGATAATGAAGAAAATGCATTGAGACCATCAATCCCCACTCCCCTTGGCTGAGTCATTCTCGTATATGGCCATTGATAATTAAATTCTGCCATGGTACCTGAAAAGAAAGAAAAATAGGAAGAGAATTAAATAAAAAGGAAAAAAATGTTTAAATTAAGACTAATTTGATTGAAGCTAATATTGGAAAAAATATATTAACTAATTCCCCCGGCAACGGCGCCAAAAACTTATTGGGTAAAATCTAATTACGCATAACACGCAAGTATACGTGGTCAACAAGTAATACAATGAAAGTAGAGTATTGTTCCCACGAGGAATTGTTTAATAAAAACTGTAACGCCCCCAAAATAGGTATACATCACCCATTATGAGTCGCCAAATACATGGTACATAATACAAATACAAACTTAAATATACAACATGAGATGTGAGTTTTAATACAAATATTGTCTTCTAAACAGTATTCAAACTCAAAATAAGTCCTCAACACTATCACACTATTTCACAGAATAGTGAGGACTACTAATGCACCATCTCGAACCATCAGTCCGTTTCCCGACTAGTCCCGGCTATGTTCTCATTTCCTAAAGAGAGCAATGAAAGCAAAGGGTGAGCTCAACTAGCCCAGTAAGAAATATTATGACTAAGATAATGCAGAATAAATTATCGTTAGCCTTCAACAATGTTAAACTGATAAAATATAATAAACATCAAGTTTAACTACAGCGGAACAAGCAATCCATTAGAAGAGTCGAGTAGTGCATGATATCTACTATCTTCTATGATTTAAGAGTTTATCATCAATTTTATCGCTGAGACTCAGCTCAATAAATAGTATCACAACCACTAATTATCCATGCACTACGGGCCAAGGATATTTGTGTTTTCACCAATGGTCATGATCATACCGAATTATCCCTGGTCATAATTATACCAACAACTGTCCATCAATGCACTACGGACCACTGAGGACCTTTACCACATCATTTGTAACATTACGGGTCATGATTATATCGAATTATTCCTGGTTATAATCATACCAATCAACAGTCCATCTATAAACGTAAGCCAAAGATGACTTTCATCACAATATAAGCATGAGAATGATGACAATGATATAAGCATTAATCAAACGAATTAAAGGATAAATATTAAAGACTTTAAATTTATCCAGAGTTTAAAAACATCCAAATTGTCAACATGATATTACTTTGTGGAGTAAAATTCAAGAATAATATTCATGTATCAAAAATAATTTGGACAGAAAAGAAATATATTTTTTAGATGAATAGTACCCTGTGAATAGTACTTCAGGAATAGTACCTCATAAATAGTACCCCGGCATGAAAAGTATCCCAAATACCCAAATGAATAATATTAGAGTGAATAGTAATCAGGTGAATAGTAACTCATGAATAGTACTCCGCCACGAAAAGTGTCCCGAATATCCGAGTGAATATTATTTGAGTAAATAGTAATCGGGTGAATAGTAACTCGTAAATAGTATTCTGGCATGAAAAGATCAATAATTATCAAGAATGCTCAGAATAATATTTTCATGAAAAGTTACTAGATGAAACGCAAATATCAAGGATGTTCTACTAATTTCATGGAGTATAGAAGCAATACTTTAACAAAATGAGAGTATGATCAGGAATATGAGACGAAATAATATTACTCACATACTACAGAGTATGAAAGAAAATAGTATTCCTTATGAATACTGAACAACAATAATATCCCTTACAACTGTTGAACGAAAATAATATTCCAACGAATATTGAACGAAGATAATATTCCTTACGAATATTGAACGAAAATAATATTCATATGAATACGAAAAATAATATCTCTTCAGAATATGAAATAAATAATACCTCTTACCTTAGAAGAAGACTGGATACTGGAATAATGAAGTAGCAAACTTCGCTTCTTCTTTCTCTCTATAGCTTCTCTCTCTATAATTACTCTTGTGAGTCTTAGTGAATTTGTGAGAATGAAAGCAGAATGAGTTTCTATTTATAGGAAAATATAGTTTCGAAAATTGCACGTTTTGGGGCTCGAAATATTACAGTGTAATACCTTCATCTTTTCTTTCATTTTTAATTTAGTCCTGCAAGTATTATCAAACTTACACCACCTCCCCTAATAGTATATCATGTGAATCAATAGTACAATCATGTGACTCAATAGTTCTATACATATGAAAAAACTAATTACAGTATAGTACCTTCATCTATACCTTCATTTTTAATTTAGTCATGCAAGTATTATCAATCTTGCACCACCTCCCCTAATAGTACTTACATGTGAATCAATAGTACACACATGTGAACACATAGTTATAAGCATGTGAATTAATAACAATTAATTGCTCATTTATCTGATTAATTACCCGATTGGTCAATATTACCTCTAGATATCAATTATTATCGAAATAAATATCGATTTCCACTAACACAAATAATCCCAGCACAATGGAATTATTAATTTCATCTTTAATTAACTCGAACTTAATCATCATTAATATTATAACTCACAATATTTAACAACCAGATCATTCTAAGGAAAGAGGGGGATTTCCAATAAGGATTTCTCCCTATTGGTGAGCAATTATGTGACCAAACCTCTCCTCGACAGAACTTTCTAAACATCGTCAATATTGCAAATAATAATATGAATAACTTTTGTCGTCTCAATTATTGATTTAATAATATAAAATATTATGCAGATGATACTGTGACAATAATTGAATCAATAATATGAGAGATATGATGCAACAATTACTGTAGCAATAATTGAGTATAACTGAGTGACTTCTCACGTGAGAATCAATAATCAATACTGTGTGTTACTATGCAAGCACGCGTATTACTGTACTTTTACTACCGGGTAGTTCAACAGTTTTAATGGTAATACTTTCGCCGTTATTGTTATAAAAAGATAATTCTGTCGTTTTCTAACTACGACAATACTTCCATTGTGGGGTCCACCAATGATTGTGTCGTCGTACGAATATTTCCTGTTAAAACGAATATTCTCTGACACAACGAATATTTTATATCAACTTGCTTTCTTTGCAAAATTTTCAAATATCACCATTAACTTTAACCTTTTATCAATTTAACCATTTCCTAAATAGAAAAATAATTATAGGAAAATTGAATACTTTCATTTCATAAAATTCGGGGTCTTACAAAAATCACCAAGTACTAACCCGTAACCAACTCAATCTTATTTAAACGAATGAATTTCAAATTATATAAAATAAATTATTTAATTACACTAATTCTAATTACCACTAATTCAAAATCAGATTACGGAGATTTAAGATCACAACTTCACTTATTGCTTCATTTAAGTTAACACACTTCTCATCAATTATTTTCTATCCTGAATTGTTAATCAAGAACACTAAAGCAGATAAAACGACCTCTCGATGCATAATACTCATACTCACTTAAATCAACAGATGATATAATTAAGCAAGACACCCTAATTAACTAATCTACTATATCTCTATATGAATTACAATTAAAAGGGATTTAAAGCACAAGTTCTCTATAAGATTACATATGGCGTAAAGGCATATCTCAATTCTAAACACCAATCATGAATTCCATCTATGCAGAAATCACAAACACATGTTATCATGATCAGATCTAAATCTGTACTTCATCTATCAAGTTCATATAGATTATCACGGTAATTGATGCCCAACAATTAAGCAATTAAGTCCAAATCACAATAGAAAATCCTCACAATAGAATATAATAATTGATAGTAAGCATATTAACATAAACTACGCAATAAGATCCATTGTAATCTCAAACAAAGAATTATTCATTGAATTAAAACTAAGAATCCACAATTGAATACACATTAAAAGATAAATATAAAAGAAGATGAGAAGATAGAATCTATTGTGTGTAGATTTGAAGCTCTCTCCTTGCTTTTACATTGAATCTTCAATGGTCTCCAAATTGCTTCAATCTCTAAATCTCATAAGAACTAGAGTTTTGGTCCTAATATATTCTAATCTAATCTAATGAAATCCTCCAAAAGCTAGCCTCTAATCCTTGTGATTCTCCTCCTTTTATAAGTCTATTTATATGGCTTTAAGTCCTCTTGGAAGTCCTTGAGTCAATCGGATCAAACCAATCCTTCTTAGACTCAAATTTGGACACAATTCGCTTTTTCTACGCGTACCCCCACCCCAGCGGGGGTTTAGCCTTGTAAAGGGCCCGCCCTGCCAGGCTAGGGTTCTATTTTCCAGCTGGTACCCCCACCCCAGTGGTGGTTTTGTGAAGAGAAAGCCCGCCCCGATGAGCATCATTTTTTGCTGAAGTGTCCTCTGGTAAAACGGCCATAACTTTTGATCCAGGAGGAGGTACGAAGGCCAGCCACCTATTAAATCGAAGATATCGATGAGCTCTACAACTTTCATTCTTTAAGAATTGAGAAATAACGGCCGACTGAAGGTCGAAATGGGGCTGGAAGTGACTGATATGCAAATGACCACCCAAAATAGTGAAGTTCAACGTCCGTTCGTACAAAGATCATAACTCTTGCATCCGAACTCCGATTAGGACGATTCAAGATGTTCTGGAAAGCTAAGAAGAAGCTCTACAATATAATCCAAGTTTCAAGCCAAGAATGTGAAATAAACATGAAAGCCCAAATGATGTTCAGATTGCTTTTCTTTGCGATTTCATACCAATTCTTTGCGATTTCAGCTCCTGAGCATATAATCTACAAAACGAACACAAAATGTATGAAAAGTAACTAAGAAACATGAGATTAAGCAACTAATTCAAGTAACAGATACTGGATAAGTAGGTATAAAACCTACTTATCAGGACACACTAGCGAAGGATTTACTTGTCTCTCCCCTCCTAGTTCTATTCCTCGATCTCCGCCAGAGAACATATCCCTAAGCTCTGATACCAACTATGACACCCCCAAAATAGATATACATCACCCATTCTGAGTCGCTAAATATATGGTATAGAAAAAAATACAACTTCATGAATACAATTATCGTGCAAAATACGACAACATATATACTGTGATTTTAAATACAAATATTGTCTAATAGACAGTATTCAAACTCAAAAGGAGTCCTCATTACAATTATTATCACACTATTGTATAAACTAGTGACGACTGCTAACACAACTAACTAGAAACATCACTCCACACCCCGACAACTTTTCGCTATATTCTCGCCTCCTGAGAAGAAAAATGGAACAAAAAGGAAAAGGGTGAGCTCAACTAGTCCAGTAAAGAATATTATGACTAAGGTAATGAACAATAAATTATCGTTAGCCTTCAACAAATCAGATAAATTATAATGGACAACCAGTTTTAGATCAACAACTGCAGTGGAAATAACAATTCATTAGAAGAGTTAAGTACAGAATAAAATCTATTATCGTTAGCCTTCAACAAATCAGATAAATTATAATGGACAACCAGTTTTAGATCAACAACTGCAGTGGAAATAACAATTCATTAGAAGAGTTAAGTACATAATAAAATCTATTATCATCTATGAATTTAAAAGTCCATCATCAATATTTTATCCCTGTAACATCAATCAATATACATCTTGAATTAAATATTCATCTTTGCACTACGGGTAAAAGATATTCATCTGTATCACCATGGGTCATGTTCATCTCAACACTTGCTCATCTTTACACTATGGGCCAAAGATATTCATCAGATAATCATTCATCTTTATACTACAAGCCAAAGATATACAGTTATATCATCATTTAGGACTGAGGATGATGAAAAATATTTTAAAAGAACGAATCCAGTGAGATAAAAGGACAAGGATTAGGGATTCGTACTTTAGATAATCCAAGTTCAAAAACACTCCATAATAAACCATAGTGGAGTAAAATTCAAGAATAAATATCAAAATATGGATACAATCAACGATAGTAACCATAATAGTTATCTTGGACAAAGAAGATAAAATTTCATTTTTCTATGAATAATGTCGTATTCGTGAATAGTGACGTATACGTGAATAGTAATCCCGACACAAAAAGGTAGAAATTTCACAATAAAATTTATATTAATATTTCGGCATAATAATATTGAAAGAAATAATATCATTTACGAAGAAAATAACATCCCTTACGTCAAAAGAATAGTACTTTTGGCTGAAATACCGGATATAACGCTGAAGAAAACTTATACTGAATAGCAACTCTCAAAGTATCTAAATACTCACAAAAAATGCTCGATAATATAGAGAGAGAAAGCCTATGATTCTGGCATGATTTTCAATTATAACTAAGCACCCTATTTATAGGAAAATGCTTAGAACGCCAAAGAAGACTAAATTAATAAAATAATATTTTCCAAAATTTTCAAGCACGTCACCTTTGATCAAATTTCAGCACACCACAGTGGGGCCCACCAAAAAATCAAATTTTTCTACAACAACCAAAAGTGGGGCCCACCCATGTTTTAATAAAAATATCTATTTCTGAAACTTCAATAATTCATAATAAATAGATCTTTTATCAGAAAAATTCAAATTTTATGTCTATTCTATAGGAAATTTAATTTTCTACAACTTTATAGAAGAAAATTTTTCCAAATTCCAAACAGAAAATGTCCGAAATCCACATACGGATGATTTTTAATACCTCCATTCAAATAAAATACTGATAAAATATCTCAACATTAATTCTTTCATTTATATCCACATAAAAATAAATATGTCCTTATGATATAAATCAATAATTTATTATTCACAAATAATATTACAAAATCACAATTATGACAACCAGGTCGTTCCCAAGAAAGAGGGGGTCTTCCGATAAGGATTTCTCCTTACTGGCACGGAATTAGGTGACCAATCCTCTCCTTAGACATTGCCAATAATGCTATCTAATAATATTATTCAAATAATATGAATTATTGATCTGATAATGAGAAATAATGTACAGTGACAATTATTGAAACAACAAAAATATAAAATATCAATGTAGCAATTATTGAATCAATAAAATAAAATATTAAACAGTAATTACTGTAACAATTATTGAGTAGTGCCTTTTTACTTAAGAACCAATAATTCAAAAAAAATACTGAGCAATACCGTATGCTACTGTGCAACAATGCGTATTACTGTATTTTAACCACCGAGTATTCTAATAGTGTTAACGGTAATAATTACACCGTTATTTATAAAAACTCAAACTTGTCATTTTCTTCATCCGACCATTTTCCGTTATGAGGCCCATAAATGACTACGTCATCGTACGAATATTCCCCGATAGTAAAATATTCCACGACCAAACGAATATTCCCCGACAATAATGAATATTTTATAACCACTTGCTTATTTTGTAAAATTTGCACATTTCACCCATAACTAAAGCATTATATCAAAATAAAATCTTATTATTCACAATAATAATTAGAGAAAATTCAATTTTATTTATAAAAAGTTGGGGTCTTACAACATGATTCCTAGGCTCACATGATGTAGCAATTTGTATAAAAGCTGCAAACAGTTTATATATATATATATATATATATATATATATATATATATATATATATATATATATATATATATATATATATATAAGTTGTAAATATATATATACAGACTTGATCAACCACCACGAAGCACCTCCATGGGGGATCGAAAATATAAATATATAAAAGCGATAAATATATATATAGAGACATGATCAACCACTACGAAGCACCTCCATGGGAGATCGAAAATATAAAGAAAGCTGTAAAAGCGATCAACTGACTTGAAGTAAACTCCAAGCGAGACGAAATGTAAAGAAAACTATAAAAGTAATCAACCGCCATGAAGTAAACTTCATGCAGGACTATATGTATATATATATATATATATATATATATATATATATATATATATATATATATATATATATATATATATATATAAAGTAGTAAACGCTCCGAATATAAAATTCAGGCTCATCGAACAGAGTTCGACAATAGTTTATATATAAGTATATATATATAAGTAAATAAACGCTCCGAACATAAGTCCAGGCTTATCGAACAAAGTTCGACAACAGATTATATATAAGTATATATATATATAAAAGAAAATAAACGCTCCGGACGTGAGTCGAAGCACAATCGAGGCATAACAATAATAATGTTAGTCCATATATATATATATATATATATATATATATATACTAAAATAAAAGCCACAAACCGAAGTACGGGCATACATATACGCAAATATGACTCTCGACGTGAAGAACGCTGAGTGCATAATAGTGGAGAAAGGCTTTAAAAAGTGTAAGAAAGCTTACAGTGGACTACTAAAGAAGACTTCAATAGCTTTAAATGGATGAACACTCGGCTCCTGCTGGTAAAAATATAACAATATAAAAGCTCACAAGTGTTTAAAATGAGAAAGCACTCAATTTATAGTGTGTACAGAGAAAATTGGACATGGCTTCCTTGCCTTTTCTCTTTGTAAAATGGCTGCCCCAAGCCCTCTATTTATAGAAGTGGGGAGCCACAGGTGTACCTGCGGCAACCGCAGATGCACCTATAGCTGCCCGGGCTGCCCTGGGCTTCGCGGGTCCTGCTATCTCGAAGTACATGCAGGCGTGCAACGTGATGTCTGCTCGAACATTCAGAACTTCAATCTGGGCATTCGATCGAGGTGTATAAGACCTTTTTTAGCATGCTATTGTCGAGAGCTACACAATGACATGGGATTAGAGGTTGTGCAAAATCAGGAAGATGGGACCATTCCCTTGGTCTTCAGGCTTCAAATTCTATCCGGTGTGTTGTCTTGTGTATTAGTCACTTGGGATTAAAGCTTTTTGGTTCTTATAGGACATGTCCATATAGAATGTATATTGTTGTTGTTGAGATGGCGCAATGGCAAAATGATGATTTTGCCCCTCATCGGGCTTATCTCCGGTTTGAGCTGATTTAGCGATCGTTGCTCAGGGTTATCTCTGAGATTGGGTTGATGTAAGTGTTGACCATCCTCAGGGTTATCTCTGAGGTGTGCCTGACCTCCCGGGGTTATCTCCGGGCTTGGGGAAGGAGTGCCTCAAGGTTATTGCTGAGTGTTGAAGCTGAATGTTGGGAATCTAAAAGTGCATTTCTGGGGTTGTCTCTGGAGCTGCACCTGCATTCCTCGGGGTTATCTCTGAGGTTTGAACTGTATCTCTCGGGGTTGTCTCTGGGATTTGAAATGAAGATCTCGTGGTTGTCTCCGAGATGGAACTAAAGATTCTGGGGTTGTGTCCGGAACTGGAACTGTATTCCTCGGGGTTATCTCCGAGGTTAAAACTGAGTATCCTGGGGTTGTCTCCGGGACTGTGTTGAGTTATCCTCCAGGGTTATCTTTGAAAGATAATTTTACCCTCCTGCAGGATTAGTAACAGAAATGCAAAATTTTGAGTGTCTATAGATGCCCCTCTTTATCATATTCATATAGTGCAGCATCATGGATAGGATAAAGAATACTAGACACTTGAAATGTAACAAGATATTCATGATGCAATATACTACAGCATGATGCAAATGTATGATGCATGTGGTTTATTGATGTGATTACTGTTTGCTCCCATAACTTATGACGGGGACTTGAGTTGGAAGGGAGGCAGCTCATCCGATACTTCTCCAATGAAGTTCCCATATATCGGTGCCTTTTATTGGGCAAATAGGATGGTTGGGATGCTTTTCTTGTCCAGTATGTTAATCAAGGAGGCCAAGGTTGCTAGCGCATCTGCAAAATCATTCCTATTCCGAGGAATTTGGAGGAAGTATATTTCTTCAAACTCCGAGGCTATCCGTAGAACCTGCCGATGGTAAGGCAACAAGTGTAGACCTTTGGTGTGATAGATTCTCGTGGTTTGTTTGATTACCAATTCGGAATCCCCAAAGACAGTTAACCATCTTATACCCATTGATTGGGCAAGTTTTAGCCCCATGATACAGCCTTCATACTCAGCTGTGTTGTTGGTGTTGGAAAACTACAATTTGACGGCGACGGGATGTTGCTCCCCCATAACGGATAGTAGAACTGCTCCAGCCCCATTACCTTCCATGTTTACAGCTCCATCAAAATATATCTTCCATGTTTGGGGTGCATCGTACTGATGATGTTATTGAATTGTCATTACCCCTTCATCGGGAAATTATGTTTCACCTGAAGGTGCAGCGGCCAGTTGATCCGCAATTCCTTGACCTTTGATGGATTTTTGCTTCACGTAGGCGATGTCAAATTACTATAGGATCAACTGCCATCTGGATAGTCTACAATTCAACATGGGTTTGCTGAACACATCCTTGAGAGGATCCATACGAGATATGAGATGGGGTGTGTGACCATGGAGGTAATGCTGTAACCTCATGGAAGCCCATGCTAAAGCACAACAAGTCTTCTCAATCAGAATGTACTTGTGTTCACTACTGCTGAATCTTTTGCTGAGTTAGTAAATAGCTCGCTCTTGGCCTCTATCATCTTTCTGTCCCAGCATGCAGCCCATGGCATTGTCACTTATGGACAGGTACATGAACAGGGGAACATCATCCCTGGGTGGTACCAAAATAGAATCTTTGACTAGCTGCTCTTTGATTGTAAGGAAGGCTTTCTGGCACTCATCATTCCACTTTATGGAGGAGTTCTTCCTTAACAACTTGAAAATAGGCTCACAGGTTATTGTGATTTGATATATGAATCTGCTAATGAAGTTGATTCTTCCCAAAAATCCCTGTATTTCCTTGTCTGTCTGAGAAATGGGCATTTCCGTGATGGCCTGGATTTTGGCGGGATCCAGCTCAATCCCCTTGTGGCTGACTAGGAAACCTAGCAACTTACCTGATTTAATGTTAAAGGTGCACTTGGCTGGATTCAACTTCAAGTTGTACTTACGCAACATGTTGAAGAGCTTTCAGAGATGGTCTAAGTGGTCTTCCTCCCTTTGGGACTTGACAATGATGTCATCTACGTAGATCTCTATCTCCTTGTGCATTAAATCGTGGAAAAGAACCATCATGGTTCGCTGGTAGGTAGCTCCGGCATTGATGAGGCCGAAGGACATTCGTCTATAGCAAAAGGTTCCCTAAGGCATGTTGAATGTAGTTTTCTCACGATCCTCTTCAGCAACCATAATTTGATGGTACCCTACAAAGCAATCAGCAAAGGAGTACATGTCGTATTGAGTAGTATTGTCAATGAGAATGTGAATAAATGGCACGGGAAAGCTATCTTTAAGGCAAGCTTTATTCAGATCCCGGTAATCCACACAAACTCTCACCTTTTCTCTTGGCCTAGGCACGGTAACTATGTTGGATAGCCGTTCAGGGTATGTGGACACCATAATGATGACGGCTTGAAATTGTTTCACAATTTCTTCTTTGACCTTCAACCTCCACTCAGGTTTTAATCGCCTGAGCTTCTGCCTGACTGGCTTAAATCCCTCTTAGATGGGAAGGTGATGAATGACTATGTCAGTGGACAAACCCACCAAGTCTTCATGAGACAACGCAAACACATCCTGGAATTAGGTTAATAATGTAACCATGTCATTCCTTTGGTTTGAAGTGAGGTCTGTACCAATCTGGATTAGTTTCGGGCTATCTAAGGTTCCCAAATTGAATGAGGTGGTTTGATCAAGGTTTGGTTTGGGCTTGTCTTCGACCCATCATTTGATCTCCTGAGGTATCTCAATGTCCTCTTGTATTTCCATCAAGTCTGAGTCCAACTTTTCATCAAAGTTACAATCCTTGTGGAGAAAAGGCACCTCATCAGCAAGTATAGGCACATCTAACTTTAGAGTCCTTAAACAAAATGCTTTCACTTATTAAATATGAAACTGTTTAATTATACAAAGTGTTAGCATATACTAACAAAACAACTGCTAATACTATACAGAAAAGTAAGAAGTTATTATCTACAGGGCAAAGGGAGTTTTTGCCCGTTTTACCCTTGTCGACCAATAAAAGGAGTGTTGCTCCAATTGTCAAGGGTGAAGTCCTGATGGACTGCAATGATGGAGGGGCCGTCATCATCCTCCTTTTCCCGAATGATGACCATTACGTCTGGACAATCATCATCTGGGGTATATCTTTTTATGTGATCATCATGAACAATGATGCGTATGTTTGACATCATCCTCGCGATGTCTTATTTACGTCTCCAATCCTCTTCTTCCACTTTGGGATTTGTAACCAGGACTTCTTTCCCCTTAACCGGTATCATTTTAGGAAATAACATGGCCATTACATGGGCATGCACCTCTACCGGAGACCGTACGAGCTCAGGAGATGTAGGTGGAGATAATTGTCGTGCGAATGAAGCTGAAGGAATCTGTTTGTGCTTATAAGGATTCCTATGACTGGAACTAGCAGTATAGCCTAGTCCGACTGTCCCTATTTGATTAGGAACTTGAATTGGGCATTTAATGCCCTGATGGTCTTTGCCCCACCCATATCCAGGTTGATAACCCAATGACATCATTTCTTGAGTGGCCGACATTACTTCGGCAAAAATCTGGGGTATGAGAGGTGGCGCCCCAACAGGGTGGTAGCAATTGTTGCTCATCTCCAGGGCATGAAAACTGACTGACTCAACTTTTGAATTGAAGTTGATGAGTGGCATGTCACCTTGTTCAGGACATTCTGGCTCAGCATCGATAGTGACTATGCTATTGTTGATAATGTATTTAAGTTGTTGGTGAAGAGTGAAGGGGACGGCTCCGGCCATATGAATTAACAGTCTTCCCAAAAGCAGGTTGCATCATGTATTAATTTTGAGAACGTGAAATGACACGCAGAATGTATGTGGTCCAATCTCCACTTGCAGTTCAATCTCTCCGACAAAGTTTCGTCGGGATCCATCAAAAGCTTTGAGAATCGTATGGCTGCTTTGGATTTGATTGAGATTGATGTTCATCTTCACCAAAGTGGCATAAGGATAGATATTCAAAGATGATCCTCCATCAATCAAAACTCCTCCCACTATGTATCCATAAGACAAAACCACTATGTGTAACGACTTGTAATGACCGGTCCCTTCGGGAGGTATATCGTCATCGGTGAAAGATATCACATTGTTGTTAAAAATGTGATCAACCAGATGCTGGAATTTTTTAACATCCACTGATTTCGGTAAATGGGCCTCTTCCAAAACTTTTAACAAAATCTTCTTATGATCTTCGGAAGAGAGAACCAAATCCAGTATAGAAATTTGTCGTGGAGCTTCTCTTAAGCTTGAAACAACATTGGCTTCATTATGGCCCATAGTATGGAGAAATTCTTCCACCTTTTCCATGGGAATCTTCCCCTTTGTCTTGATGGTAGGCTTCATCACCCGTTGGGGTAAATACAGTGGATTCTCTTTCAACACTACAGTAGTTATGTGGGATGTGGATCCTTCAGCCTATCCATAATTCCATGGCACTTTTTGTAGGCTGACAACAGGATATTGTGGTCTGAATGGTTAGACGATTGGCTCTAGCGCAACCACTTTCAAAGGACTTTCAATACCCTTGAGCTGAATAGGTTAAATTGTATGTGAGGGTGTAGCTGAATCTTTCTCAGAAGATATGACTGCTACGACTTCCTTCCATATTGTAGGAAATGCGTCCCCACTCTCTAGTAAAACAATGTCATCGTCTGCCAGCTGCAGGACACCGCTGTCAATTAAGTTCTGAATAAGGAGGTGGAGTGCCCAACATTCTTCTGTGCTGTGACTGCGAGAGTAGGAATGATACTGACATACTCCATTAGAATTGAATCACCCAGACCGAGGATTAATTGGAGGTAATAGAGCTGTAATTTTACCTTCATTAATCAACATCTGAAATATTTCCTCCATAGGTTGGCCAAGGTACATAAATTCCCTCTTGTTGGCAAAATCCCGACGGGCTTTGGCACTTGCTCTTTTTATAATTTGATCCTCTAATGTTTCACTTTCTGGAGCTGATGATGGAGTATTCGTGTCAAAAGGATGGAGGATAGCATGCTCCTGACTGATTAATTGGCGTGTGACTTAGTGCTGATAAATCACTAGTTCTGCCAATTACCTAACTTGCTTGTAAAGAGCTTTCATTTTTCATTCCATCATAAATTGGAATTATGCATAGTCCCATTTGTCAGCATCATCCTTGCTGGTTTAGGAGGATTCACCACCGTAATTGGAACTCTGTCCACTGCTCCAATTAATCATATTAACCTCCTCTTCCTTGTGTTGAGGAAGAGGGTTGTCTTGCACATGGGGTTGGTCAGGTTTTGTTACCACGATCTCACCATTATCAATCAAATCCTAGATCTTATGTTTCAAGGCCCAACAATCTTGAGTATCATGTCCTGGAGCTCTAGTATGATAAGCACATTTTTGACTAGCATTAAAACCCTTCCCATTCGGGTTGGCTGGTGGAAGAAGATGAGTAATTTTCTTCTAAGTTGTCAGAAGATTGAGAATGTTCCCGAGTGAGTCCCATAAAGGTGTGAACACTCGAGTGCATCTGCCTTCTCCACTTTTTGGCAATGAAGGGTTGGAAGATTGTGCTTGAAAGGGGGAGTAATTTCTCCTCTGGATAGGCATATTTTGACAGCCTTTCTGACCATGTAATATCAAGGAAACATCTTCCTCTTTCTTTTTATGGACCCTCCGGGGGTTGTTTCCATAATTTTTGGACTGGATGTGTTCAGCAACAAATTTAAGGGCAGTTAGTTCTTGAATTTTTCCTGACTTCAATCCCATTTCAGCCATCTCCCCATGCTTAATCATTTTAGAGAATGGTTTGCCAATGCCAGCTAGAACTCTCTCGTAGAAGGGAGCCTCTTGTATGTCTATAAAGGTCATTACTATCTCAGACTCATTCATAGAGGGAACAACTTGAGCAGCAAGGCGCCTCCACCTTTGAGCATATTCTCTAAAAGATTCATTAGTTTGTTTCCTGACTTTAGTAATTTGGTACCGGTCAGAGGCCATCTGAGTTTGGAAGATGTACTGACTGAGGAAGGTATGAGCTAGATCCTCCCAGCTATATATCTTGGAGTTGTCTAATCATGTATACCATGATCGACCTTCTCCAGTCAGACTTTTCTAGAACAGCTGCATTCTGAGCTTTTCGTCCTCGGCATAAGATCCGAGTTCTTTGATGAATACCTTCAAATGTGTGTAAGGATCTCTTAACCCATCATACTTTTCAAAGTCAGGAGTTTTGAACTTCTCTAGATAATGCACACTAGGAAATATACAAAGGTCAACATAGGAAACATTCACATGTGCTCCAATTCCTTTGATAGAACGGATGGTCAATTCTATTTGTAGGACTTTCTTTCTTATATCACCGGTGTCGGGATCTTCTTTGAGATGGGTGGTATCATGGATTTTGTTAGTTATATCCAACTGAAGATTAGGTACTGAATGGCTTTATCCATACCTTGGGTATAACGACCCCACAATAGGTCCATTCCATCCAACTCATTCTGAGTCGTCAAATATATGGTACAGAAAACAACTACAACTCTATTACAACAATTGTCGTACAAAATACAACAACACATATGCTGTGAGTTTGAATACAAATATATACCAAATGTGACGCATGTCCCAACCGTGGACAGCACCTCACAGTAACACCTTACATAAAGGTATACTCAAAAACTGTTTTAGAAATTAGAATATTTGGGAAGTGCTCAAGGAAACCTTTGTACATGGGAGGCCATGCTTCTAGGTTGTGATAGATATCATATGGTCACAGAATTATCCTTGGTTGACCCAATAGACCCCAAAGAAAAATAAGAAGATTACTATCATATTCTTTCCAATGGTGAGTCTTCTCTTGACTTATCATTATCTCCACTGTCTCTAATTGAGAATTATACTTCAAGCAAACACCAAGATTATATAGGTAGTGCTCATAGATATACTCGGCAAGTGGATGTGCACAATCCTGTCTTATGATGACACGAGGTTGTATGTCGTTAGACATCTTATATGATAGTGACAAAAACACCCTTCCAACGTTGGATACACCTTACCCTATTGGATTCACAAAATAAAACTACTAAATAAACATTTCTAAACTGCTTCGGGAGAACCTCCACAGCTAGAGACCACCGTTCTATTTCCCCGTTACCCTCGCTCGACCCAGCTACACTCTTATTACCTGAAAGGAATTGTGAAGCAAAAGGGTGAGCACAACTAGCTCAGTAAAGAATATCATGACTAAAGATAATTAAATTATCAATAGCCTTCATCAATAATAAATCAGAGATTTAGAACATATGATAAATGATAAAAATTTCAACCATAGTTGCAGCGGAACGAGCAATCCATTAGAAGAGTCAAATAGACCATAAAGTCTATTATCTCCTCCATGTTAAAAATCCACCAACAATGTTTTATCCATGTAACATCACTCAACAGTTCCTTTCCACAATCATATGAATAACTCATAATCATAATTGTGACTCTAAATTTTTCTTCGTACCCAGGACGAAGATTATTTTCATCACCTGTCTTTACCTGAAACATCAAAGATCATGGTTACACCAAATCACATTTCCTGTTCATAATCATACTAATAACTTCATCTTTGTACTACGGCCAAAGATATTCATTTGTATCACCAGTTGGTCATGTTCATCTCAACACCTGTTCATCTTTACATTACTGGCCAAAGATATTCAACAACATGTCATCTTTGCACTACGGGCCAAAGATATTCATCAACAATTCATCTTTGCATTACAGGCCAAAGATATTCATCAATAATTCATCTTTGCACTACAGGCCAAAGATATTCATCAACAGTTCATATTTGCACTACAGGCCAAATATATTCATATCTCAAAGAAATATATAATCATTTCAGAATTTATATAAACAATAATTATAACCATGTTGATCAATTCACCTTTGCACTTAAGCTAAAGATATTCACTTATAAATTCAATAGTCATGATCATACCAGTCACCAATTCAACTTTGCACAACTGGCCAAAGAGAACCCTAGTCGTGATCATACCAATAATCTACCCATCTTTACACTCAAGTGAAAGAGAATATCATCATTAGGGTTATAAAAATGTTATATATAATAATAAAAATAATATGATCAACATATAGATTTAATCTCAAGAGTAATATTCATAAATCAACTGTAATTTGGTTAGAAAAAGGAAACCAATTTTATCGTGAATAGTAACTCATGAATAATAACCCATGAATAGTAACTCGTGAATAGTAACACATAAATAGTAACTCGTGAATAGTAATTCATGAATAGTAACTCGACATGAAAAATGTAGAAATTCCATAATAAAATTCAGACCAATATTTTGGTATAATGATATTGAAAGAATAACATTTCTTAAATTTATAAACAATTTATTTTAATTATTTACACTTTACTAAATAATGCAGTTAATCATCCTAAAATGCCAAACTCATAGGATTTCATTACCAATAACCAAAACCCTCATAAAAAATCTGCATATACCTCATATAGGATTCTCAAGCCATAAAATCCTATTTTCTAATTTTCTTACTTCACATAATATATTTAATTCATTTACTCATAACTAGTCTATTTTTATGAAAAATACCAAATCAGTTCCAAAAATATTTCTTTTCTTAGATTTAGCAGAATATAGTCCCATATTGAACATATATTTTTCTAAGAATTTTTAAAACTCATTTACTATTTTTCATATGGCCAAAACCGCCGAATATTTAGACATTTATCATAAATTGTACTTTTATCCAAAAATTTAAAATTCACAGAGTACACTAATATTATACAGATGTACTTCCAATAAAAATTTTATCAATTTTGGAGTTAACCACAAGGAGTTATAAGCGGTTACTTTTAAAATAGTCTTTTCTCATAAAATTCCTAACTCTTAATCTATACACCCAAAAATCACCAATTTTGGACACAATCAATAAAACTCATCAAAATATCATTTCAAATTTTTTTAGAATTTTCTGAAGGTCAAAAAAATTACTAAACTAAAAAACATAATAACCCTTAAAATCCCTTACTATCCCTTACCTCAAAAGTGCAGTATTTCTGACTGGAATGCAAAGTCGAAAGAAACTTGCACTGAATATCAACTCTCAAAGTATCTAAATACTCACAAAATATACTTCATAATATAGACAGAGAAACAGAGAAAGCTTATGTTTCTGGTGTGATTTTCAATTCTAACTTAGCCCTCTATTTATAGGAAAATGTTAGCACGCCGAAGCAGACTTAACCTGCAACCTGATGACTTTACCTGCTACTATTCAAGCCTACCAAATTTGAATAAAAATCTCAGCACATTTTCTTACCAACCAAAAGTGGGGCCCACCAATTCTAGAATTTTCCACCAAAATGATTTACTCCGAAAATTCAACAATTTCTGAACTAGTCATCTCGTAAAATTCATAAAAAATCATACATTTATTTTTAACGGTTCAAAATTTGTGAACATGTAATCAACTTATATATGTATAACATATCCAAATATTACCACGATCCAACGGTCGGATTAAAAATTATAACCTCGCAAAATATCTCAAAAATCCTAATTTGATTTTCAATACCTTCGTTCCGACAAAAATACAGATAAAACACCTCAACATTAACTCCTTCATTTTTAACCACAAAAATATATCCCTCATTTATATCCACATAAAATAAATATTTCCTTATCATATGAATCAATAATTAATTATTCACAAATAATATTACAGAATCACATTTATGACAACCAGGCCGTTCCCAGGAAAGAGGGGGCTTTCCAATAAGAATTTTTCCTTACTGGCGCGCAATTAGGTGACCAAACCTCTCCTTAGACAGAACTTTCTAGACATTGCCAATAATGTTATCTAATAATAATATTCAAATAATATGAATTATTGATCTGATAATGGGAAATACTGTGCAGTGATAATTATTGAACAACAATAATATAAAATTTCAACGCATCAATTATTGAATCAATAAAATAAAATATTGAACAGTAATTACTGTAACAATTATTGAGTAGTACCTTCCTCCGTAAGAATCAATAATTCAAAAATACTGTGCAATCCGTGTGCTACTGTGTAACAACGCGTATTACTGTATTTTATCCACCGGGTATTCCAACAATGTTAACGGTAACAACTACGCTGTTAATTATAAAAACTCAAATTTTGTCGTTATCTTCATCCGACATTTATTTGTTATGGGGCCCACAAATAGCTGCGCCGTTGTACGAATATTCCCCGACAGAAAGAATATTCCACGACCAAACGAATATTCCCCGACAACAATGATTATTTTATAACTACTTGCTTATTTTGAAAAAAATTCATATATCACCTTTAACTTTAACTTTTTATCAATTTAACCATTTACTGAATCGTAATTATAAGAAAAATTGAATACTTTTATTTCATAAAATTTTGGGTCTTACATTGGGTTCCTCTTTGTGTAGAGGATTCTGTATGTATAGGTATCCGTGGACCCTGAGTAGACTGATGTAATTATTTAAGCAGAACAGCCAACTCTGTAATTTGCTTACTTAATCCGTTAAATTCTTCACGAGAGACAGGATTAGGATTAGTATGGTCAGATGAAGACATAATTGGCTATAGGCTCGTGGCCTTTTTGGATTTTGAACGGGTAATAGGTCCAATTACTTCCCTACAAAAAAACTGACGTAGTTTAGTTTTAGGGAATGTACAAATGTTTACATGCTATGTGATATATCCATTTTAGGAGTATTATCCTGCAAAATGGATGTTAGCTATTTGCATGATAGGATAGCATGTTAAACTTTTAAATATGTATGTACGCATATTTTTTCATATTTCCCATTACATGGAGATTGACATCGAAATGAAATTACAAGTAATTGAAACAAGTAATTGAAATGGAAAGTATAACGAGTCTTTCCTCCGCATTTGGTTAATCAGAGGCTGACCTATCTTAGTCTACTCTCACGGCTTTTTGGCATGAAGGTTCCTAGATCAATTTACTTGACGGGAAGTAAATCCGGTCTTTCAACTGGAGCAAATCTGGGTGGTGCCTTTCCTGAGCCTCGTTGGGATTAGTCTCCCTGTGAGTCCAGTAATCAAACACAGATAAGATAGTCTCCTGGTGGAGGAACCACACAACATACATTCACATAAAACGTGTCTCACAGTTTATGAAAATGATAACATGTGCGAAGCACTAATATCCCAAGTAGATATAGTGTAAAGTATTAAGTACAGTAAGTATATGCATTTGTACGCATCAATCAAATGTAAATGCAACATCCACACACAAGCATATAACAGTTTTGAAAAGCTTGAAACAGCGGCTTAAGTCCTCTTACTGGAAATCCCCAGCAGAGTTACCACTTGTCGACGTCGGGATTTTTATTTGTCCCTTTTCTGTTATTGTCTTTTGATGTTCTCATATTAGGTGAGATTTGTTTGAAAAAACAAGTTGTGAAAAGGTCCAACATGTATATGTCGACGATTGGACTATAAGAGTTGCCAGTTGATTTTTTAAATGGTTGTACCAACACAACCGAGAAAAGATTTTTACATTGACCCAGTGATGTGACACTGCTTAACGAGTCTGTGAAACCGAAATTCGTTAGGGTCCGGGGACTTGGTTATGCGGAGGGAAGGCGTTAGGCACCCCCCGACATCCGTGTTACCATGGTGACATCCACTTTTTAATTAAATTGTTATACAAATGTGTGTGTGTGGGTTAATGTGCAATTATTTTTAAGTAGTGATATGCCTCGTTTGCACCTATATACAAAGGGTTTGAATTTTGTATAAAAGTTCAGTTTTTAACAAAATATAGCAATTATGTTTTGTAAAAAGAGGTTTTTCAAACCTTTATACTCAATAGTAATTAAGGCCTTCGATACTTCCATTTTATTATGGGTTCGACTTAATTACTTTTATTTTCGAGATGTGAAGCATCTTCAAGAAAATAAGATAAAAAGCAATGTCGAATTCCTTACGGGCATACACACAAGCAAACACGACTCTCAACGTGAAGAACGGTGTGTGCACAATAGTGGAGAAAGGCTTTAAAAAGTGTAAGAAGGCTTACAGTGGACTACCAAAGAAGACTTCAATAGCTTTAAATGGATGAACACTCGACTCTCGCCAGTAAAAATATAGCAATATAAAAGCTCACAAGTGTTTAAAATTAGAAAGCACTCAGTTTATGGTGTGTACAGAGCAAATTGGACAGGGCTTCCTCGCCTTTTCTCTTTGTAAAATGGCTACCCCGAGCCCTCTATTTATAGAGGGGGGAGCCGCAGGTGTACCTGCGGTAGCCGCAGATGCACCTGCGACTGCCCCAGGCTCCGCGGGTTCCGTTATCTCGAAGTACTTGCACGCGTGCGACGTGATGTATTCATATATCCTACGCATGAATTGATATGACAAAGAAGTCGAAGCCATTTCCTTTGGGTAGACTAAACTTAGAGTATTTTGTGGACTAAGCCATTACCACGATCTCACCATTTCCAACTGTTTTGGCACGAATTTCAAAAAAAAAGAATGACTATGAACTAATAAATGTTTTGTCGTAAAGCAACTGGCACGTGAGTTTGCCAAAACTTAAACGTAGAAACGTTTAATGTAGTAGTGTTGTACAACATAGAGTACTATAGGCTGATCACCTAGACATGCTCGTGAGAAATGTCAGACTTACGGACTTAGTGTCGGGTTGTCTTTTTTTAAAGAAAGAAAGAATAAAATGCTCAAGGTCTTTGGCCAAACTAAATGTTTAACCAATGATGTTCATCGCTAAACATTTTAAAGAAAAGAGAAGTGCTATATTGAATTACCTATAGTACTTCATAACTATTAATTCAGTTATAGAAGATATATATTCATATTATTCTGGTATGTTGTTCGATTAAAATTGCCATACTTACTGAGCTAGTTATGCTCACCCTTGCTTGAACCATATGAATGCAGGTAAAAATTAACAGACCGAAGGATCCAATAAGGATAAAGGGAAGGCTAAGGCGGACTGATGATTGGGTAATATACCCATGAATTGGATATACTTGGGCTTAAATTATTGTATTCTCAAGTCTTTTAGAAGAATTTTTACTGTGTTTATTTGTTATTTTGCAGATTAAGGGGATGCAGGGACGAGTTGGGGATTTGAGCAAATTAATGGCAAAACTGTAAATTTAGTGCACTCCAGCGCCGAGGCGCTACTCCTAGCACTAGCTGCAGTGCCGGGGCGCTGAGGCCCGGCTTTTGTTAACCAAGGTGTAAGCGTGGAACAAGAAGTTGACTTGGATTTGGAAGGAGGCAAGACATTGACTTGAATTAGGATTTTGGACGACAAGAAAAGAGTATAAAAAGTACAATCAGCTGAAAGAAAAAAGGGATAATCATTCATAACTGGAGTCTAATCAAGAATTAAGAGAGATATTGTGGAGAAGAATTCTAATTGAAGATTGAAGCTTGAGAGATTTTCTTTAAGAGTTTCTTCTACTTATTATTTTTAATTGTGTAATTCTTTCAAGATGGTTTTCATGAGATTGTTGGTTTTATTTCTCGTTATTAACTAATTCTTTTATTAAGACTACAAATTGAACATTTTATGTCTATGAATTAATTATTTAATTTAGTCCAATTATTTTATGCCAAGGTGAATTGTTTATCATGTCTTGTACATATTGATTAATTAGTTGGCCAGTAATTACCGTGTTAATCTAGAAGGACCCGGAAGATGAAATTTAGGGTTAGAATTGGACATGATAACATGTATGCTTGATAATTTGCATGAGACGAATAATTAGGGCCTTGAATTGAATAGGAATATATGTTCACTTCATGTAACAAATTGGAAATTGGAACTTAATGGGTTTAATTTAATTATTTTTCATAGGAATATTGCAAGATTAATTGAATTGATTAAAAGTTAACTGATCAATTGGGAAAGGGCTTTTAACACTTAGAATTCATGTTAACAATTTAGTAGGCATAATAATTGGATTAGTTGGATAATTGGTTTAAAGTACATAAATTGGGGATATTGTAGTCTTAACCTTTGTTTATCTGAAGTCATTCATTTTGTCTTTACCTTTATTTAGTTGAATTAATTTTAGAGTAATCTATTTTAAATTGATTAATTTAGTATTCTTAATTAGAAAAATCAAAATTTGTAGTTGTTTAAATAAAATTGAATTAGTATAGTGCTAATAGTTGGAGTTTATTGATTAGAATTTCCTGTGGGATTGACACTTAATTTTACCACTTTATTACTTGCTGACTGTGTATACTTGCACAGATAATTGATTGTGAAATCAAGCAATAAGTTTTTGGCGCCGTTGCCAGGGATTTCTTTATTAATATTAATTCCATACTAGTTATAATCAATTCGATCTTAGTTTAAACGTTAGTAATGTATTTTTTTGCTTGTGCTTGCAGAAATTATTTTTAAAGTGTATGCACACTAGATCAAAGGCCAGAAAGGAACTTTTTCCTTACGTAGACGATATCGAAAAGGAAGTTCCAAAAAGTACGGTTCACTAGCGAATTTATTCCATTGGAAGAGGATCTGGCGGCACAAGAAATTCCAGTAGTCATGGCAGCGGAAGAACAAAAATCACTCAGGGATTATGCTATGCCGACGGTGACAGACATACAGTCCAGTATTCGGAGGCCGGCGATTAATGCAAATAGTTTCGAGATAAAACCGGAAACGATTCAGATGCTTCAAAATGCAGTGCAGTTTGGGGGTAGTTCGACGAATGATCCGAACGAGCATATCTTGAGTTTCTTTGAAATTTGCGACACCTTCAAATTCAATAATGTTTCAGAAGACGCTATAAGGTTGAGGTTTTTTCTGTTTACGTTAAAGGACAAAGCTCGGAGTTAGTTACATTCCTTGCCGCCTGGTTCGATCACTGCTTGGGACGACTTAGCTCAAAAATTCTTAGCTAAGTTTTTCCCACCAGCAAAGTCGGTAAAATTACGGAACGATATTCACACTTTTTCACAGTTTGACTCTGAAACATTATATGAGGCATGGGAAAGATTAAAGGATATGCTCCGTAAATGTCCACATCATGGAATTCCATAGTGGATGCAGGTTGAGATATTTTGTGATGGTTTACACGCGTCCAAAAGAGCCAGTATTGATGCAGCAGCAGATGGAGCGATCATGGCTAAGAATTTTGATAAGGCTTATCAACTGTTAGAGACGATGGCCAACAATAATTATCAGTGGCCAATGACTATGTCTAATCCTCTAAAAACACCGGGAAAGTTTGAATTAGATGTAGTGACAGCGTTGACAGCACACATTTCTGCGTTAACTAAGAGGATAGAAATATGGGGTCCACCATCAGCACCGCAAGTAGCAATGGTTTGTGAGTTGTGTGCTGGGAGTCATGCTACAGATTAATGTGCCATCAATTTCGAATCAGATTAGTTCGTGGGAAGCTATAATCGATCAGTCCAACCTTATCCGAATCAAAATGCATAATCCCCAGGTTGGAGAAATCATCCGGGATTTACTTGGAGCAATAATCAAGCTCAAGCTCCTAGATCGCAAAACCCAAGATTTCAAAATCAGACTCAGCAACAACAAGAGAGGAAAACAAGTCTGGAAGAAGCTTTAGAAAAATTTATTATAGCTATCGACAAAAGGATAAGTGAGCAAGACAAGTTATTGAGTCAGGTAGATATAAATGTGAAAAGCCAAGTTATTTAAATTAAGAATTTGGAAAATTAGATGGGGCAGATAGCACATGCGTTGAATAGCCATCCACAAGGAACACTCCCCAGTGATACCGAGATAAATTCGGGTAGAGATAAGCATTGTAAAGCTGTGACTTTACGCAGCAGAAAGGAACTGACAGAGACACTCAAGGACAAGGAAAAGATGGACAAAGCAACAGTGGAAAAAGAGGAAGTCTCAGAAACCAGAAACCTATAGGATGAGGAGTTAGAGCAAAAAGCACCTGAACAAAGCTTTACAATGCCTCCCGTACCATATCCGCAAAGGTTTCAAAAATCCAAGTTAGATAAACTGTTCTCAAGATTTTTGGATGTTTTTAAAAAACTGCATATCAACATACCATTTGCAGAAGCCTTGGAACAGATGCCGAGTTATGCCAAGTTCATGAAGGAGGTTTTGTCGAAGAAGAGAAAATTGGGTGATTTTGAAACAGTGGCATTAACTGAAGAGTGAAGCACAATTATCCTGAATAAGTTACCCCCGAAGTTAAAAGATCCAGGTAGTTTTACTATTCAATGAGAAATTGGTAATCAGTTTTCGGGAAGAGCATTGTGTGATTTGGGAGCCAGTATAAATTTGATGCCACTATCCGTTTATAGCCAGTTTGGACTTAAGGCACCAAAACCGACAAATGTCAATTTGTAGTTGGTGGACCGGTCAGTTACATATCCACGAGGTATTGTTGAAGACATTTTAGTAAAGGTGGATAAATTCATCTTCCCGGCGAATTTCTTTATATTGGATTGTGAAGTAGATAGGGAAATTCCCATCATTCTCGGGCGACCATTTTTAGCAACGGGGAGAACATTGATCGACGTACAAAAAGGTGAATTGACGATACGAGTTAAAGACCAAGAGGTCACTTTTAATGTATTTAAGTCAATGAAATTTCTGAAAGAAAAGGGTGAATGTCTGCGGGTAGATGTCATGGAGGAATTAGTTAATCACAAGTTCAGCGAAAATTATTCAGAGGACCCACTAGAATCTTTCTTGTTCGGGATGGATGACTACAATATTGAGGATGATATTGAGTATGTCAAATGGCTAGATGCATTACCGGCTGCCAGGAAAGTTAAACAATCATTCGACACTCTTGATCGGCCAGGCACGGAAGGAAAAAATTTAAACCATTAATAGAAGAGCCACTGGTGTTGGAATTAAAACCTCTACCATCTCATCTGCATTATCCCCTAGTAAGGTTGTTTCTAATGGATCGTTGACCAAACTCTTGCTCATATCTTCACTGATGATTTACTCAATTAAATCCATCCGAAAACATTCTTCCTCATCCGTAGGGAATTTTATGGCCTTGAACACATTAAATTTGATTTCTTGATCTTAGACTCTCACAGTAAGTTCTCCTTTTTGCACGTCTATGAGTGTCTTTCCCGTAGCCAAGAAAGGTCTCCCTAAGATATTCGGTATGTTCTTATCCTCCTCGAAATCCAGAATGATAAAGTCCACAGGGAATATAAACTTATCCACCTTTACTAAAATGTCCTCTACTATTCCTCTCGGATATGTAACTGACCTATCTGCCAATTGTAATGAAATGTGTATCGGCCTTGGTGCAGGTAAACCCAATTCTAAGTATGCGGACAATGGCATCAGGTTTATACTTGCCCCCAAATCACATAAACACTTACTGAAATGCATACTCCCGATTGTGCATGGGATAGTGAAGCTCCCCGGGTCCTTGAGTTTTGGTGGTAATTTCTGCTGTAATACTGCACTACACTCCTATGTTAGTGGCACAGTCTCAAAATATTCCCATTTCTTCTTCCTTGACAGAATCCCTTTCATAAATTTTGTGTAGCTCGGCATTTGTTCTAGGGCCTCTGCAAATGGTATGTTGATTTGAAGTTTCTTGAAAACTTCCAAAAATTTGGCAAATTGTTTGTCTAATTTTTATTTTTGAACTCTTTGCTGGAATGGTGGGGGAGGATAAATAGATGGTTCGTTAACTGGTCTGTTCTTTTCCACGTGTTTTTTGTGCCCTTTTTTAACCTCACCAACTGTATTTTCTTTATCTGGTTCAACCTCCTTTGTAATCGAAATTTCTGGCTCTTGACCATCAAGTTATTTTGCACTACAGGCCAAAGATATTCATTTGTATCACCAGTCGATCATGTTCATCTCAACACCTGTTCATCTTTGCACTACGGGCCAAAGATATTCATCAGAAATCATCAATCTTTGCACTACAGGCCAAAGATATTCAATTATATCATCATTTAAGACTGAGGATGATGAAAAATATTTTAAAGGAAACGAATCCAGTGAAGCAAAAGAACAAATATTAGGGATTCGTATTACAGTTTATCCATGTCCAAAAATACCTCATAAACAATCATAGTGAAGTAAAATTCAAGAATGATCAAAACATGGATACAATCAAAGCTAGTATCCAGAATAGATATTTTGGACGAAAAGAAGAAAATTTCATTTTTCGGTGAATAGTAACTCGTGAATAGTAACTCGTGAATAGTAACTCATGAATAGTAACCCCAACATGAAAAGTTCCAAATTTGATAAAAAGTTTAGATCAATACTTCGGCATAATGATATTGAAGAAAATAATATCATTTAAGAAGAAATAACATCCCTTACCTCGGAAATACGGTACTTCCGACTGGAATACTAGATATAGTGCTGAAGGAAACTTGCACCGTATAGCAACACTCAAAGTATCAAATACTCACAAGAATACGCTCGATATAGAGAGAGAAAGAGAGAGAAACTTGTGTTTCTGGTGTGATTTTCAATTCTAACCTAAGCACCCTATTTATAGGAAAATGCTTAGAACACCAAAGCAGAAAATTGAATATAATAATATATTTAAAACCAAATTTTCCTTAGCCCACCACATCAAAAACATATTTTTCACACAAATGCACCAAAAATGCAAAACATGTTTTAAACAACTTTTGTAACAAAAATAAATTCAGACTCAATAATTCGGAACTTCAATAATTCGTAATAAATAGCCCTTTTATCAGAAAATTTGAATCTCGCGAGTTTTTATAGGAAATTCAATTCTCTACAACTTTGCAGAAGAAAGTTTTTCCAAATTCCAAACAAAAATTGACCGAAATCCACAAACGGCCGATTTTACAGTCTATAATAAATTTTCGGTCAAGAATTGTGTCCACCAACACACAAAACATGTGTTAAACATTTAATCCAACAAAAATAATTTTTCTCCTCATTTATTCATATATCCCACATTCATTGTAAAAATATCACTATTAATATATTATTAAAATAATATATTTAAATGAATTATTTTATCAGAAAAAGATAAAATATTAATTTTCAACAATTGTCACATTAAAAATTTTCTCCATCTATATCCACATAAAATTAATATTTTTCTCATCATATAAATCAATAATTAATTATACACAAATAATATTACAGAACCACAGTACTGGCAACCAAGCCGTTCCCAAGAAAGAGGGGGCTTTCCAATAAGGATCTCTCCTTACTGGCGCGCAATTAGATGACCAAACCTCTCCTTAGACAGAACTTTCTAGACATTACCAATAATGTTATCTAATAATATTATTCAGATAATATGAATTATTGTTCCGATAGTAGAAAATAATGTGTAGTGACAACTATTAAAACAACAGTAATATAAAATATCAACGCATCAATTATTGAATCAATAAAATATAATATTGAACAGTAATTACTGTAACAATTATTGAGTAGTGCCTTCTTACGTAAGAATCAATAATTGGTGCAATATCGTGTGCTACTGTGCAACAACGTGTATTACTGTGCTTTAACCACCGGGTATTCTAACAGTATTAACGGTAACAACTACGCCGTTATTTATAAACAACTTGTTTTTGTCGTTTTCTTCATCCAATCGCTTTCCGTTATGGGGCCCACAAAAGACTGCGCCGTCGTACGAATATTCTCCGACAGTAAGAATATTCCACGACCAAGTAAATATTCCCCGACAATAATGAATATTTTATAACCACTTGCTTATTTAAAATATTTGTGCATTTCACCCATAACTAACCACATTAATCAAATCAACCCTTACTATTTCAAAATAATAAATAGAGGAAATTAAATTTCATTTATTAATAATTTGGGGTCTTACAACCTCCCCTCCTTATGAAATTTCGTCCTCGAAATTGACATACGTACCTGGTGTTTCGAAAAGATGAGGATACCTCGCTTTCATTTCCGTTTCCAACTCCCAGGTCATTTCCTCAATAGCATGGTTTCTCCACAAAACTTTAACTTGTGGTAAGACCTTCGTACGTAGGACATGCTCCTTCCTATCTAAGATCTTGACAGGTACCTTCTCGTACGTTAAGTCTTCAGCTATCTCGTTTGGTTCTAACTCAATAACGTGGTTCGGGTCGTCCACATATTTACGTAACATCGATACGTAAATAACGTTATGAACACGTGACATACTTAGCGTTAAGGCGAGTTTATAGGCCACAGTTCCTACTCGATCGAGGATTTCAAATAAATTGAAGGCTTGAGCTTTCTTCTCTTCATCGACTCTTACTTCTAGAATAACACATTCTTGCACCTTCTTCTTTATATTCATCAGCTCTAGGTCTGTAGCTTGAGCGGCTTTAACGTTATCGATTAAAGTCGATTTTACTCGTATATCATCACGTGGTTCCCTAGAGTCATTAACTCTATCTCTATCATTTATAAATTATACAAAATAGGTCTTTGTGTTCAACAATATCGCACTCGTACTCGCATACGATCTTCTACTCAATGCGTCAGCTACCACGTTTACTTTTCTAGGATAGTGTTGGATGGTGTGATCGAAATCTTTCAACAGCTCGAGCCAACATCGGTGTCGCATGTTGAATTCTTGGAAGCTCTTCTCGCATTCCTCGGTCCATTCGAAGTTTGTATCTTTTCGAGTCAGCTGAGTTAACGGAGTAGCGATTCGAGAAATCCTTCCACGAATCTCCGATAGTAACCAACTAAGCCTAGAAAGCTACGTATTTCGATTACTGACTTAGGTTGCTCTCAATTGTGACTCATATCCCAATCTTGGATATCACGTCACAATGACACCTATCAGTTTACTACAGCACGAATATGACGTCCCCTACGGAGAGTCTGACTTCGGTGCATTCCACAAAGGAAGTCACCAGATAGAGGCTCGGGTACAAACTTCTACAGTTAAGTTTTTAACTCCTGAAGTTCAATAGGAGCCATTCGATATGAGATTTTAGAAATGGGTTTTGTACTGGGTTCAAAGTCGATACAAAATTTAATATCACGCTTTGAGAGTAAGCCAAGAAATTCTTCAGGAAATACGTCACGAAACAAACAACAGAAATATCACTCAAATCTGACGTATTTTTGTTCAAGTCCATGACATGGGCTAAGAAAGCTTGACATCCGTTTTTCAATAAACGAATGACTTTACGGCTTGATATGAAAGAGTTTGACTTCAATGGTTTGGTTGCTTGAATTTGAATAACAGGTTGCTTAGGAATATGAAAACTAACAACCTTACGAAAGCAATCAATTTTGGCATGATGAGTAGTTAACCAATCAATTCCTAAAATCACATCAAAAGCAAGTATCTTTAAAGAGATAAGATCAACAGGTAATGTGATGGTGCCAACTTGGATCAAACAAGATTTATAAACAGTGGATGTAACGAAAGTTTCTCCTAACGGAGTTTCAACAGATAAGTCAAAGTCTAATTTCTCCGGAGTCAAGTTTAAACGTTGAGCACAAGCAGGAGAAATAAATGAATGGGTAGAACCGGTATCTAATAAGGTATAGACTTCGCAAAAATTTATAATTAACTAACCCGTGCTAACTTCGTTCGGGTTCCTCGCATTCTGACCAGTCACAAAAAACGCTCTTCCAGGAACTGCTGACTTTGACTTTTCTGGGACAGCTTTTTGAGTCACCACCCCCGTTGGACTTGGTTTCGCTACAGTACAATCTCGAGCGATATGTCCTTCCTTTCCACAGTTATAACATACCTTAAACTGTTGTGGGCAGTTTGGGCTGATATGTCCTTCTTTTCCGCACTTATAGCATATGACCGGTGGTCGCTCTCCTCCCTTGGAACCAGTTGCTGCTGGTGCTGACGTCTTCGTATTATCATTGTTGAATCTCCTCTTTTTAAAATCTCCTCCCGACTCGCTTCTTCTATATTCATGGCCACGATTACCACCAGAGTGGTTGCCGTTCTTGTCCGTATTCTTCTTTCTCCACTGGTTATCGTTGTTCTGATGACTGCTGTCACCGGTATAATCCTGGTTGTGGTCCCTCGATTGATCATACTCGCTATCTCGCTCTAATAATTGAGCCCTGTTGATAACATCTGAATAGAGAGAAAATTTATGAGAAATGAGATATTGACGTATGCCGGGTTTCAAACCTCTCAGAAACATCCGCGTCATACGTTCCTCATTCTCTACCAAATGAGGTGCAAACCTGGACAACTCTGCAAATTTCGCCTCATATTGGGACACCGTCATGTTGAGTGCGGCTGGATGGGTACGTTTCACAGACTCCCACCATTAGTCTGCCTCGCCACGAAACATAAAGGTGGTGAATGGAACCTTCTGTTCCTCCGTACATTCCAAGACATCAAATATCTTGGTAATTTGCTTGACCTATGTCTCCGCCTTAATCGGATCTGGCTTTCTCCAGAATTCTGGTGGTCCCAACTCTTTGAACTGCTTGACTGTGACAAGCCGCGCATTGCTATTATTTCTACACGTATTTTGTACACGAGTCTCCCTCGTCTGGTTTTGCATGAACTGAAAAAAACTCCTAAACATTCCATCATTCATCGTCTGCTCAGTGGTGTTGTTCACAGGAGGAACATTGCCAGCCTGTTGCACGTTTTTCTCGTTGGTGAGTATAAGCATCTCCACGGTTTTATTTACTCCACTGTTAACATTCTCAGTCGACATTCTCAAATACTACCATAAACAAGGGTTAATTTAACAAATTAACAAATCACATAATATCCCTATATTATGACCGACCAACAAATAAGCTTAGGTAGGACACACTAGCGAAGGATTTACTCATCTCTCCCCTCCTAGTTCTATTCCCCGATCTCCGCCAGAGATCATATCCCTAAGCTCTGATACCAACTGTGACGCCCCCAAAATAGGTCCATTCCACCCAACCCATTCTGAGTCGCCAAATACATGGTACAGAAACAACTACAACTTTATTAATACATTTGTCGTGCAAAATACGACAACACATATACTGTGAGTTTAAATACAAATATTCTCATCTAGACAGTATTCATACCCAATTAAGTACTCATTATACTTATTGATACACTATTTTACAAAATAGTGAGGACTACTAAAATAACTGTCTTGAACCATCATTCCACACCCCGACTAGTACTCGCTACATTCTCGCCTCCTGAGAAAAAAATGGAACAACAAGGAAAAGGATGAGCTTAACTAGCCCAGTAAAGAATATTATGACTAAGATAATATACAACAAATTATCGTTAGTCTTCAACAGGGAAAAATTTAATAGAATACAATAGACAACAAGTTTTAAATCAATGTTCGCAGCGGAAACAGCAAACCATTAGAAGAGTCAAGTAGAGAATGAGTTCTACTATCTTTTAAGATTTAAAAGTTCATCATCAATATTTTATCCCTGTAACAACAATCAATAACCATCTTTAATCAAATATTCATCTTTGCACTACAGGCCAAAGATATTCATTTGTATCACCAGTCGATCATGTTCATCTCAACACCTGTTCATCTTTGCACTACGGGCCAAAGATATTCATCAGAAATCATCAATCTTTGCACTACAGGCCAAAGATATTCAATTATATCATCATTTAGGATTGAGGATGATGAAAAATATTTTAAAGAAAACGAATCCAGTGAAGTAAAAGAACAAATATTAGGGATTCGTATTACAGTTTATCCATGTCCAAAAATACCTCATAAACAATCATAGTGAAGTAAAATTTAAGAATGATCAAAACATGGATACAATCAAAGCTAGTATCCAGAATAGATATTTTGGACGAAAAGAAGAAAATTTCATTTTTTGGTGAATAGTAACTCGTGAATAGTAACTCGTGAATAGTAACCCCAACATGAAAAGTTCGAAATTTGATAAAAAGTTCAGATCAATACTTCGGCATAATGATATTGAAGAAAATAATAACATTTAAGAAGAAATAACATCCCTTACCTCGGAAATACGGTACTTCCGACTGGAATACTAGATATAGTGCTGAAGGAAACTTGCACCGTATAGCAACACTCAAAGTATCAAATACTCACAAGAATGCGCTCGATATAGAGAGAGAAAGAGAGAGAAACTTGTGTTTCTGGTGTGATTTTCAATTCTAACCTAAGCACCCTATTTATAGGAAAATGCTTAGAACACCAAAGCAGAAAATTGAATATAATAATATATTTATAAACAAATTTTCCTTAGCCCACCACATCAAAAACATATTTTTCACACAAATGCACCAAAAATGCAAAACATGTTTTAAACAATTTTTGTAACAAAAATCAATTCAGACTCAATAATTCGGAACTTCAATAATTCGTAATAAATAGCACTTTTATCAGAAAATTTGAATCTCGCGAGTTTCTATAGGAAATTCAATTCTCTACAACTTTGCAGAAGAAAGGTTTTCCAAATTCCAAACAAAAATTGACCGAAATCCACAAACGGCCGATTTTACAGTCTATAATAAATTTTCGGTCAAGAATTGTGTCCACCAACACACAAAACATGTGTTAAACATTTAATCCAACAAAAATACTTTTCCTCCTCATTTATTCATATATCCCACATTCATTGTAAAAATATCACCATTAATATATTATTAAAATAATATATTTAAATGAATTATTTTATCAGAAAAAGATAAAATATTAATTTTCAACAATTGTCACATTAAAAATTTTCTCCATCTATATCCACATAAAATTAATATTTTTCTCATCATATAAATCAATAATTAATTATACACAAATAATATTACAGAACCACAGTACTGGCAACCAGGCCGTTCCCAGGAAAGAGGGGGCTTTCCAATAAGGATCTCTCCTTACTGGAGCGCAATTAGATGACCAAACCTCTCCTTAGACAGAACTTTCTAGACATTGCCAATAATGTTATCTAATAATATTATTCAGATAATATGAATTATTGTTCCGATAGTAGAAAATACTGTGTAGTGACAACTATTAAAACAACAGTAATATAAAATATCAACGCAGCAATTATTGAATCAATAAAATACAATATTGAACAGTAATTACTGTAACAATTATTGAGTAGTGCCTTCTTACGTAAGAATCAATAATTGGTGCAATATCGTGTGCTACTGTACAACAACGTGTATTACTGTGCTTTAACCACCGGGTATTCCAACAGTATTAACGGTAACAACTACGCCGTTATTTATAAACAACTTGTTTTTGTCATTTTCTTCATCCAATCGCTTTCCGTTATGGGGCCCACAAAAGACTGTGCCGTCGTACGAATATTCTCCGACAGTAAGAATATTCCACGACCAAGCGAATATTCCCCGACAACAATGAATATTTTATAACCACTTGCTTATTTAAAATATTTGCGCATTTCACCCATAACTAACCACATTAATCAAATCAACCCTTACTATTTCAAAATAATAAATAGAGGAAATTAAATTTCATTTATTAATAATTTGGGGTCTTACACAACTCGCATATTATTGTCGCTTATTGTACTTGCTATGTTTGTTGTGCTTGTTGTGCTTATGCTGCTGTTACCGATTCCAACATCTTTAAAAGTGCAGATATTTGTGCTTGCATCGCTGTCATACTATCTACGTCTAACACCCCAGCTACCTTCGCTTGTGTCATTCTTGCTGTGGGCCACTGGTAGTTATTAGCCGCCATGGTTTCAATCAACTCGTATACTTCCTCGTAACTGTTAGCCATGAATGCTCCGCCCGACGCTGCATCAATACTTGTCCTGAGATTCCCATGTAACCTGTTGTAAAAAGTGTTCATCTACAGCCACTTGGGCAATCCATGATGTGGGCATTTTCTGAGCATATCTTTGCATCTCTCCCAAGCCTCATATAACAACTCCCCATGTTGCTGTTCAAACATCGTTATCTCGTTTCTCATCTTTGCAGTTTTCGCTGGTGGAAAGAATTTTGCGAGGAATTTATGAGCTAAATCCTCCCATGTAGTTATCGAACCGGATGGTAAAGAATGTAACCAGCTCTTCGCCTTGTCCCGTAAAGAGAATGGGAACAATCGAAGTTTCACAGCTTCATCCGACACCCCATTGAACCTAAAGGTGTTGCATAGTTCCAAAAAACTGACTAGATGCTCGTTCGGATCGTCATTTGCCAATCCCCCAAACTGAACTAAATTCTGAATCATTTGTATCATCCCTGGCTTAATTTCAAATGTATTCGCTGCTATTGCGGGCCTGGTGATGCTTGATTGCAGTTCAGTCACCTTGGGCGTCGCGTAGTCCCTTAATGCTTTTCGATCTTCGGCTGCCATTTCCTCTTCTTTCTCAGGTGTTTCAAATTCTTGTCTCGTTTCCTTGATCCACTTGCTCAACCTCTGAAACCTTTTGTCAATGCCGTCGTCAACAGGCAGCAAATCTGGATTTTTGGACCGAGTTTGCATAAACTGCTTCCACACCTGAAATAGAAGAAATAAAACAAAAATAACAATGTCTAAGTAAAACTGGATTAATTAAACTGATATTGTAAAACTATTAAGATCTATACTAAATAGTCCCCGGCAACGGCGCCAAAAACTTGTTGGTGTAAAATCGATACGCGTAAAATACTTAAGTGTACGTGGTCAACATGTAATATAGTAGTGAATACAGTATCGTTCCCACGAGGACAAATTAGCAAGAATTTTAACTTCACAATTATCAATTTCCTATTAATCCTAATTTTATTAAACTATCCAATTCAATGATTAAAAATTAAAGAAACTAAATTAAAAATAAATAAAATACCCCAAACCAATCACCAATAGCAAAATTTGGAATTTCAAATAATTAATGGAGAATTATACTTATGATTTCACCCTAAGCTTCACTCTAAATTTAACACCTTTATTCCAATTTAATTCACTATCCCAGATATTTAATCAAGAACACAAACGTAGTATTAACCACCTCTCGATGCACTAATACCGTATTAGCGTCAATCCACAACTAAGATAGAAATCCGTTAAACACCTAAATTAACCAACTCACTATATCTCTACGTGAACTGCAATTGAAGAAGGTTTAAGAACAAGTTCTCTATCCGATTACATGTGATATCAAGCATATCTCTACCTCAACAATAATCAAAAATCTGCTATTCATAAAATTCATGACACATGCTATATTAACTGGGTCTAGATTCGAATATCCTCTCTCGATTCCATTCAAATCCACAAGGAATTGTTGATCAAGCAATTCATAAATTCACACTCGAATTAATATAGATAAACTGAAAATATTTTATTGAGTTGGAAATCAAAGTTATAAAATCATCGTTTCACCCAAGGATCCATCACAAGTCTAATAAGCGAATTAGTTCATAACGAATGAATCAAAAACTGAATAATCTAACGAAACCATCCTTTCAATTACAAATAAATGACTAAAGAGAAGAAGAATAATGAAAACCCCTTCACGTAGTCCAGATTTGCAACCGTCACGATAATCTCCTCAAATTATTCCTCCAACGCTCGCACTTCATTCCTAGAATTGATCTCTGTATTATGCTCCATGTGTTGTGTGATTGTTGTGTTTTTTAATGTAATATTCAGCTCTATACTTCAATCCTAATCCAACTCTAACTCTCCTCATAAGAAATCAAGTGGAAACATGAAACCTTTTCAAAATCAACCACTCATTAGTCAAAGACTCCCACACATACTCCTAATACTATCACATTACATAAAGAATTATTAGTTCCCAACATAGCCTAACTTCTAGCCAAATAGCAAAATTCGCCCAACAAATTTCTCGATGCAGCGTGGCCCGTGCTACGTAACACATGCCAACAGCGCGCCCCGCGCTATTGCCCTAGTAAGTGATCTTGTTCCAGTGCGCCTCGCGCCATTTCCCAATGCAGCACAGCTTGCCCCGCGCTAGGTAGTCAGAAACTCTAAAATTGGTCAAAATCTCCTTCCAATTATAACATTTTGATAGGCCCCTTGGATTATTCTGCAACAAGCAGACAACCTATCAAAAGTAACATGAATTTACCAAAGACTAACAATATATCAAGCTAAACGAACATAAATCGTAGATTAAAAACCTACTCATCAATCGACACTTAATTTTACCACTTTATTACTTGCTGACTATGTAAACTTGCACATATAATTGATTGTGAAATCAAGGAACACGGACAAATAGTATCTTTGTAATAGAACAATATTACTTTAGTATTAATTTGATACTATGACAAAGAATATATGTAATGGTTACATACAACCTAGGAAGGGAATTATTATTATGTAATATATAGAAGACATATTCACTCTTCAATTGAATGTATGTGTGAATTATAGCACCATCTATAAGGTTGGAAGATGCCTGGATTTGGGGGCGTCACAGGTTGGTATCAGAGCCGTAGGTTATAAAACTTAAGGGGGAAAAGAACCTTTGGCCATAACCTTAAGAAGAGTTGAAGAAGCTAGTAGTAAATAAACTCACATTGAGTTTTAAGGGGTGAATTAAGGAAATTCATTACAAGAAGAATTAAAAGATGAAGTTAACCTTAAAATGCATTAAATGTGATATGTGTTTATAATATGCTAATGTTGTGTACTAATCAAGATAATTTGCTTTATTGTAGATGTCAGGAGATAACATGATGTATAGAAATATACATGTAGTTAGTGAAGAGTCTGTCAACCAGTTAGAGATTTTACCGATACTTGTAGCTGAGTTGCTAATAGTGGTGGTGGTAGAGTTAGAGGATTCTAAGAACTTAGGGTTTACATCCTTGTTCAATGGAATGTCCGAGGAGGAGGTGGAGGTAGTATCGTTTAATACGGTAATACCTACAGAGGAGATGACACTAGGAGAGTCAATGAAAGCATTATTTATGATCGTGTTGGATAGGAATATCCAGTTAAGGAAAGAGATAAAGGAATTAAAGGAGGAGATCCATGACATCTTGGAGGACAAGAAAGACATGGAGACGTTTTGGGAGGTGGAACATGATGAGAAAGTTTTGGCAAAGGATAAGGTCCATGTGCTGAAACACGAGGCCTTTGAACTTAGAGAGGAGCTAAAGGCTAAGAAGCAGAAGATTGGTAAGGTGTCCTATATTCATAGGAGTTCTCATGATGATTATCAGTGATAAGTGGCTGAGTATCCTGTGGAGACTGGGCAGACTCGACATACGATCAGTCGTGATGTGGTGGCCAGTCTTGTCGATGCAGATTATGAAAATGCCATTAGGCAAATATAATCTAGTTAATAACTAGAGTAGGTTTAGATATGTAAATATTGTGTATATATGTAGTGACGTAAAACCCTCTTTTGTATAACCAAAGGGTAGTCTTTTGTAAATCCCAATTTTGGAAAGTAATTGTGGGAAAGTAATGTAATTAGCTAAGGCTATGTAATGGTGAACGATGTAGTATTATACTATAAAGATAAAAGCATATCTGTAACAACCCCAAAATAGGTCCATTCCATCCAACCTATTCTGAGTCGCCAAATACATGGTACAGAAAACAACTACAACTTTATTACAACAATTGTCGTGCAAAATACAACAACACCTATGCTATAAGTTTGGATACAAATATATACCAAATGTGACTCATGTTCCAACCGTGGACATCACCTCACAATGACACCTTACATAAAGGTATAGTCAAAAACTGTTTTAGAAATTAGAATCTTTGGGAAGTGCTCAAGGAAACCTTCGTACATGGGAGGCCACGCGTCTAGGTTATGATAGATATCATATGGCCACAGAATTATCCTTGGTTGACCCAATAGACCCCAAAGAAAAACGAGAAGATTACTATCATATTCTTCCCAATGGTGAGTCTTCTCTTGACTTATCATTATCTCCACTGTATCTAACTGAGAATTATACTTCAAACAAACACCAAGATTATATAGATAGTGCTTGTAGATATACTCGGCAAGCGGATGTGCACAATCATGTCTTATGATGACACGAGGTTGTATGTCGTTAGACATCTTGTATTATAGTGGCAAAACACCCTTCCAACGTTGGGTTCGCCTCACCCTATTTTCTTCACCAAATATAACTACTAAATGATGACCACCGTTCTATTCCCTTGTTACCCCCGCTCGACCCAGCTACACTCTTATTACCTGAAAGGAATTGTGAAGCAAAAGGGTGAGCACAACTAGCTCAGTAAAGAATATCATGACTAAAGATAATTAAATTATCAATAGCCTTCATCAATAATAAATCAGAGATTTAGAACATATGGTAAATGATAAAAATTTCAACCATAGTTGCAGCGGAACGAGCAATCCATTAGAAGAGTCAAATAGACTATAAAGTCTATTATCTTCTCCATGTTAAAAATCCATCAACAATATTTTATCCATGTAACATCACTCAACAGTTCCTTTCCACAATCATATGAATAACTCATAATCATAATTGTGACTATAAATTTTTCTTCGCACCCAGGACGAAGAATATTTTCATCACCTGTCTTTACCTGAAACATCAAAGATCATGGTTATACCAAATCACAGTTCCTGTTTATAATCATACTAACAAATCCATCTTTGCACTACGGGCCAAAGATATTCATCAACAAACCATCTTTGCACTACGGGCCAAAGATATTCAACAACAGTTCATCTTTGCACTACAGGCCAAAGATATTCATCAACAAACCATCTTTGCACTACGGGCCAAAGATATTCAACAACAATTCATCTTTGCACTACAGGCCAAAGATATTCATCAACAGGCCATCTTTGCACTACATGCCAAAGATATTCATCAACAATTCATATTTGCACTACAGGCCAAATATATTCATATCTCAAGAAAATATATAATCATTTCAGAATTTATATAAACAATAATTATAACCATGTTGATCAATTCACCTTTACACTTAAGCTTAAGATATTCAATTATAAATTCAATGGTCATGATCATACCAGTCACAATTCAACTTTGCACTACAGGCCAAAGAGAACCCTAGTCATGATCATACCAATAATCTACCCATCTTTACACTCCAGTGAAAGAGAATTTTAACATCAGGGTTATAAAAATGTTATATATGATAATAAAATCAATATAATCAATACATAGTTTTAATCTCAAGAAATTATAAGCAGTTACTTTTAAAATAGTCTTTTCTCATAAAATTCATAACTCTCAATCTATACATCCAAAAATCACCATTTTTGGACACAATCAATAAAACTCATCAAAATATCATTTCAAATTTTTCCAGAATTTTTGAAGATCAGAAAAATTACGAAACTGAAAATCATAACAACCCTTAAAATCCCTTAATATCCCTTACTATCCCTTACCTCAAAAGAGCAGTACTTCTGATCGGTATAAGGCTGAAGAAAACTTGCACTGATGAATAGAAACTCACAGAGTATCTAAATACTCACAAAATACACTCAATAATCTAGAAAGAGAAAGAGAGAAAACTTATGTTTCTGGTGTGATTTTCAATTCTAACTTAGCCCTCTATTTATAGAAAAATTTTGGTAGGTTTGACCTGCAACCTGATGGCTTTACCTGCTACTATTCCCACCCACCACATTTGAAATATAATTCAGCACATTTCTTCACCAACCACAAGTGGAGCCCACCAATTCTAGAATTTTTCACCAAAATGATAAACTCCAAAAATTCAACAATTTCTGAACCAGTCATCTCGTAAAATTCATAACAAATCATACGTTCATTTTTAACGGTTCAAAATTTATGGACATATACTCAACTTATATATGTATAACATATCCAAAAATTACCACGATCCAACGGTCGGATTAAAAATTATAACCCCCGCAAAATATCTCAAAAACCCTGATTTTTAATACCTCCATTCCGACAAAAATACGGATAAAAACCTCAACATTATCTTCTTCATTTTTAACCACAAAAATATATCCCTCGTTTATATCCACATAAAATAAATATTTCCTTATCATATGAATCAATAATTAATTATTCACAAATAATACTACAGAATCACATTTATGACAACCAGGCCGTTCCCAGGAAAGAGGGGGCTTTCCAATAAGAATTTTTTCCTTACTGGCGCGCAATTAAATGACCAAACCTCTCCTTAGACAGAACTTTCTAGACATTGCCAATAATGTTATCTAATAATACTATTCAAATAATATGAATTATTGATCTGATAATGGGAAATACTGTGCAGCAACAATTATTGAACAACAATAATATAAAATTTTAACGTAGCAATTATTGAATCAATAAAATAAAATATTGAACAGTAATTACTGTAACAATTATTGAGTAGTGCCTTCTTACGTAAGAATTAATAATTTCAAAAATACTATGCAATACCGTGTGCTACTGTGCAATAACGCGTATTACTGTATTTTAACCACCGGGTATTCCAACAGTGTTAACGGTAACAACTACGCCGTTATTTGTAAAAACTCAATTTGTCATTTTTTTCATCCGACAGTTATTCGTTATGGGGCCCACAAATGGCTGCGCCGTCGTACGAATATTCCCCGACAGAAAGAATATTCCACGACCAAACGAATATTCCCCGACAACAATGATTATTTTATAACTACTTACATATTTTGAAAAGTTTTCACATTTCACTCATAACTTTAACTTTTTATCAATTTAACCATTTACTAAATAGTAATTATAAGAAAAATTGAATACTTTTATTTCATAAAATTCGGGGTCTTACAATCTCCCCTCCTTATGAAATTTCGTCCTCGAAATTTGCGTACCTGGTATTTCAAAGAGTTGAGAATACCTTGCTTTCATTTCAGATTCCATCTTCCCTATCATCATGATTTCTCCATTGCTCATCTCCTGTATTTCAGATATCATTCTAGAATACAGCTTCAAAATAAGGGTTAATTGAACAAATTAACATATCACATAATATCCCAATATTATGACTGACCAACAAATAAGCTTAGGTAGGACATACTAGCGAAGGATTTATTCATCTTTTCCCTCCTAGTTCTATTCCCCGATCTCCGCCAGAGACCATATCCCTAAGCTCTGATACCAAATCTAACAACCCCAAAATAGGTCCATTCCATCCAACCTATTCTGAGTCGCCAAATACATGGTACAGAAAACAACTACAACTTTATTACAACAATTGTCGTGCAAAATACAACAACACCTATGCTATAAGTTTGGATACAAATATATACCAAATGTGACTCATGTTCCAACCGTGGACATCACCTCACAATGACACCTTACATAAAGGTATAGTCAAAAACTGTTTTAGAAATTAGAATCTTTGGAAAGTGCTCAAGGAAACCTTCGTACATGGGAGGCCACGCGTCTAGGTTATGATAGATATCATATGGCCACAGAATTATCCTTGGTTGACCCAATAGACCCCAAAGAAAAACGAGAAGATTACTATCATATTCTTCCCAATGGTGAGTCTTCTCTTGACTTATCATTATCTCCACTGTATCTAACTGAGAATTATACTTCAAACAAACACCAAGATTATATAGATAGTGCTTGTAGATATACTCGGCAAGCGGATGTGCACAATCATGTCTTATGATGACACGAGGTTGTATGTCGTTAGACATCTTGTATTATAGTGGCAAAACACCCTTCCAACGTTGGGTTCGCCTCACCCTATTTTCTTCACCAAATATAACTACTAAATGATGACCACCGTTCTATTCCCTTGTTACCCCCGCTCGACCCAGCTACACTCTTATTACCTGAAAGGAATTGTGAAGCAAAAGGGTGAGCACAACTAGCTCAGTAAAGAATATCATGACTAAAGATAATTAAATTATCAATAGCCTTCATCAATAATAAATCAGAGATTTAGAACATATGGTAAATGATAAAAATTTCAACCATAGTTGCAGCGGAACGAGCAATCCATTAGAAGAGTCAAATAGACTATAAAGTCTATTATCTTCTCCATGTTAAAAATCCATCAACAATATTTTATCCATGTAACATCACTCAACAGTTCCTTTCCACAATCATATGAATAACTCATAATCATAATTGTGACTATAAATTTTTCTTCGCACCCAAGACGAAGAATATTTTCATCACCTGTCTTTACCTGAAACATCAAAGATCATGGTTATACCAAATCACAGTTCCTGTTTATAATCATACTAACAAATCCATCTTTGCACTACGGGCCAAAGATATTCATCAACAAACCATCTTTGCACTACGGGCCAAAGATATTCAACAACAGTTCATCTTTGCACTACAGGCCAAATATATTCATCAACAAACCATCTTTGCACTACGGGCCAAAGATATTCAACAACAATTCATCTTTGCACTACAGGCCAAAGATATTCATCAACAGGCCATCTTTGCACTACATGCCAAAGATATTCATCAACAATTCATATTTGCACTACAGGCCAAATATATTCATATCTCAAGAAAATATATAATCATTTCAGAATTTATATAAACAATAATTATAACCATGTTGATCAATTCACCTTTACACTTAAGCTTAAGATATTCAATTATAAATTCAATGGTCATGATCATACCAGTCACAATTCAACTTTGCACTACAGGCCAAAGAGAACCCTAGTCATGATCATACCAATAATCTACCCATCTTTACACTCCAGTGAAAGAGAATTTTAACATCAGGGTTATAAAAATGTTATATATGATAATAAAATCAATATAATCAATACATAGTTTTAATCTCAAGAAATTATAAGTAGTTACTTTTAAAATAGTCTTTTCTCATAAAATTCATAACTCTCAATCTATACATCCAAAAATCACCATTTTTGGACACAATCAATAAAACTCATCAAAATATCATTTCAAATTTTTCCAGAATTTTTGAAGATCAGAAAAATTACGAAACTGAAAATCATAACAACCCTTAAAATCCCTTAATATCCCTTACTATCCCTTACCTCAAAAGAGCAGTACTTCTGATCGGTATAAGGCTGAAGAAAACTTGCACTGATGAGTAGAAACTCACAGAGTATCTAAATACTCACAAAATACACTCAATAATCTAGAGAGAGAAAGAGAGAAAACTTATGTTTCTGGTGTGATTTTCAATTCTAACTTAGCCCTCTATTTATAGAAAAATTTTGGTAGGTTTGACCTGCAACCTGATGGCTTTACCTGCTACTATTCCCACCCACCACATTTGAAATATAATTCAGCACATTTCTTCACCAACCACAAGTGGAGCCCACCAATTCTAGAATTTTCCACCAAAATGATAAACTCCAAAAATTCAACAATTTCTGAACCAGTCATCTCGTAAAATTCATAACAAATCATACGTTCATTTTTAACGGTTCAAAATTTATGGACATATACTCAACTTATATATGTATAACATATCCAAAAATTACCACGATCCAACGGTCGGATTAAAAATTATAACCCCCGCAAAATATCTCAAAAACCCTGATTTTTAATACCTCCATTCCGACAAAAATACGGATAAAAACCTCAACATTATCTCCTTCATTTTTAACCACAAAAATATATCCCTCGTTTATATCCACATAAAATAAATATTTCCTTATCATATGAATCAATAATTAATTATTCACAAATAATACTACAGAATCACATTTATGACAACCAGACCGTTCCCAGGAAAGAGGGGGCTTTCCAATAAGAATTTTTTCCTTACTGGCACGCAATTAAATGACCAAACCTCTCCTTAGACAGAACTTTCTAGACATTGCCAATAATGTTATCTAATAATACTATTCAAATAATATGAATTATTGATCTGATAATGGGAAATACTGTGCAGCAACAATTATTGAACAACAATAATATAAAATTTTAACGTAGCAATTATTGAATCAATAAAATAAAATATTGAACAGTAATTACTGTAACAATTATTGAGTAGTGCCTTCTTACGTAAGAATTAATAATTTCAAAAATACTATGCAATACCGTGTGCTACTGTGCAATAACGCGTATTACTGTATTTTAACCACCGGGTATTCCAACAGTGTTAACGGTAACAACTACGCCGTTATTTGTAAAAACTCAATTTGTCATTTTCTTCATCCGACAGTTATTCGTTATGGGGCCCACAAATGGCTGCGCCGTCGTACGAATATTCCCCGACAGAAAGAATATTCCACGACCAAACGAATATTCCCCGACAACAATGATTATTTTATAACTACTTACATATTTTGAAAAGTTTTCACATTTCACTCATAACTTTAACTTTTTATCAATTTAACCATTTACTAAATAGTAATTATAAGAAAAATTGAATACTTTTATTTCATAAAATTCGGGGTCTTACAATATCAATATAAGAACTTTATTGAATATGTTTTGCAATGAGGTTGAATTATTGTAAAAAATGAATAAAGACTAATTAATAAGAAGAAAGTAATAATGAAGTGTTATTCATTTTAACAGAAAGATGCCGCCAAGAAGAAGACAACGAAATCCGGAAGCTAATCAACCAGAAGGGGGACCGATTAACCCGATGCAGGAGTTTGTTGACCTATTAATAGCTGCCTTTAATAAAAATGGTGCAAATATACCTGACATTCCTACGACATTACATACTACTACGTTTAAAGATTTTAAGAGTGTAGGTCCTCCAGAGTTCAAAGGAACCATGGACCCTATAGAAACCTAGGCTTGGGTAAAAGAGATTGAAAAGGAATTTGTTATTGCAAATGTCGAAGAGGGGAATAAGACTTCTTTTTCCACCTACATGATGAAGGGAGAGGCCAACTTCTGGTGGGAAGCAAACCAGGCTAGGGCTAGAGTGGAGAATGTAACGTGGACACGGTTAAAGAAGATATTCTTCGAGAACTATTTTCCCACGAGTATGCGGGGTAGGATGGAGATGAGATTCTTAGAACTAAAACAAGGGGATATAACTATTCCCTAATACGCTGCCAAGTTCAATGAACTGGCGAGATTTGCTCCACACCAGGTGGATACAGAGGTGAGAAAGGCGAGGAGATTTGAGCAGGGCTTGAAACCCTGGCTCTATATTCGGATATCAGTGTTTTAAAGTAATTCCTTTGGAACCATTCTGGAGAAGGCAATAATAGCAGAGGGTGGTAGCGAAGCTTTAAGCCAATACCAATGAGAGAAGAAGAATAAAGGTAAGGTAGATGGGGGAGTGAAAATGAGGGAGCCAGCGGGAGTGACAACGGGCAGAAGAGGAAGGCTTTTAACTCTGGTAATACCGGAGTAAAACAAGGAGATCCTAAGAAGAGGATGGAGGCGTGTAAGAACTGTGGGAAGTCTCATTTAGGAGTCTGTCTCAAGAGTAAAGCTATGTGCTATAACTATGGACAAGAAGGGCACATTTCGCCTAATTGTTCAAGCCCGAAAAAGAATTATGGATGCTTCGTATGTGGATCAACTGATCACATGGCGAAGAATTACCCGAAGAAAGGGATAGATGGTAATAAGGGCACTAATAGTGGTAAGTTAGCTATTGGTCCAGCTTAGACGAGCCCGAACCTTTAATATGACAGTCCAGGATAAAGTTGCATCAGGAGATGTAGTTGCAGGTATTATCCCAATCAACAATATAAATGCTTATGTGTTGTTTGATTCGAGTGCTACTTGTTCTTTTATAGCATGTAATTTTGCTAAACGGTTAGGATTACATCCTGAAAGATTGCCTATACCTTTAAATATTAAGGTAGTAAATGAAGAAATAATTCCTACTGAGCATATTCATTGGCATTGTTGTGTAGAAATTAGAGGTTATAAATTATCGGTAGATCTAATACAGATAAAGTTGGGAGAATTCGATGTAATTCTCGGGATTGATTAGTTATTTAACCATGGGGCAATTATAGATTGTCAAAATAAATGTATAAACCTTCGAACTTTGAAGCAACCTAAGGCAGTGTTTTACGGTAGCAAGTTGCCGGGACGTTCATGTCGTCTTACCGTGACACAAACTAGAAAATTACTGAGGAAGGGATATGTAGGTTATTTGTGTCATGTTGTTGATACCCAAATAGTTGGAGCAACAATGGAACAACTACTTATAGTAAAAGAATTCATGGATGTATTTCCAAGTGAATTACCATGTCTTCCACCGAATAGGGAGATCGAATTTGTAATAGATATTGTGCCAGGAACGGCATCAGTTTCAAAGGCACCGTATCATATGGCGCCAATCGAAATGAAGGAGTTGATGGTTCAACTACAAGAACTATTGGATTAAAAATACATTCAACCGAGTGTTTTGTCGTGGGGAGCACCGGTACTGTTTGTGAAGAAGAAGGATGAATCGTTAAGACTTTGTATCGACTATCGAGAGTTGAATAAGTTAATAATAAAGAATAAATACCCATTACCTAGGATTGATGATCTTTTTGATCAATTAAAAGGGGCAAAGTATTTTTCTAAGATAGATTTACGAATGGGGTATCATCAGTTAAAAGTCAGAAAGGAGGATGTACCTAAGACGACGATCAGAACTCATTACGGCCATTATGAGTTCCTGGTAATGTCATTTGGGTTGACGAATGCACCAGCTGTATTCATGGATATGATGAATAAAGTGTTTAAACAATATTTGGACAAGTTCATTGTAGTTTTTTTCGATGATATTCTAGTCTATTCTAAGATGCCAGAAGATCACGCTGAACACCTAAGGTTAGTGTTGGAGACACTAAGAAAGGAGAAGTTATACGAAAAATTCACTAAGTACGAATTTTGGCTAGCAAGAGTATAGTTTTTGGGGCACGTTATTGACAGAGATGGAATCTCAGTGGATCCAGCAAAGGTGGAAGCAGTGATTAATTGGGAACAACCAAAAACACCAACAGAGGTACGGAGTTTCCTAGGGTTAGCGGGATACTATCAAAGATTTATTCAGGATTTTTCTATGATAGCTACTCCGTTGACTAATTTAACAAGAAAGACGGTGAAGTACGCATGGAATGAGAAGTGTGAAAATAGTTTTCAAGAACTGAAGAAAAGGTTGAGTGAAGCACCTGTATTATCTTTACCCGATGATACATGGAATTTTATAGTTTATAGCGATGCTTCGAATAGAGGACTAGGTTGCGTGTTGATGCAGCATGGCAAGGTCATTGTTTATGCATCACAAAAGGATTATGAGAAAGTTTATCATACTAATGATCTAGAACTGACAGTGGTGGCATTTGCCTTAAAGATTTGGAGGCATTACCTATATGGAAAAAAATGTGAGATATACACGGACCATAAAAGTATAAAATATATCTTCACACAAAAAAACTTAAATATGAGACAAAGAATATGGCTGGAGTTGATAAAGGATTACGACTATGATATCTTGTATCATCCAGGAAAAGTGAATGTGGTGGCCGACACCTTAAGTAGAAAGGGTCGGGAAAAGTTTTCTATGTTAACGGCTCAAACTAAGTTAATAACAGAGATGGCTAAAATGGAGTTAGAGGTGAGATTACCGAGTAAGTCATGCCAGAAACTATTTACGACGAAGACTCGACCTACCATGGTAGAGAGAGTTAAGGAGGTACAACTCAGAAATGATGAGTGTGACCAGATGAAGAAATGGCTAGCAGATGGAAAAGAGATTAAGTATAGTCTTGATAATGAAGGGTTATTAAGATTTGAAGGAAGAATTTGGGTTTCGAGTGAAACAGAATTGAAGGAGGAAATATTACAAGAAGCGTAAAGTTCAAGGTACTCGGTTCATCTTGGTAGTACTAAGATGTATCAAGACCTTTGACAGAATTTCTGGTGACCAAACATAAAGAGAGAGATAGTAGAATATGTAAGTAGGACCTTAACTTGTCAAAAAGTTAAGGCCGAACATCAACGACCCAGTGGCTTGTTACAGTCATTGGAAATTCTAGAATTGAAGTGGGAGCATATCACAATGGATTTTGTGGTAGAACATCCAACTACACAGAAAGGGTACGGCGTTATTTGGGTAATAGTGGATCGTTTGACGAAGTCGGCTCACTTTTTGCCAATAAGAGTGAAATTTAATTTAGATTAGTTAGCTAATCTCTATGTTAAGGAGATCGTTTCAAGACATGGAGTACCAGTTTTGATAGTGTCAGACCGTGATCCACGATTCACATCAAACTTTTGGAGAAGTCTGCAAGAACAAATGGGAACGCAGTTGAAGTTAAATATAACTTATCATCCACAGACAGATGGGCAAAGTGAAAGAACAATTCAGACGTTGGAAGATATGCTAAGATCTTGCGTCATGGATTTTAAAGGTAGTTGAAATGATTATCTACCATTAGTAGAGTTTGCTTATAATAACAGTTATCATGCAAGCATAGGCATGTCGCCTTATGAAGCTTTATATGGGAGAAAGTACAGAATGCCGCTGTGTTGGGATGAAGTAGGAGAACGCCGTATGCTCGGACCTGAAATGATATAGCAAACAACGGATATAGTTAAATTGATACGAATGATATTGGTAGCAGCTCAAGATAGACAGAAAAAGTATGCGGATCCTTATCAAATGAGAAGAGAGTTTGAAGTCGGCTCGTATGTATTTCTAAAGGTATCTCCCTGCAAAGGAAAGATATGCTTTGGGAATTAGGAGAAATTAAGTCCAAGGCTTATAGGACCTTTCGAGATATTAAAAAAGGTATGAGAGGTAGCTTACATGGTAGCATTACCTCCAGACTTAGAACGCATACACAATGTGTTTTATGTATCTGTATTACATCCTTATAAGCCAGATTATAAGCACGTAATAGAATATGAGCCTATTTATGTTGAGAAGGACTTCACGTATGAAGAAATGCATGTTCAAATCATTGATAGAAAAGAGCAAGTTCTAAGAAATAAAGTTATACATTCGGTAAAGGTAATATGGAGAAACCACGATGCCAAGAAGCAACGTGGGAACTTGAAGAAAAAATGATGAAGAATTACCCTCAGTTATTTGACTAACTTATGTCGAGATTCTAGGGACAGAATCTTTATAAGGGGAAGAATGTAACAACCGAGAAAATCGGATTATAATGTAAATTAATTTTATTTGAATATATAATGAATAAAATTATATTATATGTTATTTATAACGAGTAAGCAAGATGAAGGTTATTCTATAACCTAAAAGAGAGGTATAATAGTAGTATTCTGGCTAAGTGTTAAAAATAAGGTGTTTGAATTTCCTAGACGAAAATAAAATCTTTCCGAGAAATTCTCTGAAAAATACTATTCATCCATTTCTGCTCGGGAATTATTTTTGAACTTCCGGGGAATACGCAATGATAGAATGTTAAGGAATGATGGATTATTTAATAATAATTCAGTTATGATAAATGCATTCTCCTGCGTACTCAAATTCTAGAATGTTAGGGAAAGTGAAGATTTGAATAAATGGATGGTCGTATAATAAGAAAGTTATTATACGAGAGAATAAATATGAGTATTATACAAGTTACGGTACAAGTATATACGGAAGGTAATATAACGTGTACGATGAATGTTATACGAACTAACATATGAGAAGAATACGAGGATTATACGTTAAAAGCATAAACTATTATTTATAGACTAGTAGGATTTGAATGTGAATTTGGCAAGCCCAAGTGGAAGATGAGAAAGACCCAATGATAAAATTAATCAAAGCCCAAAGATAATGTAATTCAAGCCCAATGTTAGGTCCAAATTGAAATAAACCTCAGCCCAAACCAAGAACCAAACCCGTGGATCGAATCGATGGGTCACTGGATGCGAAAAACCCATGGGCCAACCCTTGTGGGCCCCCTATGATGAGTCATGGCTGGCCACTTGGTGGCCAAGCAAAGAAATAAACTTAGTTGGCAAGTTTGGAATAGTAAAAAGGTGGAATAGTAAGGAGGTTGGATGACCTTTTGACCCTTTTGCCCTCACTTTGCAAATTTTATAAATAGAGAGCTTGGATTGTTATTTGTTGGTTGTTTAATTCACCAATACCTATAGCCTTATATTGAGAGATAAGTGAGAGATATAGCAAGTAATCAAAGAAGAAGAAGAAAGCTGGAACATCAAAAGGTAAGGAAACTTTATTCTTCATCTCTTCAATTATAACCTTGATAAACAAGTGATTATTGGTGGAGCATGTGTCTTAAGAAGTAACAAGGATGGCTATTAGTGGACTTTAAACATTATTAACCATGTTACAATTGGAATCATAATCAAAGAAGTAAAAATTAATGAAGAACACATGAAAATTTATCACATGTTCGTGTATGGGATTAGATGATATATGTTTGGTTAGGATGATAGATGTATGAATAATGGGATGAATCCATTTTGAACAGAGTAAAAATCTCAAGTAACGAAGTTATAACGAAATTTATGAGATTAGACGATAATCGTCGAAATTGTAAAATTCTCGGAATGATAGTCAAAAGTCGCTATTTAACTCGGAAACTTTAGAAAGGTAAGTTGATTGAAGGTGAATTATGACCTTAATTAAACTTAAAGTAACATCTTAAAGGATAATTAAAACCTTAAGTTTAACAATTAAAATTTAACAAAAGGTTACGCAAATGTAAACACAAAGTAAGTTTAATAATACGATAAACCGTAATGAACGTTAACTAACCTAACGAATGTTAGTAAGTTAAGCAAAGGAATAGTTAGACCGAGAAGAAGGAGAAGATAGGTTAATAACAATACTTATTGATTGTTTATGACCTAACATAATATGCTATGTGATGATGTATGTAGAATCTATAACGACTCAAAAGGAAAGTGAATTAACAGTAGAAGACGCTAAAGGCAAGTGTTCTAAACCCTTGTCTATGTTTATTCTGGACAAGTTTTATGATTCATGTATCCTACGTATGAATTGATATGACAAAGAAGTCCAAGCCATTTCCTTCGGCTAGACTAAACTTAGAATATTTTGTGGATTTCTTTATAATCTATCAAAATATTATTGCTATTGTTATCTTGTGCCACCTGTTTTGGTACGAATTTCAAAAGAAAAACTGAGTATGAACTAATAAATGTTTTGTCATAAAGTGACTGGCACGTGAGTTTGCCAAAACTCAAACGTAGAAACGTTTAATGTAGTAGTGTTGTACAACATAAAGTACTATAGGCTGATCACCTATACGTGCTCGTAAGAAATGTCAGACTTACGAACTTAGTGCCGGTTTGTCTTTTTTAAAGAAAGAAAGAATGAAATGCTCAAGGTCTTTGACCAAACTAAATGTTTAACCAATGGTGTTCATCGCTAAACATTTTTAAGAAAAGAGAAGTGCTATTTTGAATTATCTATAGTACTTCATAACTATTGTTTCAGTTATAGAAGATATATATTCATATGATTCCAGCATGTTGTTTGATTAAAAGTGTCATACTTGCTGAGATAGTTACGCTCACCCTCGCTCGAACCATATGAATGCAGCTAAAAATGAACGGACCGAAGGATCCAGTAAGGATAAATGGAAGGCTAAGGCGGATAAGTAGTATCTTTGTAATAGAATAGTATTACTTTTGTATTAATTGGATACTATGATAAAGAACATATGTAATGGTTACAAAGAAACTGGGAAGAGAATTATTATTATGTAATATATAGAAGACATATATATTCACTCTATTGATGTATTTCAATTGAATATATGTATGAATTGTAGCACCGTGTAGCACTATCTATCGGGTTGGAAGATACCCGGATTTGGGGTTGTTACAAAGGTTTTTATGTAAAAACATAGACGCAATCAAATTGAAAAATTAACGAAAGTAAAGTAAAAATCAGATTTTAAAATTTTCACAAACCAATTACCCGGATCATCCTTTATGTATATTATTAATTAAAACGAAGAACAAGAAGTAATGGAATTATATCCTTGTAGATACGAGCTTCCACAGGTACAAGTTTAACTCCTACTTCTCTGCGATCTCCTTGAATCTCCGGGTTAAATTCCTTTCCTTTGTTCAATGTTAGCCACCCAAGTGTATGACATCTACAGGTTATTCACCAAGAAAGAAGAATTTTCAAGAAGAAGGGTGTATTGGCTAAAACCATAGTTTTCTTTTTCTATAAAATGAGGCGTACTCTCTAACTTTTGGAATCACGTATATATGATATCTGATATAAGACTCCTCTTATAAAGATATCAGGTAACCCTATTTAATATAATAATGTATTATTTATTTAATTAAACTCCTTTAATTAAATAGGCTCCCTAATCTAATTAGGGATAATTAATTAAACTCTTTTAATTAATTTTTCTCCTAATCTTATTAGGAATAAATGAGAGTACTTATATTAAATTAATTCCTAAACTCTTTCAGAAATTAAAATTAATAATAATTGTAAAAATATTAATAAGATACCTCTTATTAATTTATATTTAATATTTCCAAAATATTAAATAATAAATATTAAGTTATTTAATTTACTTTACCACCATATATTAAATTAAATATACTTAACATATTATTACGATTATGCCATTAACTTCTTAAATAATTATTCTTCCTTTTATGATGTGACCATTTAGGTTCTCCATATTAAATCGGTGGTGAATAAATCAATTAGAACAATTCTAATCTCATTTAAATAAATAAATTAATCTATTAATTTATTTAAATAAATAATATTTATTCTACAATAAGGATAAGCCTCCTTAGCGATGAATGACTTTTCAGATAATATAGATTTCAACATTAATCATAAAAGAACCTTTGAGTAAATAGTTACCGTACAATTCAATTCTTCCACCATACAATGTTCCAATTAAATAAAAGACATGGAATTACTGTCAAGTCTTATTTTATTTAATTATATGTATTTCGATTCCCAAATGCACAACTCCGAATAAATGCAAATTAGAAACTACTTTTTAATTTTATTTCACCTTGGTCAAGGATTCCCGAGTTGTCATTTATCGAATCACATATGACATTTCTCTTCTTTTACTAGAAGTGGTAGATTCTATATTGATAATTCATTGTCTCCATATTTAATTTATTACACCTAAGCATACCCTTTGATATGCCCTAAAGGTCTTAAGGAATAAGTCAAAATGTAATTCATTATATATAAGATACTATAATGATCTCAAGTCTAAAGATTATTTGTACTACTATCACTATAGGAATTCCTATTGACAGGCAAGTAAAACTCCATTAGGTACTCCTTAGCGAGTCACGTTCAGTGAACTTATTCTCCAATAAGCACCTACATACTTGCTTTAATGTCTCTACACAAATGATCATGGGATCAATCATTCTCATCCAATGAGCAAGCAACGTATGTAACAATCTATCCGGATTCACTAATCCCCTTTTTAGTAATCCATTGATTGAGAACATTTTAGTTTTAAGCTATCTAAGAATTTAGATCTCATTAGCATGATCTCATCATGATTCTAAAAGCATTGCTTAAAACTATGGGTTTATCACATATTATTAAAACAACACCATGTAGATAATTAAATACCTTTAATAAATAATTCTTTTATTAATAAATAAATAAGATTGATTACAAAGTATATGCTTTATCATTATACATGATTGGCTTGTATGCATACTATTTTCAATTAGCCAATCCCCCAAACTGCACTGAGTTTTAGATCATCTGAATTATACCCAATTTTATCTCAAAAGTAGTAGCTTGGAATGCTGGCCTTGTGATGCTCGATTTTATGGCATTCATCTTTAGCATAGCGAAGTCCCTCGATGATATATGTTCCTCGTTCGCCAATTTTCTTTTTCTAATGCCTCTCGTATTTCTTTAATCCACTTATTCAATCGCTAAAACCTATTGTCTATGTCGTCCTCGTAAGGCAACAATTCTGACTTCTTCGATCGAGTTTGCATACACTATTTAAGAACACCTGAGACATGAAGTAGAAAGAAATATAAAAATGTTTAACTAAGATCAGTTTAATTGAAATTAATATGACAGATATTAAAATAATTCCCCGGCAACGTCGCCAAAAACTTATTTGCCTAAATACGTACTAGCAAAACACGCCAGTATACGGGATCGAATAGTAGTAAAATAACAAATAGAGTATCATATTCCACAGAGAATTGTGTAAAATAACATTCACCTACTAATTTTCTATTAATAGGCCAATTTTATGAAACAAATCGATTAATTTTGTGAAACTTGATAAGATAAACTAATTAAATCAATTAATCACTATTTACCAAGATCTGAATTCAAATTTAGAGACTTAAGATTATAATTTCCCTTGATGATTCACTTTAATTACAACACTTCATGTTAAATTATATTAATTAAATGGATTGTTAATCAAGAACTCATTAATATCTATAAACATCTTCTGATGACTTATAAACAAATCACCCTAAATCCAAGAAATATTAGAATTAGAGAAAACACCCTAGTTAATCAACTCACTATATTCCTATGTGAATTGAAATTAACAAAAATTTCATGCACAAGTTTTCTGTCAGATTACATAAGGCATATGGGTATATTTTTATCCTATGCACAAATTATGAATTACATCTCATGCAAAAATCACAATCATATGCTATTATATCCATATCTAAATCTATTTTCCAGTTATCAATTTCATATAGATTATCACGCTAATTACTGGCCAGGTAATTAAACAATCAAGCATGAGATATAATAGAAAATCCAATAATAATTATTAATAATCTATAAGGAAGTGAATTAATTAAAGCTACTCATCAAGTTCCATTGTAATCTTAAATAGAAAATTAGTTCACAATTAAAAGAAAATTCAACATCCGTAAATTAAATATCAGTCAGAATATACAAAGTAAAGAGATAAAAGAAAAAAAGATAAAACTAATATGATTTAACCTTTAAACTCATTCTTCGTCTTCTACGATTATCATCCTTCGTGATTTTAACGTTTCTTCAAATCTCAAATATTCCTTCAAGCACTTGGGATAGTAATTGATTCCTTTTCATCAACTTTGATCCTCTATTTATACTCCATCAGCGAATCCTACCACTTTAAGAAGTTAAAATCCAAATCTACCTCAAATTTCTACACTCAAACCCCACCAATTCTGAAAATTTCCTAACCTAGCGCGGCTGCACCATGACCCTTTGTAAAATCGATGTTGCAACGCCAGTATCTTCTTCCTCTTGAAAACCCTAGAAGCATAGCGCTCTCATGCCACAATCCTTTACTAAAACGGTGTTGTCACGCTATGTCTCCAGACTTTTCATGCATGCTTAGCTGCTTGGCATTGTCACACTCCTTGATGCTTTATAACCGGCACCGCCGTGCCATGCTTCAAAAAAATTCACTGAAGTATTAAATCCATTCTACCATTTCCCCAATTCATCTGGTTCCAATATCCATAACACAACTTGTAATAACCTAATATTTTTGATATAATTAAATAAGAAATTTTGCGTATAAATTTTTTTTAAAAAATAAAGGTGGGAATATGTGCAAGGTAAAGTGTATGTATATATGTGATAAATAAAAATTTATTTATTACATGAATAATTGCAAATAATTTTTTTAAAAGAAATTATTGATCATTATAAATTATATTTTTATAATAAATTAATTTTGTAGTAAAAATATTTTATTATTTATTTTCCATAAAAATGTGATTATTATATTATTTAATATATGAAATAATTATTAGAATTATTACAATAACTATTTTATTATATAAATTTATTCAGATTAGTTAAGTTAATTATTTTAACTTAATTAATAATGGTATACATAAAAGTTATGTTGGATATGGATTCAAAACACTAATTTTGGATTTTGAATAAGGAATGGGAAAATTAATATAATACTAACTATATTTCAGTGCTATAAAAATGTACTGTACGTATATACAGATAATGGTTGGTCAATTATGGCGTATCATGACAAAACCTTAGTGTTAAACTATTAAAATCCTAATTTGAAAAGTCAAATACGAGTTTAAGACTATTTTGTGATTGTGTTTTATGATTAATAATATATTTTTATTAATTATAAACTTAATTAGGAAAACTCTAATTATTAGAAGCCCTAATTTCTAAATAAGGAATCCTAATTATCAAATTAGAAACCCTAATCACTAATTTAGCAAGCTTAATGATAATTTGTAAATCTTTAATCTAATTTTCATGTTCTATGTAATTAGGAAACTAAATGTAATTAGGAAACTCTAATTTACATTTTTAGGAAACTAATTTTTTTAGCCCTAACTAGATATCCTTAAAAATTAGATTTTCAAAACCTTAGGGTTAAACCCTAAGAGTTAGCCAAGATTACCATTTAGCCATTAAATTTACTAGCAAAATGGCCAAACTACCATTCTTGCATTATTTTTAGATAACTTGTAAATCTTGTTAAAATATGGAGTTGGTAACCTATTAGATTGTCCATGTATTGAATATCAACATATACCAGCCATAAACATCAGCTACATACATTGCATCCTATTATATATAGATTATGAGAGAGAAAAAGTCACATATTTGCCTCATTTGTTCACAAACTCCCAACCAAACCTCTCTCTCTAACCCACGAAATTCTTTTGTTAAACCAGTCCCTTATCAAGCCCCTAACATACCAAGAATAGATCAGGAACCCTAGATTCAAGCAATATTCAAGAAATGTATAAACCCTAGACTTAGAATCTGATCTTGATTGATATGTTAAAAGTTATGTTTGAATGTTTAAATATGTGGTACAAGGTGTAAATAAGTGATCTGGGTTACTATATAGTAGATCCATAATATCCAGATGCACAAATTTGAAGTTTTTAAAAATATGGAAAACTTGAAAATGTTGTCTGATAACTAAATGTCAGACCTCATAAATCTTTGTCTGTTTATTGTTTTGTTTGTTTAAAGGTTTGTAGTTATAGTATGTTGTAAGGGCTTTGATCTAGAACTCGAATTAGAGTCAGATTTGTTATAGATTGAAAGTTATGGGTGGTCAAATCTCGTTGACCGACCATGACTTTCAGTTTTTTGGGTAACCCAGATCTTGCCCAGAAACGTCTGACAATAAGTTTAAGGCCTTAGATCTTGCATGTTTTTATTAATTTATTATAGTTGTTGTAATTAAGTTGTAATATGTTATGTGGACTACATTCTTATGCTTTTAGAACACATAAACATCAAATTGGGTGAATGTAGTGGTCGGTCAAAGTAGCTAAGTTGATCACATTTTCTATTTTTTGGGTAACTCAAAAAACGTATGAACACTGTCTTTGACAGTTTGACCCACATAGATCTTACGAGTGTGTTGTTGTTATATTGATTTTATGTATTGGATCTGTTCATTAGCATGTTGGCTACAACCTGAAATCATTAGATCACTAAAACATCACTTGTACAACAAGTAGTGGAAGCCCAAAGTAGGCTACTCGAACTGTTCTTCATTTTTGGGTAACCTAGAAAATGAAGAACAGCTCTGACAGATTGTTCAAGGGCTTGGATCTTGCTCTTGTGTTACGATATGATCCAGAAATTGTTATGAACGTGCAGTATTACTGTCGACGTCGGGATTTTTAATTGTCCTTTTTCGTTACTTGTTCTTTGGTGTTCTCATTTTAGGTGAGATTTGTTTGAAAAAACAATTGAAAAAGGTCCGACATGTATAATGTCGACGATGGACTGTTAAGAGTCGCCAGTTAGTTTTTTAACTGGTTATACCAACACAACCGAGAAAAGGTTTGCACATTGACCCAGTGATGTGACATTGCTAAACGGGTCTGTGAAACCCAGATTCATTAGGGTTCGGGGACTGGCTTATGCGGAGGAAAGGTGTTAGGCACCCCCCGACATCCGTGTTGCCACAGTGACCGCCACTTTTCAAGAAACTGTTATATGAATATGTGTGTGTGTGGGTTAATGTGTTGTTATTTGGAAGTAGTGATATGCCTCATTCGCACCTATATACATAGGGTTTGAATTTGTATAAAAATTTAATTTTAACAAGATATAGCAGTGATGTTTTTTAAAATGAGGTTTTTCAAACCCTGTACTCAATAGTAATTGAGGCCTTTGATACTTCTATTTTATTCAATGTTCGGCTTGATTGCTTTTATTTTTGAGATGCGAAGTGTCGACGTCGGGATTTTTAATTGTCCCTTTCCATTACTTGTTCTTTGGTGTTCTCATTTTAGGTGAGATTTGTTTGAAAAAACAAGTGAAAAAGGTCCGATATGTATAATGTCGACGATGGACTGTTAAGAGTCACCAGTTGGTTTTTTAAATGGTTGTACCAACACAACCGAGAAAAGGTTTGCACATTGACCCAATGATGTGACACTGCTAAACGGGTCGGTGAAACCGAGATTCATTAGGATCCGGGGACTTGGTTATGCGGAGGGAAGGTGTTAGGCACCCCCCGACATCAGTGTTACCACAGTGACCGCCTCTTTTCAAGAAACTGTTATCTGAATGTGTGTGTGGGTCAATGTGTTGTTTTTTAGAAGTAGTACGAGGCCTCGTTCACACCTATATACACAGGGTTTGAATTTTAGGTAAAAAATCTATTTTATGCAAGATATGACAGTGATGTTTTATAAAAGAAGCTTTTCAAACCCTGATGCTCAATAGTAATTGAGACCTTTTGCACTCCCATTTTATTTAAGTGCTCGGCTTGATTGATTTTATTTGACAGATGCGAGGCATCCGTACGAAAATAAATGTACAAAAAGGTGTTGAATTCCTCGTGGATATGAAAACCATCTGAGGAAATCCATACATCATAGATAAATTTACAAGCTGCTTACAGCTGAAGAGGTCCATAACGGGAACCAAATCTAGATTCAGGGGACTGAATCTGTGATCACATGATTCCTAGGCTCACATGATGCCGCAATTGATATAAACGCAGTAAGTAGGTATATATATAAAAGATGTAAATATATATATATATATATACATACATGATCACCAACCACGAAGCGTACCCATGGGGGATCAGAAATATAAATAAAGTTGTAAAAGCTATCAACCGCCACGAAGGAAACTCCAGGCGGGATGAAAAAGTAAATAAAGCTGTAAAGACGGTCAACCGCCACGGAGGGAACTCCAGGCGGGACGGAATGTAAATAAAATTGTAAAAGCGATCAACCACCACGGAGGAAACTCCAGGTGGGACGAAATATAAATATATATATATATATATATATATATATATATATAAAAGCGATAAACGCACCGGATATAAAATCCAGGCTCATCGAACAAGGTTCGACCACAGTTGATATATATAATAAATATATATATATATATATATATATATATATATATATATATATATATATATATATATATATATATATATATATATATATATATATATAAAAGCGAGTAAACGCACCGGATATAAAACCCAGGCTCATCGAACAGAGTTCGACACACAGTTTATATATATATATATATATATATATATATATATATATATATATATACATTAAAGCAGTAAACGCTCCAGACCGAAGTCTAGACTCAATCGAGGCATAACTCGATAACGCTCCAGACAGAAGTCTAGGCTCAATCGAGGCATAACTCGATAATGTTAGTCAATATATATATAATATACAGACTGGAATGAAACCACGGACCGAAGTCCGGGCAAAAGCAAGCAACACGACTCTCAACGTGTAGAAGGGTGTGTGCAAAGATGAAGAGAAAGACTCTAAAGTGTGTGAGAATGCTTACAGCTGACTTCTAAAAAAGGCTTCTATATCTTTAGAGTGGGTAAACACTGGCTTTTGTGGGTATAAAAGAGGCTATATATGAGCTCACAGGTGTTTAAAAGGGGAAAGTACACTGCATGGGGTGAGTGCAGAGCAAATTGGGCAGGGCTTCCTCGCCGTTTTCTCTTAAAAAATTAGCACCCCAAGCCCTCTATTTATAGGCATATTAGCCGCAGGTGTACAAGAGGCAACCCGAGTTGGCTCGGGTTTTTCGGGTCGGGTCATCTCGAAGTACGTGCACTCGAGCACTGTAATGTCCACTCATATCTTCAGAAGTACAATCCGTTTGACGTATACAGGACCTATTTCAGACTGCCGTTATCGAGAGTTGTACGATGGCCTGAGATTAGAGTTTGTACGAAGTCATTGAAGATGGGACGGTGCCCTCCGGTCTTCAAGCTTTAACTTTCATCCGTTACCCCGTACAATAGTCACTCAGGATTGATTAGTCTTGTAGGACATTGTTGCGTAGATATGTTGAGGTGACGTGGCGTGGCATCGTGTTGGTCAGATGACGATGTTTCCCCTCATCAGTGTTATCGCCGGATTGGGCTGATAAAGCAGACGTTGCTCAGCTTCGCTAGGATTGGACTGCTGCAATTAGTTGAAGGTTCTCATTGTCATCCTTGAGGTGTGCATGTCTTCCCGATGTTATCGCCGGGCTGGTACAGTGGATCTCGTTGTGAGCGCCGAGATTGAAGTTGGTCGTATTTGTAACAAGCATTTCCGGGGTTATTACTGAAATTGCATTCCTTGGGGTTATCACCAAGGTTGGTGGCTATTCCCATGTTTGGGACTGAGACTGGATACTTCAGGGTTATCTCTGAGATTAATCGGTCTTCTCCGGTGTGTGTGTCGGTATTGATCTGCATGGCTTGGGGTTATCTCCGAGATTGGAATTGTTACTCCCAGATTGCGATCCTGGGTTGATGCTGAACTTTCGGTAGTATCTGGTACGGATATGGATCGTTTTTCAAGGTTCCCTCTTAAAAGACGAATCTGCTCTCCTGCAATGTTAGTGACAGTAGAACAGAAAATTTCGAGTGTCTACATATGTCCCTCTTTATCTTACTCATGCATAGCGATGCATGGGTAGGATAAAGAATCCTAGACACTTGAAACGTAACAAGACGAATATGGTACTATGGATAGCAACATGGTGCATGTGTACGGGGTTGTAGCCCAACACGCTAGGGATGATTGCTGGCTCCTTGTTACTTCAACTGTGGATTGGCAACGATGACCAGATTTGATGTGTAATCCGAATTTGTTAGGATGTTGATGTTAGATTTATCACCAAAGTCCTGTGTCTTCGATTATGACTTGATCCCGAAGATGTATCTCTTATGTGTGAGAGATCTATGGGGATGAAGCTTGATCTGTTTAAGGATGTGTATAACATATTCCACCATCTATCCTCTTTATTTACATTCCCTTCGTCGACGTGTGAATCAACGACTAAAACTTTATGGGTAGATTGTCAAGGTTGCTTGACATCCGATGTCGTGTAGATCAACGGAACAGTGAGTTGTGACCCCCGCCGGGGATCCGCTGGGGAATACGAGTGGTCGGGTGTGAAAACCTCGAATAGCTCTAGAGCTCTGATAGGTTTAAATCGCTATCGGCTGTAATAATGTCAAGGCTGTTTGACCTTCGTTGATATGTGTGTCAACGGCTTGAATGTACGTGGTAATCCCCCTGCCGTGACTTTATGTTGTAACCCCCATCGGGGATCTACTAGGGAGTGATGAATATAGACGTACGCAATGATCGAACAACTTTCCATGATTCGATGGGTTTACTTGCCATCGGCTGAAATAACGTCAAGGCTGCTTGACCTTCGTTGATTTGTGTGTCAACGGATGAGCATGTGTTGTAACCCCCGCTGGGGACCTTACGTTGTAGCCGACATCAGGGATTTCATATAGGGTAATGACCCGGAGTTGGTGGCATCAGACCTATATAAGGTATTGCCGTCTGTGATTTACCTTATACTCAGGTGACTACCAATGAGTGATGTACAGATTCAAAGTCTAATCTGAGAGGACCAGGACTGTATGCAGTTTTGCTCAATCGCGTGGCGTTTTTATTTCCGATTTGACTTTGCTAATCTGCAAGAACTCCTTTGCAACTCGAACTAGACTGAGCCGAAGGGGCGAGCGCCATATAGGGGTGCCGCAGGTGCACCTGCTACAGCCGTAGATGGGCCTACGGCCAACCGTGGATCATAAATCCTGCAGGTTGGTCTTCACAAGTCACTTTCAACTTGCTTCGCATAGAGAAAACCGCGAGCCATCTTCAGATCTGCTGAGTTTGGGCTGCTTTCTACAAATTCTGTCACCTTACAAGTGTTCTACACTATCCTGATAACATATACCTGTATTTTCTCTCATTTCTGTCCATTGGATTTTGAGTTATCACATGAAATGCATCTAAACACATAGTAGTGATTATGTATACACAAATGACTTGATAACAAATATTCAACATAGTAAATGTTAGTATTAAACAATGCTGAACGTAATGATGTAAAAAAATTTGACTTTTGAGACCGTCAAATTGGCACCTTTTTCTGCTATTTTTTTGTCATATTTGAGGTCTAATGAGCATAAGGTAGCAAGGCAAAGTACTCCTAGCATTAAGGTTGGCCTTATGCATGATGATTTTAATTTTTAATGCATATATTATGTATATGACTTTGGGGCAGGTGTGCTACTGAATGGCCACCTAGACATGCCTGAATGCATGTGGATAGTCCTATTTTCAAAGGGACTATGGCAAAAATTTTCCAAATGTAGGCATTGGGTAGTCATGCATTTTTAACTCTATTATATGTTAAAGTAAATGCATGCATGCATATAGTCATAAAATGCATTTTAGAAAGTTCCAGGTAAGGAAATACCACACCCTTTCTGAGGTGATTTGGAGAATTACTGTCCAGATATTATGGATCCGGATCAATCGAGCAGTTCCTATAGGACTTCTTCGGGCGTACGTCGGAGGGCTTCTAAAGTGCCTCATCCTCGTTCTGTCAGACAGCCTCATCGGTTGGTGGAGGTCGTGATACATCCTGTCCAGGTAGATGTTCCAGACGTTGAGGACGAGAAGGCGGAAATTCCGATAGAGGACCCCGCTCCTGCTGCACATGTCCCTCGCAGGGAGCTTCCGAGCATTCAGGTGGTGAACCCAGAGTTGCTGGGTGATTTGGGCAAACATCTATCGATGTATTTTCATGCTAACGAGGTATGGTGTTAGACTTTGATCTTCCTTCTTTCCTATTGATGAGGATTAAAGGGTTTTGATGTTGATCTATATTTCATGCAGGTTCCTGGCTTTACACAGCCTCGAGGGAACTATTTCAGCATTCACTCCATGTACCAGGCGCTTCATCCTAACTATAGAGTGGTAGTGCATGAGTAGGGATTTGGGACATTTTTCTCCATCCTTCCCCGTCGTTGTCCCTGGGGTTATCTCAGGGCATTGTCTGAGCGATGGTTTCATCAGACTCAGTCACTCCATCTACTGGATTGCTAGGTGATGATGATGCCTATGGATTGGCGATTTATCACAGGTATAGAGTTTGGAGGGGAGCCAGTACCTTGCATGGCAAATATTACCCTTACTGCCGTTAAATCCTTATTAGGAGTTCCGGCGGCGGCGCTAAAAGGCAGGACTGTCCTTTCAGGTCCTTTGAGCGTAGATGCTATGAGTGGGCTATTGAGTGAGCCCATGTCTGATGATGTCAGGATCAGGGATCACGTTCTACGGCGATTATTCCTGATGATCATTCGACGCTGCTTCATAGCAGATAACTCTTCCACGATATCTTTTGCTTTGATCAGCGCTACACGTGATGCGGAATGTATTGGAGAGTATGATTGGGGCTCCTATACCTTTGCCTATTTCCTTCGAGGCATGCGTATGCGCTCACAGGGTTTGACCGAGGCTTGGCTAGGATTTTACCCATTTCTACTGGTGAGTATTTCTCTTATCGTTTCCTCTTTATAGGTTAAGAGTGTTTACTGATAGCAGATATTTTTTCATTATATTGGCAGTTCTGGGCCTATGAGAGGCTTCCGTGCTTGCGTCCCGTGAGTGTGTTAGGTTTAGACACCTATCCACGAGGACGATGATGGCATCATTCGATTCTGCCAAAGGTCCGTGTAGCTGACGGATTCACTCATTCCCGTATGCAACTGGAGTTGCTGACGGTCGGCACCATCACATGGCTTCCCTATTCCGGGGAACACCTGACCGTGGGTTTTGAGGATGGATACCCGACAGGAGCCGAGTATGCGATTTCCGCCAGGAGAGTTCCTCTCTTCACGGATGGAGGCTGGGAGCTCTATTTAGGAGAGCGTGCTATCAGGAGCACTACAGGGGAGATCCGTATACTGATCTTTCCTCCTGTTTGGTGTTCTTGGCCTGTATCACAGTCACCCGTCATTGATATCCCATTATTGGGGGTGGACAGTTTTGCATTATCAGAGGGTTTTTGCACTCAGGATGTATTCCAGTGTTGCTGGATCCCTCGTACTATTGGATCCCAGTCTCGCGCCATACAGTTTATGGGGGACATGGTTCCAGAATCCTTGATGATGATAGATTGGCTAGCCTGTATCCGAGATCTGACTCGTGTGACACAGATTGACAGTTTGACCCGACAGTTGGACCAGGCACATATCTTTATCCAGTATTTGGGCAAAGATCCGGTAGAGGCAGATTCGTTTGATCCTTCCAGCTCAGGCGCTGGCCCCTCGGACGACCCATTTAGTTTTACCGGCGCAGATCCTCCTCTTTACAGGCCTGACATCCCTGTTGATAGAGATCCAGTGACTCAGGAGGAGTTACATCAGGTGGACAGGATTAATGATGTGGATATCGAGACCCTGGTCTTTTTCTGATGTATATTCTCGTTATATCTTTTGATAGGCCTCTATTAGATATTGGGTGGCAGTGCCCCATTCTCGCTATATTTTTTGATAGGCCTCTGTTAGTAGTAGGGCGTATGTGCCCCATTTCCCTGTATTTGTAGCTGTACAGAGATGAAGTATTAGATGATGATATACTTAGGAATGTATGCACTGTTATTTCATTCCCTATATCATATTGCCATCCATTATCTGTTGTGCATATATCACGTTATGCATATGTATGTATGTCCAGAGATATTTGGCATTGACCCCTGGATGGTCTTATGACACAGCCTATACAGATGTCTTCTTCGATAGTTAGCCGTATAGATCATACCCCACCATCAGTGGTGGTGTCGGGTATGCGATCGTGGTATGATAGCATGTCACCACCAAACAGGGTGACTGTAGATTATTTATTGCAGCATACCATGACTTTATTGATGTTTTAGGTTCCCGCAGGGTTTGTGGATGGGATGCTAGAGCATTGGATACCGGATAAGCAGGTTTTCTGATTCGGGACCCATGAGTTGACTCCTACTCTGGAGGAGTATGCATGATTGACGATGCTGCCTCTAGACAAACCTTGTGTGCATCTGGCTTTGGGAGACATGAGTAGACAATTCATGACTCTCACTAGATTGCGGCGCAGAGTGGTACAGGATGAGTTGACATCTGGCCACATGATATCCCAGCGTTTTTTGTATGACAGATTTGGCTCAGAGGATAGTTATTCACGACATTCTGGGGATTTCACCGCACCGGAGGATCATTGGCATTTGGCCAGAGTTGACGTACTAATGCTATGCGTATTGTCATATGTGTATATGCCACGGTATATGGATAAGATAGATATAGGCGTTATCATGGCCGTGATCATGGCCGTGAGAGCTCTTAGGGAGGGTCGTACCATTGTACCTATGATTGTAGCAGAGACCCTGCGGTCAGCATAGTATTGTTGTACATATCCTACAGGAGTGTTTACAGGTAGCTCAGTCATGGTATATGTGTGGTTCATATCACACTTGAGACCGATTGTCACTCTTAGACGGCATGGGTACTACTTCACCCATGATGTAGCTATATCCTACTCTTTTTAGCCATCAGAGTGTATAGATGCTCTATCCTGGTCCACATTCTTGGCAGATATTAGAGATCCATTCAGCATATTGCCGTGTTCGGGGCATAGCTCACCATACAGCTTCATTACTCATGCTCCGGGCGTGGACTACCTCCCTCTGGCTGGTTTGAGGGGAGTGACCACTTATCACCCATTGGCTGTGATGTCGCAGTTCGACCAGTTCCAGGATTTTCATCCTTTTGAGGGGGCGACAGGTCAGCGTTCAGCTTCTTGGTACCTCTCAGCAGAGGATCGATCTCGGGTATACGCCTGTTGGGATCAGCTCGAGATAATAGCTTTTTCTATCAGTCATCCTGGTTATTCCGCAGAGTATTTCGCGTGGATGGAGACAGAGATTTTATCGACTGTAGAAGTATTTGCAGTACCAGAGCGTGAGTTAGATGATGTAGAGCCTATGGAGGACATTGGTACCTACATCGAGGAGGAGCCCACTGCTGGGTTGCCAGCATTTCTTTCGGATTCTTCTAGTACCAGTACTGTTGTTATTCAGCACTCGGCACAGTACTTAGAGCAGAGTTTTCATCTGATGACCTTTGAGAGAGATCAGATTCAATCTATGATGTTTGACTACCCTTAATGGGAGGGAGGCCGCACTATTGGAGAGAGAGGCATTGGCTCATAGAGATGCCACCGTCGTTGAGCAGGATGAGGTTATATCATCTAGAGATGCAGTGATAGTTGAGCGGGATATCGCCATATCTGCCCGGGATGTAGCCGTCATAGAAAGTACTGCAGTGAGGTCCCTTACCACTGGCATGATCGCAGAGATGAGCGAATATATTGATGATCATATGGTCACCATGCAGATGGCTGCAGATCTGTTGGGTCGTGTGGATATTCTCATACAGGAGACCACAACTTCACCTCCATCTTCTGAGAGGGACGCCATGTTGGGCTTGTTAGCTCGGATATACCCTAACTTGTAGGTGATCTTGTATTTACCTGCACAGACTAGCTTAGCTAGTTTGTTATGCACGGTTTACATTGTGTATATCAAACAACATTATATATAGAACATGGAAATATATTTTTGATCACTTCCCTTTTAGATATACTTTGCTACTTGCTTGATATTTTGCCTGCTGCTTCAGGGCTTGTGATCTAGATGTATTCTGAATTCCTTCTTGGTGGATGGACATTGAGTTGTCTCTGGATAGTTCATAATGGACCATCGATCTGTATGTATCCCTACCATCTTTGGTGTCTTGGGACTGGTTTCTGTATGGAAATGAGGAGAGGAGTGTTCCTTTCCTCTCTGAGATTGACCGCACCACAGATGGTCGCCAGTACTTCTATTTAGGAGAAGCCTAGTTAATTCCATCTCTTATGGATTGGTGTTGCTCTTCAAGGTCTGACCGCAGCTTAGATGGTCGCCGAATCTCCTAGTTGGGAGGAGTTCAGGTAATTCCATCCCTTTAGTCTGAAGCCAAATGAAATGTAGTGGTTTGAAGGATGATCCCAGTACCAACTGACAAGGGTTTGTGTTTTGGTAGGGGGTGAGACCGCACCATGAATGGCTGTCTACGTACTCCTATTGAAGAGGAGATCAGGTCTGCGTAGTTCGAACCTGGTGTAAGAGGTTCAACGCTGTATGTGGCAGGAATGGTGTGGGAATGTTTTTGTTTTTTTGTATGGAAAAGGGTGGAAATGTTTTTGTTGTTTTTGTTTTATTGCGACCGGGCCATATGAAATGGTTGCCTACGTACTCCTTTTGAAGAGGAGATCAGGTCGACGTAGTTCTCCCCTCAGGGTGAGATGAAAAGCGTAATCCCATGTGCAGGTCAGAGTACGGGGAAGAGAAAGTTTAATCCTAGGTTGAGGATAAACTGCAGATGAAAAGTTTGATCCAAGGTACGGGTAGCCAAACTGTATACGCAAGAGGTTCAATCCGTGGTGGGATGACCTAAGTTGCATGAACGCCAAGGAGAGCCAGGCTGTTGGCTTGAAAGGTATGTTTCCCTGAGGGGCATAGTGTAGAAAAGTTGTTTGTGGTAAAGGTTTAAAGAATCGGAATGACTGGTGACCTGATGGTCTACCACCCGGATGTTTACTTGATGGCAACTTCAGACATAGTATCGTTTCATGGTGTCCGAGTTGATGAGTTGTGGAAATTCACCGCCGTCCATTTCTTGCAATCTGAGAGCGCCTCCTGTCAATACTTCCTTGATAATAAATGGGCCTTCCCAGTTAGGAGCGAATTTTCCCTTAGACTGATCTTGGTTGTCAAGGATTTTCTTCAAAACCAAGTCATGTTGTCTGAATTGCCGTAGCCGGACTTTTTTATTATAGGATCTGGCGATCCTTTGTTTATATAACTGACCATGGAAGATAGCCGCAGTTCACCTTTCGTCTATTAGAGCCAATTGGTGATACCTATCTTGTACCCATTGGTCTTCATCTAACTGAGCGTCTATCAATACTCTGAGGGATTCCATCTCAACTTCTATGGGGAGTACCGCTTCCATCCCACATGTTAATGTGTAGGGCGTTGCCCCAGTGGAAGTGCGGATTAAGGTTCTGTAGGCTAACAGAGTCAGAGGCAATAGGTCAGGCCAATTTTTGTGATTGGTGGACATCTTTTGCATAATCTTCTTGATGTTCTTGTTAGCTGCTTCAACAACACCATTCATCTTCGGACGATAGATGACTGAGTTGAGATGTTTGATGTCGAATTTACTGCATAATTCCTCTATCATTTTGTTGTTGAGGTTCTTGGCACAATCACCTCTGGTTGTCCATATCGACAAATGACATTGTTTCTGATGAAAGCAATGATGACTTCTTTAGTGACCCTGGGAAGGAGGCTGCTTCTACCCACTTGGTGAAGTAGTCGATCATGGTGAAGATAAATCGATAACCATTACTGGCTTTAGGCTTAATGGGCTCGATAACGTCCATTCCCCACATTGAGAAGGGCCAAGGTGAATTCATATTGTGAAGTTCCCGTGGAGGGGCGTGTATAGCATTCCCATGAATCTGGCACTGATAGCATCTTCTGACATGGTCGTTGCAATCAGCTTTGAGAGATAGCCAATAATGTCCTGTCCTGAGGACTTTCTTGACAAGGAGGGGGCCACTCATGTGGGGGCCACAGACTCCGCCATGGATTTCATCCATAAGCCTTTGGGCTTGATCTTTGTCTAAACATCTAAGGAGACTTAATCCTGCATCTCTTTTGCAGAGCGCATCTCCACTGAGGTTGAATTTCATAGCAAGTCGGTGGATCCGCCTTTCCTTAGTCGGGCTCGCCTCAGCGGGTGTAGATCCATCTCGCAGATATTCCTTGATATGCTGATACCAAGGATGTTGGATGGGAGGTAGCTCATCTGATACTTCTCCAACGTATTTCCCATAGGGTGGGGCCTTGTGTAGGGAAATTGTGACGCTTGACAAGTGTTCCTTGTCTGATATGCGGATCAAGGAGGCCAAAGTTGCTAATGCGTCTGCGAAATCATTCCTATTACAAGGAATGTGTAGAAAGGATACTTCTTCGAACCCCAAAGCCATCTTTAAAACCTGTCGATGGTAAAGCAGCAAATGTAATTCCTTGGTTTGATAGATTCTTGTGGATTGTCTGATTACCAACTCCGAATCTCCTAGGACAGTTAACCGCCTGATGCCCATTGAACGGGCAAGTTTTAGCCCCATGAGACAGCCTTCATACTCAGCCATATTGTTGGTGCTGACAAACTGTAATTTGACGGCGACGGGATACTGCTCCCCCGTAGCAGATACTAGAACTACTCCAGCTCCAGAACCTTCCATATTAACAGCTCCATCGAAATACAACTTCCACGTTTGGCGTGTATCGTACTAATGGTGTTGTTGAACTGTCATTACTCCTTCATCGGGGAAATATGTCTCCAAGGGTTTGAAATCCCCTGATGGTGCGGTGGCCTGTTGATCGGCAATTCCTTGACCTTTGATGGACTTTTGAGTCACATATACGATGTCAAATTGTTGTAGGATCAACTGCCATCTGGACAGCCGACAATTTAACATGGGTTTGTTGAACATGTACTTGAGAGGATCCACGCGGGATATGAGATGGGTTGTGTGACCATGGAGATAATGTTGTAACCTCATGGAAGCCCATGCTAAAGCACAACACGTCTTTTCGATCAGAGTGTACTTGTGTTCACTGCTGCTGAATCTTTTGCTGAGGTAATAGATAGCTCGTTCTAGGCCTCTATCGTCCTTCTGTCCTAGCATGCAGCCCATGGCATTGTCACTTACGAACAGATACATAAATAGGGGAACCTCATCCCTGGGTGGTACCAAGATGGGAGCTTTGATTAGCTATTTTTTAATTGTAAGGAAGGCATTCTGGCACTCCTCATTCCATTTCATGGAGTTCTTCCTTAATAGCTTGAAAATTGGCTCACAGGTTGCTGTGAGTTGAGAGATAAATCTGCTAATGAAGTTGATTCTCACCAAAAATCCCCGTATTTCCTTTTCTGTCTGAGGAATGGGCATTTCCGTGATGGCTTGGATTTTGGCAGGATCCAGCTCTATCCCTTTTTAGCTGACTAGAAATCCTAGCAACTTGCCTAATTTAACGCCAAAGGCACACTTAGCTGGATTCAACTTCAAGTTGTACTTACGCAACCTATTGAACAACTTCCTGAGATGGTCTATATGGTCATCCTCCTTCCGGGGCATGACAATAATGTCATCCACGTAGATCTCGATCTCTTTATGCATTAAGTCGTGGAAAAGAGCCATTATAGCTCATTGATAGGTAGCTCCAACATTGATGAGGCCGAATGACAACCGCCTATAGCAAAAAATTCCCCAAGGAGTGATGAAAGCAGTCTTCTCACGATCTTCCTCGGCAACCATGATCTGATGATACCCCGCAAAGCAATCTGTAAAGGAATACATGTCGTATTGTGCAGTATTGTCAATGAGAATGTGGATAAATGGCACGGGAAAGCTATCTTTTAAGCAAGCCTTGTTCAAGTCCTGGTAATCCACGCAAACTCGCACCTTCCCTCCAGGTTTAGGTACGGGCACGATGTTGGATATCCTCTCAGGATATGTAGACACCATTATGATGCCAGCTTGAAACTGTTTCACAATTTCTTCTTTCACCTTTAAACTCCATTCAGGTTTCAATCGCCGGAGCTTTTGCTTGACTGGCTTAAATCCCTCTTTGATGGGAAGGCGATGAAGGACAATGTCAGTGGACAAACCTACCATATCCTCATGAGACCATGCAAACACATCCTAAAACTGGGTTAGTAGTGTAACCATGTCATTCCGTCGGTTTGGGGTAAGGTCTGAACCAATCTGGATTAACTTAGGGTTTTCTAAGGTTCCGAGATTGAAAGGAGTGGTTTGATCAAGGCTGGGTTTGGGTTTGTCTTTGACCCATTCTTGAATTTTTGGAGGTACCTCAATGTCATCCTGTATATCCACCAAGGCTGAATTCATCTCTACATCAAAGGTCCAATCCTTGTGGAGAAGAGGCACCGTATCTGTAAGTGCAGGCACATCTAAATTCAGAGTCCTGAAACAAAATATGCTTTCACTTAGTATATATGAAATGTGTTGATCATACACAGTGTTAGCATATATTGGCAAAATAAACCGCTAATACTGTACAGAAAAGTAAGCAGTTATTATATCTACAGGGCAAAAAGAGTTTCCGCCCGCTTTACCCTTGACGACCGAAGTAAGGAATGTTGTTCCAATTAGCAAGAGCAAATTTCGGGTGAACCGCAGTGATAAAGGGATTATCATCATCTTCCCTGTCCCGAATGATAGCCATTACGTCTGGGCAATCATCGTCTGGGATGTATCTATTGGTATGCTCATCATGAACGATGATGCGTATGCCGGACATCATCCGCATGATGTCTTGCTTGATTCTTCGTTCCTCTTCCTTCACTGCGGGATCTTGAACAAAGATTTCTTTCTCCTTCACCGGTACCGGCTTGGGAAATAACATTACCATTATATTGGCTGGCACCTTTACGGGAGGTTGTGCGGACTCGGAGCTTGAAGGCGAAGCTAAATGTCGCATAGTTAAAGCTGAAGGAATCTGCTGATGCTTATGAGGATTCCTGTGACTAGAGTTGGCAGATAGCCTAGTCCAGCTGTCCCAATTTGCTTGGTTAAGCGAATAGGGTACTTGATACCCTGGCAATCTTTACTCAACCATTGTCCCGGTTTATGACCCAACGACATCATTTCCTGAGTAGTCGACATTACCTCGGAATAAATCTGGGGTTCGGGCAGTGGCGTTCCAATAGCATGGTATTGGGTATTGCTTATTTCCAAAGCATGAAAACTAATTAGCTCAGCATCCTTATTGGCATTGATGAACGGCATGTCCCCGTGCTGAGGAATCTCCAGTTCAGCATTGACTGTGACCAGGCTATTGTTGATGATGTATTTCAATTGTTGGTAAAGAGTGGAGGGGACTGCCCCTGCCATGTAAATCCATGGTCGTCCCAAGAGTAGGTTGTATCCCGAATCTATCTTGAGCACATGGAAGGATACGCAGAATGAATGAGGACCAATCTCAATTGGCAGCTCAACTACTCCGACCGAGTTACGGTGGGCTCCATCAAAAGCTTTGATAATGGTATGGCTACTCCGAATTCGATTGGGATTGATATTCATCTTCACCAAGGTAGCGTATGGGCAGATATTCATAGAGGAACCTTCATCTATTAAAACTCCAGCCACCATATATCCGGAGGACAAGACCGCAATGTGCAACGATTTGCAATGACCTGTCCCCTCGGGCGGTATGTCATCATCAGTGAAGGATATCACATTGTTGTTGAAAATGTGATAAACCAGATGTTGAAACTTTTTCGTATGATGTCGGTAGATAGGCTACTTCTAAAACCTTTAACAAGACCTTCCGGTGATTCTCGGAAGTCAGGACCAAGTCCAAGATTGATATCTGTTGTGGAGTTTCTTTCAAGCTTAAAACCACCTTGGCTTCGTTATGACCCATAGTGCGGAGGAAATTTTCAATCTTCTCAATGGGTACTTTCCCCTTAGACTTGATGATAGGCTTCATTACCCGTTGGGGAAGATATAGTGGATTCTCCTTCGACACTGCAGTAGTTGTATACGAGGTGGATCCTTCACCTTCTCCATAATTCCACGGAATTGTGTGCAAGCTAACAATAGGATATTGTGCTCTATACGGCAAGTTGATTGGCTCGGGAGTGGCCACTTTCAAAGGATTGTTGATTCCCTTGAGTTGAATTACTGGCATGACAAGTGATTTGTTAACCCCATCATTTTCAGCGGATATGACTGCTACTACACTCTTCCACTTAGTAGGACCGAAATTCTCACTTGCCCGTAACACAGTGTCGTTATCTGCCAGGCGCAGTACGCCACTGTCGATAAAATTTTGAATAAGGTGGCGGAGTGCCCAGCATTCTTCTGTACTGTGACCACGAGATTGAGAATGATATTGACATACTCCCTCAGAGTTGTATCGTCCTGAACGGGGGTTGATTGGAGGTAGAAGGGAACTAATCCTTCCTTCACTGATTAACATATGAAGAATTTCCTCCATAGGTTGGCCCAAATGTGTGAATTCCCTTTTATTGGCAAAATCCTGACGAGTCTTAGCATTCGCTCTCTTCGCCACTTTGTCTTCCAGCATTTCATTTTTTGAAAGTGAAGAGGTAATATTCATGACAATAGGTAGGAGACTGGCATGCTCCTGGCTGATTAACTGACGAGTCACTTGATGCTGATAAGTCACCAGTTCTGCCAATTGCTCAACTTATTTACAGAGAGCTTTCATCTTTCGTTCCATTGTGAATTGGAACTTGGCATAATCCTATCTGTCATCACCATCTTTGGGGGTCTGGGAGGATTCACAGCTGAAATTGGAACTCTGTCCGCTGCTCCAATTGATCATATTGACCTTTTCTTCCTTGTGTTGAGGAATAGGGTTGTCTTGAACACGGCTGATCAGGTTTGGTGACCACGATTTCACCGTTGTTTATCAGGTCTTGGATTTTGTGTTTCAAGGTCCAACAATCTTGAGTATCATGTCCAGGTGCCCCGATATGATAAGCACATTTTCGAGCAGCATTAAAACCCCGTCCATTAGGGCTGGCTGGTGGAAGCAGATTCGTGATTTTCTTCTGTGTTGTTAGAAGATTGAGAATGTTCTCGAGGGTGTCCCCTAAGGGTATGAATACTCGAGGGCGTTTGGCTTCTCCAACTTTTGGTACTGGAGGATTTGAAGACTGTGTTTGAAAGGGAGTGTAATTTCTCCTATGGACAGGCATGTTCTGATTGCCTTTTTGACCATGTAGTATCAAGGAAACATCCTCCTCTTTCTTTTTATGAACCCTCCGGGGGTTGTTCCCATAATTTTTAGATTGGATGTGATTAGCAACAACTTTGAGTACAGCTAGGTCTTGAATCTTTTCGGATTTTAATCCCATTTCAGCCATCTCCCCATGTTTTACCATTTCAGAAAATGGCTTGCCGATGCCGGCTAAAACTCTTTCATAGAAAGGTGCTTCTTGTATGTCTATGAAAGTCATGACCATCTCTAATTATGTCATGGAAGGACTAACTTGGGCAGCCAGGCGTCTCCACCTCTGAGCATACTCTCTAAAAGACTCATTAGACTGTTTCTTGATCTTGGTAATTTGATACCGATCAGGAGCCATTTGAGATTGAAAGTTGTATTGGGTGAGGAAAGCGTGTGTTAGCTCTTCCCAACTATAGATATTTGAATTGTCCAATCTTGTGTAACACGAACGGACTTCTCCAGTTAGTCAAATTTTTGAAACTACCTATTGACTATAACTGGGGTTATGGTGACATGCTATGAACATTATTTTTATTTTTGAAAAGGTTAAACAGAAATTCATCTGTAAACCATCATAACTTACGGGCACGGGGGTGATCAACCCGTTATGCCCTGCATTGATCAATACTACGTGCAAGAACGAGGATATCGTTCACTCTGTCCACCTTAGGTGCATAAAAAGTTTTCCCGTGTAGGGATGTTCATACTTGTCTGGGTTCCAAATCAAAGATTTTTATCTTGTTCAACAATAATCTATAATTTAACATATATATATATATATATATATATATATATATATATATATATATATATATATATATATATATATATATATATATATACAGGTAATTGACAAGGTATATCAACATGTGATTAAATACAATGATTATCCAAGTGGGGACACTTGTATAACCATTTATAGAAACTAACGAACAGAATATATATATCTGAATTATCATATACTAATATATTGATAATCAATGAGCGTATATAATATAGGGTTAATAATCTATACAGTAATAATATAATTTAGAAACATTCTTACTCATGTTCATTGCATAAAGAAAATGCAAATGTAAGATACTTGCCTGATGCGCCGCTTACAATTTGCAACTTAGTTTTATCGTTTATAGCACGACCTATCATTAATCAGATCATTCGTTTGATTAGAACAATATACTATAACACATAACACTGCTTATTGCAGTCAGCACATACCCTAATCACATTGGCACATATGTTTAATAACCATTGAATCACAAATAATCATTTATCTGATCACATTATCTAAGTCCAGATCAATTTCTGAAACATATCGGTCTACCGACAGCTTTATCGGGTAATTATCAAGTCTAAGACTCTAATTTGTAACTCAATACCTGTAAGTATCGGTCATATTATTTTTAAATGACTTATAATAATTTTAAAACATTTATTATAATTTATCATGAATTTTCAAACCTCGGAATCATTATTAAATGATTTAAATACTAAACAATTCTATTATCATTAATATTTAATTAATATTAAACTATTAATAAAATTATTCCCAAAATGTTAAAGTTATGTATAATAACTTAAAATACTTTTAAAGTATTAATATTACCCTTAAATGATTTTTAAAACATTTAAAATTAATTTTAAATAATTATCATTAATATTAAAGTATTAATGTATTATTTATCAAAATATTAAAAGTCATTTAATTATAACTTAAAATATTTTTAATTCATTTATATCCCTTTTAAATGATTTTTAAATTAATAAAACTATTTTTAAACTATTTATTTAATATAATTATTAAATAAATTTAATATCATTAATAATTATTAATATTAAGTTATTAATGAAATTATTCTTTAAATACTAAAAGTTATATTTTATAACTTAAAATATCTTTAACCACTTTATTTCCAATTAAAATGATTATTATAATATTAAAATCAATTTTAAACTAAATTATTTAATATAATTATTAAATAACTTTAATATCATTAATAATAATTAATTAATGAAATTTACCTTTAAATATTAAAAATAATATTTTATAACTTAAAATATTTTTAAATACCTTATTATTATTTAAAATAATTTTTAATATAATAAAATTATTTTTAATTAATTTATTTAATTTATTTAGTAAATTACTTAACTATCATTAATATTAATTCATTAATAAAATTTATCACAAAATATTAAAAGTCATTAAAAATAACTTAAAATATTTTATTATATCATAATATAATTTTAAATGATTTTTTAAGTATTAAAATCATTTTTAACTAATTTATTTAATAATATAATTAAATAAATTAAATACCTTTAATATTCCAAAAATATTAAATATTTATGAAATATATTTAAAATAATTAAAAACTAATTTTCAGAATTTAAAATAATTTTTAATAATTTATTTTGTATTTTTAATAATTAAAAACTATTTTTTTCTATTTATTAATTAATTTCTGAAAAATTATATACTGTCTGTCGCTAAAGGCCACCTATAGTGACAAAACTGTCGCTATAGGTGTTCTTCATATTCTTGAGCATTCATAAGGCAGTTTCGAGGGGACTCTATTTGACCATCAATAGTTTAGTGTGTGTTGTGTTTCTGGGTCTGTTGTTTGTCAGATCATGCAGTAAAAATACAAGACTACACGAGCCAACAATAAAAATCATTATAACTTGCATAACTAACGAGATCTGAGCCCTTAAAGTGGCTGTCAGATCTGTTCTTCATTTTCTGGGTTGCCCATAAATGAAGAACAGTGCGACTGACCTACTTTTGGCTTCCATAACTTGTTGTACATGTGAGGTATTAGTGATCTAAAGCTTTCAAATTGCAGAACACATGTAAGTCTAGAGATACATTACATAAAATCATAATAACAATAACAAAATAGCAAGATCTAGTCCGGTCAAACAATGTCAGAAACCACGCTCATGAACTTTCTGGGTTACCCAGAAAGTTCATCCGTATACTTTCTGCCTAGTTTGACCATCCTCCAATTCCTGTATGTTAGTGATATAAGCTATCTAAAAGCATCACGATATAGTATAACTACTATACTATAACCTGAATACAAACCTAAACACAAATCAACAACAACTTGCAAGATCAGAGGCAACAAATGTCTTGTCAGACCATTTCTGGGAAAGATCTGGGTTACCCAGATTTTGTCCAGTCATGGTCGGTCAACGACCTTTGACTAACAATATCTTTCAATCTAGACCAGATATAAGCTTGCTTCTTGATCCAGATCAAAGACAAAATAACAGACTACAACATCAAACACTTAAAACACCAAAATCAAACACTGACAGAGATCTACACAACCTGACATTCGTTGTCAGACTACTAAAAAAAATTCCAGATTTTATAAAATATCAAATCCGAGCCTCTAGTTGTTATGGATCTAACATCTAGCAACCCAGATCATCATTATATACCATAAACAACATATTTTACCAATGAATCATAAAATCTAACGACAAATTTTTGGACAGAAATCATCCTAGGGTTTTATACCTCTTATGAACAATTTTTTGATTTCTGGCGTCTGATTTGTTGTTGGATTTCATGAGGCTTGATTATGTGACTGCTCTAGCTTATATTTTCGTGGGTTTAGGTTGAGAGAAAAGGCTTGGGTGTTGTGAATAAAATTGGCTAACAAATGCAAGCTTCTCTCTCTCAATCTATTTATAAACATACAAGATGCATGAATGGCTGATGTAAGTGGCTTGTTGCTGGAGTTTTGCAAGTCAAGGGAGTTGTTAGGTTAGCTCAACAACTAGCACACTTGTCAAGCTACATAATAAAGAAATCTAACTAGGGGTATTTTAGTCTTTTTGCATGGATTTTTAATGGCATTTTTGTAATCCTTGCAAACCCTTAGGGTTTAACCCTAAGGTTTAGCACAAACCAAATGTAGGATTTAGCAACTATGGTTTGCACAAAAAATAAAATTAAATAAAAATTAAATAACTTTTAGTTTCTAAAATTTTGAAATTTGGGTTTTCTAATTATGATTAATTTTCTAATTACTTTATGCAGGAACATTAGGTTTAGATTATATGATTATCATTAACCTTGCGAAAATAGCAATTAGGGTTTTAAATTAGAAATTAGGGTCTCTAGAAATTAGCAAATCTAAATGTTAATTAGGGTTGACCTAATTAATCTAATCACTATATAATACATAACATAAAACATATAATACCGTCATATAACAGTCTTAAACTCACAGTTGATTTTCAAATTAGGATTTTCCCTAGTAAAATTAGAGTCTAACCAATTAATATTAGGATTTTGAAATTAAACACCATAATTGACCAATCATCCTCAACACGTACATACAGCACATATTTATAGCACTAAAAAATCAAAATATAATTAATATTATATTATTATTCTCATACCTTGACAATAATCCAAAATTAGGGTTTGGATTCCATATCTGATTTATTCTCCATATTTAACCTTAATAATTAAGGTAAAATAATTAACTTGATAATCTATACTGAAATTCACATAATAAAATAATTATTATAATTATTCAAAAAATCACTCCATGTATTATTTAAATAATATATGATTATATTTGCATTAATAAAAACATTTCTACTATAAATTAATTATTATAAGAATATACTTTATAAAATTCAATAATTCTAAAATAAAATTATTTATAAATATTTATGTAATAAATATATTTTTATTTATCACATAATTACATATACACATTATCTTGTACAAATCCTCATCCTTAAAATAAAAAAAAAATATACGTAAAATTTCTTATTTATTTATATAGAAATTATCGGGTTGTTACATTCACCCTCCCTTATAAAGATTCCGTCCCCGGAATCACCGTTTTAAAGACCTATACCTACAAGGTTACATAGCATACATAATCATTGCAAGTAGATCTCGATCAACTTTGATCGAACTGATCTTTAGCTATTCACATAAAGCTTGTCTTTCTGATTAAACGAAAATTTGATTTCTAAAAGAACTCAAATTCCTCCCTCAAAATTTCTTTTATAAAATAATTTAATATATATAGGAAAATCATGTATAAGAAAATACAAGTTATACGAATAATACCTGGAATTCCATTACCAGCTGCTGCCGTTTCTTGGACTGTCATGTTGTAGACCCTTGCTGTTGATTTTGTTGGCTTGCTTGACGAAGTCGGTCCGATGATTACTAAAGTTCGGCTGCCAGTGCCCGGGTTCACACTACCTACCTCCACCCTCCTCTTCGGACAATCCTTCACCTTGTGTTCTGTCGATCCGCACAAAAAACATCCACTATTCATCCTAGGATTGGGGCAATTGGGAGAGTTATGGCCCTCCTTCCCGCATTTGTAGCACACAAACTTTCCCTTCAAACATTCCCCCGTGTGGTTCTTTCCACAAGTCTTACATGACACCACCTGCTTCTTAGCACCTTCTTGCTTCACTTGTACACTTACAAAACTGCTCCCCTTCCTCTTGCTACTACCACCCCTATTCCCACTATTAATTTCCACTTTCCCAGCTCCTTCTACATTGCCTTTGTTCTTTCTCTCCTTGTTGTATAGTCTCATGGCCTCACTTCCCTCCTCAGCTATGATCGCCTTCTCCATGAGTGCTGCAAATGTAGGAATCTGCAACACCGCCACCTTGTTGTAGAGCCAGGGTTTTAATCCCAGCTCAAACCTTCTCGATTTCTTAGTCTCCGTATCAACTTGATGCGGAGTGAACCTAGCTAACTCATTAAATTTGGCGGCGTATTCTGACACCGTCATATTCTCCTGCTTCAATTCTAAAAATTTAACCTCCATCCTCGCCTGCATACTAGGTGAAAAATAATTTTTGAAAAATAGTGTTTTGAACCTATCCCATATAACTACACCTTCTCCTGCCCTAGCTTGATTCGCTTCCCCCCAAGAATTTGCCTCACCCTTCATCATGTAAGTGGAAAAAGCAGTCTTCTGCCCTTCATCTACCCTAGCTATTATGAACGCCTTCTCAATCTCTTTAACCCAAGTTTGGTCTTCAACAGGGTCAGTTGTACCTTTAAATTCTGGTGGTCCTACAGCCTTAAAGTCTTTGAAGTTCGCTAAGCGGTTGTCCAGCTGATTCCCAGCGACTGGTATTCCCTGTTGCATGGCCTGAGCTACCATGTTTGCAAAGTGCTGCATCGGGTCTGCTTATTGTTGTCCCTCAACGTTGTTGACCGATTCTTCTACCCTTTGATTATGAGTTCGACGTCTTGGCGGCATTATCTGATTGAATAAAACCATAAATTTAACTTACATTCTAAACCTTATCATATAAGTTTAATATATTAAACTTGTTTCATCATTCAAACATTGATTCTTATTCATTTAACGAATATTTTACATAACATAGCACATAATGCTTTAACATCATTCATCCCTTTGTGACAACAAAAGTCAGGATTTACAGTCTTAACTTAATACAAAAGTTAGAAACATTACATTACACAGACATACTTATCATATATATTACATTAAACACACCTGCAACACAGAACTTATACCACTTATTTACTAAGCGTTTTTCCTTGGACAACCTTTTGCTCAATGACCTTCTATCCCACAGATAAAACATGCTCCTGGTTTGTAGTCAGGACAATACAGAGTGGTATGTCCCTCATAGCCGCAAAGATAACATATTCTTTTCCCTTTCTTTTTATCAGGTTTTCCTAAGTCATGGTCTCCTATCTTTCTTTTTCCCTTCTTGCTCGGAGCTGCACACGAAGTTTTGCTTGTGGCTCCCATCTGATCAATTTGGATTTTAAGGTTATCTTGTTCTTCCATTGTTTCTATTAACGCTTGATGCAACTGACTATTCAACAACTTTTCTATCTTTCACAGCCTTTTCAGAGAAGAAACCTTGTTCCTCAGATCCTGCACCTCCGTTGATGCTTGATCAGCTTCAACTTTAGTGTCTGAATCGCTATCTGTCAGCTCCACCATCTCCGGATCTTATACTACATTTTCTATAATAACCACATCGTCTGAGTTATTTTCATTGTGAGCCTCTATGTCAGCTATCGGCTTCGATATCAGCTCTGGTGTATGGGTTTGATCCTTCTTCATGCTATATACATATAACAAGCCTTTTTCACCAGACATCTACATATATAAATTATCCTGATTAGCATATAGTATATCCACACAGCAAACAATAGTTTTATATAAGTTATCTTTTATTTTGTTTGACGATGAATTTATTCAATTCATCTCTTTTTAAACTCTATATGAGTTATTTATATTTTTAACGTTTCCCTCTATTCTAAGGTTATAGCCTAAGGTCTAACTCACCTAAGGTTTTTAACCCTAAGCTCTGATACCAACCTGTAAGGCCCCCAAATTCGGGTACTTGAAACCCAAACTCGGTGCTTTACGATACCATTTCTATAAGCGAAATAATACTAATAATAATAACAATAATATAAAAGTCAAACTTAATTTACATAATTATCAGAGTATAGCTCCCAAGTACGTAACCTTTAATACATTCATTACAGCCCATGATAAATAATTAATATCATTGTCTTACTAAGGATAAACTATTACATAAAATAACACCCACTTATTCTGTAACCTTCCCTTTTCCTTTGTTCTTAGCCGAGCTCTCTGGTCGTTCACACTTAGCTGAAAATATTTAAATTAAGCAAGGATGAGCATTTGAGTACCCAGCAAGTAATAGCAATTATATATATATGTATATATAAGCTGAAAGAATTTAAATGTTTTCTTTATACTACCCTTCTACAACGAATTTTAATAGTTGTGAAGTAATCTGTACTAATAATAATAACATACAACTCTCTTTCAAATTTTTGAAACTACCTATTGACTATAACTGGGGTTATGGTGACATGCTATGAACATTGTTTTCATTTTCGAAAAGGTTAAATAGAAATTTGTGACGCCCCCAAAATTAGGTATACATCACCCATCTTGGGTCGTCAGATACATAGTACAGAATACAAATACAACTTAATAATACAACTGTCGGGTACAATACGACAAAACATAAACTGTGAGTTTGAATACAAATATTATCTTCTAGAGAGTATTCATACTCAAAAAGAGTCCTCATTACATTTATTAACACACCATTACATAGAATAGTGAGGACTACTAACTAATACTATCATTCGGACCATCACTCCGTACCCCGACTTGTCCCAGCTACGTTCTCATTTCCTGAAGAGAACAGTGAAAGAAAGGGTGAGCTCAACTAGCCCAGTAAGAAATATTATGACTAAGATAATGCAGAATAAATTATCATTAGCCTTCAACAATGTTAAACTGATAAAATATAATAGACATCAAGTTTAACTGTAGCGGAATAAGCAATCCATTAAAAGAGTCAAGTAGAAAATAAACTCTACTATCTTTTATGATTTAAAAGATTTTCCAACACTTTGATCGCTGAGACTCAGCTTCATAAAATAATCCACATCATCGAATCACCCCTGCACTACGGCCAAGGATATTCGTAATTTCATTAATGGTCATGATCATGCCAACAACTGTCCATCAATGCACTACGGGCCAATGAGGACTTTTACCACATCATTCGTAACATTACGGTCATGATTACACCGAATAATCCCTGGTCATAATCATACCAAGTCCATCTATGCACTACAGGCCACAGATGACTTTCAACAGAATATAAACATGAGGATGATGACAATGATATAAGAATTCAATAAAACAAGTTCAAGAATTAATTTATCCAAGAATTAACAACGTCCAAATTGTCAACATGATACTGCTTTGTGGAGTAAAATTCAAGAATGATCAGGAGAATATTTTCATGAATAGATACTGGATGAAACGCAATTATCAAGGATATTTCACAAATTTCATGGAGTATAGAAGTCAAAACTTAACCAACTGAGTACAATAAAGAATGGAATAACAAAAAAAAATCACCATGCATGCGATAGACCGCACAAACAGGTTATTCCAACAGAATAATAAATAATGGAACCAGGTCCGGCGTAAACGCACAGACAGGATATTCCGACAGAATAATAAATAATGGAACCAGGTCCGGCGTAAACACACAGACAGGATATTCCGACAGAATAATAAAGAACAGTATAATAAATAATGGAACCAGGTCCGGTGTAAAACACACAGACAGGATATTCCAACAGAATAATAATAAAGACGGAACCAGGTCCGGTGTAAAACACACAGACAGGATGTTCCAACAGAATAATAATAAAAACGGAACCAGGTCCGGTGTAAAACACACAGACAGGATGTTCCAACAGAATAATAGAAGAATGTCACCAAGTATAGGGTAGACCGCATATACAGGTTATTCCAACAGAATAATAAGAAATGGAATAACAGTTCTCTTCATGAATAAGAAAGAATAACACCCCTTACCGTTTTAAAGAAGAGCTGAAGTAAGGAAGTAGTTAAGTAGCAGAATACTCTTCTTCTCTCTCTCTATAGTTTCTCTCTATAGTTTCTCTCTCTAGAGTTCAGTGAATTCGTAAGAAATAATGAAGGAATGAGCTGCTATTTATAGAAAAATAGAATGCATAGTAACTAATCCATGAACGGTCCAGATTGATTACTTTAATCTGACGGTCCATATTTAAAGAAAAATCTTTTAAATAAAATAAAATATATTCTATTTATAGAATAACTTTAATAAAGTATTTTGTTTTATATAAAAAGATGTTTCTGTTTTATTACGTTAATAATACGAATAAAACAAAACGTCATTATCGCTAAATAATTCATATTATTAACTGACAATAATAGAATCAAACTGAGTGACTTCTCACATAAGCATTAATAATCAATACCGTGTGCTACTATGCAACCACACGTATTACTGTACTTTTACTACCGAGTAGTTCAACAGTAACAATGGTAAAATTTCCGCCGTTATTTTTATAGAAAGATAATTCTGTCGTTTTCTCAATCCGACAATAATTCCGTTGTGGGGTCCACCAATGATTGTGCCGTCGTACGAATATTCCCCGACAAAAAGAATATTCTCCGACCAAACGAATATTTTATAACAACTTGCTTACTTTGCAAAATTTATAAATATTACCCACAACTATAACATTATATCAAATTAACTCCATAATATTCAAAAATGATATTTATAGAAAATTCATCTTTATTTATAAAAGTTGGGGTCTTACAACCTCCCCTTCTTATGAAATTTCGCCCTCGAAATTAGGGTACGTACCTGGTATGTCGAAGAGGTAAGGATACCTTGATTTCATTTCTGATTCTAACTCCCAAGTCATTTCCTCAACATCGTGGTTTCTCCACAAAACTTTGACTTGAGGTATAACCTTGGAGCGTAGAATATGTTCCTTCTTATCCAAGATTTGAACAGGAACTTCTTCATACGTCAAATCCTCCGCTATTTCGTCCGGTTCTAACTCAATAATGTGGTTCGGGTCTTCCACATATTTGCGTAACATGGATATGTGAAAAACGTTATGAACACGAGACATACTTGGCGGTAAAGCGAGTCTATAAGCCACAGTTCCTACTCGATCGAGGATTAAAAATGGACCGATGAATCGAGGATTTAGCTTTCCTCTCTTTCCAAATCTCGTAACTCCTTTCCATGGAGCAACACGTAAGAACACATGATCTCCTACATCAAATTCCACGTCCTTTCGATGAAGATCAGCATAACTCTTTTGTCGATCTTGTGAGGTTTTTATACGTTGTCGGATCGTTTGAATCTTTTCTGTAGTCATACGTACCAACTCCGGTCCCAACAACGTTGCTTCGCCCACCTCATCCCAGCATACTGGAGAACGACATTTTCTTCCATACAATGCTTCGAATGGAGCCATGCCAATACTTGCTTGATAACTGTTGTTGTAGGAAAACTCCACCAATGGTAAGAACTTGTCCCAACTTCCCTTGAAGTCAAAGACACAGAGTCTTAATAGATCTTCAAGAGTTTGAATAGTCCTCTCTGATTGTCCGTCCGTCTGAGGATGATATGCTGAACTAAATCGTAACTCCGTGCCCATAGCTTTTTGTAAACTAACCCAAAATCGTGAAGTGAATCTTGGGTCTCGATCAGAAATTATGGATACTGGCATACCATGCAGTCTTACAATCTCGTTTATGTACATACGAGCAAGACGTTCAAGTGTATAAGTTTCTCGTATCGGTAAGAAATGAGCAGACTTGGTCAATCTATCAACAATGACCCAAATCGCATCAATACCTTGAGAAACCCTAGGAAGACCGGTAACGAAATCCATGGTAATGTGCTCCCACTTCCATTCTGGAATTTCAAGTGGTTGCAATGGACCTTTTGGTACTTGATGCTCCGCTTTGACTCGTTGACAAGTTAGACACCTTGAGATAAACAACGCTATCTCTCTCTTCATATTGCTCCACCAAAATGTATGACGAAGATCATGATACATTTTGGTACTTCCAGGATGGATTGCAAACGGTGTGTTGTGCGCCTCCATCATGATTTCATACTTTAAATCAGGGTTGTTAGGAACACAAAGTCTGGAGTTGACTCGAAGTATTCCTTCTTCATCGATTCTTGCTTCCGGCATAACACCTTCTTGCACTTTCTTCCTCATACGCATCAGCTCCAGGTCTGTAGCTTGAGCAGCTTTAACTTTATCGATTAAAGTCGGTTCTACTCGTATATTCGCCATCATCACATGGGTCCCTGGAGTCTTCAACTCTATCTCCATCCTTTGCAAGTCACACAAAATGGGTCTTTGCGTTGTTAATATTGCACTTGTACCGCATATGATCTTCTACTCAATGCGTCAGCTACCACGTTCGCTTTTCCAGGATGGTATTGAATGGTATGATCATAATCTTTCAACAGTTCAAGCCAACGTCGTTGTCGCATGTTGAGTTCCTTTTGAGTGAAGAAATATTTGAGGCTTTTATGATCCGTAAAGATCTCCACTTTCTCCCCATACAAGTAATGCCTCCAAATTTTAAGTGCAAAGACAACAGCTGCCAACTCTAGATCATGAGTAGGATAATTCCTCTCATATTCCTTGAGTTGTCTTGATGCATAGGCTATGACTTTTCCATGTTGCATGAGAACACATCCCAACCCTTTGCTCGAAGCATCACTGTAGATGACAAATCCCTCCGAGCCAGATGGTATTGTTAGAACAGGTGCTGAAATGAGTCTCCTCTTGAGTTCTTGAAAACTCTGCTCACATTCTTCGCTCCAACCAAACTTTGTATCTTTCCGAGTCAGCTGAGTTAATGGAGTAGCGATTCGAGAAAATCCTTCCACGAATCTCCGATAATAACCAGCTAAACCAAGAAAGCTACGTACCTCGGTCACTGATTTAGGTTGCTCCCAGCTTTGAATAGCTTCAATCTTTGCCGGGTCAACTGATATTCCACGACTTGATACTACGTGCCCAAGGAATGCTACCTCCTCCAGCCAGAACTCGCATTTCTTCAACTTGGCATAAAGCTTGTATTCACGAAGCTTTTGGAGTACCAGCCTCAAGTGTTGCTCATGATCTTCACGGCTTTTGGAATAAATAAGGATGTCATCAATAAAGACGACCACAAAGTGATCCAAATATTCCTTGAATACCCGGTTCATCATATCCATGAAGGCAGCAGGAGCATTAGTCAATCCAAAGGACATGACTAGGAATTCATAATGCCCGTACCGAGTTCTAAAAGCCGTCTTTGGAATATCCTCAGTTCTAACCTTCAGCTGATGATATCCAGAACGAAGATCGATCTTTGAAAAGAATTGTGCTCCTTGCAACTGGTCAAACAGGTCATCAATACGTGGCAATGGGTACCTGTTTTTGATGGTGACATGATTCAACTCCCGATAATCAATACAAAGTCGCATACTTCCATCTTTCTTCTTCACGAACAGAACAGGAGCACCCCAAGGAGAAGTACTAGGACGAATAAAACCAATGTCTAACAATTCCTGCAGTTGGGTCTTTAACTCCTGAAGTTCAATAGGAGCCATTCGATATGGGGCTTTGGAAATGGGTTTTGTACCGGGTTCAAGGTCGATACAAAATTCAATTTCACGCTCTGGGGGTAGGCCAGGAAGTTCTTCAGGGAATACGTCAGGGAATTTATTAACAATAGAAATATCATTCAAAACTGACGTATTTTTGTTTAGATCTGTGACATGAGCTAAGAAAGCTTGACATCCGTTTTTCAATAAACGAATAGCTTTATGGCTTGAGATGACAGCGATTGATTTTAATGGTTTGGTTGCTTGAATTCGCATAATAGGTCGATTAGGAATATGAAAGCTAACAACCTTACGAAAACAATCAATTTTTGCATGATGAGTAGTTAACCAATCAATCCCTAGAATCACGTCAAATGCAAGTATTTTTAATGAAATAAGATCGACAGGTAATGTGTGGGTACCAACTTGAACCAAACAAGACTTATAAACCGTGGATGTAATGAAGGTTTCTCCCAATGGAGTTTCAACTGCTAAGTCAAAGTCTAATTTCTCCGGAATCAAATTTAATCGATGAGCGCAAGTAGGAGAAATAAAAGAATGGGTTGAACCGGTATCAAATAAAGTATAGACTTCGTTAGAGTTTATGATAAGCTTACCCGTGATGACCTCATTCGGGTTCCTTGCTTTCTGGGAGGTCACAACAAACGCTCTCCCTTGCACAACCGGTTTTGACTTTTCTGGGACGGCCTTTGGTGCCTCCATCCTAGCTGAATTTGTCTTCGGTAAACGACAAAATCGGGCTAAATGACCTTCTCTTCCACAATTATAACATGCTTTGGACGGCATCGCGCAGTTTGGACTGATGTGCCCCTCCCCTCCGCATTTGAAACATATGATAGGTGGTCGTTCTCCTTCCTTAACGACAGGTGCTGGTGCTGACGTCTTTCCATCATTGTTGAATCTCCTCTTCTTGAAATGTCCATTCTTATTGTTTTGGCCCTGATTACCACCGAAGTGGTTACCATTTCTGGCCTGTTGATTCCCTCCACGCTTGTTGTCACCGCTTCGATGACTGCTCTCACTGGTATTATCATTTTGCCGGCTGCTCTCTTTTGGTTGCGTTATCTCGTTATCGCGCTCCACCAACTGAGCCCTATTTACAACATCTGAATACAAACACAGTTTATGAGAAACAAGATGTTGACGTATCTCCGGCTTCAAACCTCTTAAAAACATCCGCGTCATTCTTTCTTCATTATCCACCAGGTGGGACGCAAACCGGGATAACTCCGCAAATTTTGCCTCGTACTGCGACACGGTCATATTATTCTGCTCCAATTTGATGAACTCCACCTCCTTCATGTGACGAATACTCTCGGGAAAGTATTTGTCGTTAAACAGATCTTGAAACTTCTCCCAAGACATCTTCAGTGCGGCAGGTTGAGTACGCTTTATCGATTCCCACCAGTAATCTGCCTCTCCTCGCAACATAAAGGCGGCAAAGGGAACCTTTTGCTCCTCGGAGCAACCCAAGACATCAAATATCTTGGTGATCTGCTTTATCCATGTTTCAGCTACAAGTGGTTTGGGTTCTCCCTTAAACTCCGGTGGTCCCAGCTCCTTAAACTGTTTAGCGGTGACCGCCTGAGAGTTTCCAGTATTTCCACCTACGTTGTGGACAGGAGCCGCTTTCACCTGTTGTTGCATGAATTGCATAAAGCCTCTGAACATTTGATCATTCATCATTTGGTCAGTGTTGTTGTTTGCATGAGGATTGTCACCTTCCTGATGCACATTATCCTGATTATTGATATGTGGTGAATCATCAGTCGTCTGTGCTCCATTGCTATTCTCAACATTCTCAGATGCCATTTTCAGATACTGCCACAAAATAAAAATTAATTGATATGTCATATATTATCCTTATATTATGACCGACCAATTAAATACCATGCAAATAAACTTAGGTATGTCATACTAGCGAAGGAATTCCCCGTCTCTCCCCTCCTAGTTCTATTCTCACATCTTAGCCAGGGATCATATCCCTAAGCTCTGATACCAACTGTGACGCCCCCAAAATTAGGTATACATCACCCATCTTGGGTCGTCAGATACATAGTACAGAATACAAATACAACTTAATAATACAACTGTCGTGTACAATACGACAAAACATAAACTGTGAGTTTGAATACAAATATTATCTTCTAGAGAGTATTCATACTCAAAAAGAGTCCTCATTACATTTATTAACACACCATTACATAGAATAGTGAGGACTACTAACTAATACTATCATTCGGACCATCACTCCGTACCCCGACTTGTCCCAGCTACGTTCTCATTTCCTGAAGAGAACAGTGAAAGAAAGGGTGAGCTCAACTAGCCCAGTAAGAAATATTATGACTAAGATAATGCAGAATAAATTATCATTAGCCTTCAACAATGTTAAACTGATAAAATATAATAGACATCAAGTTTAACTGTAGCGGAATAAGCAATCCATTAAAAGAGTCAAGTAGAAAATAAACTCTACTATCTTTTATGATTTAAAAGATTTTCCAACACTTTGATCGCTGAGACTCAGCTTAATAAAATAATCCACATCATCGAATCACCCCTGCACTACGGCCAAGGATATTCGTATATTCATTAATGGTCATGATCATGCCAACAACTGTCCATCAATGCACTACGGGCCAATGAGGACTTTTACCACATCATTCGTAACATTACGGTCATGATTACACCGAATAATCCCTGGTCATAATCATACCAAGTCCATCTATGCACTACAGGCCACAGATGACTTTCAACAGAATATAAACATGAGGATGATGACAATGATATAAGAATTCAATAAAACAAGTTCAAGAATTAATTTATCCAAGAATTAACAACGTCCAAATTGTCAACATGATACTACTTTGTGGAGTAAAATTCAAGAATGATCAGGAGAATATTTTCATGAAAAGATACTGGATGAAACGCAATTATCAAGGATATTTCACAAATTTCATGGAGTATAGAAGTCAAAACTTAACCAACTGAGTACAATAAAGAATGGAATAACAAAAAAAAATCACCATGCATGCGATAGACCGCACAAACAGGTTATTCCAACAGAATAATAAATAATGGAACCAGGTCCGGCATAAACGCACAGACAGGATATTCCGACAGAATAATAAATAATGGAACCAGGTCCGGCGTAAACACACAGACAGGATATTCCGACAGAATAATAAAGAACAGTATAATAAATAATGGAACCAGGTCCGGTGTAAAACACACAGACAGGATATTCCGACAGAATAATAATAAAGACGGAACCAGGTCCGGTGTAAAACACACAGACAGGATGTTCCAACAGAATAATAATAAAAACGGAACCAGGTCCGGTGTAAAACACACAGACAGGATGTTCCAACAGAATAATAGAAGAATGTCACCAAGTATAGGGTAGACCGCATATACAGGTTATTCCAACAGAATAATAAGAAATGGAATAACAGTTCTCTTCATGAATAAGAAAGAATAAACCCCTTACCGTTTTAAAGAAGAGCTGAAGTAAGGAAGTAGTTAAGTAGCAGAATACTCTTCTTCTCTCTCTCTATAGTTTCTCTCTATAGTTTCTCTCTCTAGAGTTCAGTGAATTCGTAAGAAATAATGAAGGAATGAGCTGCTATTTATAGAAAAATAGAATGCATAGTAACTAATCCATGAACGGTCCAGATTGATTACTTTAATCTGACGGTCCATATTTAAAGAAAAATCTTTTAAATAAAATAAAATATATTCTATTTATAGAATAACTTTAATAAAGTATTTTGTTTTATATAAAAAGATGTTTCTGTTTTATTACGTTAATAATACGAATAAAACAAAACGTCATTATCGCTAAATAATTCATATTATTAACTGACAATAATAGAATCAAACTGAGTGACTTCTCACATAAGCATTAATAATCAATACCGTGTGCTACTATGCAACCACACGTATTACTGTACTTTTACTACCGAGTAGTTCAACAGTAACAATGGTAAAATTTCCGCCGTTATTTTTATAGAAAGATAATTATGTCGTTTTCTCCATCCGACAATAATTCCGTTGTGGGGTCCACCAATGATTGTGCCGTCGTACGAATATTCCCCGACAAAAAGAATATTCTCCGACCAAACGAATATTTTATAACAACTTGCTTACTTTGCAAAATTTATAAATATTACCCACAACTATAACATTATATCAAATTAACTCCATAATATTCAAAAATGATATTTATAGAAAATTCATCTTTATTTATAAAAGTTGGGGTCTTACAAAATTCATCTGTAAACCGTCATAACTTACGGGCACGGGGGTGATTGGCCCGTTATGCTCTACATTGATCAATACTACGTGCAAGAACGAGGATATCGTTCACTCTGTCCACCTTAGGTGCATAAAAAGTTTTCCCGTGTGGGGATGTTCATACTTGTCTGGGTTCCAAATCAAAGGTTTTTATCTTGTTCAACAATAATCTATAATTCAACATATATATATACAGGTAATTGACAAGATATATCAACATGTGATTAAATACAATGACTATCCAAGTGGGGACACTTGTATAACCATTTATAGAAACTAACAAACAGAATATATATATATATATATATATATATATCTGAATTATCATATACTAACATGTTGATAATCAATGAGCGTATATAATATAGGGTTAATAATCTGTACAGTAATAATATAATTTAGAAACATTCTTACTCATGTTCATTGCATAAAGAAAATGCAAAGGTAAGATACTTGCCTGATGCGCTGCTTCCAATTTGTAACTTAGTTTTATCGTTTATAGCACGACCTATCATTAATCAGATCAGTCGTTCGATTAGAATAATATAATATAACACATAACACTGCTTATTGCAGTCAGCACATACCCTAATCACATTGGCACATATGTTTAATAATCATTGAATCACAAATAATCACTTATCTAATCACATTATCTAAGTCCAGATCAATTTCTGAAACATGTCGGTCTACCGACAACTTTATCGGGTAATTATCGAGTCTAAGACTCCAATCTGTAACTCAATACCTATAAGTATCGGTCATATTATTTTTAAATGACTTATAATAATTTTTAAATATTTATTATAATTTATCATGAATTTTCAAACCTCAGAATCATTATTAAATGATTTAAATACTAAACAATTCTATTATCATTAATATTTAATTAATATTAAACTATTAATGAAATTATTCCCAAAATGTTAAAGTTATGTATAATAACTTAAAATACTTTTAAAGTATTAATATTACCCTTAAATGATTTTTAAAACATTTAAAATTATTTTTAAATAATTATCATTAATATTAAAGTATTAATGTATTATTTATCAAAATATTAAAAGTCATTTAATTATAACTTAAAATATTTTCAATTTATTTATATCCCTTTTAAATAATTTTTAAATTAATAAAACTATTTCTAAACTATTTATTTAGTATAATTATTAAATAAATTTAATATCATTAATAATTATTAATATTAAGTTATTAATGAAATTATTCTTTAAATATTAAAAGTTATATTTTATAACTTAAAATATCTTTAAACACTTTATTTCCACTTAAAATGATTATTATAATATTAAAATCCTTTTTAAACTAAATTATTTAATATAATTATTAAATAACTTTAATATTATTAATAATAATTAATTAATGGAATTTACCTTTTAATATTAAAAGTTATATTTTATAACTTAAAATATTTTTAAATACCTTATTATTATTTAAAATAATTTTTAATATAATAAAATCATTTTTAATTAATTTATTTAATTCATTTAGTAAATAACTTAACTATCATTAATATTAATTTATTAATGAAATTTATCACAAAATATTAAAAGTCATTAAAAATAAATTAAAATATATTATTATATCATAATATAATTTTAAATGATTTTTAAGTATTAAAATCATTTTTAACTAATTTATTTAATAATATAATTAAATAAATTAAATACCTTTAAAATTCCAAAAATATTAAATATTTATGAAATATATTTAAAATAATTAAAAACTAATTTTCGGAATTTAAAATAATTTTTAATAATTTATTTTGTATTTTTAATAATTAAGAACTATTTTTTTCTATTTATTAATTAATTTCTGGAAAATAATATACTGTCTGTCGCTAAAGGCCACCTATACAAAACTGTCGCTATAGGTTTTCTTCATGTTCTTGAGCATTCATAAGGCAGTTTCGAGGGGGCTCTGTTTGACCATCAATAGTTTAGTGTGTGTTGTGTTTCTGGGTCTGTTGTTTGTCAGATCATGTAGTAAAAATACAAGACTACACGAGCCAACAATAAAAATCATCATAACTTGCATAACTAACGAGATCTGAGCCCTTAAAGTGGTTGTCAGATCTGTTCTTCATTTTCTGGGTTGCCCATAAATGAAGAACAGTACGACTAGCCTACTTTGGGCTTCCAGAACTTGTTGTACATGTGAGGTATTAGTGATCTAAAGCTTTCAGATTGCAGAACACATGTAAGTCTAGAGATACATTACATAAAATCATAATAACAATAACAAAATAGCAAAATCTAGTCCGGTCAAACAATGTCAGAAACCACGCTCATGAACTTTCTGGGTTACCCAGAAAGTTCATCCGTGGACTTTCTGCCTAGTTTGACCATCCTCCAATTCTTGTATGTTAGTGATATAAGCTATCTAAAAGCATCACGATGTAGTATAACTACTATACTATAACCTGAATACAAACCTAAACACAAATCAACAACAACTTGCAAGATCAGAGGCAACAAAGGTCTTGTCAGACCATTTCTGGGCAAGATCTAGGTTACCCAGATTTTGTCCAGTCATGGTCGGTCAACGACCTTTGACTAACAATTTCTTTCAATCTAGACCAGATATAAGCTTGCTTCTTGTTCCAGATCAAATACAAAATAACAGACTACAACATCAAACACTTAAAACACAAAAATCAAACACTGACAGAGATCTACACAACCTGACATTCGTTGTCAGACTACTAAAAAAAATTCCAGATTTTATAAAATGTCAAATTCGAGCCTCTAGATGTTATGGATCTAACATCTAGCAACCCAGATCATCATTATATACCATAAACAACTTATTTTAACAATGAATCATAACATCTAACGACAAATTTTTGGACAGAAATCATGCTAGGGTTTTATACCTCTTATGAACAATTTTTTGATTTCTGGCTTCTGATTTGTTGTTGGATTTCGTGGGGCTTGATTATGTGACTGCTCTAGCTTATATTTTCGTGGGTTTGGGTTGAGAGAAAAGGCTTGGGTGTTGTGCATAAAATTGGCTAACAAATGCAAGCTTCTCTCTCTTAATCTATTTATAGACATACAAGATGCATGAATGGCTGATGTAAGTGGCTTGTTGCTGGAGTTTTGTAAGTCAAGGGAGTTGTTAGGTTAGCTCACCAACTAGCACACTTGTCAAGCTACATAATAAAGAAATCCAACTAGGGGTATTTTAGTCTTTTCGCATGGATTTTTAATGGCATTTTATAATCCTTACAAACCCTTAGGGTTTGACCCTTGGGGTTTAATCCTAAGGTTTAGCACAAACCAAATGTAGGATTTAGCAACTAGGGTTTGCACAAAAAATATAATTAAATAACTTTTAGTTTCTAAAATTTTGAAATTTGGATTTTCTAATCATGATTAATTTTCTAATTACTTTATGCAGGAACATTAGGTTTAGATCATATTATTATCATTAACCTTGCAAAAATAGCAATTAGGGTTTTAAATTGGAAATTAGGGTTTCTAGAAATTAACAAATCTAAATGTTAATTAGGGTTGACCTAATTAATCTAATCATTATATAATACATAACATAAAATATATAACACCGTCATATAACAGTCTTAAACTCACAGTTGATTTTTAAATTAGGGTTTTCCCTAGTAAAATTAGGGTCTAACCATTTAATATTAGGGTTTTGAAATTAAACACCATAATTGACCAATCATCCTCAACACGTACATACAGCACATATTTATAGCACTAAAAAATCAAAATATAATTAATATTATATTATTATTCTTATACCTTGACAATAATCCAAAATTAGGGTTTGGATTCCATATCTGATTTATTCTCCATATTTAACTTTAATAATTAAGGTAAAATAATTAACTTGATAATCTGTACTGAAATTCATATAATAAAATAATTATTATAATTATTCAAAAAATCACTCCATATATTATTTAAATAATATATGATTATATTTGCATTAATAAAAACATTTCTACTATAAATTAATTATTATAAGAATATACTTTATAAAATTCAATAATTCTAAAATAAAATTATTTGTAAATATTTATGTAATAAATATATTTTTATTTATTACATAATTACATATACACATTATCTTGTACAAATCCTCATCCTTAAAATAAAAAAAATATTTATACGTAAAATTTCTTATTTATTTATTTAGAAAATATCGGGTTGTTACAAGTCTAATCCAATTTCTCACGAAGAATTCGACGGATTAAGTAAACAAATTACAGATTTGGTTGTTCTGCTTAAAGAACTACATCAATCTACTCAGGGTCCAAAGATACCCATACATGCTGAATCCTCCACACATGGGGGAACTCAAGGTTCTGACAAAGCCATTACAGTACCTGAACTGCAGTTGGATACAACCAACAAAAGTCATGATGTCGCCCATCTCACAAGAGATCCAGACACCGGTGACATCAGAAAGAAAGTTCTTCAAATGGAAGAGACCCTTCGCGCTATCAAAGGAATTGGAGCACACGGGAGTGTTTCATATGCCGACCTTTGTATATTCCCTGGTGTTCATTATCCAGTAAAGTTTAAAACTCCTGACTTCGAAAAGTATGATGGGTTAGGAGATCCTTATACACATTTAAAGGTGTTCATTGGAGAACTTGGATCTTATACAGAGGACGGGAAGCTCAGAATGCAGCTGTTCCAAAAGAGTCTGACTGGAGAAGCCCGTTCGTGGTATACAAGATTAGACAATTCAAAGATCCATAGCTGGGAAGAGCTAGCTCACGCCTTCCTCACACAATATAACTTCCAGTCTCAAATGGCTCCTGACAGGTACCAGATTACCAAGGTCAAGAAATAGTCCAACGAGTCTTTTAGAGAATATGCTCAAAGGTGGAGGCGCCTTACTGCTCAACTAACTCCTTCTATGACAGAGTCAGAGATGGTCATGACCTTTATCGACATACAAGAAGATCCTTTCTATGAAAAAGTGTTAGCTGGTATCGGTATACCATTTTCTGAAATGATCAAACATGTAGAAATGGCTGAGATGGGATTGAAGTGAGGAAAAATTCAAGACCTAGCTGCCCTTAAAGCTGTTGTTGAGTACATCCAATCCAGAAATTATGGAAACAACCCTCGGAGGGTCCATAAAAAGAAAGAGGAGGATGTTTCCCTGATACTACAGGGTCAAAAAGCCAATCAGAACATGCCTATCCAGAGGAGAAATTATACTCCCTTTCCAACACAGTCTTCAAACCCTCCAATACCAAAAGATGGAAAAGTCAAACGCCCTCGAGTGTTCACACCCTTAGGAGACTCACTCGAGAATATTCTCACTCTTCTGACAACGCAGAAGAAAATCACGCATCTTCTTCCACCAGCCAGCCCTAATGGACGGGGTTTTAATGCTGCTCGAAAATGTGCTTATCATGCCGGGGCACCTGGACATGATACTCAAGATTGTTGTGCCTTGAAACACAAGATCCAAGATTTAATAGACAACGGTGAGATTGTGGTCACCAAACCAGATCAACCTCATGTGCAAGACAACCCTCTTCCTCCACACAAAGAGGAAGAGGTCAACATGATTAATTGGAGTACTAGACAAAGTTCCAATTTCAACTGCGAAGTATCCCAGATCATCAAAGACAGTGTTGATAAATGGGATTATGTAAAGTTCTAATTTGCGATGGAACAAAAGATGAAAGCTCTATGCAAGCAAATTGAGCAATTGGCCGAACTGGTGATCTATCAGAATCAAGTTACGCGCTAATTAGTCAGCCAAGAGCATGCTAGTCTCCTCCCCTTGATTATGAATATTCCATCGTCAGCTTCAAAAAATGAAACAATGGAGGACAAAGTGACGAAGAGAGCGACTGCCAAATCCCGTTGGGATTTTGCCAATAGAAGGGAATTTACATACCTGGGCTAACCTATGGAGGAGATACTTCAGATGCTAATCAATGAAGGAAGAATCACTTCCCTCCTACCTCCAATCAATCCCTATTCAGGACGGTTTAACCCGGATGGAGTATGTCAGTATCACTCCCATTCTCGCGGTCACAGCACAGAAGAATGCTTGGCACTCCGCCACCTTATTCAGAACTTAATCGATAACGGTGTCCTGCAACTGACAGACAATGATACTGTGCTATTTGAGAGTGAAAATACCTGTCCCACTAAATGGAAGGGACTGGTAGTAGTTATATCCTCTGAGGCCGATGAGATTGTTAAACCACTCATAATTCAGCTCAAAGGAATTAACAATCCTTTGAAAGTGGCTGCTCCAGAGCCCCTCATTTTGCCCTTCAGACCACAATATCCTATTGTCAACTTATAAAAATTTCCCTGGAATTATGGAGAAGCTGAAGGATCCACATGTCATACAACTGCTGCAGTGTCGAAGGAGAATCCACTGTATCTTCCCCAACGGATGATGAAGCCTGTTGTTAAATCAATGGGGAAATTCCCATAGAGAAGATTGAAAAATTCCTCCGTGCTATGGGTCATAATGAAGCCAAGGTGGTTTTAAGCTTAAGAGAAGCTCCACATCAAATTTCAATATTAGACTTGGTCTTAACTTCCGAAGATCACAGGAAGATTCTACTAAAGGTTTTGGAAGAAGCCTGCTTGCCGAAATCAGTGGATGTGAAAAAATTTTAACATCTGGCTGATCACATTTTCAACAACAATGTGATCTCTTTCGCTGATGATGACATATTTCCCGAAGGAACCGGTCATTGTAAACAGTTACACATTGCAGTTTTATCCTCCGGATATATGTTAGTTGGAGTCTTGGTAGATGGAGGTTCATCTTTGAATATATGTCCTTATGCTACGTTATTGAAAATAAATGTCAATCTCCAGCGAATCCGAAGTAGCCATACGATCATCAAAGCTTTTGATGGATCCTATCGGAATTCAGTCGGAGAGATTGAGCTGCCAATTAAGATTGGTCCTCATACATTTTGTGTGTCCTTTCACGTGCTCAAAATAGATACAGGATACAACCTACTGCTAGGGAGATCATGGATTCATATGGCTGGGGCAGTCCCCTCCACTTTTCATCAGCAACATAAATACATTATCAATAATAGCCTAGTTACAGTCAACGCTGAACCGGAATACCCTCAACCGGGTGACATACCGTTAATCAATTTCAATTTCAATGTTGAGTCGGTCAGTTTCCACACTTTGGAAGTAAGCAACCCTCAATATCATGTCATTGGGACACCATTTCCCATACCCAAGATTTTTGCCGAAGTGATGGCAGCTACTCAAGAAATGATGTCATTGGGACACCAACCGGGACAAGGGCTGGGAAAAAGTCATCAGGGTATTAAGTACCCGATTCAAGTGTCCAGTCAAACTGGGATAGCCGAACTAGGCTATTCTACCAGTACCAGTTACAGGAATCCACATAAGCATAGGCAGATTTTTTCCACTTCAGCTGCACAGTTATTATTTCCACCTGTACATCCAGAGTCCTCACAATCTCCGGTAAAGGTGCCAGCCAACGTAATGACTATGTTATTTCCTAAGTCGATACCGATAAAGGAAAAAGAAGTCTTTGTTCTAGATCCCAAGGTGGAAGAAGAGGAACAGAGAATTAAACAAGACATCGTCAGAATAATGTCAGGTGTACGCATCATTGTCCATGATGAACATACTAACAGATATACCCCAGATAATGATTGCCCATGCATAATGGTCATCATTCGGGAGAAGGAGGACAATGACATCCCCTCCATTATTGTAGTCCCCCAGGACTTTACCCTTGCCAATTGGAGCAACACTCCTTGCATTGGTCGACAAGGGTAAAATGGGCAGGACTTCTTTCTGCCCTGTATATATCATAACTGCTTACTTTTCTGTATAGTATTAGCAGTTATTTTTTCCGTACATGCTAACACTGTATATAATTAAACAGTTTCATATATATTAAGTGAAAGCATATTTTATTTTAGGACTCTGAACTTAGAAGTGCATGTACTTGCTGATAAGATGCCTCTTCTCCACAAGGATTGTAACTTTGATGAAAAGTTAAACTCAGACTTGCTGGAAATACAAGGGGACATTGAGGTGCCTCCTGAGATCAAAGAATGGGTCGAAGAAAAACCTAAACGTAACCTTGATCAAACCACCTCCTTCAATCTTGGAACCTTAGAAAACCCTAAGGTAATCCAGATTGGTTCAGACCTTACCCCAAACTAGAGGAATGACATGGTTACGCTACTAACCCATTTCCAGGATGTGTTTACATGGTCTCATGAAGACATGGTAGGTTTGTCCACCGACATTATTCTTCATCGCCTTCCCATCAAAGAGGGATTCAAGCCAGTCAAGTAGAAACTCAGGCGATTGAAACCTAAGTGGAGTTTAAAGGTGAAAGAAGAAATTGTGAAACAATTTCAAGCTGGTATTATCACGGTGTCCACATATCCTAAATAGATATCCAACATCGTGCCCGTGCCTAAGCCTGGAGGAAAGGTGCGAGTTTGCATGGATTATCGGGATCTGAATAAAGATTTCCTTAAGGATAGCTTTCCCGTGCCTTTTATCCACATTCTTATTGACAATACTACTCAATACGACATGTACTCCTTCGTCGATTGTTTTGCGGGGTACCATCAAATCATGGTTGCTGAGGAGGATCGTGAGAAAACTGTTGTCATCACGCCTTGGGGAACCTTTTGCTACAGACGGTTGTCTTTCGGCCTCATCAATTCTTGAGCTACCTATCAGAGAGCTATGATGGCTCTTTTCCACGACTTAATACACAAAGAGATAGAGATCTACGTGGATGACATCATCGTCAAATCCCGGAAGGAGTAGGACCACTTAGACCATCTCAAAAAGCTTTTCAACAGGTTGCGTAAGTACAACTTGAAGTTGAATCCAGCAAAGTGCGCCTTTGGTGTTAAATCAGGTAAGTTGCTAAGATTTCTAGTCAGCCACAAAGGAATCAAACTGGATCCCACCAAAATCCAGGCCATTACGGAAATGCCCATTCCTCAGACAGAGAAGGAAATACGGGAATTTTTGGGAAGAGTCAACTTCATTAGTAGGTTCATTTCTCAACTCACAGCAACCTGTGAGCCTATCTTCAAGCTGTTAAGGAAGAACTCCTCCATGAAATGGAATGATGAGTGCCAGAAGGCCTACCTTACCACCAAAGAACATCTAGTCAAAGCTCCTATTTTGGTACCACCCAGGGATGATGTTGCCCTGTTCATGTATCTGTCCATAAGTGACAATGCCATGGGCTGCATGCTGGGTCAGAAAGACGATAGAGGTCGAGAACGAGCTATCTATTACCTCAGCAAAAGATTCAACAGCAGTAAACACAAGTACACTCTGATCGAGAAGACTTGTTGTGCTTTAGCATGGGCTGCCATGAGGTTGCAACATTACCTTCATGGGCACACAACCCATCTCATATCCCGCATGGATCCTCTCAAGTATGTGTTCAGTAAACCCATACTGAATTGTCAACTGTCTAGATGGCAGTTGATTCTACAACAATTTGACATTGTTTATGTGACGTAAAAGTCCATTAAAGGTCAAGGAATTGCAGATCAACTGGCCGTCACACCTTCGGGGACTTCAAACCCTTGGAAATATACTTTCCCGATGAAGGGGTAATGACAATTCAGCAACACCATCAGTACAATGCACGTCAAATATGGAACATATATTTTGATGGAACTGTTTATATGGAAGGTTCTGGAGCTAGAGCAGTTCTGGTATCCGGTACGAGGGAGCAGTATCCCGTCGATGTCAAATTGCAGTTTATCAGCACCAACAACATAGCTGAGTATGAAGGTTGTATCATGGGGCTAAAACTTGCCCGCTCAATGGGTATCAGACGGTTAATTGTCTTTGGGGATTCAGAGTTGGTAATCAAACAATCCACGGGAATCTATCAAACCAAAGAGCTACGTTTGCTGCCTTACCATCGACAAGTTTTACAGATGGCTTCGGAGTTCGAAGCGATCTCCTTTTTACACATTCCTCATAATAGGAATAACTTCGCAGACGCATTAGTAACTTTGGCCTCCTTGATTCACATACCTGACAAGGAACACATGCCAAGCTTCACATTTGCCCTACAAAAGGCACCAGCCTATGGGAACTATGTTGGAGAAGTATCGGATGAGCTACCTCCCATCCAACAACCTTGGTATCAACATATCAAGGAGTACTTGCGAGATGGATCTACACCCGCTGAGGCGAGCCTGACTGAGCAAAGGCAGATTCATCGACTTGCTATAAAATTTGACCTGAGCTGAAATGCACTCTACAAGAGAGATACAGGACTAGGTCTCCTCGGATGCCTGGATAAGGATTAAGCTCAGAGACTCATGGATGAGGTCCATGGTGGAGTGTGTGGCCCACACATGAGTGGCCCCCTCCTTGTTAAGAAGATCCTCAGGACAGGATATTACTGTCTATCTCTCAAGGCTGACTGTATTGATCACGTTAGGAGATGTTATCAATGCCAAATTCATGGGAATGCTATCCACGCCCCTCCACGGGAGCTCCACAATATGAGCTCACCTTGGCCCTTCTCAATGTGGGGAATGAACGTGATCAGGCCCATTGAGCCCAAAGCCAGTAATGGACATCGCTTCATCTTCACCATGATCGACTACTTTACCAAGTAGGTAGAAGCAGCCTCCTTCCCCAGGGTTACCAAAGAAGTCATCATTGCTTTCCTCAGAAATAATGCCATTTGTCGATATGGACAACCAGAGGTAATTGTATCAGACAATGCTAAGAACCTCAACAACAAAATGATGGAGGAACTATGTAGTAAATTCCACATCAAACACCTTAACTCCGTCATCTACCGTCTAAAGATGAATGGTGCTGTTGAAGCGGCTAACAAAAACATCAAGAAGATTATGCAAAAGATGTCCGCCAACCACAAAGGATGGCCTGACTTATTGCCTCTTACTCTATTAGCCTACAGAACATCAATGCACACTTTAACCGGGGCAACCCCTACGCATTAACCTATCGGATGGAAGTAGTACTCCCCATAGAAGTAGAAATGAAATCCCTCAGAGTGTTGATGGACGCTAAGCTGGATGAAGATCAATGGGTACAAGACAGGTATCACTAATTGTCTCTAATAGATGAAAGGCGAACCGCGGCTATCTTCCATGGTTAGTTATATCAACAAAGGATCACCCGATCCTACAACAGAAAAGTTTGGCTATGGCAGTTTAAATAACATGACTTGGTTTTGAAGAATATCCTCGACAACCAAGATCAGTCCAAGGGAAAATTCGCTCCTAACTAGGAAGGCCCATTTATTGTCAAGGAGGTATTGACATGAGGTGCTCTCAGATTGCAGAAAATGGACGGCGATGAATTTCCACAACTTATCAACTCAGACACCATGAAACGGTACTATATCTGAAGTTGCTATCAAGCAAACATCCTGGTATTGGATCATCCGATCACTAGTCATTCCGGTTCTTCAACCGTCCATTACATACAACTCTTTTCCACACTTTGCCCCTCAGGGAAATATACTCTTTAAGCCAGCAGCCTGGCTTCACTGTGCTCTTACAACTTTGGTCATCCCACTAGGGATTGAACCTCTCGCATTTACAGTTTGTCCCCCCAAATATGGGATCAAACTTTTCACACCTGCAGTTTATCGTCATCCGTTGATATACACGTCAGCAGAGGATCAAATGGATCCCCGGTAGGGGTTACAACGCGTGGTCAACCATTGGTTCACACGTCAATGAAGGTCGGGCAGCCCTGACAACACATATTGTTGGCAGTAAATCCAATAGAACATTAATATGTCCTGGCGATACAAACCAGGGAGGATCAACATCATCGAGGAGGATCGATGATGGAATATGTTATACACATCCTCAAACAGACGAAGTTTTATCCCCACAGATCTCTTGCACACGAGAGGCACATCTTTGGAGTAAAGTATGTATTCAGGATTAAGGACTTTGGTGATAGCCCCAACGTCAACATCTTGATAGGTTTGGATCATACATCTAAGCTTGTCATCATTACCATCATCGGTAGAAGTAACAGGGAGCCGACAATCATCCCCAGCATATTGGAAAGTAATTCATATGCATCATACACTTGCATCATATTGCTCCATATTGCATCATGTTTATCTTATTACATTTCAAGTGTCTAGGATTCTTTATCCAATCTATGCCATTGCATTACATGAATATGATAAATAGGGTCATCTGTAGACACTCAAAATTTTCTGCACACCTTTACTGACATTACAGGAGGGCAGATTTGTCTTTCAGACAACCCAGGAAGACAGCTCACATCCATTTCGGATACTACCAGAAGCTCAATTTCAACCCCAAAACACACACCGGGAGCTTCATTTCCAACCTCGGCGATAACCCCGAGGCTTGCAGTTCTAATACCAAAAATTCTACCGGAGAAGATCGATTCATCCCGGAGATAACCCCGAGATTTTCAGTCTCAGTCCCAATACTGGGAATAGTAGATTCCAACCTTGGAGATAACCCCAAGGAAGGCAATTGCAGTTCTAGAGATAACCCCAGAAATGCTTGTTTCAAATGCATGCAATTAGCTTCAACCTCGGCGCTTACACCGAGGCACTTAGTACAAGCCCTGGTAATAACACCAGGAAGACAGGCACACCTCAGAGATGACACTGAGGACCTTCAATACTTACAGCAGTCCAATCTCAGAGATAACCCTGAGCAACGTCTGCTTTATCAGCCCAAACTGGAGATTACCCCAGTGAGGGGCAAAGTCATCATCTTTCCACCTTGACGCCACATCACGCTGTCTAAACATTTCATACATACATTTCTACACTGTAATGTCCTAAAGAACAAAGGAAGTTCAATCCCGAGTGACTATTACGCAGGGTAACAGATAGAATTTTAAGCTTGAAGACTGGAGGGCATCGTCCCATCTTCTTGACTTCGTACAACCTCTAATCCCATGTCATTGCATAACTCTCGACAACGGCAGTCCGAAATAGGTCTTATATACCTCAGTCGAATGCCCGAATTGTAATTCTAAAAGTTCGAGCGGATATCACATTGCACGCGTGCACGTACTTCAAGACGGAGGGACCCGCAAAACCTGAGGCACCACAGGCAGCCTTAGGTACAGCAATGGCCATTTTGTAAGAGAAGAAGGCGAGGAAGCCCTGTCTAATTTGCTCTGTACACACCCCAAACTGAGTGTTTTCTTATTTTAAACACTTATAAGCTCATATATAGCTGTTTTTTATCTGCAGAAGCCAAATATTCATCCATTTCAAGTTATTGAAGTCTTCTTTGGTAGCCCACTATAAGCCTTCTCATACATTTTCAAACCTTTCTCTTCATCTTTGCACACATTATTCTTCACATTGAAAGTCGTGTTGCGTGTGTATGCCCGGACTTCGGTCCGTGGTTTCTTTTCAGTTTGTATATATATATATATATATATATATATATATATATGAACTGTGTGTCGAACTCTGTTCGATGAGCCTAGACTTATGTCTGGTGCGTTTAAATGCTTTCGTATAAATATATATACCTATATATATGAACTATGTGTCGAACTTTGTTCGATGAGCCTGGATTTTACATCCGGTGCGTTTACTGCTTTAATATATATATATAAAAGCGATAAACGTACCAGATATAAAATCTAGGCTCATCGGACAAAGTCCAACAATAGTTAATATATATAAGTATTTATATATATATATATATATATATATATATATATATATATATATATTGACATTTCGTCCCACCTGGAGTTTACTTCGTGGTGGTGGACCGTTTTTACCGCTTTCTGTACATTTCGTCCCGCCTGGAGTTTCCTCCGTGGCGGTTGATCGCTTTTACAGCTTTATTTACATTTTCGATCCCCCATGGAGATGCTTCGTGGTGGTTGATCATGTCTGTATATATATATATATATATATATACAGCTTTTATATATACATGCTTAAAGCTTTTATATCAACTGCGGCATCATGTGAGCCTAGAAATCATGTGATCACAGATTCAGTCTATTGAATCTAGATTCGGTTCCCGTGATGGACATTTTCAGTTATAAGCAGCTTGTAAATTTATTCACGGTGTTTGGATTTCCTCAGATGGTTTTCATACCCAAGAGGAGTTCGGCACTATTTTTACATTATTTTCTCGAAGATGCTTCGCATCTTGAAAATAAAAGCAATCAAGACGAACATTTAATAAAATGGAAGTATCAAAGGCCTCAATTAGTATTGAGCACAGGGTTTGAAAAACCTCTTTTAAAGCATCACTGTTATATCTTGTTAAAACTAAATTTTTATATAAAATTCAAACCCTATGTATATAGGTGCGAACGAGGCATAGCACTACTTTCAAATAATAGCACATTGACCCACGCACACACACACACACACATTCATATAACAGTTTCTTGAAAAGTGACGGTCACCGTGGCAACACGGATGTCGGGGGGTGCCTAACACCTTCTTTCTGCATAATCAAGTCCTCGGATCCTAAATGAATCTCGGTTTCACAGACCCTTTTAGCAGTGTCACATCACTGGGTCAATGTGCAAACCTTTTCTCGGTTGTGTTGGTACAGCCAGTTAAAAAACCAACTGACGACTCTTAACAGTCCATCGTCGAAATTACACATGTCGAACCTTTTTCACTTATTTTTTTCAAACAAATCTCACCTAAAATGAGAACACAAAAGAACAGGTAACGAAAAGGGACAAATAAAAATCCCGACGTCGACATGAATAATTAATTATTGATTTATATGATAAGGAAAATATTTATTTATGTGGATATAAATGGAGAAATTTTTAGAAAAGTGACAATTGTTAAAAATTGATATTTTATCTTTTCTAATAAAATAATTCATTTAAATGTATTATTATATTTTAATAATATAATAATGATGATATTTTTACGATGAATGTGTGATATATGAATAAATGAGGATGAGTATTTTTGTTGCAATAAATGATAAAAACATGTTAAACATGTCGGTGGGCCCAATTTTTGACTGAAATTTGATTATAGCCTGTAAAATCGTCCGTATGTGGATTTCAGTCAATTTCTGTTTGAAATTTGGAAAAAACTTAAACTTACAAAGTTGTAGAGAATTGAATTTTCAATGGAATGGACATAAGATTCGAATTTTTCTGATAAAAGCGCTATTTATTATGAATTATTGAAGTTCTAGAATAATTGATTTTTGAAGTTTTAAATATTTTTTTTAATAAAAACGTTTTTTGCAATTGGGTGGGCCCCACAGGTGTTGTAAACATACTGAAATCAGTTTGTCAAAGGTAGGCGCGAATTTTTTTTAATTATATTAATATTTTATTAAATTTTTTGCTTTGGTGTTCTAAGCATTTTCATATAAATAGGGTTCTTAGGATAGAATTGAAAAGCACACCAGAAACAGAAGTTTTCTCTCTCTATATTATCGAGCGTATTTTTATGAATATTTTGATACTTTGAGTGTTGCTATATGGTGCAAGTTTTTTCAGCACTATATCCAGTATTCCAGTCAGAAATACTATCATTTTGAGGTAAGGGATGTTATTTTTTTATAAATGATATTATTTCTTCTAATATCATTATGCCAAAATATTGATATGAATTTTATTATGGAATTTCTACCTTTTTGTGTTAGGATTACTATTCACGTATACAACACTATTCATGTATGCGACACTATTCACGAATACGACACTATTCACCGAAAAATAAAATTTTCTCTTCTTTGTCCCAAATATCTATTTTTGTTACTATCTTTGATTGTATCCATATTTTGATCTTTATTCTTGAATTTCACTCTACTATGGTATATGCTGGACTGTTTTTGAACATGGATAAACCGAAGTACGAATCCCTAATATTTGTCCTTTTGTCTCACTGGATTCGTTTTCTTTAAAATATTTTTCATCATTCTCAGTCCTAAATGATGATATTACTGAATATTTTTGGCATGTAGTGCAAAGATGAATGATTAACTGATGAATATCTTTGGCCCGTAGTGCAAATATGAACATGTGTTTAGAGGAACATGACCAACTGGTGATACAAATGAATATCTTTGGCCTGTAGTGCAAAGATGAATATTTGATTCAAGATGTATATTGATTGATGTTACAGGGATAAAATATTGATGATGGACTTTTAAATCTTAGAAGATAGTAGAATTCATTCTCTACTTAACTCTTCTAATGGATTGCTATTTCCGCTGCAGTTGTTGATCTAAAATTTGTTATCTATTATATTCTATCAGATTTTTCCCTGTTGAGGACTAACGATAATTTGTTTTATATTATCTTAGTCATAATATTCTTTACTGGACTAGTTGAGCTCACACTATTCCTTTTTGTTCCATTTTTTTTCTTAGGAGGCGAGAATGTAGCGAGTACTAGTCAGGATATGGAATGATAGTTCTAAAAAGTTATTTTAGTAGTCCTTACCATTTTTGTAAAATAATGTATCAATAATTATAATGAGGTCTTATTTGAGTGTGGATATTGTCTAGAAGACAATATTTGTATTTAAACTCACAGTTTATGTGTTGTCGTATTTTGCACGACAATCGTATTAATAAAGTTGTAGTTGTTTCTGTACCATGTTTTGGCGACTCAGAATGAGTGATGTATACCTGTTTTGGGGGCGTCACAGTAATTCACATAGAGATATAGTGAATTAGTTAATTAGGGTATTCTTCTTAATTCTATCATCTGTGGATTTAAGTTGATATGGGTATAGTGCATCGAGAGATGGCTATATCTGTTTTCGTGTTTTTGATTAACGAACTAATGTAGTTAACTTAAATTAAAAAGAAGTGTGTCAATCTGAGTGAAGCATAAAGTGAAATTGTAGGCTTAATTCTTTGATATCTGATAAAAGTTTGGGGTAGTTAGTTGATTTTTCTTGATTTAGAAAATTTTAATTAATTTCATCACTTAATCATTAGTTTAATAAAATTGAGATAATAAAAGATTGGTAATTGTTAGGATAAAATTTAATATTTTTCTATATGGGAACGATAATCTACTTATCACTTTATTACTTGTTGACCACGTATACTTGTGCATTGTGCGTATATAGATTCTACCCAACAAGTTTTTGGCGCTGCTGCTGGGGATAAATAATTGAGTTTATTACTTTCAATATCAGTTTAATTATATTTGTTTTAGTTAAACACTTTTCTTTTTATTTTTGTTTTATTTCTTATTTCAGGTTCTCTTGAATAGTGCATGCAAACTCGATCAAAGAAGCCAGACTTAGAACCTTATCGAGAGAAAGTTTCAGAGGTTGAGTAAGTGGATAAAAGATACTAGAGAGAACTTATTACAAGAAGATACAATGGTTGCGGATGATCAGAAAGCATTACGGGATTATGCCAGACCAAGGGTTACCGAGATTTAGTCGAGTATTACCAGACCTGCGATTACTGCTAACAACTTTGAGATAAATCTTGGTACAATATAGATGATTTAGAACTCGGTGCAGTTTGGGGGTTTGGCTAACGATGATCCGAATAAGACTTTTTAGAAATTTATGATACCTTCAAGTATAATGGGGTATCGGATGATGCAATGTGACTTCATTGTGTTCCCATTTACACAGAGAGATAAGGCAAAGAGTTTGCTACATTCACTACCATCAGGTTCAATTACTACTTGGGGTGATTTGGCTCAAAAGTTCTTAGCAAAATTATTCCCACCGGCGAAAATAGTAAAAATAAGGAACGAGATTACTACGTTTGAACAACAGCATGGGGAGTCACTGTATGAAACTTGAAAGAGGTATAAAGAGTTATTGAGGAAATGTCCACATCAGCACTCCTATTTTGGTACCCCCTAAGAATGATGTTCCCCTGTTCATGTACCTGTCCATTAATGACAATGTCATGGGCTGCATGCTGGGACAGAAAGACCATGAAGGCTAAGAGCGAGCTATCTACTACCTCTGCAAAAGATTCCGCAGTAGTGAGCACGAGTACACTCTGATTGAGAAAACTTGTTGTGTTTTAGCATGGGCTTCCATGAGGTTACAACATTACCTCCATGGTCACACACCCATCTCATATCCCGCGTGGATCCTCTCAAGTACGTGTTCAGTAAACCCATGTTAAATTGTCAATTGTCCAAATGGCAGTTGATCCTACAGCAATTTGACATCATCTACGTGACGCAAAAGTCTATCAAAAGTCAAGGAATTACGGATCAACTGACCGCCGCACGTTCAGGGGATTTCAAACCATTGGAAACATACTTCCCCGATGAAGGGGTAATGACAGTTCAGCAACACCATCAGTACGATGCATACCAGACATGGGAGATGTATTTTGATGAAGCTGTAAACATGGAAGGTTCTAGAGCTGGAGCAGTTCTAGTATCCATTACGGGGGAGGAACATCTCGTCACCATTAAATTGCAGTTTGCCAATACCAACAACACAGCTGAGTATGAAGGCTGTATCATGGGGCTAAAACGTGCTTAATTAATGGGCATCAGATGGTTAATTGTCTTTGGGGATTCCAAATTGGTAATCAGATAAACCACATGAATCTATCACACCAAAGAGCTACATTTACTGCCTTACCATCAGCAGGTTCTACAGATGGCTTTGGAGTTTGAAGAAATATCCTTCCTCCACATTTCTCGGAATAGGAATGAGTTTGCGGATGTGCTAGCAACCTCGTCCTCTTTGATCAATATACTTGACAAGGAAAACATGCCAACCCTCACATTTGCCCGACAAAAGGCTCCAGCCTATGGGAATTATATTGGAGAAGTATCGGATGAGCTACCTCCCATCCAACACCCTTGGTATCAGTATATCAAGGAGTACTTACAAGATGGATCTACACCCGCTGAGGCAAGCCCGACTGAAAGAAGGCGGATCCATCGACTGGCTATGAAATTCTACCTGAGCGGAGATGCGCTCTACAAAAGAGGTTCAGGACTAGGTCTCCTTAGATGTCTGGACAACGACCAAGCTCAGAGGCTCATGGATGAAATCCATGGTGGAGTATGTTGCCCACACATGAGTGGCCTTCTACTTGTAAAGAAGATTCTCAGAACAGGGCATTACTGGCTCTCTCTCAAAACTGACTATGATGATCATGTCAGGAGATGTTATCAATGCCAAATTCATGGGAATGTTATCCACGCCCCTCCAAGGAAGTGCCACAATATGAGTAAGCCCTGGCCCTTCTCAATGTGGGGAATGGACGTGATCGGGTCCGTCGAGCCTAAAGCCAGTAATAGGCATCGATTTATCTTCACTATGATCGACTACTTCACTAAGTGGGTAGAAGCAGCCTCCTTCCCCAGGGTCATAAAAGAAGTCATCATTGATTTCATTGGAAATAATGTCATTTGTCGATATGGACAACCAGAGGTAATTGTATCAAACAATGCTAAGAACCTCAACAACAAAATGATGGAGGAGTTGTGCAGTAAATTCCACATCAAACTTCTCAACTCCGTCATCTACTGTCCAAAGATGAATGGTGATGTTGAAGCGGCTAACAAAAACATCAAGAAGATCATGCAAAAGATGTCTATCAATCACAAAGGATGGTCTGACTTATTGTCTCTGAATCTGTTAGCCTACAGAACATCAATGTGCACTTCTACTGGGGCAACCCCCTACTCATTAACTTATGGGATGGAAGCAGTACTCCCCATAGAGGTGGAAATGAAATTTGTCAGAATATTGATAGACGCTCAGCTGGATGAAGAGCAATGGTTGCAAGATAGGTATCACCAATTGTCTCTAATAGACGAAAGGTGAAGTAATGATATTTTACATGGTCAGTTATACCGACAAATGATCGCCAGATCCTACAATAGAAAAGACCAGATATAGCAGTTTAAATAATATGACTTGGTTTTGAAGAAGATCCTTGACAACCAAGATCAATCTAAGGGAAAATTCGCCCCAAACTGGGAAGGCCCGTTTGGTGTCAAGGACGTATTGACAAGAGGTGATCTCAGATTACAAGAAATGGACGGTGATGATTTTCCACATCTCATCAACTCGGACACCGTGAAATGGTACTATGTTTGAGGTTACCATCAAGCAAACATCCTGGTTTTAGATCACCAGATCCCCAGTCATTTCAGGTTTTCTAACCCTTCAATACATATAACCTTTCTTTACGCTCATTTACCCCATCAGGGACAAACACACTTTTCCAACCAGTAGTCTGGTTCCGGATCAATAGATCCTTCACACAACTTTGCTTTCAAGACTTTTCATACTCGCAGTTTTGTCCCATCAGGGATTAAAACTTTTCACACCTGTAGTTTGTCCTGTACATAGGATCAAGCTTTACCCCTCACAGTTTGTCCTGGACATGGGATCAAACTTTTCATTGGCTACAAACCACCCTGCATAAAGGGTGAACTACATCGACTTGATCTCCCCAATACACGGGATTATGTAGGCAGCCATTTTATATGGTCCGGTCGAAATAAAACAAAAACAACAAAAACATTTCTACACCATTCTCACTACAAAAAAAACACATTTCTACACCACTTTGCCGCATACAGCGTTGAACCTCTACACCAAGTTCAAACTACGCAAACCTGATCTCCTCTTCAATAGGAGTACATGGGCAGCCATTCATGGTTCGGTCTCACCCCTTACCTAAACATAAACACTTGTCAACGGTACAGGGATCATCACTCAATCCATCACATTTCATCGGCTTCAGACCAAAGGGATGGAACTACCTGACCTCCCCATGTAAGCGGGAAAATCGGCGACCATCTAAGCTACGGTTGATTCCTCAAAGAGAAACACCAATCCATAAGAGATGGAACTAACTGGGCTCCCCCATACGAAGGAGTACTGGCGGCCATCTGTGGTGCGGTCAACCTCAGAGAGGAAAGCCACACTCCTCTCCACATCTACATACAGAAACCAATCCCAAGATACCAAAGAAGGTAGGGAATACACACAGATCAATGATCCATTCTGAAAGATCCTGAGACATCCCAATGTCCATCCATCAAGGAGGAGTTCAGAATACATCGAGATCACAAGCCCTAAAGAAATAGGCAAATATCAAGCAAGTAGCAATGCACAATTAAATGGGAAGAGAATCAAAATATATTTCCCTGTCATATATAATGTTGTTTGATATATACAATATGAACTGTACATGACAAAATGGCTAAGCTAGTTTGTGCAGGAAAATATAAGCCCATCTACAAGTCAATGTATATGCGAGCTATCAAGCCTAACATGACATCCCTCTTAAAAGAGGGAGGTAGCGCTGTGATCTCCTGTGCAAGGGTCTCTACGCGACCTAACAGATCCACAGCCATCTGCATGGTGACACTGTGCTCATCAATATACGTACTCATCTCTACAATGATGCCAGTAGTAAGAGACCTCACTGCAGTACTGTCTGTAATGGCTACATCCCGGGCAGATATAGCGCTATCCCGCTCAACTATCAGTGTATCTCTAGCTGATCTGGCCTTATCTCGCTCAATAACAGCAGTGTCTCTATGAGCTAATGCCTCATCTCTCTCTAACAGAGTAACATCTCTCTCATCAAGAGTTGTCAACATCAAGGCCCTAGCCTGATCTCTCTTAAAGGTCATCAGATGAAGACTCTACTCTAGGTACTCTACTAAATGCTGAATCATAATAGCACTTGTACTGGGAGAATCTATAAGAGCTGCTGGCAACCCAGTGAATGGCTCCTCCTCGGTGTGAGAATCAATGTCCTCCATGGGCTCTCCACCATCTAACTCAATCCCTGGCACTGTGGATACTACCGCAGCTGATGCATTCTTTGTCTCTATCCACGCAGAATATTCTGTCAAACAGCCCGGATGGCTAACAAAAAACTCAGCACGCTCACGCTGATCCTAACAGGCATAAACCCTAGATCTGTCCTCTGCTGATAAATAATACGAAGCTAAATGCTGACCTAACGCCCCCTTAAAAGGATGGAAGTCCTGAAACTGGTTAAACTGTGACATCACATCCAGTGGGTGGTAGGTAGTCATGCCCCTCAAACCAGCCAGAGGGAGATAATCTATGCCAGGGGCATGAGTAATAAAACTGTAGGGTGAACTGAGCCCTGTACACAATAGAATGTCAAATGGATCTCTAACTCCTGCCAAAAACACCTACCAGGATACAACATGTACACACTACGCTGGCTGAAAGGAGTAAGACATGGCTATCTCATGGGAAAAATAATACCCATGCCGTCGAAATGTGTCAATCGGTCTCAAGTGTGATATGGACCACACGTATAACAAGACTGAGCTGCCTATAAATACCCCTATCGGGTAGGTGTGGAAAAATATGGCTGATCTCAATGTCTCCATCACAATCATCGAAATGATGGTATGACCCTCCCTGAGAGCTCTCACTGTCATGATAACACCGATGTCCAGCTCATCCATATATCGTGGCATGTATACACATGCCACTACACACATCACGAGTACATCTACTCTAGCCACATGCCACTGATCCTCTAGCACGGTGAAATCCCTGACTTGCCGAGCATAGCTGTCAAATGAGCTAAATCTGTCTATCAAAAAATGCTGGGACAATACATGACCAGATGTAATCTCATCATGTACTACTCTACTCCGTAACCTAGTGAGGGTCATGAACTGTCGGGGCATATCTCTGGCAACCATTCGAGCGCAAGGTTTGTCTAAGGGCAAAGCCATCAATCGCTCATACTTTTCCAGCGTAGGAGTCAACTCCTGGATCCCAAACCGAAAAACCTACCTCTCTGGTACCCAATGCTCTAGAATGCCATCTACAAAGCCCAAATGAACCTGGAATGTCAAGAGGGTCATGGAATGCTGCAATAGCTGATCTACAATCACCCTGTCTGAAAGGGATACACTGTCATACCAAGATCTCAAGCATGAGGCCACCAATATTGGTAGGGTGTGATCGGTACGGCTGAATGTCGAGGAAGGCATCTGTGTGGGCCGTATCATAAGACCATCTAGGGGTCAATGCTGAATATCTCTGGACATACATATGCATGACATAATATATGCATAACAAATAATAGCAAGTAATATGATGTAGGGAATGGAAAATAATACATACATTCCTAAGTACATCATCATCTATATACATCATCTTTGTACAACTAAAAAATACAGGGAAATGGGGAACACCCACCCATCCGGCTCGGTCCAATTCGAGTTGCAAAGGAGATCTCACAAGTTAAAACAGTTATATCAGGAAAAAGAATGCTACGCGATTGAGCGAAAAAGTCTGAAATCCTGGTTTTCAAGACCGAACTGCGGGTCTTTCTATCATGCATTGGTATTCACCCCAAACACAGGGTTCATGACACCAATGATCACAGTTGTTGCAAACTACACTCGATAATACCTCACAAAGGTCCGATGCCGTCAATTCGGGGTCGTAACTCCAAAGAACCTCTCCCCAGCGAGAATTTTATACAATCATCGGTTGATGCACATTTCAACAAGGGTCAAGCAACCTTGATGTTCTTTCAGTCGTTGGCAAGTAAATCCAATGAAGCATCGAAAGTAATCTGATAACATCATCCGTTGATGCACATTTCAACGAAGGTCAAGCAACCTTGACAACACTCAGCCGATGGCAGGTAAACCCATCGAAGCATCGAAGGCCATACGATGATTTTAGTCATTGATGCATGTGTCAACGAAGGTCAAGCAGCCTTGACATCATCCGCAGCAGGGATTCCAACAGTTGATGTACATTTAAGCGAGGGTCAGGCAGCCCTGACAACACAAGCTGTTGGCAATAACTCCGACAAAGCCTTAGAAGAACCTGGCGATACAAACCATGGAAATCATCCTCATCATAAAAGACCGATGATGGAATCTGTTATACAAAAATTTCATCCCAACAGAGTCTCTTGCACATGAGAGGAACATCTATGGTGGAAAGTCTGTACCAAAGATCAAAGACTTTTGTTATAACCCCAACGTCAACATCTTGGAAGTTTCTGAGAACTTTGGAGCACGCATCCAAGTAGTTTATCAGAATCATCAGTGATCACTTCGGGCCCCATCAAAAGTCATGGCAGCAAACAGTCATCACATCCCGTTGGAAAATGGTCCAACAAACCACATGCATCATACATCTACATCATACTACAGTACATTGCATCATGAATATCTTGTCATGTTTCGAGTGTCTAGTATTCTTTATCCTATCCATGCCATTACACTGCATGAATATGATAAAGAGAGGCATCTATAGACACTCAAACTTTTGCATTCCTGTTACTAACCTCGCAGAAGGGCAAAATCATCTTCCAGAGATAATCTTGGAAGTCAAAGCAGCACAGTCCCGGAGACAACCCCGAGATACTCAGTTTTAACCTCAGAGACAACCCGGAGGAATACAGTTCCAGTTCCGAAGACAACCCCGAAATCCTCAGTTCTATCTCGGAGACAACCCCAAGATATTCATTTCCAATCTCGCAGATAACCCCGAGAGATACAGTTCAAACCCCGGAGACAACCCCGAGGTATGCAGTTGCAGTTCCAGAGATAACCTCGAAAATGCTTGTTTTGAATCCATGTGATCAGCATCAACATTCGGTGATTGTGATAACCCGAAAATTCATAAAATCTTAAATGATTAGAATAAAGGTTAAAGAATAAAACCTAGATGAGAATTTGAGGATTTATTTAAAATTTTCAAGTAAAACCTATATAGTTTGCTATTCGAATGAGAATAGAGAAAATATGGATTACAAAATTCCAAAACTCTAGAAATGAATTGATATGTACTTGAAGGAATATTAAGAATAAGGTATTATGATACCTATAAATTTGATGTGAACTGAATAGTCTAAAAAATGTTATATAAGTACATATAGAAATTTTATTAAGGAGATAAGATTTCACATGATGAGATGCTATGAGGTTAAACGAAGATTAGTATATGTATAGAAATATATATATACTTAGTAAGGTGCTATATATATTTTAGCAAGAGGAATGATGAATTAAGTTAATGATATAAGGATCAAAATAAAAATGTGTTAGTAATTAACATAGCTTGAAAGTTAGCCTTGACTAGCAAATAAGAATTTGAATAAGTATGAAGTCGTTAGTTAATACGATTAGCAATAAGAAGGGAGTAATTTAAAACTCAAAATTTGAGCTAGAGATAGAATTTTGAAGCACGGACTGCTCGGTTGCGTCCGGAACGTCAAGTTTAGTCAAAATGGACAATAAACACAAAATATGTAAGGGTTGACTTTTTGGTCAAAGTCAACAGTTGACTTTTATAGAAAAAAAGTCAAAATTAGAGTTAGAAGTGAAATATGTTATGACTATGTGAATTATGTGTTTGATTAAATAAATATACATTATATAATGTGAATACATTTATTTTGTATATAAAAGTGAATTAAGAATTAAGTTATGTAACCTAATATATATATTAGGTGTGATAATTAAATAACCTTAGAGGTAATAATATGGGAGAATATTAGTATATAAATATATATACTAACATTAAGAGATTTATTTTATATAACTCAAAATAATTAATTTTATAACCAAGTCTAATTGGGTTATGAAATTAAAAAGGCATAAGTAAGGATTTTATTTTAAAGTGTGAGAAATAAAAACCCTAATTAAATAATTAGGGTAAAATAGAATTAAAAGTATTGAACTATAATAATATCATAGCCCAATAATTTATTTAAAGTTCAAGTGAATTAAGATTTAATGGACTAAGGAAGTTATATTATTTAAACGAGCCCAATTAATTAATTACGCATGGGACTTGTAGATAAAGGGATTAAGGGCAATTAAATTATTAAGCTAGCCCAATATATTATTTGTGGGACAAGTATTATAATGGCCCAATCAAATTTGTAGAGGAAACCCAATTTTATTTTTTTTAGTAAGCAAAATTATAAAAAAAATGGCAAATCCAATGGAATTAATTAAAAGTCCAAAGCTTAGCCCATTTGTGATGAGCATTTAGTAAAGCAATTAAAAAAAATATGTGGGAGGTGATTCTAAGGCCACATGGTCGGTAATATTAGTGAAGAAAAATTGGCCACTTGTCCAAATAAGAAGAGAAAAGAAGAGATAAGGATTTGGAAGATAAAAAGATAAGGAAGAGGAAAGAGAAAGAGATAGGAATAAGAGGATAAGAGATAAGAAAGAGAGAGAAAGAAGAAAGAGAAAGAAAAAGGAATGGGAAAAACTGTGCGTGAGGGAGGGAGAGAGAGAAGGGGGCGGAAGCCATAGAAGAAAGAGGAGAGAGAAAAAAATTCTCCATGAAGAAGAAGAAGAACAAAGGTATAAAACCATTTATTTTTTTTCTTCTTAAACTTTATTCTATTTCTTTTTGTAATTTGATGACAGGGGGGTTTGATTTGAAAGTTCAAACCCCTATAATCTATGTGTTTTTTCATGAACTCAAGTATGGATCTACCCATAATGGGTGTTGATTTGGTTTGAATCAAAGAAAGAAAAGAAAATTAATTTTTCTAGTTTATGAAACTTAACTTTTGGGTGCTTTGAAAATCCACCGTTTTTGATCTATGCATTCTTTTCTTGATCCGTCAAAGAGAGGTGCTAGATATATGTGTTGACTAGTAAACCCAAGTGGTAGAACTCAAAAATCACATTTCTAAAAGTCGTGGTGTGGATTTTGGTGAAAACAGTCTCGTTTTCTTAAAACTGTTTTGGATCAGTCTGAAACGGGGGTAATTTCGTCCACCTTTTGTGCTTTATTCACAACCGGTTTAATATGGAGAACCTAAAGGGTCACACCATAAAAGGAAGAATAATTATTTAAGAAGTTAATGGCATAATCGTAATAATATGTTAAGTATATTTAACTTAATCTATGGTGATAGAATAAATTAAATAGCTTAATATTTATTATTTAATATTTTAGAAATATTAAATATAAATTAATAAGAGGAGTCTTATTAATATTATTATAATTATTATTATTTTAATTTCTAAAAGAGTTTAGGAATTAATTTAATATAAGTACTCTCATTTATTCCTAATAGGATTAGGAGGAAAAATTAGTTAAAGGAGTTTAATTAATTATCCCTAATAAGATTAGGGAGCTCATTTAAATAAAAGAGTTTAATTAAATAATACCTTATTTTAATAGGGTTACTTGATATCTTTATAAGAGGAGTCTTATATCACATATCATACATACGTTATTCCAATGGTTGGAGAGTACGCTCTTCTCTATAGAGATAGAAAAAATTAGAGTTTTGCCAAACACCCATCTTCTTGGATCTTTCTTCTTTCTTGGTGGATCACCTCTAGAGGCCAAACACTTGGGTGGCTAACGTAGATCAAAGGAAGGAACCAAACCCGGTGGATTCAAGTTGGACGCGAAAAGGATTGGAGGTGAACTTGTACCTGAGGAAGCTCGGATCTTCAAGGGTATGATTCTTGTTCTTTCTTTTTCGTTTAATTAATAATTGGACATAAAGGGTGATCCGGGTATATGGTTTGTAAAATTTTAAACTCTAATTTTTCCACGTTTCCGCTATTTTGTGCAATTTGATTGCGTTCATGAATATTACAAACCTAACAGTGGCATCAGAGCCAAACCTTTATGCAAATTATTAATTGTTCAGATTTGATATGTATATTGATATGTGTTTAGAACAATTTAATTGGGCATAATTTATTGTATAAAATTTATTTTTATTTTTTTAAAAAAAAAAGAGAAAAAGGAAAAGTCGTAATAAATTTCCAGAAGTATATTTGAAATTCGCGAAGTCAGTTGCTATTTCCGAAAATCTCATAATTTTTTTTAAACTTTGTGATTTGCGTGGCTTGCTTTTCCTTATCCTGTTAAAAGGTGACTTAAATGGCGATCACGTGGCCAAGTACTATTTGCACGGAATTGAAGCAAGTTGCAGGATTCAATTATCTAGTATATTAGTATATATTATGATCCTGCAAGTTTTTTTTTAAGAATCATGTGAAGGTGATTTATATATTTCATATAATATATTACTTAAATTCACGTGAATCATTGATTCTTTGCATGAGGTGGCCACGTGGTTAATAAAAATATAATATATAATATTTTTAATTATTTTATAATTAAAATAAAAATTTATTTTAATCTTAAAATAAAAGGTTTATTTTAATATTAAAATAAAAGAGTTTATTTTAATTTTAAAATTAAATTTCATGCTAACTAATTAGAGTTGGAATTGGATTCCATGATAACTAATTAGAGTTGGAATTAGATTCCATGATAACTAATTGGAGTTGAAATTGGATTTCATGTTTCCTTAAATAAAGGAGTTTATTTAGATATGAAATAATATTTCATATTATTCAAAATAAAGGAGTTTATTTATGAATAGGAAAGCGAATCCATATTTCCTTAAATAAAGGAGTTTATTTAGATATGAAATAAAATTTCATATTATTTAAAATAAAGAAGTTTATTTGTGAATAGGAAAGAGAATCCGTGTTTCCTTTAATGAAGGAGTTTTTTTTTACATGGAATTGGATTCCATAATTAATTAAAATAAAGGAGTCTATTTTGATTAAAGATTTTGATTAAAATAAAATAGTTTATTTTATTCAAAATTAGATAAATTAAAATAAAATAGTTTTATTTTAATTTAAATTTGGATTAAAATAAAGGAGTTTATTTTGATTCAAAATTAGATTTTATACTAACTAAATTTGCCCATTAAATGATATCAATATATATATTGAATGTTTATTATTCATGAGATGAATATTATTTATTGATGCATATGGTGATGTGTATGATAATAAATGAGATTAATTATGGACTATTGACCAATGTGATTGGATTTTATTTTAGTTGGATGCATGAATGTATGTGTTTTATTAAATGGGGTCTGCGTACCTCGTCTTCTCTAATTTTTTCTTAATGTAAATTCTATCTCCCTCCTATGTACTTCCCCTTGACTGCTGATCAAGGTTTCTATTTATTTTAAATAAGTTCTGTAATAGGAATAGTTAGAATTAAATTTTGAAGAATTGGAGATCAAGGAGCAAGGAGCGCGTGAAGACCCGTTTGTAATGGAGCCCGGGTTTAAATGTAATAGTTATATTTAAATATTAATTCTTGCACCCCTAGGATTTGACCTTTTGGTTCACTTGGTGGCTCTAGTGAACCAAACTAGAATAAAAGTCCATAATCAATCTGGGTAGAATATAGTATTCTATATGTGCATGCTTATACTATATATATTATATATTATGCAAACATGCTTCGCATGTTAATTAATATGACGCGTATTTTATATATATATGTGCATGCGCGCTTAACAAGATGAGACAATTTAATAACAAACCCCTCAAATATTTTATATTAAGTCCTAAGCGTTCAAAGATATTTAGAATATCGAACGTCGCCTTCTAGCATGATAAAATTAATAGAGTATTAAATATTTAATATGAGTTTGTTGTGTCACCACAACACAAGTATTAAGTATTTAAGATGTTAATTTATCACATTTGATGCTTATAAAGAAAATTGAACAATATTGTTTTGTTGTGTCACCACAAGGACAATATTTTTCTTTTTTGAATATATGGAGTGCTAGGTTGGACTTAACTTGGATAATTTTGATTCGGATGTGCCACCACTTGATCAAAATAATCTAAGAGGCAAAATACAAGGAGTTGCATAGTTGATGTAATTGACAAGAGTTGTCTACCTATTTATTTATATATAGTTTGTTGTGTCACCACAAGGCTATATACATTTAAAATGGGATCCATATTCTCACTAGCAAATCTTTAATTAGATTTTGCCGAACTATATAAGTGAGGGTAATATAGTTTGATGAAAATAGTGGGAGATACCAATTTAAAACAAGACCTAAATTATTTCGGTAATTAATAAAAGAATGTATGCTAAAATGTTGTTAATTATAAAATTCATTTACAGAATTTTACAATGTCTAAATCATTATCACTGCGAAGCATATTAGATGCTATTTAACCGAACTGAATTAATCGGATTGGTTAAGAAATTTGAGAATAGTTCTCACGGCTGAAAAGCTATCTTATGTCCTTAATACGTCTATCCCTGCAATGGTTGCAGACAATGCCTCTGACGAAGAGATTGCTACTTTTAGAAAGTGACAAGATGATGCACAGTTGGCTCAATGCATCATGCTCGTATCCATGAGTAACAAGCTTCAGCGTCAGCCTGAAACTATGGATACTCCTACTATACTCCTGCACGTCAAGTAGTTGATGGTGAGGAAAATAGGACTAATAGATATCAGATATCCAAGGAGCTCTTCCGATCTAGAATGGCCAATGGCACTATAGTACAGACAAAAGTCCTAAACATGATCAATTTGATTGAACAATTAGGACAATCGGTTTTGTCATGGATGGAGAGTTGAGCCAAGATTTGATCTTGCACTCACTCTCGGACTCCTTTCACAATTGTTGTGAATTTTTTATATGAACAAGCTAGATATCAGCCTCGCTGATTTGCTTAACATGTTGAAAAATGTTGAGATTCACTTTCCAACTAAGAAAGACCAAGTCTTACTGGTAGGGGCCAAAGAATCTTCTACAAAGAAGAACGATTCTAAGAAGGTAAATAAAGAAAGGCAAAAACAAAGGATAATAAGAACAAAACTGATATAGATAGCAAAGGAGTTTACTTTCACTACAATAAGCCTGGACACTGGAAAGAAACTGCGAGAAGCATCTTGCAGAGGCTAACCAAAGAAGCTTAGTGAAGTTTCGGTTACAAATACAAATTTGTTCATGATTTAAAATATTTTTTTCTTTAAGTCAAGGTTTTACTTGGGTATTGGATACCGACTTTGGTTATCATAAATATAGATTTATGAAGGGACCAAGTAGAAGTAGAAAGCTAAACAAATATAAGTAATCCTATGTGTGGGAAATTGAACAAAGGTTGCCACATTAGCCATAGAAACTTATAGTTTAGCAATGCCTATGGGCAAATCAATTAAGTCAATAAGTTGTTATTGTATTCCAGTTCTTGTTAGAAATATTATTTTCATTTTACTGTTAGACAATAAAAATTTTGGTATTATAAATAAGAACAATTGTTGTTCTATTTATAATAATAATATTTTGTATAGAACTAGAATATTACTTAATGGATTTTGTGTACTTGACTTACGTAAAAATTATTTTGCAAATTGAACAAACTAGTATAAGAAAAGGAGATGATCATTCAAAGAGTTGAATGTGAGTATTTTCTGAAATACAAGTGTGAATTATTTGAAAGGTTCAAAGAATTCAAAAGTGAAACTAATTTGTAAAGTATTAAGATTCTTTGATTAGATCAAGGAATAAATACTTGTGAAATAAGTTTCTAGATCATCTCAAATGGTTTTCTCATAATGGACGCCTCCTGATACGTAATAATTAATTGATGTATCTGAAAGGAAAAATCATATCTTGTTGGACATGGTACGGTCCATAATGATTTTACCGACATTCTAGTATTCTTTTAGGATCATGTCCTAGAAATGGCTGCATATCTATGAAAAGGTAACCTCAAAATCTGTCCCCAAGACTCCATAAAAGTTATGGACAGGGAGAATTCCTAATCTTAAGTATGTTAAGATAAGGGGTTGTCTAACTTATGTGAAAAGGTTTCAAAGGATAAGCTTGGGACAAAATTTGACAAGTACAGATTTGTGGGACATCCTAAAGTAAGTTTGGGGCATATGTTCAATAATCCTACTTAGCAAAAGGTGTTTATTGAGAAACATGCTGCCTTCTAAGATAAAGATATTTATCATTGAAGGGGCTAGTGGGAGGATAATAGATCTTGAAGAGTTCAAGAACCACAAATCACTATGAGTCAAATAAGAGGAACCTGTAGATAGACCTATTGTAACACAACCAAATGGTAAATCTGGAATAGTACCGAACATACCTGGGAGGTATGAATTCATCATTGATGATGATGATGAGGTACGCATCATAGAAGATGATGATCCAGAGTTACATACGATGAGGTAAGAGCTCTAGTGTGTACAAAAGGGTCAGTGGGAGCGTTGTGACATTTCTAGTATTATATGTTGATATACTACGGATAAGGAATGACTTACCAATGCTACAATCAGTAAAGATAAAGTTGTCTAAACATTCCTCCATGAATGATTTGGGAAGAGTATCATAATTGGGGATGCAAATCTATATAGATAGATTTAAAAGGATGCTCATCTTAACCCAAGGAACATATATTCATTTGATGCTAAAGTTGTTTAGCATGGAAAACTCCAAGAGATATCTCATGTTGATGAGACATGGAGTGTATCTCTCTTAATAGTCCCCAAAGACTCCAAAAAGAGAGATCACATGAGTAATTATCATGTATGCAATGAAATATACGAGACGTGATGTTGATCAGTCATATTCTGGAGAAGTTCATTGTGAGACAGTGAAAAATATCTTAAAGTACTTAACCGGCACTAAGGATGTGATCAGATTTATGGTGAGTCTGAATTAAAACTAGAGGGCTTAACAGACTCAAGTTTTTCAAACAGACCAAGACGACAGAAAATCCACTTTAAGGTAAAGGGTTACCTTGAACAGTGGTGCAGTGAATTGGAAAGGTTCCAAACAGCAAAGAGTTGTTGGTTTAGTGATAAAGACAAAGTATATATCTATAAATGAAGCTGCAAGTTGATTGTTTGGATGAAAAGTTCATTACAGAACTAGGAATAGTTCCTAAGTCTCATCTTGGATCTAAACATGTGTTGTGGCACTTTCATTTGATTATAAGAATCATTGAAAGATGGGAAATTACTATAGAGATAGTGGACTCTCAAGGAACAACATTACATATCCATTAACTAAAGCTTATCCAACAGCAGGATAATCGTCACTTAGATAAGAATGGTATGATATACCATGGCAATTGGCTTTAGTGCAAGTGGGAGATTGAAAGTAATATGCACACAAGCCAATCATATATGATGATAAAGCATATACTTTGTAACAATCTTATTCATTTATTAATAAAAAGTATTTATTTATTAAAGGCTTTTAATTATCTACATGATGCTGTTTTATAATATGTGATAAACCCATAGTTTTAAGCAATGATTTTAGAATAATGATGATGATCATTCTAATGAGATCTAAATTCTTAGAAAGCTTAAAACTAAAATAGTTCTCAATCGTTGGATTACTAAATTGGGGATTAGTGAATCCGGATAGATTGGTACATACGTTGCTTGCTCATTGGATGAGGATGATTGATCTCATAATCATTTGTGTGGAGACACTAAAGCAAGTATGTAGGTGCTTATTAAAGAATAAGTTCACTGAACGTGGCTCGCTAAGGAATACCTAATGGAGTTTTACTTGCCTGTCAATAGGAATTCCTGTAGTGATAGTAGTACAAGTGATCCTTGAACTTGAGATCATCATAGTATCTTGTGTATGATGAGTTATACTTTGACTTATTCCTTAAGACCCTTAGGGTATATCAAAGGGTATGCTTGGGTATAATAAGTTATACATAGAGATAATGTATGATCAATAAAGAATCTACCGCTTCTAGTAAAAGAAGAGAAATGTCATATGTGATTCGATAAATGACAACCCAGTAGTCCTTGGCCAAGGCAGAATGAAATTAGAAAGGAGTTTCTAATTTGTATTATTTGGAGTTGTGCATTTAAGAGTCGAAATACATATAATTAAATAAAATAAGACTTGACAGTAATTCCATGTCTTATATTTAATTGGGACATTGAATGGTGGAAGGATTGAATTGTACGGTAACTATTTACTCAAGGGTTCTTTTATGATTAATGTTGAAATCTATATTATCTGGAAAGTCGTTGATCGCTAGGGAGGCTTATCACTATTGTAGAATAAATATTATTTATTTAAATAAATTAATTGTTTAATTTATTTATTTAAATAAGATTAGAATTGTGCTAATTGATTTATTCACAACCGATTTAATATAGAGAACCTAAAGGGTCACACCATAAAAGGAAGAATAATTATTTAAGAAGTTAATGGCATAATCGTAATAATATGTTAAGTATATTTAATTTAATCTATGGTGATAGAATAAATTAAATAGCTTAATATTTATTATTTAATATTTTAGAAATATTAAATATAAATTAATAAGAGGAGTCTTATTAATATTATTATAATTATTATTATTTTAATTTCTAAAAGAGTTTAGGAATTAATTTAATATAAGTACTCTCATTTATTCCTAATAGGATTAGGAGGAAAAATTAGTTAAAGGAGTTTAATTAATTATCCCTAATAAGATTAGGGAGCTCATTTAATTAAAAGAGTTTAATTAAATAATACCTTATTTTAATAGGGTTACTTGATATCTTTATAAGAGGAGTCTTATATCACATATCATACATACGTTATTCCAATGGTTGGAGAGTACGCTCTTTTCTATAGAGATAAAAAAAATTAGGATTTTGCCAAACACCCATCTTCTTGGATCTTTCTTCTTCCTTGGTGGATCACCTCTAGAGGCCAAACACTTGGGTGGCTAACGTTGATCAAAGGAAGGAACCAAACCCGGTGGATTCAAGTTGGACGCGAAAAGGATTGGAGGTGAACTTGTACCTGAGGAAGCTCGGATCTTCAAGGGTATGATTCTTGTTCTTTCTTTTTCGTTTAATTAATAATTGGACATAAAGGGTGATCCGGGTATATGGTTTGTAAAATTTTAAACTCTGATTTTTCCACGTTTCCGCTATTTTGTGCAATTTGATTGCGTTCATGAATATTACAAACCTAACACCTTGAGCATGGCTTATGCAGATTTTTGATGAAGTTTTGGGTCGGGTGTGAAGTGTTGTGATGTTTATGACATTTTAGAATGCTTAAATAAATTATTTAATAAAAGAAAAACAATTGAAATAAATTGTTTATTAATGTGATTAATGACTTAAATTATTTATATATGACTAATAATATTGGATTAAGTTATTATTAGTAGTATTTGACTGAATGTTATTAAAAGGTTAATAACCTTAGCGTAAAATATTATTACCTAATTAATAATATTCGACGGGAGATTAAAATAAGAGATTATGTTAATTTTCAATATAATTGTTGAATTTGGTATTCAATGAACTATATTATGCTTGTAATAGACTAAAATGAGAATTCAGGGTGATGAATTAGATTTTGGATTGCTGAAATGAATTCGGTTTACTGAAATGGTTTCAGTATGCTGAAATATTTTGTGGTCTGCTGAAAAAGTAATTTCAGTAAACTGAAATGAAATACGACTTACTGAAATGGTATTTCGGTTTACTAAAATGTTATATAATTTACTAAGATAAAATATAAAAGGGAAAACTTATAAGTACAAGTTATAACATGATGAAAAGATTATCAAAGTATAATGATAATATTAAGACTAAGGTGTAATTTCTAATACTTAACTTTGTGAGTGAAGGTTAGACAAGTTAATATAAGATGATGAGATTATAAGTAAGTAAATGAATATGGTGGTAAGATTATCTCATAGTTGACTATGTGATTAAGTGTTAGATAGTATTATGAAATAAGGTATGATATGCTAATTGAAAGATCAATCTTATACCTAATAGGTCTTTTCAATAAAGAGAATAAATTAAATAGCGTAGCGGTAATCGACTATGCAGGAAAGTTTCCTTAACTCAAACTCGAGTTATATTTCAAAACATGTTAGTGAATGATTTTTGATGATTATTCACGTCTAAACTGATTATTGATTCGCACATAGTGCATGTTGTTTATGTTTATCAAGTATGAAAGGCTGATCACCTTCATTACCATAAGGTTCAGTTAAATTGTTCATGGTCATTATTGACCTTCAAACATTATTGATTCAGTCATGCAATTATTGAAACTTGATTCATGTTATTTCACAATTATTAAATTGTTGAAAACTTGAAAGCTTATTATTCTTTCAATCATGATATATCTTTATTGAATTTAAACTTGCTGGGCAAAGTAGTTGCTCACCCTTGCTATATTATGATAATAAATTTCAGATAAAGGCGAAGGCTTGAAGAAGGGCAAAGATAAGAAAAATATAGTAACAGATTGTTATAAGAATAACTATTTAGTTATCTTATTGTAAACCTTTGTAATTTTGAAGGTATGTATTCAGTTAAGGTTAATAAACTTGGGAAAATGTTATAGAATTATGTAAAATAAACAATATATGTTTATTTGTTCCGCATTAGATGATAGAATATGTATGATGATTAAGTATCGTAACGTACCAAGTCCGAGGTAAAAAGTACCCAGATTTGGGGACGTCACAGCTTGTTATCAAAGCTGTCGGTTATAAACCTTAGCTAGGGGTTCCTTAAGCTATAACCGCGGAGATGATGATAAGGAATAAACTCAGATCGAGTTTAAGTGATAAGAGATGAATTTAGGAAATTCATCATTAAAGTAAATAGAAAGATAAAGAAGATTCAAAGAAGAATCTTGAAGAGATATAAGGATAAGAATCCGGAGTTACCTAACTCCAATAATAAAGATGAAAAGTGTAAATAAAATCATAATATAATATGATTAAAGAGAAGAATAAGAAGATCGTAGTATAACAAGATCGTAAGTATAAGGAGAAATGATTACGAAATAAGATCACGACGTGATCAGATTAAATTGTTGAATAATATATGATATGTTAAGTGATTAGAATGATATAGCTTGACACTATAAAGAGAAGGTACTATGAAGTGCTACTATGTAAACTCAGAAAATAGTGATAAATGTTTAGATACAGATTAAAGAAAATTCATATTAAGAAAAGAGAAAGTTAGAATCATATGGGTTTTCAATTGAGGACTCATGTCAATAGCTGAGTTGTATGATTCCTTGTATGGGCGGGGAATTTGTACTTGGTTTTAGAATCACTTAGCTTCCTGGTCGATATAGTGGTTAGGTTGACAAATTCTTTGTATGGGCGGGGAATTGTTCGCTTAGCTTCCTATATTGATTAGTGACCGAGTTTGGTTTGATAACCACTTAGTTTCTTACATTGATAATCATTGGAACCTGAGGTCGCGCTATTTGCTATATGCATGTTGATAAGGTGATTCTTTTGTCATGTGTATAACCAATAGGTAGAGAATATAAGGTTAGTTACGAGTTCTTAAAGCTCATACTTATGGTAAGTTCATGACTCATAATCATATGGTATGTTTTGAACCCCTCAGCGAATGGACGCCTATGGTCTGACAAGGATAAGTTCTTAAACTCATATGATTGTGACAAGTTACTGAACTCATAATGTGTGGTAAGTTTGATGAACTGGGTATAGGAAATCTATGAATGGAGCATTGAGAATTATAGGAATAGATAGATTTATTAAGCAATGGATCAGTAGAGAAAGTGAAGTTGATGGTGGAAGCATAGGTATTCCAAATCTTCTAGCTATGCTAAACTTCGAAGTTTTTGACATCAAGCTAAATTCGCACTGATGTGCCTTTCGAAATAACATGAATTTTTGTTATCCTCAACATATGGTGACAAGTGTGTAGGTGTGGACTTTGAGCCACTAACACATCGTTACCTGTTGTGGCATGATGACACCAAAGATGATTTTCAAAGATTTTGGAACGATTTAAAGAAGAGTCTATGCTAATTGATTTGGCTAGACAAAAATGATTTGAGATGTCAAAATTTATTTTATATATCATCAATGTATCATGGAACTTGATGCAGAATTATAAAAATGATGGAGTTATCAATGAATAATTACCTAGTGTGGTATGAGATCTAAAGATCGTCAGCCCACTATGGAATGATGTAGTATGACAAAGTCACACAATGACGAAATCCTCAAACGGACTGTAAATACAGTACGATATCATGACGTCATAAAATGATTTTCAGAATTTTAAAGAAAAGTTCAGTGCCAATTAAATTTGGACAGACACATGCTTCGATTGAAATTTGAAATATTGGTATACGTCTAAAGCTATTTGATTTAGCTAGACAAATGTTTATGAAAATTCAAAGTATTTTTGAGAATTTATCCCGAACCAAATTGTTTTGGTGCGGAATCTTATGATAAGACTGAGGTGAACTATGTTGATTGGATAAAATAATCCAATCTAGTAACGTAAATATTCGCTAGACATGATTGATACGTTATGCATGACGTAAGAGTACGATAGGCTAATCATCTAAAGTACTAGCAACGGTAGTTTACCTTCTTTATGATTGTAAACATACCTAGTAATTTACTGTTTTGCAATATAAATATCGTTAAAACTACGTGTTCATGGTCTATATGACCCCTCAGCATGATTTGAAAAGTTTTAACTCCTTAGAGAGAAGTCATGGAAGAATATGATGATAGTAGAGCTCCTCATAGTAGGAATCAAGATGTACTCATTAAATTGAGCATGAAATTAAGTAAAGGTTAATTTAAAAACCTAATTTTGATGAATAAAAGGAGTGGTGATTAGTAGATTGAAATTTTGAGGATAAAATTCTTAAAAGAAGAGGTGAATGTGATAACCTGAAAATTCATAAAATCTTGAATGATTATAATAAAGGTTAAAGAATAAAACTTGGATGAGAATTTGAGGATTTATTTAAAAATTTCAAGTAAAACCTATATGGTTTGCTATTCGAATGAGAATAGAGAAAATATGGGTTACAAAATTCCAAAACTCTAGAAATAAATTGATATGTACTTGAAGGAATATCAAGAATAAGGTATTATGATACCTGTAAATTCGATGTGGACTGAATAGTCTAAGAAATGTTATATAAGTACAAATGAAAATTTTATTAAGGAGATAAGATTTCACATGAAGAGATGCTATGAGGTTAAACGAAGATTAGTATATGTATAGAAATATATATATACTTAGTAAGGTGCTATATATATTTTAGCAAGAGGAATGATGAATTAAGTTAATAATATAAGGATCAAGATAAAACTATGTTAGTAATTAACATAGCTTAAATGTTGGCCTTGACTAGCAAATAAGAATTTGAATAAGTATGAAGTCGTTACTTAATACGATTAGTAATAAAAATGGAGTAATTTAAAACTCAAAATTTGAGTTAGAAATAGAATTTTGAAGCACGGACTGCTCGGTTGCGTCTGAAACGTCAAGTTTAGTCAGAATGGATAATAAACACAAAATGTGTAAGAGTTGACTTTTTGGTCAAAGTCAACAGTTGACTTTTATAGAAAAAAAGTCAAAATTGGAGTTAGAAGTGAAATATGTTATGACTATATGAATTATGTGTTTGATTAAATAAATATACATTATATAATGTGAATACATTTATTTTGTTTATAAAAGTGAATTAAGAATTAAGTTATGTAACCTAATATATATATTAGGTGTGATAATTAAATAACCTAAGAGATTATAATATGGGAGAATATTAGTATATAAATATATATACTAACATTAAGAGATTTATTTTATATATCTCAAAATAATTAATTTTATAACCAAGTCTAATTGGGTTATAAAATTAAAAAGGCATAAGTAAGGAATTTATTTTCAAGTGTGAGAAATAAAAACCCTAATTAAATGATCAGGGTAAAATAGAATTAAAAGTATTAGACTATAATAATATCATAGCCCAATAATTTATTTAGAGTTCAAGTAAATTAAGATTTAATGGACTAAGGAAGTTATATTATTTAAACGAGCCCAATTAATTAATTAAGCATGGGACTTGTAGATAAAGGGATTAAGGGCGATTAAATTATTAATATAGCCCAATATATTATGTGTGGGACAAGTATTATAATGGGCCAATCTAATTTGTAAAGGAAGCCCAATTTTATTTTTTTAGTAATCAAAATTATAAAAAAAAAATTGCAAGTCCAATTGAATTAATTAAAAGCCCAAAGCTTAGCCCATTTGTGATGAACATTTAATAAAGCAATTAAAAAAAATATGTGGGAGGTGATTCTAAGGCCACATGGCCAGTAACATTAGTGAAGAAAAAAGGGCCACTTGTCCAAAAGAGATAAGGATTTGGTAGATAAAAAGATAAGGAAGAGGAAAGAGAAAGAGATAGGAATAAGAGGATAAGAGATAAGAAAGAGAAAGAAAAAGGAACGGGAAAAATCGTGCGTGAGGGAAAGAGAGAGAGAGAAAGGGGCGGAAGCCATGGAAGAAAGAGGCGAGAAAAAAATTCTCCATGAAGAATAAGAAGAAGAAGAAGAACAAAGGTATAAAATCATTTACTTTTTTTCTTCATAAGCTTTATTCTCTTTCTTTTTGTAATTTGATGAAAGGGGCTTTTTGATTTGAAAGTTCAAACCCCTATAATCTATGTGTTTTTCATGGATTAAAGTATGGATCTACCCATAATGGGTGTTGATTTGCTTTGAATCAAAAAAAGAAAAGAAAAATAATTTTTCTAGCTTATGAAACCTAACTTTTGGGTGCTTTGAAAATCCACTGTTTTTTATCTATGCATTCTTTTCTCGATCCGTCAAAGAGAGGTGCTAGATATATGTGTTGACTAGTAAACCCAATTGGTAAAACTCAAAAATTACGTTTCTAAAAGTTGTGGTGTGGATTTTTATGAAAACAGTCCAGTTTTCTTAAAACTATTTTGGATCAGTCTGAAATGGGGGTAATTTCGTCGACTTTTGGTGCTTTAAAAATTCTAGAAAAATTTGGAGTGTTAATATCAGAAGATATGAAGGTTGTGTAAAACTTTGAGAATTTTTTGCCATACGGTTTGAGAGTTATGGATTGTACGGTGAAGGGTTATTTTTATGAAGCCACCCGAATAACCCTTTGTGTATAAGTCCAAAAATTATAGGATTTTTACTGGAACTACATGTGTATAACAGGAACATACTAAAAGTAGTATGGACACAAGCCAATCATATTTGATTATAAAGCATATACTCTGTAGCAATCTGATTTATTTAATAATAAAAAGTATTAATTTATTAAAAAAATTTAATTATCTACATGATGCTGTTTTATAATATGTGATAAACCCATAGTTTTAAACAATGCTTTTAGAATAATGATGATGACCATTCTACTGAGATCTAAATTCTTAGAAAGCTTAAAACTATAATAGTTCCCAATCGTTGGATTACTAAATTGGGGATTAGTGAATCCGGATAGATTGGTACATACGTTACTTGCTCATTGGATGAGGATGATCGATCTCATGATCATTTGTGTGGAGACACTAAAGCAAGTGTGTAGGTGCTTATTAGAGAATAAGTTTACTAGACGTGGCTCGCTAAGGAATACCTAATGGAGTTTTACTTGCCTGTCAATAGGAATTCATGTAGTGATAGTAGTACAAGTGATTCTTGGACTTGAGATCATCATAGTATCTTGTGTATGATAAGTTATACTTTGACTTATTCCTTAAGACCCTTAGGGTATATCAAAGGGTATGCTTGGGTATAATAAGTCGTACATGGAGATAATGTATGATCAATAAAGAATATGCCGCTTCTAGTAAAAGAAGAGAAATATTCTATGTGATTCGATAAATGACAACCCAGTAGTCCTTGGCCAAGGCAGAATAAAATTAGAAAGGAGTTTCTAATTTACATTATTTGGAGTTGTGCATTTAAGAGACGAAATACATATAATTAAATAAAATAAGACTTGACAGTAATTCCATGTCTTATATTTAATTGGGACATTGTATGGTGGAAGGATTGAATTGTAGGGTAACTATTTACTCAAAGATTCTTTTATGATTAATGTTAAAATCTATATTATCTGGAAAGTTGTTAATCGCTAGGGAGGTTTATCCCTATTGTAGAATAAATATTATTTATTTAAATAAATTAATAGTTTAATTTATTTATTTAAATAAGATTAGAATTGTTCTAATTGATTTATTCACAACCGGTTTAATATGGAGAACCTAAAGGGTCACACCATAAAAGGAAGAATAATTATTTAAGAAGCAAATGGCATAATCGTAATAATATGTTAAGTATATTTAATTTAATCTATGGTGATAGAATAAATTAAATAGCTTAATATTTATTATTTAATATTTTAGAAATATTAAATATAAATTATTAAGAGAAGTCTTATTATTATTATTACAATTATTATTATTTAATTCCTAAAGGAGTTTAGGAATTAATTAATAAAAGTACTCTTATATATTCCTAATAAGATTAGGATGTTAAATTAATTGAAGGAGTTTAATTAATTAAAATAAAACTCAATTCTTTAATTGTTAAGGAGGGTTGCCCACATCTATAAATAAGAGGAGTCTTATTATGGGTGAGAGTGGTTGTTGACTTTTTCACAACAGACGCAATTCCAATAGTTGGAGAGTACGCTCTTTTTTTATAGAGATAGAAAACTAGGGTTTAGCCAATCACCCTTTTTCTTGAATATTTCTTCTTCCTTGGTGGATCACCTCTAGAGTCCAAACACTTGGGTGGCTAACGTTGATCAAAGGAAGGAACCAAACCCGGTGGATTCAAGTTGAACGCGAAAAAGATTGGAGGTGAACTTGTACCTGAGGAAGCTCGAATCTTCAATGGTATGATTCTTGTTCTTCATATTTTTGTTTAATTAATAATTATACATAAAGGGTGATCCGGGTATATGGTTTGTAAAATTTTAAAACTTTGTTTTTCCACATTTTCGCTTACTTTGTGCAATTTGATTGCGTCCAAGAATATTACAAACCTAACAACGGTATCAAAGCCAAACCTTTATGCGAATTATTAATTATTTTAATTTGATATGTATATTGATATATATTTAGAACAATTTAATTGGGCATAATTTTGTTGTATAAAATTTATTTAAAAAAATAATAATAATAAAAAGGAAAAACCAATTCGCGAATCCTGTTTCCTGTCCACACATTCACGCATGTTGATATACTAGATTCTAACCTGCTCCATGAAATAGATTTTGATTACTTTATATATGTATTAAGTTCCTGGACGTGAGATTCATGGAATTCGCATATAATATTATATATATATATATATTGAACTGTATTCAAGAGGGTCTTATTCCCACCAGATACTACAGAAAAACTACTGAAAAACTTAATTCCGCTAATGGCAGTAATATGGAAATAAAGTATAAATTACCTAGAGTCCATATCTGTCAAGATGAAATGTGTTTTAAAACTTCTTTTGTTTTAATCCGCAATCTTACAGATAAAATTATTTTAGGTTTACCATTTATTTATTTATTGTATCCATTCACTACCAGTAATAAAGGATTAAGTTGTGAGCATTTAGGAAAGAAAATAACATTTAAATTCCTAATCAAACCTAAAGAACGAGATTTAAAATTTATTCAAGAAGAATCAATCTCTAAGTCAGTAAACCTGTTAAACTGCAAAGTAACCCACTTAAGTTTCCTCAAGGAAGAAGTTAAGTATCAACAAGTTGAAGAACAACTTAAGAGCAACAGGGTTCAAGAAAAAATCAGTGAATTAAAAGATTATTTAACAAAAAATCTATGTTCTGACTCTCCCAATGCTTTTTGGCATAGGAAGAAGCATACAGTTAGATTACCATATGCAAAAGATTTTAAAGAACACTTAATTCCCACTAAAGCCAAACTTATTTTATTCAAGTATTTAACTTGTGTTTGTATGCGCATCTCATTTCTGTTCTTCTATTCCTGCTTCCTCCCCAAATGGTATCAGAGCCAAGTTGTGTTTGTTTCTATCTGCCTAGTTAGATCTATTTAATCAAATTCATCCTTCTCTTTCAAAATTATTCTCTTCTTCAAGTTTTCTGAAGTCACCTAATTTACCTGTAGACCACCTAGTTCGTGTTTAACCTTTTGTAAGTCTCCAGGGTGAGAGCAGTGTCGGGTTATAGAACATAGGTATGAGTTTACTAAGGGTAAAAGGGGTATGCATGAATGAACCTTGAACCAGAATACATTTTGAAACAGTCAAAGATGAATAGGTTATTTAGATCCAACTCTTCAGTTAGTAACAGGTCGACTTTACCTCCAGTCCCAGATATTGTCAACCAGGAAGAACAGAGTTATGAAAACCTTAATCAAGTTTTGAATAATTGGAACATACCTAGGGTTTCCCCTAAAGATATTTATCAGTCAACATTTTTCGATAAATTTAAAACAGATTACAATGTTAAAACAGTTGAAAGAGTTTTTGCTATTAACAAAGAATATGAAAATTGTAGCCTATTATCCCCAGAAGTTATTAAAAAACACAGAAAAAAGGGTTATAATTTTATTCATATAGGATTAATTCAAGTTGCAGTTAAACCACTTAATAGAAAAGGAATTAACTCATCAATCTACCTTTGTCTTAGAGACGCTAGATTTTTGAATTACTACCCTAGTATAATTGGTGCCATGGAAGCCAGTCTACATAATGGACCAATTCACTTTAATTGTTTTCCAGATTTCACTTTAAGCCTTAGTGATCAAAACTTATTTAAAGCATTAACCTTAAATATTAAAACTGAAGGAGAGATTACTCAGATGATTGAGGGATCTCAACCTATTGCTTTGATCTATCGGATTTACTATAAGACCATGAAGTCAAATCTGAACGTTCATGCTCTTAATAAAAGTCCTAAAGATCAGACAGTTTTAATTCAAAGTTCAACTAGTGATGCTAATATCCAGATTCCGAGAACAATTCTCTGGAAAGATATTACATTACCCAGCCAATGGACTTTACCTAATGAATTACCACAACAACCCATAGTTAATAATTCATTAAATATTGAAAACATCAAACAGTTTTCTGATGGAACTGTTAAAATTAGTTTTGAACGTACTAGAACTCCAGTTATTATTGAAGATATTTCCAGTTCTTCAACCCCTTCGGTTATTCATACTAGAAGAGATTCAGAAATAATTAGTAACCCTTCAATTAAAGACGTCAAACTAAAAGGAATTGTTAATCAAGGACAAGTTAGTCATCCCTGTTATACTCATAACGACCTTGATGGAGATGAAGGATCTTCGTCCCCAGCGTCGTCTGTGTATCCCACACAGTCTGACTTTAATGCCCCTATTCATAATCAACTCAGAGTCATTAAAAAGGAATTTATTTTAGAATGGGATAACTTGGTAAAAGATTTTAATTCAAAATCGAATAAAGAAAAAAGACATCTATTTAGATCTAATCACCCTACTGAAAAGGAAAGAGATAAGATAATCAATAGATGGAAAAGATTCATTCATAATGAACAGATTAACGTTACGTTTTACGATTGGTATGAACAATACCAAAGTAAGTGTAATGTTATTAGTAAGACACAGTGGATTAAAGAAGACAAAACAAAAATTTCGTCTAGTCACCCACCCTTAGAAACAGTTTTAATCCCAGTTAAGAACACCTCAGTTATCGCCAGTCCCTTTAAAATTCCTGACGGAATTAAAGATGATAAAAAGATAATTGAACAGTTAAACTTCAGCAATCAGTATCTAGCAACTGTTGGAAAACAGCTTGATAGGATAGAAGAAGAGGGGCTAGGTAGGCTAAACAGCGGTAGAGGCTAAAGATTTGTCAGAGAAGGAACTCTGAGTCTTTCTAAGTCTGCCTCATAAAAGGAATACGAATTCATTTTATGAGGCAGACTTAGAAAGACTCAGAGTTCCTTCTCTGACAAATCTTTAGCCTCTACCGCTGTTTAGCCTACCTAGCCCCTCTTCTTCTCATGTTCTTAGTTTAATCTTCTTGTAAGTAAATCTTGTAAATTATTTTAATTCCTGTGCTCTGATACCATATAACAGCGGATAAGTTTTTATAAAAAAAAACTTAAACAGAAAAGAAAAGATTAAGAAGATGACCGGTTAATCGGTAAAGTAATCTCTTTCTTATTATTTATAAACAGTCGAGGAAGGGATTACATTATTTCCTAGTACTGCTAGTGCTAGAAGATTCAGGAGCATCTGAAACTTCATTATTACTATCGTTATTTTCAATTCTCATTAACTCAAGTATATGCTCAGTGTCTTCGGCTGAGATGTTTAATTGATTTAATTTTTGCTTAACTCTACATTCACTTTTAAAGTGTCCTTTCTGCCCACAATTGTGACAGACAATTTTACTTTTATCAAATTGTTTTGATTTTTTGGTTGATTTCTTGTGTGTTGATTGAGGTTTTTTATAATAAGAATCTTTATTAATTATTTTCTTATCTTGAGTATACCGTTTTTTACGATGTTTGTGACTCTTTTGTGATTCAATATGTTTATGGGGATGCCTGTGCTTTCTTCTAGAGGGAGCAACGGGCGGTAAACCATATTGTTCACAGAAGGTGCCTAACTCATATTTAGCTTTCTTTTTATCCTTATTTGCTTGCTTAGCTAATTTAAAATCAATACACATTTTTAATCCAATTTTCTGGATGTAACTTATTATGTCTCCATAAGTTAAATTATCGTAATCTATATATCCTAAATTTTTACTTAATTCTTCTCTAACTTTATGGGCAAATAACGACGGTAAGCCATTAACAAACTTCTCTTTCCAGAATGGCTTATTACTGTCATTTCGCATCATAACTCTAGAGGTGAACACATCCTTGTACCATCTAAAATCACTTAGAGTGGGACAAGTAAGATTACTTAATTGGTCATGAATTCGTTCTGTGATGTTACTGGGGGTTCCAATAAAATGTTTAATTATAGTGAAGATTAAAGTATTAACTCCATCGGGTAAACCCATACCAACTTCCTCATTGAAGATGGGATTACCATCATCATCTCTTTGGATAGCATGAACTATTGATATCCTAATGTCTTCTGTGAGATGCTTCTCCCACCAAGATCGAAGAATACCAGTAAATCCACTAGCTATTAATTCAACTATGTCTGGCTGGGATAAATTGTTGAATTTGGTGATATAACTATTTGCTACCATTGACATATGATTTAATTTATTAAGGATTTCTTGTTCACTAAATCCATCTATATTCCATTCATATATTTTATTGGACGAAACAGAGAATTGCTTATCTAGATTTCTCTCTTCGAATTGTAGATCCGGAGGAGTAGGTCTAGAGTACCAATTTCTGGTGATACTAGTGTTATTAACAGTTAATTTATTTAGCTGTTCATTAAGGTTAGAGGTTGATGAGTGAATAGAAGAACTGTCTTCGTCATCATCAGATTCTATTTGATCAATGACTGCAATAGTTCCACTCGTACCTGCTTCAGATTTAATTTTTTTAAATAATTTATCTATGGATTGAACTAACTCTTCATCCTTATTAGGTAAGCCTAATCTATTCCTATTTTCTGGTAATTTGATTAAGGGCTGTTCAATCTTTGAATCGGGTTTCGTAATAATATTTTCTTCAAATTTTTCTTCTATCCTATCAAGCTGTTTTCCAACAGTTGCTAGATACTGATTGCTGAAGTTTAACTGTTCAATTATCTTTTTATCATCTTTAATTCCGTCGGGAATTTTAAAGGGACTGGCGATAACTGAGGTGTTCTTAACTGGGATTAAAACTGTTTCTAAGGGTGGGTGACTAGACGAAATTTTTGTTTTGTCTTCTTTAATCCACTGTGTCTTACTAATAACATTACACTTACTTTGGTATTGTTCATACCAATCTTAAAACGTAACGTTAATCTGTTCATTATGAATGAATCTTTTCCATCTATTGACTATCTTATCTCTTTCCTTTTCAGTAGGGTGATTAGATCTAAATAGATGTCTTTTTTCTTTATTCGATTTTGAATTAAAATCTTTTACCAAGTTATCCCATTCTAAAATAAATTCCTTTTTAATGACTCTGAGTTGATTATGAATAGGGGCATTAAAGTCAGACTGTGTGGGATACACAGACGACGCTGGGGACGAAGATCCTTCATCTCCATCAAGGTCGTTATGAGTATAACAGGGATGACTAACTTGTCCTTGATTAACAATTCCTTTTAGTTTGACGTCTTTAATTGAAGGGTTACTAATTATTTCTGAATCTCTTCTAGTATGAATAACCGAAGGGGTTGAAGAACTGGAAATATCTTCAATAATAACTGGAGTTCTAGTACGTTCAAAACTAATTTTAACAGTTCCATCAGAAAACTGTTTGATGTTTTCAATATTTAATGAATTATTAACTATGGGTTGTTGTGGTAATTCATTAGGTAAAGTCCATTGGCTGGGTAATGTAATATCTTTCCAGAGAATTGTTCTCGGAATCTGGATATTAGCATCACTAGTTGAACTTTGAATTAAAACTGTCTGATCTTTAGGACTTTTATTAAGAGCATGAACGTTCAGATTTGACTTCATGGTCTTATAGTAAATCCGATAGATCAAAGCAATAGGTTGAGATCCCTCAATCATCTGAGTAATCTCTCCTTCAGTTTTAATATTTAAGGTTAATGCTTTAAATAAGTTTTGATCACTAAGGCTTAAAGTGAAATCTGGAAAACAATTAAAGTGAATTGGTCCATTATGTAGACTGGCTTCCATGGCACCAATTATACTAGGGTAGTAATTCAAAAATCTAGCGTCTCTAAGACAAAGGTAGATTGATGAGTTAATTCCTTTTCTATTAAGTGGTTTAACTGCAACTTGAATTAATCCTATATGAATAAAATTATAACCCTTTTTTCTGTGTTTTTTAATAACTTCTGGGGATAATAGGCTACAATTTTCATATTCTTTGTTAATAGCAAAAACTCTTTCAACTGTTTTAACATTGTAATCTGTTTTAAATTTATCGGAAAATGTTGACTGATAAATATCTTTAGGGGAAACCCTAGGTATGTTCCAATTATTCAAAACTTGATTAAGGTTTTCATAACTCTGTTCTTCCTGGTTGACAATATCTGGGACTGGAGGTAAAGTCGACATGTTACTAACTGAAGAGTTGGATCTAAATAACCTATTCATCTTTGACTGTTTCAAAATGTATTCTGGTTCAAGGTTCATTCATGCATACCCCTTTTACCCTTAGTAAACTCATACCTATGTTCTATAACCCGACACTGCTCACACCCTGGAGACTTACAAAAGGTTAAACACGAACTAGGTGGTCTACAGGTAAATTAGGTGACTTCAGAAAACTTGAAGAAGAGAATAATTTTGAAAGAGAAGGATGAATTTGATTAAATAGATCTAACTAGGCAGATAGAAACAAACACAACTTAGCTTTGTCAGAGTTCCTTCTCTGACAAATCTTTAGCCTCTACCGCTGTTTAGCCTACCTAGCCCCTCTTCTTCTCATGTTCTTAGTTTAATCTTCTTGTAAGTAAATCTTGTAAATTATTTTAATTCCTGCACTTGTAAATAGTTTGAATCAATAAAACTTATTTTATTCAAGTATAAATATATATATATATATATATATATATATATATATATATATATATTTATTATTCTTAATTATTTTATAATTAAAATAAAAAGTTTATTTTAATTTTAAAATTAAAATTTTATGCTAACTAATTAGAGTTAGAATTGGATTTCATGATAGCTAATTGGAGTTGAAATTGGATTACATGTTTCCTTAAATAAAGGAGTTTATTTAGATATGAAATAAGATTTCATATTATTCAAAATAAAAGAGTTTATTTGTGAATAGGAAAGAGAATCCTAATTTCCTTAAATAAATGAGTTTATTTAGATATGGAATAAGATTTCATATTATTCAAAATAAAAGAGTATATTTGTGAATAGGAAAGAGAATCCGTGTTTCTTTTAATGAAGAAGTTTTTTTTTACTTGAAATTGGATTCCATAATTAATTAACATAAAGGAGTTTATTTTGATTAAAGATTTTGATTAAAATAAAATAGTTTATTTTATTCAAAATAGGATAAATTAAAATAAAAGTAGTTTATTTTGATTTAAATTTGGATTAAAATAAAGTAGTTTATTTTGATTCAAAATTAAATTTTATACTAACTAAATTTGCCCATTAAATAATATATATATATATATATATATATATATATATATATATATATATTGAATGTTTATTATTCATGAGATGAATTTATTTATTGATGCATATGGTGATGTGTATGATAATAAATAAGATTGATTATGGACTATTGACCAATGTGATTGGATTTTATTTTAGTTAGATGCATGAATGTATGGGTTTTATTAAATAGGGTCTGTGTACCTCGTCTTCTCTAATTTTTCTTAATGTAAATTCTATCATCCTCCTATGTACTTCCACTTGACTACTGATCAAGGTTTCTATTTATTTTAAATAGTTTTGTAATAAGAATAGTTAGAATTAATTTTGAAGAATTGGAGACCAAGGAGCAAGGAGCGCTTGAAGACCCGTTTATAATGGAGCCCTAGTTTAAATGTAATAGTTATATTTAAATATTAATTCTTGCACCCCTAGGGTTTAACCTTTTGGTTCACTTGGTGGCTCTAGTAAATCAAACTAGAATAAAAGTCCATAATCAATCAGGTGGAATATAGTATTCTATATGTACATGCTTATACTATATATATATATGTGTGTGTGTGTGTGTGTGTGTGTGTGTGTGTGTGTGTGTGTGTGTGTGTCTGTGTGTGTGTGTGTGTGCATGCGCGCTAAACAAGATGAGACAAATTAATAACAAACTCCTCAAATTTTTTATATTAAGTCCTAAGCTTTCAAAAATATTTGGAATATCGAACGTCGCCTTCTAGCATGATAAAAATAATAGAGTATCAATTAATTATTATAAGTTTGTTGTGTCACCACAAGGCTTATCTTAATTCTTTAAGATGTTAATTTTATCACATTTGATACTTATAATGAAAATTGAACAATGTTATTTTGTTGTGTCACCATAAGGACAATATTTTTCTTTTTTGAATATATGGAGTGCTAGGTTGGACTTAACTTGGATAATTTTTATTGGGATATGCCACCACTTGATCAAATTAATTTAAGAGGCAAAATACAAGGAGTTGCATAGTTGATGTAATTGACAAGAGTTGTCTACCTACTTATTTATATATAGTTTGTTATGTCACCACAAGGCTATATACATTTGAAATGAGATCCTTATTCTCATTAGCATATCTTTTATTAGATTTTGCCGAACTATATAAATTGAGGGTAATATAGTTTGAAGAAAATAGTGGGAGATACCAATTTAAAACAAGACCTAATTTATTTTGGTAATTAATAAAAGAATATAGCTAAAATGTTGTTAAGTACAAATTCATTTGTAGAATTTTACAATGTCTAAATTACTATCACTGCGAAGCATATTAGATGTTATTTAACCGGACCGAATTAAACTGATTGGTTAAAGAAATTGAGAATAGTTCTCACGGCTGCAAAGCTATCTTATGTCCTTAATACGCCTATCCCTGCAATGGTTGCAGACAATGCCTCTGAGGAAGAGATTGCTACTTTTAGAAAGTGGCAAGATGATACATAGTTGGCTCAATACATCATGCTCGCATCCATGAGTAACGAGCTTCAGCGTCAGCATAAAACTATGGATGCTCCCACTATATTCCTGCATATCAAGTAGTTGATGGTGAGAAAAGTAGAACTAATAGATATCAGATATCTAAAGAGCTCTTCCGATCTAGAATGACCAACGACACTACAGTACAGATAAAAGTCCTTAACATTATCAATTTGATTGATCAATTAGGACAACAGGTTTTGTCATGGACGGAGAGTTGAGCCAAGATTTGATCTAGCACTCACTCCCGGACTCCTTTCACAATTGTTGTGAATTTTTCATATGAGCAAGCTAGATATCATCTTCGCTGATTTGCTTAACACGTTAAAAAATGTTAAGAGTCACTTTCCAACCAAGAAAGACCATGTCTTACTGGTAGGGGCCAAAGGATCTTCGGAAAAGAAGAACGATTCAAAGAAGATAAATAGAAAGGCAAAAATAAAGGATAATAAGAATAAAACTGATACGGATAGCAAAGGAGTTTGCTTCCGCTGTAATAAGCCTGGACACTGAAAAGAAACTACGAGAAGCATCTTGTAGAGGCTAACCAAAGAAGCTTAGTGAAGTTTCGGTTACAAATACAAATTTGTTCATGATTTAAAATAAATTTTCATTAAGTCAAGGTTCTACTTGGGTATTGGATACCGACTTTAGTTATCATAAATATAGATTTATGAAGGGACCAAGCAGAAGTAGAAAGCTAAACAAATATAAGTAATCCTATGTGTGGGAAATGAAGCAAAGGTTACCACATTAGCCATAGAAACTTATAGTTTAGCAATGCCTACGGACAAATCTATTAAGTCAATAAGTTGTTATTATATTCTAGTTCTTGTTAGAAACATTATTTCTATTTTGTTGCTGGACAATGAAATCTTTGGTATTATATTTAAGAACAATTATTGTTCTATTTATAATAATAATATTTTGTATAGAACTGGAATTTTACTTAATGGATTTTGTATACTTGACTTACGTAAAAATAATTTTGCAAATTGAACAAACTAGTATAAGAAAAGGAGATGATCATTCAAAGAGTTGAATGTGTGTATTTTCTAAAATACAAGCATGACTTATTTGAAAGGTTCAAAGAATTCAGAAGTGATATAAATTGGCAAATTATTAAGATTCTTTGATTAGATCAAGGAATAAATACTTGTGCAATAAGTTTCTAAATCATCTCAAATGGTTTTCTCATAATGGATGCCTCTTGATATGCAATAATTGATTGATGTATCTGAAAGGAAAAATCATACCTTGTTGGACATGGTGCGGTTCATAATAATTTTACTGACATTCCAGTATCCTTCTCGGGTAATGTCCTAGAAATGGCTGCATATCTACGAAAAGGTAATCTCAAAATCCAGCCACAAGACTCCATAAAAGATATGGACATGAAGGATTCCTAATTTTAAGTAAGTTAAGATAAGGGGTTGTCCAGCTTATGTGAAAAATGCTTCAAAGGATAAGCTTGGGACAAGATTTGACAAGTACATATTTGTGGGACATCCTAAAGTAAGTTTAGGATATATGTTCTATAATCCTACTTAGCAAAATGTGTTTGTTGCGAAACACGCTACCTTCTAAGATAAATGTGTTTATCATTGAAGGGGCTAGTGGGAGGATAATAGAATCTTGAAGAGTTCAAGAACCACAAAACACTATAAGTCGAATAAGAGGAACTTGTAGATAGACCTATTGTACCACAATCGAATCGTAAATCTGGAATAGTACCAAAGATACCTGGGAGGTATGGATTCATCATAGATGATGATGATGAGGTACGCATCATAGAAGATGATGATCCAGTTACATACAATGAGGTAAAAGTTGTAGACACTCAGAGAAATGGATTAAAGCAAGCTTCTCAAAAATGGAACATTCGTTTTGATGAAATAATCAAAAGAGTTTGATTTTATCAAAAAAAATAAGAATGAACCTAGTGTGTACAAAAGGGTCAGTGGGAGTGCCGTGACATTCCTAATATTATATGTTGATATACTATGGATAAGGAATGACATACTAATGCTACAATTAGTAAAGATAAAATTGTCTAAACATTCCTCCATGAATGATTTGGGAAGAGTATCTTAATTGGGGATACAAATCTATATAGATAGATTAAAGAGGATGCTCGACTTAACCCAAGGAACGTATATTCATTTGATGCTAAAGTCGTTTGGCATGGCAAACTCTAAGAAATGTCTCACGTTGATGAGTCATGGAATGTATCTCTCTTAATAGTCCCCGTAGACTCCTGAAAAGAGAGATCGCATGAGTGACAATCATGTATGCAATGAAATATACGAGACCTGATAATGATCGGTCATATTCTGGAGAAGATCACCGTGTAGTGAATTAAAAAGGTTCCAAACAGCAAAGAGTTGTTGGTTTAGTGATAAAGACAAAGTATATACCTGTAAATGAAGCTGCAAGTTGATTGTTTGGATGAAAAGTTTATTATAGAGCTAGGAATAGTTCCTTAGTCTCATCTTGGATCTAAACATGTGTTGTGGCACTTTCATTTGATTATAAGAATCATTGAAAGATGGGAAATCACTATAGAGATAGTGGACTCTCAAGAACAACATTACATATCCATTAACAAAAGCTTATCCAACAGCAGGATAATCGTCACTTAGATAAGAATGGTATGATATACCATGGCAATTGGCTTTAGTGCAAGTGGGAGATTGAAAGTAGTATGCACACAAGCCAATCATGTTTGATGATAAAGCATATACTTTGTAACAATCTTTTTCATTTATTAATAAAAAGTATTAATTTACTAAAGGTTTTTAATTATCTACATGATGTTGTTTTATAATATGTGATAAACCCATAGTTTTAAGCAATGCTTTTAGAATAATGATGATGATCATTCTAATGGGATCTAAATTCTTAGAAAGCTTAAAACTAAAATAGTTCCCAATCGTTGGATTACTAAATTAGGGATTAGTGAATCCGGATAGATTGGTACATACGTTACTTGCTCATTGGATGAGGATGATTGATCTCATGATCATTTGTGTGAAGACACTAAAACAAGTATGTAGGTGCTTATTAGAGAATAAGTTCACTGAACGTGGCTCGCTAAGGAATACCTAATGGAGTTTTACTTGCCTGTCAACAGGAATTCCTGTAGTGATAGTAGTACAAGTGATCCTTGGACTTGAGATCATCATAGTATCTTGTGTATGATGAGTTATACTTTGACTTATTCCTTAAGACCCTTAGGGTATATCAAAGGGTATGCTTGGGTATAATAAGTCGTACATGGAGATAATGTATGATCAATAAAGAATCTACCGCTTCTAGTAAAAGAAGAGAAATGTCATATGTGATTCGATAAATGACAATCCAATAGTCCTTGACCAAGGCAGAATAAAATTAGAAAGGAGTTTCTAATTTGTATTAGAGTTCTGCATTTAAGAGTCGAAATACATATAATTAAATAAAATAAGAGTTGACAGTAATTTCATGTCTTATATTTAATTGGGACATTGTGTGGTGGAAGGATTGAATTGTAGGGTAACTATTTACTCAAAAGTTTTTTTATGATTAATGTTGAAATCTATATTATCTAGAAAGTCGTTAATCGCTAGGGAGGCTTATCCCTATTGTAGAATAAATATTATTTATTTAAATAAGATTAAAATTATTCTAATTGATTTATTCACAACCGGTTTAATATGGAGAACCTAAAGGGTCACACCATAAAAGGAAGAATAATTATTTAAGAAACAAATGGCATAATCGTAATAATAAGTTAAGTATATTTAATTTAATCTATGGTAATAGAATAAATTAAATAGCTTAATATTTATTATTTAATATTTTAGAAATATTAAATATAAATTATTAAGAGGAGTCTTATTATTATTATTTAATTCCTAAAGGAGTTTAGAAATTAATTAATAAAATTACTCTCATATATTCCTAATAAGATTAGGAGGTTAAATTAATTAAAGGAGTTTAATTAATTAAAATAAAACTCAATTCCTTATTTGTTAAGGAGGGTTGCTCACATCTATAAATAAGAGGAGTCTTATTATGGGTGAGAGTGGTTGTTGACTTTTTCATAAGAGACGCAATTCTAATAGTTGAAGAGTACGCTATTTTTCTATAGAGATAGAAAAACAAGGGTTTAGCCAACCACCCTTCTTCTTGAATATTTCTTCTTCCTTGGTGGATCACCTCTAGAGGTCAAACACTTGGGTGGCTAACGTTGATCAAAGGAAGGAACCAAACCCGGTGAATTCAAGTTGAACGCGAAAAAGATTGGAGGTGAACTTGTACCTGAGGAAACTCGAATCTTCAAGGGTATGATTCTTGTTCTTCATATTTTCGTTTAATTAATAATTGTGTATAAAGGGTGATCCGTGTATATGATTTATAAAATTTTAAAACTCTGTTTTTCCACGTTTCTGCTTACTTTGTGCAATTTGATTGCGTCCAAGAACATTACAAACCTAACACATACTGTAAAAATTTCAGAATTTTTGGAGCTAATCTCGATTTGTGAAAAATCTGAGAATATTTGGCAATTATGGACTATTTAAATATAGTAAATAGATTTTAAAATTTTCGAAAAAAATATAAGTTCAATATAGAACTATATTCTGTCAAATCTCAGAAAAGAAATATTTTTGGGACTGATTTTGTATTTTTCATATAAATGATGATAAACGGATAAATAGATTTAATTAAATATATGATGTCCAAAAAAATGAAAAATATGATTTATGACTTGAGACCCTTGAGCATAACTTATGCAGATTTTTGATGAAGTTTTGGGTCGTGTGTGAAGTGTTGTGATGTTTATGGCATTTTAGAATGCTTAAACAAGTTATTTAATAAAAGGAAAACAATTGAAATAAATTGTTTTTTAATGTGATTAATGACTTAAATTATTTTATATGACTAATAATATTGGATTAAGATATTATTAGTAGTATTTGACTAAATGTTATTAAAAGGTTAATAATCTTAGCGTAAAATATTATTACCTAATTAATAATATTCGGCGGGAGATTAAAATAAGAGATTATGTAATTTTTCAATATAATTGTTCAATTTGGTATTCAATGAACTATATTATGTTTGTAATAGACTAAAATGAGAATTCAGGGTGCTGAATTGGATTTTAGATTGCTGAAATGAATCTGGTTTACTGAAATGGTTTCAGTATGCTGAATTATTTTGTGGTCTGCTGAAATAGTAATTTCAGGATACTGAAATGAAATACGACTTACTGAAATGGTATTTCGGTTTACTAAAATGTTATCTAATTTACTAAGATAACATATAAAAGGGAAAACTTATAAGTACAAGTTATGACATGATGAAAAGATTATCAAAGTATAATGATAATATTAAGACTAAGGTTTAATGTCTAATACTTAACTTTGTGAGTGAAGGTTAGACAAGTTAATATAAGATTATGAGATTATAAGTAAGTAAATGAATATGGTGGTAAGATTATCTAATATTTGACTATGTGATTAAGTGTTAGATAGTATTATGAAATAAAGTATGATATGTTAATTGAAAGATCAATCTTATACCTGATAAGTCTTTTCAATAATGAGAATAAATTAAATTGCGTAGCGGTAATCGACTATGCAGGCAAGTTTCCTTAACTCAAACTCGAGTTATATTTCAAAGCATGTTAGTGAATTATTATTCACGTCTAAACTGATTATTGATTCGCACTCAGTGCATGTTGTATATGTTCATCAGGTATGAAAGGCTGATCACCTTCATTACCATAAGGTTCAGTTAAATTGTTCATGATCATTGTTGACCTTAAAACATTATTGATTCAGTCATGCAATTATTGAAACTTGATTCATGTTATTTTCAGAATTGTTAAATTGTTGAAAACTTGAAAGCTTATTATTCTTTCAATCATGATATATCTTTATTGAATTTAAACTTGCTGGGCAAAGTAGTTGCTCACCCTTGCTATATCATGATAATAAATTTTAGATAAAGGCGAAGGCTTAAAGAAGGGCAGAGACAAGAAAAATACAGTAACAAATTGTTATAAGAATAACTATTTAGTTATGTTATTGTAAATCTTTATAATTTTGAAGGTATGTATTCAGTTAAGGTTAATAAACCTGGGAAAATGTTATATAATTATATAAAATAAACAATATATGTTTATTTGTTCCGCATTAGATGATAGAATATGTATGAAGTACCGTAACGTACCAAGTTCGAGGTAAAAAGTACCCAAATTTGGGGACGTCACAATGATAGCCCCGAAGCACTCAGCTCCAAACCCAGAGATAACCCCGGGAGGACAGGCATTCAACACTTGCAGTAGCCCAATCTAAGAGATAACCCTGAGCAACGACTGCGAAATCAGCCCAAATCGAGATAACCCAAGTGAGGGGCAAAATCGTCATTTTGCCACCTCGATCCTACATTGCGCAGTCTCAACAAACATTTTAACATACATTACACATAGGAATGTCCTAAAAGAATAAATAACTCCAATCCCGAGTGACAACTAAACAAGATAGCACACCGGTTAGAATTTGAAGCTTGAAGACCTGAGCATGGTCCCATCTTCCCGACTTCGTACAACCTCTTATCCCATGTCATTGCATAGCTCTCGATAATGACATGCCAAAAAAGATCTCATACACTTCAATCGGATGCCCGGATTGAAGTTCTAAAAGTTTGAACGGACATTACGTTGCATGCATGCACGTACTTCGAGACGGCAGGATCCACAGAGCCCAAGGCACCCCGGGCAGCCGCAGGTGCATCTGCAACTGCCACAGGTACACCTGCAGCTCACCCCTTTATAAATAGAGGGCTTGGGGCAGCCATTTTGTAAGAGAAAAAGGTGAGAAAGCCCTATACAATTTGCTCTGTACACACCATATATTGAGTGTTTTCTCATTTCAAACACTTGTGAGATTATATTTGGCTACTTTTTACCGGCAGGAGTCGAGTGTTCATCCATTTAAAGCTATTGAAGTCTTCTTTGGCAGTCCACTGTAAGCCTTCTTACATCATTTAAAGCATTTTCTCCACTTTTAACACACACAGTTATTCACATTGAGAGTCGTGTTGTGTGCGTGTGCCCGGACTTCGGTCCGTGACTTTTTATTTCTTTTTGTACATATATATTTATATATTATATATATACTAACATTATCGAGTTATGCCTCGATTGAGCCCGGATTTACATCCGGAGCGTTTATTTCTTATATATATATATATATATATATATATATATAAACTATTGTCGAACTCTGTTCGGTGAGCCTGGATTTATATCCAGAGCGTTTACTGCTTTTATATTTATATAAATACTTATATATATATATATATATATATATATATATATATATATATATATATATTGTTGTCATCAAACTCTGTTTGATTGAGCCTGGATTACACATCCGGTGCATATATATATATATATATATATATATATATATATATATATATATATATATATATATATATATATATATATATATATTTACATTTCTGTCAGGCCTGGAGTTCACTTCGTGGCCTTTTACAACTTTCTTTATATTTAGTCCCGCTTGAAGTTTACTTTGTGGCGGTTGATTAGTTTTTATTGCTTTATTTACATTTTCAATCCCCCATGGAGGTGCTTCGTGGTGGTTGATTGTCTGTATATATATATTTACAGCTTTTATATATATATATATATATATATATATATATATATAATTATTTACAGCTTTCATACGAATTGCCACATCATGTTAGCCTAGGAATCATGTGATCACAGATTCAGTCTCCTGAATCTAGATTCGCTTCCCATGATGGACATTTTCAGCTGTACATGGCTTGTAAATTATTTACGGTGTTTGAATTTCCTTAGATGGCTCTCATGCCCATAAAGAGTTCGACACTTCTATATATTTTATTTTCTCGGAGATGCTTCGCATCTCAAAAATAAAAGCAACTAAGACGAACATCTAATAAAATGGAAGAATCAAAGGCCTCAATTACTATTGAGCATAAGGATTTGAAAAACTTCTTTTTATAAAATGTCATTGCTATATCTTGTTAAAACTGAACTTTTATACAAAATTCAAACCCTTTGTATATAGGTGCAAACGAGGCATATCACTACTTCTAAATAATTGCACATTGACCCACACACACACACACATTCAGATAATGGTTTAATTAAAAAGTGGCAGTCACTGTGGTAACACGGATGTCAGGGGGTGCCTAACACATTCCCTCTGTATAACCAAGCCCCCGGACCTTAACGAATCTCGGTTTCACAGACCAGTTAAATAATGTCACATCACTTAGTCAATGTGCAAACCTTTTCTCGGTTGAGTTGGTGCAACCATTTAAAAATACCAGCTGGCGACTCTTACAGTCCAATCGTCGACATATACATGTTGGACCTTTTCACAACTTATTTTTTCAAACAATTCTCACCTAACATGAGAACACAAAAAAACAAGAACAGAAAATGGACAAATAAAAATCCTGACGTCGACACTAGTGAATCCGAATAGATTGGTACATATATTGCTTGCTCATTGCTCATTGGATGAAGATGATTGATCTCATGATCATTTGTGTAGAGACACTAAAACAATTATGTAGGTGCTTATTAAAGAATAAGTTCACTGAATGTGGCTCGCTAAGGAATACCTAATGGAGTTTTACGTGCATGTAAATAGGAATTCTTGTAGTGATAGTAGTACAAGTGATTCTTAGACTTGAGATCATTATAGTATTTTGTGTATGATAAGTAATACTTTGACATATCCCTTAAGAACCTTTGGGTATATTAAAAGGTTTGCTTGGGTATAATAAGTTATATATAGAGATAATGAATGATTAATAAAGAATCTACCGCTTCTAATAAAAGGAGAGAATGTCCTATGTGATTCAATAAATGACAAATCAGGAATCCTTGACCAAAGTAGAATGAAATTAGAAAGGAGTTTCTAATTTTCATTATTTGAAGTTGTGCATTTGAGAATCAAAATACAAATAATTAAATAAAATAAGACTTGACAGTAATTTCATGTCTTATATTAATTGGAACATTGTATGGTAGAAGGATTTAATTGTACTGTAACTATTTACACAAAGGTTCTTTTATGATTAATGTTAAAATCTATATTATCATGGAAGTCATTGAATGCTAAGGAGGCTTATCCTTATTTTTAGAATAAATGTTATTTATTTAAATAAATTAATAGTTTAATTTATTTAAATAAGATTAGAATTGTTCTAATTGATTTATTCACAACTAGTTTAATATGGAGAACCTAAAGGGTCACACCATAAAAGGAAAATATTTATTTAAGAAGTAAATGACATAATCATAATAATAAGTTAAGTGTATTTAATTTGATCTATTGTAATAGAATAAATTAAATAGCTTAATATTTATTATTTAATATTTTAAAAATATTAAATATAAATTATTAAGAGGAGTCTTATTATTATTATTATTATTATTATTATTATTATTATTATTATTATTATTATTATTATTATTATTATTATTAGTTTAATTTCTAAAGGAGTTTGGAATTTTAATTAATAAAGGTACTCTTAATTATTCCTAATTGGATTAGGAGCCTAATTAATTAAAGAAATTTAATTAATTAAATTAAAACCCTATTTATAAATAGTTTAGGAAGGTTGCCTACATTTATAAATAAGAAGGTATTATTATGAATTAGGGTTACACACTTTATTCCAAGAGTTAGGAGAGTACACATAATTCTATAAAAATAAAGTGTAGGGTTTTGCCTAACACCCATCTTCTTGAATATTTTTTCTTCCTTGATGGGTCATCTCTAGAGGCCAAACTCTTGGGTGGGTAACGTTGATCAAAGGAAGGAATCAAACCTGGTGGATTGATTTAGTTGAATGTTAAAAGGAATTGGAAGTGAACTCGTACCTGAGGAAGCTAGTTTCTACAAGAGTATGAATCTTATCTCCATCTCTTTTCATTTATTTAATAATTGCGCATAAAGAATAATCCAGGTATATGGTTTATAAAATTTTAAAACTCTGATTTTTCACATTTCCGCTCTATGTATGTAATTTGCTACATATTGAGGATATTATTACAAATCTAAAAGTGGCATCAGAGCCAAATTTTATGAGAGTTATTAATTAATTTGATTCGATATGTATGTTGATATGTGTTTAGAATAAATTTATTGGGTATAATTGTTAGCAAAGAATCATGTTTTTGGAGAACAACTGCATAATTAACGAACTAGGAAAACAGTTTCTAGAGACTAGCGTCGTAGCGCATGATTCCAGTTTAATCACGGCGCCCAACGCCAGACCAGGGTTTTGAAAATGGTGACCCGGCACCGCAGCGCCCGAAGCTATTTTATTCGCAGCGCCACAGCGCCGATACCTAGAAAAATTAAATATATTTTATTTTATTTATTACTTTGATTTCTAATTAAAATAAAAGGTTTATTTTAAATTGAAATTGGATTCCATGTTTTTTCAGTAATTCTAAATTAAAATAAAGTTGTTTATTTTGAATTGGAATAGGATTCCATGTTGATTAAAATAAAAGAGTTTATTTTGAATCAAAATTCGATTAAAATAAATAAGTTTATTTTAATTCAAAATTGGATTTTATGCTAACTATAATTACCCATTAAATCGATATCAATGTATATATTGAATGTTTATTATTCATGAGATGAATGTTATTTATTGATACATATGATGATATGTATGACAATAAATGGGATTGATTATAGACTGTTGACCAATGTTATTAGATTTTATTTTAGTTGGATGCATGAATGTATAAGTTTTATTAAATGGGATTTGTGTACTTCGTCTTCTCTAGTTTTTTCTTGATATAAATTATATCTCCCACCTATGTATTCCCCCTTAACTGCTGATCAAGATTTCTATTTATTATAAATAGTTTTTGTAATAGGATTAGATAGAATTATCTTGAAGAACCGGAGACCAAAAAGCAAAGAGCGCATGAAGACACGTTTGTAATGGAGCCCGAGTTTTAACGTAATAGTTATATTTAAATTTAATTCTTGCACTCTAAGTTTGACCTCAAGTGAACCAAACTAGAATAAAGTTCATAATCAATCCGGGCAGAATATAGTATTCTATATATGCATGCTTAAACTATATATATTATATATTATGAAACATATTTCGCATCTCAATTAATATGACGCGTAATATATATATATATATATATATATATATATATATATATATGTGTGTGTGTGTGTGTGTGTGTGTGTGTGTGTGTGTGTGTGTGTGTGTGTGTGTGTGTGTGTGTGCAGTCGCGTTAAACAAGATGAGACAAATTAATAACAAGCCCCTCAAAGAAATTACATTAAGTTGTAATGTTCAAAGATATTTATTAACAATAAAACTATCATTCAAAACTGTGACTCTCATCCAAGACTTGGATAACACATGAAATGAAGGTTTCTCCTAACGGAGTTTCAACCGATAGGTCATAGTCTAACTTCTCTAGAGTCAAATTTAAACATTGAACGCAAGCAAGAGAGATAAAAGAATGGGTAGAACCGATATCTAATAAGGTATAGACTTCGCAAGAATTTATAATTAACTAACTCGTGCTAACTTCGTTCGGTTTACTTGCTTTTTGAGAAGTCATGAAAAATGCTCTTCCTAAAACCAACGACTTTGTTTTGTTCATATCCGCCTTTGGTGCCACCGTCCCAGCTGGACTTGACTTTGGCGCACGACAAAATTGGGCTAAATGACCTTTTCTTCTTGCAATTTCCACTTCTATTATCTTTGCTATGATTAGCACCGAAGTGGTTACCATTCTTGGCATGATCATTTCCACCACGATGGTTATCATTGTTCCGATAACCGTTGCCACCAGTATGATTATTATCGTGTTGTTGGGTGTTACCTTTTGCTTGAGCTGAATCAACACTCTCATGTGCTTCATTGCTTATCTCAGTATTTTCAGATGTCATTATCAAACACTAACACAAAACAAGGGTTAATTAACATATCACATTTTATCCCTATACTCTGACCGACCAATTAAATACCAAATAAACTTAGGGAGGTCATACTAGCGAAGGAATTCCCCGTCTCTCCCCTCCTAGTTCTTATCTCACATCTCAGCCAGGGATCATATCCCTAAGCTTTGATACCAACTGTGACGCCCCCAAAATTAGGTATTCATCACCCATCTTGAGTCGCCAAATACATGGTACAAAATACAAATACAAACTTAATTATACAAATATCGTGTAACATACGACAATACATAAACTGAGAGTTCTAATAGGAATATTTTCATCTAGACAATATCCATACTCAAGGAGTCCTCATTACATTTATTGTCGTACTCTTTAACAGAATAGTGAGGACTACTAATGCTATCTTCTGGACCATCACTCCTTTCCCTGACTCGTCCCAACTATATTCTCATTTCCTGAAGAGAACATTGAAAGAAAGGGTGAGCTCAACTAGCCCAGTAAGAAATATTATGACTAAGATAATGAAGAATAAATTATCAATAGTCTTCAACAATGTTAAACTGATAAAATACAATAGACATCAAGTTTAACTGCAACGGAATAAGCAATCCATTAGAAGAGTCAAATAGAGAATAAAACATACTATCTTCTATGATTTAAAAATGTTTTCATCAGCTTTTATCACTGAGATTCAGCTTAATAAATAAACCACATCTTCTAATCATCCCTGTATTACGGGCCAAGGAAATTCATTAAATCATCAATGGTCATGACTATACCGAAAAATCTCTGGTCATAATCATATCAAAAACTGGCTATCAATGCATTACAGGCCACTGAGGACTTTTACCACACCACTTATAACATCACAGTTTATGATTATACCGAATGATCCCTGGTCATAATCATACTAAGTTCATCTATGCACGTAAGCCAAAGATGACTTTCAACATAAAATAAACATGAGGATGATGACAATGTTATAGGAATTCAATTAAATAAGTTCAAGAATTAGTTTGTCCAGGAACTAATAATATCCAAATTATCAACATGATACTTCTTTGTAAAGTAACAGTCAAGAATGCTCAGAAGAATATTTCCATGAAAAGATACTGGATGAAGCGCAAATATCAAGGATATTCCATTAATTTCATGGAGTATAGAAATCAAAACTTTAACCAAATGAGTATAATAAAGAATATATCAAACTGCAAATGGATTTTCACCAGCCATGCGGTAATCCACGTATACAGATCATTTCCACAATTTAATAAGGAATGAATATAAAGGATCATTCACCATGCATATGGCAATCCACATAGACAGGTTATTCCAACAGAATAATAAAGAATGGAATAACAGAAGGATTCACCATGCATGCAATAGAGACCGCACAGACAGGTTATTCCCAACAGAATAATAAACGCGGAATAATAAATATGGAACCAGATCAGGTGAAATTCACACCGACAGGATATTCCGACAGAATAATAAATGCGAAATAATAAATGATGGAACCAGGTTAGGTGAAATTCACACCGACAGGATATTCCGACAGAATCGTAAAGAACGGAATAATGAAAGAGTTTCACCAAGTATGCGATACTTCGCATAAACAGGTTATTCCAACATAATAATAAAGAATGGAATAACATAAGAAGATCACCAAGTATTGGGTAAACCGCATATACAGGTCATTCCACCAAGTATAGGGTAAACCACGCATACAGGTTATTCCAACAGAATAATAAAGAATGGAATAACATAAGGATTTCACCAAGTATAGGGTATGCCGCGTATACAGGTCATGTATAGGTTATGCCACTTTTACAGGTTATTCCAACAGAATAATAAAGAATGAAATAACATAAGTTCTCTTCATGAATAAGAAAGAATAACACCCCTTACCGTTTTAAAGAAGAACTGAAATAAAGAAGTAGTTAAGTGGCAGAATACTCTTCTTCTTTCTCTCTATAGTTTCTCTCTCTAGAGTTCAGTGAATTCGTAAGAAAATAATGAAGGAATGAACTTCTATTTATAGAAAAATAGAATGCATAGTAACTAATCCATGAACGGTCCAGATTGATTTACTTTAATCTGACGCTCCATATTTAAAGCAAAATCTTTTAAATAAAATATAATATATTCTAATTATTGCCTAATAAAACAAACAACTTTAATAAAGTATTCTGTTTTATATAAAAAGATGTTTCTGTTTTATTACGTTAATAATACGAATAAAACAAAACTTCATTATCGCTAAATAATTCATATTATTGATTGACAGTAATTGAATCAAACTGAGTGACTTCTCACATAAGCATTAAAAATCAATACCGTGTGCTACTATGCAACTACACGTATTACTGTACTTTTACTACCGAGTAGTTCAACAATATCAACGGAAAAACTTCCGTTGTTATTTTTAATAAAATATTTTTGTCATTTTCTCAATCCGACAATAATTCTATTGTGGGGTCCACCAATGATTGTACCGTCGTACAAATATTCCCCGACTAATCGAATATTTCTCGTGAATAGTAACTCGTGAATAGTAACTCGTGAATAATAACTCGTGAATAGTAACTCGTGAATAGTAACTCGTGAATATTAACTCGTGAATATTAACTCATGAATAGTAACTCGTGAATAGTAACTCGTGAATAATAACTCGTGAATAGTAACTCATAAATAGTAACTCGTGAATAGTAACTCATGAATAGTACTCCGACATAAAAAGTACCCCAAAAACTCGAGTGAACAATACTAGAGTGAATAGTAATCGGGTATTTTATGATAACTTGTCTACTTTGAAAATTTTTCACATATCACCTTTAACTTTAACCTTTTATCAATTTAACCATTTACCAAAATAGAAAAATTGAATATTTTTATTTCATAAAATTCGGGGTCTCACATTATAGTTTCAACGTTGTGATTACGATATATTATTATGTCTTATAACATGTTTTAGGTTTCTCTACAATCATTAAAGTAGGTTAAGTTAACATTTCCCAACTATACTGTTAACAGCTCATTATTGGGTCTGACTGACCACTGGCGCGGCTGCGCCCAAATACTCTTGTGTAAGATCCCGAATTTTATGAAATAAAAGTATTCAATTTTTCTTATAATTACTATTTAGTAAATGGTTAAATTGATAAATGTTAAAGTTAAGGGTAATATATGAATTTTTTTTCGAAATACACAAGTGGTTATAAAATATTCATTGTTGTCGGGGAATATTCGTTTGATCGTGGAATATTCTTACTGTCGGGAAATATTCATACGACGGCGCAGCCTTTTGTGGGCCCCATAACGGAAAGCGATTGGATGAAGAAAATGACAAGAGTAAGTTGTTTATAAATAATGGCGTAGTTGTTACCGTTAACACTGTTGGAATACCCGGTGGTTAAAACACAGTAATACGCATTGTTGCACAGTAGCACACGGTATTGCACCAATTATTAATTTTTACGTAAGAAGGCATTACTCAATAATTGTTACAGTAATTACTGTTCAGTATTTTATTTTATTGATTCAATAATTGCTGCGTTGATATTTTATATTACTGTTGTTTTAATAATTGTCAATACACAGTATTTTCTATTATCGGAGCAATAATTTATATTATCTGAATAATATTATTAGATAATATTATTGGCAATGTCTAAAAAGTTCTGTCTAAGGAGAGGTTTGGTCATCTAATTGCGCGCCAGTAAGGAAGAGATCCTTATTGGAAAGCCCCCTCTTTCCTAGGAACTGCCTGGTTGTCAGTAATGTGATTTTGTAATATTATTTGTGAATAATTAATTATTAATTTATATGATGAGAAAAATATTGATTTTATGTGGATATAGATGGAGAAAAATTTTAATGTGACAATTGTTGAAAATTAATGATTTATTTTTTCTAATAAAATAATTCATTTAAATATATTATTTTAATAATATATTAATGGTGATATTTTTACAATAAATATGGGATATATGAGTATATGAGGAGGAAGTGTATTTTTGTGACATTAAATGATTAACACATGTTTTGTGTGTTGGTGGACACAATTCTTGACCGAAAATTTATTATTGACTGTAAAATCGCCCGTTTATGGATTTCGGTCAATTTTTGTTTGGAATTTGGAAAAACTTTCTTCTGCAAAGTTGTAGAGAATTGAATTTCCTATAAAAACTCGCGAGATTTGAATTTTCTGGAAAAAGGGCTATTTATTATGAATTATTGAAGTTCTGAAGTTCCGAAATAATTGATTTTTGGAAGTTTTATTTATTTTTATTAACAAAAACGTTTTTTACACTTTGGTGGGCCCCACTTGCACATGTTGATGGCTGAATCCAGATTTTTAAAGGTGGGCTAAGGAAAATTTATAATTATATTATTATTTTATTAAATTTTCTGCTTTGGTGTTCTAAGCAATTTCCTATAAATAGGGTGCTTAGGTTAGAATTGAAAATCACACCAGAAACTGAAGTTTTCTCTCTATTTCTCTCTCTATATTATCGAGTGTATTCTTGTGAGTATTTTGATATCTTGAGTGTTGCTATACGGTGCAAGTTCGTTCAGCGTTATTCCAGTCAGGAGTACTGCTCTTTTGAGGTAAGGGATAGTAAGGGATGTTATTTTATTCGAAAATGATATTATTTCTTCAATATTATTATGCCGAAATATTGGTTGGAAATTTTTATTAAATTTGAAACTTTTTATGTCGGAGTTACTATTCATGAGTTACTATTCACGAGTTACTATTCATGAGTTACTATTCATGAGTTACTATTCACGAGTTACTATTCACGAGTTGCTATTCATGAGTTACTATTCATGAGTTACTATTCACGAGTTACTATTCACGAATTACCATTCATGGGTTACTATTCACGAGTTACTATTCATGACAAAGTTGGTTTCTTTTTCTAACCAAATTATAATTGATTTATGAATATTATTCTTGAGATTAAAACTATATGTTGATCATATTATTTTTTTTATTATCATATATAATATTTTTATAACCCTAATGATGATATTTCTCTTTGACTTGAGTGTAAAGATGGGTAGATTTTTTGTACGATCATGACTATGGGTTCTCTTTGGCCAGTAGTGCAAAGTTGAATTGTCGACTGGTATGATCATGACCATTAAATTTATAATTGAATATCTTTAGCTTAAGTGCAAAGGTGAAATGATCAACGTGGTTATAATTATTGGTTATATAAATTCTGAAATGATTATATATTTCTTTGAGATAATAATATATTTGGCTTGTAGTGCAAATATGAGCTGTTGAGGAATATCTTTGGCCTGTAGTGCAAAGATGAGTTATTGATGAATATCTTTGGCCCGTAGTGCAAAGATAAAATTATTAGTATGATTATAAACAGGAACTGTGATTTGGTATAACCATGATCTTTGATGTTTCAGGTAAAGACAAGTGATGAAAATTATCTTTGTTCTGGATGAGAAGAGGAATTTAGAACTACAATTATGATTATGAGTTATACATGTGATTGTGGAAAGGAATTGTTGATTGATGTTACAGGGATAAAACATTATTGGTGGACTTTTCATATAGAGAAGATAATAGACTTTATAGTCTATTTGACTCTTCTAATGGATTGCTCGTTCCGCTGCAACTATGGTTGAAAAGTTTTATCATCTACCATATGTTCTAAATCTCTGATTTAATTCTGTTGAAGGCTATTGATAACTTATTTATCTTTAGTAATGATATTTTTTACTGGGCTAGTTGTGCTCACCCTTTTGCTTCACAATTCCTTTTCAGGTAATAAGAGTGTAGCTGGGTCGAGCGAGGGTAACGGGGAAATAGAACGGTGGTCATCATTTAGTAGTTATATTTGGTGAATCATCTAGGGTGAAGCGAATCCAACGTTGGAAGGGTGTTTTACCACTATCATATAAGATGTCTAACGACACACAACCTCGTGTCATCATAAGACATGGTTGTGCACATCCACTTGTCGAGTATATCTACGAGCACTACCTATATAATCTTGGTGTTTGTTTGAAGTATAATTCACGATTAAAGACAGTGGAGATAATGATATGTCAAGAGAAGACTCACCATTGGAAAGAATATGATAGTAATCTTCTCATTTTTCTTTGGGGTCTATTGGGTCAACCAAGGATAATTCTGTGGCCATATGATATCTATCATAACCTAGAAGCATGGCCTCCCATGTACGAGGGTTTTCTTGAGCACTTCCCAAAGATTCTAATTTCTAAAACAGTTTTTGACTATACCTTTATGTAAGGTGTCATTGTGACGTGCTATCCAAGGTTGGGACATGAGTCACAGTTGGTATATATTTGTACCCAAACTCATAGCTTATGTGTTGTTGTATTTTGCACGACAATTGTTGTAATAAAGTTGTAGTTGTTTTCTGTACCATGTATTTGGCGACTCAGAATGGGTTGGATGGATTGGACCTATTATGGGGGCGTTACATCTTGGGTCCAACGCGCCGGTACGGCAGTGCTCCCGCACTCAGAGGCAGCGCTCCCGCACTCGACACCAAAATCAATTTTCCAAAAACTCGAATACAGTCTCTGTTCTAAGCCAAAAATCCCAATTTCTTCACCCAATACCCAATTAACCAAACCCAAATGTCTATACACTTTATAAACTCAAAACCAAATATTTATAAAGCAATTCTAACTTCACAAGCCACATTCTAGAGGATTAAAAATCATGTTTTTGCCATTTTCCTCAATTTAAACACATTTAGTAATTTTAATCACCAAACCTTCAATTCTTAACCAAATTAAGCCATTTCAATTGCGTTGTTTTCATTTCTTGATATACTAACACAATTCACAACCAATTATAGATTATAACAAGGATTGAACATAAACTTTTGGTCTCAACAAGCCATATATATATATATATATATATATATATATATATATATATATATATATATATATATATGTAACATTGTTAATTTAATTTTCTTCTTCAAATTAAATTTCATGAATTTGAAACTCCAAAATCGTTTGAAAATAAGATATAACAGATTATAAACCATCTTCAACACAAATATCAACTACTCTAACAAATCATAAACCCAATTTTTCCTTTTTCCCAAGAAAACTCAAGAACATAAAACGTGATTTTTCATGAATTTGACCATTAAAAATTACTTATATATGATGCTTATCAGATTTTTGCAATACGTCACATACATATATCAACAATCCAACACAACTTCCAATTCACAGAGATTAGAAATTACAAAACTTAAGAGTAAGAATTAGAAACGGGTTATACCTTTAATCCTTGTTTTAGCAAAGATGATGACAATGTTTCCAACAATCCTTCTCCTTCCCCTTGACAAGTTACAGAGAATTCTCTCTTCTCTCTATTCTTCTCTAATCACTCTGTGTTTTCTTCCTTTCTACACTCTCTGTTCTTTAGCCTTAGAAAATAATGCGCATAGAAGAAAAACTGATATAGGCCTTCCACATTCATCATTTAAAAAAAACAAAGCGCCTAACAGTTATATTATGCCAAAGGCCTCAAGGCCATGTTTGGTTACACCTTAAATTAAGATTTTAGTTTATTTTTATATTTTGCTTATAATATGATTCTTATGTCACACAATTATACCAACTAATTTAATTAAATTATTAACTCAAATTAACACCTGTTATATAATTATAATTTCCATTATAAATTATAATTTTATTTAACCTCTCTAATTTAATTATTAAATTAAATTAGAACGACATTATAATTATTAATAATTCATTTAATTTAATTATCTTATTAAATTAAATCTTCCAATCATACAATTATTATTTATTAATTTAATTATTATAACACATTTTAACTAAATTATTACACCACAATTTCATCAATTATTTATTTATCTCAATAAATAAATCAATTAAAATAATTATTTAATTCAATAAATATTTTTTAAAATTAATTACAAAATTCTCGTTCGTTACACTTAATCCATTCATGGATAACTTAATCACCAATTATAACTTTTATTACACATATGAGTCCTTAATATACATGTCTTCAAATTTAAATTTCATAAACATACTCAGAACCTTCTGCAGATCGGCGCAGCTGCGTTGGTCATAAACTTGGAAGTGCCGCAGCTGCTCCACCTCAAGTTCAGACACAACCAAGTTCTGCTTTAGTAGAAATAGAATCTAAATTCCTAAATACTTTGCATATCCTTCTTAAGTGTTAACTCGTCTAACATCAATCTCCTCTTTGATTTCACATCATCGATTAATACTTTCTTTAACAATTTAAAGATCAAACTTCAAGTTTTAATACTCTACTTTTCCTTAATAGTTTAAACAACTATAAAATCTCATTTATGGATTTCTTTCCACCAATAACATAAAATTCAAAATATATAACACCTATCTATATTCTTATTCAAACCCAACACATCATATAATAAGAATTTTATTTATTAAATTCTTATTTTAATAATTTCTAAAAATTAGGGTTATCACAGAGGGCACTACTGTTAAGACTCATTTCCTAAAGATGATCAATTTAATTGAATGTTTTGGACAACTAGGGTCCATTATGGATAGGGAGTTAAGTTAAGATTTGATCTTGCAGTCACTCCTTGATACCTTCTCACAATTTGTTATAAATTTTCACATGAATAAGTTGGACGTCAGCTTGCTTGAGTCACTTAACATGTTAAAAACCGCTGAAGGTCACTTCCTCTCCAAGAAGGGTCAAGTCTTAATGGTGGATGATTCTTCCAAGAAAAGGAAGGGGCCCAAGGTATCTTCTAAAAAGAAGAAATCCAAGAAGACTAAGGGCAAAGCGAAAGTGAAAGATCAAAAGAAACTTGATCCAGTTAGCAATGGAATATGCTTCCATTGCAATAAGTCGGGTCACTAGAAGAGGAAATTCAAGGAGTTTCTTATGGAACAAAAGCAAAAGAAGCTTGGAGAAGCTTCGACTCCTAATCAAGGTTTGTTTATGATTGAAATTAATTTTTTTGAAAGTCAAAATTCTACTTGGGTATTGGATAACGGCTGTGGTTCTCACATATGAAATAATATGCAAAGACTGGTCAGAAGTGGAAAGCTGAACAAGGATGAAGTCGTCCTACGAGTGGAAAATAGAGCAAATGTTGCTGCATTAGCTATAGGGACTTATTGTTTAGCATTGTCTACGGGCAAATCTATTAGTTTAAATAATTGTTATTTTGTTCCAACACTCATTAGAAACATTATTTCAATTTTTATATTGGATATGGATGGTTTTGATATTATTATAAAGAGCAATAGTTGTTCTATTTATAATAAAAATATTTTATATGGTGTTGGTAAATTGCTGAATGGACTTTACGTACTTGGCTTGTAACAAAATATACTTCAAATTGAACAAATTAAGAAAAAGAAAAGAGATGATATTAATTATACCTATATGTGGCACTGTAGACTCGGTCATATTAATGAAACAAGATTATCCAAGTTGCATAAAGGTGGGCTCTTAGAGCTATCTGATTATGAATCATATCTAACTTGTGAATCTTGTCTCATGGGTAAGATGACTAAATCTCCTTTTAGTGGAAAAGCAGAAAGAGTTACAGATTTGTTAGCGTTGGTACATACAGATTTATGTGAACCTATGACAATGACTGCACGAGGAGGGTATTACTTTCAGTGGTGATCACTTAAGATTTTGATATGTTAATTTAATGAAATATAAATTTGAATCATTTAAAAAGTTCAAAGAGTTCAGAAATGAAGTAGAGAAGCAAACTGGCAAGAGTATTAAGATTCTTCGATCGGGTCGAGGAGGTAAATAATTAAGCAGTGAGTTTCTCAATTGTCTCAAATAAAATGGTATAATCTCACAATGGACTACACCAGGGACCCACAGTTAAACAATGTATCTAAGAGGAAAAATTGAACATTGTTGGACATGGTTCGTTCCATGATGAGTTTTACCAATCTTTCAGTTTCCTTTTAGGGTTATGCCCTTGAAGCGGATGCATATCTACTAAATAAAGTCCTCTCAAAATCCATCCCTAAGACTCCATATGAGATGTGGACAGGGAGAAAACCTAGTTGATGAGTAGGTTTTATACCTACAAATCCGGTATCAATTAACTATATTTGTTGCTTAAACCTATGTTTCTTAGTTACTTTTCATGCATTTCACTTCTATTTGGTAAGATACAGGTTTGGGAACTGAATTGGTGGTATTTGATGATAATTGGATTAAGATGGAGGCTAAAAGTGCTCTAGAATTGAAGTGGTGGCAATTGGCTTGAAGCAACAGTAAAAAACCAAAAAAATCAGCACTGACTTGCAGCGCGACCATGCCTAGATTGGCTTACAGTACAACGCGGTCGTGCATGTCTCCAACTAATAAAGCTTTGTTTGCAGTACAGCGCGGTAGCACCTATTGAAGGCTTAGGGACAGCGCAGCCGCACCAGTTCAACTTTGACCAGGATTTGACGTTTCTTTTAAATGATGTAATTGAGTTATAAATGATGTAGAATTTCAGAATTTGATCAAGATTTGTAACATACTTATAAATAGGACCTTATGTCAGTTATTTGGGATATACTACATCTTTCTTTTAATCCAAAAACCATAGATTAGATTGAATTACTAGAGAATTGAAGCAAGGAGACAAGCAAGGAGATTCAAGATAGAAATAGAGAAGAGGAACAGAATTGCTATTGCAGTTTTTATTCTTTTTCCCTATTTTCTACTTGTATTCAGAATGTTTTCTTACTTGTGGATTTTGGATTTTAATTTGGCAATGTTGAACTAAATTTCTATTTAAAGTAACAATGGATCTTATTGTCTAACTAAATTTAACATGCTTCCGTATTAAGTTTTAGTTAGTTATATTGGATTATCTTTTATGATTTGCACTGAATTGATTAATTATCTGGCCACACTATAAGAAAAAGACTTAAAGTCGACGGAATCATTTCTGTCGAGGTTGTACTAATTTCGACGGAATAATCCCTCAAAAATAATGTACTATCGGCGGATGTATTAATAACCTCGACAGAAGTCTGTCGACAATAGGAATACCAAAGGGCGCACAGACTTGGCCCCAGCGTCAATACTAATTTTAACGGATGTATTAATAACATCGACGGAATTCCGTCGAAAATAGTAACTTTAATTAAAACCTAATCAGTTCATCCCCTCCCCCCTACCGCATACTACATTTTCTACCTCTCTCTTCGACAACTCTTCCCTCTCTCTCACCTCTGCACCTCCCTCTTCCTCACCTCTTCCTTCTGCGGCCTCTGTGTGGTGCCCCCAAAATAGGTATACATCACTCATTCTGAGTCGCCAAATACATGGTATAGAAATCAAATACAAACTTCTTTTATACAATACGACAAAGCGTAGCAGAGAGTTTTTACACGAATATTGTTTAATAGATAGTATTCAAACTCAAAAAAGATTCCTTATTACAATTATTGATACACTATTTTATAAAATAGTGAGGACTGCTAAAACAATTGTCTGGACCCATCACTCCACACCCCGATTAGTTTCCATTATATTCTCGCCTCCTGAGAAGAAAAATGGAACAAAAAGGAAAAGGGTGAGTTCAACTAGCCCACTAAAGAATATTATGACTAAGATAATGTAGAACAAATTATCGTTAACCTTCAATACATCAGATAAAATATAATGGACAACAAGTTTTAGATCAATATTCACAGCGGAAAATAACAATTTATTAGAAGAGTTAAGTAGAGAATGAAGTCTACTTTTTTATATGATTTAAAAGTCCATCATCAATATTTTATCCCTGTAATATCAATCAATATACATCTTGAATCAAATATTCATATTTGCACTACGGGCTAAAGATATTCATTCGTATCCCTAGTTGGTCATGTTCATCTCAACACATATTTATCTTTGCACTACGGACCAAAGATATTCATCAGGTAATCATTCATCTTTGCACTACAGGCCAAAGATATTCAGTTATATCATCATTTAGGACTTAGGATGATGAAAAATATTTTTAAGAAACGAATCTAGTGAGATAAAAGGACAAAAATTAGGGATTCATACTTCAATTTATCCAAGTTCAAAAATACTCTATAATAATAAATTGTAGAGCAAAATTCAAGAGTGAAGATCAAAACATGGATACAATCGAAGATAGTAACTATAATAGACATCTTGGACAAAGAAGAGAAAATTTTATTTTTTTGTGAATAATGTTGTATTCGTGAATAGTGCCTTATACGTGAATAGTGTCGTATACATGAATAGTAACCCTGACACAAAAAGGTAGAAATTTCACAAGAAAAATCATACTTCGTGAATAGTACTCGTGAATAATACCATATTCGTGAATAGTGCCGTATACGTGAATAGTGTCGTATACGTGAATAGTAACCTCGACATAAAAAGGTAAAGATTTTATAATAAAATTTATACCAACATTTTGGTATAATGATATTGAAAGAAATAACATCATTTACGAAAAAAATAACATCCCTTACCTCAAAAGAACAGTACTTCTGACTAGAATATCGAAAATAGTGCTGAAAGAAAATTGCACTGAATAACAACTCTTAAAGTATCTAAATACTCACAAAAATACGCTCGATATTATAGAGAGAGAAAACTTCTGATTCTGGTGTAATTTTCAATTCTAACTAAGCACCCTATTTATAGGAAAATGCTAGAACGCCAAAGCAGACTAAATTTAATAAAATAATATTTTCAAAATTTCTACGCACACCTCCTTGACCAAATTATCAGCACACCACTAGTGGGGCCCATAAAATTCAGAATTTTTCACAACAACCAAAAGTAGGGCCCACCCATATTTTTAATAAAAATATTTATTTCCAAAATTTCAATAATTCATAATAAATAGCCCTTTTATCAAAAAAAAAATACGAATTTTTTGTCCATTCCATAGGAAATTTAATTCTCTACAACTTTGTAGAAGAAATTTTTTCCAAATTTCAAACAGAAAATGACAGAAATCCACATACGGATGATTTTTAATACCTTCATTCCGACAAAATACTGATAAAACACCTTAGCATTAATTCCTTCATTTATATCCATATAAAAATAAATATTTCCTTATCATAAAATTAAATAATTAATTATTTACGAATAATATTACAGAATCACAATAATGACAACTAGTTCGTTCCCAGGAAAGAGGGGGCTTTCCGATAAGGATTTCTCCTTACTGACGCACAATTAGGTGACCAAATCCCTTTCCTAGACAGAACTTCCTTAGACATTGTCAATAATGCTATCTAATAATATTATTAAATTAATATAAATTATTGATCTGATAATAGAAAATATTGTGCAGTGACAATTATTGAAACAATAATAATATAAAATATCAACGTATCAATTATTGAATCAATAAAATAAAATATTGAACAATAATTACTGTAACAATTATTGAGTAGTACCTTCTTACGTAAGAATCAATAATCCAAAAATACTGTGCAATACCATGTGCTACTGTGCAACCACGCGTATTACGGTATTTTAACCATCGGGTATTCCAACAGTGTTAACGGCAACAATTATGTCGTTATTTATAAAAACTCAAACTTGTCGTTTTCCTTCATCCGACCGTTTTCCGTTATGGGGCCCACAAATGGTTGCGTCATCGTACGAATATTCCTCAACAGCAAGAATATTCCCCGACAACAAAGAATATTTTATAATCACTTGCTTATTTTATAAAATTTGCACATTTCACCCATAACCAAAGCATTATATCAAATTAACACTTTTTTGTTCAAAATAATAATTAGAGAAAATTTAATTTTATTTATAAAAAGTTGGGGTCTTACACTCCGCCTCTGCCTTCACCTTCCACCACCTCCGCCTCTGCCTCCTCCGCCGCCTGCCTCCTCCTCCTAAAACTTAAAGGTTAGCCTTCATAAGTTAATTTGTTTGCTAAATTTTGTTATCAGCTTGGGTATTTTGGGTTGCCCCAATTTTGTTTCAAAAATTGGACTGGTAGCTTGAGTATGTACGTAGTTTTTAAAAATTATTTGATTTATTGGCATAATTTATGATTAGCAGCAAGAATTTTTCCCCAATTTTGTTCCTTAATTCGCATATATAACATATAATTAGCAGATTTGATATATCAGTTTGATTAACAACTTATGTTATTGCCTAATTTAATGGTATATTTGTGTAATGGTAGTTTATTCATATACATAATTTGACAGAGAGGCTGATATTGTTAGTCATGTATTGAATCAAATAATTTTGTGCAATTGCAGCTTATGTATTTTTATTATTTAGTCATGTATTGTTAGTCATTTGTTGCCTTATGTAATATAATGTCCAGTTGTTGGTTGAATGATTGTTATTGAATTGTCATATTTGTTATTTTTGACGAAATTCCCGATGAAATTTCTGTCAGAATTATTCAATTGCACAATTTGTGGACTCAACATGTATTTATGTATTATTTAATTAGTTTTTCAATTGTAAAATAAACTAAGTCATTTACTTGGTTTATTACTATTAAAATAAATGAATTGATATAAAATAATTTAATATAAAACAAAAAATTAAATTTAATAAAAAATTAATTAATTTAAAATATATTTATATATAATATAATATAATGAAAAATAAAATAAAATAAAATAGCAAATAATAATAAAATAAATTTACTTTACTTTACTTTAATAAATTAAATTAATTTTTAAAAAAAAATTAAAAATTAGATAATTAAAAAATAAAATTAATAATAATAATAAATTAGATTAAAATAAATTTAATTTAATAAAATATAATAAAATAAATTTAATTTTTTATATAATATAATACATAATTAAATTAAAATAAATTAAAAATAAAAATAAATTAGAATAAAATAAAATTAATTTAACTTAATAAATAAAATAAATTATATAATATAATATAATACAAAATAAAGTAAATTAAATTAAATTTATTTTAATAAAGTAAAATAAAATAAATTTACAATTATTATTTAATATAATATAATACGAAATAAAATAAAATAATTATCATAAACTGAGTAACAGCTACTTAGTTTATCATTAGAAAAACAAACTAAGTAACATTTGCTTAGTTTTCACAATTACATTAAAAATATCCAAAAATAAATAAAATCAAAGCTAATAAAATTAATTAACATAAATTAAAATAACATAACATAGTTGAAATAGATTAACATAAAATAAAATAATAAACTAAGTAGCATTTGCTTAGTTTTCTATAACTAAAATAAACTGAATAAGTAGTCTCCAGATTCAATAAATAAAATAAAATACAATAAACTAAGTAGCATTTGCTTAGTTTTCTATTGGTAAAATAAACTAAATAACATTTCCTTAGTTTGCCATAATCTTCAATAAACTCAATATATACAAGTGCATGTAGTATATATAGGTAAGAGTTTAGAAGCCCGTTTGACATTCAATTATTAAGTGTGAATATCAAATAATCCCCAGTTTGGGACTGTTACTAGATGTTGTCTCTCGTTTAGGTCGGTGCCAATTCACAGGATACGTTTTTATAAACTTTTGAGGATTTTTCATCTGGTGTCTCTACATGTTCATTGGTATTGTTGTTATTAGTAGATCCCTCAGGGTTTCTCTGTCGTGGTTAATGTCTTGGAGGCATTTTCTGTTAAAATACTCTCATTAGATTATTATTCAATCTTCTAGGTATTATGTACTTAAAAAAAACATCACAAAAAAACATCACGTAACACACAGTATCTTGAGTAAATAATAACTTTTATTCATTCATAATCTTTCAAAACATAATAATGATATCATCCCTGCTATCTACATCACTTTCTCGATCTACAAAAGTTTCAGTACAACTTCATCATCATATCTCATTGGTTATATAATACCTGGGATTTACATCTTATTTATAATTAATCACTTAACAGTTGCATTTCTTACGATGTCCTACTAAAATGTTGCATAGCCTTATGACGATCCTCTTTCATAATACGGAACATTGTTCAACGATCTAACATGTACCATGGCAGCGTCTCGAACTGAATTGAATAACACATGACTCAGTCTTGAGCTCGGTTGATCACGGTGTTGAAAACGCTATTCATCTCCTCCATCTTGATCTTCTTTGCTTGTACTTCTCTCTCTGCTACTCCTGCACGCTGAGAAGCTTCCTCGTACGCATCTTCGACTCTTGCCCTCTTGGTGGATTCTTCTTTCAATTTGTTCTTCAGCTGTGCAATCTTCGCTGTCATCTGCTCGTTCTCTCATTCAGTGTAAATCAGCTTCCACTCGACATTACTCAGACTCTCGTCTAGATCCCGGATCTCATCATCCTTCTGCGCCATTGAAGTCTGGCATTCAGCTACTATCTCTTCCAACTCCTTGACTCTATCTTGAAGCTCCACATTGCGGTCGTATACTTCGTCGTACATATGGGCTGCGATAGAGTTTGGTGGAAACTCTTCCTCCTCGTCATCCTCATCCCCATCCGACCGTGGCAGCTCAACGGGGTCCTCCTCATCCGTCTCTACCTCATCGTCCTCATCAGGTAAACCCTCCTGCTTAACCACTGTGACCAACAGATGACTCCCTTGGCAGTAGTTGTTCCCAGACCACCTGAACATCACGAGGCTCATCCTCTCTAGGCATCTGGGGTCCTTCCTCCCTAGCCTGACTGGACTCTACTACATTAGCCATCCTGACAACAAAATTTTAAGTTTTAATTACTGCTCATCATTACTCGACACTCATGAGCACATAGGTTGCAACCACATAAGCACATAGAGTGTTTTATTACTTCTTTCTTAAAACTCAATAAGAGTTCATCACCACTATCTTTTCAATCTTCTATAAGGTTATTTCCTAAGGCTTTTTTCCCACCTAAGGTTCATAACCTAAAGCTCTGATACCAACTTGTGACACCCCCTGGGTACTTCATTCCCACAAGACTTGGTGTTCACTTTCCATTCATTCATGTCTAACTACCTAATTATAATAACATTTAAACAGTAAATCCTCCCATTAAAAAGGGTCACATAATTAAATTAATACGTCTCCCAGGTTATCTAACCTTTAACAAACATCAAGTGCGGATATTAAAGTAATTACATCACATCATTTAAAATAAAGTCTATCATCATGAAAGTCAATAAATTATAAGTCTTTATCACTTGTTCATTTTTCCTTTCCCTTTGCTACTGGTAGGTTCATCGACCTTCTCAGCCTTAGCTGCAATAATTATATATTTGCAAGAGTGAGCAAAAAAAATGCTCACTTGAAATAGCAATGAATAACAATAGCATAATAATTGCCAATGAATAGGCTCAACAGAACTGAATAATACTCTGTCAATGATAATCAAAAACTGAAATCAAACTATGAGATATATCTGAGGCTCACGAGACCACAAACTATGTCCAAGGTTATAAGTAATCTTTCAACTTAAACCTAAATAATCATAAGACTGTAGGGACTCCCCGTACTTAGGGTGATCAGCCCTTCGTACCATGTATTGTGCACAAACATCTAAACGCATCGCGTAATTAATTCCCCTATAATAGGGTTATTCTTCTTAGTTTTAGAGTACAAGTTCGCACCAAAGAAAGTTTGGTTTGGATAAGCTTCAAGGGTAATTTAGAGTTTAACGGTCATCAACTAAAGGATTAGTTGAATCAACCAAGTTCAATATCATTTCGAATGATCAATAACAACATAATATGGAATAATTAAGAATTATAGGTGAACCAACTATATTAAAGTCAGGTTTAAAAATAAACTAGAAAGCATAAGCATTGAGTAATACATTAAACCCTACTTGAACAATATTAAGCTAAGGCTATAATCTTGTCGAATAAGAGAATTGAATTACTTAACATGCATTAATGAATAACAAGCTGAGAACGAAACTTGCTCAATACAACAATAAAGATTAGAAATTGTGTAAAGTAAATGAGATAGGACAACTCATTTAGAGATTTAAGTTCAAGAACTTGTGTTCGTTATAAAGAGAATAAAACTGAGAAAACTTGCTTAATTATAAACAAGTTAGGATATATCAAACAAGGTTTAGAGTTCACAACTTGCTTAAATAGAGTTTATAGTTAAAGAACTTGCTCAAATAAAGTTTATGGGTAAAGAACTTGCTCAAATAAAGTTTAGGGGTAAAGAACTTGTCTCGTGCAAAAGCTATAAATTACAACTCACGTTCACCTACACATTTTATTAGAATCACAACATCTATTAGATATACTAACATCCACTTTCCAAAATAAAACTCATTTTTAGTTAAACTTGTTGCTTTAGTACAAGTTTCAATTCACACCATATACACTTCAGAAATCAAAAGTATTATATTTGAAACACTTATTCACTAACTCATGTGTTCAATAAATCACAACGTAAAGTTTTCACGACTTACTAAATTTTACAACTTTGGAATTACCACCTACATGATACAAATCTGTTATAGTATCTTTATTACATGTTCATCACATTAGTATTTCATTAGACTAGGTTACAATGGGTTTTTAAGGTCTGCATAACCAACAGGCATTACTGCCTCTGATTTGGGTATGGCGCAGCTGCGCCATATTTTAACCTGGAACCAGCGCAGCTGCGCCGTTTCTGGCCTTAACACCAGCGCAGCTGCACTGGTGCACAGATAGAAACTACGCAGTCTGTTTAAACACTCTGTTCAGTCCAACCATCACAAATTTCACATATAAAATAGCAAATTATGTATACCCATATGACATAGAACTCATATAAACATTATTCATCACATATATACCAACTTAGATCAATTAAACAACAACTACAAATAATTTAATTCCTTTAAATTCCATATTTTTACAAAGAAACTCCATTTTTGACATCTTTGACAAAAATTAACACTGGGGTCTCAATACTTCACCAAATTAACCCATTCAAATTGTATTCTCTTTGTTTCTTATTGAATTAACATATTCAAGGCTCAATTTACAATTTAGTTCACAAACCAACTACCAATTTTGTACTTTCACAAGCCATATACATAACCACATGCACTGTAAAATTATTTTCGTTCTTTTTGAACGTAATTGGTACACTAAATCCTTATCTAGATGCTAGTTATAACATCATAACTACACATAAACACAATTAACACTTTATATAACAACAATTCATCAAATTTGAATTCACAGAGACTTTGAAATTCATGAACATAGAATGTTCATATATGTAACATTAAGATTTTGGAAGTATACCTTCATTTGCTTGGATAATCCTTGATAGAAGATAAAGAATTTCTTTGGAATCACATAACTCTTTCTCTCATTTCTCAAACTCTCTCTATTTCTCTGCAAACTCCCTTCTCTCTTTTCTCAGGCTTAGACCAATTCCTTTTTACGTGAAATAAATTAAAACCAACGCATAAAAAAACCAAACGTCTAAAACTGACGTCTTATTAAATATAATAATTATGTATCAGTTATAAAATATTTAATATTTATTTTTTTATTATTATTATATTTTTTAATTCAAATTCAAATTCAAAAGCAATAAGGCCTTGTTTGGCAAAACACTTTTAAAATAAAGACTTAATAACTTTAAGCCTTACTTGGTAAACCCATTTAAAATTACTTTAATTTATTTCAATAAATCATTTATACTATAGTTTAATTTGAACTAATTAACTAAATTATCCACTTAACCAATTACCACAAAATTATAATTTTATTTAATAAATTAACATATCACTTTAATTATTAAATTAAAACAACAATATAGCAACTCATGTAATCTTTAACAACTCTCTAACTATTAAATTAAATTAGAGTATTATCTTATAAATTTAATTCACAAATATCTACTAACAACAACCACATCAATAAAAAAAATATTTATTTAATTTAATAAATATTTGAAATTACAAATAAAATTCTGGATTGTAATATCATTCCCTCCTTACAAGGATTCTGTCCACAGAATCACAACTCAAATAATTCATTCGTCACATTCTTCCCTCCTTACAAAGATTCTGTCCCCAGAATTGAAGACACAGATTAAATAAATAACTCAGGATAATTCTTCATCATTTCGTCTTCGAGTTTCCACGTAGCCTCTTCGACATTATGGTTCCTCCATATCACCTTCACAGAAGGTATCACCTTATTCCTGAGCACTTGTTCTTTTTTGTCAACTATCTGGATAAGTCCCTCCTTATAAGATAAGTCCTTATTAAACTGTAACGGTTCAAACTCGATCACATGTTTGTAATAAGGTTTATACGGTCGCAACACCGACACATGAAAAATGTTGTGGACATGTTCTAATTCTGGAGGTAGAGCTACCTCATAAGCCACTTCTTCCACTCTTTGCAGTATTCGAAGGGTCCAATAAACCTCGGGCTTAACTTTCCTTTCTTGCCAAAACAAATCTTTCCCTTCCAAGGAGAAATTTTAGGAAGACAAAATTTCTTACGTCGAATTCGTGATCTTGTCTATGTTGATCAGCATACTTTTTCTGCCTGTCTTGAGTAGCTACTAGTCTTGTTCTGATGAGTTTGATCACTTCAGCGGTCTGCTATACCAGTTTCGGTCCTAACCATTGACGTTCACCAACTTCATCCCAGCACAGTGGAGTTCTGTATTTTCTGTCGTATAAGGCTTTATATGGTGGTATGCCAATGCTTGTGTGATAACTGTTGTTGTAGGCAAATTCTGTGACGCCCCCAAAATAGGTATACATCACACATTCTGAGTCACTGATAAGTAGGTTTTATACCTACTTATCCAGTATCAATTACTTGAATTAGTTGCTTAAACCTATGTTTCATAGTTACTTTGCATGCATTATGTGTTCATTTCATACATTTTATATTATTTTGTAAGCTATGACACGACATTGGCATGAAGAAGCAAGAAAAAGCAATTCGGACATCTTTTAGACTAAAATACTCAAGCAAGTACAAGAAGGGAAGATTGTAGGGCTTTTAACACCAAGTTGAATGCATGTTCTTCACTTGGAACTTGGATTTTATTGTAGATCTACTTCTTAGCTTTTCAGAACATCTTGAATCACCCCAATCGGAGCTCAGATGCGAGAGTTATGACCTTTTTATCAACAAAGATCAAAGCTAAGAATTCTCATGCTTGCAATTTACATAGCATCTACTTCAAGCTCGATTTCGATCTTGTTCCTACCAGAATTTCTCAATTCGCAAAGAATGAAAGTTGTAGATCTCATCGTTATCTTCGATTTTATAGGTGGCAGGCTCCGTAACTCCTAGCGGATCAAAAGTTATGTCTATTTTACCAAAGGACGTTGCAGCAGGAAATAGGGTTGCACGGACCACGCTATAAATGAACTGCGCATAGCGCGGGGGGCGTCGGGCCACCAGAATGTCTGACACTGTAGCCCGGGGCGTGCCGGTTGACGGGAAAATAGCTGAATTAGGTTATTTGGTATCTAAATTGAGTTAAAATAGGATTCTTAGTTACCTAACTTGCTAGAATATCCATTAGAACTATAAATACATGATGAGAGGCATAAAAGAGAGGATATATAGGCTAGTTTTGAGGATTTCATGAGATTAGATTAGAGTAGATTAGGATACAAACCCTAGTTCTTATTAGAGTTAGAGATTAAAGCAACTTAGAGACCATTGAAGATCAAGAGGAGGAGCTTGAGGAAGATGGAGATTTGCTGACAACAAATTTATTCTTTACTCTACTCTTATTTTTATCTTTGTCTTTTAATGTGTATTCAAGTGTGGATTCTTAGTTTTAATTCAATGAACTAATTCCTTGTTTGAGATTACAATGGATCTTATTGTGTAGTTTATTTTAATATGCTTCTTTATCAATTGTTATGTTCTATCATGAGCATTGTCTATTGTGATTTGGACTTAATTATTTAATTTATTGGCCATCAATTACCGTGATAATCTATATGAACTCGAGAGATGAAGTATTGATTTAGATCTTATCATGATAGCATGTGTTTGTGATTTCTGTATAGATGGAATTCATGATTCGTGTTTAGGATAGAGATATGACTTTACGCCATATGTAATCTTATAGAGAACTTGTGCTTTAAATCCTTTTTAATTGTAATTCACATAGAAATATAGTGGATTAGTTAATTAGGGTGTCTTGCTTAATTCTATCATTTGTAGATTTAAGTGAGTATGGGTACTACGCATCGAGAGGTGATTTTATCTACTTTAGCGTTCCTGATTAACAATTCAGGATAGAAAATAATTGACGAGAAGTGTGTTAACTTAAATGAAGCAATAAGTGAAGTTGTGATCTTAAATATCCGTAATCTGATTTTTAATTAGTAGTATTTAGAATTAGTGTAATTAAATAATTTAATTTATATAATTTGAAATTCATTCGTTTAAATAAGATTGAGTTGGTTACAGGTTAGTACTTGGTGATTTTTATTAAACAATTCCTCGTGGGAACGATACTCTACTTTCACTGTATTACTTGTTAACCACATATACTTGCGTGTTGTGTGTAATTAGATTTTACCCAACAGTCACCAAATACATGGTACAGAAATCAAATACAAACTTCTTTTATTCAATACGACAAAACGTAGCTGAGAGTTTTTACACGAATATTTTGTAATAGACAGTATTCAAACTCAAAAAGGAGTCCTCATTACAATTATTGATACAATATTTTACAAAATAGTGAGGACTGCTAAAATAACTGTCTGGACCCATCACTCCATACCCCGAATAATTCCCGTTATATTCTCACCTCCTGAGAAGAAAAATGGAACAAAAAGAAAATGGTGAGCTCAACTAGCCTAGTAAATAATATTATGACTAAGATAATGTAGAATAAATTATCATTAGCCTTCAATACATCAGATAAAATATAATAGACAACAAGCTTTAGATCAATATTCGTAGCGAAAAATAACAATTCATTAGAAGAGTTAAGTAGAGAATGAAATCTACTTTCTTCTATGATTTAAAAGTCCATCATCAATATTTTATCCCTGTAACAACAATCAATTTACATCTTGAATCAAATATTCATCTTTGCACTACGGGCCAAAGATATTCATTCGTATCCCCAGTTGGTCATGTTCATCTCAACACATGTTCATCTTTGCACTACGGACCAAATATATTCATCATGTAATCATTCATCTTTGCACTACATGCCAAAGATATTCAGTTATATCATCATTTAGGACTTAGGATGATAAAAAATATTTTTAAGAAACGAATCTAATGAGATAAAAGGACAAAGATTAGGGATTCGTACTTCAATTTATCCAAGTTCAAAAATACTCCATAATAATCAATTGTGGAGCAAAATTCAAGAATGAAAATCAAAATATGGATACAATTAAAGATAGTAACCACAATAGATATCTTGGACAAAGAAGAGAAAATTTTATTTTTCTGTGAATAGTGCCATATACGTGAATAGTAACACTGACACAAAAAGGTAGAAATTTCACAAGAAAAATCATACTTCGTGAATAGTATCGTATTCGTGAATAGTGCAGCATACATGAATAGTAACCTCGACATAAAAAAGGTAAAGATCACATAATAAAATTTATACCAACATTTTGGTATAATGATATTGAAAGAAATAACATCATTTACGAAGAAAATAACATCCTTTGCCTCAAAAGAACAGTACTTGATAAGTAGATTTTATACCTACTTAACCGGTATCTGTTACTTGAATTAGTTGCTCAAACTCATGTTTCTTAGTTACTTTTCATGCATTTTGTGTTCATTTTATAGATTATATGCTTGGGTATAAAAATGCAAGAAAAAGGCGACTATTGGCATGAAAAAGCAAGGGAAAGCAATTCAGACATCTTTTGGACCAAAATACACAAGTAAATGCAAGAAGGAAAGATTGAAGGACTTTTAACACCAAGTTGGATGCTTGTTCTTGGCTTGGAACTTGGATTTTATTGTAGATCTACTTCTTAGCTTTCTGAAACATCTTGAACCGTCCCAATCGGAGTTCGGATGCGAGAGTTATGGCTTTTTTATCAACAAAGATCAAAGCTAAGAGTTGTCATGCTTGCCATTTACTTAGCATCTATTTCCAGTCCAATTTCCATCTTGATCCAATCCGAATCTGTCAATTCTCAAAGAATGAAAGTTGTAGATCTCTTCGATATCTTCGAGTTGATATGTGGCAGACCTCGTAACTCTTCTCGAATCAAAAGTTATTGCCATTTTACTAGAGGACACTACAGCAGAAAATGGATGCCCGCCGGGGCGGGCTATTTAAGCCTATTACCCCCCGCCAGGGCAGGCGTACGGGCTGCAAATCAGTGCCATAGCCAACTGGGGCAGGCTTTTTGGGAAGGAAACCCCCGTCGGGGCGGGGGTACGGGCCAGAACACATTTTTTATGCGTTTTGGGTTGAATTTTGATACCTTTTTGACTCCAAATTGGATTGGGTTTGCTCCTAAGCTAAAAATTAGGCTTGTAACCTATAAATACATGATGGGAGGGATAAAATAAAGAGGATTCCATTAGATAAGATTATAGTAGATTAGATCAAAATCCTAGTTCTTATTAGATTTGGAGATTGAAGCAACTTGGAGACCATTGAAGATTCAAAGTAGGAGCAAGGAGAAAGCATTAAATCTACAGACAATAGATTCTATCTTCTCATCTTCTTCTATCTTTGTCTTTTAATGATTATTCAATTGTGGATTCTTAGTTTTAATTCAATGAACTAATTCTTTGTTTAAGATTACAATGGATCTTATTGTGTAATTTATTTTAATATGATTCGCTATCAATTATTATGTTCTATTGTGAGGATTGTCTATTGTGATTTGGACTTAATTGTTTAATTAATTGCCCATCAATTACCGTGATAATCTATATGAACTCGAGAGATGAAGTATAGATTTTGATCTGATCATGATAACATGTGTTTGTGATTTCTGCATAAATGGAATTCATGATTCGTGTTTAGGATAGAGATATGCCTTTACACCATATGTAATTATATAGAGAACTTGTGCTTTAAATACTTTTTAATTGTAATTCACATAGAGATACAGTGGATTAGTTAATTAGGGTGTCTTGCTTAATTCTATCATCTGTGAATTTAAGTGAGTATGGGTATTATGCATCGAGAGGTGGTTTTATCTACTTTAGTGTTCTTGATTAACAATTCATGATAGCAAATAATTGAAGAGAAGTGTGTTAACTTAAATGAAGTAATAAGTGAAGTTGTAATCTTAAATCTCCGTAATCTGATTTTTAATTAGTGGTAATTAGAATTAGTGTAATTAAATAATTTAATTTATATAATTTGAAATTCATTCGTTTAAATAAGATTGAGTTGGTTATGGGTTAGTACTTGGTGATTTTTATTAAACAATTCCTCATGGAACGATACTCTACTTTCACTTTATTACTTGTTGATCACGTATACTTGCGTGTTGTGCGTTACTAGATTTTACCCAACAGTACTTCTGCCTGGAATATCGGATATAGTTCTGAAGGAAACTTGCACTGAATATCAACTCTCAATGTATCTAAATACTTACAAAAATACGCTCGATATTATAGAGAGAGAAAACTTCTGATTCTGGTGTGATTTTCAATTCTAACTAAGCACCCTATTTATAGGAAAATACTAGAACGCCAAAGCAGACTAAATTTAATAAAATAATTTTCTCAAAATTTCTACGCACACCTCTTTGACCAAATTATTAGCACACCACTTGTGGGGCCCACAAAATTCAGAATTTTCCATAATAACCAAAAGTGGGGCCTACCCATATTTTTAATAAAAATATTTATTTTTAAAACTTCAATAATTCATAATAAATATCTATTTTATCCGAAAAATACGAATTTTATATCCATTCCGTAGGAAATTTAATTCTCTACAACTTTGTAGAAGAAAGTTTTTCTAAATTCCAAACAAAAAATGACCAAAATCCACATACGGATGATTTCTAATACCTCCATTCTGACAAAATACTGATAAAACACCTCAGCATTAATTCATTCATTTATATCCACTTAAAAACAAATATTTCCTTATCATAAAAATTAATAATTAATTATTTACAAATAATATTACAGAATCATAATAATGACAACCAGGTCGTTCCCAGTAAAGAGGGGGCTTTCTGATAAGGATGCCTCCTTATTGGCACGCAATTAGGTGACCAAACCCCTTTACTAGACAGAACTTTCTTAGATATTACCAATAATGTTATCTAATAATATTATTCAATTAATATGAATTATTGATTTGATAATGGCAAATACTGTGCAATGACAATTATTGAAACAACAATAATATAAAATATCAACGTAGCAATTATTGAATTAAGAAAATAAAATATTTAACAGTAATTACTGTAACAATTATTGAGTAGTGCCTTCTTACGTAAAAATAAATCATCCAAAAATATTGTACTACTGTGCAATCACGCGTATTACTGTATTTTAACCACCGGGTATTCAAACAGTGTTAACGGTAACAATTACGCCGCTATTTATAAAAACTCAAACTAGCCGTTTTCTTTCATCCGACCGTTTTCTGTTATGGGGCCCACAAATAGTTGCGCCATCGTACAAATATTCTCCGACAGTAAGAATATTTCACGACAAAACGAATATTCCCCGACAACAATGAATATTTTATAACCACTTACTTATTTTAAAAAATTTACACATTTCACTCATAACCAAAGTATTATATCAAATTAACACCTTTTTATTCAAAATAATAATTAGAAGAAATTCAATTTTATTTATAAAAAGTTGGGGTCTTACAACCTCCTCTCCTTATAAAATTTCATCCTCGAAATTGACGTACGTACATGGTATTTCGAAAAGGTTAGGATACCTTGTTTTCTTTTTCGATTCCAACTCCTAGGTCATTTCCTCAATAGCATGGTTTCTCCACAAAACTTTGACTTGTGGTATAACCTTTGTGCGTAAGACATGCTCCTTCTTATCCAAGATCTTGACAGGTACCTCCTCGTACGTTAAATGTGACGCACCCAAAATTAGGTATACATCACCCACCTTGAGTCGCCAAATACATGGTACAGAATTCAAATACAACTTAATAATACAACTGTCGTGTACAATACGACAAAACATAAACTGTGAGTTTGAATACAAATATTGTCTACTAGAGAGTATACAAACTCAAAAAGAGTTCTCATTATAATTATTATCACACTATTACATAGAATAGTGAGGACTACTAATGCTATCATCTGGTCCATCACCCCATTTCCCGACTCCTCCCAACTATATTCTCATTTCCTGAAGAGAACAGTGAAAGAAAGGGTGAGCTTAACTAGCCCAGTAAGAAATATTATAACTAAAATAATGCAGAATAAATTATCATTAGTCTTCAACAATGTTAAACTGATAAAATACAATAGACATCAAGTTTAACTGCAGCGGAACCAGCAATCCATTAAAAGAGTCAAGTAGAGAATAAAATCTACTATCTTTTATGATTTAAAAGGTTTTTCATGACTTCTATCGCTGGGACTCAGCTTAATAAATAATCCACATCATCGAATCACCCCTGCACTACGGCCAAGGATATTCTTTAGTATCACGACCACGAATTATCCATGCACTACGTGCCAAGGATATTCGTGTATTCATCAATGGTCATGATCATGCCACAAAACAATTCATCTTTGTACTACGGCCAAAGAGAATCCATAACCATAATCATACCAAAAACTATCCATCAATGCATTATGGGCCAATGAGACTTTTTTCACATCATTTGTAACATTACAGTCATGATTACACCGAATAATCCCTGGTCATAATCATACCAAGTCCATCTACGTACTACAGGCCATAGATGACTTTTAACAAAATATAAACATGAGGATGATGATAATGATATAAGAATTCAATAAAACAAGTTTAAGAATTAATTTATCTAGGAACTAATAACGTCCAAATTGTCAACATGATACTGCTTTTTAGAGTAAAATTCAAGAATGATCAGAAGAATATTTTCATCAAAAGATACTGGATGAAGCGCAAATATCAAGGATATTCCACTAATTTCATGGAGTATAGAAGTCAAAGTTTTAACCAACTGAGTATAATAAAGAATTGAATAACAAAAGAAATTACCATGCATGCGATAGACTGCACAGACAGGTTATTCCAACAGAAAAATAAATAGTGGAACCAGGTCATGCGTAAATACACCGACAGGATATTCCGACAGAATAATAAATAATGGAACCAGGTCCGGCGTAAAGCACAGACAGAATATTCTGACAGAATAATAAATAATAGAACCAGGTCCGGCGTAAAGCACAGACAGGATGTTCCAACAGAATAATAAAAATATAATAACAGAAGAATTTCACCAACTATAGCGTAGCCCGCGTATATAGGTTATTCTAACAGAATAATAAAGAATGGAATAACAGAAGTTCTCTTCATGAATAAGAAAGAAAGAATACCCTTTATGAGTACAACAAATAATATCCCTTACCGTAAAAAAAAACTTGATATCGGAGTAGTGAAGTAGCAGAATATTTTTTTTCTTTCTCTCTATAGTTTCTCCCTCTAGAGTTTCAGTGAATTCGTCAGAAAATAATGAAGGAATGAGCTTCTATTTATAGAAAAATAGACTGCATAGTAACTAACTCATGAACGGTCTAGATTGATTTACTTTAATCTGACGGTCCATATTTAAAGTAAAATCTTTTAAATAAAAAATAATATATTCTATTTATAATCTAATAAAACGAATAACTTTATAAAAGATTTTACTATGCAAATACTATGCAGACACTATACAAATACTATGCATAATAAAATATAATATATTCTAATTATTGTCTAATAAAACAGATAACTTTATAAAAATATTCTGTTTTATATAAAAAGATTTTACTATTAGCCTAATAAAATGAATAACTTTATAAAAGTATTCTGTTTTATATAAAAAGTTTTTCTGTTTTATTACATTAATAATACCAATAAAATAAAACTGAGTGACTTATCACGTAAGCCTTAATAATCAATACCGTATGCTACTATGCAACCACACGTATTACTGTACTTTTACTATCGAGTAGTTCAACAGTATTAACGGTAAAACTTCCGTCGTTATTTTTATAAAATATTTTTGTCGTTTTCTCAATCCGACAATAATTTTGTTGTGGGGTCCACCAATAATTGTGCCGTCGTACGAATATTCCCGACCAATCGAATATAATACAATAACTTGCATACTTTGCAAAATTTATAAATACTACCCACAACTATAACATTGCAAAATTTATAAATACTACCCACAACTATAACATTATCTCAAATTTACACCATAATATTTAAAAAATATTTTGAAAAAATTAAATCTTTATTCATAAAATATGGGGTTTCACAATCTCCCCTCCTTATGAAATTTCGCCCTCAAAATTTACGTACGTACCTGGTATACCGAACAGATGAGGACACTTCGTCAGATTCTAACTCTTGAGGTATAACCTTTGAGTGTTGAATACATTCTAGGATTTTAACAGGTACATCTTCATACGTTAAATTATCCGCTATCTCGTCCGGTTCTAAATCAATAATGTGATTCGGGTCGTCCACATATTTACGTAATATCAATACATTAAAAATGTTATGAACACGCGACATACTTGGCGGTAAAACGAGTCTATAAGCCACAGTTCCTACTCGATCGAGGATTTCAAATGGGTCAATTAAATTGAGGGTTGAGATTTTCTCTCTTCATCAATTCTTGCTTCTAGAATAACGCCTTCTTGAACCTTCTTCTTCACATTCATCAGCTCTGAGTATGTAGCTTGAGCGGCTTTAACTTTATCGATTAAAGTCGATTCTAATCGTATATTCGTTATCTTCACGTGGGTCCCTAGAGTCTTTAATTCTATCTTCATCACTTGTAAGTTATACGAAATGGGTATTTACGTTGACAATATCGCACTCGTACCCGCATATGATCTTCTACTCAATGCGTTAGCTACCACGTTCGCTTTTCCAGGATGGTATTGGAGGGTATGATCATAATCTTTCAACAGTTCAAGCCAACGTCGTTGCCGCATGTTAAGTTCCTTTTGGGTGAAGAAATATTTAAGGGTTTAAGAAATGGGTTTTGTACTGGGTCAATACAAAATTCGATTTCACACTCTGGGGTAGGCTAAGAAGTCTTCAATATTACGTCAGGAACTTTATTAATAATAGAAATATCGTTCAAAACTGTGACCCTCATCCAAGACTTGGATAGCACGTCACATTAATACCTATCAACTTGCCATCGTCATTCACGACATCGCCTACAGAAAGTCTGGCTTCGGTGCCTTCCACACAAGGAAGTCAACAACGAAAGGATCGGGGCTCTTTACTTATGGCTTGATATGACAATGATTTACTTTAGTGGTTTGGTTACTTTGAATTCGCATAACAGGTTGGTTAGGAGTATGAAAGCTAACAACCTTACAACAATCATGATGAGTAGTTAACCAGTCGATTCTTAAAATCACATCAAAGTCAAGTATTTTCAAAGAGGTAAGATCGACAGGTAACGTGAAAGTGTCGATTTGAATCAAACAAGCTTTATAAATAGTGGAGGTAACGAAGGTTCCTCCTAACAGAGTTTCAACAGATAAGTCAAAGTCTAATTTCTTAAGAGTCAAGTTTAAACGTTGAACACAACTAGGTGAAATACAAGAGTGGGTGGAACCGGTATCGAATAAGGTACAAACTTCGCAAGGGTTTATGATTAGCTTACCCGCGATAACTTCATTTGAATTCCTCACTTGTTAGGAAGTCCTAACAACCGCTCTCCCTTGAACTACCCGGCTTTGACTCGTCTGGGGCAGTATTTGGTGTCATCACTACCGCTGGAATTAACTTTTCTATAGGACATATTCCACCCTCAACTACTTCATCGTACTCCTGATTCATGATCTGAATCATCAATCTTCGATCCATATCGAATTGAGATTGACCACTCTGTACAGGGTAACTCAAAACTCGATGTTGGGTTCTTCCAATTGCTGTCCAAAAAGAGAAATGTATATCATCTATTTTAGCCTTTTTGGATCGGATGTCTCTTTCTACAATATCAACATGTCGTGCAACTTTTACCCACGCATCCTTCATTCTCACTCGTTCAGTTGTTTCTTCTTTCAGCTGATCCTTGTTATTTGAATTCTCAGATTCCAACCTTAATATCGTACACTCTACCAAAGCGTGATTTTGTTCGAGCATCACATATCGGGTAACGCAATTTTGAATTGTTGCATCCCTTTGTTCCATGACCGCTTGCCGTTCTTCAACCTGTTCTTCTAACTCATGAACACAATTTTGTAATTCTAAGTTTTGATCCTAAACTTCTTCTAACCAATTCTCCTCAGGTTCCTCTTCTTCCTCTTCTTCCTTTTCTTCCTGACTCTCAGCTGCTACCTCTGCAACTAGCTCGGGTGTAACTATTAGTTCTTTACTTACCACGTAGATATCTCTAATTTATTCTTCGCCTGATATTACATTATCTTGGTTGGTGATTAGAGGTGTCTCCACGGTCTCATTCACTCTATTGTTGACATTTTATGTTGCCATTTTCAAATACTACCACAAAACAAGGGTTAATTAACATGTCACATATTATCTCTATACTCTGACCGACCAACTAAATATCAAATAAACTTAGGTAGGTCATACTAGCGAAGGAATTTCCCGTCTCTCCCCTCCTAGTTCTTGTCTCACATCTCAGCCAGGGATCATATCCCTAAGCTCTGATACCAACTGTGATGCCCCCAAAATTAGGTATACATCACCCATCTTGAGTCGCCAGATACATGGTACAGAATTCAAATACAACTTAATAATACAACTGTCGTGTACAATACGATAAAACATAAACTGTGAGTTTGAATACAAATATTGTTTACTAGAGAGTATACAAACTGAAAAGGAGTTCTCATTACAATTATTATCACACTATTACATAGAATAGTGAGGACTACTAATGCTATTATCTGGTCCATCACCCCGTTTCCCGACTCGTCCCAACTATATTCTCATTTCCTAAAGAGAACAGTGAAAGAAAGGGTGAGCTCAACTAGTCCAGTAAGAAATATTATAACTAAAATAATGCAGAATAAATTATCATTAGTCTTCAACAATGTTAAACTGATAAAATACAATAGACATCAAGTTTAACTGCAGCGGAACCAATAATCTATTAAAAGAGTCAAGTAGAGAATAAAATCTACTATCTTTTATGATTTAAAAGGTTTTTCATGACTTTTATCGCTGGGACTCAGCTTAATAAATAATCCACATCATCGAATCACCCCTGCACTACGGCCAAGGATATTCTTTAGTATCACGACCACAAATTATCCATGCACTACGGGCCAAGGATATTCGTGTATTCATCAATGGTCATGATCATGTCATAAAATAATTCATCTTTGCACTACGACCAAAGAGAATCCATAGCCATAATCATACCAAAAACTGTCCACAAATGCACTACGGGCCAATGAGGACTTTTTCCACATCATTTGTAACATTACGATCATGATTACACCGAATAATCCTTGGTCATAATCATACCAAGTCCATCTATGTACTACAGGCCATAGATGACTTTCAACAAAATATAAACATGAGGATAATGACAATGATATAAGAATTCAGTAAAATAAGTTCAAGAATTAATTTATCTAGAAACTGATAACGTCCAAATTGTCAACATGATACTGCTTTATAGAGTAAAATTCAAGAATGCTCAGAAGAATATTTTCATGAAAAGATACTGGATGAAGCGCAAATATCAAGGATATTCTACTAATTTTATGGAGTATAGAAGTCAAAGTTTTAACCAACTTAGTATAATAAAGAATGGAATAACAAAAGAAATCATCATTCATGCGATAGACCGCATAGACAGGTTATTCCAACAGAAAAATAAATAGTGGAACCAGGTCATGCGTAAATACACCGACAGGATATTCCGATAGAATAATAAATAATGGAATAAGGTCCGGCGTAAACGCACAGACAGGATATTCCGACAGAATAATAAATAATGGAACCAGGTCCGGCGTAAAACACATACATGATATTTCGACAGAATAATAAATAATAGAACCAGGTCCGGCGTAAAGCACAGACATGATGTTCCAACAGAATAATAAAAATGTAATAACAAAAGAATTTCATCAAGTATAGGGTAGCCCACGTATACAGGTTATTCCAACAGAATAATAAAGAATGGAATAACAGAAGTTCTCTTCATGAATAAGAAAGAAAGAATACCCTTAACGAGTACAACAAATAATATCCCTTACCGTAAAAAAAACTTGATATCGGAGTAGTGAAGTAGCAGAATACTTTTCTTCTTTCTCTCTATAGTTTCTCCCTCTAGAGTTTCAGTGAATTCGTCAGAAAATAATGAAGGAATGAGCTTCTATTTATAGAAAAATAGACTGTATAGTAACTAACTCATGAACGGTCTAGATTGATTTACTTTAATCTGACGGTCCATATTTAAAGTAAAATCTTTTAAATAAAATATAATATATTCTATTTATAATCTAATAAAACGAATAACTTTATAAAAGATTTTACTATGTAAACACTATGCAGGCACTATGAAAATACTATGCATAATAAAATATAATATATTCTAATTATTGTCTAATAAAACAGATAACTTTATAAAAGTATTCTGTTTTATATTAAAATATTTTACTATTAGCCTAATAAAACGAATAACTTTATAAAAGTATTCTGTTTTATATAAAAAGCTTTTCCGTTTTATTACATTAATAATACCAATAAAATAAAACTGAGTGACTTATCACGTAAGCCTTAATAATTAATACCGTATGCTACTATGCAACCACATGTATTACTGTACTTTTACTACCGAGTAGTTTAACAGTATTAACGGTAAAACTTCTGCCGTTATTTTTATAAAATATTTTTGTCGTTTTCTCAATCTGACAATAATTTCGTTGTGGGGTCCACCAATAATTGTGCTGTCGTACGAATATTCCCCGACAAAAATAATATTCCCCGACCAATCGAATATAATACAACAACTTGCATACTTTGCAAAATTTATAAATACTACCCACAACTATAACATTATCTCAAATTCACACCATAATATTTAAAAAATATTTCAAAAAAAATTAAATCTTTATTCATAAAATCTGGGGTTTCACATTAAATCTTCGGTTATCTCGTCTGGTTCTAACTCAATAATGTGGTTTGGGTCTTTCACATATTTACGAAGCACAAACATGTGAAAAATATTATGAACACGAGACATGCTTGGAGGTAATGCGAGTCTATAGGCCACATTTCCTACTCGGTCAAGAATTTCAAATGGACCAACAAATCGTGGATTGAGCTTTTTTCTCTTCCTGAATCTTATAACTCCCTTCCATGGAGCAACACGTAACAATACATGATCCCCAACATTAAATTTCACATCCTTTCGATAAAGATCAGCATAACTCTTTTGTCGATTATGTGTCGTTTGTATACGTTGTCGGTTCATTTGGATCTTCTTTGTAGTCATACGTACCAACTATGGTCCCAACAATGTTGCTTCACCCACCTCATCCCAATATACTAGAGAGGAACACTTTTATCCATACAATGCTTCGAATGGAGCCACACCTATACTTTCCTGATAACTGTTGTTGTAGGAGAATTCCACCAATGATAAGTACTTATCCCAACTCCCTTTGATGTCTAGGACACAGAGTCTTAATAGATCTTTAAGAGTTTCAATATTCCTTACTGATTGCCCGCCCGTTTGAGGATGGTATGCCGAACTGAATCATAAATTCGTGCCCATAGCTTTCTGCAAGCTAACCCAAAATCGTGAAGTCAATCTTGGGTCACGATCTGAAACTATGGATACTGGCATGCCATGCAATCTCACAATCTCATTTATGTACATACGAGCAAGACGTTCAAAGGAATAAGTCTCCCGAATAAACAAGAAATGAGCAGACTTGGTTAATCTATCAACAATAACCCAAATCACATCTATGCCTTGAGAAACCTTGGGAAGACCTGTAACGAAATCCATAGTAATGTGTTCCCACTTCCATTTTAGAATCTCAAGTGGTTGCAATGGACCCTTTGGCACTTGATGCTCCGCCTATACACGTTGATAAGTTAAACACCTCTAGATAAACTCCGCGATCTCTCTCTTCATATTGCTCCACCAAAATGTATGTCGAAGATTATGATACATTTTGGTACTCCCGAGATGGATTGCTAATGATGTGTTGTGTGCCTCCATCATGATTCTATGCTTTAAGTCAAAATCGTTAGGAACACAAAGTCTGGAGTGAACTCGAAGTATTCCATCTTCATCGATTCTTGCTTCTGAAATAACACCTTCTTGCACTTTCTTCTTCATATGCATCAGGTCCAGGTCCGTAGCTTGAGCAGCTTTAACTTTATCGATTAAAGTCGGTTCTACTCGTATATTTGATATCATCACGTGGGAACTTGAAGCCTTTAACTCTATCTACATCCTTTGCAAGTCATACAAAATGGGCCTTTACGTTGACAATATCATACTCGTACCCTCATATAATCTTCTACCCAATGTGTCAGCTACTACGTTCGCTTTTTTAGGATGGTATGATCGTAATCGTTCAATAGCTCAAGCCAACGTCGTTGCTGCATGTTGAGTTCCTTTTGGGTGAAGAAATATTTGAGGCTTTTATGATCCGTATAAATCTTCACTTTCTCCCCATACAGGTAGTGTCTCCAGATCTTCAACACGAAAATGACTGCTGCTAACTCCAGATCATGAGTAGGATAATTCCTCTCATATTCCTCGAGTTGTCGTGAGGCATAGGCTATGACTTTCTCATGTTACATGAGAAAACATCCTAACCCTTTGCACGAAGCATCGCTGTAGATAACAAATCCATCCGAACCAGATGGTATTGCCAGAACAGGTGCCGAAATGAGTCTCCTCTTGAGCTCTTGGAAACTCTTCTCGCATTCCTCGCTCCATACGAATTTTGTATCTTTCCGAGTCAGCTGAGTTAACGAAGTAGCGATTTGAGAAAATCTTTCCACTAATCTCCGATAATAACCAGCTAAGCCCAGAAAGCTACGTACTTCGTTTGCTCCCAACTTTGTATGGCTTTAATCTTCGCCAGGTCAAGATATACTCCATATTTTGACACCACGTGCCCAAGGAATGCTACTTCCACAAGCCAGAACTTGCATTTCTTCAGTTTGGCATATAGCTTATTTTCACGAAGCCTTTGATGTACCAGCTTCAAACGGTGTTCATGATCTTCACGTCTTTTGGAATAGATGAGGATGTCATCAATAAAGACGACAACGAACTGATCTAAATATTCCTTGAACACATGGTTCATCATATCCATGAAAGCAGTAGGAGTATTAGTCAATCCTGTGACGCCCCCAAAATAGGTATACAACACCCATTCTGAGTCGTCAAAATACATGGTACAGAAACAACTACAACTTTATTAATACAACATAAAAACCATGAGTTTAAATACAAATATTGCCATCTAGACAATATCCACACTCAAATAAGTCCTCATTACAATTATTGATACATTATTTTATAAAAATGGTGAGGACTACTAAAACGACTTTCTAGAACCTTCATTCCATACCCCGACTAGTACTCGCTACATTCTCGCCTCCTAAGAAGAAAAATGGAACAAAAAGAAAAGGGTGAGCTCAACTAGCCCAGTAAAGAATATTATGACTAAAATAATATAAAACAAATTACCCTTAGTCTTCAACAGGGTAAAATCTAATAGAATACAATAGACAACAAGTTTTAAATCAATATTCGCAGCGAAAATAATAATTCATTAGAAGAGTTAAGTAGAGAATGAAATCTACTATCTTCTATATATGAATTTAAAAGTTCATCGTCTATCTTTTATCCCTGTAACATCAATCAATATATATCTGGAATCAAATATTCATCTTTGCACTACAGGCCAAAGATATTCATCAGTTGGTCATGTTCATCTAAACACCTGTTCATCTTTGCACTACGGGCCAACGATATTCATCAGAAATCATTCATCTTTGCACTACAGGCCAAATATATTCAGTTATATTATCATTTAGGACTGAGGATGATGAAAAATATTTTAAAGAAGACGAATCCAGTGAAACAAAAGGATAAATATTAAGGATTCGTATTTCAGCTATTCTATGTCCAAAAATACCTCATAAGTAATCATAGTGGAGCAAAATTCAAGAATGATCAAAACATGGATACAATCAAAGCTAGTATCCAGAATATATATTTTGGACAAAAAACAAAAATTTAATATTTCTGTGAATAGTGCCGTATTCGTGAATAGTGCTGTATACGTGAATAGTGCCGTATACGTGAATAGTGACTCCGACACTAAAAGATAGAAATTTCACAAAAAACATCATCATGCTTCATGAATAGTACTCATGAATAGTAACTCGTGAATAGTAACTCATGAATAGTAACTCGTGAATAGTAACCCCGACATGAAAAGTTCCAAATTTGATAAAAATTTCCAACCAATATTTCGGCACAATGATATTGAAGTGATAATATCATTTTCGAATAAAATAACATCCCTTACCTGGTAAAGACAGTACTTATAGTTGAAACACCGGATATAGGCTATGACTTAAACTTGCACCGTATATCAACACTCACGGTATTAAAATACTCACAAGAATACGCTCAAAATATCGAGAGAGAAATCTTTAGTTTCTGGTGTGATTTTCAATTCTAACCTAAGCACCCTATTTATAAGAAAATGCTTAGAACACCAAAACAGAAAATTTAATATATATATATATATATATATATATATATCAAAATTTCCTACGCACACAAAGCTGGTCCAACATCAGCCACACACACCTCATCTAAAGAAAAAAAAAACATTTTTCTTATTAAAAATATTTTAAACTCCAAAAATCAATTATTAAAGAATTTCGGAACTTCAATAATTCATAATAAATAGTTCTTTTGTCAGAAAATTCGAATCTCGCAATTTTTATAGGAAATTCAATTCTCTACAACTTTGCAGAAGAAAGTTTTTCTAAATTCCAAACAGAAATTGACCGAAATCCATAAACGGACGATTTTACATGCTATAATCAAATTTCAGTCAAGAAATGGGCCCACAGACATGTTTAACATGTTTTAAACAACTTTTTTAATAAAAATACTCTTTGTCCTCATATACTCATATATCCCACATTCATTGTAAAAATATCATCATTATTATATTATAATAATATAATAAAATATTATTTTATCAAAAAAGATAAAATATCGATTTTCAACAATTGTTACTTTAAAAAATATTCTCCATCTATATCCTCATAAAATGAATTTTTTTCTCATCATATAAATCAATAATTAATTATTCATAAATAATATTTCCGAATACCAATACTGACAACGAGGCAGTTCCCAAGAAAAAGGGGGCTTTCCAATAAGGATTTCTCCTTACTGGAGCACAATTAGGTGACCAAACTTCTTCTTAGACAGAACTTTCTAGACATTGCCAATAATGTTATCTAATAATATTATTCAGATAATATGAATTATTTCTCCGATAATGAAAAATACTGTGTAGTGACAATTATTGAAACAACAGTAATATAAAATATCAACGCAGCAATTATTGAATCAATAAAATAAAATACTGAATAGTAATTACTGTAACCATTATTGAGTAGTGCCTTCTTACGTAAGAATCAATAATTGGTGCAATACCGTGTGCTACTGTTCAACAACGCGTATTACTGTGTTTTAACCACCGGATATTCCAACAGTATTAACGGTAACAACTACGCCGTTATTTATAAACAACTTACACTTGTCATTTTTTTCATCCAATCACTTTCCGTAATGGGGCCCACACAAGGCTGCGCCGTCGTATGAATATTCTCCGACAACAAGAATATTCCACGACCAAACGAATAGTCTCTGATAAAAATGAATATTTTATAGCCATTTGCTTATTTAAAATATTTGCGCATTTTACCCATAACTAACCACATTAATCAAATCAACCCTTACTATTTCAAAATGATAAATAGAGGAAATTAAATTTTATTTATTAATAATTTGGGGTCTTACAACCTCCCCTCTTATGAAATTTCGTCCTCAAAATTGACGTACGTACCTGGTTTTTCGTAAAGATGAGGATACCTTGCTTTCATTTCCGTTTCCAACTCCCAGGTCATTTCCTCAATAGCATGGTTTCTCCACAAAACTTTAATTTGTGGTATGATCTTCGTGCGTAGGACATGCTCCTTCCTATCTAAGATCTTGACAGGTACCTCTTCGTACGTTAAGTCTTCGGCTATCTCGTCCGGTTCTAACTCAATAACGTGGTTTGGGTCTTTCACATATTTATGTAGCACAGATATATGAAAAACATTATGAATACGAGACATACTTGGAGGTAACGCGAGTCTATAGGCCATATTTCCTACTCGATCAAGAATTTGAAATGGACCAATAAATCGTGGATTGAGCTTTCCTCCCTTCTCAAATATTGTAAGTCCTTTCCATGGAGCCACACGCAACAATACAGGATCCCCAATGTCAAATTTCACGTCCTTTCGATGAAGATCCGCATAACTCTTTTGTCGATCCTGTGTCGTTTGTATACGTTGTCGAATCGTTTGGATCTTTTCTATAGTCATTCGTACCAACTCTGGTCCCAACAACGTTGCTTCTCCCACCTCATCCAAACATACTGGAGAGCGACACTTTCGTCCATACAATGCTTCAAATGGAGTCACACCTATACTTTCCTGATAACTGTTGTTGTAGGAGAATTCCACCAATGGTAGGTACTTATCCCAACTTCCATTGAAATTTAGGACACAAAGTCTTAATATATCTTCAAGAGTTTAAATAGTCCTCTCTGATTGCCCACCCGTTTGAGGATTGTATGCCGAACTGAACCGTAAATCCGTGCACATAGCTTTTTGTAAGCTAACCCAAAATTTTAAAGTGAATCTTGGGTCACTATCCGAAACTATGGATACTGGCATGCCATGCAACCTCATAATCTCATTTACGTATATACTAGCAAGACGTTCAAGGGAATAAGTCTCCCGTATTGGCAAGAAATGAGCAGACTTGGTTAGTCTATCAACAATAACCCAAATATCATTTATGCCTTGAGAAACCGTGGGAAGACCCGTAACGAAATCCATGGTAATGTGTTCCCACTTCCATTTTGGAATCTCAAGTGGTTGCAATAGACCCTTTGGCACTTGATGCTCCGCCTTTACACGTTGACAAGTTAAACATCTCAAGATAAACTTTGCAATCTCTCTCTTCATATTGTTCCACCAAAATGTATGTCGAAGATCACGATACATTTTGGTACTTCCAGGATGGATTGCAGATGGTGTATTGTGTGCCTCCATCATGATCTTGTACTTCAAATCAGAATTATTAGGAACACAAAGTCTGGAGTGGACTCAAAGTATTCCTTCTTCATTGATTCTTGCTTCTGGAATAGCACCTTCTTGCACTTTCTTCTTCATACGCATCAGCTCCGGGTATGTAGCTTGAGCAACTTTAACTTTATCGATTAAAGTTGGTTCTATGCGTATACTTGACATCATCGCACTCGTTCCTGCATATGATCTTCTACTCAACGCGTCAGCTACCACGTTTTCTTTTCCAAGATGGTATTGAATAGTGTGCTCGTAATCTTTCAACAGCTCGAGTCAATGTCGTTGCCGCATGTTGAGTTCTTTTTGAGTGAAGAAATATTTGAGGCTTTTATGGTCTGAATATATCTCTACTTTCTCCCCATATAGATAGTGCCTCCAGATCTTTAGTGCGAAAATGACTGCTGCCAACTCTAGATCATGAGTAGGATAATTTCTCTCATATTCTTTAAGTTATCACGAGGCATAGGCTATAACTTTCCCACGTTGCATGAGAACACATCCTAGCCCTTTGCCTGAAGCATCGCTGTAGATAACAAATCCATCCGAACCAGATGGTATGGTCAAAACAAGTGCCGAAATGAGTCTCCTCTTAAGCTCTTGAAAACTCTTCTCGCATTCCTCGCTCCATACGAATTTGATATCTTTCCAAGTCAGCTGAGTTAACGGGATAGCGATTCGAGAAAACCCTTCCACGAATCTCTGATAATAACCAGCTAAGCCCAGAAAGCTACGTACTTCGGTCACCGTCTTTGGTTTCTCCCAACTTTGTATTACTTCAATCTTCACCGGGTCAACAGATACTCCATGTTTTGACACCACGTGCCCTAGGAATGCTACTTCCTCAAGCCAAAACTCTCATTTCTTCAACTTAGCATATAACTTATTTTCACGCAACCTTTGGAGTACCAACTTCAAATGGTGCTCATGATTTTCACAGCTTTTGGAATATATGAGGATGTCATCAATAAAGACAACAACGAACTAATCCAAATAATCCTTGAATACTTGGTTCATAATATCCATGAAAGCCGCAGGAGCATTAGTCAATCCAAAAGACATGACTAGTTATTCATAATGCCCATACCGAGTTCTAAAGGCAGTCTTCGAAATATCCTCAGTTTTAACCTTCAGCTGATGATATCCAGAACGAAAATCGATCTTTGACAAAAATTGTGCTCCTTGTAACTGGTCAAATAGGTCATCAATACGAAGTAGCGGATACCTATTCTTGATAGTGACATGGTTTAATTCCCGGTAATCAATACAAAGTCGCATACTCCCGTCTTTCTTCTTTACAAATAAAACAGGAGCGCCCCAAGGAGATGTACTAGGATGAATAATACCGATGTCCAACAACTCTTGTAGTTGGACCTTTAACTCCTGAATTTCAATAGGAGCCATTCGATATGGAGTTTTAGAAATGGGCTTTGTACCAGGTTCAAGATCAATAAAGAATTCAACTTCACGTTCTGGGGGTAGACCGGGAAGTTCTTCAGGAAAGTCAATAACAACAGGAATATTATTCAAATTTGACGTGTCTTTATTCAAATCCATAACATGGGCTAAGAAAGCTTGACATCCGTTTTTTAATAAACGAATGGCTTTATGGCTTGATATAACAGTGATTAATTTTAATGGCTTAGTTGCTTGAATTCACACAACAGGTTGGTTAGGAATATGAAAACTAACAACCTTACGAAAACAATCAATTTTGACATGATGAGTAGTTAACCAATCAATCCCTAAAATCACATCAAAAGCAAGTATCTTTAAAGAGATAAGGTCAACAGGTAAGGTGATGGTGCCAACTTGGATCAAACAAGATTTATAAACAGTGGATGCGATAAAAGTTTCTCCTAATGGAGTCTCCACAGATAAATCAAAGTCTAACTTCTCCGGAGTCAAGTTTAAACGTTGAGCACAAGCAGGAGAAATAAATGAATGGGTAGCACCGATATCTAGTAAGGTATAAACTTCGCATGAATTTATGATTAGCTTACCCGTGATCACCTCGTTTGGGTTCCTCGCATGTTGACCAGTCACGACAAACGCTCTTCCAGGAACCGTTGACTTTAACTTTTCTGGGACAACTTTTTGAGTCAGCATCCCCGCTGGACTTGATTTCGCTACAGTGCAATCTCGAGAGATATGTCCTTCCTTTTCACAATTATAACATACCTTAAACTGTTATGGCAGTTTGGGCTGATATGTCCTTCTTTTCCGCACTTATAGCATATGACCGGTGGTCGTTCTCCTCCCTTAGAACCAGTTGCTGCTGGTGCTGACGTCTTCGTATTGTCATTGTTGAATCTCCTCTTTTTAATATCTCCTCCCGACTCGCTTCTTCTATTTTTATGGCCACGATTACCACCAGAGTGGTTGTCGTTCTTGTCAGTATTTTTCTTTCTCCGCTGGCTATCATTGTTCTGATGACTGCTGTCACCGGTATGATCCTGGTTGTGGTCCCTCGATTGACCGTACTCGTTATCTCGCTCTAATAATTGAGCCTTGTTGACAACATCTGAATAGAGAGAAAATTTATGAGAAATGAGATATTGACGTATGCCGGTTTTCAAACCTCTCAGAAACATCCGCGTCATATGTTCCTCATTCTCCAATAAATGAGGTGCAAACCTGGACAACTCTGCAAACTTCGCCTCGTACTGGGACACCGTCATGTTATTCTGCTCCAGTCTAATAAACTTTACCTCCTTCATATGACGAATACTTTCAGGAAAGTACTTGTCATTGAACAGTTTCTGAAATGTCTCCCAAGACATGCTGAGTGCGGCTGGATGGGTATGCTTCAACGACTCCCACCAGTAGTCTGCCTCGCCACGGAACATAAAGGTGGCGAATGGAACATTCTCTTCCTCTGTGCATCCCAAGACATCGAATATCTTGGTAATTTGCTTGACCCACGTTTCCGCCATGATCGGATCCGGCTTTCCCTTAAATTCTGGTGGTCCCAATTCTTTGAACTGCTTGGCTGTGACTGTAAGACCCCAAATTATTAATAAATGAAATTTAATTCCTCTATTTATTATTTTGAAATAGTAAGGGTTGATTTGATTAATGTGGTTAGTTATGGGTAAAATGCGCAAATATTTCAAATAAGCAAGTGGTCCTAAAATATTCATTGTTGTCGGGGAATATTCGCTTGGTCGTGGAATATTCTTACTGTTGGAGAATATTCGTACGACGGCGCAGTCTTTTGTGGGCCCCATAACGGAAAGCGATTGGATGAAGAAAACGACAAAAATGAGTGGTTTATAAATAACGGTGTAGTTGTTACCGTTAATACTGTTGGAATACCCGGTGGTTAAAACGCAGTAATACGCGTTGTTGCACAGTAGCACACGGTATTGCACCAATTATTGATTCTTACGCAAGAAGGCACTACTCAATAATTGTTACAGTAATTACTGTTCAATATTATATTTTATTGATTCAATAATTGCTGCGTTGATATTTTATATTACTGTTGTTTTAATAATTGTCACTACACAGTATTTTCTATTATCGGAACAATAATTCATATTATCTGAATAATATTATTAGATAATATTATTAGCAATGTCTAGAAAGTTCTGTCTAAGGAGAGGTTTGGTCATCTAATTGCGCGCCAGTAAGGAGATATCCTTAGTGGAAAGCCCCCTCTTTCCTGGGAACGGTCTGGTTGCCAGTACTGTGATTCTGTAATATTATTTGTGTATAATTAGTTATTGATTTATATGATGAGGAAAATATTAATTTTATGTGGATATAGATGGAGAAAATTTTTAATGTGACAATTGTTGAAAATTTATATTTTATCTTTTTCTGATAAAATAATTCATTTAAATATATTATTTTAATAATATATTGATGATGATATTTTTACAATGAATATGGGATATATGAGTATATGAGGAGGAAGAGTATTTTTGTGGCATTAAATGATTAACACATGTTTTGTGTGTTGGTGGACACAATTCTTGACCGAAAATTTATTATTGACTGTAAAATCGCCCGTTTGTGGATTTCGGTCAATTTCTGTTTGGAATTTGGAAAAACTTTCTTCTGCAAAGTTGTAGAGAATTGAATTTCCTATAAAAACTCACGAGATTCAAATTTTCTGATAAAAGGGCTATATATTATGAATTATTGAAGTTCTGAAGTTCCGAAATAATTAATTTTTGGAAGTTTTAATTATTATTTTAAAGAAAAACGTTTTTTGGCATTTAAGTGGGCTAACATGTGATAAGAATGGGCTGAATTCAGATCTCCCAAGGTGGGCTTGACAATTTTATAAATATAATATTATTATATTTAATTTTTTGCTTTGGTGTTCTAAGCATTTTCCTATAAATAGGGTGCTTAGGTTAGAATTGAAAATCACACCAGAAACACAAGTTTCTCTCTATTTCTCTCTCTATATCGAGCGTATTCTTGTGAGTATTTGATACTTTGAGTGTTGCTATACGGTGCAAGTTTCCTTCAGCACTATATCTAGTATTCTAGTCAGAAGTACCGTCTTTCCGAGGTAAGGGGTGTTATTTCTTCTTAAATGATATTATTTTCTTCAATATCATTATGCCGAAGTATTGATCTGAACTTTTTATCAAATTTAGAACTTTTCATGTCGGGATTACTATTCATGAGTTACTATTCACGAGTTACTATTCACGAGTTACTATTCACCGAAAAATGAAATTTTCTTCTTTTCGTCCAAAATATCTATTCTAGATACTAGCTTTGATTGTATCCATGTTTTGATCATTCTTGAATTTTACTCCACTATGATTGTTTATGAGGTATTTTTGGACATGGATAAACTGTAATACGAATCCCTAATATTTGTTCTTTTGCTTCACTGGATTCGTTTCTTTTAAAATATTTTTCATCATCCTCAGTCCTAAATGATGATGTTACTGAATATCTTTGGCCTGTAGTGCAAAGATTGATGATTTCTGATGAATATCTTTGGCCCGTAGTGCAAAGATGAACAGGTGTTGAGATGAACATGATCGACTGGTGATACAAATGAATATCTTTGGCCTGTAGTGCAAAGATGAATATTTGATTAAAGATGGTTATTGATTGTTGTTACAGGGATAAAATATTGATGATGGACTTTTAAATCTTAGAAGATAGTAGAACTCATTCTCTACTTGACTCTTCTAATGGTTTGCTGTTTCCGCTGCGAATATTGATTTAAAATTTGTTGTCTATTGTATTCTATTAGATTTTTTCCTGTTGAAGACTAACGATAATTTGTTGTATATTATCTTAGTCATAATATTCTTTACTGGGCTAGTTGAGCTCATCCTTTTCCTTGTTGTTCCATTTTCTTCTCAGGAGGCGAGAATGTAGCGAGTACTAGTCGGGGTGTGGAATGATGGTTCAAGACAGTTATTTTAGTAGTCCTCACTATTTTATAAAATAGTGTATCAATAAGTATAATGAGGACTTAATTGAGTATGAATACTGTCTAGATGACAATATTTGTATTTAAACTCACAGTATATGTGTTGTCGTATTTTGTACGATAATTGTAATAATAAAGTTGTAGTTATTTTCTGTACCATGTATTTGACGACTCAGAATGGGTTGGATGGATTTGACCTATTTTGGGGGCGTCTTAGTGACAAACCGTGAATTGCTATCATTTTCTCCTATATTTTGAACACGATTCTCCCTCGTCTGGTTTTGCATGAATTGTAAAAAGCTTCTAAACATCCCATCGTTCATCATCTGCTCATTGGTGTTGTTCACAGGAGGAACATTGCCAGCCTGTTTCACGTTCTCCTCGTTGGTGAGCACAGGTGTCTCCACGGTCTCATTTACTCCACTATTAACATTCTCAGTCGACATTCTCAAATACTACCATAAAACAAGGGTTAATTTAAGCAATTAACATATCACATAATATCCCTATATTATGACCGACCAACAAATAAGCTTAGGTAGGACACACTAGCGAAGGATTTACTCGTCTCTCCCCTCCTAGTTCTATTCTCCAATCTCCGCCAGAGATCATATCCCTAAGCTCTGATACCAACTGTGACGCCCCCAAAATAGGTATACAACACCCATTCTGAGTCGTCAAAATACATGGTACAGAAACAACCACAACTTTATTAATACAACATAAAAACCGTGAGTTTAAATACAAATATTGCCATCTAGACAATATCCACACTCAAATAAGTGCTCATTACAATTATTGATACATTATTTTACAAAAATGGTGAGGACTACTAAAACGACTTTCTAGAACCTTCATTTCATACCCCGACTAGTACTCGCTACATTCTCGCCTCTTGAGAAGAAAAATAGAACAAAAGAAAAAGGGTGAGCTCAACTAGCCCAGTAAAGAACATTATGACTAAGATAATATAAAACAAATTATCGTTAGTCTTTAACAGGGAAAAATTTAATAGAATACAATAGACAACAAGTTTTAAATCAATATTCGCAGCGAAAATAATAATTCATTAGAAGAGTTCAGTAGAGAATGAAATCTACTATCTTCTATATATGAATTTAAAAGTTTATCGTCTATCTTTTATCCCTGTAACATCAATCAATATATATCTGGAATCAAATATTCATCTTTGCACTACAGGCCAAAGATATTCATCAGTTGGTCATGTTCATCTAAACACATGTTCATCTTTGCACTACGGGCCAAAGATATTCATCAGAAATCATTCATCTTTGCACTACAGGCCAAAGATATTCAATTATATCATCATTTAGGACTGAGGATGACGAAAAATAATTTAAAGAAGACGAATCCAGTGAAACAAAAGAATAAATATTAAGGATTCGTATTTCAGCTATTCCATGTCCAAAAATACCTCATAAGTAATCATAGTGGAGCAAAATTCAAGAATGATCAAAACATTGATACAATCAAAGCTAGTATCCAGAATATATATTTTGGACGAAAAACAAAAATTTAATATTTCTGTGAATAGTGCCGTATTCGTGAATAGTGCCGTATACGTGAATAGTGTCGTATAGGTGAATAGTGACTCCGACACTAAAAGATAGAAATTTCACAAAAAACATCATCATGCTTCATGAATAGTACTCATGAATAGTAACTCGTGAATAGTACTTGTGAATAGTAACCCCGACATGAAAAGTTCCAAATTTGATAAAAATTTCCAACCAATATTTCGGCACAATGATATTGAAGTGATAATATCATTTTCGAATAAAATAACATCCCTTACCTGGTAAAGACAGTACTTCTAGTTGAAACACCAGAACTTGCACCGTATAGCAACACTCACGGTATTAAAATACTCACAAGAATACGCTCAAGATATCGAGAGAGAAAGAGAGAGAAATCTTTAGTTTCTGGTGTGATTTTCAATTCTAACATAAGCACCCTATTTATAGGAAAATGCTTAGAACACCAAAATAGAAAATTTAATATAATATTAATATATATATATATATATATATATATATATATCAAAATTTCCTACGCACACAAATCTGGTCCAACATCAGCCACACACACCTCATCTAAAGAAAAAAAATGTTTTTCTTATTAAAAATATTTTAAACTCCAAAAATCAATTATTCAGGAATCTCGGAACTTCAATAATTCATAATAAATAGCTCTTTTATCAGAAAATTCGAATCTCGCAACTTTTTGTAGGAAATTTAATTCTCTACAACTTTGTAGAAGAAAGTTTTTCAAAATTCGAAGTAGAAATTAATCGAAATTCATAAACGAACGATTTTACATGCTATAATCAAAATTCAGTCAAGAAATGGGCCCACAAACATGTTTAACATGTTTTAAACAACTTTTACAATAAAAATACTCTTTCTCCTCATATACTCATATATCCCACATTCATTGTAAAAATATCATCATTATTATATTATATTAATATAATAAAATATTATTTTATCAAAAAAGATAAAATATCGATTTTCAACAATTGTCACTTTTAAAAAGTTTCTCCATCTATATCCTCATAAAATGAATATTTTTCTCATCATATAAATCAATAATTAATTATTCACAAATAATATTACCGAATCACAATACTGACAACCAGGCAGTTCCCAAGAAAGAGGGGGCTTTTCAATAAGGATTTCTCCTTACTGTCGCGCAATTAGGTGACCAAACCGATCCTTAGACAAAACTTTCTAGACATTTCTAATAATGCTATCTAATAATATTATTCAGATAATATGAATTATTGCTCCAATAATAAAAAATACTGTGTAGTGACAATTATTGAAACAACAGTAATATAAAATATCAGCGCAGCAATTATTGAATCAATAAAATAAAATACTGAACAGTAATTACTGTAACCATTATTGAGTAGTGCCTTCTTACGTAAAAATTAATAATTAGTGCAATACCGTGTACTACTGTGCAACAACGCGTATTACTGTGTTTTAACCACCAGGTATTCTAACAGTATTAACGGTAACAACTACGCCGTTATTTATAAACAACTTATACTTATCATTTTTTTCATCCAATCGCTTTCCGTTATGGGGCCCACACAAGGCTGTGCCGTCGTACGAATATTCTCCGACAACAAGAATATTTCATTACCAAACGAATATTCTCCAATAAAAATGAATATTTTATAACCACTTGCTTATTTAAAATATTTGCGCATTTTACCCATAACTAACCACATTAATCAAATCAACTCTTACTATTTCAAAATGATAAATAGAGAAATTTAAATTTTATTTATTAATAATTTGGGGTCATACAAATCCAAAAGACATGACTAAGAATTCATAATGCTCATACCGAGTTCTGAAGGCAGCCTTCAGAATATCCTTGGTTTTAATCTTCAGTTGATGATATCAAGAACGAAGATCGATCTTTGAAAAGAATTGTGCTCCTTGCAACTGGTCAAACAAGTAATCAATGCGAGGTAGCGGATACCTATTCTTGATGATGATATGGTTTAATTCTCGGTAGTCAATACAAAGTCGCATACTCCCGTCTTTCTTCTATACGAATAAAACATGAGCACCCCAAGGAGATGTACTAGGACGAATGAAACTGATGTCTAACAACTCCTGTAGTTGGACCTTTAACTCCTGAAGTTCAATAGGAGCCATTCGATATGGGATTTTAGAAATGGATTTTGTACCAGGTTCATGGTCAATAAAGAATTCAACTTCACGTTCTGGGGGTAAACCAGAAAGTTTTTCAGGAAATACGTCAGAAAATTCACTAACAACAGAATATTATTCAAATTTGACGTATTTTTGTTCAAGTCCATGACATGGGCTAAGAAAGCTTGACATCCGTTTTTCAATAAACGAATGGCTTTATAGCTTGATATGACAGTGATTGACTTTAATGGTTTGGTTGCTTGAATGTGCATAACAAGTTGGTTAGGAATATGAAAACTAATAACCTTACGAAAATAATCAATTTTAGCATGATGAGTGGTTAACTAATCAATCCCTAAAATTACATCAAATGCAAATATTTTCAAAGAAATAAGATCGATAGGTAATGTGATGGTCCCAACTTGAATCAAGCAAGATTTATAAATAGTGGATGTAATGAAAGTTTCTCCTAATGGAGTCTCAACAGATAAATCAAAGTCTAATTTCTCCAGAGTCAAGTTCAAACGTTGAGCACAAACAGGAGAGATAAAAGAATGGGTAAAATTGGTATCTAGTAAGGTATAAATTTTGCAAGAGTTTATGATTAGCTTACCCGTGATCACCTCGTTCGGGTTCCTCGAGTTTTGGGTAGTCACGACAAACGCTCTTTCAGGAACCACTGACTTTAACTTGTCCGGGATAGCCTTTGGAGTCACCATTCTCGTTGGACTTGGTTTTGCTACAGGACAATCTCTAGCTATATGACCTTCCTTTCCATAATTATAACACACCTTGGATTGTTGTGGGCAGTTTGGACTGATGTGTCCCTCTTTCCCACATTTATAACATACGACCGGTGGTCGTTCTCCTCCCCTAGGAACAGTTGATGCTGGTGCTGACGTCTTCACATTGTCATTATTGTACTTTCTCTTTTTGAAATCTCCCCCCGACTCGCTTCTTCTACTATCAAGGCCACGATTACCACCAGAGTGGTTACCGCTTTTGTCCGGATATTTTCCTCCACACTGGTTGTCATTGCTCCGATGACTGCTGCCATCGGTATGACCCTGGTTATGGTCCCTCGGTTGAACATACTCATTATCTCGCTCTAATAATTGAGCCATGTTCACAACATCTAAATATAGAGAAAATTTGTGAGAAATAAGATATTGCCAAATTTCGGGTTTCAGACCTCTCAAAAATATTCGTGTCATACGTTCCTCATTCTCTATCAAATGAGGTGTAAACTTGGATTACTCTGCGAACTTAGCCTCGTACTGAGACACAGTCATGTTGTTCTATTCCAGTCTAATAAACCCTACCTCCTTCATATGACAAATACTTTCAGAAAAGTACTTGTCACTGAACAGTTTCTAAAACGTTTCCCAATACATGTTCAGTGCGGCAGGTTGGGTACGCTTCACAGATTCCCACCAGTAATCTACCTCACCACGGAACATAAAGATGGCAAATGGAACCTTCTGTTCCTCCGTGCATCCCAAGACATCAAATATCTTGGTAATTTGCTTAACGCACGTTTCTGCCTTGATTGGATCCATCTTTCTCAAAAATTCTGGTGGTCCCAACTCTTTGAACTGCTTGGCTATGACAACCAGCGCGTTGCTATTATTTCCACCCGTATTGTGTACACGAGTCTCCCTCGTATGATTTTGCATGAACTGCAAAAAGCTTCTAAACATCCCATCATTCATCGTTTGTTCGGTAGTGTTGTTTATAGGAGGAATATTACCTTCCTGTTGCACGTTCCCCTGGTTGGTGATTAAAGGTGTCTCCACGGTCTCATTTACTCCATTGTTAACATTTTCAACTGTCATTCTCAAATACTGTCATAAAATAAGGGTTAATTAAAGAAATTGACATACCACATATTATCCCTATATTCTGACCGACCAATTAAATACCAAATAAGCTTAGGTAGAACACACTAGCGAAGGATTTACTCGTCTATCCCCTCCTAGTTCTATTCCCCGATCTACGCCAGAGACCATATCCTTAAGCTCTGATACCAACTGTGACGCCCCCAAAATTGGTATACATCACCCATTCTGAGTCACCAAATACATGGTACAGAAATCAAATATAAACTTCTTTTATACAATACGACAAAACGTAGCTGAAAATTTTTACACGAATATTGTCTAGTAGACAGTATTCAAACTCAAAAAGGAGTCTTCATTATAATTATTGATACACTATTTTACAAAATAGTGAGGACTACTAAAACAACTATCTGGACTCATCACTCCACACCCCGACTAGCTCCCGTTATATTCTCGTCTCCTGAGAAGAAAAATAGAACAAAAAAGTAAAGGGTGAGCTCAACTAGCCTAGTAAATAATATTATGACTAAGATAAAGTAAAACAAATTATCGTTAGCCTTCAATACATCAAATAAAATATAATGGACAATAAGTTTTAGATCAATATTGGCAACATAAAATAAAAATTCATTAGAAGGGTTAAGTAGAGAATGAAGTCTACTTTCTTCTATGATTTAAAAGTTCATCATCAATATTTTATCCCTGTAACATCAATCAATATACATCTTGAATCAAATATTTATCTTTGCACTACGGGCCAAAGATATTCATTCGTATCCCCAGTTAGTCATGTTCATCTCAACACATGTTCATCTTTGCACTACGGACCAAAGATATTCATTAGGTAATCATTCATTTTTGCACTACAGGCCAAAGATATTCAGTTATATCATCATTTAGGACTGAGGATGATGAAAAATATTTTTAAGAAACGAATCTAATGAGATAAAAGGACAATGATTAGGGATTAGTACTTCATTTTATCTAAGTTCAAAAATACTCCATAATAATCAATTGTGAAGCAAAATTCAAGAATGAAGATCAAAACATGGATAGAATCAAAGATAGTAACCATAATAGACATCTTGGACAAATAAGAGAAAATTTTATTTTTCTATGAATAGTGTCGTATTCATGAATAGTGCCGTATACGTGAATAGTGTCATATACGTGAATAGTAATCCTGACACAAAAAGGTAGAAATTTTATAAGAAAAATCATACTTCGTGAATAGTACCGTATTCGTGAATAGTATCGTATACGTAAATAGTGACGTATACGTGAATAGTAACCTCGATATAAAAAGGTAAAAATTTTATAATAAAATTAATACCAACATTTTGGTATAATGATATTAAAAAAAATAATATCATTTACGAAGAAAATAACATCCCTTACCTCAAAAGAACAGTACTTTTGACTGGAATATTGAATATATATAGTGCTGAAGGAAACTTGCACTAAATAGCAACTCTCAAAGTATCTAAATACTCACAAAAATACGCTCGATATTATAGAGAGAAATAACTTCTAATTCTGGTGTGATTTTCAATTCTAACTAAGCACCCTATTTATAGAAAAATATTAGAACGCCAAAGCAGACTAAATTTAATAAAATAATATTTTTAAAATTTCTACGCACACCTCCTTGACCAAATTATCAGCACACCACTAGTGGGGCCCACAAAATTCAGAATTTTTATAACAACCAAAAGTGGGGCTCACCCATATTTTTAATAAAAATATTTATTTTTAAAACTTTAATAATGCATAATAAATAGCCCTTTTATCAGAAAAATACGAATTTGATGTCCATTCCATAGGAATTTTAATTCTCTACAACTTTGTAGAAGAAAGTTTTTTCAAATTCTAAATATAAAATGATCGAAATCTACATACGGATGAGTTTTAATACCTCCATTCTGACAAAATACTGATAAAATACCCCAGCATTAATTTCTTTATTTATATCCACATAAAAATAAATATTTTCTTATCATAAAAATTAATAATTAATTATTCACAAATAATATTACAGAATCACAATAATGACAACCATGTCGTTCCCAAGAAAGAGAGGACTTTCCGATAAGGATTTCTCCTTACTGGCGCGCAATTAGGTGACCAAACTCCTTTTCTAGACAGAACTTCCTTAGACATTGTCAATAATGCTATCTAATAATATTATTCAATTAATATAAATTATTGATCTGATAATGGGAAATATTGTGCAGTGACAATTATTAAAACAATAATAATATAAAATATCAACGTAGCAATTACTGAATCAATAAAATAAAATATTTAACAGTAATTACTGTAACAATTATTGAGTAGTGCCTTCTTACGTAAGAATCAATAATTCAAAAATACTGTGCAATACCATGTGCTACTGTGCAACCATGCGTATTATTATATTTTAACCACCGGGTATTCTAACAGTGTTAATGGTAACAATTATGCCGTTATTTATTAAAACTCAAACTTGTCGTTTTCCTTCATCCTACCATTTTCCGTTATGAGGCTCACAAATGACTACGCCATCGTACGAATATTCCCCGACAGCAAGAATATTCCACCAAAAAATGAATATTTCTGATAACAATGAATATTTTATAACCACTTGCTTATTTTGTAAAATTTGCACATTTCACCCATAACCAAAGCATTGTATCAAATTAACACCTTTTTATTCAAAATAATAATTAGAGAAAATTCAATTTTATTTATAAAAAGATGGGGTCTTACAAATTCGACTAATGGTAAATGATCATCCCAATTTCCTTTAAAATCCATGATGCATGCTCTAAGCATATCTTCTAACGTTTGGATTGTTCGTTCACTTTGGCCATCGATTTGTGGATGGTATGATGTACTCATTCTCAATTGTGTTCCCATACATTCTTGTAGTCTCTTTCAGAAATTTGATGTGAATCTCGGATCTTTGTCGGACACAAATGACACTGGAACTCCATGTCTTGAAATGATCTCCTTAACGTATAATTTTGCCAGTTGATCATGATTAAATCAAATCTTTATTGGCAAAAAATGTGCTAATTTCGTTAATCTATCCGTTATCACCTAAATCGCGTCGTATCCTTTCTGAGTCGTTGGATGACCTACCATAAAATCCATTGTGATTGTAAAGGCCCCAGATCCTGGTCCTAATCACCAAGGATCTGGTATACTATTTCTACAACTATTACGGGAGATATAAACATAAATTGTTTATACATTAAACTTACACACTATCCCCACGATTGAGAAGCTTCACGTAATACCTGTATTCCATATTATATCTGACATACAATGTCACTGACTTTTCCTGTATCTGACGTATTTGTCTTAATCTGCAATGTTTATCATGATATAGCAAGGGTGAGCAACAAGTTTGCCCAGCAAGTTTAAATTTAATTGAGGATATATCATGTTTGAAAGAATTGAACAATAAGCTGGCTACAGTTCTACAATATAATTGTGAACTAGCATGAACAAATTTTCATAGCTGAATGAACATTGAACATAAACATATCAACTGAACCAGATGGTAATGAAGGTGATCAGCCTTTCATACCTGATAAATACATGCAATATGCACAGAGTGCGAATCAATAATTCATAGACATGGTAATCAGTAATGATTAACCATAAGCATATTTGAATGAAACAACTCGAGGTCGAGTTAAAGAGAACTTTCCTGAATCACCGACTACAGCTACGCAGTCAATGAAGCTTTATCTGAAGACCTAATATTAAATATATCGATCTCCAATATTAGAATAATATCATTACAGTATAATACTGTTATATATAGTTATAAAATAACCTAAACACATTATCACGTATCCCTATTAGTCCACAAACTACCTAAGACTTGGTATCAAGTCAAACTATTTCAGTCTGAGTTGAGTCTCGTACAATTTTGATATCCCGACGGCCTAGTCGGACAATATCTAGCCTATTTGCCTTAAAACTCTGCCTAACACTTAAATATTATCTTAGATAATATTATTATTCAGTCAAAATATTTTTCAAAGTCTCAAAATAATTTTTTAGTAATTATTATAATTTATCATGATTTTTCAATCATTAATATCATATTTATATGATTTAAATACCACATAATTCCATTATCATTAATATTTATTTATTAACAACTATTAATGAAATTCATAACATAAAATTATAATATATTTTTAATATTTCAAAATATTTTTAATACCTTAAAATTACATTTAAATGATTTTTAAACATTTAAATTCATTATCAAATAACTGTCATTAATATTAAAATATTAATATTCTTTATGACAAAATATCAAACGTTATATTTTATAACTTAAAATATTTTTATAACTTTAAATTATTTTTATATGCTTTTTGATTCATTAATTCTATTTTTCCATACTTTATTTAATACTAGTAATTGCTCGTGCCTAAAGGCACGACAAGTAACGAAAAATTAGATTAAAATTTAAAAAATACCACATTACCTAATTATCACCTTTGTTATTTTCAAAACTTATATCAGTTTTGAGTTTTAGAATTTTGCGAATTGATTCTAAAAAGTCAAAATCTTTCTTTAATTTTGGAACTGATATAATATAATATAGTAGTATTTGGTACGAAGAAGGCAATCAAATGATATAGTAATACTACTAATCACACCTAATCATGTGAACTCAAGATTGTGCAATTAATACAACATTAAAGAGTAGGGCTTTTGTCAAAGAATTGGATAATATTTTTATTTTTATTACTATTATTATAATAATAATTAATATTATTATAATAATTGTTACAACCCGAGAATTTAGAAAATTTTTAAAATTTCAATTAATTGATTTAAGGTTCAATATTAGAACCTAGACAGAAAATAAGTGTATGCGTTTGACATTTTTGAGATGGAATTTTGAGTATTTCAAAATTTTGTGAAGGATTTAGGTGAATTATCCAAGATTAAGTGTATATGGTTGTATATGTGTTCAGTATGTGGTTAAGGATTGACCAGATAAACGATATCTGTAACAAACCCTAAGTATATAATAAGAACGTCAGCGTTCGGTTAGAAAACCCTAGCGAATCATAAGAAATCCTAATATCAGTTCTGGAAACTCTAATATCAGATTTCGAGAATTTGAAACCTTAATGTGGGAACTTAAAGGATAATTATAATGCTTAAGTGATATTAATTATAATATTAATTAGGATAAAGCTTAATTAAATAACAAATCCTAATTTTAAATTTTTTTAAACCTTAATTTATGGATTTGAAACCCTAATTTATAATTAGGAAAAACCTAAGTATTAATTTAATACCTTTAATGTTAATTAGGAAACATTAATCCTAATTTTCAAGTTATAAGTAATTAGAAAACCCTAATCTAATTAGAGAACCTAATTTCTAAATTAGAAATATTATTTTTCTATTTAAAACTTTAATTCGTGGGTTATAAACCCTAATGACCAATTTTGACCCTAATTGTTAAATTGTAATTTTTATTAGGAATTATTAATCCTAATTAACAAGATTTAAATTATGATTAAGAAATTTTAATATAATTAGAAAACCCTAATTATAATTTTGAAATATTAAATTTCTATTTTTAAAACCTAAATTGGAAATTTTAGAAAATCAAATTTGCTAAACCCTAAGGGTTCCAAACCCTGAACCCTAAGGTTTTCCAAACCCTAAGGGTTTGGTCAATATCCAAAATGCCATTAAAATTAAATGCAAAATTACATTTTTGCCCTTTGTTGCATTATTTTGACTTAACTTGCAAGAATTGTTCTAATTTAGTTGGTGAACTAACCCTAGTCCTAGCCTTGTGCTACAAACACTGATTTCAGCCATTTAGCCCAGCCAAATACATTGCATTTGTATCAATATATAGATATAAAGAGAGAGAAAAGTTCACTTTATTTTTCATTTTTGTCAACCCTTCTCTCTCTAAAATTCGAGATTTAGAAAGATAAAGAGTGATGAGATAAGCCATGATCAGGTGTTAGCATTCCAAGATCAGATCACAAGGATCAGAAATCAAAATCCAAGCTAGAAAGGTATAAACCCTAAAATTTTAGAAATCAATGATCTTATGTTATATGTTGAAATTGGTTGGTTAGAAATGTGTTAGAGGGTGTCTTTAAGTGATCTGGGTTGATAGATCATGGACCTATAACACTTAGATGCACGAAAATTACGTTTTTAAGCACTGACTATGAACCCTAAAATATGGTCTGACAACCATATGTCGGGGCTCATAGATCTCTCTATGTTAATGGTTAGGTGTGTTTTATGTTATAAATTTGTTCTTTGTAGTAAGGGCTTTGATCTGGGACTTGAATCAAGCCCAGATCATGTGTATATTTTAAGTTATTAAGGGTCAAAGTACGTTGACCAGCATTGACTGGCTATTTCTGGGCAGCCCAGATTTGCCCAGAAAGCCTGATAGTCAGTGAAGCTCTAGATCTTGCTGTGTTTGGTTAGTTTGGACACATTTTGTTTTTGATCTTGTAGACTGGTATAAGGACTACGCGATCATGTCTTTAGATTGCTCATATCATAAACAGAAACGAAAATAGGCACGGTCAAACTACTGTTGAACACTAGCCGGATGAACAATCTGGAAAACTCAGATTTGTTTAAGAACCATTTTTTTGTCAGACTTTGACTAGCCATGATCTCTTATATATGTTGTTGTTAGACTAGATTGGGGATGTGTTATCGTACCCTGGCATGACTACTACACGATTGAACTTTAATATTACACTGACAAATTCTAGAACGCTAGATTCAAGGCTTGCAAACTGGATACCTTGGCTGTTCTTCATTTCTGGGAAACCCAAAAAATGAAGAACAGATCTGACTAGGATTTTGAAGGTCAATAACTTTCTGTTATGTGATAGGATTACTAGAAACCCAGTTGATGATGGTAGTATTACATTAGTACTACGATCATAACAAACTTTCAAGCCCAGAAATGTAATGAGCATGAATCATTGAGTGGTCAAAACACCCACCCTATAATCTGACAGAATTTCTGAGAATAGGCTCAAGAACACGAAGAAAACTTTGAGTGACGGATTCGTCGCCTAAAGTCTTTATAGCGACAGTTTATTTAGAAAATTAATTATTTTATTTAAAAAATTTACAGAAAAATAGTTTTAAATTATTAAAAATACAAAATAAATTCTTAAAAATTATTTTAAGGTCCGAAAAATAGTTTTTAATTATTTTGAGTATATTTCATAAATATTTAATATTTTTAGAATATAAATGGTATTTAATTTATTTAATTATAATATTAAATAAATTGTTTAAAAATAATTTTTATTCATGAAAAATCATGAAAAATTATATTATTGTATAAGAAAATATTTTAAGTTATTTTTAATAACTTTTAATATTTTGTGATGAATTTCATTAATTAATCAATATTAATGATAATTAATTTATTTACTAAATATATTAAATAAATTATGGAAAAATAGAATTAATGATTTATAAATTATATAAAAATTATTTAAGACTTATAAAAATATTTTAAGTTATAAAATATAACTTTTGATATTTTTCCATGAAAATATTAATATTTTAATATTAATTGCAATTATCGAATAATGAATTTAATTGTTTAAAAATTATATAAAGGTGAATTTAAAGTATTAAAAATACTTTGTGATATTATAAATATATTATAATATTATGACATATATTTCATTAATATTTGAAAAATCCGTGGTGATTGAAAAATCAAGATAAATGACAATAATTATTTAAAAATTATTATGAGACTTAGAAAAATATTTTGACTGATAATAAAATTATTTAAGTTAATTAAGTGGTTAACCAGAGTTTAATTGAACTTAAACTCGAAAATAGACCGTCGATTTGTGTGTTCAACTTAGACTGCAATAGTTTGACTTGATAATCCTATGTGTGTTGTAGACTGATAATGTGTGTTATGTTTAGGTTATTCTGTGTATATATATATAATAGTATTATATTGTGATGATATTATTCTAATATTGGAGATCTATATTACTAATATTATGTCTTCGGATAAAACGTTATAAATTGTGTGGCGGTAATCAACGGTTCAGGCTAGTTTTACTTAACCCTACTAAGAGTTGTTTCATTCAGATATGCTTGTGGTTAATCATTGCTGATTGCCATTGTAGAATTGTTCTCTGTACATACTGCATGTATAAGTCATGTATGAAAAGCTGATCACCTTCTTTACCATTCGGTCCAGATATATTTGTTCATGTTAAATACTTGTTCAGTCAAAAGATTGTTCCTGCTAGTTCGCAATTATATTGTTGAATTATAGCTAGCTTATTTTTTAGATTCTTTCAATCATGATACATCGTTAAATTGTTGAACTTAAACTTGCTGGGCAATCTTATGCTCACCCTTTCTATATCATGAGAAACATTGCAGATTAAGACGAACGCGTCGGATACAAGGAAAGGTTAATGACAATTCCAGCGTTAGGATATGTGTGCAGCTAAATTGTATAAGTATTGTATCTTAATGTAATTATAAGTCAAATAAGTTATGAATTGTGTATTAAGTTAAGGTTACTCGACCTTGGGGAAATAGTAAAGTTTATTATATAAATAATATATGTTTATACATTCCGCAATAGTTTTAGAATGATTGTACAATATCCGTGGTGATTTGGGACCCGGATTTGGGGTTGTCACAGTTGGTATCAAAGCTGTAGGTTATGAACCTTAGGTAGGAATACCTGAGACTAATAACCGCAGTTATTAGGATAAGTACTAACTCATATAGAGTTAGTTGGTCTGTAAGATTCAAAGATGAATCTCGCCGAGTTATAAGAAACAGAGTTCCTTAACTCTGATAATAAAGTTGAACAGTAGTGATGAATAGATAGAGTCTAAAAGACTGAAAGTACAGTGGTAGAAGATCGTAAAATAAAACGATCATAGTGTAGAAATGAATCGTAATATATACGATGAAATCACCCCGTGATCTGCTAAGGTTATAGTGTCGAGAAGGATCAAGAGAATGATTGAAAAGTTTACAGCAAGATTGTTGTGTGTCTATGAACTGATACAGATTCAGGAAAGGATTATGAATACGTGTTGAACGAAATTCATATTGAGAATGGAGTTAAGATTAGGTGGGGATTCAACTAAGGACTCGTGTCAACAGCTGAGTTGTATGATTCCTTGTATGGGCAGGGAATTTGTAAAAACCACTTAGTTTCTGGCAATGATAATTATTGAAATGTTTGTGTCGCATTATTTGATATATGCATATTAAGAGGGTGATTCCTTTCTCATGTGTATAACAGATAGATAGGTTATAGGTAGAGAATATAAGGTTAAGTACGGGTTCTTAAAACTCATACTTATGTGACATTCTAGATTTATAATTATATGAAATATTTATGAACCCCTCTGTGAATGGATGCCAAAGGTCTGACTAGGGTAAGTTCTTAAACTCATATGATTGTGGCAAGTTTATGAACTCATAAGTTTGGTTTGACGAACTGGGTATAGTTATGTGTAAATGGAGAATTGAGGATTATAGGAACAGATAGATTGTTAAGCAAATGATTATTAGTGGAGACATAAGTTTTCCAAAACTCCTAGCTATGCTAGACTTCGAAATTTTGACATCAAGCTAAATACGCACTATGTGCTTTTAAAAAAAATGTAGACTCATAATCATTTTTGGAACGGTTTAAAGTATAGTATAAGCTACTTGTTTCAGCTAGACGAAGATGATTTGAAATATCAAAATATATTTTATTTATCACTTATGTACCATGTAACCTGGTGCAGAGATGATAAAAGGTGATAGAGTTGTAAATACAGGATTACTTAGTGTGAATTTGATCTAAAATCGCTATTCCACTATGGTATGATGTATTATGACAAAGTCATGCAATGACGACATCCTCAAACGGACTGTTAATACAGTACGACATCATGACGTCATTCTTAAAAATATTTTCAAAAATTTTAATTTGCCAACGAGGTTTGACTACACCCAAATAATTCGATTGAATTGAATTATTGATATGAGTCTACGCTATTCGATTCAGCTAGACTAATGTTTATGAAAACTCTAAGTGTTCTTTGAAAGAAATTTCCCGAGCCAAATTGTTTCGATGCGGAATCCAGTAAGACTGAGGTAAAGTTTTGTGCCTATGGCAGTGACGAGAAATAGATAAAATCAGTACTTGGCCAGTACAGGGCATATCGGGCTAATCACCCTTTGTGTCCGTAAGTTATGACGGTTTGCGGATGAATTTTCATAAAACCTTTGCGAAAATGACTGACAAATAGTCTATGTGACTCCTCAGCACAATTTGAAAACTTTTAATCTTAAGAGTGGTGTATTGGGCAACATGTGATGATGTGTGAATGGTGTAAACAGTATGGTGTAAGCTGTAAGTTAAATTTCGGGGACGAAATTTTTAAAAGAAGGGGTGAATGTGACAACCCGAGAATTTAGAAATTTTTTAAAATTTTAATTAATTAATTTAAGGTTCAATATTAGAACCTAGACAGAAAATAAGTGTATGCGTTTGACATTTTTGAGATGAAATTTTGAGTATTTCAAAATTCTATGAAGGATTTAGGTGAATTATTCAGGATTAAGTGTATATGGTTGTATATGTGTTCAGTATGTGGTTAAGGGTCAAGGGTTGACCAGATAAACGATATCTGTAACAAACCCCAAGTATATATTAAGAACGCCATCATTCGGTTAGAAAACCCTAGCGAATCATAAGAAACCCTAATACCGGTTCTAGAAACTCTAATATCAGATTTTGAGAATTTGAAACCCTAATGTGGGAACTTAAAGTATAATTATAATCCTTAAGTGATATTAATTATAATATTAATTAGGGTAAAGCTTAATTAAATAGCAAACCCTAATTTCAAATTTTTTTAAACCCTAATTTCTGGATTTAAAACCCTAGTTTATAATTAGGAAAAAACTAAGTGTTAATTTAATACCTTTAATGTTAATTAGGAAACATTAATCCTAATTTTCAAGTTATAAGTAATTAGAAAACCTTAATCTAATTAGGGAACCTAATTTCAAAATTAGAAATATTATATTTCTATTTAAAACTCTAATTCGTGGGTTATAAACCCTAATAACCAATTTTGACCCTAATTGCTAAATTGTAATTTTTATTAGTAATTATTAATCCTAATTAGCAAGATTTAAATTATGATTAAGAAATTTTAATATAATTAGAAAATCCTAATTATAATTTAGAAATATTAAATTTCTATTTTTAAAACCTAAATTAGAAATTTTAGAAAATCAAATTTGCTAAACCCTAAGGGTTCCATGTGACGCCCCCAAAATAGGTATACATCACCTATTCTAAGTCGCCAAATACATGGTACATAATACAAATACAATCTTAAATATACAACATGAGCTGTGAGTTTTAAAACTCAAAATAAGTCCTCAATACATTTATTATCACATTATTTCATATAATAGTGAGGACTACTAATGCTATCATCTGGACCGTCACTCCGTTCCCCGACTAGTCCCCGTTACATTCTCATTTCCTGAAGAGAACAATGAAAGCAAAAGGGTGAGCTCAACTAACCCAGTAAGAAATATTATGACTAAGATAATGCAGAATAAATTATCGTTAGCCTTCAACAGTGTTAAACTGATAAAATACAATAGACATCAAGTTTAACTGCAGCGGAACAAACAATCCATTCGAAGAGTCAAGTAGAGATTAAAATCTACTATCTTTTATGATTTAAAAGGTTTTTCATCACTTTTATCGCTGGGACTCAGCTTAATAAATAATCCATATCATCAAATCATCCCTGCACTATAGGTCAAGGATATTCGTTAGTATCACGACCACGAATTATCCATGCACTACATGCCAAAGATAATCGTGTTTTCATCAACGGTCCTGATCATGCCATAAAACAATTCATCTTTGAACCCTTAACCGAAAAGAATTCATAGCTATAATCATACCAAAAACTGTCCATCAATGCACTACGGGCCAATGAGAACTTTTTTCACATTATTTGTAACATTACGGTCATGATTATACCGAATAATCCCTGTTCATAATCATAACAAGTCCATCTATGCACTACAGGCCACAGATGACTTTCAACATAATATAAACATGAGGATGATGACAATGACATAATAATTTAATAAAACAAGTTCAAGAATTAATTTATCCAGTAACCAATAATGTCCAAATTGTCAACATGATACTGCTTTGTAGAGTAAAATTCAAGAATACTCAGAAAAATATTTCCATGAAAAGATACTGGATGAAGCGCAAATATCAAGGATATTCCACTAATTTCATGGATTATAGAAGCCAAAGTTTTAACTAACTGAGTATAATAGAATATATGAAACTACAAATAAATTTTTGCCCGCCATGCGGTAATCCACGTAGACAAATCATTTCTATAATTTAATAAAGAATGAATACGAAGGATCATTCACCATGCATGTGGTAATCCACATAGACAGGTTATTCCAACAGAATAATAAAGAATGGAATAACAGAAGAATTCACCATGCATGCGATAGACCGCACTGACAGGTTATTCCAACAGAATAATAAATAATGGAACCAGGTCATGCGTAAACGCACAGACATGATATTTCGATAGAATAATAAAGAATGGAATAACAACAAAATTCACCATGCATGCGATAGACCGCACAGACAGGTTATTCCAACAGAATAATAAATAATGGAATCAGGTCATGCGTAATACGCACAGACAGGATATTCCAACATAATAATAAAGAATGGAATAACATAAGATTTTTACCATGTATGCGGTACTTCGCATATACAGGTTATTCCAACAGAATAATAAGGAATGGAATAACAGAAGAATTTCACCATGTATGCGATACTTCGCATATACAAGTTATTCTAACATAATAATAAAGAATGGAATAACAGAAGAATTTCACTAAGTATAGGGTAGTCCACGTATACAGGTTATTCCAACATAATAATAAAGAATGAAATAACAGAAGTTCTCTTCAAGAATACGAACCCTTTACCTTAGAAGAAACTGGATATAGGAGTAGTGAAGTAGCATAATACTTTTCTTCTTTCTTTCTATAGTTTCTCTCTTTAGAGTTTCAGTGAATTCGTAAGAAATAATGAAGGAATGAGCTTCTATTTATAGGAGAATGGACTGAATAGTAACTAATTCATGAACGGTCTAGATTGATTTACTTTTAAACGGACGGTCCATATTGATTTACTATGCAGTATTAATAAAATATTCTAATAAAACAAAATCTTTTAAATAAAATATAATATATTCTATTTATAATCTAATAAAACGAATAACTTTATAAAAGTATTCTGTTTTATATAAAAAGATTTTACTATGCAAATACTATGCAGGCACTATACAACACTATGCATAATAAAATATAATATATTCTATATATAGTCTAATAAAATAAATAACTTTATAAAAGTATTTTATTTTATATACAAAGATTTTACTATGCAAATACAATGCAGACACTATGCAAATACTATGCATAATAGAATATCATATATTCTATTTATAGTCTAATAAAACAAATAACTTTATAAAAGTATTCTGTTTTATATAAATTTTTTTTGTTTTATTACATTTATAATAATAATAAAACAAAACTTATCACATTTATTATAATTCACAATATTAATCGACCAGGTCGTTCCCAAGAAAGAGGGGGCTTTCCAATAAGGATTTATCCCTATTGGCGCACAATTAGGTGACCAAACCTCTCCTTGGCAGAACTTCTAAACATAGTTAATATTGTAAATAATAATATGAATAACTTTGTCGTCTCAATTATTGATTTAATAACATATCATATTATACAGATGCTGCTGCGACAATAATTGAATCAATAATATGAGAGATATGATGCAGCAATTACTATAGCAATAATTGAGCATAACTGAGTGACTTCTTACGTAAGCATCAATAATCAATAACGTGTGCTACTATGCAACCACACTTATTACTGTACTTTTACTACCGAGTTGTTCCACAATTTTAACGGTAAAACTTCCGTCGTTATTTTCATAAAAATATTTTTGTCGTCTTCTCAATCCTACAATAATTCTGTTGTGGGGTCCACCAATGATTGTGCCGTCGTACGAATATTCCCTGTTAAAACGAATATTTTCCGACCAATCGAATATTATATAACAACTTGCATACTTTTCAAAATTTATAAATATTACGCACAACTATAATATTATATCAAATCCACACCATAATATTCAAACAAATATTTCGAGAAATTTAAATCTTTATTCATAAAATTTGAGACCTCACAATCTCCCCTCCTTATGAAATTTCGCCCTCAAAATTTACGTACGTACCTGGTATGCCGAAGAGATGAGGATACCTTGACTTTATTTCAGATTCTAACTCTTGAGGTATAACCTTTGAGTGTCGAATATAATCTTTTTTATCCAAGATTTTAACACGTATATCCTCATACGTTAAATCTTTTGCTATATCGTCCAATTCCAATTCAATAATGTGGTTCGGGTTGTCCACATATTTACGTAACATCGATACGTGAAAAAGAACGTTATGAACACGCGACAAACTTGGCGGTAAAATGAGTCTATAGGCCACAGTTCCTACTCGATCGAGGATTTCAAATGGGCCAATTAAATCGAGAGTTGAGATTTACTTTATTCATCGACTCTTGCTTCTAGAATAACGCCTTCTTCTTCACATTCATCAAATTCGGGTGTATAGCTTAAGCGGCTTTAACTTTATCGATTAAAGTCGATTCTACTCGTATATTCGTTATCTTCACGTGGGTCCCTAGAGTCTTTAACTCTATCTCCATCCTTTCCAAGTCATACAAAATGGGTTTTTGTGTTAACAACATCGCACTCGTAAATGCATATGATCTTCTACTCAACGCGTTAGCTACCACGTTCGCTTTCCCACGATGGTATTGAATGGTACGATAGTAATCTTTAACAGCTCGAGCCAACATCTTTGGCGCATTATACGTTCATTTTGGTTGAAGAAATATTTAAGGGTTTTAGAAATGGGTTTTGTACTAGGGTCAATACAAAATTCGATTTCACACTCTAGGGGTAGGCTAAGAAGTCTTCAAGAATACGTTAGGAAATTTATTAACAATAGAAATATCGTTCAAAACTGTGACTCTCATCCAAGACTTGGATAGTACGTCACATTGATACCTATCAACTTGCCATCGTCATTCACAACATCCCCTACGAAAAGTCTGGCTTCTGTGCATTCCACTCAAGGAAGTCAACAACGAAAGGACCGGGGCTCTTTACTTATGGCTTGATATGACAATGATTGACTTTAGTGGTTTGGTTGTTTGAATTCGCATAACAGGTTGGTTAGGAATATGAAAGCTAACCACCTTACGAAAAGCTTGATGAGTAGTTAACCAATTGATTCCTAAAATCACATCAAAGGTAAGTATTTTCAAAGAGATAAGATCGACAGGTAACGTGAAAGTGTCGATTTGAATCAACAAGATTTATAAACAGTGGAGGTAACGAAGGCTTCTGCTAACGAAGTTTCAACCAATAAGTCAAAATCTAACTTCTCTGGGGTAAAATTTAAACGTTGAGCGCAAGCAAGAGAGATAAAAGAATGGGTAGAACCGGTATCTAATAAGGTATAGACTTCACAAGAATTTATAATTAACTAACCCGTGCTAACTTCGTTCGGGTCACTCGCTTTTTGAGAAGTCACGAAAAACACTCTTCCTGAAACCACCGACTTTGTTTTGTCCGTATCCCCCTTTGGTGCCACCGTCCCAGCTGGACTTGATTTTGCTATAGGACAAAATCGAGCTAGGTGACCTTCTCTTCCGCAATTAAAACACGCTTTGGATTTCTGCGTACAGTTTGGACGGATGTGTCCCTCCTGTCCGCATTTGAAACATACGACCGGTGGTCGTTCTTCTTCCTTGAAACGGGTGTTGGTGCTGCTGTCTTTCCATCGTTGTTGAACCTTCTCTTCTTGAAATTTCCACTCCTATTATCTTGGCCATGATTACCACCGAAGTGGTTACCATTCTTGGCATGATAATTTCCCCCACGATGGTTATCATTGTTTCGATGGCCGTTGCCACCGGTATGATTATTATCATGTTGTTATTTACCTGAGAATTATTGTCTTCCTACTGCACATTATCCTACGTATTAATCGTTGGTGACTCAACGGTCTCATGTGCTTCATTGCTGATCACAACATTTTCAGATGCCCTTTTCAAACACTGTCACAAAATAATGGTTAATTAACATATCACATATTATCCATATACTCTGACTGACCAATTAAATACCACATAAACTTAGGTAGGTCATACAAGCGAAAGAATTCCCCGTCTCTCCCCTCCTAGTTCTTATCTCACATATCAGCCAGGGATCATATCCCTGAGCTTTGATACCAACTGTGACGCCCCCAAAATAGGTACACATCACGTATTCTGAGTCGCCAAATATATGGTATAGAATACAAATACAATCTTAAATATACAACATGAGCTGTGAGTTTTAATACAAATATTATCTTCTAGACAGTATTCAAACTCAAAATAAGTCCTCAATATATTTATTATCACACTATTTCATAGAATAGTGAGAACTACTAATGCTATCATCTGGACCGTCACTCCGTTTCCCGACTAGTCCCCGCTACATTCTCATTTCCTGAAGAGAACAATGAAAGCAAAAGGGTGAGCTCAACTAACCCAGTAAGAAATATTATGACTAAGATAATGCACAATAAATTATCGTTAGCCTTCAACAGTGTTAAACTGATACAATATAACAAACACCAAGTTTAACTACAGCGGAGCAAGCAATCCATTAGAAGAGTCAAGTAGAGAATAAAATCTACTATCTTTTATGATTTAAAAAGTTTTTTCATCACTTTTATCGTTAAGACTCAGCTTAATAAATAATCCACATCATCAAATCATCCCTGCACTACAGGCCAAGGATATTATTTAGTATCACGACCACGAATTATCCATGCACTACGGGCCGTCGTACGAATATTCCTTGTTAAAAAGAATATTCCCCGACCAATTGAATATTATATAACAACTTGCATACTTTTCAAAATTTATAAATATTACCCACAACTATAACATTTTATCAAATCCACACCATAATATTCAAAAAAATATTTCGAAAAATTTAAATCTTTATTCATAAAATTTGGTATCTCACATTCTAAATCCTAAACCCTAAGGTTTTCTAAACCGTAAGGGTTTGGCCAATGTCCAAAAAGCCATTAAACTTAAATACAAAATGACATTTTTGCCCTTTGTTGCATTATTGTGACTTAACTTGCAAGAATTGTTCTAGTGTAGTTGGTGAACTAACCCTAGTCCTAGCCTTGTGCTACAAACACTGATTTCAGCCATTTAGCCCAGCCAAATACATTGCATTTGTATCAATATATAGATATAAAGAGAGAGAAAAGTTCACTTTATTTTTCATTTTTGTCAACCCTTCTCTCTCTCTAAAATTCAGGATTTAGAAAGATAAAGAGTGATGAGATAAGCCATGATCAGGTGTTAGCATTCCAAGATCAGATCACAAGGATCAAAAATCAAAATCCAAGCTAGAAAGGTATAAACCCTAAAAATTTAGAAATCAATGATCTTATGTTATATGTTGAAATTAGTTGGTTAGAAATGTGTTAGAGGGTGTCTTTGAGTGCTCAGGGTTGATAGATCATGGACTCATAACACTTAGATGCACGAAAATTAAGTTTTTATGCACTGACTATGAACCCTAAAATATGATCTGACAGCCATATGTCAGGGCTCATAGATCTCTCTTTGTTAATGGTTAGGTGTGTTTTATGTTATAAATCTGTTCTTTGTAGTAAGGGCTTTGATCTGGGACTTGAATTAAGCCCAGATCATGTGTATATTTTAAGTTATTAATGGTCAAAGTACGTTGACCAGCATTGATTGACTGTTTCTGGGCAGCCCAGATTTACCCAGAAAGCCTGACAGAAAGTTTTGAAGCTCTAGATCTTGCTGTGTTTGGTTAGTTTGGACACATTTTTGGTTTTGATCTGGTAGACTGGTATAAGGACTACGCGATCATGCCTTTAGATTGCTCATATCATAAACAGAAACGAAAATAGGAACAGTCAAACTACCGTTGACCACTAGCCGGATGACCAATCTGGAAAACCCAGATTTGTTCAAGAACCATTTTTTTGTCAGACTTTGACTAGCCATGATCTCTTATATATGTTGTTGTTAGACTATATTGGTGATGTATTATCTTACCCTGGCATGACTACTACACGATTGAACTTTAATATTACACTGACAAATTCCAGAACGCTAGATTCAAGGCTTGCAAACCGGATACCTTGGTTGTTCTTCATTTCTGGGAAACCCAGAAAATGAAGAACAGGCCTGACAAGGATTTTGAAGGTCATGAATAACTTTCTGTTATGTGATAGGATTACTAGAAACCCAGTTGATGATGGTAGTATTACATTAGTACTACGATCATAACAAACTTTCAAGCCCAGAAATGTAACGAGCATGAATCATTGAGTGGTTAAACCACCCACCCTATAATCTGACAGAATTTCTGAGATTAGGCTCAAGAACACGAAGAACACTTTCAACGACGGATTCGTCGCCTAAAGTCTCTATAGCGACAGTTTATTTAGAAAATTAATTATTTTATTTAAAAAATTTACAGAAAAATAGTTTTAAATTATTAAAAATACAAAATAAATTCTTAAAAATTATTTTAAGGTCCGAAAAATAGTTTTTAATTATTTTGAGTATATTTCATAAATATTTAATATTTTTGGAATATAAATGGTATTTAATTTATTTAATTATAATATTAAATAAATTATTTAAAAATGATTTTTATTAATAAAAAATCATAAAAAATTATATTATTGTATAAGAAAATATTTTAAGTTATTTTTAATTATTTTTAATATTTTGTGATACATTTCATTAATTAATCAATATTAATGATAATTAATTTATTTACTAAATATATTAAATAAATTATGGAAAAATAGAATTAAGGATTTATAAATCATATAAAAATAATTTAAGAGTTATAAAAATATTTTAAGTTATAAAATATAACTTTTGATATTTTGCCATAAAAATATTAATATTTTAATATTAATAGCAATTATCGAATAAAGAATTTAATTGTTTAAAAATCATATAAAGGTGAATTTAAAGTATTAAAAATACTTTGTGATATTATAAATATATTATAATATTATGACATATATTTCATTAATATTTGATAAAAAATAAATATTAATTATAAAAGAATTGTGTGGTATTTAATTCATTCAAATACGTTTTTAATTATTGAAAAATCAAGATAAATGATAATAATTATTTAAAAATTATTATGAGACTTAGAAAAATATTTTGACTGATAATAAAATTATTTAAGTTAATGGTTAAGTGTTTAACCAGAGTTTAATTGAACTTAAACTTGAAATTTTGTCCAACTAGACTGTCGGGATGTCAGATTTGTGTCGGGTTCAACTTAGACTGCAATAGTTTGACTTGATACCGAGTCTTATGTGTGTTATAGACTGATAGTGTTATGTGTTTAGATTATTCTGTGTGTGTGTGTGTGTGTGTATATATATATATATATATATATATATATAATAATATTATATTGTGATGATATTATTCTAATATTGAAGATCTATATTACTAATATTAGGTCTTCGGATAAAGCGTTATAAATTACGTAGCGGTAATCAACGGTTCAAATAAGTTTTATTTAACTCTACTAAGAGTTATTTCATTCAGATATGCTTATGGTTAATCATTACTGATTACCATTGTAGAATTGTACTCTGTACATATTGCATGTATAAGTCAGGTATGAAAGGCTGATCACCTTTATTACCATTCTGTCCAGATATATTTATTCATGTTAAATACTTGTTCAGTCAAAAGTTTGTTCCTGCTAGTTCGCAATTATATTGTTGAATTATAGCCATCTTATTATTCAGATTCTTTCAATCATGATATATCGTTAAATTGTTGAACTTAAACTTGCTGGGCAATCTTATGCTGACCCTTGCTATATCATGATAAACATTGCAGATTAAGACGAATGCGTCGGATACAAGGAAAGGTTAAAGACAGTTCCAGCGTTAGGATATGTGTTCAGCTAAATTGTATAAGTATTGTATCTTAATGTAATTGTAAGTCAAATAAGTTATGAATTGTGTATTAAGTTAAGGTTACTCGACCTTGGGGAAATAGTGTGTAAAGTTTATTGTATAAATAATATATGTTTATACCTTCCGTAATAGTTGTAGAATGATTGTACCATATCCGTGGTGATTTGGGACTCGAATTTGGGGCTGTCACAGTTGGTATTAAAGCTGTAGGTTATGAACCTTAGGTAGGAATACCTGAGACTAATAACCGTAGTGATTAGGATAAGTATTGACTCACATAGAGTTAGTTGGTTGGTAAGATTCAAAGACGAATCTCGACGAGTTATAAGATACAGAGTTCCCTAACTTTGATAATAAAATTGAACAGTAGTGGTGAATAGATAGAGTCTAAAAGACTAAAAGTGCAGTGGTAGAAGATCGTAAAATAAAACAATCATAGTGTAGAAATGAATCGTAATATATACGATGAGATCACCCCGTGATCTGCTAAGGTTATAGTGTGGAAAAGGATCAAAAGAATGATTGAAAAGTTTACAGCAAGATTGATGTGTGTCTATGAACTGATACAGATTCAGGAAAGGATTATGAATACGAGTTGAACGAAATTCGTATTGAGAAGGGAGTTAATATTAGGTGGGGATTCAATTGAGGACTCATGTCAGTAGCTGAGTTGTATGATTCCTTGTATGGGCGGGAAATTTGTACTTGGTGTAAAAACCACTTAGTTTCTGGCAATGATAATCATTGAAATATTTGTGTCGTGCTATTTGATATATGCATGTTAAGAGTGTGATTCCTTTCTCATGTGCATAATAGATAGATAGGTTATAGGTAGAGAATATAAGGTTAACTACGAGTTCTTAAAACTCATACTTATATGACATTTTTGATTCATAGTTATATGAAATGTTTATGAACACTACTACAAAACAGTAAATAGACAACGCTTAAATAACAACATTTTTATAAAAAAACGTTGCGGTATTTTTTTAACAACGTTTTTTAACAAAACGTTGTAGATAATATGAAAAAACGTTATCTATTTATAAGGAAAATTTTTAATTTTAAAAAAGTAATGTATATGAAAAACATGGAGCTTATTGAAATTAAAAACCCTCCCCGCCTCCCAGTCTTCCAATAACTGAAGCAGTTCTCCCCTTTATGTAAGCGAGTGAATTAGGGCTTCCTTTATTTTTCTTTTTATCTATTACTTTCTCGCGAGATCTATAGTTATAGATTGGTTCTACAAGAGGTTGGATTAGGGTCTGGATCATCAATGGCGGAGGAAAATATCAGATCTCGAGGTGTGGTGGTTCGGTTTAACGAGCAGAAGGGTTATGGATTCATAAAACCTGACGACGGCGGCGACAATCTCTTCGTTCATCATACGGAGATCAAATTCGACGGCTACCGTACTCTTTATGAGGGACAGACCGTCGAGTTCTTGGTTGAGTTGAATAACAACAAAACCATGTTGGCGTTACCTCCGTTAACAAGGTTCGCAATGGTGGCGGTCGCGGCGGCACCCGTGGTGGGACTGGTTATGGCTTTTGTAGTGGCGGAGGAGAGAGGTATGGTGGGTTTGGAGGAGGTGCTGGTGGCGGTAGCTGCTACAATTGTGGGGTGCAATGGCATTTAGCTAGAGAATGCCGTGACAATCCATGAGAAATCAGAGTAATCAGTCCTATCATTTTTGTGCATTTTTTGTGCATTGAGCTGATAATTTACGATCAACTGCAGTTTGATAATTTATTAGTTTCGATGTTCTAACCAACTGCAGTTTCAAATACAATTGGGTTTTAGAATGCGAATTGAGCTGTGAAATGCATCTCTGTTTGTACAGTGTAGAGTTGTTTTATGATGCTTTTAGAGTATCCAATTTGAGCCATGGGGGTGAAGGTTTTTTGTTATGGTTTTGTTTTCTAAGGAATATATAGCCTGTGCTCATGTTTTTGTCTATCAATTATTCTTACTACTTTTATGATATTAGTTTTGGTTTTGCTTCAATTTCTGCAAATTTGTGTAAAGTGTGAGAAACTAGAGAGCACAATGGCTTAAAATTTGGGGTTGGCTCTTTTTACTTGCTTACTATGATACCATACAAATCTGGTCATTTTTCATATTGAGCAAAAGTTGGGACATCTCATGCACCTATGTCCCAGTCGCTCTCTTAACTTTACTTGCTGCAGCTTCGGCTTTGAAACATTCTGTTTAGGAATATGGTGAGTGTGAGTTTGCGTGTACATGTGCTCTGTGTGGTTGTGAGTGAACCAGAAATTGTCGAGCGAAAGCATTTATTAATAATACAGATGTAGTAGCTGAGAGGGGGTTCCAGATGCTAAATCTGCAAGTGTAAACACTGCTGATTATAATGCCTCATCAGGTCTTATAATGAGTCCATATTTTGCAGGGGTTCTCTTAAAATTAGTTAATGTTTGCAATTTTGTTGCAGGTTCTCGAGTTGAAAACTGAATTCTGCTGTATTTTCTATTGAGGCAAATGGCATTTTATTTGTAATTTTCACGTGTTCGATTGAAAAATGAGACTTTTATGCCTGGTTTTTCTATGTAAATTTCACTAGCATATGTGATTAATCATAAGTTGTCACTTTTCAGCTTCTAAGTGAGGAGGTTTTAGATTTCTCAAGGGGCGAAATGGCTCAGCAGAAGATAAAAGAGCTCAAACAATCATTAAACAGGTAATTATGCCGACTTTGTTATAGTTGTGTACTATATATTCTAATGTACTCTTGCTACATTTATTATTGTGAACGTCTATTCACTGCGATAATTAGTTTTAATGGTAGTGTGAACTGTGGAGTGGCAAGTTGCATATGTGACAATTAATACGATGAAGAACTGGCTAGGGGGAAGCCAAAGTTGAATTTGTTGAGAGAGTCCTAGTTCTGTGTCATAATAGAGTGAGTGTGAGAGTTCTGTCCAACACTGGAATAGCTATCTCATTTGTTGTGTATTATGCAGTCTTAGCCATATGTAAAGGGTTTCAGTTGAATTTGTAGTCAATTGTTTAATATTAGTGTCCCTTTTACGATATTTTGATGCTTGTAATTCTGACTCATGTTTAGATTGTTTGACATTCTATTTTTAGTTTTTCTTACTTCTATGCGAGTTTTTTGGTTACTGTGCTTTAATAAGTTTTTTTAAGGTGGTCTTTGCTCAATGATAGTACTGATGTATGTGTGCATGTTTTTCATACTAAGAAGTTTGTCTTGTTGGTTATAGTGAATTTCAACTCATTCACGAGTTATGCATATATGTACTATCAGCATCTCAAAGAACAGACCTTAACAGGGCTACTCTGGCCACATTGCATGCCTTCCTTTCATGGATCCCTCTGGTATATATATTTGAATCTCCACTGGTTTGTATATTATACCTGTTTTGTTTTTTTTGTCCCTTATGGAAAGCATGATTTTGGACTTGTTAACTAAGAATGAGAATATTTGTTTTGTATATGAAAAAAATGAGTTGCTCTTTGGCTTATTCTGCATAGATTTGGTAATGAAATTCTGATTTATCAATGTGTTATAATGCTATACAATGTCAACTCTACTCATATTTGATTATTTTGCTTTGTTTGGCAGCTTGAAACACTTCTTAAATTCTTCTCCTTACTACCGTATCGAAATCTAACCCTTCAGTGCTTGGCAGAGGTACTTTTTAATTCTCATTGTCATGGATTTTATTATAATTGCAACTAGCTGAACTTCCATTGTTGTGAATATTTATGTCACAGGTTGCGACCCTTAACTTTGGAGATTATTATAATCTGCAATACGTTAATATATATAGCATATTCATGCTACAATTGCAGGTAAGTGTAGATAATCTCTATAGGTGCTAAATCTTTGCTGAATTCTTGTGACGTATTGTTATAGTTTTTACTTTTTATATTGCACTTCTTATGTAATTTAGTGTTGTTTCATTTGTTTTATAGACTATTCTCCCATCCATTGTGAAAATACCCGAAATCTATGCGCATGGGTCTAATGAGGATCAGGTATTTACTTTTAGTTGATAGAATTTGAGTTAGTCTTCAAGCTCATTTTTTTATTAATTTATATTAACTGATATAAATCATTGGATTTTTTCCCCATGCATTTATTCAGAATTTGGCATTGTTTTTCACTTCATTTTTCAAGGCAAGTTTCCTTTTTTGCTGAAAGATTATTTTGTTCAAATAGAAATGATCTCTTGCAAATATATGTTAAGTCCCATAAATGAGATTTAATGGGCTATTTGTGAAGCTTATAATCGTACGCTTTAGACTCTGGCAATGAATAAGCCGCTTAGTACATATATCCTTTAGCATAATGATATTTTGGTATTTGTTCAACTTATACAAATTTGGTAGGAAACTAATTCTTTAGTTATAGGTATGTGGTATAATAATGACTTATTGATGTCATTTTCTTTTTATGGCCTTAATCAGCAGATGCCTTTACTCCATGGTGTGGCTGGTGGTCTTGGTTCACAACTTTTGCAATGGCTCCAACTTTATGCTAATCCAATGTCAAAATTGAGATTACTTATGATCTGTCGCATGGCAAAGCCTGAGGAGGTTCTAATTGTTGAAAAAAAGAGGCAAAAAAGAGGCTATCAATCAGCACCCGTCTTAAAAAAACTTGATAACTTTGGTTGTATTGTACAATTTTAAGCTTACAGTATGTTTGGATGCATTCTTGGGCCATATAGATGTGTCAGGATATAGCTTTTGTGCTTTCTATGATAAGTAATTTGAATTTATGTAGATTTGTTTGTATTGAGCTCCCAACTGCTGAAAACTGTTTGTATTGGATTACTTGAAATCTTTGATAAATGATTGAAGTTACAACTCTTTTAATCTTTCTGGCTACAATATGCTAATCTTTCAGGCATTAGCATATTGCAGGTGCATTGGTAATGTAGGTGAACCACAATTTTTTTTTTAATCTATAACATTTTAAAAACGTTGTGTAAATATGCCTAAACGTTGTTTGATATATTAAACTACAACATTTTTTTCTAGAAAACGTTGTGGAATCATACCTTCTACAATATTTTTAAGCATCTGCTAATTTATGGAAAACAAATCTACAACGTTTTTTCCTTAAAAAACGTTGTTTAATGTGCTTAACTACAACGTTTTAAAAACGTTATGTAAGGGTGTCAAATAGATGACACCCTTAACCACGACATTTTTCTGACTGAAACCACAACGTTTTTTTCACGTTGTCTATTTACTGTTTTGTAGTAGTGACCCCTCAGCGAATGGACGCCAAAGGTCTGGTTAGGGTAAGTTCTTAAACTCATATGATTGTAGCAAGTTTATGAACTCATAAGTGTGGTTTGACGAACTGGGTATAGTATTGTGTAAATGGAGAATTGAGAATTATAGGAACAGATAGATTGTTAAGCAAATGATTATTTGTGGAGACATAAGTTTTTCAAAACTCCTAGCTATTCTAGACTTCGAAATTTTGATATCAAGCCAAATACGCACTATGTGCTTTTAAAAAAAATGTAAACTCGTAATCATTTTTGGAACGGTTTAAAGTATAGTCTATGCTACTTGTTTTAGCTAGACGAAGATGGTTTGAAATATCAAAATATATTTTATTTATCACGCATGTACCATGTAACCTAGTGCAGAGATGATAAAAGGTGATGGAGTTGTAAATACATGATTACTTAGTGTGAATTTGATCTAAAATCGCTATTCCACTATGGTATGATGTATTATGACAAAGTCATGCAATGACGACATCCTCAAACGGACTGTTAATACAATACGACATCATGACGTCATTCTTAAAAATATTTTCAAAAATTTTAATTTGCCAACGGGGTTTGGCTACACCTAAATAATTCGATTGAATTGAATTATTGATATGAGTCTACGCTATTCGATTCAGCTAGATTAATGTTTATGAAAACTCTAAGTGTTCATTGAAAGAAATTTTCCGAACCAAATTGTTTTGGTGCGGAATCCAGTAAGACTGAGGTAAAATTTTGTGCCTATGACAGTGACGAGAAATAGATAAAATCAGTACTTGGCCAGTACAAGGTATATCGGGCTAATCACCTTTTGTGTCCGTAAGTTATGACGGTTTGCGGATGAATTACCATAAAACCTTTGCGAAAATGACCGACAAATAGTCTATGTGACTTCTCAACACAATTTGAAAACTTTTACTCTTAAGAGTGGTGTATTGGGTAGCATGTGATGATGTGTGAATGGTGTAAACAGTATGGTGTAAAGTGTAAGGTAAATTTCGGGTACGAAATTTTTAGAAGAATGGGTGAATGTGACAACCTGAAAATTTAAATTTTTTTTAAAATTTTAATTAATTGATTTAAGGTTCAATATTAGAACCTAGACAGAAAATAAGTGTATGCGTTTGACATTTTTGAAATGGAAATTTGAATATTTCAAAATTATGTGAAGAATTTAGTTGAATTATTCAGGATTAAGTGTATATGGCTGTATATGTGTTCAGTATGTGGTTAAGGGTCAAGGGTTGAGCAGATAAACGATATCTGTAACAAACCCTAAGTATATATTAAGAACGTCAACGTTCGGTTAAAAAACCCTAGCGAATCATAAGAAACTCTAATACCGGTTCTGGAAACTTTAATATCAAATTTCGAGAATTTGAAACCCTAATGTGGGAACTTAAATGATAATTATAATGCTTAAGTGCAATTAATTATAATATTAATTAGGGTAAAGCTTCATTAAATAGCAAACCCTAATTTCAAATTTGTTTAAACCCTAATTTTTGGATTTAAAACCCTAATTTATAATTAGAGAAAACCTAAGTGTTAATTTAATACCTTTAATGTTAATTAGGAAACATTAATCCTAATTTTCAAGTTATAAGTAATTAGAAAACCCTAATCTAATTAGGGAACCTAATTTTTAAATTAGAAATATTATTTTTCTATTTAAAACTCTAATTCGTGGGTTATAAACCCTAATTGCTAAATTGCAATTTTTATTAGGAATTATTAATCCTAATTAGCAAGATTTAAATTATGATTAAGAAATTTTAATATAATTAGAAAATCTTAATTATAATTTAGAAATATTAAATTTCTATTTTTAAAACCTAAATTGGAAATTTTAGAAAATCAAATTTGCTAAACCCTAAGGGTTCCAAACCCTAAACCTTAAGGTTTTCCAAACCCTGAGGGTTTGGTCAATGTCCAAAATGCCTTAAAATTAAATGTGAAATGACATTTTTCCCCTTTGTTGCATTATTGTGACTTACCTTGTAAGAATTGTTCTAGTGTAGTTGGTGAACTAACCCTAGTCGTAGCCTTGTGTTACAAACACTGATTTCAGCCATTTAACCCAGCCAAATACATTGCATTTGTATCAATATATAGATATAAAGAGAGAGAAAAGTTCACTTTATTTTTCATTTTTGTCAACCCTTCTCTCTCTCTAAAATTCAGGATTTAGAAAGATAAAGAGTGATGAGATAAGCCATGATCAGGTGTTAGCATTCCAAGATTAGATCACAAGGATCAGAAATCAAAATCCAAGCTAGAAAGGTATAAACCCTAAAAATTTAGAAATCAATGATCTTGTGTTATATGTTGAAATTGGTTGGTTAGAAATGTGTTAGAGGGTGTCTTTGAGTGATCTGGGTTGATAGATCATGGACCCATAACACTTAGATGCACGAAAATCAAGTTTTTATGCACTGACTATGAACCCTAAAATATGGTCTGACAGCCATATGTCAAGGCTCATAGATCTCTCTGTGTTAATGGTTAGGTGTGTTTTATGTTATAAATCTATCCTTTGTAGTAAGGGCTTCGATCTGGGACTTGAATCAAGCTAAGATCATGTGTATATTTTAAGTTATTAAGGGTCAAAGTATGTTGACTGGTTGTTTCTGGGCAGCCCAGATTTGCCCAGAAAGCCTGACAGTCAGTTTTTAAGCTCTAGATCTTGCTGCGTTTGGTTAGTTTGGACACATTTTGGTTTTGATCTTGTAGACTGGTATAAGGACTACACGATCATGCCTTTAGATTGCTCATATCATAAACAGAAACGAAAATAGGCACGGTCAAACTACCGTTGACCATTTGTCGGATGAACAATCTGGAAAACCCAGATTTGTTCAAGAACCATTTTTTTGTCAGACTTTGACTAGCCATGATCTCTTATATATGTTGTTGTTAGACTAGATTGGTGATGTATTATCGTACCCTGGCATGACTACTACACGATTGAACTTTAATATTACAATGACAAATTCCAGAACGCTAGATTCAAGGCTTGCAAACCGGATACCTTGGCTGTTCTTAATTTCTGAGAAACCCAGAAAATGAAGAACATGCCTGACAAGGATTTCGAAGGTCAATAACTTTTTGTTATGTGATAGGATTACTAGAAACCCAGTTGATGATGTTAGTATTACATTAGTACTACGATCATAACAAGCTTTCAAGCCTAGAAATGTAACAAGCATGAATCATTGAGTTGTCAAACCACCCACCCTATAATCTGACAAAATTTCTAAGAATAGGCTCAAGAACACGAAGAACACTTTCAGCGACGGATTCGTCGCCTAAAGTCTCTATAGCGGCAGTTTATTTAGAAAATTAATTATTTTATTTAAAAAATTTATAGAAAATAGTTTTAAATTATTAAAAATACAAAATAAATTCTTAAAAATTATTTTAAGATCCGAAAAATAGTTTTTAATTATTTTGAGTATATTTCATAAATATTTAATATTTTTGGAATATAAATGGTATTTATTTATTTAATTATAATACTAAATAAATTATTTAAAAATGATTTTTATTCATGAAAAATCATGAAAAATTATATTATTGTATAAGAAAATATTTTAAGATATTTTTAATGACTTCTAATATTTTGTGATGAATTTTATTAATTAATGATAATTAATTTATTTACTAAATATGTTAAATAAATTATGGAAAAATAGAATTTGTGACACCCCCAAATCCGGGTATTTCGATTCCACGGGATTTGGTGTTCACTGTACAAATATCATCTATCTATCTACCCATAATAAATCCAAACCATGCAATAGGTAGAAATAAAAATCTTCCCCTTATAGGGTTACAACATCTGAATCATAAACATAATCCCAGGTTGAACTAACCTTAAACATCTGTGCGGAAATATAAACAATAAGTCTTAAACAACATCATTAACTCAAGTCTAACATAAATACATCATCAAATAAAATAGCAAGTCTTCAACAGTTGCTAACTTTGCCCTTGCCTTTACTAGTGGAAGGTTCATCGGTTCTTTTGTTCTTAACTGCAATGTTATTATAACACAAGAGTGAGCATGATTGCCCACAAGTATAAAAATTAAATAACAATGTAATAACATGCAAGTGAATCAAAGACATCTGAAATAAAAGCTCAACTTTTGAATCAAGAATGAATAACAAGAATCAAAAGATTTTTGAGGGTCATAAGACCTTGAACTATGTCCTGGGTTATCAAGGGTTATACTTGAAACCTTTAACAGTCATAAGACTATGGACCTTTTTTCTCGTACTTAGGGGGATCAGCCCTTAGTACCATACTGTGCACAATATCTTAACGCTAACGCATAAGTAAATCCCTTTGCAGGGTTGTTCATCTCAGTTTGGCATTTGAGTCCGCACCAAAAGAAGTTTGGTTTGGATAATTCAATAAGGGTTCTGAAATTTAGAACGTTCATCAACTAAGGACTAGTTGAATCAATAAAGTTCACTAGTCTAATAAGGTTCAACAATAATGATATTCAATTTGAATAATAATCTCAAGAAGTATACAATAGGACAATTATTGTATAACTGAATCATGCTTTGAAAAAAATAATATAACATTTGAACTTGAATAATAGTAATGATAATTTACTCGAGGTAAATAATAATCTTGAACAATAATGACAAGTAGGGTTAGGATACTTGCTTCGTGCGTAGATTACACTTTAACTACACTCGTTCTTTGATTTTAATCCTATACACCATTCACATTCACAATACCAGTTAATTATAACTTAACTAATCATCAAAACTCATTCTCTTTGTCTACTTTGATTATTAACTATACTTAGTCAAATTATCACATTTACTGTCACATAATATCACTTCATGAATAATAATTTAATTATGAAGTCAATAATTCAATCCATATGTATTTATGTTATTTACATGTTAATCATCTATTTTAACATCACATTATACTTCTAACATAGTTTTATGTTCACTACATTAAGTTACTAACACATTGCTAGACTTAAACTTTTTTAAAAAAATTCCATTTCTGTACTTTCTGGAGAGTGGCGCTACGGCGCCACTGTTACGCTTGATCTTCGCGCTGCGGCCTAAGACGTTGGACTGGCGCCGCGGCGCGACGAGCCAGAAAATGTTCTGCAATTCGCAAAATTTGCAGAACGCAGCCCAAAAATTTCCAATTAAATTACTACTACACGAAATTAATCATATACACATGTTATAATTCATGCATAAACATAGCCCAACATTTATAAAATGATTTTAACCATTTAAAATATATAATCACAAAATTAAATTATGCAAATTGTACTGTTCTTGATGTTCTTGAAGATTTTGAACAAAAACATATAATTTAACACTACGGATTCGTTATAACACCGAATCCGTTCGTTTAAGGCTTGGTCTCTTCGTATCAATATGCATAATCAAATAAGAGTGTAAATTTTACGAAAATATTTATGTTTGACACCTTAAAGTTACGTATAAGGCCATATGGCCAAAACCCAAACTCTGTATATTTTGAAATAACAAGTCATCAATAATACGACATGTTTTCATGAATTTGATGATATGGTTTACATAATATATATAATTAAATACGATGTGATATGTCATAATACATACACAACCCATAATCATTACTCCTATCCCAATTACAGAGGTTTAAGCCAAAAACTTTAAAAGCCATATTCATGAAAACTAAAATACATAAAGTAGAATTTGGGAAAGAGGAGATTACCCTGTAGAATATAATTTGTAGGCTTAGATTCTTCACTCTCAATTCTCTTTCACAGACTCACAAATTCTCACTGACAACTTTCTTTGATTTTCTCTATTTGATATTTTATTAGACTTAGTAACAAATGAAGGAAAATCAAACGTCGTATTCAAATAGATCGATACACATAATGGTCAGTTACCCATCATGGGTTAACTGCCCATAACTCCCCCTAATGCCATGTTTGGCTTGCTTAATAGATTACAAAATCATTTAATTTAATAAAACTTTTAGAATATAGTTTAATAAATGTCACACTCCTTCATAAAAATAAATTCAATATTTTATTTAATTTATTTTAAATAAAATATAATAATTTCTCATAATTTCACATAGTCACATTATTAATTTTCTCATTAATAAATAATATCAAATTATTAACTCTCTAATTAATAATTAAATTAATTAAATAACATCATGCTTAATTAAATATTTTATTTAATTCGATAAGCTCACATAATTAAATATTTGAATAATAATTATTCTCTACATTAATTTAATAAATGTAACACATATAATTAAATTAATCTACCACAATTGCATCAAATAATTATTTAATCCAATAATTAAATCATTGAAAAATATTTATTTAATTCAATAAATATTAAAATTAAATTACAAAAATCTCGTTCGTCACATCTTCCCCCCTTAAAAGGATTCTGTCCCCAGAATCACGACTCAAAAATTTTGACCCGTTACATTCTCCCCCCTTACAAAGATTCTGTCCCCAGAATCGCTTACACATAATCAAGCAAATAAATATGGGTAATTCTTCATCATATTCTCTTCGAGTTCCCACGTAGCTTCTTCAGCATTGTGGTTCCTCCAAATTACCTTAACAGAAGGTATAACTTTATTTCTGAGAACTTGTTCTTTTCGATCGATAATTTGGACAGGAATTTCTTCGTAAGATAAGTCTTTCTCAAAATGCAGGGGTTCGTATTCAATTACATGCTTGTAATCGGCTTTGTATGGTCGTAATACAGAAACATGGAAGACGTTGTGGACATCCTCAAGTGCTGGAGGTAAGGCTATCTCGTACGCAACTTCTCCGATTCTTCTCAGTACTTCAAATGCTCCAATGAATCTTGGGCTCAATTTCTCTTTCTTTTCGAATCTGATCTTCCTTTCCAAGGAGAGACTTTCAAGAAAATATAACTACCTGATTCAAACTCGATAGTTTTACGATGTGGATCAGCGTATTTCTTCTGTCGATCTTGAGCCGCTACCAGTCGTGTTCGGATTACTTTGACTATTTCTGCTGTCTGCTGTACCAATTCTGGCCCTATCAATTGTCTTTCACCAACTTCATCCCAGTAAAGCAGAGTTCTGCACTTTCTGCCGTATAACGCTTCGTTGTTGTAGCCGAACTCTACTAATGGTAGGTGATCATCCCAATTTCCTTTAAAGTCCATCACACAGGCTCTTAGCATATCTTCTAATGTCTGAATCGTTCTCTCACTCTGTCCGTCTGTTTGAGGGTGGTAAGCTGTACTCATTCGCAATTACGTACCCATGCATTCCTGAAGACGTTTCCAGAAATTTGATGTGAAACGCGGATCCCTATCTGAAACAATTGATACCAGAACTCCGTGCCTCGAAACTATCTCTTTTATGTATAGCATGGCCAACTGATCTAAGTTGAATCTTATTTTGATCGGAAGGAAGTGTGCAGATTTTTTCAGTCGGTCAACGATAACCCATACTGCTTTGTAGCCTTTCTGAGTCGTCGGAAGGCCAACCACGAAGTCCATTGTAATATGTTCCCATTTCCACTCTGGGATCTCTAACGGTTGTAGTAATCTACTCGGTCTCTGATGTTCCGATTTCACTTTCTGACAGGTCAGACACTTGGCAACACATTCTGTAACATCACGCTTTAAATTCGGCCACCAGAAATATTGTCTAAGATCTTGGTACATCTTGGTACTACCAGGGTGAATCGAATATCGTGAACTGTGAGCCTCGCTTAAAATATCTTCCTTAATCTCTTGTACTAGCGGTACCCAAATTCTACTCTCAAATCTCAGTATTCTTTTCTTATCCATCTTAAATCTCAGTTCGGTTCCTCCAGATATCTTCTTTGTCACCTTTTTGCATTCATCATCCTGAAGCTGAGCCTCCTTCACTTTATCTAGTAGAGTTGTACCAGATTGCATCTGAAATAGCTTCTCATCAATCTCCATTGGATACTTCACTTCCAATTCCAGTTTCTCCATTTCCACAATTAGCTCTTCCTGAGCAGTTAACATCATCAATTTCTCACGACCCTTTCTCCTTAAGGCATAGGCAACCACATTCGCCTTACCCGGATGGTATAAAATCTCACAGTTGTAATCCTTGATTAATTCCAACCTTCTTTTCTGACGCATATTTAAGTCCTTTTTGTGTGAAAAATATATTTCAGACTCTTGTGGTCCGTATATATTTCACACTTCTCCCCGTAGAGATAGTGCCTCCAAATTTTTAAAGCAAATACAACTGCAGCTAACTCCAAATCATGGGTCGGATACCCCTTCTCGTAATCCTTCAATTGTCGTGATGCATACGCAATGACTTTACCATTTTGCATCAGCACACAACCAAGTCCTTTATGCGACGCATCACTAAAAACAACAAAATTGTCTGTATCATCCAGAAGAGATAACACAGGTACCGTACTCAACCTCTTCTTTAATTCTTGAAAGCTCTCCTCACACTTCTCCATCCAAACAAATTTCACAGCTTTTTGAGTTAAATTCATTAACGGAGTTGCGATCTTGGAAAAATCTTGAATGAATCTTCTATAATATTATGCCAATCCAAGAAAACTTCTTACTTCTGACGGCGTTCTCGGTTGATCCCAGTTAATCACGGCTTCAACTTTAGATGGATCTACCAAAATTCTGTTTTTATCGATCACGTGACCAAAAAATTGTACTCGCTCGATCCAGAATTCGCATTTCAAAAATTTAGCGTATAACTTCTCCCTTCTCAATACTTCCAATGTTAATCTCAAATGTTCTTCGTGTTCTTCTTTAGTTTTGGAATATACCAAATTGTCGTCTATAAATACCACCACGAATTTGTCCAAAAATAGCTTGAACACACCATTCATTAGTCCCATAAATGCTGCAGGAGCATTCGTTAGACCAAACGACATTACTAAAAATTCGTAATGACCGTATCGCGTTCTGAATGCTGTCTTCGGTACATCCTCTGGCCTCACCTTCAGTTGGTGATAACCACTCCTCAAATATATCTTGGAAAAGTATCTTGCTCCCTTTAATTGATCAAACAGATCATCGATTCTTGGTAATAGATATCTATTCTTAATCGTGACCTTGTTCAGTTATCTGTAGTCAATGCACAGCCGCATCAATCCGTCCTTCTTTTTCACAAACAACACCGGTGCTCCCCACGGCGATACGCTCGGTTGAATGTACTTTTTGTCCAGCAATTCTTGTAATTGTACCATTAATTCTTTCATCTCTACTGGTGCCATTTTGTATGGGGCCTTCGATATTGGAGCGGTTCGGGAGCCAAATCGATCACGAAATCTACCTCTCTATTTGGTGGAAGTCCTGACAAATCGTTTGGAAATACGTCGATGAAGTCCCTCACAATCGGTATCTCTTCTACTTTCGGATTCTCTTTTCGATTGTCGACTATGTAAGCTAGATTTCCTACACAGCCTTGTCTTAACAACCTCTTGGCCTGCATCATCGTAAGACAACTCGCTTGTCTAGGCGACTTGCTACCATAAAACACAACCTTTGACGGAGTCATAAGGTTAATACGCTTCTTCTGGCAGTCAATTACCGCCCCATAATTGGATAACCAATCCATACCTAAAATAACGTCAAATTCCCCAAGTCGAATAGGGATAAGATCTACGTTCATGATATTACCCTTAATATCCACGCTACAGTTCTTAAACACGTACTTAACATGAATTATCTCTCTATTCGCAATTTCTATATTCTTGGGATATTCTAACTCATCCATAAGCAAATCTAAACTATTAGCAAAGTCTTCAGATATAAAGGAACAAGTAGCACCCGAATCAAATAAAACATAAGCATTAATTTCATTGATCGGAATGATACCTGACACCACATCCCGAGACTAGATTGTGTCCTGCACTGTCATATTGAAAGTTCTGGCGGTCGATCGGTTTGTTACGGTTGGTCCGGTAATGGTTAAGGCATTTTCACTGTTATTTCCACGGTTACCTCCTGGTACTGCTCCTCTTGATCCCTTCTTAGGGCAGTTTCTTGCTAGATGATCCTTCGAACCACAAGTGAAACAAGCACCCTTCTTTGGGTTAGGACAATTAGGTGTTATGTGGCCTTCCTGACCACAATTGTAGCATACTCTCTTTCCCTTCATACAAACTCCTAGATGAGCTTTTCTGCAGGTCAGGCATGCTTCGATCTTTTTCTTCTGCCCTCCTTGTTGACTTCCAGCTGACGAGTTATCCGTCCACTTCCTCTTCTGATTATGATTACCCCCAGTGCTACTCCCACCAGTTTTGTTGTTACCTTCATTCTCACTCTTCTTCTTCTTCTGCTCTTGATTATACTTGGTCACCGCATCGCTTCCACCTTCAGCGAGGATGGCCTTTTCTAATACTCCAGCAAACGTGTTTAGCTGAAATATTGATACCTTGTTGTATACCCAAGGCTTTAGCCCTTGTTTGAATCTTCTGGCTTTTCTCTCGTCAGTGTGTACTTGGTACGGGGCGAACCTTGCCAACTCGTTGAATTTAGCCGCGTAGTCAGGTACGCTCATGTTTCCCTACTTTAGTTCTAGAAATTGAACCTCCATCTGATTCTGCGAACTAGTTGGGAAGTACATTTCAAAAAACATCCCTTTAAATCTCTCCCATGTAATTACACCTTCACCTCCTTGCACTTTGTTTGCTTGCCACCAGTAGCTAGCCTCAGACTTCAGCATAAACGTTGCAAAAGCGGTCTTCTGGTCTTCTCTAACCCTAGCAACGTCGAAAACCTTCTCCATCTCCATAACCCATGTTTGAGCCTCGATTGGGTTCATGGAACCTTTGAACTCTTACGGTCCCACCGCCTTGAAGATTTTTAAACGTTGTGTTTGGTGGAGCTTGAGGTTGATTATTCATGGCTCCAGTTAGTAAGTTCACCAACTACTGAACGTGATTAGCATTGGCGTTATTGTTATTATTGGTTGACTCTTCCTGAGCCGGTTGACGTTGTTGTCTTCTCCTTGGGCATTTTTCTGTTAAATAAACGCTTATTAGAACTTTATTTATTTCTCTAAATAGTTAAGGCATTTCTTAACAATTAACATACTCATTTAATACATCATCTCAAACAACTTGATATATTTTCATTCAAATCAAAAGTTTTAACATTAAACGATAGCATAACTGCTATTTACATCAACTATCCTGGAATAAAGAATCCACAGGATTTAAAACATTTAAACTATTCCTTTGTTCATAAATACATCGGTAAAAACTAATTAAGTTCTTCACATAATTAAGCAAATCATATCACTGCCGATCAAGGTACTGAATAGCCTTGCTACGCTCTTCTACTAAGATGTGATACATCGTCCTACGATCCATCATATACAATGGAAGTCCTTCGAACTGGATGGGATACCTCAAAACTCGATCTTGAGTCTCATTCATTGCCTTGTTAAGTATAGAGTATGTCTCCCCAATCTTCGCCTTCTTTGCACGACTAGCATCTTCTGCACGATCAGCTCGACGTGATTCTCTTACCCATCCTTCCTCTGCTATGTTCAGCCTTTCAGAGGTTTTCTTCAGTTCCTTCTTCAGCTTCTCTATCTCCTCGGTTTTATCTTTGGTTTGACCCTTCTCATGGACCAAATCCCATTCTACATTTCCTATTCATGAGTGAAGAGTCGAAATCTCCCTCTCCTTCTCCTCTAAAGTAATCTGCTGAATAATAGCTCGCTCAGTCAGATCCTGCACCTCATCTCGTAACTCCACGTTACGGTCGTATAATGTGTCATACATCTCAGCATCAACGGTGTACCGTGGTAACTCCTCTTCTTCCTCTTCCTCTTCTTCTTCCTCAATAAATTCATCCTCAGGATCCTCCTCAGGATCAGTCTCGGGCTCATGCTCCTGATCAACAACGGTGATCAATGGAGATGACTCCCTTTGTACCAACTGTTCCCTAACTACATGAATGTCTCTAGGCTCCTCCTCTGTCGGTACTATAGGTACACGAGGTTCTTCCTCCCCAGCTTGACTAGCTTCTCCAACATACGACATCCTGACAACAAATTTTTTAAATTTTAGTTACTAAGTCGTACTAACGAGCACATAAATTAACACATAAACACATAATGTCTTTTATTATCTTCAATGAATTACAAAATTCATTTCCTAGAACTTGATAAGAGTTTTTCATCACTAACTTCTTTCTATAAGGGAACTACCTAAGGTTGTTTCCCCCACCTAAGGTTCATAACCTACATCTCTGATACCAACTTGTGACACCCCCAAATCCGGGTACTTCGATTCCACGGGATTTGGTGTTCACTGTACAAATATCATCTATCTATTTACCCATAATAAATGCAAACCATGCAATAGATAGAAATAAAAATATTCCCCTTATAGGGTTACAACATCTGAATCATAAACATAATCCCAGGTTGAACTAACCTTAAACATCTGTGCGGAAATATAAATAATAAGTCTTAAACAACATCATTAACTCAAGTCTAACATAAATACATCATCAAATAAAATAACAAGTCTTCAACACTTGCTAACTTTGCCCTTGCCTTTACTATTGGAAGGTTCATCGGTTCTTTCGTTCTTAACTGCAATGTTATTATAACACAAGAGTGAGCATGATTGCCCACAAGTATAAAAATTAAATAACAATATAATAACATGCAAGTGAATCAAAAACATCTGAAATAAAAGCTCAACTTTTGAATCAAGAATGAATAACAAGAATCAAAAAATTTCTGAGGGTCATAAGACTTTGAACTATGTCCTAGGTTATCAAGGGTTATACTTGAAACCTTTAACAGTCATAAGACTATGGACCTTTCTTCTCATACTTAGGGGGATCAGCCCTTAGTACCATACTGAGCACAATATCTTAACGCTAACGCATAAGTAAATCCCTTTGCAGGGTTGTTCATCTCAGTTTGACATTCGAGTCCGCACCAAAGAAAGTTTGGTTTGGATAATTCAATAAGGGTTCTGAAATTTAGAACGTTCATCAACTAAGGATTAGTTGAATCAATAAAGTTCACTAGTCTAATAAGGTTCAATAATAATGATATTCAATTTGAATAATAATCTCAAGAAGTATACAATAGGACAATTATTGTATAACTGAATCATGCTTTGAAAAAAATAATATAACATTTGAACTTGAATAATAGTAATGATAATTTACTCGAGGTAAATAATAATCTTGAACAATAATGACAAGTAGGGTTAGAAAACTTGCCTCGTGCGTAGATTACACTTTAACTACACTCGTTCTTTGATTTTAATCCTACATACCATTCACATTCACAATACCAGTTAATTATAACTTAACTAATCATCAAAACTCATTCTCTTTGTCTACTTTGATTATTAACTATACTTAGTCAAATTATCGCATTTACTTTCACATAATATCACTTCATGAATAATAATTTAATTATGAAGTCAATAATTTAATCCACATGTATTTATGTTATTTACATGTTAAACATCTATTTTAACATCACATTATACTTCTACCATAGTTTTATGTTCATTACATTAAGTTACTAACACATTGCTAGACTTAAACTTTTTAAAAAAAATTCCATTTCTGTACTTTCTGGAGAGTGGCGTTGCGGCGCCACTGTTACACTTGATCTTCGTGCTGCGGCAGAACACTTGGCGTTGCGGCGCGGGACTTAAGGCGCTGGACTGGCGCCGCGGCGCGGCGAGCCAGAAACTGTTCTGCAATTCGCAAAAATTGCAGAACACAGCCCAAAAAATTCCAATTAAATTACTACTACACGAAATTAATCATATACACATGTTATAATTCATGCATAAGCATAGCCCAACATTTATAAAATGAATTTAACCATTTAAAACACATAATCACAGAATTAAATTATGCAAATTGTACTGTTCTTGATGTTCTTGAAGATTTTGAACAAAAACATATAATTTAACACTACAGATTCGTTATAACACCGAATCCGTTCGTTTAAGGCTTGGTCTCTTCGTATCAACATGCATAATCAAATAAGAGTGTAAATTTTACGAAAATATTTATGTTTGACATCTTAAAGTTACGTATAAGGCCATATGGCAAAAACCCAAACTCTGTATATTTTGAAATAACAAGTCATCAATAATACGACATGTTTTCATGAATTTGATGATATGGTTTATATAATATATATAATTAAATACGATGTGATATATCATAATACATACACAACCCATAATCATTACTCCTATCCCAATTACAGAGGTTTAAGCCAAAAACTTTAAAAGCCATATTCATGAAAACTAAAATACGTAAAGTAAAATTTAAGAAGGAGGAGATTACCCTGTAGAATATAATTAGTAGGCTTAGATTCCTCACTCTCAATTCTCTTTCACAGACACACAAATCCTCACTGACAACTTTCTTTGATTTTCTCTATGTGATATTTTATCAGACTTAGTAACAAATGAAGGAAAATCAGACGTCGTATTCAAATAGATCGATACGCATAATGGTCAGTTACCCATCATGGGTTAACTACCCATAACTCCCCCTAATGCCATATTTGGCTTGCTTAATAGATTATAAAATCATTTAATTTAATAAAACCTTTACAATATAGTTTAATAAATGTCACACTCCTTCATAAAAATAAATCCAATATTTTATTTAATTTATTTTAAATAAAATATAATAATTTCTCATAATTTCACATAATCACATTATTAATTTTATCATTAATAAATAATATCAAATTATTAACTCTCTAATTGATAATTAAATTAATTAAATAACAACATGCTTAATTAAATATTTCATTTAATTCGATAAGCTCACATAATTAAATATTTGAATAATAATTATTCTCTACATTAATTTAATAAATGTAACACATATAATTAAATTAATCTACCACAATTGCATCAAATAATTATTTAATCCAATAATTAAATCATCGAAAAATATTTATTTAATTCAATAAATATTAAAATTAAATTACAAAAATCTCGTTCGTCACAAAATTAATGATTTATAAATCATATAAAAATGATTTAAGAGTTATAAAAATATTTTAAGTTATAAAATATAACTTTTGATATTTTGCCATGAAAATATTAATATTTTAATATTAATAGAAATTATCGAATTATGAATTTAATTGTTTAAAAATCATATAAAGGTGAATTTAAAGTGTTAAAAATACTTTGTGATATTATAAATATATTATAATACTATGACATATATTTCATTAATATTTGATAATAAATAAATATTAATGATAAAAGAATTATGTGGTATTTAATTCTTTTAAATACGTTTTTAATGATTGAAAAATTAAGATAAATGATAATAATTATTTAAAAATTATTATGAAACTTAGAAAAATATTTTGACTGATAATAAAATTATTTAAGTTAATGGTTAAGTGTTTAACCAGAGTTTAATTGAACTTAAACTCGAAATTTTGTCCGACTAGACCGTCGGGATGTCAGATTTGTGTCGGGTTCAACTCAGACTGCAATAGTTTGACTTGATACCGAGTCCTATGTGTGTTGTAGACTGATAGGGTTATGTGTTATGTGTTTAGATTATTCTGTGTGTATATGTATATATAATAGTATTACATTGTGATTGTATTATTCTAATATTAGAGATCTATATTACTAATATTAGGTCTTCGGATAAAGCGTTATAAATTACGTAGTGGTAATCAACGGTTCAGGCAAGTTTTACTTAACTCTACTAAGAGTTGTTTCATTCAGATATGCTTGTGGTTAATCATTGCTGATTGCCATTGTAGAATTGTACTCTGTACATATTACATGTATAAGTCATGTATGAAAGGCTGATCATATTTATTACCATTCGGTCCAGATATATTTGTTCATGTTAAATACTTGTTCAGTCAAAAGTTTGTTCCTGCTAGTTCGCAATTATATTGCTGAATTATAGCCAGCTTATTATTCAGATTCTTTCAATCATGATATATCGTTAAATTGTTGAACTTAAACTTGATGGGCAATCTTCATGATAAACATTGCAGATTAAGACGAATGTGTCGGATAGAAGGAAAGGTTAAAGATAGTTCCACCGTTAGGATATGTGTGCAACTAAATTGTATAAGTATTGTATCTTAATGTAATTGTAAGTCAAATAAATTATAAATTGTGTATTAAGTTAAGGTTACTCGACCTTGGGGAAATAGTGTGTAAAGTTTATTGTATAAACAATATATGTTTATACCTTTTGCAATAGTTGTAGAATGATTGTACCATATCCGTTGTGATTTGGGACCCGAATTTGGGACCTTCACAATAATACTAATTAATATTATTAATATTAATTATTATTATTATTATTATTACTATTACTATTATTATAATTATTATTATAATTACCATTATTATTATTATTATAATTTCTATTATAATTACTATTATTATTATTATTATCATTACTATTATTATAATTCTTATAATTAATAATAATATTATTATTATAATTAGTGCTGTTATTATTATTATTGTTATTATTATTGTTATTATTGTTGTTATTATTATTACTATTATTATTACTATTATCATAATTATTATTATAGTTATTACTATTATTATTACTATGATTATTATAATTATTATTATAATTATATTATTAATATTAATATTATTATTATAATTATTATTACTATTACTATAACTATAACTATTATTATTATTATTATTATTATTATTACTATTATTATTATTTCTATTACTATTATTATTATTATTATTATTATTATTATTATTACTATTATTAATTATTATTATTATTATTATATTAGTAATTATTATTATTATTATTATTATTATTATTATTATTAGTTTTATTTTTATTATTACTATTATTACAATAATAATAATAATAATAATAATAATTAATATAATTATAATTATAATTATTATTATCATTATTGTTATTATTATCGTTATTTGATTTGGGCGGGAGTTTTTAATATGAGATGAAATGTGAGCCTTTAGATTAAGTTGGAAGAATTGAGATAAAATCTGAACCGTCCTTGTGCTTTGTCAAATGAAAGATTCAAAATGGTTCTGTTTTATTATATAGATATTTATTAAATAAATTAATTATCATTAATATTAATTTATTAATGAAATTCCTCAAAAAAAATATTAGAAGTTATTAAAAATAACTTAAAATATTTTCTAACACACTATTATAATTTTAAAAAAAATTCAAGTATTAAAAATATTTTTAAGTAATTTATTTAACATTATAACTAAATAAATTAAATATCATTAATATTCCAAAAATATTAAATATTAATGAAATATATTCAAAATTATTAAAAACTAATTTTTAGGCTTTAAAATAATTTTTAAGAATTTATTATGAATTTTTAATAATTAAAAACTATTTTTCGCTATTTATTTAATAAAAATAATAATTTTAAAAATAAAGTGTCTCTAAAGGGGCCCTATAGCGACAGAACCGTCGCTATAGGTGTTCTTGAGTGTTCCTGGCCAAACCTAGATCTTCATAGGCAGTTAACAGGGTGCTAGTTTGACCACTAAAATTTCTATGATCTTGATGCTATCTGAGCTTGCTAATGTGTTATAATTGTAGTACTTATGTAATACTACAACTACAAACAACTTTCATGGCCATCCTACATCATATCAGTAAGTTATTGGCCATTAAAATCCTTATCAGGCATGTTCTTCAATTTCTAGGTTACCCAGAAATGAAGGCCTAAAAAATGAAGAACAGTGTAAGGTCCCTACTTTGTGCCTTTAAATCTTTGATGTCCAGGCTTTGTTTGTGTAATCTAATAGTTCAATCTTGTAGTATACATGTCAAAGAACCTATATAACACACTAAGTCAGTCTAACAACATCACAGGTGAGAGATCAAGGATGGTCAAAGTACTGTCAGAATCGTGTTCATGAGAAATCTGGGTTTTCCAGATTTCTTCATAAGTCAGTCGGTCAACAATAAGAACATGGCTTATAACCTTAAACAGAGCAAGATCAGAGGCCCTAAACATCTTGTCAGAGCTACCTGGAAAATACTGGGTTGCCCAGATTCCAGTTTTGTGCTTGGTCAACCATGTTTGACCATTAATAACTAGATATCTAGACATGGTATGGACTTGATTCCACTTCCAGTCTACTCTCCTCATGACAGAGAACAAGTCTATAACATCTAACACACATAACACTTAACATAGACAAATCTAAAGGCCCTGACATTAGGTTGTCAGCCCCTCTCATTAGGGTTCTAATTCAGTTGATAAAAACTTGATTTTCTAACATCTAGATGCTATGGATCCTTGATGTTACATCATGGATCACTAAATAACATCCTTATACACAACTTTAATCAACTAACAACAACATCTAATATCAAATACAAAGATTTTCAAGTTTAGGGTTTATACCTTTTTAACTTTGATTCTTGACTTCTGATCCTTGATAATATGATATAGGAGAGCTAAGGGAAATTCTTGGCTTTCCTTAACACTTAATTCCTCTCAAAATTTTTGGATGAGAGAGAGAGAGAAGAGACTTGGCAAGCATAGCAAGTAAAGTAAAGTTATTTACTAAACTTTTTAACTTTGATTTGTGATTCAATGTATATAGATGTTGCAAGGTGGCAATAATCTGATCTTGGAAATATTTTAACACATGGGATAAACATAGCTTAGGTGAGTCACTTCGATCATTTCGCACTCACTAAGGACAATTTTGTCTTTTCCCCTATAATTTGAAGGGTATTTTGGACATTTCACTTTTATCCCATAACTTTTATTCCTTAAGCTTTTATACTTAGCTTTTGAGTTCCCGAATTAGGATTTTGATATTCCGAATTAGAGTTTTGGATTCCCAAAACTGAAATTAGGGTTTTCGAGCGTATCGTTAGGGTTTCTAACAGTTCGTTAGAGTTTACTAACTTAACCTTGATGTTCTCAACATAACTTTAGGGTTTGTTAAAGTTACAACATATCCGATCAATAATTAATCCTTATCCACAAACTGAACACATAAACAATCACTATACACCTATATGATCATATAAACCGATTCATATACCCTCGTATACCCTTATACACTTAACCTTAATAATCTTCACCAAAAGATTTTAAATCCTCCAAAATCCTTCACAAAATTTTGAAATCCTTAAAATTTCTTCGCAGAAACGTCAAATCCATGCACTTATTTTCTATCTAGGTCTATCTCATAACCTTTAATCCATCATTTAAGATTTTTTTAAAATTATCTAAATTCTCGGGTTGTCACGGTGATATGCTCCCACTTCCATTCTGGTATTTCCAACGGTTGTAGTGGTCTCTGATGCTCAGCCTTGACTCTTTGACACGTCAAGCATTTCGCAACACATTCTGCAACGTCTCTTTTCATATTTGGCCACCAAAAATGTCGCCGCGAATCTTGGTACATTTTTGTACTTCCCGGATGGAATGAATATCTTGAGTTATGAGCTTCTGTCAAGATTTCTTCTTTAATATTCAATACTGCTGGAACCCAAATTCGTCCCTCGAATCTTAACACCCCTTTGGTATTGTTGGGTAAAATTAATACGCACAAAACACGCAAGTGTACGTGGTCAACAAGTAATATAGTAATGAATAAAATATCATTCCCACGAGGACAAAATACCAAGAATCTTAACTTCACAATTATCAATTTTATATTGACCCTAATTTTATAAAACTAATCAATTCAATGGTTTTCAAAGTAACTAATTAAAAGCAACTAAATTAATGAATAATTAAATTATCACAAAAACAATCACTAATAACGAAATCCGGAATTTTTCAAACAATTAATGGAGAATTAGACTTATGATTTCACCCTAAACCTCACTCTGATTTTCAAACCTTTATTCCAACTCAACTCAATATTCCAGTTTATTAATCAAGAATACGAACGTAGTAAGAGCCACCTCTCGATGCACTAATACCATATTAACATCAATCCACAATTAAGATAGAAATCCATTAAACACCTAATTTAACCAACTCACTATATCTCTATGTGAACTGCAATCAAAAAGGTTGAAGCTTAAGCTCTCTATTCGATTACATGAGATGTCAAGCGTATCTCTACCTTAACAATAATCACAAATATGCTATCGACATAATTTATGACACATGCTATATTAACTAGGTCTATATTCGAATCTCCTCTCTCGATTCCTTTCAAATCCACAAAGAACTGTTGATCAGGCAATTCATAAATTCACGCACAAATTAACATAGATAAACTGAAAATATCTTATTGAATTAGAAATCAAAATTATAGAATCATCGTTACGCTCAAAGATCCATCACAAGTCTAATAAATAAATTAGTTCATAACGAATGAATTAAAAACTGAATAATTTGTTGAAAACATCATCCCAATTACAAACAAATGGAAGAGAAGAAGAATTATAGAAAAACCCCTTCACGTAGCCTCGATTTGTAACTATCATGACAATCTCTGAAAATTACTCCTCCAATGCTCGCTCTTCAATTCCTTGAATTCGCGCTGAAAATCTTGCCTTTGTGTTATAGGATTGTTGTTTTTTCTAAGTGGTAGCCCCCTCTCCTTTTCTGGACGAATTTTCCTTTTATTAGAGTCCAAAACGCACCAGCCAAGCCCACAAACTGCGCCCTAGCAGAAGTCAAAACAGAACAAGGCAGTTCATGAAACAGGACCCCCGCCCCGGCGGGGGGTATAATGTAAAACAGGCCCGCCCCGGCGGGCTAGTGCACTGACTTCAAAAATCCTTAAGTTCCAATTTTTTTTCACTTTTGCTCCAAAAAGACCGCCTTTTCATACCAATTGCATCCATGACCACCCTACACATAAAATAACATGAAACAAGTAAAAACGAACACAAAATATGAAAATAAATACTAATTTAAACTTGAAATGAATATCGATTCGTGTATATAAAATCCACTTATCAAAATCCCCCAAACTTAAACCGTGCTAGTCCACGAGCACAAACAAACTACATGCAATGCAATAAAATGCAATAACAATCTAAATGCCTAAAATCAAATAAAATCCAACAACATCGCATAAACTGATTTATCCCATCAGCCTCAAAGAAAACAAGCAACTTTACAATACAAATTATCAAAACCAATCCATGCTTACATATTAATTCTCAATTCTTGAACAATTATCACTGGTATAGCGTACGTGTGTGATCAACATCTAAGATAACTGATATTGACCCAAATTCAATACATAAACAACTTCTTAGAAGGAATTATACAGTGCAAACTTAAAAATCTCAAAAATAGGCATGATTCAACTAAAATTAAACTTAACCAAATTCAAGGGTACATGCAGGATACTTATACTTCCTTTTTCTTGAATTTCTTTTCTTTTCTTTTCATACGGGGCTTTTTCCCCGTTTTTTCTTATCTCTTTTTTTTTATAGATGGTTGGTGAGTGCGTTTTACGCTCCATCTCACGCTTGTGTTTATGGGGAGTACTTCACCTCAACCCACCACAAGACTCAACATATTGCATTCTTTTTTTTTACAATTTTTTTTCAAAGCTTATATATCCCACATATATTCTCCCAAACTTAGGTTATTTCCTAATTCCAGCCTTTACTGCCTATCCTTGTCATTTCCTGGTTCACGCTAGCAGAATCCTTTAGAAACCCTTTATGTATCAATTTGAACTAACCGGTCAATAAAGATGTTATTAGTGCTACCCTTTTTATAACAGTTTCAAACAAATCCAAGAATCGATTCATAACAGTAATTATATCACAGTTCTAATAATCTATACTATATTGGTTAACTTGTTCACAATCTCATCATTGGCCAGAAAAACCTGTAGAATGCGACACCTTTGGACATATGCAAATTTTTTTTATATTTTTATTATTATTATTTTTTAACATTTGAAAACAATGCAAACTCCTAACTAATATGGAAAATAAAATTTATAAAACAGCATGCATGCAACTAAACAAATATAACTCCCCCAAACTTAAATAAGACAATGCCCTCATTGGATAAAAATATAAGGCACGAGGACTTCCCTGAAACTGTTTAAGTCTGAGGCGGTGGTTGGTGCGCATCCTCATCAGAATCACTAGGAGGAAATCGAGGTAATGGACCGGGTTGATCATATGGAAATTGAGCCGCCGGGTTGAAACTTTGGAGTGTTGTATTCAATGAGGCGAAAGATGCGTTCATGGCATCAAACATGTGGTCTTGGCTCATCGCCAATCGCCGCATTTCCCGACGTGTCACCCTATGCTGTGCAGTCATTTGGTGCTGTAACTCAAGGAACTGAGTACTAGAAAATGCCTCAGGCTGCGGATCCTGCTCGGTTCCTTGACTACCCATTGTGTCATCCTCGTCCTCCGAAGTATCTTCGGCTTCCGCCTCATCCTCCGAAGCTGATGGAAAAACAAATCCTAGACCTCTAGGATGCGATTCGCCACCAAGCCATACTGAGTACCGCGCTATCATCCGAGTATCTAAGAGCTGCAGCAGCATCAGAGTAGGTTCATCATCGGACCAACGCACTCCATCTTGACGACATAACCCACATATGAGAGATGGGTGTGGTAAGCTGCCAGAAAAGTTGCCCCGGAGACATCGTCGAATAGAAAAACTAATAATTGCCCCGATGTCGATGAGGAAGTCTTGCACGATTGCATACAGGAGAAGTGCCTTTTCCTTTGTCACATCCGAGGTGTGCATGGACTGTAGCAATTTAGCACAGAGGAATGCATACCAGATTTTTTCGTACCGACTTAAGTCCTTGCTGTGAAACACTGTGCCTCCCTTTCTACCCTTTATCCATGTAGTACCTGGCTTAGTCATGTTTTGAATAAGCTCCTCAAAGTCGGGGTCGAAATCCCGCATATAGGCATACTGGCACTGGTGGGGCACCCTCTGCTTATAATATGCATTGATTGCATCAGCACTGAATGGGACCGTGCGACCCCGCACGAAGGCCTTGAATGGTGCCTTGTCCTCGGCGTTCGCATAGAATTCCTTGACGATATTTACAACGGCGGGCTCGGGCTCCGCCGTTAACTGTAACCACCCTTGCTGATAAATTTGTTGCATCATCTCCCCATCATTCCCCTCGGGAGCCAGCCCCCGCTCCGGTGTAAGAGCCTTGGTAACCATATAATCTTACCGGTCGGCGGCGGCGGCACTTCTGAATTTTCGGCTGTCATAAATTCGTGTTGGTGGAGCGGAACTTGAACTCGCCCCCCGTTGGCGTTTGGGTGTTGGTTGAGATGCCATTGCGTGTTAGTAGTGAACTCTTGCTAATAACCACTTCCTCTCCCGAAAACTTGTTTTAGTCAATCTGTCAAACACTTAGCGTGCACAGCTCGTTCGGATCCCCCCAAACTTAGATTATTTCTATGGACTGTCAGGAGAGAGAAGATGAAAGCTTGATGTTAATGTTATGTAACTTACCCTTACGTGTGTGTAGCCCAATTGCTTGAAGAATTCGGGTGTAATGGAATTGGTATATTGGAAATAGTAGTTAGGGTTTATATAGAGTGATATAGGGTGGAGAAGGTGGTGAATGTGATTGACATAGTGTGGAGGATGTGGGGTAGAAGATGGGTAAAATGATTTAGGTGGTGGTAATGGTGGTGGTAGTAGGTTAGGATCGTGGGTTATGGTGAGGATAGAAAAAAACTGAAGTAGCAATAGTTGTTAAGTGAGGGGAAAGTGGTTGGGGCGTGCGGTTTTAAAGTACTTGTCTGCCCAGAAATCAGGACCCCCGCCCCGACGGGGGGTGCTAGGCCAAACAGGCCCGCCCCGGCGGCAAGTCCCCTGCTAAAATTTTTGGTCCAAAATTTTGGAGATGAATAATTTTCCAATTTCCCTCCATTGCGTAGGCCTTGTTGCTCTGAGCCGTGTTTGACCTCTCCTGAAACCAAAAACAAGCAATACATTAAATTAATGATGACTTGGAGTTTTGATAGATTTTTAGTATTTTTCAGAATTTTAACAAACTTAATAATTGACAAGTCCTAACTACTACTTCATAACTATATCCTAACAAATTAAACGTGAAATATGAAATATAAAGAAATATTGGGTTGCCTCCCAATTAGCGCTTGATTTTAAGTCGTTCAGCCTGACTACTCCCTATTTTACTGAGTATCGGCGAGGATGATGTTGTCGGCGTCCCAATTCGACTCGCCACCCCAGTAGTGTTTTATCCATTGACCATTGACTTTGAACGTTTTTAGCAGATTGCGACTGTAGAGTTCAATGGCGTCATGAGGAAATACTCGTTTTATAGTAAACGGTTCTGACCATATTAACTTAAGCTTTCCGGGGAACAAACGCAGCCACGAATTGAACAAGAGGACTGCTTGACCCGGCTCGAATGTTCGTTGCACAATTTTCTGGTCGTGCCATTTTTTAACTTTTTCTTTGTAAAGCTTGGCATTCTCGTAAGCTTGGAGGCGAAATTGGTCGAGCTCATTAAGTTGGAGTAGCCTCTTTTCTCCCACTGCGGCTTGATCGAAATTCAATTTCTGTATTGCCCAATAAGCCTTGTGCTATAGCTTTACCGGTAAGTGACATGCCTTTCCGTACAAGAGTTGATAAGGTGACATCCCGATTGGTGTTTTGTATGCAGTCCGGTATGCCCATAATGCATCGTCCAATCGAAGTGACCAATCTTTTTGACTCGGATTTACGACTTTCTCCAGAATTTTCTTAACTTCTCTGTTCGATACCTCAGCTTGCCCATTAGTTTGAGGGTGATACGCTGTAGCCACTTTGTGATTGACCCCATACTTAGCCAAAAGAGCTGTAAACGACTTATTGCAGAAGTGACTTCCTTCATCACTAATTATTGCTCTTGGCGTGCCAAACCTCGTGAAAATATTTTTCTGTAGAAACTTGAGGACCACCTTGGCATCATTAGATGGCAATGCTGCAGCTTCAACCAATTTAGATACATAATCCACCGCGAGCAGAATATACTGATTGCTCAAAGACGACGGAAATGGTCCCATGAAATCGATGCCCCATACATCAAATATTTCCACTTCCAGAATTATTTGTAGGGGCATCTCATTCCGTTTCGATATGTTTCCCACCCTTTGGCATCTATCACATGTTTTCACAAATTGGTGGGCGTCTTTGAACAACGTAGGCCAATAAAACCCAGATTGAAGAACTTTCGCTGCAGTGCGCTCAATTCCGTAATGTTGACCGTACGCCGATGAATGGCATTCTTGTAGTATGGTTTGGATTTCACTGTATGGAATACATCGTCGTATCATCTTATCGGCGCATTGTTTAAACAGATACGGCTCATCCCATATGTACCACTTGACGTCATGATGAAACTTTTTTTTCTGTTGTCGTGTGAGATCTGGGGGAAGAATCTTGCTTACCACATAATTCGCGAAGCCCGCATACCACGGAAATTCTGCATGCACCCCAAATAACCGCTCATCGAAGAATGTCTCATTAATCACGCCTCTATCTTCATTCGTTTTCTCCAGAATTTCCAGTCTTGATAAATGGTCGGTAACTTGATTCTCCGTCCCCTTTCTATCTTTAATTTCTAAATCAAACTCTTGAAGTAGGAGAATCCATCGGATAAGGCGTGGCTTAGCGTCTTTTTTCGCTATTAAGTACCGAATCGCCGAGTGGTCTGTGTAGACTATTACCTTAGTCCCGATCAAATATGCCCGAAATTTGTCGAACGCGTATACTACTGCAAGCAATTCCTTTTCCGTAGTAGTGTAGTTCATTTGAGTTTCAGTTAGTGTTTTGCTTGCATAGTATATGGCGTGAAACACCTTGTCTCGTCTTTGGTCCAAAACAGCCCCAACCGCATAGTCGCTTGCATCACACATGAGTTTGAATGGCATTTTCCAGTCCGGTGCGATTATCACGGGGGCTGTAGTTAACTTCTTCTTTAATAATTCAAACGCGGATTTGCATTCCGCAGTAAAGCTAAAAGTCGCATCCTTCTCTAAAAGACTGCATAGAGGTTTTGCAATCTTAGAGAAGTCCTTTATGAACCTCCGGTAGAATCCAGCATGCCCTAGAAAACTGCGAATACCGTTAACTGAGCTCGGTGGAGGTAGTTTCTCGATCGTGTCCAACTTTGCCTTGTCCACCTCCAATCCTTGAGCCGACACCTTATGTCCCAATATTATGCCCTCTTCAACTATGAAGTGGCATTTTTCCCAATTTAGTATGAGGTTGGTGTCCTTACAACGCTGCAATACCATGACCAGATTCTCTAAGTAAGTGTCAAAAGTGCTTCCATAGACCGAGAAATCGTCCATGAATACTTCAACATTTTTCTCCACCATGTCCGAAAAAATAGCCATCATACACCGCTGGAAAGTTGCCGGTGCATTACACAGTCCAAATGACATCCTCCTGAATGCAAATGTGTCGTAGGGGCAAGTGAATGTTGTCTTTTCTTGATCCTCAGGAGCGATAGCAATCTGATTATATCCCGAATATCCATCCAATAAGCAGTAAAACTCATGTCCCGCAAACATGTCTAACATTTGATCGATAAAAGGTAGGGGGAAATGGTCCTTCCGGGTTGCCTTATTCAATCTTCTATAATCAATGCACACCCTCCAACCTGTTACTGACCTTATTGGAATTAACTCATTATCCTCATTCTGAATTACTGTCATTCCCCCTTTCTTCGGCACACAATGAATCGAACTTACCCATTGACTGTCGAAAATTGGATATATGACTCCGGTATCCAATAATTTTAGAATTTCCTTCTTGACCACTTCCTTCATGATTGGGTTAAGTCGACGTTGATGCTCTAACGATGGGCTTGCATTACCCTCCATCAGAATCTTGTGCATACAAAATGACGGGCTAATGCCTTTTATATCTGCAATCGTCCATCCAATTGCTGATTTGTGATTCTGAAGCACCCTTAACAACTTTTCTACCTGCAATTCGTTAAGTGCAGCAGAAATAATTACAGGTAAAGAATTTAAATCGCCTAAATACGCATACCTGAGATGTTTAGGGAGTGGCTTAAGTTCCAATGCCGGTGGCTCCTCCAATGATGGTTTCAATTTTTCTGCAACTGTATCCTCGGTGTGCAGAGGTTCAACCGGTGCTCTGAATCGGCTAACTCGTGGCAATGAGTCTAGCATCTGTAATAAGTCCACAAATTTCGGGTCATCTTTTTCCTCATCCCCCAGTAAAGTTGTTTCTAACGGATCTTTGCTTAAACTCTTGCTCATATCTTTGCTGGTAATCTGCTCAATTAAGTCCATTCGATTACACTCTTCCTCGTCCGTAGGATATTTTATGGCCTTAAACACATTGAATTTTACTTCTTGATCTTGGACCCTCATTGTAAGTTCTCCTTTTTGCACGTCTATGAGTGTCCCTCCTGTGGCCAAGAAAGGTCTTCCTAGGATGATCGGGATGTTCTTATCTTCCTCGAAATCCAGTATGATAAAGTCCGTAGGAAATATAAACTTATCCACTTTTACCAAAATGTCCTCTACAATGCCTCTCGGATATGTGACTGACCTATCCGCCAACTGTAATGAAATATTCGTAGGCTTTGGCGCGGGCAAACCCAATTTTGAATATACTGATAATGGCATCAGATTTATGCTTGCTCCTAAATCGCATAGGCATTTGTTGAATGACATCTTCCCGATCGTGGATGGGATAGTAAAGCTTCCCGGGTCTTTAAGTTTAGGTGGAAACTTTTTCTGTAACACTGCACTGCACTCCTCTGTTAGTGCCACTGTTTCGAAGTCTTCCCATTTCTTCTTCCTTGACAGAATTCCCTTCATAAACTTCGCGTAACTCGGCATTTGCTCCAGCGCCTCTACAAATGGAATGTTAATCTGGAGTTTCTTGAACACATCTAAAAATTTTGCGAATTGCTTATCGGACTTCTGTTTTTGGACTCTCTGGTGAAATGGCGGTGGAGGATGAACAATCGGCTTACTGTTTAGCTTTGGTTCCTCTAATTTGTTTCCCTCTACTGCATTACTGTCGTCGGCTTTTTCCTCCGGTGTTGCTGAATTTTTTGCACTAATCCCACCGAGGTGTTTTCCGCTTCTCAACATAACTGCCTGACATTGCTCATGATTACCCTTCGAATTTCTTTCGGTGTCGCTAGGTAATGGTCCTTGTGGTCTACTATTCAATGCCAACGCAATTTGCCCTATCTGATTCTCTATATTCTTGATTGCAATAGCTTGATTCTTCAAAGCCAAATCAGTGCTAGTTCTATACCTTGCCCAGGATTCCTCATCATCGAATTTCCTGTCCTGCTGTTGAATCTGTTGTGGATGACTATGAAATCCAGGGGGATATGATGGTCGTGGAGCTTGATTTTGCTGATTATTGCTCCACGAGAGGTTTGGGTGGTTCCTATTCCCCTGGTTGTAGGTATTTTGGTATGTATTTTGTGGATTTCTGTTGTAGTTGCCTATGTACTGAACGGATGCTGGATTTATTGCACACTGCTCTGTCAGATGATCCCCCGCACATAATTCGCATACTGCCATAACCTGCTAAACTTGTTGAGTTTGAGCCCCTGCTAACGTCTTCACCATCTCATTCATCTTATCAAACTTCATGGATAGTGCAGAAATGGTTGCGTGTATAGATGTTAATCCATCTATTTCCAAGATCCCAACCGCCTTTGCCTGTGTCATTCTTGATGTGGGCCACTGGTAGTTATTTGCCGACACTGTTTCTATCAAATTGTAAGCATCCTCGTAACTCTTAGCCAAGAATGCACCCCCCGATGCCGCATCAATACTTGCTCTGATATTTCCATGTACCCCGTTATAGAAGGTGTTCATTTGTAGCCACTTGGGCAAACCATGATGTGGGCGCTTCCTGAGTAATTCTGTGTATCTCTCCCATGACTCATATAGTGACTCTCCACTCTGTTGCTCAAACAATGTGATGTCACTTCTCATTTTTGCAGTCTTTGCCGGTGGGAAAAATTTGGCAAGAAATTTTTGAGCCAAATCCTCCCACGTAGTGATCGAACCCGGCGGTAAAGAGTGTAACCAACTCTTCGCCTTGTCCCGTAAGGTAAATGGGAACAAGCGAAGTCTTACTACCTCGTCCGACACCCCGTTGTACTTGAACATGTCGCACATTTCCAGAAAACTGAGCAAGTGCTCAATTGGATCGTCGTGTGCCACTCCCCCGAACTGACATGAATTATGCATCATCTGAATAGTCCCAAGCTTTATTTCAAAAGTGTTCGCAGCAATTGCAGGCCTTGTAATGCTTGACTGCAGATCAGTCACCTTAGGTGTGGAAAAATCCCTCAACGCTTTCTGGTCTACGGCAACCATCGTTCCTTCCTTATCAGAATTTTCAAATTCGGTTCTCGTTTCCTCAATCCACTTACTCAACTTTTGAAAGCGTCTATCAATGTCGTCCTCAAAAGGTAGCAAGTCTGGATGTTTAGACCATGTTTGCATAAACCGATGTCGAAAACCTGAAATAGAGAAAACAAAAAAAATGTTTAAGTAAAAAACAGGACTAATTAAACTGATATTGTAAAAACAAATATTAAAATCTCGGCTAAATTGTCCCCGGCAGCGGCGCCAAAAACTTTTTGGGTAAAATTAATACGCACAAAACATGCAAGTGTACGTGGTCAACAAGCAATATAGTAATGAATAAAATATCGTTCCCACGAGGACAAAATACCAAGAATCTTAACTTCACAATTATCAATTTTATATTAACCCTAATTTTATTAAACTAATCAATTCAATGGTTTTCAAAGTAACTAATTAAAAGCAACTAAATTAATGAATAATTAAATTATCACAAAAACAATCACTAATAACGAAATCCGGAATTTTTCAAACAATTAATGGAGAATTAGACTTATGATTTCACCCTAAACCTCACTCTGATTTTCAAACCTTTATTCCAACTCAACTCAATATTCCAGTTTATTAATCAAGAACACGAACGTAGTAAGAACCACCCCTCGATGCACTAATACCATATTAACATCAATCCACAATTAAGATAGAAATCCATTAAACACCTAATTTAACCAACTCACTATATCTCTATGTGAACTGCAATCAAAAAGGTTGAAGCTTAAGCTCTCTATTCGATTACATGAGATGTCAAGCGTATCTCTACCTTAACAATAATCACAAATATGCTATCGACATAATTTATGACACATATATATTAACTAGGTCTAGATTCGAATCTCCTCTCTCGATTCCTTTCAAATCCACAAAGAACTGTTGATCAGGCAATTCATAAATTCACGCACAAATTAACATAGATAAACTGAAAATATCTTATTGAATTAGAAATCAAAGTTATAGAATCATCGTTACGCTCAAAGATCCATCACAAGTCTAATAAATAAATTAGTTCATAACGAATGAATTAAAAATTGAATAATTTGTTGAAAACATCATCCCAATTACAAACAAATGGATGAGAAGAAGAATTATAGAAAAACCCCTTCACGTAGCCTCGATTTGCAACTATCGTGACAATCTCTAAAAATTACTCCTCCAATGCTCGCTCTTCAATTCCTTGAATTCGCGCTAAAAATCTTGCCTTTGTGTTATAGGATTGTTGTTTTTTCTAAGTGGTAGCCCCCTCTCCTTTTCTGGACGAATTTTCCTTTTATTAGAGTCCAAAATGCACCAGCCAAGCCCACAAACTGGGCCCTAGCAGAAGTCGAAACAGAACAGGACAGTTCAGGAAACAGGACCCCCACCCCGGTGGGGGGTATAGTGTAAAACAGGCCCGCCCCGGCGGGCTAGTGCACTGACTTCAAAAATCCTTAAGTTCCAATTTTTTTTCACTTTTGCTCCAAAAAGACCGCCTTTTCATACCAATTGCATCCATGACCACCCTACACATAAAATAACATGAAACAAGTAAAAACGAACACAAAATATGAAAATAAATACTAATTTAAACTTGAAATGAATATCGATTCATGTATATAAAATCCACTTATCAGGTATCAACCTTGTACTTCACCTCATTACCCTCTACCATTCTTTCCTTGATTCTCTCACATTCTCCATCTTGTAGTTGAGCATTCTTTACCTTATCCACCAAAGTTGGACTAGCTTCCATCTGGAATAGTCGTTCATTGGATTCTTTTGGAAATTTTTTTTCCAACTCTAGCCTTATTATTGCTGAAATAACCTCCTCCTGGTTTGTTAATAACATCAATTTTTCCCGACCTTTTCTGCTCAAGGCATCTACCACCACATTTTCTTTGCCCGGATGATAAAAGATCTCACAATCATAATCTTTTTTTAATTCCATCCATCTCCTTTGACGCATGTCCAGATCTTTTTATGTGAAAATATACTTCAGTCTCTTATGGTCTGTGCATATCTCACATTTCTCTCTATAGAGATAATGTCTCCATATCTTCAAAGCAAATACCATAGCAGCCAACTCTAAATCATAAGTCGGGTATCCTTTCTCATAGTCCTTCTGTTGCCTTGATGCAAACGCAATGACTTTGTCGTTCTGCATAAGGACACAACCTAATCCTTTATTTGATGCATCACTATACACCATAAAGTTTCATGTGTTATCTGGTAATGACAACACAGGGACCACGCTAAGCCTCGTCATCAATTCCTTAAAACTCTCTTCGCACTTTTCCGTCCAAACAAATTTTACAGCTTTCCTTGTCAAATTTGTCAATGGAGTGGCAATCTTGGAAAAGTCCTGAATAAACCATCTGTAATAGCCTGCCAGTCCCAAGAAACTTCTTACTTCTGATGGAGTCCTTGGTTGTTCCCAATTTATCACAGCTTCGAATTTTGATGGATCCACTGAAATCCCATCTTTTTCAATCACATGCCCAAGAAATTGAACGCGTTCTAGCCAAAATTCACATTTAGAGAATTTTGAGTACAACTTTTCTTTTCTTAGCGTCTCCAGCGTCAAACGTAAATGTTCCTTGTGTTCTACTTGAGACTTGTAGTACACCAATATATCATCGATGAATACTACCACAAACTTGTCTAGAAATGGTTTAAACACCCTGTTCATCAAATCCATGAATGCTGCAGGGGCGTTGGTCAAACCAAAAGATATTACCAGAAACTCGTAATGTTAATACCGAGTTCTAAATGTCGTCTTAGGTACATCCTCCTTCCTTACTTTCAATTGGTGATACCCACTTCTCAAATCTATTTTCGAGAAGTATCTAGCACCTTTCAATTGATCAAATAAGTCATCTATTCTAGGCAACAGATATTTATTTTTAATAGTGACTTTATTTAATTCTCTATAGTCAATGCAAAGACGCATTGACCCATCTTTCTTCTTCACGAATAAAACCGGTGCTCCGCACGGTGATACGCTTGGCTGAATATACTTCTTATCTAACAGCTCTTGTAGTTATACCATCAGTTCCTTCATCTCTATCAGAGCCATTCTATACGGGGCCTTCGATATTGGACCAATTCCTGGCGCTAAGTCGATCATGAACTCAATCTCTCTGTCAGGCGAAAGTCCTGGCAAATCATTCAGAAATACATCCACAAAATCCCTAACCACTGGTATCTCCTCCAATTTCACACCCTTCTTCATTTGAGTATCGACTATGCAAGCTAAGTATCCTACACAGCCCTGACTCAATAACTTCTTGGCCTGCATAATCGTCAGACATCTCGCTTGTCTAGGCAATTTGCTACCATAGAAAACTACCTTTGACCGAGTCATAAAGTTTACACTTTTTTTTAGCAATCAATTATTGCTCCATAATTGAATAGCCAATCCATTCCCAATATAACATCAAACTCTCCAAGTTTTATCGGGATTAAATCTACTGTCATAACATTCCCCTTAATATTCACCCTACAATTCTTGTATACGAACTTAATAGGAATCACCTCCCTATTCGCAATTTCTATGTTTAAAGGGAAATTCAATTCTACACTAGGTAATTCTAACCTCTTAAAAAATTCATCAGATATAAATGATCAAGTAGCACCCGAATCAAATAATACATATGCATTTATATCATTGATTGTGATAATACCTGACACGACATCTTTTGATTGCATCACGTATTGCACTGTCATGTTGAAGGTTCTAGCTGTGGGCTTATTTGATGATGTTGGTCCAGCAATAGTCAGTGTACCTCCACTGCTACCTCCGTTGCTTCCTGTTGTCTCACCAGATTTCTTCTTAGGGCACTCGAGAGCAAAATGATCCTTTGATCTGCATGTGTAGCAAGCATTCTTCTTTGGTTGATGACAATTTGGGGCAATGTGACCGTCCAGACCACAGTTAAACCATACTTGTTTCCCCCTTAAACACATGCCAATGTGATACCTCCACATGTACTACATGCTTTAAATTTCTTTTTCTACTGGGCACTCTGTTGGCTTTCAGCACCCACACTTGCATTCCACTTCCTCTTCAGGTTATTACTACCATTTCAACCACTACCACCACCATTCTTAACCTCACTCTCACTCTTCTTCTTTCTTAGTTCTTGATTATACTTCGTTACAACCTCACCTCCACCCTCAACGATAATTGCCTTTTTCAGCACCGCTATAAATGTCTTTAGCTGAAACATGGATACCCTGATGTACAACCAGGGTTTCAGTCCCTGTTTAAATATCTTTGCCTTGCGCTCATCTTTGTTGACTTGATATGGCACAAAGCTCGCCAACTCATTAAATTTTGCGGCAAACTCCAATACTGTCATTGAGCCCTACTTTAGCTCTAAAAATTGCACTTCCATCTGACTCTTCGAACTCTCTGGAAAATATGTCTTGAAGAATATTTCCTTGAACTTATCCCAAGTTATCACTCCCTGACCTCCTCGAGTTTTATTGGCTTGCCACCAATATCTAGCCTCTGCTTTCAACATAAATATTGCAAAATCAGTCTTCTGATTCTCACCTACTCTAGCAACATCAAAAACTTTCTCTATCTCCATGACCTAGGTTTGTGCTTCAACCGGATTCATGGACCCACGGAATTCTGGTGGCCCAACTGCCTTGAAGTCCTTAAAGGTCGCAGCTTGATTTAGCGGCTGATTCTGTAATGCACCCGTCAGTAACGTCACCAACTGCTGAACTGGGTTAGCATTGGTATTGTTGTTATTAGTAGATCCCTCAGGGGTTCTCTGTCGTGGTTAACATCTTGGAGGCATTTTCTGTTAAAATACTCTCATTAGATTATTATTCAATCTTCTAGGTATTATGTACTTAACTTGCACATCACAAAAAAATATCACGTAACACACAGTATCTTGAGTAAATAATAACTTTAATTCATTCATAATCTTTCAAAACATAATAATGATAGCATCCCTGCTATCTACATCACTTTCCTGAACTACAAAAGTTTTAGTACAACTTAATCATCATATCCCATTGGTTATATAATACCTGAGATTTACATCTTATTTATAATTAATCACATAACAGTTGCATTTCTTACGACGTCCTACTAAATTGCTGCATAGCCTTACGACGCTCCTCTTCCATAATACGGAACATTATTCAACGATCTAACATGTACCATGGCAGCGTCTCGAACTGAATCGAATAACACATGACTCAGTCTTAAGCTCGATTGATCACGGTGTTGAAAACGCTATTCATCTCCTCTATCTTGATCTTCTTTGCTTGTACTTCTCTCTCTATTACTCCTGCACGCTGAGAAACTTCCTCGTATTCATCTTCGACTCTTGCCCTCTTGGTGGATTCTTCTTTCAATTTGTTCTTCAGCTCTGCAATCTCCGATGTCATCTGCTCGTTCTCTCCTTCAGTGTGAATCAGCTTCCACTCGACATTACTCAGACGCTCGTCTAGATCCCGAATCTCGTCATCCTTCTGCGCCATTGAAGTCTGGAGTTCAGCTACTATCTCCTCCAACTCCTCGACTCTATCCTGAAGCTCCACATTGCGGTCGTATACTTCGTCGTACATACGGGCTGTGATAGAGTTTGGTGGAAACTCTTCCTCCTCGTCATCCTCATCCCCATCCGACTGTGGCAGCTCAACGGGATCCTCCTCATCCGTCTCTTCCTCATCATCCTCATCAGGTAAACCCTCATGCTCAACCACTATGACCAACGTAGATGACTCCCTTGGCAGTAGTTGCTCCCAGACCACCTGAATATCAAGAGGCTCCTCCTCTCTAGGCATCTGGGGTCCTTCCTCCCTAGCCTGACCGGATTCTCCTACATTAGCCATCCTGATAACAAAATTTTAAGTTTTAATTACTACTCATCACTACTCGACACTCACGAGCACATAGGTTGCAACCACATAAGCACATAGAGTGTTTTATTACTTCTTTCTTAAAACTTAATAAGAGTTCATCACCACTATTTTTTCAATCTTCGATAAGGTTATTTCCTAAGGCTTTTTTCCCACCTAAGGTTCATAACCTAGATCTCTGATACCAACTTGTGACATCCCCAAATCTGGGTACTTCATTCCCACAAGACTTGGTGTTCACTTTCCATTCATTCATGTCTAACTACCTAATTGTAATAACATTTAAACAGTAAATCCTCCCATTAAAAAGGGTTACATAATTAAATTAATACGTCTTCCAGGTTATCTAACCTTTAGCAAACATCAAGTACGGAAATTAAAGTAATTACATCACATCATTTAAAATAAATTCTATCATCGTGAAAGCTAATAAATTACAAGTCTTCATCACTTATTCATTTTTCCTTTCCCTTTGCTAGTGGTAGGTTCATCGACCTTCTCAACCTTAGCTGCAATAATTATATATATGCAAGAGTGAGCAAAATAAATGCTCACTTGAAATAGCAATGAATAACAATAGCATAATAATTGCCAATGAATAATACTCCGTTAATGATAATCAAGAACTGAAATCAAACTGTGAGATATATCTGAGGGTCACGAGACCACGAACTATGTCCAAGGTTATAAGTAATCTTTCAACTTAAACCTAAATAGTCATAAGACTGTAGGAACTCCCCGTACTTAGAGTGATCAGCCCTTCGTACCATATATTGTGCACAAACATCTAAACGCATCGCGTAATTAATTCCCCTATAATAGGGTTGTTCTTCTCAATTTTAGAGTACACGTCCGCACCAAAGAAAGTTTGGTTTAGATAAGCTTCAAGGGTAATTTAGAGTTTAATGATCATCAACTAAAGGATTAGTTGAATCAACCAAGTTCAGTATCATTTCGAATGATCAATAACAACATAATATGGAATAATTAAGAATCATAGGTGAACCAACTATATTAAAGTCAGGTTTAAAATTAAACTAGAAAGCATAAGCATTAAATAATACATTAAACCTTGCTTGAATAATATTAAGCTAAGGCTATAATCTTGTCGAATAAGAGAATTGAATTATTGAAAATGTATTAATGAATAACAAGCTGAGAACGAAACTTGCTCAATATAACAATAAAGATTAGGAACTGTGTAAAGTAAATGAGATAGGACAACTCATTTAGAGATTTAAGTTCAAGAACTTGCGTTCATTATAAAGAGAATAAAACTGGGAAAACTTGCTTAATTATAAACAAGTTAGGATATATCAAACAAGGTTTAGAGTTCACAACTTGCTTAAATAGAGTTTAGGGTTAAAGAACTTGCTCAAATAAAGTTTAGGGGTAAATAACTTGCTCAAATAAAGTTTAGGGGTAAAGAACTTGTCTCGTGCGTAAGCTAAAAATTATAACTCACGTTCACCTACACATATTATTATAATCACAACATCTATTGGATATACTAACATCCACTTTCCAAATTAAAACTCATTTTTTGTTAAACTTGTTACTTTAGTACAGTTTCAATTCACACCATATACACTTTAGAAATCACAAGTATTAGATTTGAAACACTTATTCACTAACTCATGTGTTTAATAAATCACAACGTAAAGTTTTCATGACTTACTAACTTTTACAACTTTGGAATTACCACCTACATGATACAAATATGTTAAAGTATCTTTATTACATGTTCATCACATTAGTATTTTATTAGAATAGGTTACAATGAGTTTTTAAGGTCTGCACAACCAACAGGCATTACTGCCTCTGATCTGGGTATGTGACAACCCGGAAAATCGAATTGTCAAGAAATTAAGTTTAAAGAATTAGTTATTAATAATATGAATTTTTATTAATACTATTCTGTGCTATGTGTTTATTAATCGTTCTATAACCTAGAATGATTATTAATCGGGAGGATTCTGGCTACGAGCTAGATTGAACGAGTAAGAATTTTCAAGACGAAAATGAAATTTTTCCGGGAACAAAATATTTTCGGGGAAAATGACGAAATAGGCACTATTCACCTATTTCTGTTCGAAGATTATTTTTGAAATTCTGAGAAGTTCTTGATTGCGTGAAATCTTAAGACGTGATGGAATATTCAATAATATTTCAGTTATGGCAAAAACGAAGTTTTCGCCTGCGGACTCAAAACCTAAGGGTTAGGGAATGTGAGTTCCGAGAATGTTATGATCGCGTATAATAATTAGGGTTATTATGCGTGAGAAATACAAGTATGATACGAGTTATTATACGAGTATATTACGAATATTAGTACGACGTATAATACGAATATCGTACGAGCAATATACGAATAGAATACGAGCATACGAGAATGGAATGCGTAGAATACGATCGTAGAATACGATTAGTCTTAATGGACTTTGAGTTCATGGACTTTTGTAGAATCCAATTGGACTTGGATTATGTCAAGCCAATGATTTGTGAAGTTAAGCCCAAGTTAGGCCCAATAAGAATTAGGGTTAAGGCCCAAACCAAGAAAAGAAACCGCGGATCGAACCGATGGGTAAACGGATGGGTAAGACCCATGGAGCAACCCATGGGGTAACCCATGGGCATGTGGGCCGGCCACTTGGCCACCAAGTAAGGGTGGTGGCCAAGTTAACTTGGTGGCTAAGTTGTTAAGGAGGTGTGAATAGTAAGGAGGTGGGGGCGAAATGACTATTTTGCCCTTAGCTTTGGTTTTCTATAAATAGAAAGCTTAGCTTTCATTTTCTAGGATTTTGAAAATCCTAGAACTTGAGAGAGAGAGAGAGAGAGAGAGAGAGAGAGCTCGGTTGGGAGAGGAGAAGGAAGAGCATGATCATGAACGCTCGGATCCAAAGTGATCGTGAAATAGAAAAGCTAGCAAATCGCCGGCTTTGTCTAACGGAAGAGGAATAAAGAAGAACGGTAATCCGAACCCTAGTTTCTTCTACTATTTTCTTTAAGTTTAATATGTTTAAAACATAACTTAATGAGAATAAGGAGTAAAAGATGTTAGTAATGATTTCATATGGTTGAAATCATGAGAAAAAAAGAAATGAGAAATAAGAAATTTAGTTTATAAATTTCTTAAGCAAGTATAAGATTCGTGAGGATTTTGAGCGATCCGAATGAATATTATGAACGAGTAGGTGAATTAAGTAAGGAATGGTGTTCTATAACATCAAATTCCAAGAAAACGTGAAATCGTAATCAAAAATATCGATTAAAAAATGAAGTACGCGAAGAACGCGAAGAACGTTGTTGATGGACAAATTTAAAACCATCGTAGTGTAACTGTTGTTGATGGACAAGTTTAAAACCATCGCGTATAAGTTAGATGCTTATTGCTTGGTTAGGAACGTTAGAAACGTTTATGAAGAACGGATTAAAACGGAGCTATAACGAAGTTATGGCGAAATTTCGTAAAAAACGAACGAGAATTAGAAAGTTAGTAAATCAACCCGAACGTGTAGGGTTTCATAAGAATGTAAGAGAACGTATAAAACGTGAGTCGTGGACTCAAGAACGAACGAATTCCAAGTTCGGATGACCGAATTACGGACGAACGAACGAAGAACGTTAAAAGGGTAAAATGAACGAAGGGTTAAGATTAAGCCAATTGAAGGGCATGTTAGCGGATTCAGAATGAAGTTCTGTTCGAGGCATATTAAAGTAAGTAAGATAAGGAAGAGAATGGCTTTGGAACGACCTCGTTCCGAGTTATAACGAAGAAGTTATGAGATCGTAAAGTAAGCATCTCAAACTTAACTTAACACTTATAAAAATTTCCTAGGGTTTTGTCTTGGCGCCGCAGCGCGGGAAGGGGCGCCGCAGCGCGGAGCTCGGCCATACACTCTGGCGAGTGGTGCCGCAGCGCGAGAGGAAAGGCAAGGCACGACGCCGCAGTGTCAGTGCAGTGCAATACCCTGAAATGAAATTTTAACTACTCAATTTCTCGGGGGATGTGCAAGAAAGAAGTATGAACATATAGTTCACGTAATGTAACACTTAGTCAAGTGTTTTAAACCTTTAGCAAAGGTTGAACGAAAAGATTAAATGAGATTAAAAGATATAGAATTTAAGCGATAGATTACGTAACCAATATCCGGGGACCGTAGTCGTAATGAACGAACGCGAGGGATTGCTATGATTGTGATTCCTTAGACGTTGAGTGATGAAGGTAATGAATAACATTCCGATGTTATGTCATGGCATTGTAAGATGAACGTAAAGCGTATAGACGCTGTGAACGGAACGTAGTTGCGATGAACGATCGGTCTTAGCATACAACGAACGGTATGACTTCGACATTTAGGAATTATAATGAACATGGGGTTCATGGGATGGATAATGATGAAAGTAATTGAAACCTTGAGTAAAGGTTGAATGAGAGATTAAAAGACGAACAAGTAAAACGTTGAATACGTAAACGATCCTTGTGAATTGTATTCGCGTTGGACGAACGTGCTAAATATACCCTAGTTGTATGACTTAGACGTTGACGAAGATAGTAAGTAAGATACGAATGGTATCAAGAGAACCGTAATGAACGATAATAAGATTACTGAAAGCCGAATATAAGTCGGGTGAGAATGATAGAATGAAATGTAAGCGCTGAACACTTTAACCAGCGTAAGGGTTGAGTGTAAGCGAGTGTTAAACGGGCAGAACCTACACCCTGTGTATGGTTTAACCGTAACGTAATGAAGAATGTTGATTAACCGTAAACGGTGAAGGAACTAAATTAAAGACAATAACGTATAACGTTAAGAAGCCGAGTTAATAAGTATAACTTGGACAGTGTTCCAAGTTGAGGGAACCGGATGTTGTAAGATATGAATAAGTTCATATGAAATGTTTAACGCTATGGTCTCATAGTATTGACAATGAATGATTGTTCTGAGTGTACAAAAGATTGTATGACTTAGACAATAAAGAATGATTCTTGAGGTATGACAGTTAGTTGCCAGAAAGCCATAAGGAATAAGAAGTTGACTTAACGAACATTATAGTTTAATGGTTCGGATAAGTTAAGGTAAGTTAGGTTGTAGTACAATCGTAACCTTTGATGGTTGACATATGGGAGCTGGGCTAAACAATTCCTTCAGAGAGCGAAGGCATATACAAAATTGGCAACCGATCTAGCTCACTGTGTGGGCAGTGTAGATGAGATGGGAACTTGTTTATTGGTTGTTTGTAGGAAACCACTCAGAGCACCATATGGACTACTAGCAGAAAAGCGATGTGTGCTGAGTCCTAGAGAAGTATAAGAAGAAGATAAGAATGTGAATCATCAAAGATGATGAACGTGTTGAGTAAGGCATCTCAGTATGTCATAAAGCCATAATCTGGTAATGAAAGTTAGTCGCGTAAACTTAAATTACAAGAACGCGAACCTTAAGAAGTAAAGTTAAGTAAACCAATGCATAAGTCAAGTATATGACTAATTGGTGTACGTGTTATTTCCTTATGTGTTATATAGGGATTTGGAATTAGCAGTTCAACGTAAACTATAAGCTGTAGCTGTGCGTAAGGCAAGTTTCCTAACTTCATTCATATTTTAAATGAATGCTAGTTTCTAAAACTTCTCGGATGTTGAACTTGAGAAGTCTTGTCTATGTGCATATGTGCGATGTATGTAGAAGGTGGTAGTATGTATGAGGCCTTGTACCACAATGTGAACACTTCGGTGTTTCTGTAAGATGAACTGTTCTATGTTTGAACTGTTCAATAAAAGAATGTTCTGTTTATATATGAACCGTTATTGTTAAGTCTGTGCTATTGATTCTAGCCAGACCGATTGTGCATGAAAGAAAGTAGAGAATGAAGGTATTTCAAAGTGCATGTGACTAATGTTTTAAAATGATAGGAATCAAGACTATTCCTATTATTCAAGCTGCTTCATAACCTTTGTTCGGTTATTGAAGTTCTGAAGAATGTTTAAACTCTTGAAGTTGTTTGTTCAACTGCTATGACTTACTGGGCAATTGAATGCTCACACTTGCTTTAAATAAAAATATTTTCAGCGAACGATGTTAGAAAGAACTTAAGGATCCCGTAAAGATCAAGCTGAGCGGTATTCATACGAAGTGCCATTCACTATATGAATGTGCGTGAAGAGCAAGTGAAGACTTGTAATATAGAATGATAGAATTAAACTATAGACTAGTTTAATGAACAGTTATGAATCCTTTGTGGTGGATGAAAGTCACTCGTGTAAGATGTAAAGAATAATGTAATTATCATTATTTGTAATGAAAGAGGTTTTGTGGTTATAGAAACTGGGATTTTAGAATATATGTTATTATATTTTAGTATATAATGATGTATGTTTGGAAAATATGGGATAGTGACGCACGGAGTTCGGGTCTGAAGGTAGACCGGATTTTGGGGCGTTACAGGTTGGTATCAGAGCTGATAGGTTATAAATCTTAGGTAAGAGTACCTAAGACTATAATCGTAGAGAGAATGATAAGAAGATCACCACGTGATCATAGTAAATCGTAGTAACAGATGAGCTGTTAAACGATGAATGATTTATAGCTAATGCTATAAATGAATGGTACTACGAAGTAGTACGGGAAGAAGAACTCAGATTGAGTTGTAAAGGTTACTATACGAATTAAAGAAAATTTATATTAAGTACAGAGGAAGTCAGAAGTGGTAAGATTTCAATTGAGGACTCATGTGATGGCTGAGTTGTATGAACCTTTGTATGGGCAGAGGTTTATGCTTGGTGTAACAACTACTCAGTTTATTACAGTGATAATCATTGGGATTGGTCGCGCTATTAAGATGTATATGACGAGAAGGTGAATCTTTTCTCATGTATATACTTGATAGATAGAAAAGGTTAAGTTAGGTGTGAGTCTTGAAACTCATACTTATGGTAAGTTTGTGACTCATAATAGTATGGTATGTTTTCGAATATTTCAGCGAATGGACGCCAAAGGTCTGTCTGGATGTTCTTAAACTCATATTATTGTGGAAAGTTCCTGAACCCATAAGGTGTGGTAAGTTGATGGACTGTACTAAGAAATAGGAATGTTTTGACTAAAAACGAAGTATTTTCAGTAGACTTAGCATTGAAGGTGCTAGAGAAGTTTAAGTATTGTCGCAGAAAGACAATGAAGGAAGATGGAGAATAGGATATTCCAAATCCTCTAGCTATGCTAGATTTCGAAGTTTATTCAAATCGTGCTGAATTGTACATTTTGAAAAAGAAAAGAATTGGTTCAACTTTTTGGAACCAATGGATTTTAAAAGAGCTATGTTTTTATGTCTATGCCAATTATTTCGGCTAGGCAGAAATTGATTTAAATTATCAAAATGAATTTTATATCATCAGTGCATTTGATGCAAGGATGGTAAAAAGATGGAGTTGTTAATTCAATTAAACCTGGTATGGAATTTGATCAGAGGATCAATAACCTGCTATGGTATGATGTATAATGACGAAGTTATAAACTGACGAAGTCCTCAACGTACTGTGAAGAGTACGGTATCACGACGTCATGAAACGTTTTGAACAGAATTTAAAGAAGTAGTCGATGTCAAGCGAGTTGACTAGACGAATGTTTCGAAAAATATCCAAATTTTTGGTACTAAGTCTGAGGTGAACATACCCTAAAATGGGGTTATACGTTAGGCTGATCACCTACGTATGGAAGAGGTAGTTAACCTTCTTTGTGATTGTAAGCTTACCATGTAAGAAAGGTTTATGGTGAGAGGCTGTTTAACCTTGTAAGAGTTCATGGTCAATTTGACCCCTCAGCAAAAGAATGAAATGTTTTAAAGGAATCTTTATATTCCTAGTTATTCCTTTCGCTTCATGATTCTTGATAGGTTATGGAGGTTAGGAATGATGGAAAGATAAGAACTTCTTTGAAGAAAAGTTGAGGATAAGGGTAAGCTAAAATTTCGAGGACGAAATTCTTTGAATGAGGGAAGAATGTGACAAACCGAAAAATCGGATTGTCAAGAAATTAAGTTTAAAGAATTAGTTATTAATAATATGAATTTTTATTAATACTATTCTGTGCTATGTGTTTATTAATCGTTCTATAACCTAGAATGATTATTAATCGGGAGGATTCTGGCTACGAGCTAGATTGAACGAGTAAGAATTTTCAAGACGAAAATGAAATTTTTCCGGGAACAAAATATTTTCGGGGAAAAAGACGAAATAGGCACTATTCACCTATTTCTGTTCGAAGATTATTTTTGAAATTCTGAGAAGTTATTGATTGCGTGAAATCTTAAGACGTGATGGAATATTCAATAATATTTCAGTTATGGCAAAAACGAAGTTTTCGCCTGCGGACTCAAAACCTAAGGGTTAGGGAATGTGAGTTCCGAGAATGTTATGATCGCGTATAATAATTAGGGTTATTATGCGTGAGAAATACGAGTATGATACGAGTTATTATACGAGTATATTACGAATATTAGTACGACGTATAATACGAATATCGTACGAGCAATATACGAATAGAATACGAGCATACGAGAATGGAATGCGTAGAATACGATCGTAGAATACGATTAGTCTTAATGGACTTTGAGTTCATGGACTTTTGTAGAATCCAATTGGACTTGGATTATGTCAAGCCCAATAATTTGTGAAGTTAAGCTCAAGTTAGGCCCAATAAGAATTAGGGTTAAGGCCCAAACCAAGAAAAGAAACCGCGGATCGAACCGATGGGTAAACGGATGGGTAAGACCCATGGAGCAACCTATGGGGTGACCCATGGGCATGTGGGCCGGCCACTTGGCCACCAAGTAAGGGTGGTGGCCAAGTTAACTTGGTGGCTAAGTTGTTAAGGAGGTGTGAATAGTAAGGAGGTGGGGGCGAAATGACTATTTTGCCCTTAGCTTTGGTTTTCTATAAATAGAAAGCTTAGCTTTCATTTTCTAGGATTTTGAAAACCCTAGAACTTGAGAGAGAGAGAGAGAGAGAGAGAGAGCTCGGTTGGGAGAGGAGAAGGAAGAGCATGATCATGAACGCTCGGATCCAAAGTGATCGTGAAATAGAAAAGCTAGCAAATCGCCGGCTTTGTCTAACGGAAGAGGAATAAAGAAGAACGGTAATCCGAACCCTAGTTTCTTCTACTATTTTCTTTAAGTTTAATATGTTTAAAACATAACTTAATGAGAATAAGGAGTAAAAGATGTTAGTAATGATTTCATATGGTTGAAATCATGAGAAAAAAAGAAATGAGAAATAAGAAATTTAGTTTATAAATTTCTTAAGCAAGTATAAGATTAGTGAGGATTTTGAGCGATCCGAATGAATATTATGAACGAGTAGGTGAATTAAGTAAGGAATGGTGTTCTATAACATCAAATTCCAAGAAAAAGTGAAATCGTAATCCAAAATATCGATTAAAAATGAAGAACGCGAAGAACACGCGAAGAACGTGAAGAACGTTGTTGATGGACAAATTTAAAACCATCGTAGTGTAACTGTTGTTAATGGACAAGTTTAAAACCATCTCGTATAAGTTAGATGCTTATTGCTTGGTTAGGAACGTTAGTAACGTTCATGAAGAACGGATTAAAACGGAGCTATAACGAAGTTATGGCGAAATTTTGTAAAAGACGAACGAGAATTAGAAAGTTAGTAAATGAACCCGAACGTGTAGGGTTTCATAAGAATGTAAGAGAACGTATAAAACGTGAGTCGTGGACTCAAGAACGAACGAATTCCAAGTTCGGATGACCGAATTACGGACGAACGAACGAAGAACGTTAAAAGCGTAAAATGAACGAAGGGTTAAGATTAAGCCAATTGAAGGGCATGTTAGCGGATTCAGAATGAAGTTCTGTCCAAGGCATATTAAAGTACGTAAGATAAGGAAGAGAATTGCTTTAGAACGACCTCGTTCCGAGTTATAACGAAGAAGTTATGAGATCGTAAAGTAAGCATCTCAAACTTGACTTAACACTTAGAAAAATTTCCTAGGGTTTTGTCTTGGCGCCGCAGCGCGGGAAGGGGCGCCGCAGCGCGAGAATGGGGCCGCAGCGTAGAGCTCGGCCATACACTCTGGAGAGTGGTGCCGCAGCGCGAGAGGAAAGGCAAGGCACGGCGCCGCAGCGCCAGTGCAGTGCAATACCCTGAAATGAGATTTTAACTGCTCAATTTCTCGGGGAATGTGCAAGATAGAAGTATGAACATATAGTTCACGTAATGTAACACTTAGTCAAGTGTTTTAAACCTTTAGCAAAGGTTGAACGAAAAGATTAAATGAGATTAAAAGATAGAGAATTTAAGCGATAGATTACGTAACCAATATCCGGGGACCGTAGTCGTAATGAACGAACGCGAGGGATTGCTATGATTGTGATTCCTTAGACGTTGAGTGATGAAGGTAATGAATAACATTCCGATGTTATGTCATGGCATTGTAAGATGAACGTGAAGCGTATTGACGCTGTGAACGCAACGTAGTTGCGATGAACGATCGGTCTTAGCATACAACGAACGGTATGACTTCGACATTTAGGAATTATAATGAACATGGGGTTCATGGGATGGATAATGATGAAAGTAATTGAAACCTTGAGTAAAGGTTGAATGAGAGATTAAAAGACGAACAAGTAAAACGTTGAATACGTAAACGATCCTTGTGAATTGTATTCGCGTTGGACGAACGTGCTAAGTATACCCTAGTTGTATGACTTAGACGTTGACGAAGATAGTAAGTAAGATACGAATGGTATCAAGAGAACCGTAATGAACGATAATAAGATTACTGAAAGCCGAATATAAGTCGGGTGAGAATGATAGAATGAAATGTAAGCGCTGAACACTTTAACCAGCGTAAGGGTTGAGTGTAAGTGAGTGTTAAACGGGCAGAACCTACACCCTGTGTATGGTTTAACCGTAATGTAATGAAGAATGTTGATTAACCGTGAACGGTGAAGGAACTAAATTAAAGACAATAACGTATAACGTTAAGAAGCCGAGTTAATAAGTATAACGTGGACAATGTTCCGAGTTGAGGGAACCGAACGTTATAAGATATGAATAAGTTCATATGAAATGTTTAACGCTATGGTCTCATAGTATTGACAATGAATGATTGTTCCGAGTGTACAAAAGATTGTATGACTTAGACAATAAAGAATGATTCCTAAGGTATGGCATTTAGTTGCCAGAAAGCCATAAGGAATAAGAAGTTGACTTAACGAACATTATAGTTTAATAGTTCGGATAAGTTAAGGTAAGTTAGGTTGTAGTACAATCGTAACCTTTGATGGTTGACATATGGGAGCTGGTCAAAGAGCGAAGGTATATACAAAACTGGCAACCGATCTAACTCACTGTGTGGGCAGTGTAGATGAGACGGGAACTTGTTTGTTGGTTGTTTATGGGAAACCACTCAGAGTACCATATGGACTACTAGCTGAAAAGCGATGTGTGCTGAGTCCTAGAGAAGTATAAGAAGAAGATAAGAATGTGAATCATCAAAGATGATGAACGTGTTGAGTAAGGCATCTCAGTATGTCATAAAGCCATAATCTGGTAATGAAAGTTAGTCGCGTAAACTTAAATTACAAGAACGCAAACCTTAAGAAGTAAAGTTAAGTAAACCAATGCGTAAGTCAAGTATATGACTTATTGGTGTACGTGTTATTTCCTTATGTGTTATATAGGGATTTGGAATGAGCAGTTCAGCGTAAACTATAAGCTGTAGCTGTGCGTAAGGCAAGTTTCCTAACTTCATTCATATTTTAAATGAATGCTAGTTTCTAAAACTTCTCGGATGTTGAACTTGAGAAGTCTTGTCTATGTGCATATGTGCGATGTATGTACAAGGTGGTAGTATGTATGAGGCCTTGTGCCACAATGTGAACACTTCGGTGTTTCTGTAAGATGAACTGTTCTATGTTTGAACTGTTCAATAAAAGAATGTTCTGTTTATATATGAACCGTTATTGTTAAGTCTGTGCTATTGATTCTAGCCAGACCGATTGTGCATGAAAGAAAGTAGAGAATGAAGGTATTTCAAAGTGCATGTGACTAATGTTTTAAAATGATAGGAATCAAGACTATTCCTATTATTCAAGCTGCTTCATAACCTTTGTTCGGTTATTGAAGTTCTGAAGAATGTTTAAACTCTTGAAGTTGTTTGTTCAACTGCTATGACTTGCTGGGCAATTGAATACTCACACTTACTTTAAATAAAAATATTTTCAGCGAACGATGTTAGAAAGAACTTATGGATCCCGTAAAGATCAAGCTGAGCGGTATTCAGACGAAGTGCCATTCACTATATGAATGTGCGTGAAGACTTGTAATATAGAATGATAGAATTAAACTATAGACTAGTTTAATGAACAGTTATGAATCCTTTGTGGCGGATGAAAGTCACTCGTGTAAGATGTAAAGAATAATGTAATTATCATTATTTGTAATGAAAGAGGTTTTGTGGTTATAGAACCTGGGATTTTAGAATATATGTTATTATATTTTAGTATATAATGATGTATGTTTGGAAAATATGGGATAGTGACGCACGGAGTCCGGGTCTGAAGGTAGACCGAATTTCGATGCGTTACAGGGTATGGCACAGCGGTGCCATATTTAAACCTGGAACCAGCGCAGCTGCGCTAGTGTGCAGACAGAAACTACGCAATTTGTTTAAACACTCTGTTCAGTCCAACCATCACGATTTTCACACATAAAATAGCAACTTATGCATACTCATATAACACAGAACTCATATAAACATTATTCATCACATACATACCAACTTAAAACAATTAAACAACAACTACAAACAATTTAAATCCTTTGAATTCCATGTTTTTACAAAGAAACTCCATTTTTGACATCCTTGACAAAAATTAACACTGAGGTCTCAATACTACACCAAATTAACTCGTTCAATTTGTATTCTCTTCGTTTCTTACAGAATTAACATATTCAAGGCTCAATTTACAAAATTAGTTCACAAAGAAACTACCAATTTTTGTACTTTCACAAGCCATATACATAACCACATGCACTGTAAAACTATTTTCTTTCTTTTTGAACGTAATGGGTACACTAAATCCTTATCTAGATGCTAGTTATAACATCACAACTACACATAAATACAATTAACACTTTATATAACAACAATTCATCAAATTTGAATTCACAAAGACTTTGAAATTCATGAACATAGAACTTTTATATATATAACATTAAGGTTTTGGAAGTATACCTTCAATTGCTTGGATAATCTTTGATAGAAGATAAAGAATTTCTTTGGAATCACATAATTCTTTCTCTCCTTTCTCAAACTCTCTCTATTTCTCTGTAAACTCCCTTCTCTCTTTTCTCAGGCTTAGGCCAATTCCTTTTTACGTGAAATAAAATAAAACCAACGCACAAAAAAAACCAAACGTATAAAACTGACATCTTATTAAATATAATAATTATGTATCAGTTATAATAAATTTAATATTTTTATTATTATTATTATTATTATTATATTTTTTTAATTCAAATTCAAATTCAAAAGCCATAAGGCCTTGTTTGGCAAAACACTTTTAAAATAAAGACTTAATATATTTAAGCCTTGTTTGGTAAACCCATTTAAAACTACTTTAATTTATTTCAATACTATAGTTTAATTGCAACTAATTAACTAAACTCTCCACTTAACCAATTACCACAAAATTATAATTTTATTTAATAAATTAACATATCACTTTAATTATTAAATTAAAACAACAATATAGCAACTCATGTAATCTTTAACAACTCTCTAACTATTAAATTAAATTAGAGTATTATCTCATAAATTTAATTCACAAATATCTGCTAACAAAAACCACATCAATAAAAAAAATATTTATTTAATTTAATAAATATTTGAAATTATAAATAAAATTATGGATTGTTACATATTACGATTATTTCCTATCTTAGGATCGTTTTGTTTTACGATCTTCTTATCTCTTCTTTTTAATCATATCTTATTATGATTTTATTTAAGCTTTTCATCTTTATTACTAGAGTCAGGTAACTCCAGATTCTTATCTTTATATCTTTTCAAAATTCTTCTTTGAATCTTATTTATCTTCTTCTTTACTTAATAATGAATTTCTCAAATTCATCTCTTAGCACTTAAACTCTATTTAAGTTTATTCATTATCCTTATCTCTGTGGTTATAGCATAAGGTACCTCTAACTAAGGTTTATAACCTACAACTTTGATACCAACATGTAGCACCCCCAAATCTAGGTACCTTGAACCTCAGACTTGATACGTTACGGTACAACATCTTCATACATATAATATAACTAATGCAGAATATATAAACATACATTGTTTATTTCAAAGGATTCTACAAAAAATAGCCAAGGTCTACAACATTAACTTATATATACCTTCAATAACTTAAAAGGTTTACAATATCATTTGCATCAGATAACTTAATTGTTCTAAATGCATAATAATCTACTCTTGAAATTTGCATTTGCCTCTATCTTTCTTTGAGCCTTTGTTTTAATCTGAAAATGGTTATCATGATATAGCAAGGATGAGCAACTACTTTGCCAAGTAAGTTTAAATACAATAAAGATATATCATGATTGAAAGAATGAATAAGCTTCTGAATTTTTCAATAATATAATAATTGTGAAAGAGCATGAACCAGAATTTCAATATGAACCAATAATGTTGGGTGGTCAACAATGACTATAAACAAATTTAACTGAACCTTATGGTAATGAAGTTGATAAGCCTTTCATACCTGATGAACATATACAACATGCACCAAGTGCGAATTAATAATCATAGAGGTGGAATAATCAACAATAATTATCCACTAACATGCTTTGAAATAATAACTTGAGTTTGAGTTAGGGAACTTGCATATACCGTCGATTACTGCTACGCAATATAATTTAATCTCTTTATTGTAAATACCTATCATTATTAAGATTGATATTTCAATCAGCATATCATATTACACCTCATAATACTACTACTTTATAAGTAAATTATCTAACACTTAATCATATAATCAAATATTAGATAACACCTTAAAACATCAGTATTATTATCGTCCATTGATAATTTTTCAATTACTTTTTTATATACATTATGATTTAACACTTAATCTTTTATTTTATAAGTTATTCTTTATAATCTAGTAAGTCGTATACTAATACAGTAACCAAAATACCAATTCAGCAAACTAAATACCAATTCAGCAAATCGAATACACTAATTCAACAAATTGAATATACTAATTCAGTAAACCGAATACACTAATTTAGCAAACCGAATACACTAATCCAACAAACTGGATAGACTAATCCAGCAACCTGGATTGACCAATCCAACAACCTGGATTGTCCTTTTCAATATATTAAATTTCAAACTCATCATACTATTCAATATAGTCTATTGAATGTCCAATCAATAACTTAACTCCTCTTTTAAACTCTCATTTAACATTATTAATTATTTAATAATATTCAAATCATTTACTAATATTATTAATCATTAAAAAATATTTTAAATCAATGATTTAATAACAATCTAAATATTATCAATCACTTAATAGTATATTCATCTAATATTATTAATCTTTTTATAATATTTTAATCATTTATTAAACTTATAAATAATTTATTTTAATTGTTTATTCTTTACTAATTCATTTATTTAATGAACCTAAAATGTCATAAATATAACATCTCATCAACAATGACCAAAACATCATTCAAAAATCTGCATATACCATATATAGGGTTTGCAAGTCGTAAAATCCTATTTTCCTAATTTTTAACATCACATAACATATTTTATTCATTTATTCATAACTAATTTATTTTCATGAAAAATACCAAATCAGTTCCAAAAAGTTTTTTTTTCTGGGATTTGACAGAATATAAATCCCTTATGAACATATATTTTTCCTGTAAATTTTGAAAATCATTTACTATATTTAAATAGTCCAAAACAACCCAATCTAGCTACATTTATTATAAATCAAACCTTTGTCCAAAAAATTTGAAATTTACAGGGTATGTTCTTGACATATATATATATATATATATATATATATATATATATATATATATATATATATATATATATATATACTTCTAGTAGATATTTCTTAATTTTTGGAGTTAACCATAAAGAGTTATTTGGGTTACTTTTAAAATAATCATTTCCCGTAAAATTCATAACTCTCATTCTATATATCCAAAAATTCCCATCTTTTTTCAGGACTCAGATAACTTAACATACTATCCCTCCAAATTTGACCAGTATTTTTGAAGCAACAAAATTTGACGAAAATGCCCCTGGACCAAACTGGCCAGGGGACTTGTTTGTGCACATATTTTGTCTTTTGTCGGCTGGACAATTCTGACCAAAACAACCACTACGACTTGAAAAATCAACATTTTTGAGTGCTACCACTTGGGTTTTCTAGTTAATTTACATATCTAGCTCCCCTCTTTGACGGATAACAAAAAAGAGGTGTAGATCTAAAATGGTAAACATTCAAAAGTAGAGAAAATTAGGGTTTTCTAAACTAGAAAAATTATTTTTCTTTTCTTTTAATTTCCAAACAAATCAACACCTAATATGCGTAGATCTACACATAAAATACTCATCAACATGTAGATCCAAGGATTTTGAGTTTAGAAATATTTGGATCAACTCATTCATCAAAGCAACCAAAAATATATAAATAAAGTTATGGTGTTATACCTTTTTCTTTTGGGTTTTTCTCCTTCTCCTTCTTCTTCTTCTTCTTCTTCTTTTGATTCTCTAAGGGCAACCCTCTCCCTCACTTTCTCTCTCTTGGTCGGCTATGGGGTGTAGAAACAAGAGAGAATGTTCTTTCTTTCTTTTTCCTTAGTTAAGAAATAAAGAATTAAAGAGAGAGAAAGAGTTGTTAGGAGTTGGTGAACAATTAAGACTTTTGTGGAGTAAAAATGATTTACTCCATGTGATCAAACCTCCCAACATCTTTTCTTCCTATCTCTTAGATTGCTTGTAATCTTGGTGATAATATAAGGTTAAATAGCATGAAGACATGTGGCTTGTAGTTATTAAGAGTTGGTAAACAAATCTTTCCAAATTAAATTAACCATGTACTCCAATTTCCCCCTATGTGGCCGGGTATATACATCCTTTTTTAACGCAATTCTTACTTTATTTTATTTGCTACTATATCCTTAGAAAATCTATAAAATGTTGGGCCAAAGATTGGGCCAATTGAAATATTGTTTGGGTTCTCTAATTTAATTTATTTGGGCCATGAAAAAAAATAACATGGACCAACTCATGAATTGTTATTATCGACGTCGGGATTTTTATTTGTCCCTTTCTGTTCTTGTCTTTTGGTGTTCTCATGTTTGGTGAGATTTGTTTGAAAAAACAAGTTTGAAAAGGTCCGACATGTATATGTCGACGATTTGACTGTAAGAGTCGTCAGTTGGTATTTTTAAATGGTTGCACCAACTCAACCGAGAAAAGGTTTGCACATAGACCTAGTGATGTGACACTGTATAATTGGTCTGCAAAATCGATATTCGTTAGGGTCCGGCAGCTTGATTAAGCGGAGGGAAGGTGTTAGGCACCCCCCGACTTCATTTTAAACTTTTATCTTTTTGTGTGTGTATGTAAGTCTATGTGCACTTGTCTGGAAGTAGTGCTATGCGTCGTTCGTACATATATACAAAGGGTTTGACTTTTGTATAAAAGTTTAATTTTAACGAGATATGGCAGTGATGTTTTGTAAAATAGGTTTTTTAAACTCTTGTGCTCAATAGTAATTGAGGTATTTGATACTTCCATTATATTAGGTGTTCGGCTTGGTTGCTTTTATTTTCGAGATTAAAAGCATATTCGAGAAAATAAGATACATAGCAATGCCGAACTCCTTGTGGACATGAGAGCCATCTAAGGAAATTCAAACACCATGAATAATTTACAAGCTGGCTACAGCTGAAAATGTCCATCACGGGAACCGAATCTAGATTCAGAAGCTGAATCCGTGATCACATGATTCTTAGGCTCACATTACAAAGCAATATGTATAAAAGCTAGAAAACATACTAGATTTGAGTAAATCTGAGCTTTCCAGCTTCAACGGTTCCAGTATAGTCACCATGAACCGGTCAAAGTGGGAAAAAGCCAGATTTAGGCAAATCTAGCCCGCAGGCTAATAAAACAGTATATATATATATAAAAGCTGTATATATATATATATATATATATATATATATATATATATATATATATATATAAAAGCAGTAAACGTACCGGATGTATATTCAAGCTCAATTAAACAGAGTTTGATGACAGGAAATATATAGCAATAAAAAGTCGCGGATCGACGATCCGGGCATTCCCACACGACGCAACTCTCAACGCGAGTATATATATATATATATATATATATATATATATATATATATATATATATATATATATACAGAAGTGATAAAAAGCTTTAAAATCTAAAATATCTTACAGTGGGCTGCCAAAAAGACTTTAGATAGCTTTTGACGCCTAAAAACTCAATTTCCATTGGTTAAATTTTAGTATGTAGCAAAACACGAGCTCACAAGTGTTTAGAAAAAAGAATCACTCAGTTTAGAGCACTCTAGAAGTGTTTACAGCTTGAAATGGACAGAGTTTGCTCTCCTTTTTCTATTTTTTTTAAATGGCCAACCAAAGGCCTTTATTTATAGACCAGATAGCCGCGGGTCTACCCGCGGTAGCCCGAGTTTCCCTGGGCCATGTGGGTCCTATCATCTCAAAGTATGTGCACTCGTACAACGCGTTGTCCGCTCGAACTTTTATAAGTTTAAATTTGGGCATCCGATGGAGGCGTGTTGTACCTTTCCAGAATGCGATTGTCGAGAGCTACACATTGACATGGGATAAGAGATTGTACGAAGCCAGGAAGATGGGTCCATGACCAGATCTTTAAGGCTTCAAATTCTATCTGGTGTGCTGTCTTGTGTAGTAGTCACTCTGGATTTTGAGTTATGGTTCTTGTGGGACACTTCTGTATGAAATATGGATGAAATGATGTTAAGACGATGTGAATGTAGCAACAAGGTGGCAAAATGATGATTTTGTCCCTCACCAGGGTTATCTCCGGCTTTGTGCTGATGTAGCAGTCGTTGCTCAGGGTTATCTCTGAGATTGGACCACTGTGAGTGATGAATGTCCTTAGGGTTATCTCTGAGGTGCCTTAACCTCCTGGGGTTATCTCCAAGGTTATAACTGAGTATCACGGGGTTGTCTCCGGGGTTAAAATTGATTGTTCCGGGGTTATCTCCGAAATTAGAACTGCTTCCCTCGGGGTTATCTCTGAGGTTTGGAACTGAGCATCCCGGGGTTGTCTCCGAGATTGAGCTGATTTGACTTCCAGGGTTATCTCTAAAAGACAATTTTGCCCTCCTGCAGGGTTAGTAACAGGAATGTAAAATTTTGAGTGTCTACAGATGCCCCTCTTTATCATATTCATCCAATGCAATGGCATAGATAGGATAAAGATCACTAGACACTTGAAATGTGACAAGATAATCATGATGCAAATGTAATGCAGCATGATGCGAATGTATGCTGAGTGTACGATGGAATGGAGGGTGCTCCATGAATGAGACAAGTGGATGTGGACATTGGGGTTATCACCAAAGTTCTTGACCCTCATTGCAGACTTTCCATCGCAGATGTTCTTCTTAAGTGTGAGAGACTCTGTGGAATTGTGCTTTGTCTACTGAATATATGTATAATAGATTCCATCATCGGTCCTCCCCGATGAGGATGGTTTTCCCTGGTTTGTATCGCCAGGTCTTTTTGTTGGGTAAAATCTAATTACGCACAACACGCAAGTATACGTGGTCAACAAGTAATAAAGTGATAAGTTAAGTATCGTTCCCACTGAGAATTAGTTAACAAGAATTACCAAGTACTAACATATAACCAACTCAATCTTATTTAAACGAATGAATTTCAATTTATAAGTAAACTAATTCTAATTACCACTAGTTAACTTAAGATTATGGAGATTTAAGATCACAACTTCACTTATTGCTGCATTTAGGTTAACACACTTCTCATCAATTATTCTCTATCCCGAATTGTTAATCAAGAACACGAAAGTAGTATTAACCACCTCTCGATGCACTAATATCGTATTAACGTCAATCCATAATTAAGATAGAAATCCGTTAAACACCTTAATCAACTAACCCACTATATCTCTATGTGAATTACAATTGAAAAAAGTTTAAGAATAAGTTCTCTATCTGATTACATGCGATGTTAAGTATATCTCTACCTTAACATTCATCAAGATTAAGCTATTCACAAAATCATGAACACATGCTATCATGATAAGATCTAAATCACTACTTCATCTCTCGAGTTCATATAGATTATCACGGTAATTGATGGCCAATCAATTAAACAATTAAGTCTAAATCACAATAGATAATCCTCACAATAGAACATAATAATTGATAGCGAAGCATATTAAAATAAACTACACAATAAGATCCATTGTAATCTCAAACAAAGAATTAGTTCATTAAATTAAAACTAAGAATCTGCACTTGAAATAACATAAAAAGATAAAAATAAGAGTAGAGTAAAGAATAAATCTGTTGTCAGCAAATCTCAATCTTCCTCAAGCTCCCGCTTTTGATCTTCAATGGTCTTCAAGTTGCTTCAATCTCCAAATATAATTAGAACTAGTGTTTTGATCTAATTTACTCTAATCTAATCTAATGGAATCTTATTTCTCCTCTAATCTCCCCTCTAATCCTTGTGTTTCTCCTCCTTTTATAAGTCTCTTTATATGTCTTTAAGTCCTCTTGAAAGTCCTTGAGTCAATCAGATCGAAACAATCCTTCCCGGACTCAAATTTAACCAAAATTCGTCTTTTCTGCGCGTACCCCCTCCCCGGCGGGGGTTTATACACTAAAACGGCCCACCCCGGCGGGGGTCCTTACTGTTTTTTAGCTCCAATGCCCGCCCCGGTAGGGGTTTTGTTAAGGAAAAGCCCGCCCTGGCGGGGGTTCATTTTCTGCCACAGTGTCTTCTGGTAAAATGGCCATAACTTTTGATCCAGGAGGAGTTACGGGGCTTGCCACCTATCAAATTGAAGATATCGACGAGCTCTACAACTTTCATTCTTTGAGGATTGAGAAAGTCTAGTTGAATGAAGGTTGAAATTGAGCTGGAAGTGACTGCTATTTAAATGACCACCCAAAACCATAACGTTCGACGTCCGTTGGTACAACGATAATAACTCATGCATCCGAAATCCGATTAGAAGAATTCAAGATGTTCCAAAAAGCTACTAAGATGCTCTACAATGTAAGCCAAGTTCCAAGCCAAAAACATGAAATGAACATAAAAGCCCAAACGATGTCCGATTTGTTTTTCTTTGCATTTTCTTACCAATAGTCGCTCACACCGCTCCCAAATGTATAACCTACAAAATAAACTCAAAATGCATGAAAAGTAACTAAGACACATGAATATAAGCAACTAATTTAAGTAAAAGATATCAGATAAGTGGATAAAAAACCTACTTATCACTTTCCAGCGCTCTGTTGGAGTTACTGCCAATAGTTTGTGTTGTCAGGGCTGCCTGACCTTTATTGAAATATCCTTCAATGGCTACCATCATCGGACCATCTCCGATGCTTCGTTAAATTATCTTTCCAACTGCTAATAACGTTAAGGTTGCTTGACCTTCATTGAAATGTGCTTCAATGGCTGAACATCATCAGACCATCTCCGATGCTTTACTGGATTTACTTGCCAATGGCTGATAATGTCAGGGTTGCCTGACCTTCGTTAAAATGTGCTTCAACGGCTGAACATCATCGGACCATCTCTGATGCTTCGTTGGATTTACTTGCCAACGACTAATAATGTCGGGGTTGCCTGACCTTCATCGAAATGTGCTTCAATGACTGAACATCATCGGACCATCTCTGATGCTTTGTTGGATTTACTTACCAATGGCTGATAATGTCAGGGTTGCCTGACCTTCATTGAAATATGGTTCAACGAATGATGTTGTATGAAATTCCCACTGGGGATGAAATTTTTGACGAGATATATGTCTGTGATTGTAATCATAACCAGGTAAATGGCATTAGACCTTCGCGAGGTATTGCCACATGTAGCTTTCAGGAGCTGTGATCATTGGTTTTATGAACCTGGTGTCTGGGCGAATAACAATGAGTGATATGTAGACCCGCAGTTTGGTCACTAAAAATCAGGATTTCAGGCTTCTCCAATTAATCGCGTAGCATTTTTTTTTATTTGGCTTTTCAACTTGTGGGACCTCCTTTACAACTCAAATTGGATCGAGTCAAAGGGGGTGGGGACCATCTGGGATAGCCGCAGGTGGACCTGCAGTAGCCGCAGGTATACCCGCGGTAGCCGTAGGTATACCCGCGACCATCTGTGGGTTCTACTTCATGCTCATTTCCCTTTCACAAGTCATTTTCACTTGATGCCACACATAAAATTCGAGAGTTCCTCTTCAGATATACTGAGTTTGGGCTGTTTTCTGCAAAATCCGTCATCGTACAAGTGTTCTGCACTATCCTAGTAACGTATGCATGTCTTTTTTTTCAGTTTTGACCGTTGGAAAGTAAGTTATCACATGAAATGCTTCTAAACACATAGTAGTGAATATGCATGCTCATATGACTTGATAAAAAATATTCAACATAGTAAATGTTAGTATTTAACCATGCTGAATATATTGATGTGAAAAAAATTGACTTTTGAAACAGTCAATTTGGCACCTTTTTTTGTTATTTCTTATCTTATTTGAGGACAAATGAGCAAAGGTTATAAAGAAAAGTAATCCTAATAATTAGACTACCCTTATGGATTATGACTTTGATATTTTTCATGTATATAGGATATTTATGACTGTGAGTTGGTGTGCTACAGAATGGCCACCTAGTCATGCCTACGTGCATGTGGATAGTCCTTTTTACATAGGAGACTCTGGCAAAAAAAATTCATGAGTCCAGGCATTGAATGAATATGAATTTTTAACTCTACTGTAGACATATGTTAAAGTACTGCATGTATGCATATAGACATAAAATGCATTTAATGAGCTCTAAGTTAGAATTTACCACACCCTTTCTGAGGTGATTTGCAGACTTGTGTCCAGATATATGGATCCAGATCAGCCAAGTAGCTCTCATAGGACTTCTTCACATGTGAGGAGGAGAGCTTCAGATCTACCTCAGCCTCGCCCAGCCCGACAGCCTCGTCGGTTGACGGAGTTAGTGATTCATCCTATCCGAGTTGATGTACCAAATGCTGAGGACGAGGAAGAGGATGTACCAGTTGTAACTCTTGCTCCTGCTATTTTTATTCCCCGCAGGGAGCTTCCAACCATAAATGGGACGATTCCAGAGCTTTTAGATGATTTGAGTCACCACCCCTCGATCTATTTACATGCGAACGAGGTAAAAGCTGTGTTTAATCTTCCTTTTTCCTATTGATGAGGAGCAAGGGTTCTGATGTTGATTTGAATTTATGATACAGGTTCCTGGCTTTACGCAGCCTCGAGGAAACTGGCTCAGTATACACTCTGTGTACCTGACTATTCACCCAGAGTACCGAAAGATTGTGCATGGTTAGGGTTTCAAGGCGTTCTTTTCCATCCTCCCCCGCCGTTGTCCCTGGGGTTACCTCAGGGCATTGTCTGAGTGTTGGTTTCACCAGACTCAGTCTCTCCATTTGCTTGATTGTGAGGTAATGATGACGCCGATAGATTGGCGGTTTATCACCGGTATGGAGTTTTTCGGGGCGCCAGTGCCTTGTGTGGCTGACATTTCCCCGACTACCATTAGATCCTTGATAGGAGTCCAGGCAGAGACGCTCAAAGGCAGGACAGTCCGCACTGGTCCTTTGAGTGTAGACGCCATGAGTGGGGGCGTTGAGTGAGCCATTACCTGATGAAAGGAGAGTCAGGGATCGCATTCTTCGACGATTGTTCATGGTCATCCTCCGGGGTTGTTTCCTAACGAATAACTCTTCCACGGTGTCGTTCGCTTTAGGCAGCGCCACACAGGAGGTGGATAATATAGGAGAGTTTGCCTAGGGCTCCTATACCTTTGCATATTTCCTTATGGGAATGCGTATGCGCTCGTAAGGCTTAACGGAGGCTTAGCTAGGATTTTACCCCTTCCTGCTGGTGAGTATTTCTCTTTTGATTTCCCTTGTTCAGGTTAAAAGTGTTGACTGGCCGCAGATGTTTGATCTGGTATTGGAAGTTTTGGGCCTATAAGAGACTCCTATGTCTTTGTCCCGTTAGCTTGTTAGGTTTAGACACCTATCCACGGGGATGGCGATGGCATCATTCCATGTTGGTGGAGGTTCTTGTAGCATAGGGTTTCACCCATTCACGCTTACAGTTGGAGCTATTGACAGTTGATGTCATTACATGGGTTCCTTACTTTGAGGACCATTTGACAGTTGGCTTTTAGGGTGGTTTCCCGACTGGTGTCGAGCATGTGATGTCCACCCGTTAGATTCCTCTCTTCACAAATGGAGGATGGGAGCTCTATTTAGGAGAGCGTGCTATCAAGAGCACCACATGAGAGATCCGTATACCGATTTGTTCTCCTGTCAGGCGTTATTGGCCTATGTCACAGTCACCAATCAAGGATATCCCGTTGGTGGGAGTTGATGGTTTTGCTTTGTCAGAGGGACCGTTCACTCAAGAGGCATTTTACCACTGGTGGTTCCCTCGTACCATTGGAGCTCTGACCTGCGTAACACAGTTTATGAGGGATATGGTTCCTTGCTTTGTCATGATGACGGATTGGATTGCCTGCGTCCATGAGCCTACTCATTTGATGTAAATTGATAGTTTGACCTAGCAGTTGGACCGGACACATTTCTTCATCCAGTATTTGGGCAGAAATCCTTTCAAGGCAGATTCTTTTGATCCTTCCAGCTCAGGGGCTGGCCCTTTAGGTAGCCCATATTCAGATGGTTTTGTCGGTGCAGATCCTCCGTTGTATCGGCCTGATATCCCCACTGGCAGAGATACAGTGACCCAAGAGGAGTTATGCAAGACCCCAACTTTTTATAAATAAAATTGAATTTTCTCTAATTATTATTTTAAATAATAAGGTGTTAATTTGATATAATACTTTGGTTATGGGTGAAATGTCTAAATTTTGCAAAATAAGCAAGTGGTTATAAAATATTCATTGTTGTCGGAGAATATTAGTTTGGTCGTGGAATATTCTTGTTATCGGGAAATATTCGTACGACAGCTCAGCCATTTGTGGGCCCCATAACGAAAAACGGTCGGATGAAGAAAATGACAAGTTTGAATTTTTTATAAATAACGGCATAGTTGTTACCATTAACACTATTGGAATACCTGGTGTTTAAAGTACAGTAATTCGCGTAGTTGCACAGTAACACATAGTAATACGCGTCGTTTCATGAATATGGTACTATTTACGAAGTATGATTTTTCTTATAAAATTTTTACCTTTTTGTGTCGGGGTTACTATTAACGTATACGATACTATTCACGTATACGGCACTATTCACGAATACGATACTATTCACAAAAAAATTAAATTTTCTTTTCTTGGTCCAAGTTGTCTATTATGGTTACTATCTTTAATTGTGTCCATATTTTGATCTTCATTCTTGAATTTTGCTCCACAATTGATTATTATGGAGTATTTTTGAACTTAGATAAACCGAAGTGCGAATCCCTAATCTTTGTCCTTTTATCTCACTGGATTCGTTTTTTTAAGATATTTTTCATCATCCTCAGTCCTAAATGATGATATAACTGAATATCTTTGGCTTGTAGTGCAAAGATGAATGATTACCTGATGAATATCTTTGGCACGTAGTGCGAAGATGGACAGGTATTGAGATAAACATGACCAACTGGTGATACAAATGAATATCTTTGACCCGTAGTGCAAAGATGAATATTTGGTTCAAGATATATATTGATTGATGATACAGGGATAAAATATTGATCATGGACTTTTAAATCATAGAAGATAGTAGACTTCATTCTCTACTTAACTCTTCTAATGAATTGTTATTTCTACTGCGAATATTGATCTAAAATTGGTTGTCCATTATATTTTATCTAATGTATTAAAGGCTAATGATAATTTATTCTACATTATCTTAGTCATAATATTCTTTACTGGGCTAGTTGAGCTCGCCATTTTTTTTGTTCTATTTTTCTTCTCAGGAGGCGAGAATATAGCGGAAACTAGTCAAGGTGTGGAGTGATGGGTCCAGACAGTTGTTTTAGCAGTCCCCACTATTTTGTAAAATAGTGTATCAATAATTATAATGAGGACTTTTTTGAGTTTGCATATTGTCTAGAAGATAATATTTGTATTTAAACTCATAACTTATGTGTTGTCGTATTTTGCACAACAATTGTAATAATGAAATTATAGTTATTTTTTGTACCATGTATTTGGCAACTCAGAATGGGTTGTGTGGACCTATTTTGGGGCGTCACAAGTTACATCAAATGGATAGGTTAGATAATGTAGATATCAACACTATCGACTTCTTCTGATGTATTTCTCGTTATATCTTTTGATAGGCCTCTGTTAGATATTGTGTGGTTGTGCCCCATTTCCCTGTATTTTCTAGCTATATACAGAGATGATGTATTTAGATGATGATGTACTTAGGAATGTATGTATATTATTTTCCATTCCCTACATCATATTGTCATCTGTTGTTTATCATGCATGTATTATGTTATTCATATGTATATCCAGCGATGAATTCAGCATTGACCCCTAAATAGTCTTATGACACGGCCTTACAGATGTCTTCCTCGATAGTCAACTGGATAGATCATACCCCACCAGTATTGGTGGCCTTCCATTTGAAGTCGTGGTATGACAGCTTGTCCCCCCTAGATCGGGCGACAGTAGATCAGCTGATGCATCACTCCATGACCCTCTTGATGTTCCAGGTTCCATTGGGCTTTGTAGAGGGCATGCTAGAGCACTGGGTACCAGAGAGGCAGGTGTTCCAGTTTGAGACCCATGAGTTGACTCTTACCTTGGAGGAGTATGAGCGTCTGACAGATTTTCCACTAGACAGGCCTTACGCTCGGATGGCTATAGGAGATATAAGCCGTCAGTTTATGACCTTCATCGGTTAGAGGCGCAGAGTTGCCTTGGATGAGATCTCCTCAGGGCATGTAGTGTCCATGCATTTTCTAATTAACAGATGTGGCTCCTTGGATAGCTATGTGCAGTACTCCGGGGATTTCACCACATCGGAGGATGATTGGCGTGTTGCCAGAGTAGATGTACTCTTGATGTGCCCAGTGGCTTATCTGTATATGCCATTGTACATGGACCATTTAGACATCAGCATGATTATGGCAGTGCGGGCTCTCCAGGAGGGACATACCATTTTACTGATGATTCTGGTAGAGACCTTGAGGTCGGCCACATATTGCCAGTCCCATTCTGTGGGGGTATTTACAAGCATTTTGGTCTTGATGTACGTGTAGTTTATGACACACTTGAGACCGATTGGCACATTTTGACACCATGGATATTGTTTTTCCCATGAGATAGCCATGTCTTACTCCTTTTAGCTGGCGGAGTGTATAGACGCTACTTCTTGGTCGATTTTCCTATCAGGGATCGAGGATCCATTTGATATTTTGTCATGTTGAGGGCTTAGTTCTCCCTCCAGCTTCATCACTCATGCATCTGGCATGGATTATCTTCCTCTGTCTAGTTTGAGGGGCGTGACCACTTATCATCCACTGGCTGTGATGGCACAATTTGACCAGTTTCAGGATGTTCATCCCTTTGATGGGGCATTGGATCAACATTTGTCATCTCGCCTTTTATCAGCAGAGGACTTGTCCAGGGTTTATGCCTATTGGGCCCAACGTGAGAGGGTTGATTTTACTACTAGCCATCCAAACCGTTCTACAAAGTATTCTGCATGGCTGGAGGCAGAGATTGCATCAGCTAGGGTTGTATCCTCAGAGCCAGAGATTGATTCTGACAGTGGGGAGCCTATAGAGGATCCTAATTCTCCCACTGAAGATGAGTTATTTGCTAGGTTGACAGCAGCTCTGGTTGATTCCCCCAGTATTCCTGCTATTGTGACTCCATATTCTGTAGAGTATTTAGAGCAGAGTCTGCATCTGATGACATTTGAGAGTGATCAGGCTAGGGCCTTGATGTTGATAGCTCTTTCTGGTAGAGATGCCACTCTAGTTGAGAGAGATGATGCTCTAGCTCATAGAGATACCGCTGTTGCTGAGCGGGATGAGGCTCGATCATCTAGGGATACAGTTGTTATTGAGCGGGATGGTGCTATATCTGCCCGAGATGCCACTATTACAGATAGTACTGCATTGAGGTCCCATACTGTTGATATCATTGTAGAGATGAACATGTTCATTAATGAGCATAGTGTCACCATGCAGATGGTTGTGGATCTCTTGGCTCGCGTTGATACCCTTGGGCAGGAGCTCACAGAGTTACCCCCTTCTTCTGAAAGGGATGCCATGTTGGACTTGATAGAGCGCTTATCCACTGGTTTATAGATTAGCTTGGATTTTCCTGCACAGACTAGCTTAGCCTTTTTTGTCATGTACAGGATACATTGTATATATCAAACAGTATTATATGGCAAGGAAATATATTTTGATTCACTTCCCTTTTTAGTTATACCTTGTTACTTGCTTGATATTTGCCTGTTCTCCAGGACTTGTAATCTTGATGTATTCTAAACTCCCCCTCGATGGATGGACATTGAGATGTCTCAGGATCTTTCAGAATGGATTTTTGATCTGTATATTCCCTACCCTTTGGTGTCTTAGGACTGGTTTCTTATATGTGGTTATGGAGAAGATTGTGACTTTTCCTCTCTAAGGTTGACCGCCCCACAGATGGTCGCCGGTACTCCTTTGTATTGGGGAGCCCAGGTAGTTCCATCTCTTATGGATTGGTGTTTCTCTTTGAGGACTAAACTGCAGCTTAGGTGGTCGCCGGTTCTCCCATTTATGCGGGGAGACTAGGTAGTTTCATCCCTTTGGTCTAAGCCGATAAGGTGTGGTTGAAGGTTTGAAGGATCATCCCAGTACCATTGACAAGTTTTTATATTTTGGTAGGGGTGAGACCGAACCATGAATGGCTGCCTATGTACTCCCATTAATGAAAGGAAATCAGGTCTACGTAGTTCCAATCTAGCGTGAAAAGGTTGAAAGTTGTAGGTGGTAAAAGTGGGTGTAGAGATTTTTGTTTTTTTTCTATAGTTAGATCGAACCATAAAAATGGCTATCTACGTACTCCCGTGTATTGGGGAGATCAAGTCTGCATAGTTCACCCCTGGTGGGACAAACTAAGGTTGTGAGGAAGTGTTTTATCCCTAGTGGGACAAACTGAAGTTGTGAAAAGTTTTATCCCTGGTGGGACAAACTAAAGGTGTGAAATGTTTTATCCCTGGTGGGACAAACTAAAGGAGTGAGGATTGTATATAGTGAGAAAGGTTTTAAAAACCCAAAATTGAGGGATAGATCTAATGATCCAGAACCAGGTTGTTGGTTGGAAGGTATGTTTATCCCTGATGGGGAAAATTAATGTGTTGAAAGGTTGTATGTAGTGAAAGGTTTTGAAAACCTGAATTGACTGGTGATCTGATGATCCAGAACCAGGATGCTGATTTGTAGGTAACTTCAGACATAGTATCGTTTCACGGTGTCGGAGTTGTTGAGTTGGGGAAATTCCTTGCCATCCATCTCTTGCAATCTAAGGGCTCCTCCTGTCAATACCTCCTTGACAACAAACGGGCCTTTCCGGTTTGGGGAGAATTTTCCTTTAGATTGATCTTGGTTGTCAAGAACCTTCTTCAAGACCAAGTCATGTTCTTTGAATTGCCAGAGCCAGACTTTCTTGTTATAGGATCGAGCGATCCTCTGTTGGTATAGCTGACCATGGAAGATGGTTGTGGCCCGCCTTTTATCTATTAGAGACAATTGGTGGTACCGATCTTGTAACCATTGGTCTTCATCCAGCTGAGTGTCTACCAACACTCAGAGGGATTCCATTTCCACTTCTATGGAGAGCACTGCTTCCATTCCATAGGTTAATGAGTAGGGAGTTAATGAGTAGGGAGTTGCCCTAGTGGAAGTGTGCATTGACGTTTTGTAGGCTAATAGAGTCAGAGGAAACAAGTCAGGCCATCCTTTGTGATTGACGGATATCTTTTGCATGATATTTTTAATATTCTTATTAGCCGCTTCAACAACACCATTCATCTTTGGACGATAGATAATGGAGTTGAGATGTTTGATGTGAAATTTACTGCATAACTCCTCCATAATTTGGTTGTTGAGGTTTTTAGCATTGTCTGATACAATCACCTCTGGTTGTCCATATCGACAAATGACATTATTTCTGATGAAACCAATGATCACCTCTTTAGTAACCTTGAGGGAAGAGGATGCTTCTACCCACTTGGTGAAATAGTCGATCATGGTGAAGATAAACCGATGACCATTACTGGCTTTGGGCTCGATTGGCCCGATCACGTCCATTCCCCACATTGAGAAGGGCCAGGGCGAACTCATATTATGGAGTTCCCTTGGAGGGGCATGAATAGCATTTCCATGAATTTGGCATTGGTAACATCTCTTGATGTGATCATCACAGTCAGTCTTGAGAGAGAGCCAGTAATGCCCTGTTCTTAGGATTTTCTTGACAAGTAGAGGGCCACTCATGTGTAGGCCACATACACCACCATGGATTTCATCCATATGCCTCTGAGCTTGGTCTTTGTCTAGACATCTGAGAAGGCCTAATCCCGCATCTCTTTTGTAAAGTGTGTCTCCGCTCAGGTAGAATTTCATAGCCATTCGATGGATCCGCTTTCTTTCAGCTTGACTCGCCTCAGCGGGTGTAGATCCATCTCACAAATACTCCTTGATATGCTAATACCAAAGGTGTTGGATGGGAGACAGTTCATCCGATACTTAGGCTGGAGCCTTTTACAAGGAAAATGTGATATTCGGCATGTCTTCCTTATCAAGTATGTTGATCAAGGAGGCCAAAGTTGTTGGTGCTTCCGCAAAGTCATTCCTATTCCGAGGAATGTGGAGGAAGGATATTTCTTCAAACTCCAAAGCCATCTAGATAACCTACCGATGGTAAGGCAGCAAATTTTAGTTCTTTGGTGTGATAGATCCCCGTGGTTTGTCTGATTACCAATTCAGAATCTCCAAAGACAGTTAACCGTCTGACGCCCATGGATTGGGCTAGTTTTAACCCCATGAAACAGCCTTCATACTCAGCTGTATTGTTGGTGCTGACAAACTACAATTTGACGGCAATGGGATACTGCTCCCCTGAAATGGATACCAAAACTGCTCCAGCACCAGAACCTTTAATGTTTACAGCTCCATCAAAATACACCTTCCATAGATCGTGTGCATTGTCCTGATGGTGTTACTAAACTATCATTACCCCTTCATCGAGGAAGTATATTTCCAAGGGTTTGAAATCCCCTGAAGGTACGAAGGCCAATTGATCCGCAATTCCTTGACCTTCGATAGACTTTTGAGTCACGTAAATGATGTCAAATTGTTGTAGGATCAACTGCCATTTGGACAGTCGACAATTTAACATGGGTTTGCTAAACACGTACTTGAGAGGATCCACGCGGGATATAAGATGGGTTGTGTGACCATGGAGATAATGTTGTAATCTCATGGAAGCCCATGCTAAAGCACAACAAGTTTTCTCAATCAGAGTGTACTTGTGTTCACTGCTGCTAAATCTTTTGATGAGGCAATAGATAACTCTTTCTTGGCCTCTATCATCTTACTGTCCCAGCATGTAGCCCATGGCATTGTCATTGATTGACAAGTACATAAACAAGGGAACACCATCCCTGGGAGGTACCAAAACAGGAGCTTTGATTAGATGCTCTCTGATTGCAAGGAAGGCTTTCTGACACTCATCATTCCATTTCATGGAGGAGTTTTTTCTCAGCAACTTGAAGATAGGATCATAGGTTGCTGTGAGTTGGGAGATGAATCGGCTGATGAAATTGATTCTTCCCAAAAATCCTCGTATTTACTTCTCTGTTTGGGGTATGGGCATTTCCGTGATGGCCTGGATTTTTGCAAGATCTAGCTCAATGCCTTTGTGGCTCACTAGGAACCTTAGCAACTTACCTGATTTAATGCCAAAGGCACATTTGGATGGGTTCAGCTTCAAATTATACTTCCACAACTGGTTGAAAAGCTTTTTGAGATGATCTAGGTGGTCTTCCTCCCTTCTGGACTTAACAATGATGTCATCCACATAGACTTCTATCTCTTTGTGCATTCGATCATGAAAAAGAGCCATCAAGGCTCACTAATAGGTAGCTCCGGCATTGATGAGGCTGAATGACAACCGTTTGTAGCAAAAGGTTCCCCAAAGAGTGATGACTGTAGTTTTCTCACGATCCTCTTCAGTAACCATGATTTGGTGGTACCCAGCAAAGCAGTCAACAAATGAGTACATGTAATACTGAGTTGTATTGTCAATGAGTATGTGGATGAATGGTACGGGAAAGCTATCTTTGAGACGAGCTTTGTTCAGATCCCTATAATCCACGCAAACTCGCACCTTGCCTCCGGGTTTAAGCATAGGGACTATGTTGGATAGCCAATCGGGGTATGTTGACACCATAATGATGCCGGCTTGAAATTGTTTCACAATTTCTTCTTTGATGGGAAGGTGATGAATGACGATGTCAGCTGACAAACCAACCATGTCTTCATGAGACCATGCAAACACATCCTGGAATTGGGTCAATAGAGTAACCATGTCATTCCTTTGGCTTGGAGTAAGATCCGTACATATCTGGATTTGTTTGGGGTTTTTTGAGGTTCCAAGGTTAAAAGAGGTGGTTTGATCAAGATTTGGCTTGGGTTTGTCTTCGACCCATTCTTTGATCTCATGAGGTATCTCATAGTCCTCTTTTTCAATCTCCATCAAGTCAGAGTCCAACTTTACATCAAAGTTGCAGTCCTTGTGAAGAATAAGCACCTCATCAGCAAGTTTAGGCATATCTAACTTTAGAGTCCTGAAACAAAATGCTTTCACTTAATATATGAAACTGTTCAATCATACAAAGTGTTAGCATAAAAATGACAAAAGCAACTGCTAATACTATGGAACAAAAGTAAGCAGTTATTGTTATCTACAGGGCAGAGGGAGTTTCTGCCCTTTTTACCCTTGTCGGCAAATGCAAGGAGTGATGCTCCAATTGCCAAGGGTCAAGTCCTGGTGGACAGTTGTGATGAAAGGGTTGTTATCATCCTCCTTCTCTTAAATGATGACCATGATGTCTGGACAGTCGTCATCTAAGAGATCCTTGTTCATACCCTCAGTATGTGCTAGGAAGTACATCTTTGATAACCGCCTCTTAATGTCTTGTTTGCGCCTTTAATTCCTTTCCTCTACCTCTGGGTTTGGAATCAGAACTTCTTTTCTTTTAACCGGTATCAGCTTAGGAAATAGCATGGCTACTGATGAGTGGGATTTATACCCGCGAATTGGATCCTTTATTGCATAAAAAGTTGTTTGATCTTCGTAGATTATATATAGCTTTTATATGATTTTAGTATTATTTTGCTTAACCTATGTGTTGCAGGGCTTATTAGGTCTTTTCCAGCCTGCAGGGGGCAAAACTGTCAATTTTCCTACACTAGCATTGCAGCGCCTATGCCAGGCTTAAGCCTTGCGCTGCAGCGCCCCAACCAGGTCAACAGTGACGTTAGCCTAGCGCTACAGCGCCCCGGTCCCTTTATAAAATGGCGCTGCAGCGCGAGCTCCGATCTTTTGGTGCTGACTTGGCGCTACAGCGCCTATGCCAGGTTTAAACCTGGTGCTACAGCGCCGGCTCCGGTGCCCAGGCAGAAAAGAGCTGGTTTTGACCTAACTTTAAGAGGAGACTAGTATATATGTGTAAGGGCAAGCCTCCTTGCAAAACATCTGATATATCCTATGACGCCCCCAAAATAGGTATACATCACCCATTCTGAGTCGCCAAATACATGGTAAATAATACAAATACAAATACAAACTTAATTTATACAACTGTTAAGTGTCGTATAGAATACGACACAACATAAGCTGTGAGTTTTAATACAAATATTGTCTTCTAGACAGTATTAAAACTCAAAATAAGTCATCATTACATTTATTATCACACTATTTCATAGAATAGTGAGGACTACTAATGCTATCATCTGGACCGTCACTCCGTTCCCCGACTAGTCCCGACTACGTTCTCATTTCCTGAAAAGGATAATGAAAGCAAAAGGGTGAGCTCAACTAGCCCAGTAAAAAATATTATGACTAAGTTAATGCAAAATAATTTATCGTTTGCCTTCAACAGTGTTAAACTGATAAAATATAACAAACATTAAGTTTAACTGCAGTGAAACAAGCAATCCATTAGAAAAGTTAAGTAGAGAATAAAATCTACTATCTTCTATAATTTAAAAAGTTTTTATTCATTTTTATCGCTGAGACTCACCTTAATAAATAATTCACATCATCTCTGCACTACGGCCAAGGATAATCATTAGTATCACGACCATAAATTATACATACACTACGGGCCAAAGATATTCGTGTTTTCATTAATGGTTATGATCATGCCAACAACTGTCCACCAATACACTACGGGCTAATGAGGACTTTTACCACATCATTTGTAACATTACGGTTGTGATTATACCTAATAATCCTTGGTCATAATCATACCAAGTCCATCTATGCACTACTGGTCATAGATGACTTTCAACATAATATAAACATGAGGATGATGACAATGATATAAGAATTCAATAAAATAAGTTCAAGGATAAATTTTTGAAGATTTATAATTTAATTTATCCAGAAATCAATAACGTCCAAATTGTCAACATGATACTGCTTTGTGGAGTAAAATTCAAGAATAATATTATACCAAAAATAATTTGGACCGAAAACGAATCAATTTTTATCATGAATAGTACCCCGGGTGAATAGTACACGAGTGAATAGTACCTCGTGAATAGTACTTCAGGAATAGTAATCCCGTGAATAGTACTCCGTCATGAAAAAGTTAAAACTTATCAGCAATGCTCAGAATAATATTTCTATGAAAAGATACTGGATGAAGCGCAAATATCAAGGGTATTCTACTAATTTCATGGAGTATAGAAGCTAAAATTTTAACAAAACGAGTATAGAATTCGAAATCTGAAATGAAATAATATTACTTACATACTACAGAGAATGGAAGAAAATATTATTTCAAGCGAATATTGAACAAAAATAACATCTCTTACGAATACGAAAGAAATAATACCCCTTACCTTAGTAGGAGATTGGATACTGAAATAGTGCAGTAACAAAATACTCTTCTTCTTTCTCTCTGATTCTCTCTCTATAGAATTCTCTTGTGAGTCGTAGTGAATTGGTGAGAATGAAAGAAGAAATAAGCTTCTATTTATAGAAGATTTCTAGCTTAGCCCTTGCAATGTGAAGAGGCAAGTGGCTTGACGACTGGTGATGTGAAAAGAAAACTGGTTTGACGCCTGTAATGTGAAACGACAATTGGTCGACGCCTTTAATGTGAAACGACAATTGGTCGACGCCTGTAATGTGAAACGACAATTGGTCGATGCCTGTAATGTGAAACGACAATTGGTTCGATGCCTGTAATATGAAACGGCAAGTGATTTGACGTCTGGTAAAGGCAATTACTATTGGCGAAAGTGACTCTTAGATGATGACATATGTGCCCCCATAGAATAAACCAAACTTACCACAAACTTCTCATAACAGACTTCTTATTTATATCAAAGATTGAATAAATATTACCACAAACCATTTTATCTTCAATCAACATATTTTTAATCTTCCAACAATTATTCATCATTAATATTATAACTCACAATATTTAACAACCAGATTATTCCTAGGAAAGAGTGGGCTTTCCGATAAGAATTTCTCCCTATTGGCGCGCAATTAGGTGACCAAACCTCTCCTCGACAGAACTTTCTAGACATCGTCAATATTGCAAATAATAATATAAATAACTTTGTCATCTCAATTATTAATTTAATAATATAAAATATTATGCAGATGATACTGTGACAATAATTAAATCAATAATATGAGATACTATGCGGCAATTACTGTAGCTATAATTGAGTATAACTGAGTGACTTCTTACGTAAGCATCAATAATCAATATCGTGGGTTACTATGCAACCACGCGTATTACTGTATTTTTACCACCGGGTATTTCAACAGTTAACGGTAAAACTTTCACCGTTATTTTATAAAAAATATTTTTGTCATTTTCTCAATCCGACAATAATTTCGTTATGGGGTCCACCAATAATTGTGTCGTCGTACGAATATTCCCTGTTAAAACGAATACTTCCCAACCAACCGAATATAATATAACAACTTGCATACTTTGTAAAATTTATAAATATTATCCACAACTATAACATTATATCAAATTCACTCCATAATATTTAAAAATAATATTTATAGAAAATTTATCTTTATTCATAAAAGTTGGGGTCTTACATATCCCCCTCTGGAAAATAGTCTCTCTCTCTTGTAATTTCTCCATTTTCCTTGTAGATTATGTTTATAAATATAGTTTAGCTAGATTAGGGAGATGCTTGGGATTTCTTGGAGCTCAAGAGCAATTAGCAACATGGATTGAAAAGCTTAATTGGAATGGAATTCTTGGAGACTGAAGAGCTTTGACAAAGTTTATTCTTATCCATTTGTTTCCTTTGATTTTGTAATCCATAAATGTTGTTTTTATTGCTACTTATATTTTGATCAAGAGCTATGAACTAATTATTGACTCTAAGGTTATAATGGAACCCTTTGTTATTTTGAATTGAATGTCCTATCTCTTTGGTTAGCACCATATGATTTGGTTTAATATATTCATGCTTAATGATTCTTTCTAAGAAATTATTGATGATTTTGGTAATCTATATGATGTTAAAAGAGGGATTATAGATTTACACCTTAATATATTAGCATGTGATTATGAGTTATCGACTTGATTTGACTACATAAGTTGTGTATAGAATAGACATATATATGTGCACCACGTGTGACCTAATTGAGAACTTAACCTTTAAATCCTTGTTATGGTTAATTCACATAGACATGTGTAGGATTATCACCTAGCTTGGATGTTCTTTTCTGTTCTATTCCCTATCGGGTAGATCTAAAGAGGATATGTTTGTACATACCTCGGAAGAGGTGTATGATCACTTGTGTGTTCTCGGTCGACAAACTGTCGTGACCACTAAGACCAAAGAGAGAAGGGTCGGAAGTTTAATGAAGCATAGCACACCAAGTGTTTGACAAAATGCCAGTGTGGGGTGAAGTTATGACCTTAGCTTGTAGCTCCTTCGATACCATTCGTTATCCATCTACTTGCTTTGATAATTAGATACAACTAGATTAATCACACTTCTACATTTTCGATGTTCGAATAAGACTTAAACGATATAAAGTCGGTATTTAGTAAATATTAGTGATAGTTTCTCGTGGGTACGACACTTTCCTTATCACTGTATTACTTGTTAGACCGCGTATACTTGCGCATGTTTAGTGATCGATAATCCGACCAACAGCTACCACAGGAGCAGGAACCTTTAATAAAGGTGGTACAGGATTATCACGTGTAAGTTTAGGCAACAACCTTGTAGATGAAGGAATCGATTTATGCTTGTGTGGGTTCCTGTGACTGGACCTAGAGGAGTAGCCTAGTTCGGTTGTCCCTGTCTGGCTGGGAACTTGAATTGGGCATTTGATTCCTTGATGATCCTTTCCTAACCCTTGTCCAGGTTGAAAACTCAAGGATATCATCTCTTCACTTGCCGACATTACCTCAGCAGAAACTCTGGGTTTTAGAGGTGGAGCCCCAATGGGATGATAGTGAGTGTTGCTCACCTCAAGGGCCTGGAAGCTGATAGGTTCAACTTCTTCATTGAAACTGATAAGTGGTATATCACTTTAAACAGGACATTCTGGCTTGGCATTGATAATGACCAGATTACTGTTGATGTTATATTTGAGTTGTTGATGAAGAGTGGATGGGACGGCTCTCGCCATATGAATTCAAGGTCTTCCCAATAGTAAATTATATCATGTAGTGATCTTGAGCACTTGGAAGGATATATAGAATGTATTTGGACCGATTTCCACGGGCAATTCAATCTCTTCGGTAACATTTTGCCGAGATCCATCAAAAGCTTTGATGATTATATGGCTCCTTCGAATCCTGTTAAGATTGATATTCATTTTTTCCAATGTGGCATAAGGGCAGATGTTTAGGGATGATCCTCCATCTATCAGCACTCCTCCGACCACATATCCGAAAAATATAATCTCTATGTGAAACGGTTTGCAATGACCCATTCCTTCGGGAGGTATGTCATCATCGGTGAAGGATATCACATTGCTATTAAAGATGTGATCAACCAGATGATGGAATTTTTCAACATCCATTGTCTTTAGCAAGTGGGCTTCTTCCAATATTTTCAGTAAGACCTTCTGATGATCTTCTGAAGAGAAAACCAAGTCCAGAATAGAGATCTATTATGGAGTTTCTTTCAAGCTTTGAATCACCTTGGCTTCATTGTGTCCCATCTTACGGAGGAATTCTTCAATCTTCTCCTTGGGCACTTTCCCCTTAGATTTGATGATAGGATTCATCACTCGTTGAGGGATATACAGTGGATTTTCTTTAGACACTACAGCAGTTGTATTTGACGTTGATCCTTCTGCCTCTCCGTAATTCCACAGGACTTTCTTAAGGCTAATGACCAGATACAGTGGCCTGAATGGCAATATGATTGGCTTTGGTGCAGCCACCTTCAAAGGGTTTTCAACTCCTTTGAGCTGAATTGGTTGAATTGTAAGTGGTGTGGCAGCCAAATCTCCTCTAGAGAATATAACTGCTATAACTTCCTTCCATCCTGGAGGAAATGTGCCCCTACTCTCAGATGATACAGCGTCATTGTCTGCCATTTGTAGGTCACCGCTGTTAATCATATTTTGAATAAGATGGCAAAATGCCTAGCATTCCTCAGTGTTGTGACCGCGAGAGTGGGAGTGGTATTGACATACTCCAGTAGCTTCAAACCTCTTTGAGCGTGGATTGACTGGAGGTAGCAGTGCTGTTATTTTTCCCTGATTGATCAGCATCTGTAGTATTTCTTCCATCGGTTGGCCTAAATAGGTGAATTCCCTTTTGTTGACGAAGTCCCGACGAGCTTTAGCTTTTACTTTTCTGGCAAGCTTTTCCTCCAATGTTTCACTTTCTGGAGTAAGTGGTGGAGTACTTGTGATGAGAGAAAGGAGGCTAGCATGCTTTTGACTAAACAACTGACATGTGACTTGGTGTTGATGAATCACCAGTTCTGTCAATTGATTGATTTGTTCGCCAAGAGCCTTTAACTCTCGTTCCATCATGAACTGGAACTCTGAATAATCCCATCTATTGGAATCATCCTTGTTTACTTGGGATGAACCACCCACATATTTGAGGTATTTGGAGCTTTCTCCACTACCCCAGTTGATCATGTTGACCTCCTCCTCCTTGTGTTGAGGGAGAGGGTTGTTTTGAACATGTGGTCGGTTGGGCTTGGCCACTAAGATCTCACCACTATCAATTAAATCCTAGATCTTATGCTTAAGGGCCCAACAATCCTGAGTGTCATGGCCTGAAGCTCCAGCATGGTAAGCACACTGCTTGCTTGTGTTGAAACCTTTTCCACTCGGGTTGGCTGGTGGAAGGAGATAAGTGATTTTCTTCTGATCTGTCAGAAGTTTAAGGATATTTTCGAGTGAATCCCCTAAGGGTGTAAACACTCTTGTACATCTGACTTCTCCATTCTTTGGTAATGGAGGTTTTGAAGATGGTGCTTGAAAAGGGGAATAGTTTCTCCTCTGAATATGCAAGTTTTGACTGCCTTTTCGTCCTTGCAATATGAAGAAAACATCCTCTTCTTTCTTCTTATAGATCTTCCAGGGGGTTGTTCCCATAAATTCCAGATTGGATATGCTCAACTACGGCTTTTAACGCGACAAGGTCTTGAATCTTCCCAGATTTCAATCCCATTTCGGCCATTTCTCCGTGCTTAATCATTTTTGAGAATGACTTTCCTATTCCAGCTAGGACCCTCTCATAAAATGGAGCTTCTTGAATGTCTATGAAGGTTATCACCATTTTAGACTTTGTCATGGATGGGATAACTTGAGCAACCAGATGCCTCCATCTTTGGTTACACTCTCTAAATAACTCGTTGACTTATTTCTTGACCTTGGTAATTTGATACCGGTCTAGAGCCATCTGAGTTTGAAAGTTGTATTGACTGAGGAAAACATGGGCCAACTCCTCCCAGCTGTGAATTTTGGAATTATCCAATCTGGTGTACCATACTTTGGCTTCTCCAGTCAGATTCTTCTAAAATAGCTGCATTTGGAGCTTTTCATTCTCGGCATAGGATCTGAGCTCTCCAATGAACACTTTTAAGTGGGTATAAGGATCTCCCAATCCATCATATTTCTCAGAATCGGGAGTCTTAAATTTCTCCAGATAGTGAACCCCGGAGAAGATGCAAAGGTCTAAATATAAAACACTTCCGTGTGTTCCAATCCTTTTGATGGACCGAATGGTCTCTTCCATTTGTAGAACCTTCTTCCGAATATCACCGGTGTCTTAATCTTCTTTAAGATGGGTGATTTTAGGGGTTTTGTTGGTCTTATCAGACTGAGACTCAGGTGTTGGAACTTCTTTGTCCGGACCCTGGATTCCTCCATGTGCAGAGGGTTCTGTGTGGATAGGTATTTGTGGACCCTGAGTTAACTTGTGTAATTCTTTGACCTGAATAGTCAACTTTGTTATATGATTGCTTAATCCTTTGAACTCCTCACAAGAGACAGGAGTAGGATTAGGCTGGCCAAATGTAGCCATGTTTGGTTGTAGGCTTAGTGCCTTTTTGGACTTTGAGCAGGTAACAGACCAATTGTTTCCCTACCAAAAGACTTAGGTAGTTTAGTCTGGGGAAACGTGGAAATGCTACATGTTATGTAATGTGCCCGTTTTTCAGGAGTGTTATCCTGCAAAACGGATGTCAGCTATTTTAATGACAGGATAGCATGACAAGTTTTGATATGTAAAAGGGAATGCATGTTCACATATTCCTTTATACTTTTCATTACATTGAGATTGACATGGAAATGAAATTACAAGTAATTAAAATGGGAAGGTATGAAGAGACTTCCCTCCACGTTTAGTTTATCAGAAGCTGGCCTATCTTAAGTTACTCTCGCGACTTTTTGGCATAAAGGTCCCCAGATCATCGCAATTTACTCGATGGGAAGTTAATCCAATCTCTCAACTAGAGCGAATCTAGGTGGTGCCTTTCCTAAACCTCGTGGAATTAGTCTTTTGACGAGTCCAATAATTAAACACCGATGGGATAGCCTCCTAATGGAGGGACCACACAACATACATTCGCATACATCGCGTCTTACCGTATGGGAATGATGACATGTGCCAAGCACTAATATTACAGGCAGATATGGTGCGAAGCACTAAGTGCAGTAAATAAATGTAAGACCCCAATTTTTATAAATAAAGATGAATTTTCTATAAATATCATTTTTGAATATTATGGAGTTAATTTGATATAATGTTATAGTTGTGGGTAATATTTATAAATTTTGCAAAGTACGCAAGTTGTTATATAATATTCGATTGGTCGGGGAATATTCGTTTTAACAGGGAATATTCGTACAACGACACAATCATTGGTGGACCCCACAACGGAATTATTGTCGGATTGAGAAAACGACAAAAATATTTTATTAAAAATAACGGCGGAAGTTTTACCATTGTTACTGTTGAACTACTCGGTAGTAAAAGTACAGTAATACGTGTGGTTGCATAGTAGCACACGGTATTAATTATTAATGCTTATGTGAGAAGTCACTCAGTTTGATTCCATTATTGTCAGTTAATAATATGAATTATTTAGCGATAATGACGTTTTGTTTTATTCGTATTATTAACGTAATAAAACAGAAACATCTTTTTATATAAAACAAAATACTTTATTAAAGTTATTCTATAAATAGAATATATTATATTTTATTTAAAAGATTTTTCTTTAAATATGGACCGTCAGATTAAAGTAATCAATCTGGACCGTTCATGGATTAGTTACTATGCATTCTATTTTTCTATAAATAGCAGCTCATTCCTTCATTATTTCTTACGAATTCACTGAACTCTAGAGAGAGAAACTATAGAGAGAAACTATAGAGAGAGAGAAAAAGAGTATTCTGGTACTTAACTACTTCCTTACTTCAGCTCTTCTTTAAAACGGTAAGGGGTGTTATTCTTTCTTATTCATGAAGGGAACTTCTGTTATTCCATTCTTTATTATTCTGTTGGAATAATCAGTATATGCGGTCTACCCTATACTTGGTGACATTCTTCTATTATTCTGTTGGAACATCCTGTCTGTGTGTTTTACACCGGACCTGGTTCCGTTTTTATTATTATTCTGTTGGAACATCCTGTCTGTGTGTTTTACACCGGACCTGGTTCCGTTTTTATTATTATTCTGTTGGAACATCCTGTCTGTGCTTTTATGCCGGACCTGGTTTCATTATTTATTATTCTGTCGAAATATCCTGTCTGTGCGTTTACGCCGGACCTGGTTCCATTATTTATTATTCTGTTGGAATAACCTGTCTGTGCGGTCTATCGCATGCATGGTGATTTCTTTTGTTATTCCATTCTTTATTATACTCAGTTGTTTAAGTTTTGACTTCTATACTCCATGAAATTAGTGGAATATCCTTGATATTTGCGCTTCATCTAGTATCTATTCATGAAAATATTCTCCTGATCATTCTTGAATTTTACTCCACAAAGCAGTATCATGTTGACAATTTGGACGTTGTTAATTCTTGGATAAATTAATTCTTGAACTTGTTTTATTGAATTCTTATATCATTGTCATCATCCTCATGTTTATATTCTGTTGAAAGTCATCTGTGGCCTGTAGTGCATAGATGGACTTGGTATGATTATGACCAGGGATTATTCGGTGTAATCATGACCGTAATGTTACAAATGATGTGGTAAAAGTCCTCATTGGCCCGTAGTGCATTGATGGACAGTTGTTGGCATGATCATGACCATTAATGAATATACGAATATCCTTGGCCGTAGTGCAGGGGTGATTCGATGATGTGGATTATTTTATTAAGCTGAGTCTCAGCGATCACAGTGTTGGAAAATCTTTTAAATCATAAAAGATAGTAGAGTTTATTTTCTACTTGACTCTTTTAATGGATTGCTTATTCCGCTACAGTTAAACTTGATGTCTATTGTATTTTATCAGTTTAACATTGTTGAAGGCTAATGATAATTTATTCTGCATTATCTTAGTCATAATATTTCTTACTGGGCTAGTTGAGCTCACCCTTTCTTTCACTGTTCTCTTCAGGAAATGAGAACGTAGCTGGGGCAAGTCGGGGAACGGAGTGATGGTCCGAATGATAGTATTAGTTAGTAGTCCTCACTATTCTATGTAATGGTGTGTTAATAAATGCAACGAGGACTCCTTTTGAGTATGAATACTCTCTAGAAGATAATATTTGTATTCAAACTCACAGTTTATGTTTTGTCGTATTGTACACGACAGTTGTATTAGTAAGTTGTATTTGTATTCTGTACTATGTATCTGACGACCCAAGATGGGTGATGTATACCTATTTTTGGGGGCGTCACAGTTGGTATCAGAGCTTAGGGATATGATCCCTGGCTAAGATGTGAGAATAGAACTAGGAGGGGAGAGACGGGGAATTCCTTCGCTAGTATGACCTACCTAAGTTTATTTGCATGGTATTTAATTGGTCGGTCATAATATAAGGATAATATATGACATATCAATTAACTTTTATTTTGTGGCAGTATCTGAAAATGGCATCTGAGAATGTTGAGAATAGCAATGGAGCACAGACGATTATTGATTCGCCACATATCAATAATCAGGATAATGTTCATCAGGAAGGTGACAATCCTCATGCAAACAACAACACTGACCAGATGATGAATGATGGAATATTCAGAGGTTTTATGTAATTCATGCAACAACATGTGAAAGCGGCTCCTGTCCACAACGTAGGTGGAAATACTGGAAACTCTCAGGCGGTCACCGCTAAACAGTTTAAGGAGCTGGGACCACCGGAGTTTAAGGGAGAACCCAAACCACTTGTAGCTGAAACATGGATAAAGCAGATCACCAAGATATTTGATGTCTTGGGTTGCTCCGAGGAGCAAAAGGTTCCCTTTGCCGCCTTTATGTTGCGAGGAGAGGCAGATTACTGGTGGGAATCGATAAAGCGTACTCAACCTGCCGCACTGAAGATGTCTTGGGAGAAGTTCCAAGAGCTGTTTAACGACAAATACTTTCCCGAGAGTATTCGTCACATGAAGGAGGTGGAGTTCATCAAATTGGAGCAGAATAATATGACCGTGTCGCAGTACGAGGCAAAATTTGCGGAGTTATCCCGGTTTGCGTCCCACCTGGTGGATAATGAAGAAAGAATGACGCGGATGTTTTTAAGAGGTTTGAAGCCGGAGATACGTCAACATCTTGTTTCTCATAAACTGTGTTTGTATTCAGATGTTGTAAATAGGGCTCAGTTGGTGGAGCGCGATAACGAGACAACGCAACCAAAAGAGAGCAGCCGGCAAAATGATAATACCAGTGAGAGCGGTCATCGAAGCGGTGACAACAAGCGTGGAGGGAATCAACAGGCCAGAAATGGTAACCACTTCGGTGGTAATCAGGGCCAAAACAATAAGAATGGGTATTTCAAGAAGAGGAGATTCAACAATGATGGAAAGACGTCAGCACCAGCACCTGTCGTTAAGGAAGGAGAACGACCACCTATCATATGTTTCAAATGCGGAGGGGAGGGGCACATCAGTCCAAACTGCGCGATGCCGTCCAAAGCATGTTATAATTGTGGTAGAGAAGGTCATTTAGCCGATTTTGTCGTTTACCGAAGACAAATTCAGCTAGGATGGAGGCACCAAAGGCCGTCCCAGAAAAGTCAAAACCGGTTGTGCAAGGGAGAGCGTTTGTTGTGACCTCCCAGAACGCAAGGAACCCGAATGAGGTCATCACGGGTAAGCTTATCATAAACTCTAACGAAGTCTATACTTTATTTGATACCGGTTCTACCCATTCTTTTATTTCTCCTACTTGCGCTCATCGATTAAATTTGATTCCGGAGAAATTAGACTTTGACTTAGTAGTTGAAACTCCATTGGGAGAAACCTTCATTACATCCACGGTTTATAAGTCTTGTTTGGTTCAAGTTGGTACCCACACATTACCTGTCGATCTTATTTCATTAAAAATACTTGCATTTGACGTGATTCTAGGGATTGATTGGTTAACTACTCATCATGCAAAAATTGATTGTTTTCGTAAGGTTGTTAGCTTTCATATTCCTAATCGACCTATTATGCGAATTCAAGCAACCAAACCATTAAAATCAATCGCTGTCATCTCAAGCCATAAAGCTATTCGTTTATTGAAAAACGGATGTCAAGCTTTCTTAGCTCATGTCACAGATCTAAACAAAAATACATCAGCTTTGAATGATATTTCTGTTGTTAATAAATTTCCTGACGTATTTCCCGAAGAACTTCCTGGCCTACCCCCAGAGCGTGAAATTGAATTTTGTATCGACCTTGAACCCGGTACAAAACCCATTTCCAAAGCCCCATATCGAATGGCTCCTATTGAACTTCAGGAGTTAAAGACTCAACTGCAGGAATTGTTAGACATTGGTTTTATTCGTCCTAGTACTTCTCCTTGGGGTGCTCCTGTTCTGTTCGTGAAGAAGAAAGATGGGAGTATGCGACTTTGTATTGATTATCGGGAGTTAAATAATGTCACCATCAAAAATAAGTACCCATTGCCACGTATTGATGACCTGTTTGACCAGTTGCAAGGAGCACAATTCTTTTCAAAGATCGATCTTCGTTCTGGATATCATCAGCTGAAGGTTAGAACTGAGGATATTCCAAAGACTGCCTTCAGAACTCGGTATGGGCATTATGAATTCTTAGTTATGTCTTTTGGATTGACTAATGCTCCTGCTGCCTTCATGGATATGATGAACAGGGTATTCAAGGAATATTTGGATCACTTTGTGGTCGTCTTTATCGATGACATCCTTGTTTATTCTAAAAGCCGTGAAGATCATGAGCAACACTTGAGGATGGTACTCCAAAAGCTTCGTGAATACAAACTTTATGCCAAGTTGAAGAAATGCGAGTTCTGGCTGGAAGAGGTAGCATTCCTTGGGCACGTAGTATCAAGTCGTGGAATATCTGTTGACCCGGCAAAGATTGAAGCAATTCAAAGCTGGGAGCAACCTAAATCAGTAACCGAAGTACGTAGCTTTCTCGGTCTAGCTGGTTATTATCGGAGATTCGTGGAGGGATTTTCTCGAATCGCTACTCCATTAACTCAGCTGACTCGGAAAGATACAAAGTTCGGTTGGAGCGAAGAATGTGAGCAGAGTTTTCAAGAACTCAAGAGGAGACTCATTTCAGCACCTGTTCTAACAATACCATCTGGCTCGGAGGGATTTGTCATCTACAGTGATGCTTCGAGCAAAGGGTTGGGATGTGTTCTCATGCAACATGGAAAAGTCATAGCCTATGCATCAAGACAACTCAAGGAATATGAGAGGAATTATCCTACTCATGATCTAGAGTTGGCAGCTGTTGTCTTTGCACTTAAAATTTGGAGGCATTACTTGTATGGGGAGGGTGGAGATCTTTACGGATCATAAAAGCCTTAAATATTTCTTCACTCAAAAGGAACTCAACATGCGACAACGACGTTGGCTTGAACTGTTGAAAGATTATGATCATACCATTCAATACCATCCTGGAAAAGCGAACGTGGTAGCTGACGCATTGAGTAGAAGATCATATGCGGGTACAAGTGCGATATTGTCAATACAAAGGCCCATTTTGTGTGATTTGCAAAGGATGGAGATAGAGTTAAAGACTCCAGGGACCCATGTGATGATGGCGAATATACGAGTAGAACCGACTTTAATCGATAAAGTTAAAGCTGCTCAAGCTACAGACCTGGAGCTGATGCGTATAAGGAAGAAAGTGCAAGAAGGTACTATGCCGGAAGCAAGAATCGATGAAGAAGGAATACTTCGAGTCAACTCCAGACTTTGTGTTCCTAACAACCCTGATTTAAAGTATGAAATCATGATGGAGGCGCACAACACACCGTTTGCAATCCATCCTGGAAGTACCAAAATGTATCATGATCTTCGTCATACATTTTGGTGGAGTAATATGAAGAGAGAGATAGCGCTGTTTATCTCAAGGTGTCTAACTTGTCAACGAGTCAAAGCGGAGCATCAAGTACCAAAAGGTCCATTGCAACCACTTGAAATTCCAGAATGGAAGTGGGAGCACATTACCATGGATTTCGTTACCGATCTTCCTAGGGTTTCTCAAGGTATTGATGCGATTTGGGTCATTGTTGATAGATTGACCAAGTCTGCTCATTTCTTACCGATACGAGAAACTTATACACTTGAACGTCTTGCTCGTATGTACATAAACGAGATTGTAAGACTGCATGGTATGCCAGTATCCATAGTTTCTGATCGTGACCCAAGATTCACTTCACGATTTTGGGTTAGTTTACAAAAAGCTATGGGCACAGATTTACGATTTAGTTCGGCATATCATCCTCAGACGGACGGACAATCAGAGAGGACTATTCAAACTCTAGAAGATTTATTAAGACTCTGTGTCTTTGACTTCAAGGGAAGTTGGGACAAGTTCTTGCCATTGGTGGAGTTTTCCTACAACAACAGTTATCAAGCAAGTATTGGCATGGCTCCATTCGAAGCAATGTATGGAAGAAAATGTCGTTCTCCAGTATGCTGGGATGAGGTGGGTGAAGCAACGTTGTTGGGACCGGAGTTGGTACGTATGACTACAGAAAAGATTCAAACGATCCGACAACGTATAAAAACCTCACAAGATCGACAAAAGAGTTATGCTGATCTGCATCGAAAGAACGTGGAATTTGATGTAGGAGATCATGTGTTCTTACGTGTTGCTCCATGGAAAGGAGTTACGAGATTTGGAAAGAGAGGAAAGCTCAATCCTCGATTCATCGGTCCATTTTTAATCCTCGATCGAGTAGGAACTGTGGCTTATAGACTCGCTTTACCGCCAAGTATGTCTCGTGTTCATAACGTTTTTTACATATCCATGTTACGCAAATATGTGGAAGACCCGAACCACATTATTGAGTTAGAACCGGACGAAATAGCGGAGGATTTGACGTATGAAGAAGTTCCTGTTCAAATTTTGGATAAGAAGGAACATATTCTACGCTCTAAGGTTATACCTCAAGTCAAAGTTTTGTGGAGAAACCACGATGTTGAGGAAATGACTTGGGAGTTAGAATCTGAAATGAAATCAACGTATCCTTATCTCTTCGACATACCAGGTACGTACCCTAATTTCGAGGGCGAAATTTCATAAGAAGGGGAGGTTGTAAGACCCCAATTTTTATAAATAAAGATGAATTTTCTATAAATATCATTTTTGAATATTATGGAGTTAATTTGATATAATGTTATAGTTGTGGGTAATATTTATAAATTTTGCAAAGTACGCAAGTTGTTATATAATATTCGATTGGTCGGGGAATATTCGTTTTAACAGGGAATATTCGTACAACGACACAATCATTGGTGGACCCCACAACGGAATTATTGTCGGATTGAGAAAACGACAAAAATATTTTATTAAAAATAACGGCGGAAGTTTTACCATTGTTACTGTTGAACTACTCGGTAGTAAAAGTACAGTAATACGTGTGGTTGCATAGTAGCACACGGTATTAATTATTAATGCTTATGTGAGAAGTCACTCAGTTTGATTCCATTATTGTCAGTTAATAATATGAATTATTTAGCGATAATGACGTTTTGTTTTATTCGTATTATTAACGTAATAAAACAGAAACATCTTTTTATATAAAACAAAATACTTTATTAAAGTTATTCTATAAATAGAATATATTATATTTTATTTAAAAGATTTTTCTTTAAATATGGACCGTCAGATTAAAGTAATCAATCTGGACCGTTCATGGATTAGTTACTATGCATTCTATTTTTCTATAAATAGCAGCTCATTCCTTCATTATTTTTTACGAATTCACTGAACTCTAGAGAGAGAAACTATAGAGAGAAACTATAGAGAGAGAGAAGAAGAGTATTCTGCTACTTAACTACATCCTTACTTTAGCTCTTCTTTAAAACGGTAAGGGGTGTTATTCTTTCTTATTCATCAAGGGAACTTCTGTTATTCCATTCTTTATTATTCTGTTGGAATAACCAGTATATGCGGTCTACCCTATACTTGGTGACATTCTTCTATTATTCTGTTGGAACATCCTGTCTGTGTGTTTTACACCGGACCTGGTTCCGTTTTTATTATTATTCTGTTGGAACATCCTGTCTGTGTGTTTTACACCGGACCTGGTTCCGTTTTTATTATTATTCTGTTGGAACATCATGTCTGTGCTTTTATGCCGGACCTGGTTCCATTATTTATTATTCTGTCGGAATATCCTGTCTGTGCGTTTACGCCGGACCTGGTTCCATTATTTATTATTCTGTTGGAATAACCTGTTTGTGCGATCTATCGCATGCATGGTGATTTTTTTTGTTATTCCATTCTTTATTATACTCAGTTGTTTAAGTTTTGACTTCTATACTCCATGAAATTAGTGGAATATCCTTGATATTTGCACTTCATCTAGTATCTATTCATGAAAATATTCTCCTGATCATTCTTGAATTTTAGTCCACAAAGCAGTATCATGTTGACAATTTGGACGTTGTTAATTCTTGGATAAATTAATTCTTGAACTTGTTTTATTGAATTCTTATATCATTGCCATCATCTTCATGTTTATATTCTGTTGAAAGTCATCTGTTGCCTGTAGTGCATAGATGGACTTGGTATGATTATGACCAGGGATTATTCGGTGTAATCATGACCGTAATGTTACAAATGATGTGGTAAAAGTCCTCATTGGCCCGTAGTGCATTGATGGACAGTTGTTGGCATGATCATAACCATTAATGAATATACGAATATCCTTGGCCGTAGTGCAGGGGTGATTCGATGATGTGGATTATTTTATTAAGCTGAGTCTCAGCGATCACAGTGTTGGAAAATCTTTTAAATCATAAAAGATAGTAGAGTTTATTTTCTACTTGACTCTTTTAATGGATTGCTTATTCCGCTACAGTTAAACTTGATGTCTATTGTATTTTATCAGTTTAACATTGTTGAAGGCTAATGATAATTTATTCTGCATTATCTTAGTTATAATATTTCTTACTGGGCTAGTTGAGCTCACCCTTTCTTTCACTGTTCTCTTCAGGAAATGAGAACGTAGCTGGGGCAAGTCGGGGAACGGAGTGATGGTCCGAATGATAGTATTAGTTTGTAGTCCTCACTATTCTATGTAATGGTGTGTTAATAAATGCAACGAGGACTCCTTTTGAGTATGAATACTCTCTAGAAGATAATATTTGTATTCAAACTCACAGTTTATGTTTTGTCGTATTGTGCACGACAGTTGTATTAGTAAGTTGTATTTATATTCTGTACTATGTATCTGACGACCCAAGATGGGTGATGTATACCTATTTTTGGGGGCGTCACAATAAAGCATTAGTATACATTCATTCAAATGTAAATGTAACATCCACACATAAGCATATAAAAGTTTTAAAAAACTTTAACAACGGCTTAAGCCCTCTTACTAGAGTCCCCAGCGGAGTAGCCACCTGTCGATGTCAGGATTTTTATTTGTCCTTTTCTGTTCTTGTCTTTTGGTGTTCTCATGTTAGGTGAGATTTGTTTGAAAAAATAAGTTTGAAAAGGTCCGACATGTATATGTCGACGATGTGACTGTAAGAGTCGCCAGTTGGTATTTTTAAATGGTTGCACCAACTCAACCGAGAAAAGGTTTGCACATAGACCTAGCGATGTGACACTGTATAACTGGTCTGCAAAACCAAAATTCGTTAGGGTCCGGGGGCTTGATTAAGCGGAGGGAAGGTGTTAGGCACCTCCCCCCCCCCCCCCGACTTTCGTGATAACACGGTTACCGACACTTTTTATTTTAAACTTTTATTTGTTTGTGTGTGTGTATAGGTCTATGTGCAGTTGTCTGGAAGTAGTGTTATGCCTCGTTCGTACCTATATACAAAGGTACAAAGGGTTTGACTTTTGTATAAAACTTTAATTTTAACGAGATATGGCAGTGATATTTTGTAAAACGGGTTTTTCAAACCCTTGTGCTCAATAGTAATTGAGGCCTTTGATACTTCTATTTTATTAGGTGTTCGGCTTGGTTGCTTTTATTTTCGAGATGCGAAGCATCTTCAAGAAAATAAGATACATAGCAATGTCGAACTCCTTGTGGGCATGCGAGCCATCTAAGGAAATTCAGACACCGTGACTAATTTACAAGCTGGGTGCAGCTGAAAATGTCCATCACGAGAACCGAATCTAGATTCAGGAGCTGAATCTGTGATCACATGATTCCTAGGCTCACATGACAAAGCAATATGCATAAAAGCTAGAAAACAAACTAGATTTGAGTAAATCTGAGCTTTCCAGCTTCAACGGTTCCAGTTTAGTCACCATGAATCAATCAAAGTGAGAAATAGTCAGATTTAGGCAAATCTAGCCTGCAGGCTAATAAAACGGTTATATATATATATTTATAAGTTGTAAATACATATATATATATATATATATATATATATATATATATATTGTAGACAATCGAAATTTTCTGTACACCTGTCACTAACATTGTAGGAGAGCAGATTCGTCTTTTAAGAGGGAACCCTGAAAGACGATCCATATCCATGCCGGATACTACCGGAAGTTCAGCATCAACCCCGGATCACAATCTGGGAATAACAATTTCAATCTCGGAGATAACCCCGAGGTATGCAGATCAATACCGGAACACACACCGGAGAAGACCGATTAATCTCGGAGATAACCCTGAGGTATCCAGTCTCAATCCCAACCATGAGAATAGCCACCAACCTTGGTGATAACCCCAAGGAATGCAATTTTGGCGATAACCCCGAAAATGCTTGTTACAAATGCAACCAGCTTCAATCTCGGTGCTCAGAACGAGATCCACTTTACCAGCCCGGCGATAACATCGGGAAGACGGACACACCTCAAAGATGACAACGAGAGCCTTCAACAAATTACAGCAGTCCAATCTCAGTAAAGCTGAGCAACGTCTGTTTTATCAGCCCAATCCGGCGATAACACCGGTGAGGGGCAACATCGTCATATGACCAACACGATGTCACGCCACGTCGCCTCAACATAGCTACGCAACAATGTCACACAAGACTAACAAATCCTGAGTGACTATTTTGCGGGGTAACGGATGAAAGTTGAAGCTTGAAGACCGGAGGGCACCGTCCCATCTTCAATGACTTCGCACAAACTCTAATCCCATGCCATCGTACAACTCTCGACAACGGCGGTCCGAAATAGGTCCTGTATACCTCAAACGGATGCCCGGATTGCACTTCTGAAAGTCCAAGTGGACATTACAGTGCCTGAGTGCACGTACTTCGAGACGACCCGAGCCGAAAAACTCGAGCCCACCCGGGTTGCCTCTGGTACACCTGCAGCTCCACCCTCTATAAATAGAGGGCTTGAGGTGGCCATTTTGTAAGAGAAAACGGCGAGAAAGCCCTGCCTAATTTGCTCTGTACTCACCCTAGACTGAGTGATTTCTCATTTTAAACACTTGTGAACTCAGATATAGCTTATTTTGTACCTACAAAAGCCAGTGTTTACCCACTTTAAAGATATTAAAGTCTTCTTTGGCAGCCCACTGTAAGCTTTCTTTCACACTTAAAAGTTTTTCTCTTCATCTTTGCACACACCCTTCTACACGTTGAGAGTCGTGTTGCATATTTTGCCCGGACTTCGATCCGTGGTTTATTTTTAGTTTGTATATATATATATATATATATATATATATATATATATATATGGACTAACATTATCGAGTTATGCCTCGATTGAGCCTAGACTTCGGTCTGGAGCGTTTAATTGCTTTGTATATATATACACTTATATATATGAACTGCGTGTTGAACTCTGTTCGATGAGCCTAGACTTATGTCTGGTGCGTTTAATGGCTTTCTTATATATATAATTATATATATGAACTGCTATCGAACTTTGTTCGGTGAGCCTGGATTTCACATCCGGTGCGTTTACTGCTTTAATATATATATACTTATATATATTAATTGTTGTTGGACTTTGTCCGATGAGCTTGAATTTTATATACGGTGCGTTTACATGCTTATATATATATATATATATATATATATATATATATATATATATATATATATATATATTTACATTTCGTCCCACCTGGAGTTTACTTCGTGGTGGTTGACCGTTTTTACAGTTTTCTGTACATTTCGTCCCACCTGGAGTTTACTTCGTGGTGGTTGATCGTTTTTACAGCTTTCTGTATATTTCGTCCCGCCTGGAGTTTCCTTCGTGGCGGTTGATAGCTTTTACAGCTTTATTTACATTTCTGATCCCCCATGGAGGTACTTCGTGGTTGGTGATCATGTCTGTATATATATATATATATATATATATATATATATATATATATATATATATATATATATATATATACAGCTTTTATATATATACCTGCTTACTGCTTTCATATAAATTGCAGTATTCTGTGCGCCTAGGAATCATGTGATCACAGATTCATCCCATTGGATCTAGATTCGGTTCCCGTGATGGACATTTTCAGCTGTGAGCAGCTTGTAAATTATTCTGCGGTGTTTGAATTTCCTCAGATGGTTTTCATACCCATGAGGAATTCAGCACCTTTTTGTACATTATTTTCGTACGGATGCTTCGCATCTGTCAAATAAAATCAATCCAGCAGAATATGGAATAAAATGGGAGTGTAAAAGGTCTCGATTACTATTGAGTATCAGGGTTTGAAAAACCTCTTTTATAAAACATCACTGCCATATCTTGCTTAAAATTGAATTTTTACACAAAATTCAAACCATGTGTATATAGGTGCGAACGAGTCCTCGCACTACTTCCAAATAATAGCACATTGACCCACACACACACATTCAGATAACAGTTTCTTGAAAAGAGGCGGTCACCGTGGTAGCACGGATGTCGGGGGGTGCCTAACACCTTCCCTCCGCATAACCAAGTCCCCGGACCCTAATGAATCTCGGTTTCACCGACCCGTTTAGTAGTGTCACATCACTGGGTTAATGTGTAAACCTTTTCTCGGTTGTGTTGGTACAACCATTTTAAAAACCAACTGGCGACTCTTATAGTTCAATCGTCAACATTATACATGTCGGACCTTTTTCACTTGTTTTTTCAAACAAATCTCACCTAAAATGAGAACACCAAAGAACAAGTAATGGAAAGGGACAATTAAAAATCCCGACATCGACAGGTGGCGACTCTGCTGGGGACTCCAGTAAGAGGACTTAAGCCGCTATTATAATTTTTTTCAAAATTGTTATCTGCTTGTGTGCGGATGTTGCATTTACATTTTATGATGAATGTGTACTAATGCATTTCCTTACTTAGTGCTTCGCACTATAAACTGCCTATGATCTTAGTGCTTCACACTATAAACTGCTTATGATATTAGTGCTTCGCACATGTCATCATGTCATACGGTGAGACGCGATGTATGTGAATGTATGTTGTGTGGTCCCTCCACCAGGAGGCTATCCCGTCGGTGTTTGATTACTGGACTTTTGAGAAGACTAATTCTCCGAGGCTCAGGAAAGGCACCACCCAAATTCGCTCCAGTTGAAAGACCGGATTAACTTCCCGTCAAGTAGATTGCGATGATTTGAGAACCTTCATGCCAAAAAGCCGCGAGAGTAACCTAAGATAGGTCAGCCTCTGATAAACCCAAAACGGAGGAAAGTTTCTTCATGCTCTCATTTCAAATTACTTGTAAAGCACAATTACTTGTAATTATCTTCCATATCTATCTCCATGTAATGAGAAATATGAAGAAAAGTGTACACATACATAATATAAACAGCTGACATCCGTTTTGCAGGATAAAAATCCTAAAATGGACACATCACATAGCATGTTATTATTCACATTTCCTAAAGACTAAACTATGCAAGTCTTTCGCAGGGAATCAATCGGACCTACCACCGGTTCAAAGTCCAAAAAGGCAATAGGCCTATAATCAATCATGTCATCATCCGACCAAACTGAACTTAATCCAGTTTCTCGCAAAGAATTCGATGGATTAAGCAAACAGATTACAGATTTGGTTGTTCTACTAAAAGAATTACACCAGTCTACATAGGGTCAGAAAATACCCGTACATGTTGAATCCTCCACACAAGGAGAAACTCAGGTCGTAACAATACCTAAACTACAGTTGGATCTGACCAACAAAACTCATGATGCTGCCCATCCCACTGGAGACCCAGACACTGGTGACATCAAAAAGAAAGTCCTCCAAATGGAAGAGACCCTTCGCACTATCAAAGGAATTGGAACACACGGGAGTGTTTCGTATGCTGATTTGTGTATTTTCCCTGGTATTCATTATCCAGAAAAATTTAAGACTCCTGACTTTGAAAAATATGACGGGTTAGGAGATCCTTACACACATCTAAAGGTGTTTATTGGAGAAATTGGATCATATGCAGAGGATGAAAAACTCAGAAGGTAACTGTTCTAAAAAAGTCTAACTGGAGAAGCTCGTTCGTGGTACACAAGATTAGACAATTCAAAGATCCATAGTTGGGAAGAGCTAGCACACGCTTTTCTCACCCAATACAACTTTCAATCTCAAATGGCTCCTGATCGGTATCAATTTACCAAGATTAAGAAACAGTCTAATGAGTCTTTCAGAGAGTATGCTCAGAGGTGGAGACGCCTGGCTGCCCAAGTTAGTCCGTCCATGACAGAATCAGTGATGGTCATGACTTTCATAGACATACAAGAAGCACCTTTCTATGAAATAGTTTTAGCCGGCATCGGCAAACCATTTTTTGAAATGGTCAAACATGGCGAGATGGCTGAAATGGGATTGAAATTTGGAAAGATTCAAGACCTAGATGCACTCAAAGCGGTTGCTGATCACATCCAATCTGGAAATTATGAGAACAACCCCCGGAGGGTCCATAAAAAGAAAGAAGAGGATGTTTCCCTGATACTACAGGGTCAAAAAGGCAATCATAACATGCCTATTCAACGGAGAAATTACACTCCCTTTCAAGCACAGTCTTCAAACCCTCCAGTACCAAAAGGTGGAGAAGTCAAACGGCTTCGAGTATTCACACCCTTAGGGGACACCCTCGAGAACATTCTCAATCTTCTAACAACACAGAAGAAAATCATATATCTTCTTCCACCAGCCAGCCCTAATGGTCGGGGTTTTAATGCTGCTCAAAAATGTTCTTATCATGCCAGGGCACCTGGACAAGATACTCAGGATTGTTGGGCCTTAAAACACAAAATCCAAGACCTGATAGACAACGGTGAAATTGTGGTCACCAAACTCGATCAACCTCACGTTCAAGATAACCCTCTTCCTCAATATAAGGAAGAAGAGGTCAACATGATCAATTGGAGTAGTGGACAGAGTTCCAATTTTAGCTGTGAATCCTCCCAAACCCCCAAAGATGGTGATGACAGATGGGATTATGCCAAGTTCCAATTCACAATGGAACGAAGGATGAAAGGTCTTTGTAACCAAATTGAGCAATTGGTGGAACTGGTGACTTATCAGCATCAAGTGACTTGTCAGCTAATCAGCCAGGAGCATGCCAGTCTCCTACCTATTGTCATGAATATTCCCTCTTCACTTTCAGAAAATGAAATGCTGAAAGACAAAGTGACAAAGAGAGCGAATGCTAAGGCCCGTCGGGATTTTGCCAACAAAAGGGAATTCACATATTTGGGCCAACCTATGGACAAAATCCTTCATATGTTAATCAATGAAGGAAGGATTAGTTCCCTTCTACCTCCAATCAATCCCCATTCAGGACGATACAACTCTGAGGGAGTATGTCAATATCATTCTCAATCTCGCTATTATAGCACAGAAGAAAGCTGGGCACTCCGCCACCTTATTCAAAATTTAATCGACAGTGGCATACGGCATCTGGCAGATAACGACACTGTGTTACGGGCAAGTAAGGATTCGTGTCCTACTAAGTGGAAGAGTGTAGTAGCAGTCATATCCACTGAAAGTGATGGGGTTAACAAATCACTTGTCATGCCAATAATTTAACTCAAGGGAATCAACAATCCTTTGAAAGTAGCCGCTCCCGAGCCAATCAACTTGCCGTGCAGAGCACAATATCTTATTGTTAGCTTGCGCACAGTTCCGTGGAATTATGGAGAATGTGAAGGATCCACCTCACATACAACTGCTGCAGTGTCAAAGGAAAATCCACTGTATCTTTCCCAACGGGTAATAAAGCCTGTCATCAAGTCTAAAGGGAAAGTACTCATTGAGAAGATTGAAAATTTCCTTCGCACTATGGGTCATAACGAAGCCAGGGTGGTTTTAAGCTTGAAAGAAGCTCCACAATAGATATCAATCTTGGACTTGGTCCTGACTTCCGAAAATCACCGGAAGGTCTTGTTAAAGGTTTTAGAAGAAGCCTATCTACCGACATCAATTGATACAGAAAAGTTTCAACATCTGGTTGATCACATTTTCAACAACAATGTGATATCCTTCACTGATGATGATATACCGCTAGAAGGGATCGGTCATTGCAAACCGTTGCACATTGCGGTCTTGTCCTCCGGATATATGGTGGCGGGAGTTTTAATAGATGGAGGTTCCTCTCTGAATATCTGCTCATATGCTACCTTGGTGAAGATGAATATCAATCCCAATCGAATTCGAAATAGCCATACCATCATCAAAGCTTTTGATTGAGCCCGCCGTAACTCAGTCGGAGTAGTTGAGCTGCCAATTGAGATTGGTACTCATACATTCTGCGTATCCTTCCATGTGCTCAAGATAGATTCGGGATACAACCTGCTCTTGGGACGACCATGGATTCACATGGCAGGGGCAGTCCCCTCCACTCTTCACCAACAGTTGAAATACATCATCAACAATAGCCTGGTCACAGTCAATGCTGAACCGGAGATTCCTCAGCATGGGGACATGCCGATCATCAATGCCAATAAGGATGTTGAGCCAATTAGTTTTCATGCTTTGGAAATAAGAAATACCCAATACCATGCTATTGGAACGCCATTGCCCGAACCCCAGATTTCTGCCGAGGTAATGTCGGCCACACAAGAAATGATGTCGTTGGGTCATAAACCGAGACAAGGGTTGGGTAAAGATTGCCAGGGTGTCAAGTACCCTATTCGCTTAACCCAGTAAATTGGGACAGCTGGACTAGGCTATTCTGCCAGCTCTAGTCACAGGAATCCTCATAAGCATAAGCAGATTCCTGCAGCTTCAACCATACGGCATTTAGCTTCGCCTTCAAGCTCTGAGTCCGCACAACCTCTCGTAAAGGTGCCAGCCAATATAATGGCAATGTTATTTCCCAAGCCGGTACCGGTGAAGGAGAAAGAAATCTTTGTTCCAGATCCCGCATTGGAGGAAGAGGAACAAAGAATCAAGCAAGACGTCATCAGGATGATGTCCGGCATACGCATCATCATTCATGATGAGCATACCAATAGAGACATCCCAGACGATGACTGCCCAGACGTAATGGCTATCATTCGGGACAGGGAAGATGATGATAATCCCTCTATCACTGCGGTTCACCCGGAATTTGCTCTTGCCAATTGGAACAACATTCCTAGCATTGGTCGTCAAGGGTAAAGTGGGCAGAAACTCTTTCTGCCCTGTAGATATAATAACTGCTTACTTTTCAGTACAGTATTAGCAGTTTATTTTTCCAGTATATGCTAACACTGTGTATGATCAACACATTTCATATATACTAAGTGAAAGCATATTTTATTTCAGGACTCTGAATTTAGATGTGCCTGTACTTGCTGATACGATGCCTCTTCTCTACAAGGATTGTACCTTTGATGTAAAGATGAATTCAGCCTTGATGGATATACCAGATGATATTGAGGTGCCTCCAGAAATTCAAGAATGAGTCAAAGACAAACCTAAACCCAACCTTGATCAAACCACTCCTTTCAATCTCGGAACCTTAGAAAATCCTAAGTTAATCCAGATTGGTTCAGACCTTACCCCAAACCAACGGAATGACATAGTTATGCTACTAACCCAGTTCCAGGATGTGTTTGCATGGTCTCGTAAAGATATGGTGGGTTTGTCCACTGACATTGTCCTTCATCGCATTCCCATCAAAGAGGGATTCAAACCAGTCAAGCAAAAGCTTCGACGATTAAAACCTGAATGGAGTTTAAAGGTGAAAGAAGAAATTGTGAAACAATTTCAAGCCGGTATCATAATGGTGTCTACATATCCTGAGTGAATATCCAACATCGTGCCCATACCTAAACCTGGAGGGAAGGTGCGAGTTTACGTGGATTACCGGGACTTGAACAAAGCTTGCTTAAAAGATAGCTTTCCCGTGCCATTTATCCACATTCTCATTGACAATACTGCACAATACGACATGTACTCCTTTGCAGATTGCTTTGCGGGGTATCATCAGATCATGGTTACCGAGGAAGATTGTGAAAAAAATTGCTTTCATCACTCCTTGGGGAACTTTTTGCTATAGACGGTTGTCATTCGGCCTCATCAATGCCGGAGCTACCTATCAACGAGCTATAATGGCTCTTTTCCACGACTTAATGCATAAAGAGATCGAGATCTACGTGGATGACATTATTGTCAAATCCCGAAAGGAGGATGACCATATAGACCATCTCAGGAAATTGTTCAACAGGTTGTGTAAGTACAACTTGAAGTTGAATCCAGCTAAGTGCGCCTTTGGCATTAAATCAGGCAAGTTGCTAGGATTTCTAGTCAGCCACAAAGGAATAGAGTTGGATCCTGCCAAAATCCAAGCCATCACGAAAATGCCCATTCCTCAGACAAAAAAGGAAATACGGGAATTTTTGGGAAGAATCAACTTCATTAGCAGATTTATCTCCCAACTCATAGCAACCTGTGAGCCAATCTTCAAGCTGTTAAGGAAGAACTCCTCCATGAAATGGAATGAGGAGTGCCAGAATGCCTTCCTTACAATCAAGAAATAGCTAATCAAAACTCCCATCTTGGTACCACCCAGGGATGATGTTCCCCTATTTATGTATCTGTCCGTAAGTGATAATGCCATGGGCTGCATGCTGGGATAGAAGGACGATAGAGGCCTAGAACGAGCTATCTATTACCTCAGCAAAAGATTCAGCAGCAGTGAACACAAGTACACTCTGATCGAAAAGACGTGTTGTGCTTTAGCATGGGCTGCCATGAGGTTACATCATTATCTCCATGGTCACACAACCCATCTCATATCCCGCGTGGATCCTCTCAAGTACGTGTTCAGTAAACCCATACTGAATTGTCGGCTGTCCAGATGGCAGTTGATTCTACAACAATTTGACATCGTATATGTGACTCAAAAGTCCATCAAAGGTCAAGGAATTGCAGATCAACTGGCCGTCGCACCATCAGGGGATTTCAAACCCTTGGAGACTTATTTCCCTGATGAAGGAGTAATGACAATTCAGCAACACCATCAGTATGATACACACTAAACGTGGAAGATGTATTTCGATGGAGCTATTAATATGGAAGGTTCTGGAGCTAGAGCAGTTCTAGTATCTGATACGGGGGAGCAGTATCCCGTCGCCGTCAAATTATAGTTTGTCAGCACCAATAATACGGCTAAGTATGAAGGCTGTCTTATGGGGCTAAAACTTGCCCATTCAATGGGCATCAGGCGGTTAACTGTCCTTGGAGATTCGAAGTTGATAATCAGACAATCCACCGAAATCTATCAAACCAAGGAACTACATTTGTTGCCTTACCATCGGTAGGTTTTAAAGATGGCTTTGGGATTCGAAGAAATATCCTTTCTACACATTCCTCGTAATAGGAATGATTTTGCAGACGCGTTAGCAACTTTAGTCTCCTTGATTCGCATATCAGACAAGGAACATTTGCTAAGCATTACAATTTCCCTGCACAAGGCCCCAGCATACGGGAATTACGTTGGAGAAGTATCGGATGAGCTACCTCCCATCCAACATCCTTGGTATCAACATATCAATGAATATCTGCGAGATGGATCTACACCCGCTGAGGTGAGCTCGACTGAGAAAAGGCGGATCCACCGATTGGCTATAAAATTCTACCTGAGTGGAGATGCGCTCTACAAAAGAGATGTAGGATTAGGTCTCCTCAGATGTTTAGACAAAGATCAAGCCCAAAGGCTTATGGATGAAATCCATGGCGGAGTCTGTGGCCCCCACATAAGTGGCCCCCTCCTTGTTAGGAAAGTCCTTAGAAAGGGACATTATTGGCTATCTCTCAAAGCTGATTGCAATGACCGTGTCAGGAGATGCTATCAGTGCCAGATTCATGGGAATACTATACACGCCCCTCCACGGGAACTTCACAATATGAGTTCACCTTGGCCCTTCTCAATGTGGGGAATGGACGTTATCGGGCCTATTGAGCCTAAAGCCAGTAATGGTCATCGATTTATCTTCACCATGATCGACTACTTCACCAAATGGGTAGAAGCAGCCTCCTTCCCCAGGGTTACTAAAGAAGTCATCATTGCTTTCATCAGAAACAATGTTATCTGTCGATATGGACAACCAGAGGTGATTGTGTCCGACAATGCCAAGAACCTCAACAACAAAATGATGGAGGAATTATGCAGTAAATTCCACATCAAACACCTCAACTCAGTCATCTATCGTCCGAAGATGAATGGTGTTGTTGAAGCGGCTAACAAAAACATCAAGAAGATTATGCAAAAGATGTCCGCCAATCACAAAAATTGGCCTAACCTATTGCCTCTGACTCTGTTAGCCTACAGAACCTCAATGCACACTTCCACTAGGGCAACCCCCTACGCCTTAACCTATGGGATGGAAGCAGTGCTCCCCATAGAAGTTGAGATGGAATCCCTCAGAGTATTGATAGACGCTCAGTTGGATGAAGACCAATGGGTACAAGATAGGTATCACCAAATGTCTCTAATAGACGAAAGGCGAACTGCGGCTATCTTCCATGGTCAATTATATAAGCAAAGGATCGCCCGATCCTATAACAAAAAAGTCCAGCTACGGCAATTCAGACAACATGACTTGGTTTTGAAGAAAATACTGGACAACCAAGATCAGTCTAAGAGAAAATTCGCTCGTAACTGGGAAGGCCCGTTTATTGTCAAGGAAGTATTGACAGGAGGCGCTCTCAGATTGCAAGAAATGGATGGCGATGAATTTCCACAACTCATCAACTCAGACGCCGTGAAACGGTACTATGTCTGAAGTTACCATCAAATAAACATCCTGGTGGTAGACCATCAGGTCACCAGTCATTTCGGTTCTTTAAACCTTTACCACAAACAACTTTGCTACACTTTGCCCCTCAGGGAAACATACCTTTCAAGCCAGCAGCCTGGCTTTCTCCTTTCTGTTCCTACAACTTAGGTCATCCCACCGTGGATTGAACCTCTTGCGTATACAATTTGGCTACCCATACATGGGATCAAACTTTTCACCTATAGTTTATCCTCAACCTAGGATTAAACTCTATCCTCCCCGCACTCTGACCTGTACATGGGATTACGCTTTTCATCTCGCCCTGAGGGGCGAACTACGTCGACCTAATCTCCTCTTCAATAGGAGTACGTAGGCAACCATTTCATATGGCCCGGTCGAAATAAAACAAAAACAACAAAAACATTCCTACACCATTCCTGCCACATACAGCGTTGAACCTCTTACACCAGGTTCAAACTACGCAGACCTGATCTCCTCTTCAATAGGAGTACGTAGGCAGCCATTCATGGTGCGGTCTCACCCCCTACCAAAACATAAACCCTTATCAGTTGGTACTGGGATCATCCTTCAATCCACTACATTTCATTTGGCTTCAGATCAAAGGGATGAAATTACCTGAACTCCTCCTAAATAAGAGATTCGGTGACCATCTAAGCAGCGGTTGTACCTCGAAGAGCAACTCCAATCCATAAGAGATGGAATTAACTAGGCTTCTCCTAAATAGAAGTGCTGGCGACCATCTGTGGTGCGGTCAATCTCAGAGAGGAAAGCCACACTCCTCTCCTCATTTCTATACAGAAACCAGTCCCAAGACACCGAGATATGGTAGGGATACATACAGATCGATGATCCATTCTGAACTATCCAGAGACAACTCAATGTCCATCCACCGAGAAAGAATTTAGAATACATCACAAGCCCTGAAGCAGCAGGCAAAATATCAAGCAAGCAGCAAGGCATATCTAAAAGGGAAGTGATCAAAAATATATTTCCCTGTCATATATATAATGTTGTTTGATATACACAATGTAAACTTTACATGACAAAATGGCTAAGCTAGTGTGTGCAGGAAAATACAAGATCATCTACAAGTCAGGGTATATGCGAGCTAACAAGCCCAACATGGCGTCCCTCCCAGAAGATGGAGGTGAAGTTGTGGTCTCCTGTATGAGAATATCCACACGACCCAACAGATCTGTAGCCATCTGCATGGTGACCATATGATCATCAATATATTCGTTCATCTCTGCAATCATGCCAGTGGTAAGGGACCTCACTGCAGTACAATCTATGACGGCTACATCCCCGGCAGATATGGCGATATCCCGCTCAACTATCACTGCATCTCTGGCTGATATAACCTCATCCCGCTCAACGACGGCGGCATCTCTATGAGCCAATGCCTCGTCTCTCTCCAATAGAGCGACCTCCCTCCCATCAAGGGTAGTTAAACATCATAGATCGAATCTGATCTCTCTCAAAGGTCATCAGATGAAGACTCTGCTCTAAGTATTGTGCCGAGTGCTGAATCACAACAATACTGGTACTAGGAGAATTCGGAAGAAATACTGGCAACCCAGCAGTGAGCTCCTCCTCGATGTAGGTATCAATGTCCTCCATGGGCTCTACATCATCTAACTCGCTCTCTGGTACTGCTGCAACCGATAAAATCTATGTCTCCATCCACGCGGAATACTCTGCGGAATAACCAGGATGATTGACAGAAAAAGCCGCTATCTCGTGCCGATCCCAGCAAGCGTATACCCGAGATCGGTCCTATGCTGAGAGATACCAAGAAGCTGAATGTTGACCCGTCGCCCCCTCAAAAAGATGAAAATCCTGGAACTGGTCAAACTGCGACATCACGGCCAATGGGTGATAAGTGGTCACTCCCCTCAAACCAGCCAGAAGGAGATAGTTCATGCCCGGAGCATGAGTAATGAAGTTGTATGGTGAGCTAAGCCCTGAACACATCAATATGCTGAATGGATCTCTGATATCTGCCAAGAATGTGGACCCGAACAGAGCATCTATACACTCTGATGGCTGAAAAGAGTATGACATAGCTACATCATGGGTGAAGCAGTACCCATGCCATCTAAAAGTGCCAATCGGTCTCAAGTGTGACATAAACCACACATATAGCACGACTGAACTACCTGTGAACACTCCTGTAGGATACGTGCAACAATATGATGTCGACCGCAGGGTCTCTGCTACAATCATAGGTACAATGGTACGACCCTCCCTGAGAGCTCTCACGACCATGACAACGCCTATATATATCTCATCCATATACCACGGCATATACACATATGACAGTACACATAGCATCAATACCTCAACTCTGGCCAAGGGCCAATGAGCCTCCGGTGCGGTGAAATCCCCAGAATGTCGTGAATAGCTATCCTCCGAGCCAAATCTGTAGTACAGAAAACGCTGAGATATCACGTGCCCAGATGTCAACTCATCATGTACCACTCTGCACCTCAATCCTGTGAGAGTAATGAATCATCTGCTCATGTCTCCCAAAGCCAAATACACGCAAGGTCTGTCTAAAGGCATCATCGTCAAACATGCATACTCCTCCAGAGTAGGAGTCAACTCATGGGTGCCGAATCGGAATACCTGCCTATCCGATAGCCAATGCTCTATCATCCCGTCTACAAATTGTAACGCCCAAGAAAATCGGATTTTTTGAGAATTAACTTTTTATTTTTTATTAAATGAATTTAATTGATTATTTATGGAGCAAGCTAATCGAAGGTCGTTCTATGACCTAGAAATGTCAGAACATCGTAGTATTTTGGCTACGTGATAGAATTAAAGTGTTTGAATTTCCAAGACGAAAATAAAAGCTTTCTGAGAAATTTTTTGAAAAACACTATTCACGCATTTCTGCTCGGGAATTATTTTTGAACTTCCGAGAAATACGTAATGATAGAATATCGATGTGAGATGGAATATCCAATAATATTTCAGTTATGAAAAACGCAGTTTTTTGCCTGCGGACTTAAAACCTAACGTTTAAGGAAAATGATTTACGAGAAGGAAATGTAATACGATTAATGAATTAAGTAATGATCGTATAATACATAGGTATTATACGAAGTAATGAATATGAGTATGATACGAGGTATTATACGAGTACGTATGAATGATGGTATGCTGAATATGATGAATAAGTATACGAGTTAGTATACGAGAATTATACGTGGAGTATATGTTGTAAGGCTTTAAGCCAATTGTAATGAATTTGTAGAATTGGTAGGATTTGTTAAGTATTATGTGAGCCAAGTATTGAATGTAAGTATAATATGACGTATTGTACTATTATGTATGAAGAATGAGATAACGTATATTAAGAATTAATATACGAGATAGCATACGAAAATTATACGTGGGGTATAAATGTTAAGTTATGTAATTTAAAGGGATGGGACTTGTAGCATTATAAACTTAATAGTAGGAGTCCAATATAATGTGACAATCAAGCCCAAGTGTTTGGTATATCATGAGTCCAAATTATGTATCATAAGCCCATTAAGAAAGTAGTTGGATTAATTAACAAAGCCCAATGAATTAACCATGATCCATGGAGCAATCCAAGTGTAAAGTGGGTAGACTTGATGGGCAAACAAATTGTGTGATGAGCAAGTAGACTTCAAGGATAAGTTTTGTGGGGAGCAAGCAAGAGATAAAAGTTGTGGAGGCCAAGTAAACTTGGTGAGCAAATAAAGAATAGTAAGGAGGTGGAGTGGCCTAAAAGACTAAACTACCCTCACTTGGACATGCCTATAAATAGGGAGCTTGGAATTCATTTTGTGTGTTGATCATTTCATCCCACATATAAGTTAGGAGCTTATTTGGTTGAGAGAATAAGAACAAATAAGTTAAACTTTCCTTGTTAGATTTTCCACCAACAACTAATAAGTTGAGAGCTTATTTGGTTGAGAGAAAAAGCTAGAAAAGCTAGAGTTTTCATTAAGCAAGAATCAAGAAGGAGATTAAAGATTTTCCAAGTGTTATTCAAGAGTAAGTGTTCTTGAACCATGTTTCTCTTTCTCTTCTATTATTAGAGAAGGGGGTATTGGTAGAACAAGCATGCTTAGAAGAGATTGGAATAATGAATGGTTAATGGGCTTAAGCCGTAATAAGTTATGAATAAGTCATTTATACTTATAAGTTAAGAACTTGTGAAGAACAATAATGGACTTATAAGAATTGAAAGAACTTGTAACATGATTACACAAATAAAGTTAGCATGATATTAAGAAGCAAAAGTATTGGTTAGAAGTCATTAACCATGATAAGCCATATGAAAAGAAGGCATAAGTTATGAGAAATGAATATCTAAGTAATTGAAATGGTATAAGTCATAAGCTCACAATGAGCGAGTAATAACTTATCATGTTTATAAGTTAACAAAGCATGTATGTCAAGATGATAATATGATGGATTGAATCCAAGTGAAATGGTCTATAAATCTCAAGTAACGAAGTTTCGCCGGAATTCACACAATTAGACGACGATCGTCGAATTCGTGAAATTCTCGGAATGGAAGTCAAATTTTGATATTGAGCTTGGAAACATTGGTTTTCAATGGAGATTAGTCGTATTTGTCATTATAGAGTTGCGGACTCGAAAATGGCCGGATTCCAACTTAGAAAGAAGAAACGAGCGTTGAACGTTCACGAACGTTTATCGTTTTCGTTAAAAATGGACTAATAGGTAAATTTTTAGCAAACGAAATCGAATAGATAAAATTCTTGAATGATCATGTAGATTACGTTATTTGTTAACCTTATGCTTTTGAACGAGCCAATTCGGACTTATAACGAAGAAGTTATGTGTCTGGGAAGTTCACAAAATTTTAAAAACTGAAAATTTTTCTGGTGCACAGAGTTGGCGCCGTGGCGCCAACCCAAGGAAAAATGACCCGCAGTGCGGCGCGGAACAGTAACCGAGCACACTAAAAACTCGCGCGTGCAACGCGATACAAAGGGACTCGCACCGCAGCGCCGAGTCCGGTCTCCAAGCCCTAATGGGCGGCACATCAAAGGATCACCGGCGCCGCAGCGCCAGTCTTAAAAGCTAGACAGTAAAGAATGATTGCAAGTAGAGCTTGAATGGAATTGTCTAACAATAAACTAAAGGACTTAATAAAACATTATTAAGTCATAATTAAAACCCAAGTATGATCACTTAGGGTTAAAAGAAAGTCAAGTAAAGATGAACGCAAATGGTATGTAGTAAGCATACTTAATCAATGACGATCGAGTTTTGATTAATAACATACGAACGTTAGTAAGCCGTAAGGAAAGATGTTTAACTCGAACCGAGTTGTATTAGTGAAATAATTTCAGTTAAGTATAAGAGAACGAAGTTGGTAAGGATGATGTAAAAGAATGACGGAAAGCCGGAACCCATAATAACAAATCTAATACGGGATTAGATTGAGAAGAAGGGTAAGATTCTTTAGGAACCAAGTATGTTCGTTCATGACATAATGTGGTATGTTATGTGATTATGTATTGTAGAGACTGTAAAGACTCAAAGGAAACGTAATTGTACTGTAGCGGACGCTGAAGGAAAGTTTTTCTTAAACGCTTGTCTAACCTTCGTGTTAGCCAGGTTTTCAAATGATTCAAGTTATGAGATGTATGTATGGTTTTAGAGAAAGAGTCGATGCCAGTTTCAGCTCGGCTAGACTAATCGTAAGAGATTGATTGAACTGTTTATAAGTCTTTCAATATAGAATTGCTAACGCTATCCTATGCCAACTAATTGGTAAGGATTCAAGGTAAGCCTGAATATGAATAAACAAATGTATTTTCATCAAGTATTCGATGGGCACGTGAGGTTGCCACAACTTAAACGTACACACGTTTAATGGATGTAGTGTTGATCAACATAGAGTACTATGAGCTGATCACTCAGAAGTGCTCGTAAGCTATTCCGGACTTACGGACTTAGTGTCGGGTTGTCCTTTACAAAGAAACTATAAGACGTTCACGTCTTGAACCAGAATTGATGAATTTCAGATTATAGTTATTGTAAAATGTTTTGAAGGAAAAGGGAAGCTATTTTGAATTATTGATAGTACTTCGTAACTATCATCCAGTTATTGAAGATATACGATTCTTATGTTTCAAGCATGCTTTTAAAATGAAATTGTTGTACTTGCTGAGCTTGTTATGCTCACACTTGCTTGAACCATATGATTGCAGCTTAGACGATATGATCAAAGGATTCGACAAGGTTAAAGTGGATGCTAAAGCGAACTTGTAGCATACCTATGTAATAGTATAGGTTTGTGATGATAATATTTGATATTATGACAAGAACAAATGTAACGGTTATAAAGAACCTGGGAATGGTAGTATTGTTTTGGAATATATGTAAGACATATTCGTTCTTTTGAGGCTTTTTCAATTGAATGTTGTGTGAACTGTAGCACCGTGAAGCACCATCTGCCGGGTTAAAAGAGACCCGAATTTGTGGGCGTCACAGGTTGGTATCAAAGCATTAGGTTATAAAACCTAAGGGGGAAAGAACCTTAGGCTAATAACCTCGTTAAGGAAGAGAAGTCCGAAGAAAAACTTGAGCTTTGCTTGAGTTGAATAAGTCAATAAGGTATTGAGGAAATTCAGTATCAGAAGATTTAAAAGATGGAAAGTAACCCTAAATAAATTAAATGTGATTTGTACTTATACGATTCTGTGTTATGTACTAATCAACATATGTGTTATTGTAGGATGTTGATTGATAGCTTGATGTATAGAGATATACACACAGTGAGCGAAGAGCTTGTGAACCGAGTAGAGCCTGTACCTATGCCGGTGGCGGAGGTACCATTAGTGATTATAGAGGAGTCGGAGACAGAGGAGTACTTTTCTGAGGAAGATTACTCCGAGGGAGAGATGGATATAACGTCATACCTTAGTATGATGAATGAGATGGAGGCAGAAAGAGAGGTAACATCGGTTACTACGGTGGTACCTACATTGGAGTCATCACCTCCAGATGCAATGGAAGCATTGTATCTGGCAGCGCTTGACAAGAATGTGCAACTGGGTACAGTTGTGCAGAATCAAAGTGAAGAGATTAGTTATCTCCATGTAGCGAAGGAGTCTGCAAAAGCAGATTTTGAGTTAGAGCACGATAAGCAGGTGCTTATGGCAGAGTAGGCTAGGAATTTTAAGAAGGAGGCCGATGAGCTTCGTAGAGAACTGGGGGAGAAGGACAGGAAGATAGCACTGATGTCTTACATCCTTGAGAGTGCTCATAAGGATTTCAAGTTGAAAGTTGCTTGTTATTCCAATGAGTCAGGACAAACACGTCATACTACTAGTCGGGATACCGTAGCAATGATTGCGAATGAGAATCACGAGGATGCTGTTATGCATTACTAAAATGTTAGAGTTGTAAAAACATGAGTAGTGACGTAAAACCCTCTTTTAAAGGGTAGTCTTTTGTAAATCCCAACTTTTATGAAGTTCAATTGCGGGATTGAAATGTAATAGCTTTTGGCTATGAGAACAAATTGTAAATAGTTTCAGACTATGAAGAAGCATATGTATATAATGAAGTTTTCATGGAAATGATTTGTTATGGTGCGAGTTGGTATGTGGCGATTAATAATAAAGTAAGTCAATAGATAATAATGAAATTTTATTTGACAATGCCCCAAGGAAAAGACAACGTAATCAAGGAAGCGGAATCACATAATGATAGTGAAGGGGGTTTGAGCAACCATATGCAAGAGTTCGTTAAGTTATTAACGGCTGCATTTACCCAAACCGGGGGTAGAATACTCACAAGACCTAGAGTAGCCAGAACGACTACCTTTAAAGAAGTTTAAAAGAGTAGGTCCGCCGGAGTTCAAAGGAACGACGGACCCAATAGAGGCCTAGACCTGGGTAAAAGAAATAGAGAAGGCGTTTGTTATTACAAACGTAGGTGAGCCACATAAGTTTTCTTTTGTGACTTACATAAAGAAGAGTGAAGCCAACCTTTGGTGGGAGGCTCACCAGGGTGGGGCTAGAATAGAGGAGGTAACGTGGGAACAATTCAAGAAAGTTTTCTTTGAGAATTATTTCCCTACAATTATGCTGGAGAGGATGGACATTTAGTTTTTTTTTAATTAGGGAACATAACGGTTCCTCAAGATGAGGCCAAATGGAATTGGCAAGGTTTGTTTCACATCAAGTGGACACGGAGGAGGTGAAGGCTCGTAGGTTGGAGCAGGGCCTGAAACCCTAGCTCTATGGTAAGATTGCAGTGACCCAGAGTGTTTCCTATGGGACCATTCTGGAGAAAGTGATTATAACATAAAGTGATAGTGAGTTGTAGACTCAATACCACAAAGAGGGAAAGAATGAGAGCAAGAGAGAGGGAGGAACCAAGGCAAAGAATGCCAATGACATTATACTAAAGTGGAAGAATTTTTAACTCCGGGAATACTGGAGTGGGACAAGGGGATCCTAAGTGTAGTATCGAGGTGTGTAAGACATGTGGAAAGATTTATCTAGGAGTCTATCTGAAAGGGATTATAAATACCTTTAAAACATTAAGGTAGAGGAAGAGGAAATAATTTTTGTTAAATTATATTCGTGAAAAATTATTTTATGGAGAATCGAAGTAAGTGGGTATCAGTAGGTAAGTACTGTTCATGTTGAGAGAATTTGGAGAAATTCTCGGTATGAATGGGTTGATTAACCATAGAGCTAAAACAAATAGTTATAAGAAAAGTGTGAACCTTTAGTTTTCTCAGAAAATCTAAGGTAGTAATTTATGGTAATAAAACACCGAGACGCCTTGTCGTCTAACCTGGACGTAAGTCAGGAGGATATTAAGGAAGATGATGAGTTGTTACGGTTGCATATCGACCATCGTAATAGGAGTAAGGTAGCGGTTAAGGATAAATACCCATAGCCCAGGATCGATGATCTATTTAATCAGTTGAAGAGGGGCAAAGAATTTTCTAGTATAGATTTGCGTACGGGGTATAGTTGGTTGAAAGTAAGGAGGAGATACCAAAGATGACATTCAGAACTCGTTATAGTTATGACAAGTTTCTGGTTATGACATTTAGGTTGACTAATGTACTGAAGTTAGATTTGTCGTAAGAAGTGTCGAGTAAGTCGGTGGCAAGCTGATAGGTACCAATGTGAGGTGCCATGGTTGGAAGCACCATGAAAGTCACAGGTTGGTACCTGTATTATGTCTATCAGATGATACGAGGAATGTTGTGGTGTATCTCGATGTTTGCATAGATGACATGATTGCGTGCTCGTATAGCATGGCAATGTCATTGTATATGCATCACGCCAATTAAAGGATTATGAGGAGGTCTATCCTACTTATGATCTATAATTGGCAAATGTAGTTGTTAAATTAAAAATTTTGAAGATAGTATTAATACGGGGAGAAGTGTGAGATGTACAAGGACTTTAAGAGTCTGAAATATATCTTCACACAAAAGGAGTTGAATATACGGTAGAGAGAGGACTATGATATCTTATATCATTCAGGAAAGGTAAACATAGAAGCTGATGCGTTAAGTAGGAAGGTTAAGGAAAAGCTATTGTGGTTAACGACTCAGAATGAGTTAATAACGGCAATGGTAAGATCAGAGTTAGAAGTTAAATTACGGAATGAAGGGGTAGAATTGTTATTTATAACGTAGACTCAATTCATGATAATGAAACGAGTTAATGGAGTACAACTAGGTAATGAGGAATGTAAGCAAATGAAGAAGAAGATAATGCAGGATAAGTAGAAAACTAAGTATAGTCTTATTTTGAAGGAGGAATTTGAGTTCCATATAAATACAAGTTAAAAGGGTAACTGAGAAGATATAAAGATAGCGAAATGTGTTAATAAGTGTTTAACTTCCAACTCAAAGTATTGATAGGAAGTGATAAGTCATGTGTGAACAGATAATACCTTCGATGAAGGTGGAATGAAAGAACCACAATGTCGAAGCAGCATTGTGGGAACTCGAGACTAAAATAAAGGAAAGTTATCCTCTGTGGGTAGGTATTATTAGCGAGATTCTGGGGACAGAATCCTTATAAGGAGGGAAGAGTGTAACGCCCCAGAAAATCGAATTTTTTGAGAATTAAATTTTTATTTTTTATTAAATGAATTTAATTGATTATTTATGGAGCAAGCTAATCTAAGTTCGTTCTATGACCTAGAAATGTCAGAACGTCGTAGTATTTTGGCTACGTGATAGAATTAAAGTGTTTGAATTTCCAAGACGAAAATAAAAGCTTTCCGAGAAATTTTTCGAAAAACACTATTCACGCATTTCTGCTCGGAAATTATTTTTGAACTTCCGAGAAATACGTAATGATAGAATATCGATGTGAGATGGAATATCCAATAATATTTCAGTTATGAAAAACGCAGTTTTTCGCCTGCGGACTTAAAACCTAACGTTTAAGGAAAATGATTTACGAGAAGGAAATGTAATACGATTAATGAATTAAGTAATGATCGTATAATACGTAGGTATTATACGAAGTAATGAATATGAGTATGATACGAGGTATTATACGAGTACGTATGAATGATGGTATGTTGAATACGATGAATAAGTATGCGAGTTAGAATACGAGAATTATACGTGGAGTATATGTTGTAAGGCTTTAAGCCAATTGTAATGAATTTGTAGAATTGGTAGGATTTGTTAAGTATTATGTGAGCCAAGTATTGAATGTAAGTATAACACGACGTATTGTACTATTATGTATGAAGAATGAGATAACGTATATTAAGAATTAATATACGAGATAGCATACGAAAATTATACGTGGGGTTTAAATGTTAAGTTATGTAATTTAAAGGGATGGGACTTGTAGGATTATAAACTTAATAGTAGGAGTCCAATATAATGTGACAATCAAGCCCAAGTGTTTGGTATATCATGAGTCCAAATTATGTAGCATAAGCCCATTAAGAAAGTAGTTGGATTAATTAACAAAGCCCAATGAATTAGCCATGATCCATGGAGCAATCCAAGTGTAAAGTGGGTAGACTTGATGGGCAAACAAATTGTGTGATGAGCAAGTAGACTTCAAGGATAAGTTTTGTGGGGAGCAAGCAAGAGATAAAAGTTGTGGAGCCAAGTAAACTTGGTGAGCAAATAAAGAATAGTAAGGAGGTGGAGTGGCCTAAAAGACTAAACTACCCTCACTTGGACATGCCTATAAATAGGGAGCTTGGAATTGATTTTGTGTGTTGATCATTTCATCCCACATATAAGTTAGGAGCTTATTTGGTTGAGAGAATAAGCACAAATAAGTTAAACTTTCCTTGTTAGATTTTCCACCAACAACTAATAAGTTGAGAGCTTATTTGGTTGAGAGAAAAAGCTAGAGAAGCTAGAGTTTTCATTAAGCAAGAATCAAGAAGGAGATTAAAGATTTTCCAAGTGTTATTCAAGAGTAAGTGTTCTTGAACCATGTTTCTCTTTCTCTTTCTCTTCTATTGTTAGAGAAGGGGGTATTGGTAGAACAAGAATGCTTAGAAGAGATTGGAATAATGAATGGTTAATGGACTTAAGCCGTAATAAGTTATGAATAAGTCATTTATACTTATAAGTTAAGAACTTGTGAAGAACAATAATGGACTTATAAGAATTGTAAGAACTTGTAACATGATTACACAAATAAAGTTAGCATGATATTAAGATGCAAAAGTATTGGTTAGAAGTCATTAACCATGATAAGCCATATGAAAAGAAGGCATAAGTTATGAGAAATAAATATCTAAGTAATTGAAATGGTATAAGTCATAAGCTCACAATGAGCAAGTAATAACTTATCATGTTTATAAGTTAACAAAGCATGTATGCAAGATGATAATATGATGGATTGAATCCAAGTGAAATGGTCTACAAATCTCAAGTAACGAAGTTTCGCCGGAATTCACACAATTAGACGACGATCATCGAATTCGTGAAATTCTCGGAATGGAAGTCGAATTTTGATATTGAGCATGAAAACATTGGTTTTCAATGGAGACAAGTTGTATTTGTCATTATAGAGTTGCGGACTTGAAAATGGCCGGATTCCGACTTAGAACGAAGAAACGAGCGTTGAACGTTCACGAACGTTTATCGTTTTCGTTAAAAATGGACTAATAGGTGAATTTTTAGCAAACGAAGTCGAATAGATAAAATTCTTGAATGATCATGTAGATTACATAATTTGTTAACCTTAGGCTTTTGAACGAGCCAATTCGGACTTATAACGAAGAAGTTATGTGTCCAGGAAGTTCACAAAATTTTAAAAACTGAAAATTTTTCTGGTGCACAGAGTTGGCGCCGCGGCGCCAACCCAAGGCAAAATGATCGGCGCCGCGGTGCAGAACAGTAACCGAGCACACTGTAAACTCGCGCGGCAGTGCGATAGTTAACAAAGGGACTCGTGCCGCAGCTCCGAGTCCTGTCTCCAAGCCCTAATGGGCGACGCCGCAGCGCGGCACAGCAAAGGATCACCGGCGCCGCAGCACCAGTCTTAAAAGCTAGACAGTAAAGAATGATTGCAAGTAGAGCTTGAATGGAATTGTCTAACAATAAACTAAAGGACTTAATAAAACATTATTAAGTCATAATTAAAACCCAAGTATGATCACTTAGGGTTAAAAGAAAGTCAAGTAAAGATGAACACAAATGGTATGTAGTAAGCATACTTAATCAATGACGATCGAGTTTTGATTAATAACATACGAACGTTAGTAAGCCGTAAGGAAAGATGTTTAACTCGAACCGAGTTGTATTAGTGAAATAATTTCAGTTAAGTATAAGAGAACGAAGTTGGTAAGGATGATGTAAAAGAATGACGGAAAGCCGGAACCCATAATAACAAATCTAATACGGGATTAGATTGAGAAGAAGGGTAAGATTCTTTAGGAACCAAGTATGTTCGTTCATGACATAATGTGGTATGTTATGTGATTATGTATTGTAGAGACTGTAAAGACTCAAAGGAAACGTAATTGTACTGTAGCGGACGCTGAAGGAAAGTTTTTCTTAAACGCTTGTCTAACCTTCGTGTTAGCCAGGTTTTCAAATGATTCAAGTTATGAGATGTATGTATGGTTTTAAAGAAAGAGTCGATGCCAGTTTTAGCTCGGCTAGACTAATCGTAAGAGATTGATTGAACTGTTTATAAGTCTTTCAATATAGAATTGCTAACGCTATCCTATGCCAACTAATTGGTAAGGATTCAAGGTAAGCCTGAATATGAATAAACAAATGTATTTTCATCAAGTATTCGATGGGCACGTGAGGTTGCCACAACTTAAACGTACACACGTTTAATGGATGTAGTGTTGATCAACATAGAGTACTATGAGCTGATCACTCAGAAGTGCTCGTAAGCTATTCCGGACTTACGGACTTAGTGTCAGGTTGTCCTTTACAAAGAAACTATAAGACGTTCACGTCTTGAACCAGAATTGATGAATTTCAGATTATTGTTATTGTAAAATGTTTTGAAGGAAAAGGGAAGCTATTTTGAATTATTGATAGTACTTCGTAACTATCATCCAGTTATTGAAGATATACGATTCTTATGTTTCAAGCATGCTTTTAAAATGAAATTGTTGTACTTGCTGAGCTTGTTATGCTCACACTTGCTTGAACCATATGATTGCAGCTTAGACGATATGATTAAAGGATTCGACAAGGTTAAAGTGGAGGCTAAAGCGAACTTGTAGCATACCTATGTAATAGTATAGGTTTGTAATGATAATATTTGATATTATGACAAGAACAAATGTAACGGTTATAAAGAACCTGGGAATGGTAGTATTATTTTGGAATATATGTAAGACATATTCGTTCTTTTGAGACTTTTTCAATTGAATGTTGTGTGAACTGTAGCACCGTGAAGCACCATCTGCCGGGTTAAAAGAGACCCGAATTTGTGGGCGTCACAGGTTGGTATCAAAGCATTAGGTTATAAAACCTAAGGGGGAAAGAACCTTAGGCTAATAACCTCGTTAAGGAAGAGAAGTCCGAAGAAAAACTTGAGCTTTACTTGAGTTGAATAAGTCAATAAGGTATTGAGGAAATTCAGTATCAGAAGATTTAAAAGATGGAAAGTAACCCTAAATAAATTAAATGTGATTTGTACTTATACGATTCTGTGTTATGTACTAATCAACATATGTGTTATTGTAGGATGTCGATTGATAGCTTGATGTATACAGATATACACATGGTGAGCGAAGAGCTTGTGAATCGAGTAGAGCCTGTACCTATGCCGGTGGCGGAGGTACCATTAGTGATTCTAGACGAGTCGGAGACAGAGGAGTACTTTTCTGAGGAAGATTACTCCGAGGGAGAGATGGATATAACGTCATACCTTAGTATGATGAATGAGATGGAGGCAGAAAGAGAGGTCACATCGGTTATTACGGTGGTACCTACATTGGAGTCATCACCTCCAGATGCAATGGAAGCATTATATCTGGCAGTGCTTGACAAGAATGTGCAACTGGGTACAGTTGTGCAGAATCAAAGTGAAGAGATTAGTTATCTCCATGTAGCGAAGGAGTCTGCAGAAGCAGATTTTGAGTTAGAGCACGATAAGCAGGTGCTTATGGCAGAGCAGGCTAGGAATTTTAAGAAAGAGGCCGATGAGCTTCGCAGAGAACTGAGGGAGAAGGACAGGAAGATAGCACGGATGTCTTACATCCATGAGAGTGCTCATAAGGATTTCAAGTTGAAAGTTGCTTGTTATTCCAATGAGTCAGGACAAACCCGTCATACTACTAGTCGGGATACCGTAGCAATGATTGCGAATGAGAAACACGAGGATGCTGTTATGCATTACTAAAATGTTAGAGTTATAAAAACATGAGTAGTGACGTAAAACCCTCTTTTAAAGGGTAGTCTTTTGTAAATCCCAACTTTTGTGAAGTTAAATTGCGGGATAGAAATGTAATAGCTTTATGCTATGAGAACAAATTGTAAATAGTTTCAGACTATGAAGAAGCATATGTATATAATGAAGTTTTCATGGAAATGATTTGTTATGGTGCGAGTTGGTATGTGGTGATTAATAATAAAGTAAGTCAATAGATGATAATGAAAGTTTATTTGACAATGCCCCAAGGAAAAGACAACGTAATTAAGGAAGTGGAATCACATAATGATAGTGAAGGGGGTTTGAGCAACCCTATGCAAGAGTTCGTTAAGTTATTAACGGCTGCATTTACCCAAACCGGGGGTAGAATACTCACGAGACCTAGAGTAGCCAGAACGACTACCTTTAAAGAAGTTTAAAAGAGTAGGTCCTCCGGAGTTCAAAGGAACGACGGACCCGATAGAGGCCTAGACCTGGGTAAAAGAAATAGAGAATGCGTTTGTTATTACAAACGTAGGTGAGCCGCATAAGTTTTCTTTTGTGACTTACATAAAGAAGAGTTAAGACAACCTTTGGTGGGAGGCTCACCAGGGTGGGGCTAGAATACAGGAGGTAACGTGGGAACAATTCAAGAAAGTTTTCTTTGGCATATTCTGGCGATACTAACCAGGAGAGGTCAATGTCATGAAAGAGGATAGATGATGTAATATGTTATACACATCCTCAAATAGATCAAGCTTTATCTCCAGAGATCTCTTACACAAAAGAGGTACATCTGCAAGATCAAGTCATTATCCAGGAAGTTGGTGATAACTCCAACATCAACATCCTACCAGATTCAGATAACACATCAAATCTGGTCATCATTGCCAATCCCTAATTAAAGCAATAGGGAGCCAGCAATCATCCCCAGCGTGTTGGGCTACAACCCCGTACACATGCGTCATACATTTGCATCATGTTGTTATCCATAGTATCATGTTTATCTTGTTGCATTTCAAGTGTCTTGGATTCTTTATCTTACCTATGCATCGCCATGCATGAGTATGATAAAGAGGGGCATCTGTAGACACTCGAAATTTTTTGTACACCTGTCACTAACATTGCAGGAGAGCAGATTCGTCTTTTAAAAGGGAACCCTGAAAGACGATCCATATCCATGCCGGATACTACCGGAAGTTCAGCGTCAACCCTGGATCGCAATCTGGGAATAACAATTTCAATCTCGGAGATAACCCCGAGGTATGCAGATCAATACCGGAACACACACCAGAGAAGACCGATTAATCTCGGAGATAACCCCGAGGTATCCAGTCTCAGTCCCAACCATGGGAATAGCCACCAACCTTGGTGACAACCCCAAGGAATGCAGTTTCAGCGATAACCCCAAAAATGCTTGTTACAAATGCAACCAGCTTCAATCTCGGCGCTCACAACGAGATCCACTGTACCAGCCCGGCGATAACATCGGGAAGACGGACACACCTCAAAGATGACAACGAGGACCTTCAACAAATTACAGCAGTCCAATCTCAGCAAAGCTGAGCAACGTCTGCTTTATCAGCCAAATTCGGTGATAACACCGGTGAGGGGCAACATCGTCATCTGACCAACACGATGTCACACCACGTCGCCTCAACATAGCTACGCAACAATGTCCCATAAGACTAACCAATCCCGAGTGACTATTGTGCGGGGTAACGGATGAAAGTTGAAGCTTGAAGACCGGAGGGCACCGTCCCATCTTCAATGACTTCGCACAAACTCTAATCCCATGCCATCGTACAACTCTCAACAACGGCGGTCCGAAATAGGTCCTGTATACCTCAAACGGATGCCCGGATTGCGCTTCTGAAAGTCTGAGTGGATATTACAGTGCCTGAGTACACGTACTTCGAGACGACCCGAGCTAAAAAACTTGGGCCCACCCGGGTTGCCTCTGGTACACCTGCGGCTCAGTCGCAGGTACACTTGCAGCTCCACCCTTTATAAATAGAGGGCTTGGGGTGGCCATTTTGTAAGAGAAAACGGCGAGGAAGCCCTGCCCAATTTGCTCTGTACTCACCCCAGACTGAGTACTTTCTCATTTTAAACACTTGTGAACTCAGATATAGCTTATTTTGTACCTACAAAAGCTAGTATTTACCCACTTTAAAGATATTGAAGTCTTCTTTGGCAGCCCACTATAAGCCTTCTTTCACACTTTAAAGTTTTTTTCTTCATCTTTGCACACACCCTTCTACACGTTGAGAGTCGTGTTGCATATTTTGCCCGGACTTCGATCTGTGGTATATTTTTAGTTTGTATATACATATATATTTATATATATGGACTAACATTATCGAGTTATGCCTCGATTGAGCCTAGACTTCGGTCTAGAGTGTTTAATTGCTTTTGTACATATATACACTTATATTTATGAACTGTGTGTCGAACTCTGTTCGATGAGCCTAGACTTATGTCTGGTGCGTTTAATGGCTTTCTTATATATATAATTATATATATGAACTGCTATCGAACTTTGTTCGGTGAGTCTGGATTTCACATCCGGTGCGTTTACTACTTTAATATATATATATATATATATATATATATATATATATATATATATATATATATATATATATATATACTTATATATATTAATTGTTGTTGGACTTTGTCCGATGAGCCTGAATTTTATATGTATGTATGTATATATATATATATATATATATATATATATATATATATATACTTTTCGTCCCACTTAGAGTTTACTTCATGGTGGTTGACCGTTTTTACAGCTTTCTGTACATTTCGTTCCACCTGGAGTTTACTTCGTGGTGGTTGACCCTTTTTACGGCTTTCTGTACATTTCGTCCCGCTTGGAGTTTCCTTCGTGGCGGTTAATAACGTTTACAGCTTTATTTACATTTTTGATCCCCCATGGAGGTACTTCGTGTTTGGTGATCATGTCTGTATATATATATATTTACAGCTTTTATATATATACCTGCTTACTGCTTTCATATAAATTGCAGTATTCCGTGCGCCTAGGAATCATGTGATCACAGATTCATCCCATTGGATCTAGATTCGGTTCCCGTGATGGACATTTTCAGCTGTGAGCAGCTTGTAAATTATTCTGCGGTGTTTGAATTTCCTCAGATGGTTTTCATACCCATGAGGAATTCAGCACCTTTTTGTACATTATTTTCGTACGGATGCTTCGCATCTGTCAAATAAAATCAATCCAGCAGAATATGGAATAAAATGGGAGTGTAAAAGGTCTCGATTACTATTGAGTATCAGGGTTTGAAAAACCTCTTTTATAAAACATCACTGCCATATCTTGCTTAAAATTGAATTTTTACACAAAATTCAAACCCTGTGTATATAGGTGCGAACGAGGCCTCGCACTACTTCTAAATAATAGCACATTGACCCACACACACACAGTCAGATAACAATTTCTTGAAAAGAGGCGGTCACCGTGGTAACACGGATGTCGAGCGGTGTCTAACACCTTCCCTCCGCATAACCAAGTCCTTGGACCCTAATGAATCTCGGTTTCACCGACCCGTTTAGCAGTGTCACATCACTGGGTCAATGCGCAAACCTTTTCCCAGTTGTGTTGGTACAACCATTTAAAAAACTAACTGGCGACTCTTATAGTCCAATCTTCGACATTATACATGTCGAACCTTTTTCACTTATTTTTTCAAACAAATCTCACCTAAAATGAGAACACCAAAGAACAAGTAATGGAAAGGGACAATTAAAAATCCCGACGTCGACATATATATATATATATATATATATATATATATATATATATATATATATATATATATATGTGTGTGTGTGTGTGTGTGTGTGTGTGTGTGTGTGTGTGTGTAAAAGCGATAAAAGGCCACAAAGTGATCTCCAAGCCTAACAGGAATTTAAATATATATATGTATGTATATATAAAAGCGGTAAATGGCCACGAAGTGATCTCTAGGCCTGACAGGATATATATATATATATATATATATATATATATATATATATATATATATATATATAGCAAGGATCAAGAGCATTCCTCTTAAATAGCATTTTTCCTTAAATAGTATTCTTTTATTAAAACTACGTCGTTTTGGAGTGACTTAAAAGAGAGTGGTCCCACTTATTTTCCTTTTATTTATAAAAATGCCACCCGCGGCCACTCCAAAACGACGTAGTTTTAATAAAGGAGTGCTATTTAAGGAGGAATGCTATTTAAGAGGAATGCTCTTGATCCTTGCTCTATATATGTATATATATATAAGCAGTAAAAAGTCACGGATCGACGATCCGAGAATACCCACACGACGTAACTCTCAACGTGAGTATATATATATATATATATATATATATATATATATATATATATATATATATATATACAAAAGTGATAAAAAGCTTTAAAATTTGAAATATCTTACAGTGGGCTGCTAAGAAGATTTCAGATAGCTTTTGACACCTGAAAACTCGGTTTCCACCGGTTAAATTTTAGTATGTAGCAAAACACGAGCTCACAAGTGTTTAGAAAGAAGAATCACTCAATTTAGAGCACTCTGAAAGTGTTTACAGCTTGAAATGGACAGAGTTTTCTCTCCTTTTTCTATTTCTTTTTTTTAAATGGCCAACCAAAGGTCTTTATTTATAGACCAGATGGTCGCGGGTCTACCTGCGGCTGCCCGGGTTACCTCGGGCCATGTGGGTCCCATTGTTTCGAAGTATGTGCACTCGTGCAATGCGCTGTCCGCTCGAACCTTCATAACTTTCAATCTGGGCATCCGATGGAGGCGTGTTGTACCTTTCCATAATGTTGTTGTCGAGAGCTACACAATGACATGGGATAAGAAGTTGTACAAAGTCGGGAAGATAAGTCCATGACCAGATCTTCAAGTCTTCAAATTCTATCTGGTGTACTGTCTTGTGTAGTAGTCACTCGGGATTTTGAGCTATGGTTCTTGTGGGACACTTCTGTATGAAATATGGATGAAATGATGTTGAGACGACGTGAATGTAGTATAGAGGTGGCAAAATGACAATTTTGCCCCTCACCGGGGTTATCTCCGGCTCTATGCTGATGTAGCAGTCGTTGCTCAAGGTCATGTAACGCCCCGAAATCCGGTCTACCTTCAGACCCGAACTCCGTGCGTCACTGTCATACTTCTTACCAATCATACATCATTATATACTAAAATATAATAACATATATTCTAAAATCCCAGGTTCTATAACCACAAAACCTCTTTCATTACAAATAATGATAATTACATTATTCTTTACATCTTACACGAGTGACTTTCATCCGCCACAAAGGATTTATAACTATTCATTAAACTAGTCTATAGTTTAATTCTATCATTCTATATTACAAGTCTTCACTTGCTCTTCACGCACATTCATATAATGAATGGCACTTCATCTGAATACCGCTCAGCTTGATCTTTACGGGATCCTTAAGTTCTTTCTAACATCGTTCGCTAAAAATGTTTTTATTTAAAGCAAGTGTGAGCATTCAATTGCCCAGCAAGTCATACCAGTTGAACAAACAACTTCAAGAGTTTAAACATTCTTTAGAACTTCAATAACTGAACAAAGGTTATGAAGCAGCTTGAATAATAGGAATAGTCTTGATTCCTATCATTTTAAAACATTAGTCGTATGCACTTTGAAATACTTTCATTCTCTACTTTCTTTCATGCACAATCGGTCTGGCTAGAATCAATAGCACAGACTTAATCAATAACGGTTCATGTATAAACAGAACATTCTTTTATTGAACAGTTCAAACATAGAACAGTTCATCTCACAGCAACACCGAAGTGTTCACATTGTGGCTCAAGGCCTCATACATACTACCATCTTGTACAAATATCGCACATTCCCACATAGACAGAACCTCTCAAATTCAACATCTGAGAAGTTTTAGAAACTAGCATTCATTTAAAATATGAATGAAGTTAGGAAACTTGCAATTCATTCAACGAATCACATAAAACTTGGCTAACATGGAAGTTAGACATGCGTTAAGAAAACTTGCCTTACGCACAGCTACAGCTTACAGTTTACGCTGAAATGCTTATTCCAAAACCCTATATAACAAATAAGGAAATAACAAGTACACCAATTAGTCATATACTTGACTTATGCATTGGTTTACTTAACTTTACTTCTTAAGGTTCGCGTTCTTGAAATTTAAGCTTACGCGACTAACTTTCATTACCAGATTATGGCTTTATGACATACTGAGATGTCTTACTCAACACGTTCATCATCTTTGATGATTCACATTCTTATCTTCTTCTTATACTTCTCTAGGACTCAGCACACATCGCTTTTCTACTAGTAGTCCATATGGTACTCTGAGTGGTTTCCCACAAACAACCAACAAACAAGTTCCCGTCTCATCTACACTGCCCACACAGTGAGTTAGATCGGTTGCCAGTTTTGTATATACCTTCGCTCTCTGAAGGAATTGTTTAGCCCAGCTCCCATATGTCAACCATCAAAGGTTACGATTGTACTACAACCTAACTTACCTTAACTTATCCTAACCATTAAACTATAATGTTCGTTAAGTCAACTTCTTATTCCTTATGGCTTTCTGGCAACGAAATGCCATACCTCAGGAATCATTCTTTATTGTCTAAGTCATACAATCTTTTGTACACTCGGAACAATCATTCATTGTCAATACTATGTGACCATAGCGTTAAACATTTCATATGAACTTATTCATATCTTACAACGTCCGATTCCCTCAACTCGGAACATTGTCCAAGTTATACTTATTAACTCGGCTTCTTAACGTTATACGTTATTATCTCCAATTTAGTTCCTTCACTGTTCATGGTTAATCAACATTCTTCATTACATTACGGTTAAACCATACACAGGGTGTAGGTTCTGCCCGTTTAACACTCGCTTACACTCAACCCTTACGCTGGTTAAAGTGTTCAGCGCTTACTTTTCATTCTATCATTCTCACCCGACTTATATTCGGCTTTCAGTAATCTTATTAACGTTCGTTACGGCTCTCTTGATACCATTCGTATCTTACTTACTCCCTTTGTCAACGTCTAAGTCATACAACTAGGGTATACTTAGCACGTTCGTCCAACGCGAATACAATTCACAAGGATCGTTTACGTATTCAACATTTTACTTATTCGTCTTTTAATCTCTCATTCAACCTTTACTTAAGGTTTTACTTGCTTTCGAGCGTTATCCATCCCATGAACCCCATGTTCATTATTCTTTCTTAATGTCAAAGCCATACTATTCGTTGTATGCTAAGACCGATCGTTCTTCGCAACTACATTGCGTTCACAGCGTCTATACGCTTTACATTCATCTTACAATACCATGACATAACATCGGAATGTTATTCATTACCTTCATCACTCAACGTCTAAGGAATCACAATCATAGCAATCCCTCGCGTTCGTTCATTACGACTAGGGTCCCCGAATATTAGTTACGTAATCTATTGCTTACATTCTCTATCTTTTAATCACGTTAAATCTTTCCGTTCAACCTTTATTAAAGGTTTAAGACACTTGATTAAGTGTTACATTAGTTGAACATTATGTTCTTTATCTTTCCTTACATTTCCCCCAAGAGCTGAGCAGTTAAAAGCTCTTCTCTGGCTTTTTCCCTTCACTGGCGCCGCGGTGCCACTCTCTTCCTTTCCTCTCGCGCTGCGGCGCGAACCACTTCTTTTTTTTCTCTTCCGGCCTGGCGCTGGGGCGCCAAGTCTCTTGCCATCTTCCACGCTGCGGCGCCACTCTCCAGGAGTGCATGCCGAGCTCGCGCTGCGGTGCCCCTTCTCGCGCTGCGGCGCCCCTTCCCACGCTGCGGCGCCAAGACAAACCCTAGGAAATTTTTTTCTAAGTGTTAAGTCAAGTTTGACATGCTTACTTTACGATCTCATAACTTCTTCGTTATAACTCGGAACGAGGTCGTTCCAAAGCTATTTTCTTCCTTATCTTACGTACTTCAATACCCCTTAGACAAAACTTCATTCTAAATCCGTTAACATGCCATTCAATTGGCTTAATCTTAACCCTTCGTTCATTTTACGCTTTTAACGTTCTTCGTTCTTTCGTCCGTAATTCGGTCATCCGAACTTGGAATTCATTCGTTCTTGAGTCCACGACTCACGTTTTATACGTTCTCTTACATTCTTATGAAACCCTACACGTTCGGGTTCATTTACTAACTTTGAAATTCTCGTTCGTCTTTTACGAAAATTTCGCCATAACTTCGTTATAGCTCCATTTAAATCCGTTCTTCATGAACGTTTCTAACGCTCCTAACCAAGCAAGAAGCAACTAACTTATACACGATGGTTTTAAACTTGTCCATCAACAACATTTACACTACGATAGTTTTAAATTTGTCCATCAACAACGTTCTTCGTGTTCTTCGTGTGTTCTTCGCGTTCTTCGTTTTTAATCGATATTTTGGATTACGATTTCACTTTTTCTTGGAATTTGATGTTATTGAACACCATTCCTTACTTAATTCACCTACTCGTTCATAATATTCATTCGGATCGCTCAAAATCTTCACTAATCTTATTCTTGCTTAAGAAATTTATAAACTAAATTTCTTATTTCTCATTTCTTATTTTCTCATGATTTCAACCATATGAAATCATTACTAACATCTTTTACTCCTTATTCTCATTAAGTTATGTTTTAAACATATTAAACTTAAAGAAAATAGTAGAAGAAACTAGGGTTCGGATTACCGTTCTTCTTTATTTCTCTTCCGTTAGACAAAGCCGGCAATTCGCGAGCTTTTCTATTTCACGATCACTTTTGATCTGAGCGTTCATGATCATGCTCTTCCTCTTCTCTCCCAACCAAGATCTCTCTATCTCTCTCAAGTTCTAGGATTTTTAAAATCCTAGAAAAAGAAAGTTAAGCTTTCTATTTATAGAATTTCCAAGCAAAGGGCATTTTGGTCATTTTCCCTCCACCTCCTTACTATTCCTCACTTGGCAACCAAGTTTACTTGGCCACCACCCTTACTTGGTGGCCAAGTGGCCGCCCCTTATGCCCATGGGTCATCCCCATGGGTTGCTCCATGGGTTTTACCCATCCGTTTACCCATCGGTTCGATCCGCGGTTTCTTTTCTTGGTTTGGGCCTTAACCCTAATTCATATTGGGCTTAACTTGGGCTTGATTTCACAAATCATTGGGCTTGACATAATCCAAGTCCAATTAGATTGTACAAAGTCCATGAACTCAAAGTCCATTAAGACTAATCGTATTCTACGATCGTATTCTACGCATTCCATTCTCGTATACTCGTATTCTCTTCGTATATTGTTCGTACGATATTCGTATTATACGTCGTACTAATCTTCGTAATATACTCGTATAATAACTCGTATCATACTCGTATTTCTCACGCATAATAACCCTAGTTATTATACATACTCATAACATTCTCGGAACTCACTTTCCCTAACCCTTAGGTTTTGAGTCCGCAGGCGAAAACTTCGTTTTTGCCATAACTGAAATATTATTGAATATTCCATCACGTCTCAGAATTAAACGTAATCTATAACTTCTCGGAATTTCAAAATAAATCTCCGAGCAGAAACGGGTGAATAGTGCCTATTTCGTCTTTTTCCCCGAAAAATATTTTATTCCCAGAAAACTTTTATTTTCGTCTTGAAAATTCTTACTCGTTCAGTCTAGCTCGTAGCCAGAATCCTACCGATTAATAATCATTCTAGGTTATAGAACGATTAATGAACACATAGCACAGAATAGTATTAATAAAAATTCATTTTATTAATAACTAATTCTTTAACTTAAATTCTTGACAATCCGATTTTCCGGGTTGTCACAGGTCATCTCTGAGATTGGACCGCTGTGAGTGATTAATGTCCTCAGGGTTATCTCTGAGGTGCCTTGACCTCCCGAGGTTGTCTCTGGGGTTAGAACTGAGTATCCCATGGGTTTCTTCGAGGTTGAAACTGACTGTTTCGGGGTTATCTTCGGAACTGAAACTGCTTCCCTCAGGGTTATCTCCGAGGTTTGGAACTGAGCATCCCGGGGTTGTCTTCGGGATTAGAATTGAGTATCTCGCGATTGTCTTCGAGATTGATAACTGAGTATCCCGAGATTAACTCTGGGATTGAGCTGATTTGACTTCCAGGGTTGTCTCTGGAAGATGATTGTGCCCTCCTACAAGGTTAGTAACAGGAATGCAAAATTTTGAGTGTCTATAGTTGTCTTACCCTAATTATTTAATTAGGATTTCTAAACCATTCATTTTGGATTTTAAATAATTACTTACATAGATTAAATTATATAACCTAATTAGACTTATTTTAATTAGGTTTAAAATAAATAATAAATTGAGATAATAAAATTAATCTCTTAGGTTAGTATAAATTTTAAATACTAACATTCTTCCGTATTATAACTCTTAAGTTATTTAATTCACATACCTAATGTATAATTAGGTTATGTAACTTTCTATTTAATTTTTCTTTATATTTATTTATTTAATCACATACATATTTCACATAAGTCACAAAGTATTTAAAAAAAATATCATCATCTACCTTGTGACCTAAATCCTTGATTATACTTAATTCCTAAATTAAACAAAATTTTCAAGTTATCACAATGTCAGCCGACCATAGTTGGATGTACCGTAGGATACAGATTGATGGGAGGAGATTAGTTGATGTGTACCGTGATGGGGTATGCAATTTTATGAACAAAGCAATAGAACATGCCGATGATCCGAACGAAAAGATGAGATGCCCGTGTCTCAAGTGTAAAAATATGATCTGGAAGACTGCCAACGAAGTTAAATTTGACTTATATTCACGTGGGTTTGTGGATGAGCATTCGGTATGGATTCATCACGGGGAATTAGCTGAGTTTAGAGAACTGACAAACAGTACTTTAGACCAACCAGTTCACGTGGATTCGCAATCAGATAACTATGATGTTGTACAGATGTTGGTTGATGCGTATGGCCCTACCAATATTTATTGGGCTAAAAACGAATATGCATCAAGCAGTGCTCAGCAAAAGCCGAATGATTCAGCTACTGCATTCTACAAGATGCTATCTGAATCGAAGGTCCCATTGTATCCTGGAAATGACAAACACACCAGGCTATATGTAGTGACGAAACTTTTACACTTCAAGAATGAGCATGACTGCACTGAGAAAGGATTCAATAATTTGCTTGCTATTATAAGTGAGTTCTTACCTAGGAATAATACCTTGCCCGCAAATTACTATGAAGTGAAGAAAATGGCTAAGGGGTTGAATCTCGGGTATGAGAAGATCGATGTTTGTGAGCAGGATTGCATGTTATACTATGGGGATGACAAAGATAAGGTGCAGTGTGATATATGTAACTTGCGTATGTATAAGAAACAAAACATGGGGGGAAAGAGAAACATGTTCCAAAGAAGATCTTACGGTACTTTTGTGACGCCCCCAAAATAGGTCCACACAACCCATCTTGGGTCGCCAGAAATAACACTACTGATGCAAACTTTTCTATTACAACTATAGAACTGTCGTGCAAAATACGACGACACATATACTGTGAGTTTCAATACAAATATAGTAACGTATATAATACGACAATATTCATACTCAAATTATAACAATGTCATATAAAGTACAGTAGCAAATATGTCAAGTCTCCAAAGGAACACGAGAAGATTTATGTCCTCCTCATTCTAATGGAGTGTATTTTGACGCTTTCAAATTCGATTTCGCATCCCCCTATTTGGTTCACCAAATATAACAATTAAATGATGTATAAAATATGTCACACACATTTTAAGTTCTTAGTACAATTATTATGCTACACCATTTCATAATTTGATTAGGATTGCGACTAATTCGAAACATCACTTTATACCCATGTTATCTCTGCTAGTCCTAGCTACATTTTTATTACCTGAAAGGAATTGTGAAGCAAAAGGGTGAGCATAAATAGCCCAGTAAAGAATATCATGATTTAGATAATTAAATTATCAATAGTCTTCATCAGTAATAAGTCAGATATTTAGAACATATGTTAGATGATAAAAGTTTTCAACCATAATTGCAGCGGAATCAACAATCCATTAGAAGAGTCAAGAAGAACATAATGTCTACTATCTTCTCCAAATTAAAAGTTCATCATCAATATTTTATTCTTGTAATACTAATCAACAGTTCTTCGTTGTACCCAAGCCAATGAGAACTTTCACCACCTGTTTTTACCTGAAACACAAAGCTCATGGTTATACCAAATCACAGTTCATGTTTATAATTATTCCATTTAATTTATCTTTGCTCTCCAGGCCAAAGATATTCAACTATAAAGTTAATAATCAACAGTCCATCTTTGCACTACAGGCCAAAGACATACAACTATAAAACCAATAATCAACAGTCCATCTTTGCACGTAAACCAATGATATACAACTGTAAAACTAATAATCAACAGTTCATCTTTGTACGTAAGCTAAAGATATACAACTGTAAAACCAATAATCAATAGTCCATCTTTTCACGTAAGCCAAAGATATACAACTGTATAACCAATAATCAACAGTCCATCTTTACACGTAAGCCAAAAATATACAACTGTAAAACTAATAATCAACCGTCCATCTTTGCACGTAAGCCAAAGATATACAATTATAAAACCAAAAGTCAACAGTTCATCTTTGCACGTAAGTCAAAGATATTCAACTGTAAAGCCAATAATCAACAGTCCATCTTTTCACTACGGGCCAAAGATGACTTTTACCACATCATTTGTCTGTAACATTAGTCCATCTTTGTACTACGGGTCAAAGATGACTTTTATCACATCATTTATCTGTACCATTAGTCCATCTTTGCACTACAGGCCAAAGATGACTTTTACCACATCATTTTTCTGTAACATTAGTCCAAATTGCCAACATGATATCCAAAAAATCAATTAGAGTTCCTGATAAAATATAAAGTTCAAGTAATGTAAAGTTCCTGACTCAAAACTAATAATTGAAGACTGAATAGAAAGATCCATGTCAAGATATTAGATGAAACACAAAGTATTAAGGATATTCTAATCATTTCAGAACTTTTCACCATTTAATGATAAACTGAATAAACGAATAATATTATCTTACCATAATATGGAGCATGAAAGAAAATGATATTCCTTTTACCATAAAAAAATGATACCCCTTACTATAATAATGATATCACTTACCTTAACATGTGACTTGATTCTGCTTTCTGTGAAATTGATCAACTTAAACAATGCTTGCATTCCTTATCTACACTTGGAGTAACCTTACACTCAACATAAATACTCACAATATTGTAGTAAAAGAATTTTATTTTTTTAGTGTAAGACCCCAACTTTTATGAATAAAATAGAATTTTCTCTATTTATTATTTTGAAATAGTAAGGGATTGATTTGATTAATGTGGTTAGTTATGGGTAAAATGCGCAAATATTTTAAATAAGCAAGTGGTTATAAAATATTCATTATTGTCGGGAAATATTCGGTTGGTCGTGGAATATTCTTGCTGTCGGGGAATATTCGTATAACGGTGCAGCCTTTTGTGGGCCTCATAACGGAAAGTGATTGGATGAATAAAACGACAAGTATGAGTTTTTATAAATAATGTTGTAGTTGTTACCGTTAACACTGTTGGAATACCCGGTGGTTAAAATACAGTAATACGCGGTGTTGCACAGTAGCACACGGTATTGCACCAATTATTAATTCTTATGTAAGAAGGCACTACTCAACAATTGTTATAGTAATTACTGTTCAATATTTTATTTTATTAATTCAATAATTGCTGCGTTGATATTTTATATTGTTGCTTCAATAATTGTCATTACACAGTATTTTAAATTATCAGATTAATAATTTATATTATTTGAATAATATTATTACATAGCATTATTAAAAATGTCTAAGGAAGTTCTATCTAGGAGAGATTATTTAATTACACGCCAGTAAGAAGAAATCTTTACCGGAAGGCCCCCTATTTCCTAGGAACGACCTGGTTGTCATTATTGTGATTCTGTAATATTATTTGTGAATAATTAATTATTGATTTATATGATAAGAAAAATATTTATTTTATATGGATATAAATAGAGAAATTTTTAGAAAAGTGACAATTATTGAAAATTAATATTTTATCTATATTATTATATTACATTATAAATGTATAATGCGATAATATAATAATATAATAATGGTGATATTTTTACAATGAATGTGTGATATATGAATAAATGAGGAGAAAGAGTATTTTTGTTACAATAAATGCTAAAAACATGTTAAACATGTTGGTGGATCCCATTTTTGACTGAAATTTGATTATAGCCTGCAAAATCGTCCGTATGTGGATTTCGGTCAATTTCTGTTTAGAATTTGAAAAAACTTAAAGCTACAAAGTTGTAAAGAATTAAATTTCCTATGGAATGGACATAAGATTTGAATTTTTCTAATAAAAGGGTTATTTATTATGAATTATTGAAGTTTCGGAATAATTAATTTTTGAAGTTATAAATATTTTTATTAAGAAAAATGTTTTTTTTATTTTTTGTGGGGTGGGTTCCACTTATGGCTGATGTTTTGGTCTGGTGGTGTGCGTAGGAAATTAAAAATAAAATATTAATATTTTATTAAATTTTTTACTTTAGTGTTCTAAGCATTTTTCTATAAATAGGATGCTTAAGTTAGAATTGAAAATCACACTAGAATCTGAAGTTTTCTCTCTATATATTATCCAGCGTATTTTTGTGAGTATTTTGATACTTTGAGTGTTGCTATATGGTGCAAGTTTCTTTCAACGTTATGTCTGATATTCCAGCCAGAAGTACTATTCTTTTAAAGTAAGGGATATTATTTATTTCGTAAATGATATTATTTCTTTTAATATCATTATACCGGCATATTGGTAAGATTTTTCTTGTAAAATTCTTGTCTTTTTGTGTCAGAGTTACTATTCACGTATACGGCACTATTTACAGAAAAATTAAAAAAAAAATCTTGTCCAAGTTGTTTATTATGTTTACTAGCTTTGATTGTATCCATGTTTTGATCTTCATTCTTGAATTTTGCTCTACAATAGTTTATTGTGGAGTATATTTGAACATGGATGAACTAAAATACGAATCTTTAATCCTTGTTCTTTTATCTCACTAGATTCATTTTTTATAAAATATTTTCATCATTCTCAGTCCTAAATGATGATATTACTGAATATCTTTGGCCTGTAATGCAAAGATGAATGATTAACTGATGAATATCTTTGACCCGTAGTGCAAAGATGAACAGGTGTTGAGATGAACATGACCAATTGGTGATACAAATGAATATCTTTGGCCTGTAGTGCAAAGATAAATATTTGATTCAAGATGTATATTGATTGATATTACAGGGATAAAATATTGATGATGGACTTTTAAATATTAGAAGATAGTAGAATTCATTCCCTACTTGACTCTTCTAATGGATTGTTGTTTCCGCTGCAGTTGTTGATCTAAAACTTGTTATCTATTATATTCTATCAGATTTTTTCCTGTTGAAGACTAATGATAATTTGTTGTATATTATCTTAGTCATAATATTCTTTACTTAGCTAGTCGAGCTCACACTTTTCCTTTTTGTTCTATTTTTTTCTCAAGAGGCGAGAATATAGCAGAAACTAGTCGGGGTATGGAGTAATGGTTCAAGATAGTTGTTTTAGCAGTCCTCACTATTTTGTAAAATAGTGTATCAATAATTGTAATAAGGACTTATTTGAGTGTGAATTTTGTCTAGAAGACAATATTTGTATTTAAACTCACAGTATATGCGTTGTCGTATTTTGCACGACAATTGTAATAATAAAGTTGTAGTTATTTTCTGTACCATGTATTTGGCGACTCATAATGGGTTGGGTGGAATGGACTTATTTTGGGGATGTCACATTTAGTTTAGTGATGGTGTGTTTTATTTCTCATCTAAGCAATCTATTTATACTGGAAATTGAGGAAATAACTAGCACGCATGCTTTGACAAAATAATCAAATGAGGTATATAATAATGCTAGTAGTGAAATTTATGGTCCCACATAGAAAATTAAACCAACTTGTACACGTTTTAAAAATAATTTTGGTCCAGACTACTTTAAGAAAACTAGAGTGTCTGCAAGTCCTGCCAAATTTACTTTTGTAAAAAGAAAATAATTGAACAAACATCTGCATATCATACTTATCTTTAATTAACACCCTTTTCAATCTTTGAACCATTATTCATAATTATTAACATAGACTCTCAATATTGCCAACTGGTTTAATTATATAACATCAAATAATATGAGTTACTGTGTAATAACTACTGTGACAATTATTAAATGAAAGACTGAGTGACTTTTTACGTAAGAATCAATAATATGAATCACTGTGCAATGTCGTGTACTACAGTGGAATACCGTGTACTATTATATTTTTATAATTGAGTATTTTAACAGTTTAACGGTAAAAGCTTTGTCGTTATTTTTAATAAAAAGATTATTTCTGTCGCTTTCTATATCCGACAATTTTCTTTAATTATTTCTATTTATAAAAACTATCATTTAATAGCTTCAAAATAGAAATACTAACTCCGCATACTTTTATATCTTTTAAACATCATCAATATTAATCTTATATTATTATAATATTTTTCAGCAAATTTCATAATTTTCCACCATTCATAGAATTTTCTATGAATTTTCTCTATGTTTAAACTAACTTTAAATAGTTTAAAAATACAATAAATATTTATATTATTCAATAATTTTTCAAAACTGTCCAAAAATTATAAAATAATATTATAAGATTTTTTATCAAGTTTCATAATTTTTCATCATTCATAGAATTTTCTATGAATTTCTTCTATTGTCAAACAAACTATAAATAGTTTAAAAATACAAAAATTACTTCTGCTATTCAACAATTCATCAAAAATTTACAGAAATTCTAAACTGGTAGTATAAGATTTTTGTAAAAATATTTTAGCCCAAATAATTTTTCTAATAATTTAATTATAAATTCCAATATTCAGACATTTCAATAATTCATAATAATTAGCCCTTTATCAGAAAATTATGGATCTTATGTCCTTTCCATGTGAAATTTAATTCTCTACAACTTTGTAGAAGAAAGTTTTTCCAAATTCTGCCTCTAACATAAAGAAACAGGCTTACCGAAAAATTCTGCTACAAAAATTCTGAATCAGTCACCTCTTAAAATTTATAACAGGTCATAATTTAATCTTTAATGGTTCAAAATTTGTGTACATATACTCAACTTATATATGTATAACATATCCAAAAATTACGACGATCCAACGGTCGAATTAAAAATTATAACTCACGCAATAGAGCTTAATAAAATTAATTTTTCGGACTATGAATCCTTTGGACCAATTTTATTCAAACAGTTTCCACGAAAAATTCACAAGAAATTTTTGGGTGATTCTAATTTCTGCGTTTAGCTTACTTCCAGGGCTTTCTTTTGATATATGGCTCATGTCCTAATTCATTATACACAAAGAGTTATGAATTTTATAAAATCAAGTGGTAAACTAATTTTTCTGAAAATTTCTAGATTTTGTTTTTCATTTGAATTTCTTGATTTCTCTCATTTGATTCATGTTTATGCAAGTTTAAATCATTCAATACATACATAAATATGTTCTCATTAAATCTATAAATCTACGAATAAATCAAAGATTTTAAAAATACATTTTCTTTTAATTTTCTTCTTCTTCTTCTTCTTCTTCTTCTTATTATTATTATTATTATTATTATTATTATTATTATTATTATTATTTCTTCTTCATATTCTCTCTCTCTCTCTTCTCTTCCTTCTCTTCTCTCTCTTTCTCTCTTTTCTTATTCTTCCCGTGAGTGGAAAATAATGTGGGAATATCCTCCCTTCCTTCTTTTTTTTTCTTTCTCTTTTCCTTCTCTCTTTCTCCCCTTCCCCACATGTCCCCTAATCAATTTCCTCTCTCTCCTCAAACTCCAAGTTCAGCCGCCTATTTGGGCCCACACCAATCATAGTTTAATTTTCTCCTCTTTTATTAGCTCATTTATCCGATTAAATATTCATTTGACCATGTATCAATTTAACATTTTATAATTTTAGAATAATAATCATAAATTAAATTAGACTTTTAATTCATAAAAGTCGGGGTCTTACAATCACCCCACCTTATGAAATTTCATCCCCGAAATTTACGAACGTACCTGGAATTCCGAAGAGATAAAGATTTCAAATTCTAGCTCACAGGCTACTTCCTCTGTTTCATGGTTCATCCATTGCCCATCTCCTGTATTCCAGATATCATTCTAGAATACAGCTTCAAAACAAAGGTTAATCGACATATCATAATTTGTCAACTAATTAAGTAACAAAAATCAGCTTAGGTAGGACACACACTAGTGAATGATTTTACTCATCTCTCCCCTCCTAGTTCTAATCCCGGATCTCCGCCAGAGATCATATCCCTAAGCTCTCTTTTACCAAATGTGACGCCCCAAAAATAGGTCCACACAACCCATCTTGGGTCGCCAGAAATAACACTACTGATGCGAACTTTTCTATTACAACTATAGAACTGTCGTGCAAAATACGACAACACATATACTATGAGTTTCAATACAAATATTGTAACATATATAATACGACAATATTCATACTCAAATTATTATAATGTCATATAAAGTACATCATCAAATATTTCAAGTCTTCAAAGGAACACGAGAAGATTTTTGTCCTCCTCATTCTAATGGAGTGTATTTTGACGCTTTCAAATTTGAGTTCGCATCCCCCTATTTGGTTCACCAAATATAACTATTAAATGATGTATAAAATATGTTACACACATTTTAAGTTCTCAGTACAATTATTATGTCACACCATTTCATAATTTGATTAGGATTGCGACTAATTCGAAACACCACTTTATACACATATTCTCTCTGATAGTCCCAGCTACACTTTTATTACCTGAAAAGAATTGTGAAGCATAAGGGTAAGCACAAATAGCCCAGTAAGAATATCATGACTTAAGATAATTAAATTATCAATAGCCTTCATCAATAATAAATCAAATATTTAGAACATATGTTAGATGATAAAAAATTTCAACCATAATTGCAGCGGAATCAACAATCTGTTAAAAGAGTCAAGTAGAACATAATGTCTACTATCTTCTCTAAATTAAAAGTTCATCATCAATATTTTATTCTTGTAATACTAATCAACAGTTCTTCGTTGTTCCCAAGACAAAGAGAACTTTCACCACCTATTTTTACCTAAAACACAAAGCTCAAGGTTATACCAAATCACAGTTCATTTTATAATTATTCCATTAAATTTATCTTTGCACTCCAGGTCAAAGATATTCAACTATAAAGTAAATAATCAAAAGTCCATCTTTGCACTATGGGCCAAAGACACACAACTGTAAAATAAATAATCAACAATCCATCTTTGCACATAAGTCAAAGATATACAACTGTAAAACTAATAATCAACAGTCTATCTTTGCACGTAAGCCAAAGATATACAACAGTAAAGTCAATAATCAACAGTCCATCTTTGCACATAAGCCAAAGATATAAAACTGTAAAACCAATAATCAACAGTCCATCTTTGCATGTAAGCCCAAAGATATACAACTGTAAAAATCAACTATAAAGCCAATAATCAACAGTCCATCTTTGCACTACGGGCCAAAAATAACTTTTACCACATCATTTGTCTGTAACATTAGTCCATCTTTGCACTACTGGCCGAAGATGACTTTTACCACATCATTTGTGTGTAACATTAGTCCAAATTGCCAACATGATATCCAGAAAATCGATTAGAATTCCTGATAAAATATAAAGTTCAAGTAATGTAAAGTTCCTAACTCAAAAATAATAACTTAAGACTGAATAAAAAGATTATGGTCAAGATATTAAATGAAACACAAACTATTAAGGATATTCTAATCATTTCAGGACTTTTTACAATTTAATGATAAACTGAATAAACGAATAATATTATTTTACCATAATATGGAAATTGAAAGAAAATGATATTCCTTTTACCATAAAAAAATGATACCACTTACCATAATAATGATATCCCTTACCTTAACATGTGACTTGATTCTGCTTTCTATAAAATTAATCAACTTAAACAATGCTTGCATTCCTTATCTACACTTGGAGTAACCTTACACTCAACAAAAATTTACTTATCTTTAATCAACCTACTATATTTAGGAAAACTAGAGTGTCGGCAAGTCCTGCCAAATTTATTTTTGTAAAAAGAAAATAATTGAACAAACATCTTCATATCATACTTATCTTTAATCAACACTCTTTTCAATCTTTGAACAATTATTCACAATTATTAACATAGACTCTCAATACTGCCAATTGGTTTAATTATATAACAACAAATAATATGAGTTACTGTGTAATAACAACTGTGACAATTATTGAATGAAAGACTGAGTGACTTCTTACGTAAGAATCAATAATATGAATCACTATGCACTACCGTGTACTACTATGAAAAATCGTGTACTACTATATTTTTATCATCGGGTATTTCAACAGTTTAATGGTAAAAGTTTTGCTGTTAATTTTTATAAAAAGGTTATTTCTGTCGCTTTCTATATCCGACAATTTTCTATAATTATTTCTATTTATAAAAACTATCATTTAATAGCTTCAAAATAAAAATACTAACTTCGCATACTTTTATATCTTTTAAACATAATCAATATTAATCTTATATTATTATAATATTTTTTAGCGAATTTCATAATTTTCCACCATTCATATAATTTTCTATGAATTTCCTCTATGTTTAAACTAACTGTAAATAGTTTAAAAATACAATAAATATTTATATTATTCAATAATTTTTCAAAACTGTCCAAAAATTATAAAATAATATTATAAGATTTTTCACCAAGTTTCAAAATTTTTCATCATTCATAGAATTTTCTATGAATTTCTTCTATTTTCAAACTAACTATAAATAGTTTAAAAATACAATAATTACTTCTACTTTTCAATAATTCATCAAAAATTTAAAAAAAATTATAAATTGATAGTATAAGATTTTTGTAAAAATATTTCAGCCCAAATAATTTTTATGATAATTTAATTATAAATTCTAATATTCAGAAACTTTAATAATTCATAATAATTAGCCTTTTATCAGAAAATTATGAATTTTATGTCCTTTTCATGTGAAATTTAATTCTCTACAACTTTGTAGAAAAAAAAATTTCCAAATTCTGCCTCTAACATAAAGAAACAGGCTTACCAAAAAATTCTGCTATAAAAATTCTGAATCAGTCACCTCTTAAAATTCATAACAAATCATAATTTAATCTTTAATAGTTCAAAATTTGTGAATATATACTCAACTTATATATGTATTACATATCCAAAAATTACAACGATCCAACGGTCAGATTAAAAATTATAACTCACGCAATAGAGCTTAATAAAGTTGATTTTTTGGACTATGAGTCCTTCGGACCAATTTCATTCAAATATTCACCACGAAAAAACCACAAAAAAAAATTGGGTGATTCTAATTTCTGCGTGTAGCTTACTTCCAGGGCTTTCTTTTGATTTATTGCTCATCTCCTAATTCATTATACACAGAGTTATGGATTTTACAAAGTAAACTAATTTTTCTGAAAATATCCAGATTTCATTTTTCATTTTATTTTCTTAATTTCTCTCATTTGATTCATGTTTATGCAAGTTTAAACCATTCAATACATACATAAATATGTACTCATAAAATTTATAAATCTAAGAATAAATCAAAGATTTTAAATATATATTTTCTTTTAATTTTCTTCTTCTTCTTCTTTCTTTTTCTTCATATTCTCTCTCTCTTCTCTTCCTTCTCTTATCTCTCTTTCCCTCTTTTCTTATTCTTCCCATGAGTGGAAAATAATGTGGGAGTATCCTCCCTTCCTTCTTTTATTTTTTTTCTTTCTCTTTTCCTTTTCTCTCTTTCTGCCCTTCCCCACATGTCCCCTAATCAATTTCCTCTCTCTCCTCAAATTCCAAGTTCAGCCTCCCACTTGGGCCCACACCAATCATAGTTTAATTTTCTCCTCTTTTATTAGCTCATTTATCCGATTAAATGTTCGTTTGACCATTTATCAATTTAACATTTTATAATTTTAAAATAATAATCATAAATTAAATTAGACTTTTAATTTATAAAAGTCGGGATCTTACAACTTTCCTCTTGCATCGAGGTTGTAGCAACTATTCATGTCTTCGCACATTACTGAGCATATGAGTTGGCATAGAACAAGGGATGTCGTCGTAGAAGATGATACCGAGGAAGAAATTGATATGCAAGAGGAAGAGATAGAATTAGAGGATAAACATGATTTTGATTCTGACGGGTTTGACGACGTACAACAATTCTGCTATAAAGTTTTCAATAAATCAATTGATCCTCTGTCCTCCAATGATCTCATCAGATCACGTTGTGACCTTTTCTTATAATCGTGTTATATTGCGATTCTTTCCTATCTTAGGATCGTTTTGTTTTACGATCTTCTTATCTCTTCTTTTTAATCTTAAATTATTATGATTTTATTTAAGATTTTCATCTTTATTACTGGAGTCAGGTAACTCCAGATTATTATCTTTATAACTTTTCAATATTCTTCTTTGAATCTTATTTATCTTCTTCTTTACTTAATAATGAATTTCCCAAATTCATCTCTTAGCAGTTAAACTCTATTTGAGTTTATTCATTATCCTTATATTTGCGGTTATTACCTAAGGTACCCCTACCTAAGGTTTATAACCTACAGCTTTGATACCAACCTGTAGCGCCCCCAAATCCAGGTACCTTGAACCTCGGACCTGATACGTTACGGTACAACATCTTCATACATATAATATAACTAATGCGGAATATATAAACATACATTGTTTATTTCAAAGGATTCTACAAAAAATAGTTAAGGTCTACAAGCTTAACTTAATACATACCTGCAATAACTTAAAAGGTTTAGAATATCATTTGCATCAGATAACTTAATTGTTCTAAATGCATAATAATCTACTCTTGAAATTTGCATTTGCCTCTATCTTTCTTCGAGCCTTCGTTTTAATCTGAAAATGGTTATCATGATATAGCAAGGATGAACAACTACTTTGCCCAGCAAGTTTAAATACAATAAATATATATCATGATTGAAAGAATGAATAAACTTCCTAATTTTTCAGCAATATAATAATTGTGGAAGAGCATGAATCAGAATTTTAATAATTGAATGACAGAACCAATAATGTTGGGTGGTCAACAATGACTATGAACAAATATGGTAATGAAGGTGATCAGCATTTCATACCTAATGAATATAAGCAACATGCACTAAGTGCGAATCAATAATCATAGATGTGGAATAATCAACAATAATTATCCACTAACATGCTTTGAAATAATAACTCGAGTTTGAGTTAGGGAACTTGCATGTACCGTCGATTACTGCTACGCAATATAATTTAATCTCTTTATTGTAAATACATATCATTGTTAAGATTGATCTTTCAATCATCATATCATATTACACCTCACAATACTACTACTTTATAAGTAAATTATCTAACACTTAATCACACAATCAAATATTAGATAACACTTTAAAACATCAGTATTATTATCGTCCTTTGATAATTTTTCAATTACTTTATTATATATATTATGATTTATCGCTTAGCCTTTCATTTTATAAGTTATTATTTATAATCTAGTAAGCCGTATACTAATATAGCAACCAAAATACCAATTCAGCAAACTGAATACACTACTTCAGCAAACTGAATATACTAATTCAGTAAACCGAATACACTAATTCAGCAAACCGAATACACTACTCTAGTAACCTGGATAGACTAATCCAGCAACCTGGATTGACCAATCCACCAAGCTAGATTATCCTTTTCAATATATTAAATTTCTAACCCATCATACTATTCTATATAGTCTATTGAATGTCCAATTAATAACTTAACTCCTCTTTTAAACTCTTATTTAATATTATTAATTATTTAATAATATTTAAATCATTTACTAATATTATTAATCATTAAAAAAATTAAATCAATGATTTATTAACACTTTAATCTAAATATTATCAATCACTTAATAATATCTTAATCTAATATTATTAATCTTTTAATAATATTTTAATCATTTTTTAATCATATAAATAATTTATTTTAATTGTTTATTCTTTACTAATTTATTTATTTAATGATCCTAAAATGTCATAAATATAACATCTTATCAACAATGTCCTTCAAAAATCTGCACATACCATATATAGGGTTTCAAGCCGTAAAATCCTATTTTCCTGATTTTCAAAATCACATAACATATTTTATTCATAACTAATTTATTTTCATGAAAAATATCAAATCAGTTCCAAAAAAAAAAAAATTCGGGGATTTGACAGAATATAAATCCCTTATGATATATTTTTCCTGGAAATTTTGAAAATCATTTACTATATTTAAATAGTCCAAAACAACCAAATCTAGCTACATTTATTATAAATCAAACCTTTGTCCAAAAATTCTAAAATTTACAGGGTATGTTCCTTGCATATATATATATATATATATATATATATATATATATATATATATATATATATATATATATATATATATACTTCCAATAAATATTTATTAATTTTTGGAGTTAACCATAAAGAGTTATTCGGGTTTACTTTTAAAATAATCATTTCCCGTAAAATCCATAACTCTCATTCTATACATCCAAAAATTCTCATCTTTTTTCATGACTCAGATAACTTATCATACTATCCCTCCAAATTTTACCAGTATTTTTGAAGCAGCAAAATTTGATGAAAATGCCCCTGGACCAAACTGTCCAGGGGACTTGGTTGTGCACATATTTTGTCTTTTGTCGACTGGACAATTCTGACCAAAACAGCCACTACGACTTGAAAAATCAATATTTTTAAGTGCTACCACTTGGGTTTTCTAGTTAACTTACATATCTAGTACCCCTCTTTGACGGATCACAAAAAGGAGGTGTAGATCTAAAACGGTAAACATTCAAATGAAGAGAAAATTAGGGTTTTCTAAACTTGAAAAATTATTTTTTTTTTCCTTTGATTTTCAAACAAATCAACACCCAATATGGGTAGATCTACACATAAAATACTCATCAACATTTAGATCTAAGGTTTTTGAGTTTAGAAACATTTGGATTAACCCATTCATCAAAGCAACCAAAAATATATAAATAAAGTTATGGTGTTATACCTTTTTCTTTTGGGTTTTTCTCCTTCTCCTTCTTCTTTTGCTTCTCTAAGGGCAACCCTCTCCCTCACTTTCTCTCTCTTGGTCGTCTATGGGGTGTAGAAACAAGAACGAATGTTCTTTCTTTCTTTTTCCTTAGTTAAGAAATAGAAAATTAAAGAGAGAGAAAGAGTTGGTAGGAGTTGGTGAACAATTAAGACTTTTGTGGAGTAAAAACGATTTACTCCATGTGATCAAATCTCCCAACATCTTTTCTTCCTATCTCTTAGATTTCTTGTAATCTTAGTGATAATATAAGGCTAAATAGCAAGAAGACATGTGGCTTGTAGTTGTTTAGAGTTGGTAAACAAATCTTGCCAAATTAAATTAACCATGTGCTCCAATTTCCCCCCTATGTGGCTGGGTATATACATCCCTTTTCGACCCAATTCTTACTTTATTTTATTTGCTACTATATCCTTAGAAAATCCATAAAATGTTGGGCCAAAGATTGGGCCAATTGAAATATTGTGTGGGTTCTTTAATTTAATTTATTTGGGCCATGAAAAAAAATAACATGGACCAACTCATGAATTCTTATCTTACCCTAATTATTTAATTAGGGTTTCTAATCCATTCATTTTGGATTTTAAATAAGTACTTACACAGATTAAATTATATAACCTAATTAGACTTGTTTTAATTATGTTTAAAATAAATAATAAATTGAGATAATAAAATTAATCTCTTAGGTTAGTATAAATTTTAAATACTAACATTCTTCGATATTATAACCCTTAAGTTATTTAATTCACATACCTAATGTATAATTAGCTTATGTAACTTTCTATTTAATTTTTCTTTATATAATAAATAAATATATATACTTAATATATTTATTTATTTAATCACATACATATTTCACATAAGTCACAAAGCATTTAAAAAAATATGATGATCTACCTTGTGACCTAAATCCTTGATTATACTTAATTCATAAATTAAGCAAAATTTCCAGGTTATCACAATGTCAGCCGACCGGAGTTGGATGTACCGTAGGATACTGATTGATGGGAGGGGATTAGTTGATGTGTACCGTGATGGGGTGTGCAATTTTATAAACAAAGCAATAGAACATGTTGATGATCTAAACAGAAAGATGATATGCCTGTGTCTCAAGTGTAAAAACATGATCTGGAAGACTGCCGACGAAGTTAAATTTGGCATATATATTCACGTGGGTTTATAGATGGGCATTCGGTATAAATTCATCACGGCAAATCAGCTGAGTTTAGAGAACTGACAGACAGTACTGTAGACCAACCAGTTCACGGGGATTCACAATCAGATAACTATGATGTTGTGCATATGTTGGTTGATGTGTATGGCCCTACCAATATTTATTGGGCTGAAAACAAGCATGCATCAAGCAGTGCTCAGCAAAAGCCGAATGATTCAACTGCTGCATTATACAAGATACTATCTGAATCGGGGGTCCCATTGTATCCTGGAAATGACAAACACATCAGGCTATCTATAGTGACGAAACTTTTACACTTCAAGAATGAGCATGACTGCAGTGAGAGAGGATTCAATGATTTGCTTGCTATTATCAGCGAGTTCTTACCTAGGAATAATACTCTGCCCGCGAATTACTATGGAGTGAAGAAGATAGTTAAGGGGTTGAATCTCAGGTATGAGAAGATCGTTGCTTGTGAGCAGGATTGCATGTTATACTATGGGGAGGACAAAGATAAGGTGCAGTGTGATATCTGTAACTTGCCTAGGTATAAGAAGATAAAACGTGGGGGGAAGGAGAAACATGTTCCAAAGAAGATCTTACAGTACTTTCCTCTTGCACCGAGGTTGCAAAAATAATTCATGTCTTCACACACAACTGAGCATATAAGTTGGCATAGAACAAGGGATGTCGTCGTAGAAGATGATACCGAGGAAGAAATTTATACGCAAGGGGAAGAGATAGAAACAGAGGATAAACATGATTTTGATTCTGACGGGTTTGACGACGTATCATTACTTTATAGTTTGACATCTTTAGTTTAGTTTAGGGATGTTTGATATATTTAGTTTAGCCTAATAGGATGTTTGACATCTTAACTTCTCGTTTAGTTGATCTTTACTTTAGTTTAACATGTCAATATGGAAAATTAGAGAAATTTTATTATTGTTGGCCTTGGTAATTCATATTCATGTTGTTGGATAGTTATAGTTATGTTGTATGCTGTGATAACCCAGGATTTCGAATAATCTAAATTTTTACGAATTATTTTTTTTTTTAATATTGATATTGATTATCAATATTGAGCTGAGAATTTGTGATACAAGTTTAGAGAATGAGCCAATATTTTTGTATTGACTGAGAAATAAGTGTAGAGTTGTGGTTAACAGAGAATAGAAACCCTAACCCTAAGTTTGGATAGGAATTCGATAGAAATTACAGTTATAATAATCATAACTGTGAGCACGTGTACGTACTGTATAGAAATTATGATCAGTAATTGATCGGATAAGGTATAACACTAGGAAACCCTAATAAGGGATTAGAAATGCTAATCTCAGGATTAGAAACCCTAACATATAGTTAGGAACTCTAATCGAAAGCCGAAAAACCCTAATTTTAAATTCAAGAATCCTAAACCCTAATTAGGAAACCCTAATTGAGATTACCAAACCCTAATGGTGAGAATTAAAAGAAGTTATGTCAAGTGACTAGAATACCCTTAAATTTATAAGGGAAATTACGAAAATACCCTTTTAGGGGTGAAAAGACTAAAATGCCCCTTTACTTAAATTATAAGCAAAGAGATATGGCAAATCTAGTGAGTCATCACTTAAGGCTTATCTTATGTGCTCAAATATCAACCAATATTTGATCTTTAGGTGCCACCTTGCATTACTTACATACATTGTATCTAATCTAAGGATTAAAGAGAGAGAAAAACCAAACATTTGGTTCATATGTTATCTAACACTCAACCCACCTCTTCTCTCTCTAAAGCTACGAATTTTATTAGTGTATCAGTCCCTAACAGAGCCTTCAGATCATCAAAACCAGTAGATTAAAGCTAAGATCAAAGATTGGACAAAGGAGGTATAAGCCCTAACTTGATTTTTGATCTTGTATGCTTAGTTAGAATATGTGTTTACGTGTTTATTCATGTGCTAGAAGATGTTTTATGATGATCTATGATGATATATCATAGATCTATAGCATCAAAAGGCTTTAAAAGTGAAGTTTTTCAAAACTGCCTAGAACTCTAATTTGTGGTCCGACAAGCTAATGTCAGTGGCCATAGACTCATTTCTATTAATGATTTTTCTTGTTTTAAGTGTTAGATTCATAGTCTGACATGAGGTCTTTGATCTAGAAGTGGAATCATAGCCATTCTATGTCCAGATTGCATGTTATTCATGGTCAAAACCCGTTGATCGAGCTTGACCAAGGAGTTTCTAGGTAACCCAGAAACTCATAAACCGAGTCTGACAAGATTTTGTCAAGCCATGATCTGTCAGATGTTAAGAGTTTTGTTGATGTTATGATATCTAGTTTGTAGTATGTTATATGGACTATAGATCCATGCCTTTAGATCCTTTAAACAATCAACATATTGTAAGTAAAAGATGGTCAAAGTAACCATCCGAGCCTGACTTTGAGTTTCTGGAAAACCCAGAAACCGTAAGAAGAGGCCTTCTGACAAGGTTTGACTGAATCATATCTGGTGATTGTGTTATAGTTGGACTGAAATAGTGTTATGTAGTTGTTCCTTTACATGAGTACTAGATGTATGAACCAAGAACACACTTGTTTGATGACCAGAACACCGGATTAAATGGACTAGAAAGTACCTAGTCGAAACTATTTGGGTTTCTGGGTAACCCAGAAAATCCAGATGGTGTCTGACAGCAAGTTTAGAGGCTCAGATCTCCTTGTTGAGATATTGTATAACCAAGATAAGGATTGATAATTGTAGTGTTACATTCCTACTACAATATCAATGTTCTAGATAGCCCAGAACATGATTAAGCTGAGAATTACAAGTGGTCAAAGTGAGACCCTTGAGCACTGACTGTCAGTGTTTTTGAGGCTCAAGAACACCAACAGTGACGCTTAGTGTCGCTATAGGCTATAGCGACAGTTTTTAATTATTTTTATTTTCCTAATTTCTGAAAAATGATGAAAAATAGAAATAAATTTCTAAAAAATACAAAAATGGTGTTAAAAATTATTTTAAGTTATGAAAAATAACTTTTGATAATTTGGGATATTTTTCATTAATATTTATAATTATTTGAATATTAATGGTATTTAATTTATTTAATTAGTATATTAAATAAATTAGAAAAAATTGATTTTAATATTATAAAAATTATTTTAAATAAGAATAAAGTATTCGAAAATATTTTGACTTATAAAATGTAACTTTTAATATTTTTGGAGAATTATCATTATTAAATTAATATTAATGATATTAGATTTATTTAATTACTATATTAAATAAATGAGTTAAAAATGGTTTTATTGATTTAAAAATGAGAAAAATAATTTAAAATATTTTAAGTTATAATTAATGACTTTTAATATTTTGATGATAAATTCATTAATATTTAAATAGTAATGGTGATAGTTTAAAAATGATTTTAATTATTTTAAAAATCATTTAAGTAGAATATTGGTGATTTAAAAATATTTTAAGTTATTATTAATAACTTTAATATTTTGATAAGTATGTCATTAATATTTTAATATTATTAAATATTAATGATATTGAATTTATTTGGTATTTAAATCATTTAAAAATGATTCCGGTGTTTGAAAAATTATTATAAATTATAATAATTGTTAGAAAAATATTAAAAGCTTCTGAAAAATATTATAAATGATATTTGACTTATCTAAAATAATATTGAAGCTTTAAGACCGAATTTAATTGACAATATAAGTGTTAATTGTCGAATAGGGTGACCAGTACACCGAGAATAGACTGAAGTCCAACCAGATCGAACTAGTAAGACTTGAGAAGTGTTTATATAGGTTATAAACACTAATGTGACTATGTGGTAATGTGTCTAGGAGAAAGATTGACTGTAAATTACAGTGATACGTGTTGTGATTTATTATTCTAATTATAAGACAGATATTATGATTATAGGTCTTGTGAACGCAGATAAGTATATTGTGTAGCAGTAATCAACGTAGAAGGCAAGTTTCCTAACTCAACCTTGAGTTACATCTGTTTAATTACTATGGTGGTTAATTATTGTTGATTAGACCACGTCCAAGAATTTTTGTTGATTATTCGCAGTTAGTGCATGTTTATTAATTCAAACTGAATTAATGATTCTGAGAATACACTTAAAGAATAATTTTTATTGGATACTCACATCCGTAAAAGCTATTAATGATTGCAAATAGTATAGATAATTCTTGTCTATTGTTGTATCATGTTGAGAAATGTCTTAGCTAATTATTCTGGCCAGACGAACATTTGTTAGAACTAGATAGGTTCGAGAAGAGAAGAGAAGAGAATTCAATCATTATTGATAGATCGATGCCAATTGTTTTGGCTAGATCAAAAAAGCAAACCTGATATGTTCGAGAAGAAAAGAGAAGAGAATTCAATCATTATTGATAGATCGATGCCAATTGTTTTGGCTAGATCAAAAAAGAAAACTTGATAGGTTTGAGAAGAGAAGAGAAGAGAAGAGAAGCGATTAGAAATTAAAATCATTGTATTTCGTTGTTAAATCAAATTTTGATTCAAAGATTGAGAAGAACAACCTTTTATATAAAGGGAACATATTTGGTCGTATATTCGGCCTTTGCGCGTGTTTGAATATTATGCATAATATAGGATATAATGAAGCTGATAACTTTATATACTTGCAGAGGGGTATTATTTAATCTTTATGGTTATCTTATACACCTAGGTATATCAAAGTAAATCTTTGATAGTTATTCGATAAGAGAAGTTCTAGATCCTTTGTGATCACTAAGTATAAACTCTGGAAAATATTTCCAACCTGTTATTTGGGTATATCAGGGTAAATCTTTGATAGTTACTCGAGAAGAGAATTTTAAGATCTTGTAAGATCATTCATCATAAACTCTGGAGAGTATTTCTAAATTGTTATTCAATAGAATATCGTAGAAACTTTGAAAGCATTGTATCCTTTCGTTAATGTGTTGCTTAGGTTGCGAGAAGATTGGTTAGAGAAGAATGAATTGTTCAGTCATTTCAAAGTTCTCCGAACTTTGGAGTTATTCTATCGAATTAGATAGTCTGTTGTTCTAATTCTTATACATTTATTGTATATCTTAACTTGCGGGGAAAATTTGTTGCTCACCCTTGCTAAATAAAATATTTCAGCTAGGAACGAAGTTGCTGGATGTAACGATCGAGAAATTTGTGATTTAATTTAAATATTTATGAAATTAAATAAATATTTTAAGTAATTTATTTATTGAGGAAAATAAATAATTAATGAATTGTGAGGAATTAATTTAGTAACTAAATGGATTAATGATAATTAAATTGAGTGTTGATAATTTTATCTGAAGGATTTAATTTAAGGAAAATAATTAAATTAAATCAATTGCTTAATATTTAAGAAAATAATTAAATTAAATGAATTGTTTAATTTAAAGGACATAAATAAAATAAATAAAGTGATGTTTCTAATTTATTAATTAAATTAGATATATAATTATTTAATTATCTATTATAAGCATAATTATAATAAGAATATAATTATTATAATTATAAATTATAAGCTATTAAAATGGGTTACATTTGTGACAAGTGTAACTATATGATATAAATATTATTTAAATAATCTAGTATGGGGAATTAGTGTGTAACCAAACGTAGCATTATGGCTTTTGGATTATTTTAACTGACGCAAACCTTTGGCTTATTTTACCTGACGTTAGTGGGGGAAGTGGGAGTCAGTTTATAATTCCTACGCGTCTATTGTTCTAAGGCTAAGTTCAGAGAGAAGGAAACACAGAGTATTGAGAGAGAGCTTGGAAGAGAGAATCACAGAGAATTTGGAGAAGAAGGGAGTTGTTCTGAGATTGTCAAGAGAAAGAGAAGGGTTGCAAATTGTTCATTCTAATCAAGGTATAACCTACTTTAATTTTAACTATTAAGTTTTGATATTGTTGTTGAAAATGGATTTATATGTATTGTTTTTGTAGAATCTGTTATTATCAATATATATATGTATATATATATATATATATATATATATATATATATATATATATATATATATGTAATTGTTGATTTTTAGATATGGGTTATGGGTGTGTGATTGTATTGTAGAGTCTATTATTGGCATGTATATAAAAAGGGTAGCAATCAAACTTGTGAAATTGAATTGTAAGAAGGGAATATAACTAACAGTGTTCATGTTTGAAAAAATAGCCTTAGTAAGTACCCAATTTCATGCCTTATATGAGTTGTAATCTGCGAATTGAAGTTGGATTACGATAATATGTTAAGAAACAAAAGCGGCGTAGTTTGAATCGTGTCAAATGATTAAGAAACGAATTCGTGGTGATCGAATTCGTTAAAAGTATAAAATGAGGAAATTTGGAAAAAAAATATAATTTTGATTCTTCAAAATGATGTTTATATAATGTTTTTGTATATAGAATGGTGTTTAGCATGTGTAACTATAATATGACAAAGTGTTAGATGTTGAAGTTGGGAGATTTTCTGTAGAATTGGGATTTTTAGCCAAAGCAGAGTCTGATTTTGAGCTTCTGCAAAAAACTAGAACTGAGGCATCGCGCGGGCGCGCTGCATATGGGTGCGGGCCCACTGCATCACGCAGGCACGTGGTTACCCAGTGTATTACTGGCGCGACCGCGCCAATAGCCAATTACAAACAGTGAAGTCTGCTACTTCTGCAGACTTTGGACATTCATTATAACTTGGCTTAATGATTATGTTAGTGTGTCAAATGTGTAAAAACAAGGTTACAGTAGAAGTGTATCATGTGGTTAGTAATTCTAAAATGCAAAGTTAGTAAGTGGTGAAAATGATATGTATGATTTAAGGAACTTAGTGAGCAATGAATAAGTGTTGAGAAATGTACACCTGTGGTTCTGAAATATGTATGGCAATGAAAGACTTGTGCTAAATGATAAGAATAGCTAGAATTGTACATGTTATGGTATGTTAGCATATCTAATAAATATTGTGATTCCACTAATGTAACACCCCCAAATTCGGTACTTCCATTTCCACAGGATTTGGTGTTCACGATACAACATCATCCATCTATCTACCCGTAAATAAATGCAAACCATGCAATAGATAGAAATAATAATAAATCTCCCCTTATGGGGTTACATCAACTACATAATAATAAATCACAGGTTACTCTAACCTTAAACATCTGTGCGGAATCGTAAACAAATAAGTCTTAAACAACATCATTAACTTAAGTCTTAAACAAAATACATCATCATATAAAACAACAAGTCTTCATCACTTGTTAACATTGCCCTTGCCTTTACTAGTGGAAGGTCCGTCTTCTCTTTCGTTCTTAACTACAATGTTATTATTAAGCAAGAGTGAGCACGATTGCCCACAAGTATAACAATATAACAATGAATAATAACATGCGAGAAAAATAATAACTTCGAATATAAAAGCTCAACTTTTGAATCAAGAATGAATAACAAGAATCAAAGGAATTTTTGAGGGTCATAAGACCTTGAACTATGTCCTAGGTTGTCAAGGGTTATACTTGAAACCTTTAACAGTCATAAGACTATGGACATTTCTTCTCGTACTTAGGGGGATCAGCCCTTAGTACCATACTGTGCACAATATCTTAACGCTAAAGCGTAAATAATCCCCTATACAGGGTTGTTCATCTCAGTTTGACATCGGAGTCCGCACCAAAGGAAGTTTGGTTTGGATAATTCATCAAGGGTTCTGAAATTTAAAACGCTCATCAACTATGGGCTAGTCGAATCAATAATGGTTCACTAGTCTAAAAAGGTTTAACAATAATTGATAACTTAATTGAATAGAATCTCAAAAGGTATACAATAGAATAAATATTGTATAACAGCATCATGCTTGAAAGATTTATAAACTTTCATATACAAAACAGACTTGATCGATAACAATGAGAACTTGCTCAATGTAGAAAGGTGAATTAATCAACTTATATAATAATAACAAGTAGGGTTAGGAAAACTTGCCTCGTGCGTAGATTACACTTTAACTAAACTCGTTCTTTGATTTAAATCTTACATATCAATTACATTCACAATACCAGTCAATTATAACGTACTAAACATCATAAATTATTCTTTGACTAATCTCGAATTTATGACTATATTTAATCAATTACTACACTTATTGTCAAAATTAGATTTCACGAACAATAAGCTAACTATGCATTCGATCATTCAATTTACACGTACTTGTGTTATGGACGTGTTAAGAATTTATTTTAACACCTCATTATATGTCTAACAAGTTTTTATGTTCATTACTATAAGTTACTAACACATTGCTAGACTTGAACATTAAAAAAAACATTTTCTGGACATTCTGCTAAGTGGCGCTGCGGCGCCACTTTTGTACTGAGTCTTGGCGCTGCGGCGCCGTGGCGCTGAGGCCTGGTACTTGACGCTGCGGCGCGAGAAATGCCGCGGCGCGAAACCCAGACTCTGAATTTCCAGTTCGCGAAGAACACAGAATTCAGTGAAATCAACACTTCTTAAACACTAATTTCACCAAATTACACATACCCACATGTTATAATTCATATATAATCATTACCCAACAATTATAGAATGATTTTAACCCATTAAAATATATAATTACAGAATTAAAATATGCAAATTGTACTGTTCTTGATGTTCTTGAAGTATTGAATATAAATTCCTAAAATTCAACGCCACGGATTCGTTATAAAGCCAAACCCGTTCAATTAAAGTTTGGTCTCTTCGTATTAACATGCATAATAAAACACGAGTGTAAAATTTAGGGATAATATATTATCAACACATGAAATATCACGTATAAGGCCATATGGTCAAAACCCAAACTCTGTAATTTTGCAGCAATCATGTACGACGTAAAATTATGAACTGATGATAAAGAATTATATACAATATATATTAAAATACATTAAAACAACATCTTAACACATATATGCACATAACTCTTACAATTTCAATTACATAGACTTTACAGAAGACTTTACAGGATGAATGAAAGCCATTTTTATAAAAATTTAACAACGTAAATTAAAACTTTGGGGAGGAGAAGATTACCCTTAAAACAATTTCTCTGGCTTTAATGTACTTCTAAAATACCACAATAATTCACACAGCTTCTCTCTATTTCACTGAAAATCTCTCTGAATTCTCTCTTAGTTAACTCATAAAAATAATACATCTTCTCAATAAGACTGATTAATAAAGAAGAATGCGTACACGAGTGGAGGTCCGTTACCCATCATGGGTAAACTGTTATAACTCCCTTTAAAGCCTTGTTTGGCTGGCAACATGAATAATTCTTCTAATTATTTTAATTAACCTTTTATACTATAGTTTTAAATCATGTCACACCATTTGTAAAATAATTCCAATATTTTATTTAATTTATCTTAAATAAAATATAATAATTTCTCATAAATTCACATAGTCACATAATTCAAATTTTTATTGATTAATAATATTAAATTATTAAATCTCTAATTAATTATTACATTAAATAAATAACATTAGGCTTATAAAATATTTCTTTTAATTCAATAAGCTCACAAAATCACATACTTTGATAATAAAATTCTCCACATTAATTTAATAAATGTAACACATATAATTAAATTAATCTGCCACAATTTCATCAATTAATTATTTAATCTAATAATTAAATCATCGAAAATATTTATTTACTTCAATAAATATTAAGAATTAAATTATAAAAATCGTGTTCGTCACATCTTTCCCCCTTAAAAGGATTCTGTCCCCAGAATCACGACTCAATAAATTCGACCCGTTACAATCTCCCCCCTTATAAAGATTCTGTCACCAGAATCGCTTACACATAATTTAAGTAAATAAATGAGGGTAATTATTCATCATATTCTCTTCGAGTTTCCACGTAGCTTCTTCAGCGTTGTGGTTCCTCCAAATTACCTTAACAGAAGGTATTACTTTATTTCTCAGAACTTGTTCTTTTCGGTCGACAATTTGAACAGGAATTTTTTCGTAAGACAAGTCTTTTTCAAAATGTAGGGGTTCGTATTCAATTACATGCTTGTAATCGGGTTTGTAGGGTCGTAGGACTGAGACATGGAAAACGTTGTGGACATTCTTTAGAGCTGGAGGTAAGGCTACCTTATACGCGACTTCTCCGATTATTCGTAGTACTTCAAAGGGTCCAATGAATCTTGGGCTTAATTTCCCTTTCTTTCCGAATCTGATCTTTCCCTTCCAGGGAGATACCTTTAAGAGTACATAACTACCCGGTTCAAACTAAACATTCTTATGGTGTGGATCGGTGTATTTCTTCTGCCTATCTTGAGCTGCTACCAATCGTGTTCGGATTACTTTGACTATTTCTGATGTCTGTTGTACCAATTCTGGCCCTAGCAACTGTCTTTCGCCAACTTCATCCCAGTATAGCGGAGTTCTGCACTTTCTGTTGTATAACGCTTCATAAAGTGGCATTCCAATACTAGTGTGGTAACTGTTTTTGTAACCGAACTCTACGAGCGATAGATGATCATCCCAATTTCCTTTAAAGTCCATTATACAAGCTCTTAACATATCTTCCAATGTTTGAATTGTTCTTTCACTCTGTCCATCTGTCTGAGGGTGATATGTCATACTCATTCGCAACTGTGTACACGTGCATTCTTGTAGACGTTTCCAGAAGTTCGACGTAAAGCGCGGATCCCTATCAGAAACAATTGACACCGGCACTCCATGCCTCGAAACAATCTCTTTTACATATAACTTTGCCAACTGATCTAAGTTGAATCTGATTTTGATCGGTAGGAAGTGCGCGGATTTCATCAGTCGGTCAAGGATAACCCATACTGCGTCGTAGCCTTTCTGAGTCGTCGGAAGGCCAACCACGAAGTCCATTGTAATATGTTCTCATTTCCATTCTGGGATCTCTAGCGGTTGTAACAACCCACTCGGCCTCTGATGTTCTACTTTCACTTTTTGACAGGTCAGACACTTGGCAACACATTCTGCAACATCACGTTTCAAATTAGGCCACCAGAAATGTTGTCGAATATCTTGATACATCTTGGTACTACCAGGGTGAATCGAATATCGTGAGCTATGACCCTCGCTCAAAATATCTTCCTTAATGTCTGTTACTAGCGGTACCTAAATTCTATTCTCGAATCTCAGTATTCCTTCCTTATCCATCTTAAATCTCGGTTCGGTTCCTTCGGATATCTTCCTTATCACCTTTTTGCATTCATCGTCCGGAAGTTAAGCTTCCTTAACTTTATCCAGCAGGGTTGTACCAGATTGTATCTGAAATAGCTTCTCATCAATTTCCATATGATTCTTCACTTCCAGTTTTAACTTCTCCATGGCCAAAATTAACTCCTCCTGTTCGGTAAACATCATCAGCTTCTCTCGACCCTTTCTACTTAAGGCGTCGGCAACCACGTTTGCCTTACCCGGATGGTATAAAATCTCACAGTCGTAGTCCTTAATTAACTCCAACCACCTTCTTTGGCGCATATTCAATTCTTTCTGCGTAAAAATATATTTCAGACTCTTGTGGTCTGTATATATTTCACACTTCTCCCCGTAGAGATAGTGCCTCCAGATTTTCAAAGTGAAAACCACTACAGCTAACTCCAAGTCGTGGGTCGGATACCCCTTCTCGTAATCTTTCAATTATCGCGATGCATACGCAATGACTCTACCGTTCTGCATAAGCACACAGCCAAGTCCCTTATGCGACGCATCACTATAAACCACAAAATTTCGTGTATCGTCCAGAAGGGATAACACAGGTGCTGAAATTAACCTCTTCTTCAATTCTTGAAAGCTTTCCTCACACTTCTCTGTCCAAACAAATTTCACAGCTTTTCGAGTCAAATTCGTTAATGGAGTTGCGATCTTGGAAAAGACTTGAATGAACCTTTTGTAATAACCTGCCAATCCAAGAAAACTTCTAACTTCCGACGGCGTCTTCGGCTGATCCCAGTTGATCACGACTTCGACTTTGGATGGATCTACCGAAATTCCGTCTTTATCGATCACGTGACCAAGAAATTGCACCCGCTCGTTCCAAAATTCGTATTTCAAAAACTTGGCATACAACTTCTCCCTTCTCAACACTTCCAACGTTAATCTCAAATGCTCTTCATGTTCTTCCTTGGTTTTTGAATATACCAAAATATCATCTATAAATACCACTACAAACTTGTCCAAAAACGGCTTGAACACACCATTCATTAGTCCCATAAATGCTGCATGAGCATTTGTTAGACCAAACGACATTACTAAAAATTCGTAGTGACCATATCGTGTTCTGAACGTTGTCTTCGGTACATCCTCTAGTCTCACCTTCAGTTGATGATAACCACTCCTCAAGTCTATCTTTGAAAAGTATCTTGCTCCCTTCAATTGATCAAACAGATCATCGATCCTCGGTAATGGATATCTATTCTTAATCGTAACCTTATTCAGTTCTCTGTAGTCAATGCAGAGCCGCATCGATTCGTCCTTCTTTTTCATAAATAACATCGGCGCTCCCCACGGCGATACGCTCGGTTGAATGTACTTCTTGTCCAGTAATTCTTGTAGTTGTACCATTAATTCTTTCATCTCTACTGGTGCCATTCGGTATGGTGCCTTTGATATTGGAGCAGTTCCGGGCGCCAAATCGATCACGAAATCTACCTCTCTATCTAGTGGAAGTCATGACAAATCGTCTGGAAATACGTCGACAAAGTCCCTCACAATCAGTATTTCTTCTACATTCGAATTCTCTTTTCGACTGTCGACTATGTAAGCTAAGTATCCTACACAGCCTTGTCTTAATAACTTCTTGGCCTGCATCATCGTCAAACAACTCGCTTGTCTAGGCGACTTGCTACCATAAAACATAGCCTTTGACTAAGTCATAAGGTTAATACGCTTCTTTTGGCAATCAATTACAGCCCCGTAATTGAATAACCAATCCATTCTCAATATAACGTCAAATTCCCCAAGTCGAATAGAGATAAGATCTACATTCATGATATTACCCTTAATATCCACTCTACAGTTCTTATACACGTACTTAATAGGGATTATCTCTCTATTCGTAATTTCTATGTTCATGGGATATTCCAACTCATCCTTAAGCAAATCTAAACTATTAGTAAAGTTATCGGATATAAAAGAACAAGTAGCACCCGAATCAAATAAAACATAGGCATTAATTTTATTGATCGGAATGATACCTGACACCACATTAAGAGATTGAACTGTATCCTGCACCGTCATGTTGAAAGTCCTAGCGGTCGGTCGGTTTGTTGCGGTTGGCCTGGTGATAGACAAGGCGTTTCCACTGTTGTTTCCTCGGTTTCCTCCTGATCCTGACCCTCCCGATCCCTTCTTAGGACAGTCTCTTGCCAAATGATCTTTTGAACCACAGGTGAAGCAGGCACCCTTCTTTGGATTTGGACAGTTTAGTGCTATGTGGCCTTCCTGACCACAATTGTAGCACATACGCTTCCCTTTCATGCAAACTCCCAAATGTGCTTTTCTGCAGGTTGAGCACGCTTCGATCTTCTTCTTCTACCCTCCTTGCTGACTTCCAGCCGACGAGTTATCAGACCACTTCCTCTTCTGATTTTGGCTAACCCCAGTGCTACTCCCACCAGCCTTGTTATTTCCTTCACTTTCATTCTTCTTCTTCTTTTGATCCTGATTATACTTCGTTACTGCATCGCTTCCACCCTCAGCGTGTATGGCTTTCTCTAGTACCCCGGCGAATGTCTTTAATTGAAACAACGATACCTTACTATACAACCACGGCTTCAGTCCTTGTTCGAATGTTCTTGCTTTTCTCTCATCCGTGTGCACTTGATACGTGGCGAACCTTGCCAATTCGTTAAATCTGGCCGCATAATCTGATACAGACATATTCCCTTGCTTCAATTCCAAAAACTGAACCTCCAATTGGTTCTGAGAGGTAGTCGGGAAATACATCTCGAAAAACATCTCCTTGAACCTCTCCCAGATAATCATACCTTCTCCTCCACGAACTTTGTTTGCTTGCCACCAAAAATTGGCTTCAGATTTCAGCATAAACATTGCAAACACGGTCTTCTGGTCCTCTCTGACTCTTGCGACCTCAAAAACCTTCTCCATCTCCATAACCCAAGTCTGAGCTTCAATCGGGTTCATAGAACCTTTAAACTTTGGCGGTCCCACCGCCTTGAAATCTTTGAACGAAGTATTCGGTGGAGCTTAAGGTTAATTATTCATTGCTCCAGCTAGAAGGTTCACTAATTGTTGGATGGGATTAGCATTGGCATTATTGTTATTATTCGTTGACTCTTCCTGAGCTGGTTGACGATTTTATCTTCTTCTCGGCGGCATATTTCTGTTAAGAATATACGCTTATTAGGTCTTTATTAAATTCTCTAAATAGTTAAGGCTTAACTCAACAATTTAACATAATCACTTAACACATTATCTCAAACAACTTGATATATTTATTCAAATCAAAAGTTTTAACATCAAACGATAGCATCACTGCTATTTACATCGACTATCCCGAGATAAAGAATCTACAGGACTTAAAACATCAAAATATTCCTTTGTTTATAATCACATCGGAATTTACATCATTAACTACCAAATAGTTTCACATAATTAACTAATACTATCACTGTCTGTTAAGGCTCCGAATATCCTTGCTACGCTCCTCTTCTATGATGTGAGACATTGTCCTGCGATCCAGCATGTACGATGGTAGACCTTCAAACTAGATTGGGTACCTCAAAACTCGATCCTGGGCTTCATCCATTACGTTATTAAGTATAGAGTATGTCTCTCCAAGTTTAGCCTTCTTCGCACGGCGATCGTCTTCTGTAAGATCAGCACGACGTAACTCTCGTACCCAGCCCTCCACTGTTATGGCAAGCCTTTCTGAGCTTTCCTTCAGTTTGTTCTTTAACTTCTCTATTTCTTCAGACTTCTCCTCATTTTGACCCTTCTCGTGGACCAAATCCCATTCTACATTTTCCAGTCGTGTGTGAAGAGTCTCAACCTCCCTCTCCTTCTGCTCGAGAGTAATCTGCTGACTAATCGCCCGCTCAGTCAAATCCTGGACAGTGTCACATAACTCTACGTTACGATCGTATAACGCGTTGTACATCTCAGCATCAATGGAGTTCGGTGGGAACTCCTCTTCTTCATCTTCCTCCTCAGGATCCTCCTCTTGATCAGTCTCAGGCTCATGCTCCTGACCAACAACAGTGATCAATGGAGACGGCTCTCTCTGAACCAACTGCTCCCTGACAACATGAATATCTCGGGGCTCCTCCTCAGCTCGACTAGCTCCTCCAACATCTGACATCCTGACAACATAATTTTTAAGTTTTAGTTACTAAGTCATACTAGTGAGCACATACTTAAACACATAAGCACATAAAGTCTTTTATTATCTTCAATGAATTTAGAAATTCATTTCTTAGAACTCGATAAGAGTTTTCCTTCACTATGTTCTTCCTATAAGGCTATTACCTAAGGTTGTTCCCCCACCTAAGGTTCATAACGTACAGCTCTGATACCAACCTGTGACACACCCAAATCCGGTACTTTCATTTCCAGAGGATTTGGTGTTCACGATACAACATCATCCATCTATCTACCCATAAATAAATGCAAACCATGCAATAGATAGAAATAATAATAAATCTCCCCTTATGGGGTTACATCAACTAAATAATAATAAATCTCAGGTTACTCTATCCTTAAACATCTGTGCGGAATCATAAACAAATAAGTCTTAAACAACATCATTAACTTAAGTCTTAAACAAAATACATCATCGTATAATACAATAAGTCTTCATCACTTGTTAACCTTGCCCTTGCCTTTACTAGTGGAAGGTTCGTCTGCTCTTTCGTTCTTAACTACAATGTTATTATTAAGCAAGAGTGAGCACGATTGCCCACAAGTATAACAATATAACAATGAATAATAACATGCGAGAAAAATAATAACTTCGAATATAAAAGCTCAATTTTTGAATCAAGAATGAATAACAAGAATCAAAGGAATTTCTGAGGGTCATAAGACCTTGAACTATGTCCTAGGTTGTCAAGGGTTATACTTGAAACCTTTAACAGTCATAAGACTATGGACCTTTCTTCACGTACTTAGGGGGATCAGCCCTTAGTACCATACTGTGCACAATATCTTAACGCTAAAGCGTAAATAATCCCCTATACAGGGTTGTTCATCTCAGTTTGACATCGGAGTCCGCACCAAAGGAAGTTTGGTTTGGATAATTCATCAAGGGTTCTGAAATTTAGAATGCTCATCAACTATGGACTAGTCGAATCAATAAGGGTTCACTACTCTAACAAGGTTTAACAATAATTGATAACTTAATTGAATAGAATCTCAAAAGGTATACAATAGAATAAGTATTGTATAACAGCATCATGCTTGAAAGATTTATAAACTTTAATATACAAAACAGACTTGATCGATAATAATGAGAACTTGCTCAATGTAGAAAGGTGAATTAATCAACTTATATAACAATAACAAGTAGGGTTAGGAAAACTTGACTCGTGCGTAGATTACACTTTAACTAAACTCGTTCTTTGATTTAAATCCTACATATCAATTACGTTCACAATACCAGTCAATTACAACGTACTAAATATCATAAATTATTCTTTGTCTAATCTCGAATTTATGACTATACTTAGTCAATTACTACACTTATTGTCAAAATTAGATTTCACGAACAATATGCTAACTATGCATTCGATCATTCAATTTACACGTAATTGTGTTATGGACGTGTTAAGAATTTATTTTAACACCTTATTATATGTTTAACAAGTTTTTATGTTTATTACTATAAGTTACTAACACATTGCTAGATTTGAACATTAAAAATAACATTTTTCTGGACATTCTGCTAAGTGGCGCTGCGGCGCCACTTTTGTACTGAGTCTTGGCGCTGCGGCGCCGTGGAGCTGTGGGCTGGTACTTGGCGCTGCGGCGCGAGAAATGAACTGGGGGTTGGCGCCGCGGCGCGAAACCCCAGACTCTGAATTTCCAGTTCGCGAAGAACACAGAATTCAGTGAAATCAACATTTCTTAAACACTAATTTCATCAAATTACACATACCCACATGTTATAATTCATATATAATCATTTCCCAACAATTATAGAATGATTTTAACCCATTAAAACATATAATTACAGAATTAAAATATGCAAATTGTACTGTTCTTGATGTTCTTGAAGTATTGAACATAAATTCCTAAAATTCAACGCCACGGATTCGTTATAAAGCCAAATCCGTTCATTTAAAGTTTGGTCTCTTCGTATTAACATGCATAATAAAATACGAGTGTAAAATTTAGGGATAATATATGATCAACACATGAAATATCACGTATAAGGTCATATGGCCAAAACCCAAACTCTGTAATTTTGCAGTAATCATATACGACATAAAATTATGAACTGATGATAAAGAATTATATACAATATATATTAAAACACATTAAAATAACATCTTAACACATATATGCACATAACTCTTACAATTTCAATTACAGAGACTTTACAGGATGAATGAAAGCCATTTTTATAAAAATTTAACAACGTAAATTAAAACTTTGGGGAGGAGAAGATTACCCTTAAAACAATTTATCTGACTTTCACGTACTTCTAAAATACCACAATAATTCACACAGCTTCTCTCTATTTCACTAAAAATCTCTCTGAATTCTCTCTTAGTTAACTCATAAAAATAATATGTCTTCTCAATAAGACTGATTAATAAAGAAGAATGCGTACGCGAGTGAAGGTCAGTTACCCATCATGGGTAAACTGCTATAACTCCCTTTAAAGCCTTGTTTGGCTGGCAACATGAATAATTCTTCTAATTATTTTTATTAACCTTTTATACTATAGTTTTAAATCATGTCACACCCCTTGTAAAATAATTCCAATATTTTATTTAATTTATTTTAAATAAAATATAATAATTTCTCATAAATTCACATAGTCACATAATTAAAATCCTCATTGATTAATAATATTAAATTATTAAATTTCTAATTAATTATTACATTAAATAAATAACATTATGCTTATAAAATATTTCTTTTAATTCAATAAGCTCACAAAATCACATACTTTAATAATTAAATTCTCCACATTAATTTAATAAATGTAACACATATAATTAAATTAATCTACCACAATTTCATCAATTAATTATTTAATCTAATAATTAAATCATCGAAAATATTTATTTACTTCAGTAAATATTAAGAATTAAATTACAAAAATCTCGTTCGTCACAACTAAAATGTGTTTGTGAACGTGAGTTGTAATATTATAGCTTACGCTTGAGGCAAGTTTCTTAACTCTACTTTGTGATTATTGAGCAAGTTTATTTACCCTGTCTCAATTACAATTACACCTGTTTCCTAGCTATGCTATCTTTAAGTCAAGTAATCTCTTTATTCCTAAATTTTACGTTGAATAATTCTATCTCGTGTATGATTGTACAAGCTCCTGTAACCTAATTCGTTACATCGAGCGAGTTTTATTTTCCTTATTATCATTCGAAGTATATATTGTTCTAATACATTGATTCAAATGAGATTGTTCTAACTCTTCTGGATATATCACTTTGCATGTATATCATGTTTACTCAATTATATATTGTTATTATTCAATCTTTGACTTTGATAACCTTGTTCAAAGCTTTATTGTTGCATTAAATCTCCAAGTGGTAAGCAAACCTTTATTAACCGAATAGTGTTCTAAAATTCTAGAAACACTAATAAGTTAGTTCCGAGCTAAACTTTCTTTAGTGCGAAAATTTTATATTCAAGCTGAGGCGAACAACCCTAACATAGGGGATTTTGTACGTGTAACGTTTAGATGTTTGTGCACAATACATGGTACAAAAGGGCTGATCCCCCTAAGTACGTTAAGAAGGGTCTGTATAGTCTAAAAGACTATTAAGGTTAAGGTAATAATACCTAAATACCAGAGACATAGTTCGTGGTCTTAAGACCCTCGGATATTGATTTCGAACTTGTTTTCTATTTTGATTCGTAGAACAAGTTCATTATTATTGTTCAGAATTCGTTGTTCATTCTTATGTTGCTATCATTATTACTTTCTATATCAGTGAGCATTTGTTTGCTCACTCTTGCATTTAACACTGTAGCTAAATTGAGAAAGTCGACAAGCCGTCTATTAGCAAAGGAAGGGGCAAGATGTCCAAGTGCTAAGGATTTATTGAATGAAGTTAAATGTGTTATGATATAAGACTTGTTTTAATATGTGATGTATTCCGCAAACTGATGTAATAATTTGAAGGTTAGATTACCTGGGATTATTTTGAGATGATGATGTAACCCTTTAATGGGGAAGATTATTGTTCAAGTTATTTAAATTATATCTTTATCCTTTATGATGGGTAGTTAGATGTAATGATTTTGGATAGTGAACACCAAATCGTGTGGGAATAAAGTACCCTGATTTGGGGGTGTCACAGGTTGGTATTAAAGCCTTAGGTTATGAACCTTAGGTGGGAAAACCTTAGGAAGTAAACAGAAAACATAGTGGTGTTTAACTCTTATCGGGTTTTAAGGAATGGATTAAGGTATCCATTGAAGATAAACAGTAAAAGACATTATGTGCTATGTGCTAATAACTTATGTGCTTGCGAGTATCGATAATGTTAAGTAAAACTTAAAATATTTTGTTGTCGGGATGTCTAACGAAGGAGGATCCAGTCCAACTAGGGAGGTGGTACCTCAGTTACCTAGAGATGATGAACCCCGGGATATTCACGTTGTGCGGGAGCAGTTGATCCAGGAGGATGAGCCTGTAACCGATCCCGAGGAAGATAGCTCTAAGGAGGATGAGGAGGAAAAGGATCTTGAGGAGTTTCCACCAAACTCCATATCAGCTGAGATGTATGATGCTTTGTATGATCGGAACATAGAGTTACAGGATAATGTTGAGGAACTGAAGGAGTTAGTTGAGATGCATCATGCTACGATGGAGCAGAAGGATGCGGAGATTCAAGAACTCGACTCACGCCTTGGAAACACGGAGTGGGACTTAGTGCAAACGAAAGGTCAGCATGAAGATTTGTTGGCAGTGAACGAGAAGATGAAGACTGACGTGGAGAAATTAAAAGATAACTTTAAAGAGGCGAGTCTATTATTACCCACCTCAGTTTGAGGACTCGCCGTGGTTCGTGATGGATCGTAGAACAGCGTATCGTATTATGGAGGAGGAACGTCGAGAAGCCTTACGACATCTTAATATGCGTAGATAGAAATAAGAGTGATAATAATATGTGGTTATTTATGTGGATAAATAAAATTTTAAATCCCTTATTTGAGATGGATAAAGGGATAGTATGAGTATGTAATCCTGAAACTTGTTTACTTCAGGAAAGTGAATGTTAATAGCGGTTATGCTATCCTTAACATGTTTTAAACGTTATGAATAAATAAAATATTAGAGTTTATTTGAAATGTTATGTGTTAAAGTTTTAATCTTGGAATATTTAAGTTAAACTTCAAATACCCAAGAAGTTGAGTAATGATCTAATCAAGCGCATATTTTAACAGAAAATGCCTCCTAGAAGAAGACAACCACGTCAACAACCACCTCCTGAGGGGTCTACTAATAATAACAACGAGACCGACGCTAATCCGGTTCAGCAATTGGTAACTCTGTTGACAGGTGCACTTGCGAATCAACCGCAAGCTCAAGTCACGACCTTTAAAGAATTCAAAGCGGTTGGACCGCCAGAGTTTCAAGGGTCTATGAATCCAGTGGAAGCCCAAACCTGGATCATGGAAATGGAGAAGGTGTTCGACGTTGCTAGAGTTAATGAAGATCAGAAGACTGCGTTCGCAACGTTCATGCTGAAGTCTAAAGCTAGCTACTGGTGGCAGGAAAATAAGGTTCATGGGGGACAAGGAGTGATAGCATGGGATAGATTTAAGGAGATATTTTTCGAAATGTATTTTCCAGCGAGTTCTCGAAATCAGTTGGAAGTACAATTTCTGGAGCTGAATCAAGGAACAATGACAGTGCCTGAATATACTGCGAAGTTTAACGAGTTGGCAAGGTTTGCCATTTTTCAAGTCAATACCGACGAGCGTAAAGCGAGAAGGTTCGGATAAGGATTGAAACCCTGGCTTTATAGCAAGGTTTCAATGTTCCAGCTGAATACATTTGCGGCTGTTTTGGAAAAGGCAATTATCGCAGAAGGTGGAAGCGAATGCCTTAACCAAGTACAACCAAGAACAGAAGAAGAGGAAGAATGAGAGTGAAAACAAGGCTGGTGGAAGTAACGTTGGAAGCAACAGTCAGAAGAGGAAGTGGAGCGAGAATTCGACTGCTAGAGGACAGCAAGGAAGTCAGTAGAAGAAAAAGTTTGAAGCTTGTGCTACGTGCGGGAAGAACCATACTGGGGTATGTTTAAAAGGAAAGTGAGTGTGTTCAACTGTAGTCAGGAGGGACACATTGCACCGAACTGTTTTAGTTCGAAGAAAGGAGCATGTTTTATCTGCGGTTCAAAAGATCACATGGCTCGTGATTGCCCTAAAAAGCCAACGGAAAGTGTAGGTGGTGGAAAAGGAAACAACAACGGTGGTGGTGCATTGACTATCACTGGACCAGCACAGTCAAGCCGACCTACTGCAAGGACTTTCAATATGACCGTGCAAGATGCTGTACAATCTAAGGATGTGGTGTCAGGTATCATTTCGATTAATGGTATTAATGCTTATATACTATTTGATTCGGGTGCTACTTATTCATTTATATCCGATGAATTTGCTCAGAACTTAGATTTGCCTCAGGAAGAATTAGAATTTCCCTTAAGTATAGAGATTGCAAATAGGGAGGTGATTCCTGTTAGATTCATATATAAGAATTGTAGAGTGGTTATAAAGGGTCAAGAGATGAGGATTGATTTATTACCAATTAGACTTGGAGAGTTCGATGCTATATTGGGAATGGATTGGTTATTCAATTACGGAGTAGTAATTGATTGCCAAAGGAAGTGTGTTAACCTTATGACTCCGTCAAAGGTAGTGTTCTATGGCAGTAAGTCACCTCGACAAGAAAGTTGTCTGACGGTGATGCAAGCCAAGAAGTTGTTGAGATAAGGATGTGTAGGATACTTAGCCTATATAGTCGATACACAGAAGAAGAGTGCGAAGTTAGAAGAGATACCGATCATAAGAGATTTTGCAGACGTAATTCTAGACGATTTGTCGGGTCTTTCGCCGGATCGACAAATCGAGTTCGTGATTGATTTACTACTAGGAACAGCCCCAATATCTAAAGCACCATACAAAATGGCCCCGGTAAAGATGAAAGAGTTGATGGTACAATTACACGAATTGCTTGACAAGAAGTATATTTAGCCGAGCGTTTCGCCATGGGGAGCGCCATTGTTGTTTGTTAAAAAGAAAGACGGATCGATGTGGCTCTGCATTGATTACCGAGAATTGAATAAGGTCACAATTAAAAATAAGTTTCCATTACCTAGAATCGACGACCTGTTCGATTAGTTAAAGGAAGCGAGGTATTTCTCAAAGATAGACTTGAGAAGTGGTTATCATTAGTTGAAGGTGAGGCCAGAGGATGTACCGAAGACGGCATTCAGAACTCGGTATGGTCATTACGAGTTTCTGGTTATGTCATTTGGTTTAACCAATGCACCTGCAGCGTTCATGGATTTGATGAACAGGGTGTTTAAACCATTCTTAGATAAATTTGTGGTGGTGTTTATTGATGATATATTGGTATATTCCAAAACCAAAGAGGAACATACGGAACACTTAAGAGGGACGTTAGAGATATTGAGAAAAGAGAAGTTGTATGCTAAGTTCTCAAAATGTGAGTTTTGGTTGGAACGTGTACAGTTTCTCGATCACGTTATTGATAAAGACAGAATTTTGGTAGATCCATCAAAGGTTGAAGCTGTAATAAACTGGGATCAGCCGAAGACACCGTCAGAAGTAAGGAGTTTCTTAGGATTGGAAAGTTACTACAGGCATTTTATTCAAGACTTTTCCAAGATCGCGACTCCGTTGACGAACCTAACTAGGAAGGCGGTTAAGTTTGTTTGGACAGAGAAGTGTGAGGAAAGTTTTTGAGAGTTAAAGAAGAGGCTGAGCTCTGCACCTGTGTTGTCATTGCCTGATGATGCAGGAAATTTTGTGGTGTATAGTGACGCATCGCATAAAGGACTAGGTTGTGTGCTTATACAAAATGGCAGATTTATTGTGTATGCGTCACGACAGTTGAAAGATTACGAGAAGGGGTATCCGACTCATGACTTAGAGTTGGCGGCGGTGGTGTTTGCCCTGAAGATTTGGAGACATTATCTTTATGGAGAGAGGTGTGAGATATATACCGACCATAAAAGTCTGAAGTATATCTTTACAAAGAAAGATTTGAATATGAGCCCTTACAGTTTGAGAATGATTTGTCATATGAAGAAGTCCCTGTTCAAATTGTTGACAGAAAAGAACAAGTACTGAGGAATAAAGTGATACCTTCTGTTAAGGTAATCTGGAGGAACCACAATGTTGAGGAAGCTACGTGGGAACTTGAAACTGTTATGATGAAGAATTATCCTCAGTTGTTTGCTTGATTTTGTATAGCGATTCTGGGGACAGAATCTTGTTAAGGAGATAAGAATGCAACGAATAAATTTTTTGAGTTGTGATTCTGGGGACAGAATCCTTTTAAGGAAGGAAGGATGTAACGATCGAGAAATTTATAATTTAATTTAAATATTTATGAAATTAAATAAATATTTTAAGTAATTTATTTATTGAGGAAACTAAATAATTAATAAATTTTGGTGAATTAATTTAGTAACTAAATGGATTAATGATAATTAAATTGAGTATTGATAATTTTATCTGAAGGATTTAATTTAAGGAAAATAATTAAATTAAATCAATTGCTTAATATTTAATAAAATAATTAAATTAAATGAATTGTTTAATTTAAAGGATATAAATAAAATAAATAAAGTGATGTTTCTAATTTATTAATTAAATTAGATATATAATTATTTAATTATCTATTATAAACATAATTATAATAAAATATAATTATTATAATTATAAATTATAAGCTATTAAAATGGGTTACATATGTGACAAGTGTAACTATATGATATAAATATTATTTAAATAATCTAGTATGGGGAATTAGTGTGTAACCAAACGTAGCATTATGGCTTTTGGATTATTTTAACTGACGCAAACCTTTGGCTTATTTTACCTGACGTTAGTGGGGGAAGTGGGAGTCAGTTTATAATTCCTACGCGTCTATTGTTCTAAGGCTAAGTTCAGAGAGAAGGAAACACAGAGTGTTGAGAGAGAGCTTGGAAGAGAGAATCACAGAGAATTTGGAGAAGAAGGGAGTTGTTCTGAGATTGTCAAGAGAAAGAGAAGGGTTGCTAATTTTTCTTTCTAATCAAGGTATAACCTACTTTAATTTTAACTATTAAGTTTTGATATTGTTGTTGAAAATGGATTTCTATGTATTATTTTTGAAGAATCTGTTATTATCAACATATATGTATGTAATCGTTGATTTTAAGATATGGGTTATGGGTGTGTGATTGTATTGTAGAGTCTGTTATTGGCATGTACATAAAAAGGGTAGCAATCAAACATGTGAAATTGAATTGTAAGAAGGGAATATAACTAACAGTGTTTATATTTGAAAAAATAGCCTTAGTAAGTACCCAATTTCATGCCTTATATGAGTTGTAATCTGCGAATTGAAGTTGGATTGTGATAATATGTTAAGAAACAAAAGCGGCGTAGTTTGAATCGTGTCAAATGATTAAGAAACGAATTCGTGGTGATCGAATTCGTTAAAAGTATAAAATGAGGAAATTTGGAAAAAAAAATATAGTTTTGATTCTTCAAAATGATGTTTATATAATGTTTTTGTATATAGAATGGTGTTTAGCATGTGTAACTATAATATGACAAAGTGTTAGATGTTGAAGTTGGGAAATTTTCTGTAGAATTGGGATTTTTGGCCAAAGCAGAGTCTGATTTTGAGCTTATGCAAAAAACTGGAACTGAGGCATCGTGCGGGCGAGCTGTCTGGCGCACGGTTATCGTGCGGGCGCACTGCATATGGGTGCGGGCGCGCTGCGTCACGCGGGCGCGCAATTACCCAATGTATTACTGGCGCGGCCGCGCCAATAGCCAATCACAGACAGTGAAGTCTGCTACTTCTGCAGACTTTGGACATTCATTATAACTTGGCTTAATGATTATGTTAGTGTGTCAAATGTGTAAAAACAAGGTTAAAGTAGAAGTGTATCATGTGGTTAGTAATTCTAAAATGCAAAGTTAGTAAGTGGTGAAAATGATATGTATGATTTAAGGAACTTAGTGAGCAATGAATAAGTGTTGAGAAATGTACACCTGTGGTTCTGAAATATGTATGGCAATGAAAGACTTGTGCTAAATGATAAGATTAGCTAGAATTGTACATGTTATAGTATGTCATCATATCTAATAAATATTGTGATTCCACTAAAATGTGTAGGTGAACGACAGTTTTAATATTATAGCTTACGCTTGAGGCAAGTTTCCTAACTCTACTTTGTGATTATTGAGCAAGTTTATTTACCCTGTCTCAATTACAATTACACCTGTTTCCTAGCTATGATATCTTTAAGTCAAGTAATCTCTTTATTCCTAAATTTTACGTTGAATAATTCTATCTCGTGTATGATTGTACAAGCTCCTATAACCTAATTTGTTACATCGAGCGAGTTTTATTTTCCTTATTATCATTCGAAGTATATATTGTTCTAATACATTGATTCAAAGGAGATTGTTCTAACTCTTCTGGATATATCACTTTGCATGTATATCATGTTTACTCAATTATATATTGTTGTTATTCAATCTTTGACTTTGATAACCTTGTTCAAAGCTTTATTGTTGCATTAAATCTCCAAGTGGTAAGCAAACCTTTATTAACCGAATAGTGTTCTCAAATTCTAGAAACACTAATAAGTTAGTTCCGAGCTAAACTTTCTTTAGTACGAAAATTTTAAATTCAAGCTGAGGCGAACAACCCTAACATAGGGGATTTTGTACGTGTAACGTTTAGATGTTTGTGCACAATACATGGTACAAAAGGGCTGATCCCCCTAAGTACGTTAAGAAGGGTCTGTATAGTCTAAAAAACTGTTAAGGTTAAGGTAATAATACCTAAATACCAGAGACATAGTTCGTGGTCTTAAGACCCTCGGATATTGATTTCGAACTTGTTTTCTATTTTGATTCGTAGAACAAGTTCATTATTATCGTTCAGAATTCGTTGTTCATTCTTATGTTGCTATCATTATTACTTTCTATATCAGTGAGCATTTGTTTGCTCACTCTTGCATTTAACACTGCAGCTAAATTGAGAAAGTCGACGAGCCGTCTACTAGCAAAGGAAGGGGCAAGATGTCCAAGTGCTAAGGATTTATTGAATGAAGTTAAATGTGTTATGATATAAGACTTGTTTTAATATGTGATGTATTCCGCAAGCTGATGTAATAATTTTAAGGTTAGATTACCTGGATTATTTTGAGATGATGATGTAACCCTTTAATGGGGAAGATTATTGTTCAAGTTATTTAAATTATGTCTTTATCCTTTATGATGGGTAGTTAGATGTAATGGTTTTGGATAGTGAACACCAAATCGTGTGGGAATGAAGTACCCTGATTTGGGGGTGTCACAGGTTGGTATTAAAGCCTTAGGTTATGAACCTTAGGTGGGGAAACCTTAGGAAGTAAACAGAAAACATAGTGGTGTTTAACTCTTATCGGGTTTTAAGGAATGGATTAAGGTATCCATTGAAGATAAACAGTAAAAGACATTATGTGCTATGTGCTAATAACTTATGTGCTCGCGAGTATCGATAATGTTAAGTAAAACTTAAAATATTTTGTTGTCAGGATGTCTAACGAAGGAGGATCCAGTCCAACTAGGGAGGTGGTACCTCAGTTACCTAGAGATGATGAACCCCGGGATATTCACGTTGTGCGGGAGCAGTTGATCCAGGAGGATGAGCCTGTAACCGATCCCGAGGAAGATAGCTCTAAGGAGGATGAGGAGGAAAAGGATCTTGAGGAGTTTCCACCAAACTCCATATCAGCTGAGATGTATGATGCTTTGTATGATCGGAACATAGAGTTACAGGATAATGTTGAGGAACTGAAGGAGTTAGTTGAGATGCATCATGCTACGATGGAGCAGAAGGATGCGGAGATTCAAGAACTCGACTCACGCCTTGGAAACACGGAGTGGGACTTAGTGCAAACGAAAGGTCAGCATGAAGATTTGTTGGCAGTGAACGAGAAGATGAAGACTGACATGGAGAAATTAAAAGATAACTTTAAAGAGGCGAGTCTATTATTACCCACCTCAGTTTGAGGACTCGCCGTGGTTCGTGATGGATCGTAGAACAGCGTATCGTATTATGGAGGAGGAACGTCGAGAAGCCTTACGACATCTTAATATGCGTAGATAGAAATAAGAGTGATAATAATATGTGGTTATTTATGTGGATAAATAAAATTTTAAATCCCTTATTTGAGATGGATAAAGGGATAGTATGAGTATGTAATCCTGAAACTTGTTTACTTCAGGAAAGTGAATATTAATAGCGGTTATGCTATCCTTAACATGTTTTAAACGTTATGAATAAATAAAATATTAGACTTTATTTGAAATGTTATATGTTAAAGCTTTAATCTTGGAATATTTACGTTAAACTTCAAATACCCAAGAAGTTGAGTAATGATCTAATCAAGCGCATTCATTGTATGTCTGTTGTTCTAATTCTTATACATTCATTGTATATCTTAACTTGCAGTGCAAATTTGTTGCTCATCCTTGCTAAATAAAACATTTCAGCTAGGAACGAAGTTGCTGGAGGTGCTGAGAAGATCAAAGGCAAAGGCGTATTAGTAGTGTAATGAAACATTATTAATATATTGTATCTTGTAAACCCTTTTTGTATATCTAAAGGGTATGTTTGTGATATAAAGGTTAGATAACCTGGGACGAATGTATTAACTATATCAGTTAATGTGGTGTAAATTCCTATTCATAATTAATGGGTAGTTAGATATTATTTATATTATGGATCGTTAGCACCAAACTCGGGAGTCAGGTAACCCGGATTTGGGGGAGTCACAAGGTGGTATCAAAGTTGTAGTGACCAGAGCGTCACAGATTGGTATCAGAGCTGTAGGTTATAAACCTTAAGTGGGGTGGGAAAACCCTAGGATTATAACCATAAGCGAGATAGAGAAAACTCATTTAGAGTTCTAAGTGAGGGATTGACGAAGCGCATCAATAAAAAGATATGTGGACACATAGTGTGAGAATTTTGTACTAGTGAAGTACTAATCAAGTTGTTTAACTGACTGTAGGATGTCAGGATAAGATAAAATGAGTACAGAGATGCTAGCGGCTGTTGCACCAGTGCCAGTAGCCGAGGTGCCAGCACAAAGCGAGTCAGTTGAAGAAGTGGGAAAAGATGAACTAAAGAGAGTATAAAACTAAAGTTGGAGAACAAGATTAAGTATCTGCAGAAGTTCAAGAACTCCGGAGTAAAGTATTTCTCTTAGAGGAGTTGTGGAAGACGGAGAGAGCGTTACGCGAGATGACCGAAGAATGAAATGACTTGAAGGCGCAAATGGAAAGAATGAAGACTGAAGGTGGTGGATCGTCTGAAGGAACCGACAAGAAGCAGAAGGGCAAGAATAAGAGAAAGAGGGACAACGACAGTGATAATTCTGAAAATTCAAACCCGAAGAAGAAGCAAGTATGTGACAAGTGTGGAAAGACTCACTTAGGAGAGTGTATGATGTGGAAGAACGTGTGTTTCAACTGTAAGTAGGAAGGACATATTTCCCTACATTGTCCTAAGCCGAATATGAGAAAGTGTTTTTCATGTGAAAGAACGGGTCACGAATTTAACAAGTGTCCCGGTAAGAAGAAGACTGGTGAAGAAAATGGAAGGTAGACAACTTAAGTATAAGCGATAGTATCTTTTGATAATGTGTGATATTAAAGGTTGTAATATCAAGAACGATGTGTAAACATATGTAAATATATATGTTTGTATGAATAAAATCTTTATTTTTTATATTAATATAAGATTAAGATTAATTTGTGAGTTCTTAAAACTCATACTTATGGTAAGTTCATAACTCATAATTATATGAAATTTTTGAACCCCTCAGCGAATGGACGCCAAAGGTCTGACTAGGATAAGTTCATACACTCATATAATTATGGCAAGTTCCTGAACTCATAAGTGTGGTAAGTTTAACAAACTGGGAATAGCTATGTGTGAATGGAGAAGTGCAACTTTTTGTATAAAGTTGGAAAATTATAACTTTCTGTGTAAAGTTGTGTTGTTAATCCTAATATTTGATTAAAAAGTGATAGTTGTGTTGAATAAATATGCGCTTATATGAGAACTTTGTGTTAAATTCTTATTGTGTGATTAATAAGAATTTGTATAGAGAAAGAGAATTAATGTAAGATTTTTATTTAAATCAGATAATGTTGCCAAGACGACAGAATCGAAATCAAAGAGAAGAACATTCAGTGAATAATGAAGGAGGTCAAGTGAACCCAATGCAAAATTTTGTGGATATGATAGCCCAAGCTATGGAAAATAGAGCTCCAGCAGAAAGAGCGAGAGCGAGAAATCAGCCAGCCGATAGATTGGCTAACTTTAAAGATTTTAAAGCGGTAGGACCGCCAGAATTTAAGGGAACTACGGATCCGATTGAAGCCCAAACATGGGTGAAAGAAATGGAGAAAGCATTCATTATTGCACGGGTGGCGGAAGAGCAAAAGATAACTTTTGCAACTTATTTGATGAAGGGAGAAGCCAATTTCTGGTGGGAGACTAATCAGGTGAGAGCTGGTACAACTGTGGTCACTTGGACAAGATTCAAGGAACTGTTCTTTGATAACTACTTTTCACCAAGTATGCAAGCTCGGATGGAGGTCAAGTTTTTAGAACTGAAGCAGGAGAATATGTCGGTGTCTGAATATGCTGCTAAATTCAATGAGTTAGCGAGATTTGCACCTCATCAGGTGGATACGGAGCTATAGAAGGCGAGAAGGTTTGAAAATGGATTGAAGCCTGGTATATACAACAAAGTAGTCGTATTACAAATCAATACGTTCGTGGCTTTGTTGGAGAAAGCAATTATTGCTTAAGGGGGAAGCGAAGCTGCATCCCAATATAGTCAAGAGAAGAAAAAGAAGACAAATGAAGAAGGTAGTAGTGCTATTAGTAATCCAAACAAGAGAAAATGGAGTGAGAATACCCAATTGAGTAATTAGACAGAAGGGAATAAGAAAGGAGGGGAGCCATGTGCTACCTGTGGAAAGAATCATTCAGGAGTATGTCTGAAGAAGAAGGGAGTCTGCTATAATTGTGCTCAAGAGGGACACATGTCACCCAATTGTCCCAGTCTGAAGAAGATATAAGGTTTTTTTGCATGTGGATCGACTAATCATTTGGTTCGAAATTGTCCGAAGAGAAATGAGGAAAAAGGGAGTGCCAACAAGGGACCTGATAATGGAACCTTGGCGATTCGAGGACCTGCTCAGCCAGGGAGACCAACAGCCCGTACATTTAATATGACGATGCATGATGTGGTGACTGCTCAGGAGGTGTCGACGGGTAACGATTTTGTTGAGAAATTAAATTATGTGAGAAATATTGGTTAGATATTGTTGTGAATTATTTTCTTTTATAGATTCAAATCACAGATTAGAATTTTGAGACACAAATGAATATTATGTTAATAAGAATTGATTGATGATACAACTTTAAAAGATTATAGAGAATAAGGAAGCGGTGATTCCGAGGACAGAATCCTTATAAGGAGGGGAGAATGTGATAACCCAGGATTTCGAATAATTCGAATTTTTACGAATAATTTTTTTTTTAATATTGATATTGATTATCAATATTTAGCTGAAAATTTGTGATGCGAGTTTGCAGAATGAGCCAATTTTTTTGTATTGAGTAAGAAATAAGAGTAGAGTTGTGCTTAACAAAGAATAGAAACCCTAACCCTAAGTTAGGATAGGGAATCGATAGAAATGATAGTTATAATAATCGTAAGTGTGAGTACGTGTTCGTACTGTATAGAAATTATAATCAGTAATTGATCGGATAGGGTATAACACTAGTAAACCTTAATAAGTGATTAAAACCCCTAATTTCAAGATTAAAAACCCTAACGTATAGTTAGGAACTCTAATCAAAAGTCGGGAAATCCTAATTTTAAATTCGGGAACTCTAAACCCTAATTGAGATTACCAAACCCTAATGGTGAGAATTAAAAGAAGTTATGTCAAGTGACTAGAATACCCTTAAATTTGTAAGGAAAATTATGAAAATACCCTTTTAGGGGCGAAAAGACTAAAATACCCCTTTACTTAAATTATAAGTAAAGAGATATGACAAATCTAGTGAGTCATCACTTAAGGCTTATCTCATGTGCTCAAATATCAGCCAATATCTGATCTTTAGGTGACACCTTGCATTACTTAATACATTGTATCTAATCTAAGGATTAAAGTGAGAAAAACCAAACATTTGGTTCAAATGCTATCTAACACTCAACCCACCTCTTCTCTCTCTAAAGCTATGAATTTTATTAGTGTATCAGTCCCTAACAGAGCCTTCAGATCATCAAAACTAGTAGATTAAAGCTAAGATCAAAGATTGGACAAAGGAGGTATAAGCCCTAATGTTGATTGATGTCGCAATTAATGAATACGTGTAAGTATACACGGTCAACAAGTAATAAAGTGATAAGAAAAGTATCGTTCCCACGAGAAATTATTTAATAAAAATTACCAAGTACTAACTCTTAACCAAGTCAATTTTATTTAAACAACTGCAAATTGTGATTTTTCAAATTAAGAAAAATAAATTAACTAAATAAACTAGATTACTTTATAAATGAATTTCAAATAAATAAAGATCAAGACTACAATATCCCCAATTATGAGCTATAAACCAATTATCCAATTATCCCAATTATTACGCCACCTGAATTGTTAATTGGAATTCTAGTTGTTAAAAGCCCTTTCCCAAGTGAACAGATAACTTTTATTCAATTCAATTAATCCTGCGATATTCCTATGCAGAATAATTGAACCAAATCCGTTAAGTTCTAATTCCCAATTCGTTACATGCAGTGAACAGATATTCCTATTCAATTCACCACCCTAATTATTCATCTCATGCAAATAATTAAGCATACATGTTATCATGTCCAGTTCTATCCCTAGATTTCATCTCCCTAATCCTTTTAGAGTAACACGGTAATTACTGGCCAAATAATTAATCAAAAAGTGCAAGACATAATAAACAATTCACCTTGACATAAATAATTGGAATAAATTAGACAATTAATTCATAGACATAAAAGGTTCAATTTGTAGTCTTAATAAAAGAAATTTAGTTCATTATCATTGAATTAAAATCAAGAATTCACAACTGAATAAACATTAAAAGATAAAAGTAAGAGAAGAGAATAGAAACTATTGTCAGTAGTCTTGAGACTTCTCTTCCGCTCCTGCTTTGAATCTTCAATGATCCTCAAGTTGCTTCAATCTCCAACAATCCAATATAAACTAGGGTTTATGTTCTAATCTAATGGAGTATTTTATCTAAGCTAATCTATGTAATCCCTTTATTTTATGCCTTGCATCATGTATTTATAGGCTACAAGTCTAATTTTTAGCTTAGGAACAAACCCAATCCAATTTGAAGTCAAAAAAGTGTCAAAATTCGCCCCAAAACGCGTCCAAGCTTGACCAAACCCTTCCCCAGCGCCCCGGTGCTGGGCACGGCATTGGAAAGCTGCTCCCTAGCGCCCCAGTGCTGCAAATGAACTGGAAATGGGCACCCCGGTGTTGGTCCCATTTTTGAGAATTTTCTGCTCTGACGTTCTTTGGAAAAATGGCCATAACTTCTTCGTCCGAACTCCGATTTTGATGATTCAAGATGTTTCGGAAATAGGAGACATAGATCTACAACTTTCATTCTTTGAGTCTTCCGAAATAATGTCCGGAGCAATACTAAAATTGGGTCTGAAGTGGCTGCTATGTAAATGGCAAGCCAAAAACGCGAATCTAGCCACCCCAAACGTCGATCCAAGTAACTTTTGTCCCAATTCTTACAAAATAACGTAAAACATGCATGAATAGACACAAACACTTAAAAACATACAAAAGATTAAGCTCAAACGCACTCAATTCATATTTATAAAACTCACTCATCAAATACCCCGAAACTTAAACATTTGCTTCTCCTCAAGCAAAAACACAAAAGAACTAAAAATAAACAACTCACTTAATTACATGAATGCATATGTATGATCTACTTCCTAATATACCTAAGAATCCAGTAATAAATCAGTGTGATATATAGCAACAAGCCTCAAAGATACCAATAATACTCAAACAGTATATCCAATCAAGCCAAAGTCTATAACTCAAACCAATTAGTCAATCCAAATATGTCATCACCCATGTTGTGCGTGTGTGCTTGTTAACCATTCTAATCAACCACAATTTAAGATAATCACATAACAAATTTTTTAGAAGGAAAATTTCAATTCCAATTCAATTACTTTTGTGAACATGACAACTCCGGTTAAAACTAAGCAAATACCAAGTCTAAGGGTAAATACAGGATTTATTTCTACCTTTATTCAACCATGAGGGTATTTTTGCTCTTTCTCGTATTTTATTCATTTTTTATTTTTCTCGTGACTCTGCAATATCTTATTCCCTTAGGCTTTTCAATGCTACCTTAACGAGCTTTCGACCAACGACTCTCAGACCATTAAGACCTTAGGGCGCTAGGTGTAAAGACAATCCCATCGGGCTTACTTACTCAAATAACAAAGGCCACAAAACTAGACAAGCATGTCACGGTATTTATTCAATTTTTTTTCTTTTTTGTTTCTTTTTTTTTCTTTTCATCATTTCTTTTTTTTTCTTTTTTTTTTCATTTTGTATATATATACCCCATAAATTCCCCCAAACTCAAGTTTTTACGTCATTCCAACCTGTACCGTCAGTTCACTAATTTCCTTAAATTTTAATTAAGATTTTTCCTCAGAAACAAATTATGAAACCCTTGAACTAAGTGGATTAAAACAGTTAAACTTTAAGTGCTAATCGGTTACATAAGTTTCAGACAAGCTCAGATTATCATCATGATTAAAATTAGAACTCAACATCAATTATCAACACTGTTCAAGTTAACAATTAATATCAATCTTATCATAGGCCGAGCTAAATTCAAACCAATCCATTGCCTAGATTTATGCAAAAAAAAATACAATTATACTATATGAACACATACTAATGCAACACATATATGCATATGCAATTAACTACCATGTATTATATGCAACCTAAAAAAAACACAATGCTAGCACATAAAATTAACAAACTACAATGCAAATAACTAACTATATGCACACATACTAATGCAACACATATATGCATATGCAATTAACTACCATGTATTATATGCAACCTAAAAAAATACAATGCTAACACATAAAAATAACGAACTACAATGTAAATAACTAACTATATGCAGTACGACACTAAAATGTCCCCAAACTTAAACTAGACATTGTCCTCAATAGCTGAAATAGAAAAAAATAAAGCAGAGGACTTCCATGAAAATATAGTCATCTTCCTCCTTGTCCGCTAAGTTTGGAGAATAGGCTAGGCACATGGAAAAAATTGGGCACTACACTTGAATTTGACTTGAATAACCTGTAAACCATGATAGAAACAATTTTATTAAATCCTAAATAAATGTAAATTCAAAGCTACTAATATAAAACCTAATAAAAATAAAAACTAAAAATTAAACTTGGGTTGCCTCCCAATAAGCGCTTGTTTTATAGTCTCGGCCTGACTTCTTCAATTCTCTATCCAATTTCCCTACGAAAATTGAGGAACCCTCCATCCATCAGTAACAATGTCTCTTTTGGGAGGTTCCCATTTAAAATGGCTATTGAATTTAAGTAACCTAGCATGATCTTTTTAGATAGGATCCCCATTAAGTACGGCAAACCACTAGGTGCTTTCTCCATTGTGTTTGTGATCAAATTATGGCATGGATGCTTGTCAAACACAACAGGTTCCTCTTCTATCTTCCCTTTCTCGTCCCACCATGGTTCTAAAGTTTTGCTAGCTCTCATGTCACAAAGAGCTTTGCCGACGACATGACTGCCAATTGGGCACGGTCTTGACAAACTGCCCGGATCCTTAAACTTTGGTAGAGAAGGTAAATGAGACACTATCAAAATTGGCTCATCTTTGTTGGTACTCAAAGTTAGATCTTCACCAATCTCCTTTTCTTGGTCCCCAAGTCTCTCCTCTCTTTCAACATCTATATCATTTGGCACATCCGGTTGTAGATTTGGTTCAGGCTCACCATCAGTCTCGAAATCCATGTCATAGAGCCAAGTGTATTGAGGACAAATGTTCGAGGCATTGATTAGTTGTTCCATTTGGTTTGTAAAATTTTAACTCGATATCTCTTGATTAATCCTCCTCTCCTCACATGAAGCTGTGAACTTGGACAAAGTTTTCTACAAATTTTAATGTTCCTCCTGTTGTAGTGGAGGTGGACACGAGAAATCCAGTGGGTATGTTAGACTTGGAGCATAAAATTGATCTTGATGAGTATGACTCTAGGAAAAATCTGGGTGATACCCCCAATCCTGATAATAGTTGTTGGGATAGACATAATTGTTGGGGTAATCACCACCATACGGTACCGACTCGAAACTGGTGGTGCATTGATGACTCGGATGATTTTCAGCACAATAATCGCAAGTAACCGCCACACTTTGACGACATTGTGCTTCAAAAGCATCTAACCTCCTCGAAAGTTTCTCAATCTGTGTTGACAATGCAGAAAGTGCCACGAGTTCATCATTCTCTGCTCCCCTTGGCTGAGTCATTCTCGTATACGGCCATTGATAATTAAATGCCGCCATGGTACCTGAAAAGAAAGAAAAATAATAGAAAGAGAATTAAATAAGACAAGAATAAATAAAAAAATGTTTAAATTAAAAATAATTTGATAAAAATTAATATTGGCAAATATTATTAAATTAATGCCCCGGTAACGGCGCCAAAAATTTGTTGATTGATTTCGCAATCAATGAATACGTGCAAGTATACACTGTCAACAAGTAATAAAGTGATAAGAAAAGTATCGTTCCCACGATGAATTATTTAATAAAAATTACCAGGTATTAACTCTTAACCAAATCAATTTTATTTAAACAACTGCAAATTGTGATTTTTCTAATTAAGAAAAATAAATTAACTAAATAAACTAGATTACTTTATAAATGAATTTCAAATAAATAAAGATCAAGACTACAATATCCCCAATTATGAGCTATAAACCAATTGTCCCAATTATTACGCCACCTGAATTGTTAATAGGAATTCTAGTTGTTAAAAGCCCTTTCCCAAGTGAACAGATAACTTTTATTCAATTCAATTAATCCTGCGATATTCCTATGCAGAATAATTGAACCAAATCCGTTAATTTCCAATTCCCAATTCATAACATGCAGTGAACAGATATTCCTATTCAATTCACCACCCTAATTATTCATCTCATGCAAATAATTAAGCATACATGTTATCATGCCCAGTTCCAACCCTAGATTTCATCTCCCGAATCCTTCTAGAGTAGCACGGTAATTACTGGCTAAATAATTAATCAAAAAGTGCAAGACATAATAAACAATTTACCTTGACATAAATAATTGAAATAAATTAGACAATTAATTCATAGACATAAAAGGTTCAATTTGTAGTCTTAATAAAAGAAATTTAGTTCATTATCATTGAATTAAAATCAAGAATCCACAACTGAATAAACATTAAAAGATAAAAGTAAGAGAAGAGAAGAGAATAGAATCTATTGTCAGTAGTCTTGAGACTCCTCTTCCGCTCCTGCTTTGAATCTTCAATGATCCTCAAGTTGCTTCAATCTCCAACAATCCAATATAAACTACGGTTTATGTTCTAATCTAATAGAGTATTTTATCTAAGCTAATCTATGTAATCCCTTTATTTTATGTCTTACATCATGTATTTATAGGCTACAAGCCCAATTTTTAGCTTAGGAACAAACCCAATCCAATTTGGAGTCAAAAAAGTGTCAAAATTTGCCCCAAAACTCGTCCAAGCTTGACCAAACCCTTCCCCAGTGCCCCGGCTCTGGGCACGGTGCTGGAAAGCTGCTCCCTATCACCCCGGCGCTGCAAATGAACTGGAAATGGGCGCCCCGGCTCTGGTCCCTTTTTTTAGAATTTTTTACTCTGATGTCCTTTGGAAAAATGGCCATAACTTCTTCGTTCGAACTCCGATTTTGATGATTCAAGATGTTCCGAAAAGAGAAGACGTAGTTCTACAACTTTAATTCTTTGAGTTTTTCAAAATAATGTTCGGAGCAATACTAAAATTGGGTCTGAAGTGGCTGCTATGTAAATGGCAAGCGAAAAACGCGAATCTAGCCACCCCAAACATCGATCCAAGTAACTTTTGTCCCAATTCCTACAAAACAACGTAAAACATGCATGAATAGACACAAACACTTAAAAACATACAAAAGATTAAGCTCAAACGCACTCAATTCATGTGTATAAAACTCATTCATCACCTAACTTGACCTTTGATCTTGTATGCTTAGTTAGAATATGTGTTTATGTGTTTATTCATGTGCTAAAAGATATTTTATGATGATCTATGATGATATATCATAGATCTATAGCATCAAAAGGCTTTAAAAGTGAAGTTTTTCAAAACTTCCTAGAACTCTAATTTGTGGTCTGACAAGCTAATGTCAGTGGCCATAGATCCTTTTCTATTAATGATTTTTCTTGTTTTAAGTGTTAGATCCATAGTCTGACATGAGGTCTTTGATCTAAAAGTGGAATCATAGCCATTCTATGTCCAGATTGCGTGTTATTCATGGTCAAAATCCGTTAATCGAGCTTGACCAATGAGTTTCTGGGTAACCCAAAACTAAACCGAGTTTGATAAGATTTTGTCAAGCCATGATCTGTCAGATGTTAAGAGTTTTGTTGATGTTATGATATCTAGTTTGTAGTATGTTATATGGACTATAGATCCATGCCTTTAGATCCTTTAAACAATCAACCGATTGTAAGTAAGAGATGGTCAAAGTAGTCATCCGAGCCTGACTTTGAGTTTCTGAAAAACCCAGAAACAGTAAGAAGAGGCCTTCTGACAAGGTTTGACTGAATCATATCTGGTGATTGTGTTATAGTTGGACTGAAATAGTGTTATGTAGTTTTTCCTGGACATGAGTATTAGATGTATAAACCAAGAACATACATGTTTGATGACCAGAACATCGGATTAAATGGACTAGAAATTACCTAGTCGAAACTGTCTGGGTTTCTGGGTAACCTAGAAAACCCAGATGGTGTCTGACAGCAAATTTAGAGGCTCAAATCTCCTTGTTGAGATGTTGTATAACCAAGATAAGGATTGATAATTGTAGTGTTACATTCCTACTACAATATCAATGTTCTAGATAGCCCATAACATGATTAAGCTGAGAATTACAAGTGGTCAAAGTGAGACCCTTAAGCACTGACTGTCAATGTTCTTGAGGCTCAAGAACACCAACAGCGACGCTTAGTGTCGCTATAGGCTATAGCGACAGTTTTTAATTATTTTTATTTTCCTAATTTCTGAAAAATGATGAAAATAGAAATAAATTTCTAAAAATTACAAAAATAGTTTTAAAAATTATTTTAAGTTATGAAAAATAACTTTTGATAATTGGGGATATTTTTCATTAATATTTATAATTATTTGAATATTAATAGTATTTAATTTATTTAATTAGTATATTAAATAAAGTAGTATATTTAATTTATTTAATTAGTATATTAATTATTTGAATATTTACAAATTTTTGCAAAGTTATCAAGTTGTCATAAAGTATTCGTTTGGTCAGGGAATATTTATTTTATCAGGGAATATTCGTACAACGGCACAATCATTGGTGGATCCCACAACGGAATTACTGTCGAATTTAGAAAACGACAGAAATAATTTTTTATAAAAATAACGGCAAAAGTTTTACCGTTAACTGTTGAAATACCCGGTGATAAAAGTAAAGTAATACGTGTGGTTGCATAGTAGCACACGGTATTGTACAGTATCTTTGATTATTGATGCTTACGTGAGAAGTCACTCAGTTATACTCAATTATTGCCACAGTAATTGTTGCATAGTATCTCACGTTATTGATTCAATTATTGTCACAAAATTTTAAATTATTAAATCAATAATTGAGATGACAAAGTTATTCATATTATTATTTGTATTATTGATTATGTCTAGAAAGTTCTGCCGAGAAAAAGGGTTTGGTCACCTAATTACGTGCCAATAAGGATAAGTCCTTATCGGAAAATCCCCTCTTTCTTGGGAATGATCTGGTTGTTAATATTACGAGTTATAATATTAATGATGAATAAGTGTTATTAAAAATGTGTTTTGTAAAACCAAGTGAATTGAGATAAATAGAGGAGATTTTTATGAGGTATTTGTTGTAAATTTTGCTTATTACATGGACTCCCACTTACTCATTTTTTAAAATAATCGGTAGAAAGTTATTCAGTATATATATATATAAGTATTATATATATATAAATATATAAATATATATATATATATATATATATATATATATTATATAAGTTTTGTTTTTTATGTAAAATAGAATATATTATATTTTATTATGCATAGTACTACATAGTATTGCATAGTACTTCATAGTGTGTGCATAGTGTAGCATAGTAAAATCAAAATTTTTAAAAGTTTCGTCCGTGAATTCTCAAAAAATTTTGCTCGTGATGGTTTCACTATTGGTCCGTGATTTCTAAAATTCAAATAGTATCATGTCATTATCCTATAAATAGGATGCTTAGTTTAGAATAGAAAATTACACCAGAATCAGAGAAATCTTCTTCTATAATATTGAGCGTATTTCCTTAAAGTTTAAGGAAACTTTGAGTGTAGAAAACAGTGCAAGTTTTCTTCAAGAATATCTCCGCTATACCAGTCAAAATTGCTTTCTTGTTAAGGCAAGGGGTATTATTTATTTCATATTCGCTTACAATATTATTTTTCGTATTCGTAAGAAATTTTATTTTCGTTCAATATTCGTAAGTAATATTATTTTCGTTCAATATTTGTAAGGAATATTATTTTCGTTCAATATTCGTGAGTAATATTATATTCGTTCAATATTCATAAGGGATGTTATAATCATTCAACAATCGTAAGGGATATTATTTTTGTTTAATACTCGTAAGAAATAATATTTTCTTCCATACTCTGTAGTATGTAAGTAATATTATTTCATTTCTTACTCATAATTCTACACTTATTTTAATAAGTATTGCTTCTATACTCCTTGAAATTAGTAGAATACCCTTGAAATTTGGGCTTCATCTAGTATCGTTTCACAAAGATATTTTTCTGAACATTATTATTAAATTTTAAGCTTTTCATGTTGGAGTACTATTCATGTGTACTATTCATACATACGGCACTATTCATACGTACGGCACTATTCACGAAGTACTATTCACGGGGTATTATTCACTAGGGTATTATTCACCCAGCGTACTATTCACGACAAAAAATTTATTCTTTTCTTTCCAAATTATTTTTGATATTTGAATATTATTCTTGAATTTTACTCCACAAAGCAGTTATCATGTTGACAATTTGGACATTTTTAAACTCTAGATAAATTAAAAATCTTTAATATTTATCCTTGATTTCGTTTGATTGATGCTTATATCATTATCATCATCCTTATGCTTATATTGTGATAAAAGTCATCTTTGACCCGTACTGCATAGATGGACTGTTGATTGGCATGATTATGACTATGTATCGGTATAATCATGACCTGTAATGTTACAAATGATGTGGTAAAAGTCCTCATTGGCCCGTAGTATATTGATGGACAGTGTTGGTATGATCATGATCATGGGTTCTCTTCGACCAAGGGTGCAAAGATGAATTGTTGTTTTGCATGACCATGACCATTGGTGATAATAACGAATATCCTTGGCCCGTAGTGCATGGATGATTCGTGGATGTGATAATAATGAATATCATTGGCCCGTAGTGCATGGATAATTCAGTGATGTGGATTATTTATTGAGCTGAGTCTCAGCGATAAAATTGATGATAAACTTTTAAATCATAGAAGATAGTAGATATTATGCTCTACTTGACTCTTCTAATGGATTGTTTGTTCCGCTGCAGTTAAACTTGTTGTCTATTTTATTCTATCAGTTTAAAACTGTTGAAGGCTAACGATAATTTATTCTGCATTATCTTAGTCATAATATCTTAGTCATAATATTCTTTATTGGGCTAGTTGAGCTCACCCTTTTCTTTTATTGTTCCCTTCAGGAAATGAGAATATAGCTGGGACTAGTCAGGGAATGGAATGACGGTCCAGATGGTTGCTATAGTAGTCCTCACTATTCTATGAAATAGTGTGATAATAATTGTAATGAGGACTTATTTTGAGTTTGGATATTGTCTAGGAGACAATATTTGTATTAAAACTCATAACTTATGTTTTGTCGTATTCTACGCGACATTTAACAGTTGTATAAATGAAATTGTATTTGAATTATGCACCATGTATTTGGCGACTCAGAATGGGTTATGTATACCTATTTTGGGGGCGTCACGGTTGGTATCAAAACTTAGGGATATGATCCATGGCAGAGATGTGAGGCTAGAACTAGGAGGGGAAAGATGGGTAAATTCTTCGTTAGTATGACCTACCTAAGCTTAATTGTTATTTAATTGGTCAGTCAGAATATAGAGATAATATGTGGCATGCCAATTAACCCTTGTTTTATGACAGGGTTTGAAAATGACATCTGAAAATATTGAGATAAGAAATGGAGCACATGAGATCGTTGAGTCATCGATGATCAATAACCAGGATAATGTGTATCAGGAAGGCAATAATCCTCATGTAAACAACAACACCGACCAAATGATGAATGATGGTATGTTTAGGAACTTACTAGAATTCATGCAAAACCAAACGAGAGAGACTTATGTTCAAAATACAGGTGAAAACACTGACAACTCACGGTTGGTTACTACTCAGCAATTCAAGAAGCTAGGACCACCGGAGTGTTTGGAAAAGCCAGAACCACTTAAGGTAGAGACGTGGATTAAGCAGATCACCAAGATATTTGATGTCTTGGGATGCTCTGAGGAGCAAAAGGTTCCCTTTGCCACCTTCATGTTGCGAGGAGAGGCAGATCATTGGTGGAAATCTGTAAAACTTACTCAGCCTGCCACACTAAAGATATCTTGTCAGAAGTTCCAAGAATTGTTCAACGACAAGTACTTTCCCGAAAGTATTCATCACATGAAGGAGGTAGAATTCATCAAACTGGAGCAAAACAATATGACCGTATCGCAATATGAGACTAAGTTTGCGTAGTTATCCCGGTTTGCATCCCATTTGGTAGATAATGAGGAGCAAATGACGCGAATATTTTTGCGAGGTTTGAAGCCCGAAATACGTCAATACCTCATTTCTCACAAACTTTGTTTATATTCAAATGTTATAAATAGGGCTCAGTTATTGGAGCGTGATAATGAGTCAACCCATCCAAAAGATAACGACCAACAACACGATAATAATTATACCGGTGGCAACGGCCATCGGAACAATGATAACCATCGTGGAGAAAATTATCACGCCAGTAATGGTAACCACTTCGGTGGTAATCATGGCCAAGATAATAGGAAAAGTGAACTAAATGGGAATAATTTTAAGAAGAGAAGATTCAACAATGATGGAAAGACATCGACAGCAGCACCAGCACCCGTTTCTAAGGAAGAAGAACGACCACTGGTCGTATGCTACAGATGTGGAGAGGAGGGACACATCCGTCCAAACTGTACGCAGCAACCCAAAGCGTGTTTCAATTGCGGAAGAGAAAGTCACCTAGCTCGATTTTGTCATGTAGTGAAGTCAAGTCCAGCTGGGATAGAGACACCAAAGGTCGTCCCAGAAAAGTCAAAGTCGGTAGTTCAAGGGAGAGCGTTTGTTATGACCTCCCAAAAAGTGAGGAACCCGAACGAGGTTATCACGGGTAAGCTAATCATAAACTCTTGCGAAGTTTATACCTTATTTGATACCGATTCTACCCATTCTTTTATTTCACCTACTTGCGCTCAACGTTTAAATTTGACTCCAGAGAAATTAGACTTTAACTTATCTGTTGAAACTCCGTTAGGAGAAACGTTCGTTACATCCACTATTTATAAGTCTTGTTTGATTCAAATCGGTACCCTCATGTTACCTGTCGATCTTATCTCTTTGAAAATACTTGCATTTGATGTGATTTTAGGGATTGATTGGTTAACTACTCATCATGCTAAAATTGATTATTTTTGTAAGGTTATTAGTTTTCATATGCCTAACCAACCTATCATGCGAATTCAAGCAACCAAACTACTAAAGTCAATCACTGTCATATCAAGTCATAAAGACATCCGTTTATTGAAAAACGGATGTCAAGCTTTCTTAGCCCATGTCACGGATTTAAACAAAAATAAGTCAGATTTGAATGACATTTCTATTGTTAATAAATTTCCTGACGTATTCCCTAAAGAACTTCCTGGCCTACCCCCAGAGCGTGAAATTGAATTTTGTATTGACCTTGAACCCGGTACAAAACCCATTTCCAAAGCCCCATATCAAATGGCTCCTATTGAACTTTAGGAGTTAAAAACCCAACTACAAGAACTGTTAGATATCGGTTTCATTCATCCTAATACGTCTCCTTGGGGTGCTCATGTTCTATTTATAAAGAAAAAAGATGGAAGTATGCGACTTATCATTGACTATCGGGAGTTGAATCATGTCACCGTCAAAAATAGGTACCTATTACCTCGCATTGATGACCTGTTTGACTAGTTGCAAGGCGCCAAATTCTTTTCAAAGATCGATCTTCGTTCTGGATATCATCAGTTAAAAATTAAAACTGATGACATTCCAAAGACTGCTTTTAAAACTCGGTACGGGGATTACGAATTCTTAGTCATGTCTTTTGGATTGACTAATGCTCCTGCTGCCTTCATGGATATGATGAACTGAGTATTCAAGGAATATTTGGATCATTTTGTGGTTATTTTTATTGATGACATCCTCATATACTCCAAAAACCATGAAGATCATGAGCAACACTTGAGGCTGATACTCCAAAAGCTTCGTGAAAACAAGCTATATGCCAAGTTGAAGAAATGCAAATTCTGGCTTGAGGAAGTAGCATTCCTTGGGCACGTGATATCGAATCACGAAATATCTGTTGACCCAACGAAGATTGAAGCAATTCAAAGCTGGGAGCAACCTAAGTCAGTGACTGAAGTACGTAGCTTTTTGGGCTTAGCTGGTTATTATGGGAGATTCGTGGAAGGATTTTCTAGAATCGCCACTCCGTTAACTCAGCTGACTTGAAAAGGTACAAAATTCAGTTAGAGCAAGAAATGTGAAAAGAGTTTTCAAGAACTCAAGAGGAGACTCATTTCAGCACTTGTTCTGACAATACCATCTGGTTCGGAGAGATTTGTCATCTACAGTGATGCTTCAGGCAGAGGGTTAAGATGTGTTCTCATGCAATATGGAAAAGTCATATCCTATGCCTCGCGACAACTCAAAGAATATGAGAGGAATTTTTCTACTCATGATCTAGAGTTGGCAGCTGTCACTTTCGCGCTTAAGATCTGGAGACATTACCTATATGGGGAGAAAGTGGAGATCTATACGGATCATAAAAGCCTCAAATATTTCTTCACCCAAAAGGAACTCAACATGTGGCAACGACGCTGGCTCGAGCTGTTGAAAGATTACGATCATACCATTCAATACCATCCTGGAAAAGCGAACGTGGTAGCTGACGCGTTGAGTAGAATATCATATGTGGGTAGGAGTGCGATATTGTCAACGCAAAGGCCTATTTTGTATGACTTACAAAGGATGGAGATAGAGTTAAAGACTCCAGGGACCCACATGATGATGTCAAATATACGAGTAGAACCGACTTTAATCGATAAAGTTAAAGTTGCTCAAGCTACGAACCTGGAGCTGATGTGTATGAGAAAGAAAGTACAAGAAGGTGTTATTCCAGAAGCAAGAATTGATGAAGAAGGCATACTTAGAGTCAACTCCAGACTTTGTGTGACAACCCGGAAATTCGGTTTGTCCAGAATTTAAGTTTAAAGAATTAGTTATTAATAAAAATGAATTTTTATTAATACTATTCTATACTATGTGTTTATTAATCGTTCTATAACCTAGGATGATTATAAATCGGGAGGATTCTGGCTACGAGCTAGACTGAACGACTAAGAATTTTCAAAACGAAAATAAAAAAATTTCAGGAACAAAATTATTTCCGAGAAAAAAGACAAAATAGGCACTATTCACCCAACGAAACCCAAAGGGTTAAGGTTTAAATAACCTAAGCCTTTCTGAGAGTTCGGTATGTCAAAATGACATTTCGTCGAAAGATTTGACGATAATGTATCGTGAAAAGTTAAGTAAGTCAATAAAAGTTTTTCTCGAAAAACGTGCAGAAATCAGACGAAATAAAAATGACGAAAAGTACTGCTATGTACTTTTCACTCGTTTAACTACGTTAAGGGAAAACGTGAAGGAAAACGCTTAACGCCAAAAAGTGTTTTTCAGTTTTTTAGAAATCCAAAGAATACGTAAAGTTAATCGATAAAGGAAAGACGAAATATCCAAAAATATTTAGATTCAAAGAATCGCAGTTTTTAAAACTGTCGGACGAAACCCGAAAGACGAAAGCACGAAACTTCCAAGTGAAGCTACGTGAATAGTAAGGAGGTGGGAATAGTAAGGAGGTGGAATAGTAAGGAGGTTAAGGGGGGCAAAATAACTAAAATACCCCTAGCCTTGGTTTTCTATAAATAGGAAGCTTAATTCATTTGTTTAGAATTTTGAAAATCCTACAACATTTGAGAGAGAGAGATTTTGGATGAGAAAGATGAGGAAAAGGAAGAGGAAAAGCTTGCTCGAGTGCACGCCTTGTCCAACGGAGGAAGATTAAAGAAGAGAGATAATCTGAAACCTAACTTCTAATAAATTTTCTTTAAGTTTTTATGTTCAAAAACATAACTTAATGAAGATAAAGGTAGATGATGTTAGAAATGATTTTATATGGTTGAAATCGTAAGAAAAAGAAGAAATAAGAATTAGAAGTTTAATTTATAGATTTCTTAAGGAAGTATATGATTCGTAAGGATTTTGAGCGTTCCGAATGAATCTTATGAATGAGTAGGTCAAATAAGTAAGGATTGATGTTCTATAACATCAAATTCCAAGTAAAAGTGAAATCGTATTCTAAAATATCGATTAAAAATGAAGAACGAATGAAGAACGAATGAAGAACGAACGAAGAACACGAAGAACACGAAGAACGTTGTTGATGGACAAATTTAAAACCATCGTAGTGTAATTGTTGTTGATGGACAAGTTTAAAACTATTGTGTATAAGTTAGTTGCTTATTGCTTGGTTAGGAACGATAGAAACGTTCATAAGGAACAGATTAAAACTTAGCTATAACGAAGTTATGGCAAAATTTTCATAAAAGACGAACGAGAATTAGAAAGTTAGTAAATGAACCCAAACATATAGGGTTTCATAAGAATGTAAGAGAACGTAGAAAACGTGAGTCGTGGACTCAAGAACGAACGAGTTCCGAGTTTGAAAAACCGAATTATGGACGAACGAGCGAAGAACGTTAAAAACGTAAAAATGAACGAAGGGTGAAGATCAAGCCAATCGAATGGCACGTTAACAGATTTAGAATGAAGTTCTGTCTGAGGGGTATTGAAGTACATAAGATAAGGAAGAGAATGGCTTTGGAATGACCTCGTTCCTAGTTATAACGAATAAGTTACGAAATTTCGAAGTAAGCGATTCAAGCTTGTAAAAGACTTAGTGAATTTTCTAGGTTTCTTGCTCGGCGCCGCAGCGCCAGCCCAGGATGCCATGCACTGTTAACTGGCACCGCAGCACTAGAGTTAGTGAAGGACTCGACGCCACAGCGCCAGGCCAGGGAGATAGTTACTGAAGACTCGCGCCGCGACGCGAGAGATAAAGAAGAGAGTGGCGCCGCAGCGCCAGGGTAGGGAAAAGCCAGAGAGGAGTTTTTAACTACTCAGCTCTTGGGGGAAACGTAAGGGATGGTAAAGAACATAATGTTCAACTAATGTAACACTTAATCAAGTGAATTAAACCTTTAATGAAGGTTGAGCGAAAAGATTAAACCAGAGTGAACAACAAAGATTGTAGGTGTGGGTTACGGAACCGATATCTGGGAACTGTAATCGCAATAAACTAACATGAGGGATTGCTATGATTGTGATTTCTTAGACGTTGAGTGATGAAGGTAAGGAATAACATTTCGATGTTATGTTGTGGTAATGAGAGATAAGTGTAAAGCGTATAGACACTGTGAACGTAACGTTGTTGCGATAAATGATCGGTCTTAGCATACAACGAACAGTATGGCTTCGACATTAAGAAAGAATAATCAACATGGGGTTCATGGGATGGATAATAAGGGAAAGTAACTAAAACCTTGAGAAAAGGTTGAATGAGAGATTTAGAGACGAACAACGTAAACGTTGAATACGTAAACGGTCCTCGTGAATCGTATTCGAGTCGAACGAATGAGCTAAGTGTACAATGGTTGTATAACTTGGACGTTGACAAAAGTAGTAAGTAAGATATGAATTATCATAAAAAGCCGTAGTGAACGTTAATAAGAATAATGAAAGTCCGAGTATGAGTCGGATAGAGAATGCTAGAATGAAAGGTAAGCGTTAAACACTTTAGCCGACGTGAGGGTTGAATTTAAGCGAATATTAAATGGGTAAAACCTACACTCCATGTATGGTTTGACCGTAAGGTAATGAAGACCAATGATTAAACTTGTGAATGGTGAAGAAGTTGAATTAAAGACAAGTACGTATAACGTAAAGAAGCCGAGTAAATGTTTATAAATTGGAGGACGTTCCGAGTCGAATGAACCGGACGTTGTAAGATATGAATAAGATAATATAAAATGTTTAACGCTATGACCTCATAGTATTGACATTGAACGATCTTTTTGAGTATACAAAAGACGGTATGACTTAGACGATAAGGAATGAATCCTGAGGTATGGCATTTAGTTGCCAAAAAGTCATAAGGAATAAGAAGTTGACTTAACGAACGTTATAGTTTAATGGTTCGGATAAGTTAAGATAAGTTAGGTTTTGGTACAATCGTAACCTTTGATGGTTGACATATGGGAGCTGGGCTAAACAATTTCTTCAGAAAGCGAAGGTATATACAAAACTGGTAACCGATCTAACTCACTGTTATGGGTAATGTAGATGAGACGGGAACTTGTTTGTTGGTTATTTATGAGAAACCACTTAGAGTACCATATGGACTACTAGCAGAGAAGCGATGTGTGCTGAGTCTTATAGAAGTTATAAGAAGAAGATAAGAATGTAAATCATCAAAGATAATGAACATTTTGAGTAAGACATCTCCGTATGTCATGATGCCGTGAACCGGTAATTAAAGTTAGTCGCGTAAGCTTAAATTACAAAAGCGCGAACCTTAAGAAGTAAAGTTAAGTAAACCAATGCGTAAGTCAAGTATATAACTAATTGGTGTACGTGTTATTTCCTTCTGTGTTATATAGGGATTTGGAATAAGCAGTTCAGCATAAGCTATAAGCCGTAGTTGTGCGTAAGGCAAGTTTCCTAACTTCATTCATTTTACATGAATGCTAGTTTCTTAAACTTCTCAGATGTTGAACTTGAGAAGTCTTGTCTATGTGCAAATGTGTGATATTTGTACAAAGTGGTAGTATGTATGAGGCTTTGCGCCACAATTTGAACACTTCAGTGTTTCTTTGAGATGAACTGTTCTGTGATTGAACTGTTCAATACAAGTATGTTCTGTTTATACATGAACAGTTATTGTTAAGTATGTGCTAATGATTCTAGCCAGACAGAATGTGTATGAAAAAGTTAGAAGAATGAAAGTATTTCAAAGTGCATGTGACTGATGTTTTAAGATGATAGGAATCGAGATTATTCCTATTATTCAAGCTGCTTCATAACCTTTGTTCAGTTATAGAAGTTTTAAAGGAACGTTTAAACTCTTGAAGTTATGTGTTCAACTGTTATGACTTGCTGGGCAATTTAATGCTCACACTTGCTTTAAATAAAAATATTTTCAGCGAACGATGGTAGAAAGAACTTAAGGTTCCCGTAAAGATCAAGCTGATCGGTATCCAGACGAAGTGTCATTCAGTATGTGAATATGCGTGAAGATTAAGTGAATACTTGTAATGTAGAATAGTTTAATTGAACTATATATTAGTTTAATGAACTGTTATGTATCCTTAGTGGCGGATAAAAGTCACTATTGTACGATGTAAAGAATAATGTAATTATCATTATTTGTAATGAAAGAGATTATAAGGTTTTCAGAACCTGGAATTTGAGAATATATGTTGTTATATTTAACTATATAATGACGTATGTTTGGTAAGAAGTGGGACCGTGACTTACGGAATCTGGGTGTGAAAATAGACTGGATTTCGGGACGTTACATTGTGTTCCTAACGACTCTAATTTGAAGTATAAAATCATGATGGAGGCACATAACACACCTTTTGCAATCCATCATGGGAGTACCAAAATGTATCGTGATCTTCGATATACATTTTGGTGGAGCAATATAAAAAGAGAGATCGCGGAGTTTATCCCAAGGTGTCTAACTTGTCAACGTGTCAAGGCGAAGCATCAAGTGCCAAAAGGTTCATTGCAACCACTTGAAATTCCAGAATAGAAGTGGGAGCACATTACCATGGATTTCGTTAATGGTCTTCCCAAGGTTTCTCAAGGCATAAATGCAATTTGGGTCGTTGTCGATAGATTAACCAAGTCTGCTCATTTCTTACCTATACGAGAAACTTATTCACTTGAACGTCTTGCTCGTATATACATAAATGAGATTGCAAAAATCTATGGGCACGGATTTGCGATTCAGTTTGGCATATCATCCTCAGACGGACGAATAGTCGGAGAGGACTATTCAAACTCTTAAATATTTATTAAGACTATGTGTCCTAGACTTCAAGGAAAGTTGGGACAAGTTCTTACAATTAGTGAAATTCTCCTACAACAATAATTATCAAGCAAGTATCGGTATGGCTCCATTCGAGGCGTTTTATGAATGCAAGTGTCATTTTTCAGTATACTGAGACGAGGTAGGTGAAGCAACGTTGTTGGGACCAGAATTAGTACGTATGACTACGAAAAAGATTCAAATGATCCGACAATGTATAAAAACCTCACAAGATCGACAAAAGAGTTAAGATGATCTTTATCGAAGGGACGTGAAATTTAATATTAGAGATCATGGGTTGTTATGTGTTGCTCCATGAAAGGAAGTTACGAGATTTGAAAAGAGAGGAAAGCTCAATCCTCGATTCATTGGCCCATTTGAAATCCTCGATCGAGTAGGAACTGTAGCCTATAGACTTGCCTTACCGCCCAGTATGTCTCGTGTTCATAATATTTTCACATATCTATGTTACGTAAATATGTGAAAGACCCGAACAACATTATTGAGTTAGAACTAGACCAGATAGCGGAAGATTTAATGTATGAAGAGTTACCTGTTAAAATTCGGGATAAGAACAAACATATTCTACGCTCCAAGGTTATACCTCAAGCCAAAGTTTTGTGGAGAAATCACGACGCTGAGGAAATGACCTGGGAGTTAGAATCTAAAATAAAATCAAGGTATCCTCATCTCTTCGACATACCATGTATGTACACCAATTTTGAGGACGAAATTTTATAAAGAGAAGTTGTAGGACCCCAACTTTTATGAATAAAGATTAATTTTATCTAAATACTCCCTCCGTCCCAGGATAAAAGTCTTGGTGGATTTTTCACGCATATTAAGAAGAGGAATAAAATGACAAAATTGCTCATAATAATATGTCATTAATTATTTTTAATGTAGGTGAGAGAGTGACTTTCTAGTTAATCAATTCAAAATATTCTTTCTCCATACTTATTAAATATGAAAAGAGAATTAGAATAAGAAAAGTATGAAATATGTAATGCTACGGGCATAATAGGAAAAAATGTGTAAAAATTTAGTTATTAAAGGAAAGTGGACATTTAACATGAGACTACCTAAAATAGCAATAAGGACTTTTATCGTAGGACGGAGGGAGTATCATTTTGAATATTACGGTATGGATTTGATATAATATTATAGTTGTGGGTAATATTTATAAATTTTTGCAAAGTAAGCAAGTGTCATAAAGTATTCGTTTGGTTGAGGAATATTCATTTTATCAGGGAATATTCGTACAATGACACAATCCTTGGTGGACCCCACAACGGAATTACTGTCGGAGTTAGAAAACGACAGAAATAACTTTTTATAAAAATAACGGTAAAAGTTTTATCGTTAACTGTTTAAATACTCGGTGATAAAAGTATAGTAATACGCGTGGTTGCATAGCACACGGTATTATACAGTATCTTTGATTATTGATGCTTACGAGAGAAGTCACTCAGTTATACTCAATTATTGCCACAGTAATTGCTGCATAGTATCTCACGTTATTGATTCAATTATTGTCACAATATTTTATATTATTAAATCAATAATTGAGACGACAAAGTTATTCATATTATTATTTGCATTATTGACGATATCTAGAAAGTTCTGTCGAGAAAAGGGGTTTAGTCACCTAATTGCGCGTGTGATAACCCGAGAATTTATACAATTAATAAAATCTTAATTGAATAAATAAATGTTGAATAATAAGTCCTAGACTGGAAATAAGGTATGGATTTAAAAAAAATTGTGTGAAAGATTTATATGATTTTATGTATTGTTATATGTGAGTAATTGCATTTGAATAATATGTGTTTGATTTTATTTGTTTATTATAAACATATAAAAGAAGCTAAAGTAACCTAATTATAAATTAGGAATGAAAATTGAATAACTTAAGGGTTATGATACGGAAGAATGTTAGTATATAAATTATATACTAATTCTAAGAGATTTATTTTATACATCTCAGTTAATTAATTTCATAACCTAATTATAGCAAGTCTAATTGGGTTAAGAAATTATGGGCATGTAAGTAAGGATTTAAAGTATAATTGAGGAAATGAAAACTATAATTAAATAATTAGGGAATGGTAATATTAGAAGTGTTGGAATATGTTATAGGTTATGGCCCAAAGAAACTAAATTTAGAAGCCCAAAATAATTAAATGAGTTGCCCAACTTTTAGCCCAATTGAGAGGGGGTATGTTGGACCTTTTGTATACTAAATAAGAGATAAAAAAGAAAGCAAAATTGGGAGAATAATTGGCCACTTGGCCGGGTATTAGAGAAGGAGAGAAAGGGGGGTGAATGAAATGATTTACTTGCTTTATTTGGTCACCAACTTTGCTTAGGTGTCAAACCTTGGATGGAGACAACAACTTTGGTTAAATTTGTAAGAAAAAACTTACATAATGAGAGAGAGAAAGGATACAAGTATGTGGTGAGAATTTATAGATATATGCCATATATCTATCCATTTTATTTTTGTTAGCAAAACAAATATAACTTTTCATCTCATTTTATTTCCTAAGCTAACTAGAAAAAAAGAAAGAACAAAAGTAACTAAGAGAGAGAGAAAGCCTAGGGAGTTCGGCAGCTCCAAGAGGAGAAGGAGAGAAGATTTTGATTTTCATACAACCAAGATCCATCTCATATTCTAGGAGGAGGAGAAGGAAAAGCTAAGGTATAACAAAATTTCTACTTATGTAGTCTAATTTTCTTTTTGGTTTGATTTGATTTTTGACAATATGAAGTTATGATCTTGAGGTTTAAAACCTTATATCTATGTGTATATAAGTGTTTTATGTTTAGATCTAACCCTTTTGGGGATCAAAATTTAGATCTAAAGTATGAAATAGAAGCTAGGTTTTTCAAAATGTAGAAAATCCTAATTTTCTTAGCCTTGATGGTGTTTAATCTTGTGTTAGATGATTGCTTGATGAAATAGATCATGTATCATGGTAGAATCATGGGTATATGATGTATTAGTAAGTGTTATGATGATTTATGTTGATTATTATGTGAAAACATGAAAGTTTTCTTAGAAGACACCAAGAGTTAAAAATCAGATTTTTGTGAAAACGACACACGAAATTCAAACAACTATATCTCCTATTATATTTTGAACTTTTCAGTGTGGTCAAGTCTTAGAGTTATATCTATGAGTTTTCTAACATCTCCAAGTGGAATCACTAGAAAATGTGTTGTAGATTTTTTGGTGGACTGATTTTAGCAAAGGAGTTAAAAACAGAAAAATGACAAAAGTAAACTGTCCAAAATTTTGCAAGGGCTGTTTTGGCCACTTAATTAGTGAAAAAAATTCCGAACTTTTGGGACATAAAAATATGTGGTATTAACTACCTCCTGTCCAAAAATGATCTCATTCCGACTTAAAATGACCAAGTTATGACCATTTCAATTTTTATGATTTTTCGACAAAAACGTCTATAACTGGAGTTCTATAACTCCGATGGCCACGAAATTTAAACTGGAGGCTCACGTTAACACGTGTAAGATTATGCCAAGAGATGGAAAATTCTGGAGTTGAGCATGATGGGGTTAAATTCTTAAGCTACACACTAAAAATGATTTTTAAAAAATACTAAAGAAAATTAGAAAATTATGAAAAAATACTTTTTGTGTATGAAATATATGTTTATATGTTTGGACAAAGGATAAAAAATAATAATAAGTTGATTTGGTATTTTCGTTAAAAGGATATGAAATCCAGCTTGCTGGATTGAATAATTTATGAATCTAGTTTGCTGGATTGAAGGATAATGAATCCAGTTTGGTGGATTGAAAAATCTGATGAATCCAGCTTGCTGGATTGAAAAGCAGTTTACTGAATTAAAAATATGTTGAATCCAGCTTGCTGCATTGCAATCTAGTTGCTAGATTTAGAATCCAGTTTGCTAGATTTGGAATCCAGTTTGCTGGATTGCAGTTTGGTTTGCTGGATTGGTCATCTAGATGCTGGATTTGGAATCCAGGTTGTTGGATTTGAAATCCAGTCTGTTGGATTGGCAATTTGGTTGCTGGATTTAGAATTCAGGTTACTGGATTAGTATTTGACTTATTAGATGTTAAAGAATAACTTATGAAATGAAAAATTAAGTGTTAAATCATAATGTATATGATATAGTAATTAAAAAATTATCAAAGGATGATAATAATACTAATGTTGTAAGGTGTTATCTAATATTTAAATATGTGATTAAGTGTTAGATAATTGATTGATAAAGTAATTGTATTATGATACAAAGTATGATATGCTGATTAAAAAATCAATCTTATTAATGATAGGTTTTACAAAAGAAGTTAACTTAAATTGCGTAGCAGTAGTCAATGAATCAGACAAGTTTCCTAACTCAACCTTGAGTTAATACTTTCAAATATTATGGTGGTTAATTATTGTTGATTAGACCACGTCTGAGAATTTATTGTTGAGTATTCGCAGTTAGTGCGTGTTTATTAATTCAAATTGAATTAGTGATTCTGAGAATATACTTGGAGAATAACTGTTGTTGGATATTTACATCCGTAGAAACTATTATTGATTGCAAATAGTACAGTCAAATTCTGTCTATTGTTAAATCGTGTTGAGAAATGTCTTAGCTAATTGTTCTGGCTAGACGAACTTTTTTTAAAACCTGATAGGTTCGAGAAGATAAGAGAAGAGAACTAAATTATTATTGACAGGTCAATGCCAATTGTTTCGGCTAGATCGATAAAACAAACCTGATAGGTTCGAGAAGAGAAAAGAAGCGATTAGAAATTGAAATCATTGTATTTCATTGTTATAATACAACTTCTATTTGTAAGACTGAGAAGAACAACCTTTTTATATAAAAGGGAACCTTTTGGTTGTATATTCGGCTATTGCGCGCATTTTGTGTATTATGCATAATATAGGGTATATTAAAGCTGATCACTTTATATACTTGTTGGGGAGTTTGATTTAAACTTTATAGTTATCTGATACACCTGGGCATATCAAAGTAAATCTTTGATAGTTACTCGAGAAGAGAAGTTCAAGATCCTTAGGGATCACTCAGCATAAATTCTGGAAAAATATTTTCATCTTGTTATTTGGGTATATCAAAGTAAATCTTTGATAGTTACTCGAGAAGAGAATTCCAAGATCCTTTAGGGTCATTCGGCATAAACTTTAGAAAGTAATTCTATCTTGTTATTCAATAGAATATCGTAGAAACTTTGAAAGCGTTTTACTCTTTCATTATCGAATTATTGTGTTTCATAGGTTGCGAGAAGACTTGTTAGTGATTAACGAATTATTCAGCTATTTCAAAGTTCTCCGAACTTTGGTGTCATTATATCAAAATAGATAGTATGTTAATCTTAATTCTTATACATTCATTGTATGTCTTAACTTGCGGGGCAAATTTGTTACTCACCCTTGCTAAATAAAATATTTCAGCAAGGAACGAAGAAGCCGGAGGGGCAAAGAAGAACAAAGGCAAAGGTGTATTGCTGGAATAGTATAATGAAAATTATTATTATTATGTTGTATTGTAAAAGGGTATATTTGTAATGTTAAGGTTAAAGAACCTGGAGTAATGTATTAACAATATAAGTTAATGAGATATATGTTTATATTCATAAATGAATGGGTAGTTAGATCTTATTTATATGTTGGATCGTGAGCGCCAAACGCGAGGGTCAAGTAACCCGAATTTGGGGGCGTCACAGCGCGCCAATAAGGAGAAGTCCTTATCGAAAAGACCCTTCTTTCCTGGGAATGATCTGGTTGTTAATATTACAAGTTATAATATTAATGATGAATAAGTGTTATTAAGAATGTGTTTTGTGAAGCCAAGTGAATTGAGATAAATAGAGGAAATTTTTATGAGATATTTGTCGTAAATTTTGTTTATTACATGGACCCTCACTTACTCATTTTTCAAAATAATCGGTAGAAAGTTATTCAGTATATATATAATGTGTGTGTGTGCTGGTGTGTGTGGTGAGTGATATATATATATATATATATATATATATATATATATATATATATATATATATATATATATATATATATTATAAGTTTATTTTTTTATGTAAAATAGAATATATTATATTTTATTATGCATAGTATTGTATAGTGTTGTATAGTACTGCATAGTGTATGAATAGTGTTGCATAATGCAGCATAGTAAAATCAAAAAATTTAAAAGTTTCGTCTGTGAATTCTCAAAAAATTTTGCCCGTGATGGTTTCACTGTTGGTCCATGATTTCTAAAATTCAAATAGTATCCTACCATTCTCCTATAAATAGGATGCTTAGTTTAGAATTAAAAATCACATCAGAATTAGAGAATTCTTCTTTTTATAATATTGAGCGTATTTCTTTAGAGTTTAAGGAAGCTTTGAGTGTAGAAAATAATACAAGTTTTTTTCAAGAATATATCCGCTATACCAGTCGGAATTGCTCTCTTTTTAAGGTAAGAGGTATTATTTATTTCATATTCGCTTATGATATTATTTTTCGTATTCGTAAGGAATTTTATTTTCGTTCAATATTCGTAAGGAATATTATCTTCGTTCAATATTCGTAAAGGATATTATTTTTGTTCAACAGTCGTAAGGGATATTATTTTTGTTCAATACTTGTAAGAAATAATATTTTCTTCCATACTCTGTAGTATATAAGTAATATTATTTCGTTTCATATTCTTAATTCAACACTCATTTTGATAAGTATTGCTTCTATACTCCTTGAAATTAGTAGAATATCCTTGAAATTTGCGCTTCAACTAGTATCGTTTCACAAGGATATTTTTCTGAATATTCTTATTAAATGTTAAGCTTTTCATGCCGGGGTACTATTCATGAGCACTATTCATACGTACGGCATTATTCATACGTACGGCACTGTTCATACATACGGTACTATTTATACGTACGACACTATTCACGAAGTTCTATTCACGGGGTACTATTCAGGAAGTACTATTCACAAGGTACTATTTACTCGGGTATTATTCACCCGGGGTACTATTCACGACGAAATTTTTTTCTTTTCTGTCCAAATTATTTTTGATTCGTGAATATTATTATTGAATTTTACTCCACAAAGTAGTTATCATGTTGACAATTTGGACATTTTTAAACTCTGGATAAATTAAAAATCTTTAATATTTAACCTTGATTTTGTTTGATTAATGCTTATATCATTGTCATCATCCTCATGCTTATATTGTGATAAAAGTCATTTTTAGCCCGTAGTGCATAGATGGACTGTTGATTGGTATGATTATAACTATGTATCGGTATAATCATGACCTGTAATGTTACAAATGACGTCGTAAAAGTCCTCATTGGCCCGTAGTGCATTGATGGACAGTGTTGGTATGATCATGACCATGGGTTCTGTTGGGTAAAATCTTATTACGCACAACACGCAAGTATACGTGGTCAACAAGTAATAAAGTGAAAGTAGAGTATCGTTCCCACGAGGAATTGTTTAATAAAAATCACCAAGTACTAACCCGTAATCAACTCAATCTTATTTAAACGAATGAATTTCAAATTATATAATTAAACTACTATTAAATTTCACTAGTTAAATTAAGATTACGGAGATTTAAAATCACAACTTCACTTATTGCTTCATTTAAGTTAACACACTTCTCATCAATTATTCTCTACCATGAATTGTTAATCAAGAACACTAAAGCAGATAAAATCACCTCTCGATGCATAATACCTATACTCACTTAAATCCACAGATGATAGAATTAAGCAAGACACCCTAATTAACTAATCCACTATATCTCTATGTGAATTACAATTAAAAAGGATTTAAAGCACAAGTTCTCTATAAGATTACATATGGCGTAAAGGCATATCTCTATCCTAAACACGAATTATGAATTCCATCTATATAGAAATCACAAACACATGCTATCATGATCAGATCTAAACCTATACTTCATCTCTCGAGTTCATATAGATTATCACGGTAATTGATGGCCAATCAATTAAACAAATAAGTCCAAATCACAATAGACAATCCTCACAATAGAACATAACAATTGATAGCGAAGCATATTAAAATAAACTACACAATAAGATCCATTGTAATCTCAAACAAAGAATTAGTTCATTGAATTAAAACTAAGAATCCACACTTGAATACACATTAAAAGACAAAACTAAGAGTAGAGTAAAGAATAAATCTGTTGTCAGCAAATCTCCATCTTCCTCAAGCTCCTGCTCTTGAACTTCAATGGTCTCCAAGTTGCTTCAATCTCCAAAACTAAAAAGAACTAGGGTTTTGCTACTAATCTACTCTAATCTAATCTAATGGAATCCTTCAAAAACTAGCCCCCCCCCCCCAATTCAAGTTAAAATCAAGTATTTATAGTTCTAATAGACACCTTACCAAGTTTGACAACTAGGAATCCTATTCTAGCTCAAATTGAACATCAAACAACCCAAATTGACTCCCCCCCCCCCGCCGACCGGCACGCCCAACGATGTTCTTAGGCCATTTTTGACGTGTCCCGCGCTACTGTAGCAGAGAATTTGCTGGCCCGGCACGCCCCACGTCGTTCGTAGTTCATTTATGGCGCGCCCCGCGCTACTTTATTTTCTCTTGCAACGTTCTTTGGTAAAACAGACATAACTTTTGATCCGCTAAGAGTTACAGGGCCTGCCACCTATCAAATCGAAGATATCGACGAGATCTACAACTTTTATTCTTTGAGAATTGATAGATTCGGGCCAGATCAAGATCGAAATCGGGCTTGAAGTAGATGCTATGTAAATTGCAAGTAGGACAACTTTGAGCTTTGATCTTTGTTGATAAAAAGGTCATAACTCTCGCATCCGAGCTCCGATTGGGATGATTCAAGATGTTTCGGAAAGCTAAGAAGTAGATCTACAATAAAATCCAAGTTCTAAGCCAAGAACATGCATCCAACTTGGTGTTAAAAGCCTTACAATCTTCCCTTCTTGCATTTGCTTGCATATTTTAGTCCAAAAGATGTCCGAATTGCTTTTCCTTGCTTCTTCATGCCAATGTCATGTCACAACCTACAAAATAACATAAAATGTATGAAATGAACACACAATGCATGCAAAGTAACTACAAAACATAGGTTTAAACAACTAATTCAACTAATAGGTACTGGATAAGTAGGTATAAAACCTACTTATCAAATACCCTTAAACTTAAATAGTTGCTTGTCCTCAAGCAAAAATACAAAACAACAATGCTATGCAATGCAACTAATCTACATGCTTACAAATCCAACAGTAATGATATAAACAAGTCTATTCAACCGGCCTTAGAGAAATCAAGTAAACATGATAATACATCATATCAAAACAAATCATTAACTTCCCAATCAATCATCAAATCTTATACTGTTATCACTAATATAGTGCGTGTGTGCTCCACAATAATGTTAACCGATATAAAATCAAATTTAACACATAATAAGTCTCTTCGAAGACATTATACAGTGTAAACTCAAGAAATCCAAAAAATAAGCTAGATTCAACTAAAATTAAATAATTACTAATATCGAGGGTCAACATGGGATACTTATGCTTCATTTTTCATCTACGGGCGCTTTTTGCTCTTATTTTCCGTTTTATTCATTTTTTTTCTTTTGGTTTATATACACATAGCTATGCAATGTCTTATTCCCTTAGGCTTTTCAATGCTACCATAACGAGCTTTCGACCAACGACTCCCAGACCATTATGACCTTAGGGCGCTAGGTGTAAAGACAATCCCCTCGGGCTTACTTACTCAAGTAACAAAGGCCACAAAACTAGATAAGCACGCCATTGTATTTATTCATACTTTCTTTTTTTCTTTTTTTTTCTTCTTTTTTCTTTTTTATAGCTTATATACCCCAAATATTCTCCCAAACTTAGGTTCTTGTCTAACTTTAGCCATCACTACTTGTTCTTGTCATTCTTTCATTCAAACTAGCATTATCCTTTAAAGTCCCATTATGTATCAATTTAAACTCAATCAATCAACAAGTTATTTTTACTATGTTATCCTTATTATTCCAATTTCAAACAGAAAAAGACTCAATTCATAACAAGAAATCACATCAAAGCTCTAATAGTTAGTACTATACTTGTCTATCCAATTTCAATCTCATCATTCGCTAAAACAAACAGTAAATATCAAACAGCTGGACTCATGCAAGATGTACTAAATGCTATATAAACATAGTAAACTAACTACTAATTTTTCAATTTTTCAATTTTTCAATTTTTTTTCAAGAAACTGAATGCAAAAACTAAATGTAACTATATGAACTACAATGTAAATAACTAACAATATGCAATACGACACTAAACTGCCCCCCAAACTTAAACTAGATATTGTCCTTAATGGCTGAAATAGGAAAAATTAAAAGAGAGGACTTCCTTGAAAATACAGTATTTTCCTCCTTGTCTGCTAAGTCTGAAGAATAGGCCAGACACATTGGAATAAATCGGGCACCACACTTGAGTTGGACTTGACTAACCTGTGAATAAGATAGAAGCAAGCTTGTTAGATCCTAAGACATAAAAATTTATTAAATACTATGAAACCTAAAAAAACTAAAAATTAAACTTGGGTTGCCTCCCAATAAGCACTTGATTTATAGTCCTTCAGCCAGACTTTGTCTGGTCAACGCTATCCAATTTCTCTTCGATAATTGAGGAACCCTCCATCCATCCCATAGGCGATGGCCAATGCATCAAAGTCACCTAGCATGCTCTGATTTGGTATGATCTCAATCAAGATCGTCCCACAGCTAGGTGTTTTCTTCATTGTGTATATGATCACTTTGGGGCAATGGGCTCTTCGTCTATCTTCTCTTTCTCGTCCCACCATGGATTCAAAATTGTACTCGCTCTTATGTCATCAAGAGCTTCACTGACGACATGACTACCAAGTGGGCATGATTTTACAAATCTGACTGACTCTTTGATCTTTGGTGGAGACCCATTTAGATCTTCATCGACCTCTATTTCATTATCCCTAATTGTCTCCACACTTTTGATATCATGTAGCTCATCCAGTCGCATATTTGGTTCGGATTCTCCGTCAATTTCGTCATCCATGTCATAAAGCCTAGTGTTTGGAGGGTGGTTGTTTAAGGCTCTGGTCATTTACTCCATATGATTCTCAAGATTGTGAATTTCCCTCCTTAGATTTCGATTTGACCTCTCTTGATTAATCCACCACTCCTCATTTGTCGCTCTGATCTTGGACCACGCTTCCTCCAGCCTTGAATTATCTTCTTCTTGTGGCACTGGAGGTGGACATGAAAATTCCGGTGTGTATGATGGATTTAGAGCGTAATGTTGGTCATTATAATTGTAGCTCCATGATGAATCCAGGTGATACCCCCAATCTTGGTGATAGTTAGGATCAACATAGTTGTTGAGGTAATCACCACTATATTGTACCGATTCAAAACTGACGATGGATTGATGACTTTGATGGTTGCCAGCACAATAGTCACACGTAACTGCCATCCTTCGACTCCTTTGGGATGCAATAACGTCCAACGTCCTCGAAAGTTCTTCAATATGTGTTGATATTGCAAAAAATGCATTAAGTCAATCAATCCTTGTTTCCCTTGGTTGACTTATGTTTGCTATCCTTCGATTCCGTTGGGCTGCGATAACCTCCAACGTCTTCGAATTTGCCTCAATTTGTACTGACTCTACATAAAATGTATTAAGTCCATCAATCCATGTTTCCCTTGGTTGAGTCATGTTCGTGTATGGCTATTGATACGCAAAATCATCCATGGTACCTGAAAAGAGAGAAATATAGGAAGATAATTAAAAATAAAAATAAAAATGTTTAGATTAAGACTAATTTGATTGAAATTAATAATGGAAAATAATTATTAAATTAATTCCCCGGTAACGGCACCAAAAACTTGTTGGGTAAAATCTAATTACACACAACATGCAAGTATACCTGGTCAACAAGTAATAAAGTGAAAGTAGAGTATCATTCCCACGAGGAATTGTTTAATAAAAATCACCAAGTACTAACCCCACGTAATTAACTCAATCTTATTTAAACGAATGAATTTCAAATTATATAACTAAACTACTATTTAATTCTACTAGTTAAATTAAGATTACGGAGATTTAAAATCACAACTTTACTTATTGCTTCATTTAAGTTAACACACTTCTCATCAATTATTCTCTACCCTGAATTGTTAATCAAGAACACTAAAGCAGATAAAACCACCTCTCGATGCATAATACCCATACTCACTTATATTCACAGATGATAGAATTAAGCAAGACACCCTAATTAACTAATCAACTATATTTCTATGTGAATTACAATTAAAAAGGATTTAAAGCACAAGTTCTCTATAAGATTACATATGGCATAAAGGCATATCTTTATCCTAAACACGAATTATGAATTCTATCTATACAGAAATCACAAACACATGCTATCATGATCAGATCTAAACCTATACTTCATCTCTCGAGTTCATATAGATTATCACGGTAATTGATGGCCAATCAATTAAACAATTAAGTCAAAATCACAATAGACAATCCTCACAATAGAACATAATAATTGATAGCGAAGCATATTAAAATAAACTACACAATAAGATCCATTGTAATCTCAAACAAAGAATTAGTTCATTGAATTAAAACTAAGAATCCACATTTGAATACACATTAAAAGACAAAACTAAGAGTAGAGTAAAGAATAAATCTGTTGTTAGTAAATCTCCATCTTCCTCAAGCTCTTGCTCTTGATCTTCAATGGTCTCCAAGTTGCTTCAATCTTCAAAACTAAAAAGAACTAGGATTTTGCTCCTAATCTACTCTAATCTAATCTAATGGAATCCTTCAAAAACTAGCACCCCCAATCCAAGTTAAAATAAAGTATTTATAGTTCTAATGGACACCCTAGCAAGTTAGGCAACTAAGAATCCTATTCTAGCTCAAATTGCACATCAAACAACCCAAATTGACTCTCTCTCCCCCGCCGACCGGCATGCCTAACGATGTTCCTAAGCCATTTTGGGCGAGCCCTGCGCTACTGTAGCAGAGAATCTGCTGGCCCGGCATGCCCCGCGCTGTTCGTAGTTCATTTATGGCGCGCCCCGCGTCGCTTTATTTTCTGCTGCGACGTCCTTTGGTAAAACAGACATAACTTTTGATCTGCTAGGAGTTACGGGGCCTGCCACCTATCAAATTGAAGATATCGACGAGATATACAACTTTCATTCTTTGAGAATTGACATATTCTGGCTGGATCAAGATCGAAATCGGGCTTGAAGTAGATGCTATGTAAATTGCAAGCAGGACAACTTTGAGCTTTGATCTTTGTTAATAAAAAGCCCATAACTCTCGCATCCGAGCTCCGGTTGGGATGATTCAAGATGTTCTGAAAAACTAAAAAGTAGATCTACAATAAAATCTAAGTTTCAAGCCAAGAACATACATCCAACTTGGTGTTAAAAGCCCTACAATCTTCTCTTCTTGCATTTGCTTGCATATTTTAGTCCAAAAGATGTCCGAATTACTTTTCCTTTCTTCTTCATGCCAATGTCGTGTCACAACCTATAAAATAATATAAAATGTATAAAATGAACACAATGCATGCAAAGTAACTACAAAACATAGGTTTAAACAACTAATTCAAGTAATAGGTACCGGATAAGTAGGTATAAAACCTACTTATCAAGTTCTCTTTGGTTAAGGGTGCAAAGACGAATTATTATTTGGCATGACCATGACCATTGGTGATAATAACGAATATCATTGGCCCGTAGTGCATGGATGATTCGTGGATGTGATAATAATGAATATCATTGGCCCGTAGTGCATGGATAATTTAGTGATGTGGATTATTTATTGAGTTAAGTCTCAGCGATAAAATTGATGATAAACTTTTAAATCATAGAAGATAGTAGATATTATGCTTTACTTGACTCTTCTAATAGATTGTTTGTTCCGCTGCAGTTAAACTTGTTGTCTATTGTATTCTATCAGTTTAAAATTGTTGAAGGTTAACGATAATTTATTCTGCATTATCTTAGTCATAATATTCTTTACTGGGCTAGTTGAGCTCACCCTTTTCTTTCATTGTTCTCTTCAGGAAATGAGAATATAGTTGGGACTAGTTAGGGAATAGAGTGACGGTCCAGATAGTTGCTATAGTAATCCTCACTATTCTGTGAAATAGTGTGATAATAATTATAATTAGGACTTATTTTGATTTTGGATATTGTCTGGGAGACAATATTTGTATTAAAACTCACAGCTTGTGTTTTGTCGTATTCTACGCGACATTTAACAGTTGTATAAATGAAGTTGTATTTGAATTATGTATCATGTATTCGGCGACTCAAAATGGGTTGTGTATACCTATTTTGAGAACGTCACATATCATCTATGAATTTAAGTTTATATGGGTATGATGCATTGAGAGATGATTATATCTACTTTTGTGTTCTTGATTAACAATCCAGAATAATTAATTTGGCTTAACAAGAAGTGTTCCGATCTAAGTGAAGCAATAAGGGAAATTATAGTCTTAAGTAGACCTGACAAAATTGGCCCAGGCCCGCGGGCTGCGGCAGCCCGCCCGTTAAAAACTGGAATGTGGGCTTCACTTTTTTGACCCACTTTGCTTTGATCGACGACGACTATACCGGGCAAACGGGCGGGTCGGGCCGAGGCCGGGTCGGGCCAACGGCGGGCCGGGCCAAAAAGGCCCGGGTTTTGGTGGGCTGGAAATGGTCAGCCCGTGGCGGGCGGGCCGGGCCGACCCGCGGGCTTCGGCCATTAATTTTTTTTTTGCAAACTCTTTGTTACACCAAAAATAATAATAATAAATATTAAAAATAATAAAATAATTAATAATAAACAATAATACAAACAAACACGATTAATTAATTACATACATTAACTACATATCTCAATTAATTAAAATTGTAATAGTATTATTAATTAATTTTTAATTATAGTTAAAATATATTAAAGATTACATTAAAAACAAATAGTTGTTGTAGCTAAGTTGGTTTGAACTCTTATTTATTTACTTACAAGTCTTGTGTTCAAGCCTCACAACCTAACACTTTATTTTAAAAAAAAAAAATTGTCGGCGGGCGGGCCAGGCGCCCCCGGGCCTCCACGGGCCGGGCCAAAAATGGGCCGGGCCAAAAAGGCCCGGGTTTTCATGGGCTTAAAAACAGTGGCCCAAAGCCCGGGTTTTGGTGGGCGGGCCGACCCGGCCCGCGGGCTTTGGGCCCGTTTGCCAGGTCTAACGACGACGTGCCTTCACAGTTCCTCCTCACTTCGATCGATCGACGACGTGCCTTCATAATTCTTCCTCCTCTCCCCTAAAAGGCTAAAACCATACTCAGCTACTCTATTCTCCTCGTCTCACTGTCTTAGGTATTTTTTCGATCTCGTTTCAATAATATTTTAATCTATTGTTTATAATCATTATGATCGATTTTTGTTTGGATTAGTAATTTATATGTGGTTTATATATTATTGGGTGTAAAATTTTAAGTGTTTATGAACCGAATTAGACTAGATCTAGAATTTACCGATTTATATTTGTGGGTTTATGATATTATATGTTTTTGTGTTTAGCTGCAAGCAATATATTTGATCCTTTGTTCATTTATTTAGTTTGTATCCTCACCAATCCCTGAACAATAACATGCAGGATCTGAACAATACATTTTTCCTTGGCATGTTTATTTGATTAGGCATGTGTTGACAAATTAATGTTATGAATTGACTATTAAGCATCATAGATTCATAGTGGGTCCTTTATGTTGACAAAATCAAGATAAAATTTTTCTTGTTTGTGTGCATACTCTGCAATTGTATCATCAGTTTTTAAATATTTCAGCAGTTCAGCAGCATCAAATATTTTAGATAAATTTAAATTATATCAAAATAATTTCTTATTGTTTCGAAGTGATCTTGAAGCTTTATGTGATGTGATAAAACTTATCTTTGTAGGTTATTCCAAAAGGATTCTAGATGGAATTTTTGCAATTACTCTTTTTGGCTTCTTAAAAGTAGTATGCACATAAGCCAATCATGTTTAATGATAAAGCGTATACTTTGTAACAATCTTATTCATTTATTAATAAAAAGTATTAATTTATTAAAGGCTTTTAATTATCTACATGATACTGTTTTATAATATGTGATAAACCCATAGTTTTAAGCAATGCTTTTAGAATAATGATGATGATCATTCTAATGAGATCTAAATTCTTAGAAAGCTTAAAACTAAAATAGTTCCCAATCGTTGGATTACTAAATTGGGGATTAGTGAATCCGGATAGATTGGTACATACGTTGCTTGTTCATTGGATGAGGATGATTAATCTCATGATCATTTGTGTGGAGACACTAAAATAAGTATGTAGGTGCTTATTAGAGAATAAGTTCATTGAACGTGGCTCGCTAAGGAATACATAATGGAGTTTTACTTGCCTATCAATAGAAATTCCTGTAGTGATAGTAGTACAAGTGATCGTTGGACTTGAGATCATCATAGTATCTTGTGTATGATGAGTTATATTTTGACTTATTTCTTAAGACCCTTAGGGTATATCAAAGGGTATGCTTTGGTATAATAAGTTGTACATAGAGATAATGTATGATCAATAAAGAATCTACCACTTCTAGTAAAAAAAGAGAAATGTCATATGTGATTCGATAAATTACAACCCAGTAGTTATTGGCCAAGGCAGAATAAAATTATGAAGGAGTTTCTAATTTGCATTATTTGGAGTTGTGCATTTAAGGATCGAAATACATATAATTAAATAAAATAAGACTTGATAGTAATTCCATGTCTTATATTTAATTGGGACATTATATGGTGGAATGATTGAATTGTACGGTAACTATTTACTTAAAGGTTCTTTTATGATTAATGTTAAAATATATATTATCTGGAAAGTCGTTAAACGCTAGGGAGACTTATCCCTATTGTAGAATAAATATTATTTATTTAAATAAATTAATATTTTAATTTATTTATTTAAATAAAATTAGAATTGTTCTAATTGATTTATTCACAACCGGTTTAATATGGAGAACCTAAAGGGTCACACCATAAAAGGAAGAATAATTATTTAAGGAGTTAATGGCATAATCGTAATAATAAGTTAAGTATATTTAATTTAATCTATGGTGATAGAATAAATTAAATAGCTTAATATTTATTATTTAATATTTTAGAAATATTAAATATAAATTAATAAGAGGAGTATTATTATTATTATTATTATTATTATTATTATTATTATTATTATTATTATTATTATTATTATTATTTAATTCCGAAATAAGTTTGGGAATTAATTAATAAAAGTAATCTCATATGATCTTAATAGATTAGGAGGCTAATTAATTAAAAGAGTTTAATTAATTATTCCTAATAAGATTGGGAGCCTAATTAATTAAAATAAAATCCAATTCCTTAATTGTTAAGGAGGGTTGCTTACATCTATAAATAAAAGGAGTCTTATTATGGTGTGTAGAGTTGTTGTTTACTTTTTCATAATAGACGTAATTCCAATTGTTGGAGAGTACGCTCCTTTTTCTATGAGAAATAGAAAAATTAGAGTTTTGCCAAACACCCATCTTCTTGAATCTTTATTCTTCTTTGGTGGATCACCTCTAGAGGTCAAACACTTAGGTGGCAAACGTTGATCAAAGGAAGGAATCAAACCCGGTGGATTCAAGTTTAACGCGAAAAAGATTGGAGGTGAACTTGTACCTGAGGAAGCTCGAATCTTCAAGGGTATGATTTTTGTTCTTCATATTTTCGTTTAATTAATAATTGTGCATAAAGGGTGATCCGAGTATATGGTTTGTAAAATTTTAAAACTCTGATTTTCCATGCTTTCGCTTATTTTTGTACAATTTGATTGCGTCCATGAATTTTACAAACCTAACAGTGGTATCAGAGCCAAACCTTTATGCGAATTATTAATTATTTTAAATTTGATATGTATATTGATATGTGTTTAGAACAATTTAATTGGGCATAATTTTATTGTATAAAATTTTATAATTAAAATAAAAAAAGTTTATTTTAATTTTAAAATAAAAAGTTTATTTTAATCTTAAAATAAAAGGTTTATTTTAATCTTAAAATTAGATTTCATGCTAACTAATTAGAGTTGAAATTGGATTCCATGATAACTAATTGGAGTTGAAATTGGATTCCATATTTCCTTAAATAAAGGAGTTTATTTAGATATGAAATAAGATTTCATATTATTCAAAATAAAAGAGTTTATTTGTGAATAGGAAAGAGAATCCGTATTTTCTTAAATAAAGGAGTTTATTTAGATATAAAATAAGATTTCATATTATTCAAAAATAAAAGAGTTTATTTGTGAATAGGAAAGAGAATCCGTGTTTCCCTTAATAAAAGTTTTTTTTTTACTTGGAATTGGATTCCATAATTAATTAAAATAAAGGAGTTTATTTTGATTAAAGAATTTGATTAAAATAAAATAGCTTATTTTATTCAAAATTGGATAAATTAAAATAAAAGCGTTTATTTTGATTTAAATTTGGATTAAAATAAAGGAGTTTATTTTGATTCAAAATTAAATTTTATACTAGCTAAATTTGCCCATTAAATGATATCAATATATATATTGAATGTTTATTATTCATGGATGAATGTTATTTATTGATGCATATGTTGATGTGTATGATAATAAATGGGATTGATTATGGACTATTGACCAATGTGATTGAATTTTATTTTAGTTGGACGCATAAATGTATATGTTTTATTAAATGAGGTCTTCGTACCTCGTCTTCTCTAATTTTTCTTAATGTAAATTCTATTTCTCTCCTATGTACTTCCCTTTGACTCCTGATCAAGGTTTCTATTTATTTTAAATAGTTTTGAAATAGAAATAGTTAGAATTAATTTTGAAGAATTGGAGATCAAGGAACAAGGAGCGCTTGAAGACCCGTTTGTAATGGAGCCTGGGTTTAAATGTAAAAGTTATATTTAACTATTAATTCTTGCACCCCTAAGTTTTGACTTTTTGGTTCACTTGGTGGCTCTAGTGAACCAAACTAGAATAAAAGTCCATAATCAATCCAGGTAGAATATAGTATTCTATATGTGCATGCTTATAATATATATAATATTATATATTATGCAAACATGGTTCGCATGTTAATTAATATGACGCGTATTTTATATATATATATATATATATATATATATATGTGTGTGTGTGTGTGTGTGTGTGTGTGTGTGTGTGTGTGTGTGTGTGCATGCGCGCTAAACAAGATGAGACAAATTAATAACAAACCCCTCAAAGATTTTATATTAAGCCTTAAGCGTTCAAAGATATTTGGAATATCGAACGTCGCCTTCTAGCATGATAAAATAATAGAGTATCAATTAATTATTATAAGTTTGTTGTGTCACCACAAGGCTTATCTTAATTCTTTGAGATGTTAATTTTATCACATTTGATGCTTATAAAGAAAATTGAACAATGTTATTTTGTTGTGTCACCACAAGGACAATATTTTTCTTTTTTGAATATATGGAGTGCTAGGTTGGACTTAACTTGGATAATTTTGATTCGGATGTGCCACCACTTGATCAAAATAATCTAAGAGGTAAAATACAAGGAGTTGCATAGTTGATGTAATTGACAAGAGTTGTCTACCTATTTATTTATATATAGTTTGTTGTGTCACCACAAGACTATATACATTTGAAATGGGATCCTTATTCCCACTAGCAAATCTTTAATTAGATTTTGTCGAACTATATAATTGAGGGTAATATAGTTTGAAGAAAATAGTGGGAGATACCAATTTAAAACAAGACCTAAATTATTTTGGTAATTAATAAAAGAATGTATGCTAAAATGTTGTTAATTACAAATTCATTTACAAAATTTTACAATGTCTAAAATTACTATCACTGCATAGCATATTAGATGCTAAATTAATCGGACTGAATTAAATGGATTGGTTAAAAAAATTGAGAATAGTTTTCACGGCTAAAAAGCTATATTATGTCTTTAATACGCCTATCCCTGCAATGGTTGTAGACAATGCCTCTGAGGAAGAGATTGCTATTTTAGAAAGTGGCAAAATGAGGCACAGTTGGCTCAATGCATCATTCTCGTATCCATGAGTAACAAGCTTCAGCGTCAGCCTGAAACTATGGATGCTCCTACTATACTCCTGCACGTCAAGTAGTTGATGGTGAGGAAAGTAGGACTAATAGATATCAGACATCTAAGGAGCTCTTCCAATCTAGAATGACGGATGACACTACAGTACAGACAAAAGTCCTAAACATTATCAATTTGATTGAGCCAAGATTTGATCTTACACTCACTCCCGGACTCCTTTCACAATTGTTGTGAATTTTTCATATGAATAAGCTAGATATCAGCTTCGCTGATTTGCTTAACATGTTAAAAAATATTGAGAGTCACTTTCTAACCAAGAAATACCAAGTCTTACTGGTAGGGGCCAAAGGATCTTTTAAAAAGAAGAACGATTCTAAGAAGGTAAATAGAAAAGACAAAAATAAAGGATAATAAGAACAAAACTGATACGGATAGCAAAGGAGTTTGCTTCCACTGTAATAAGCCTAGACACTGGAAAGAAACTGTAAGAAGCATTTTGCAGAGGATAACCAGAAGAAGCTTAGTGAAGTTTCGGTTACAAATACAATTTTGTTCATGATTTTAAATAAATTTTTCTTTAAAGTCAAGGTTCTACTTGGGTATTGGATACCGACTTTGGTTATCATAAATATAGATTTATGAAGGGACCAAGCAGAAGTAGAAAGTTAAACAAAGATAAGTAATCCTATGTGTGGAAAATGAAGCAAAGGTTGCTGCATTAGCCATAAGAACTTATAGTTTAGCACTGCCTACAGACAAATCTATTAAGTTAATAAATTGTTATTGTATTCCAATTCTCGTTGGAAATATTATTTCTATTTTATTGTTGGACAATGAAATCTTTGGTATTATATTTAAGAACAATTGTTGTTCTATTTATAATAATAATATTTTGTATAGAACTGGAATATTACTTAATGGATTTAGTATACTTGACTTACGTGAAAATAATTTTGCATATTGAACAAATTAGTATAAGAAAAAGAGATGATCATTCAAAGAGTTGAATGTGTGTATTTGTTGAAATACAAGTGTGAATTATTTGAAAGGTTCAAAGAATTCAGAAGTGAAATAAATTAGCAAAGTATTAAAATTCTTTGATTAGATCAAGGAATAAATACTTGTGCAATAAGTTTCTAGATCATCTCAAATGGTTTTCTCACAATGGACGCCTCCTGATACACAATAATTAATTGATGCATCTGAAAGGAAAAATTATACCTTGTTGGATATGGTACAGTCCATAATGATTTTACCGACATTCCAGTATCCTTCTGGGGTAATGTCCTAGAAATGGCTGCATATCTACGAAAAGATAACCTCAAAATCTAGCCCCAAGACTCCATAACAGTTATGGACAAGGAGGATTCCTAATCTTAAGTATGTTAAGATATGGAGTTGTATAACTTATGTGAAAAGGTTTCAAAGGAAAAGCTTGGGACAAGATTTGACAAGTACAGATTTGTGGGACATCCTAAAGTAAGTTTAGGATATATGTTCTATAATCCTACTTAGCAAAAGGTGTTTGTTGCAAAACACGCTACCTTCTAAGATAAAGTTGTTTATCATTGAAGGGGCTAGTGGGAGGAAAATAGATCTTAAAGAGTTCAAGAACCACAAAACACTATAAGTCAAATAAGAGGAACCTGTAGATAGAACTATTGTACCACAACCGAATCGTAAATCTAGAATAGTACCGAATATACCTAGGAGGTATGGATTCATCATAAATGATGATGATAAGGTACGCATCATAGAAGATGATGATCCAGTTACATACGATGAGGTAAGAGTTGTAGACACTCAGAGAAATGGATTGAAGCAAGCTTCTCAAAAATGGAACATTCGTTTTGATAAGACAATCAAAAGAATTTGATTTTATCAAAAATAAGAATGTACATAGTGTGTACGAAAGGGTCAGTAGGAGCGTCGTGACATTCCTAGTACTATATGTTGATATAATACGGATAAGGAATGACATGTCAATGCTTGAATCAGTAAAGATAAAGTTGTCTAAACATTCCTCCTTGAATGATATAGGAAGAGTATCTTTATTGGGGATATAAATCTATATAGATAGATTTAAAAGGATACTCAGCTAAACCCAAGGAACGTATATTCATTTGATGCTAAAGTCGTTTAGCATGGCAAACTCCAAGAAATGTGTCATGTTGATGAGTCATGGAGTGTATCTCTCTTAATAGTCCCCAAAGACTCAAAAAAGAGAGATCGCATGAGTAACTATCATGTATGCAATGAAATGTACGAGACCTGATGTTGATCAGTCATATTCTGGAGAAGTTCACTATGAGTCAGTAAAAAATATCTTAAAATACTTAACTGGCACTAAGGATGTGATCATATTCATGGTGGGTCTAAATTAAAACTAGAGGGCTTAACAAACTCAAGTTTTTCAGACAGACCAAAATGACAGAAAATCCACTTTAAGGTAAAGTGTTACCTTGAACAGTGGTGCAGTGAATTAGAAAGGTTCCAAACAGCAAAGAGTTGTTGGTTTAGTGATAAAGACAAAGTATATAACTATAAATGAAGCTGCAAGTTGATTGTTTGGATGAAAAGTTCATTACAGAACTAGGAATAGTTCCTAAGTCTCATCTTGGATCTAAACATGTGTTGTGGCACTTTCATTTGATTATAAGAATCATTGAAAGATGGAAATCACTATAGAGATAGTAGACTCTAAAGAACAATATTACATATCCATTAACTAAAATTTATCCAACAGCAGGATAATCGTCACTTAGAGAAGAAGGGTATGAGATACCATGGCGATTGGCTTTAGTGCAAGTGGGAGATTAAAAATAGTATGCACACAAGTCAATCATGTTTGATGATAAAGCATATACTTTGTAACAATCTTATTCATTTATTAATAAAAAGTATTATTTATTAAAAGCTTTTAATTATCTACATGATGTTATTTTATAATATATGATAAACCCATAGTTTTAAGCAATGCTTTTAGAATAATGATGATGATCATTCTAATGAGATCTAAATTCTTAGAAAGCTTAAAACTAAAATAGTTCCCAATCGTTGGATTACTAAATTGGGGATTAGTGAATCCGGATAGATTGGTACATACGTTGCTTGTTCATTGGATGAGGATGATTGATCTCATGATCATTTGTGTGGAGACACTAAAACAAGTATGTAGGTACTTATTAGAGAATAAGTTCACTGAACGTGACTCGCTAAGGAATACCTAATGGAGTTTTACTTGCCTGTCAATAAGAATTCCTATAGTGATAGTAGTACAAGTGATCATTGCACTTGAGATCATTATAATATCTTGTGTATGATGAGTTATACTTTAACTTATTTCTTAAGACCCTTAGGGTATATCAAAAGGTATGTTTGGGTATAATAAGTTGTACATGGAGATAATGTATGATCAATAAAGAATCTACCACTTCTAGTAAAAGAAGAGAAATGTCATATGTGATTCAATAAATGACAACCCAGTAATTCTTGGACAAGGCAGAATAAAATTATAAAGAAGTTTCTAATTTGCATTATTTGGAGTTGTGCATTTAAGGGTCGAAATACATATAATTAAATAAAATAAGACTTGACAGTAATTCCATGTCTTATATTTAATTGGGACATTATATGGTGGAATGATTGAATTGTACTATAACTATTTACTCAAAGGTTCTTTTATGATTAATGTTGAAATCTATATTATCTAGAAAGTCGTTAAACACTAGGGAGACTTATCCCTATTGTAGAATAAATATTATTTATTTAAATAAATTAATATTTTAATTTATTTATTTAAATGAGATTAGAATTGTTCTAATTGATTTATTCACAACCGGTTTAATATGGAGAACCTAAAGGGTCACACCATAAAAGGAAGAATAATTATTTAAGAAGTTAATGGCATAATCGTAATAATAAGTTAAGTATATTTAATTTAATCTATGGTGATAGAATAAATTAAATAGCTTAATATTTATTATTTAATATTTTGAAAATATTAAATATAAATTAATAAGAGGAGTATTATTATTATTATTATTATTATTATTATTATTATTATTATTATTATTATTATTATTATTTAATTCCTAAAGAAGTTTGAGAATTAATTAATAAAAGTAATCTCATATGATCCTAATAAGATTAGGAGGCTAATTAATTAAAAGAGTTTAATTAATTATTCCTAATAAGATTGGGAGCCTAATTAATTAAAGAATTTAATTAATTAAAATAAAACACAATTCCTTAATTGTTAAGAAGGGTTGCCTACATCTATAAATAAGAGGAGTCTTATTATGGGTGTAGAGTTGTTGTTGACTTTTTCACAACAGACGAAATTCCAATTGTTGGAGAGTACGCTCCTTTTTCTATAAGAGATAGAAAAATTAGGGTTTTGTCAAACATCCATCTTTTTGAATCTTTATTCTTCTTTGGTGGATCACCTCTAGAGGCCAAACACTTGGGTGGCTAACGTTGATCAAAGGAAGAAATCAAACCCGGTGGATTCAAGTTTAACGCAAAAAAGATTGGAGGTGAACTTGTACTTGAGGAAGCTCGAATCTTCAAGGGTATGATTTTTGTTCTTCAAACCTAAATAGGTTTTCTAGAAGAAAGAACTTAAGCTCTGATATCATCTCTGTAACACCCCTTTCCCGAAAAGGAAAGGGAGGTCACGTGCAAAGCACAACAAACCTCAAAATTAGTAAGCAGCGTACTAGTAACTTCAAAATATTAATAATGATATCCATCAATGAAGTACTAATTATAATTCTCCAACTAGAATCAAAATAATCAAAACCAAAAATTTAATCAACCTAGATGGTCAAGGCAACACTCTCATCACACTAGCCCTTAATCACCCCTGCAAACCTGCCGGAAGAAAAACACAGCATGAGCCAATTGCCCAATACGGAAATAGATATATAAAAGATATACAACTGATATACGAAAATAATTGAGACAAAATACTGAACAAAGCCTCAAGTGTAAATACGGACGAAAATATAATCTCTAAAGATCTGAATGGAATATATCTGAATAAACAAAATTGACGAAACCAATAGAAGAATAAATAAATAACGAACTGAAGTAACTAACTCAATGAATTGAACTGAACACAAACAAACAAAACTAATACAATGAAATAATAGAATGAATCAAATGGTTGAGTGTTATTTCATACCGAGTGAGCTCAGAAATATACATTGCCACACAGGTAAGTCAAAATAATGCAATATAGGCAAATCAAAATAATGTCACACAAGCAAATCAAATGATGCCACACAGGCAAGTCAAGTGATGCCACACAGGCAACCAAAATAATGCCACACAGGCAAATCACATATTGGACCGCGAATCTAAATGTATGCAAATCGGATAGTGTGTTAGGCACAACATCACCAATCCGCAGAACAGAAAACTAGGATTAACCCATACGCCTCCCACAACAAAACACCAAATTGCCCACTTCCTCCGGAGCCCAAAACGGAGACGTCGTGGACTAATCACACTGCCACGGAAAGTGTCATGCCTCTCGTGCCAAGACGACATGCCTGTGGTACCCCCACAGATGGTTATAGCTCAGGTATACCCTACGGTATATTCTAACAAAATACCATATCACAATACATGCGACATAATACCAACAAAAAGGGTTCTATACGTACATGTTGAACCAAATTAAATTATAGTCGCAATATCTCAAAAGGAAGGTAGCAACATGTACCGCTATATAATTATCAAGAATAAATACTAAGCATGATAACCTAACTCAATGAGTACAAATACGAGTCATATATATCAACTCCAAAATGAAACTATTATATATGAATTTCACAAGAAAATATTATGTGAAATAATAACGAAATTCGAAATAAGTGACAAAACAAACAAATCAAATTTAACAAGAATGTCGATTAAAAGAGTACGAAATTCGTACCTGATACTTCCAAACCATTTATAGCACACTCCACAAAATCTTACCCTCAAATGCTAACGATGTCAAATATGAAATGTTATTCACAACCTAAATATATTTACCTCAAATTAAAAATAATCCAAACTAATAATTCTAAAATAATTTATAATCTATTTAATATGCCTTTAATCATCAACTTATATCAATTATTAATACTCCAAAATTTATATTCCAAATTGTAACTCCATAAATTCCTTCCGTTCGAACTAATTAAATAAAATAATAATAAATATAAGTTACTTAATAACTATAATTTATAATAACATGAATTTATTTTCTAATTTACATCAGTTTTATGACACAAATCCAAATTAAATTATAATTGATGTTTTAATCATTTCTATTTTTTTATTGGGACTAATCAGTAATTCTATTGTATATATATAAATATATATAGACTATATATGAACACTATAATAATAGTAGGCTTTAAAAAAAAGTTACGAAATTCTTTTTTTTTTTGACTCATATTATTATTATTTTCATGTAAATTCCCAATTCAATCTTTCAAATAATTCTATATAAGATCATAACCTTATTAAGAATCTGAATTATTAATTTGATGTAGACAATCCTTATATACCATTTATCTATATATATATTAAATAAATAATGTATCCTCCGATCCAAACTAGGATATTCATATTGCATAATATAATCAATTCACTCTTTTACTTTATATGATACTTTATATGATGACCGCCCATCACAATTATCTAACAGTTTTCACGATTCTTAGTTGCAAATTAAAAGAAATTAAAACATAGTAACAATTGATATACATAAGGGGAACAAAATGAAAAGAAACAAAACAAAACAAACATGTGCTCCTTTTCTTATTATTCCGTTACACACTTCTCTCAGAAATACAATAAGAGGTTGCTTCCTCCTCTTTCTCTTTCTCAAGTTGTATAATGAAAATAAAATTAGGTATAGTTATTTATTCACTTAAAACAGATTTTATTAATTATTATAATGTATTATTAGCTCTACAAATTTTAATAGGATTTTAAAATTACACAATTATAAATTAGACCCACTTAGTTTAAAGCCCAATTTTACCAATTTAATTTATCCATCACTTATTAATATATATTAGCCCATGTAAATTAAATGACCACTTTGACCCAAATAAAATACAAAGTCCAATTAATATGTTTTAAAACAAAATAATTTTATTATTTAATATTTATTTATTATTATTTAAATTACTTTTTTTTTTGGGTATTACAGTTATGCTATTGGAGATGGTGGTAGTTCTCACGGGAGAAATTTGCATGCACATGAAAAGTCATGTCCCGGTTTAGTTAACCAAAATGTGACTCAAATGCATCTAGATCATGAAGGAAAAATGCTTATTAGAAAATCTAGTCAGCTCATTTATAGGGATAAAATGGCTGAAGCAATCATGATGCATAACTATCCATTCTTGGTTGTTGAACATGAAGGATTACGAAGAGTGCATAACTATTTGAATCTGGATGTGAAATCGTATACTAGAAACACTGCCAAAGCGGATTGTATTAAAATTTATAAGCTTGAGAAAGTAAAATTGAAACGTGCATTTGAGAACATCTGCGGTAGAATTTGTCTCACTTCTGATTTGTGGTCGTCCGGTACTAGTGAGGGTTATATTTTTTTAACCGCTCACTTTATTGATCATGATTGTGTGTTGCACAGTAGGATTATAAATTTCTGTCATTTCCCCCCACTACATACCGGTACTCTTTTATCAAAAAAAATCTTTGAGTTTTTAAAGGATTGGGGAATTGAAAAAAAGATCTTTTCTCTCACTTTAGATAATGCAACAAACAACTACAACATGCAAAATTTCTTGAAGGCTCATTTTAGAGGAAACTTCCTTTGCAATGGTAGTTTTTTCCATGTTCGGTGTTCTGCTCACATATTAAATCTCATTGTTCAAGATGGTTTGAAAATTGTAAGTGAACCTTTACGCAAAATTAGTGTGAATGTCAAATATATTAAGGGGTCTGAAAGTAGATTATTAAAGTTTGTTACATGTTGTGAACAATTGCTTGTGTCAGTAGAATCGGATTTTGCGTTTGGAATGTGTGACTAGATGCAATTCTACATGGGAGATGCTTGATAGTGTTCTGAAATTTAAAGATGTATTCTTTCAATATGCCATGGTTGAATCATCTTACACAACTTGTCCATCAAATGATGAGTGGGAAATAGCACAAGCTATCACTACATTTTTGAAACTATTTTGGAAAATTACAAAACTATTTTCGGGAACGAGTTATCCAACAGCAAAACTGTATTTCTTACCTGTGTTTAGGATAAAAGAACTTTTGATGTTTAATAAGTCTTGTGAGATTGAGGTAATTAGAAACATGGCAAATGAGATGTTGCCAAAGTTTGAAAAATATTGAAACGACTATGTTGTTATCTTGTCCATAGCTACTATTCTTGACCCAAGGTATAAGGTGCAATTTGTCAAATTTAAATTGAAAAAATTTGAGACGGATGAGTATGTTATAAATAGAAAAGTGGAGAAAATTATGGATGCTATGAAATCTTTGTTCATGGAATATGTAACGGAGTTGTCAAAAGATGGTTCACAACAACCTCAAGATGGTGTAGGGACTTCAATTATTGCTACCACTAACACAAGTGAACATAATGATGATGAGTTTGATGTAAGTAAAGTTTTCATGTATTATAAATTTTTTAATTTTTTGCATATTTATCTATATTGCATATTTATGTTGATGAACTTTTGATGTTTAAAATTTTAAATAGTAGTTTGTGAGGGAAGTGTAAGGTACTACATTAACAAGAACGGAATTGGAACAATACTTAGAGGAGAAAATCGTCACTAACAAATCTTCTTTTAATATTCTAGAAGAATGGAAAAAACTTTCTGAGAGGTACCCAATCCTTATTTTTTATTCTAGTTTTATACCTTTATTTTATACATGACTAATGACTATTTAGTACTTTCAAATATTACGTTATTATAGATGTGATGCCCCCAAAATAGGTCCATTCCACCCAACCCATTTTAAGTCTCCAAATACATGGTACAGAAAACAACTACAACTTTATTATTACAATTGTCATGCAAAATACGACAACACATATACTGTGAGTTTAAATACAAATATTGTCATCTAGACAGTATTCATACTCAATTAAGTCCTCATTATACTTATTGATACACTATTTTACAAAATAGTGAGGACTATTAAGACAATTATCTTGAACCATCATTCCATATCCCGACTAGTACCTGCTACACTCTCACCTCCTGAGAAGAAAAATGGAACAAAAAGGAAAATGGTGAGCTCAACTAGCCCAGTAAAGAATATTATGACTAAGATAATATAGAACAAATTATCGTTAGTCCTCAACAGGGAAAAATCTGATAGAATACAATAGACAACAAGTTTTAGATCAACAACTGCAGCGGAAACAACAATTCATTAGAAGAGTTAGGTAAAGAATGAAATCTACTATCATATATGAATTTAAAAGTCCTTCATCGATATTTTATCCTTGTAACATCAATCAATATACATCTTGAATCAAATAGTCATCTTTGCACTACAGGCCAAAGATATTAATCAGTCGGTCATGTTCATCTCAACACCTGTTCATCTTTGCACTACGGGCCAAAGATATTCATCAAGAAATCATTCATCTTTGCACTACAGGCCAAAGATATTCAGTTATATCATCATTTAGGACTGAGGATGATAAAAAGTATTTTAAAGAAAACGAATCCAGTGAGACAAAAGATCAAATATTAAGAATTCGTACTTTAGACAATCCAAGTTCAAAAATACTTCATAAATAATCATAGCGAAGTAAAATTCAAGAATGATCAAAACATGGATACAATCAAAGCTAGAATCCAGAATAGATATTTTGGACGAAAAACAAAAATTTAATTTTTCTAGGAATAGTGTCGTATTCGTGAACAGTGCGTATACGTGAATAGTGTCGTATACGTGAATAGTACCGTATACGTGAATAGTGACTCCGACACTAAAAGATAGAAATTTCATAAAAAACATCATCATGCTTCGTGAATAGTACTCGTGAATAGTAACTCGTGAATAGTAACTCGTGAATAGTAACCCCGACATGAAAAGTTCCAAATTTGATAAAAAATTCCAACCAATATTTCGGCATAACGATATTGAAGAAATAATATCATTTTCGAATAAAATAACATCCCTTACTTCGAAAGAATAGTACTTCTGGCTGGAATACTGGGTATAGTGCTGAAGGGAACTTGCACCGTATAGCAACACTCAAAGTATCAAAATACTCATAAGAATACGCTCGATAATATAGAGAGAGAAAGAGAGAGAAATCTGTAGTTTCTGGTATGATTTTCAATTTTAACCTAAGCACCCTATTTATAGGAAATTACTTAGAACACCAAAGCAGAAAATTTATTAAAATAATATTATTTATAATAAAATTTCCTTAGCACACCTTTGAATCTGAATTCAACAATTTAACACATGTAAGTGGGGCCCACCAAAGTGTAAAAAATGTTTTTCTTAAATAAAATAATTAAAACTTTTAAAAATTAATTATTTTGGAACTTCGGAACTTCAATAATTCATAATAAATAGCCCTTTTATCAGAAAATTTAAATATCACTTTTTTATAGAAATTCAATTCTCTACAACTTTGCAGAAGAAAGTTTTTCTAAATTCCAAATAAAAATTGACCGAAATCCACATACGGACAATTTTACAGGCTATAATTAAATTTCAGTCAAGAAATGGGTCCACCAACATGTTTAACATGTTTTAATTATTTAATGCAACAAAAATATTCTTTCTCCTCATATACTCGTATATCCCACATTCATTATAAAAATATCATCATTATTATATTATTAAAATATAATAATATATTTAAATGAATTATTTTATCAGAAAAAGATAAAATATTAATTTTCAACAATTGTCACATTAAAAATTTTCTCCATCTATATCCACATAAAATTAATATTTTCCTCATCATATAAATTAATAATTAATTATTCATAAATAATATTACAGAATCACAATACTGATAACCAGGCCGTTCCCAGGAAAGATGGGGCTTTTCAATAAGAATTTCTCCTTACTAGCGCGCAATTAGGTGACCAAACCTCTCCTTAGACATAACTTTTTAGACATTGTCAATAATGTTATCCAATAATATTATTCAGATAATATGAATTATTGCTCCGATAATAGAAAATATTGTGTAGTGACAATTATTGAAACAACAGTAATATAAAATATCAACGCAACAATTATTGAATCAAAAAATAAAACACTAAATAGTAATTACTGTAACAATTATTGAATAGTGTCTTCTTACGTAAGAATCAATAATTGGTACAATACCGTGTACTACTGTGCAACAACATGTATTACTGTGTTTTAACCACCGGGTATTCCAACAGTATTAACTGTAACAACTACGCCGTTATTTATAAACAACTTATACTTGTCATTTTCTTCATCCAATCTCTTTCTGTTATGGGGCCCACAAAAGGCTGCGCCGTCGTACGAATATTCCCGATAGCAAGAATATTCCACGACCAAACGAATATTCCCCGACAACAATAAATATTTTATAACCACTTGCTTATTTAAGATATTTGCGCATTTTACCCATAACTAACCACATTAATCAAATCAACCCCTTACTATTTCAAAATAATAATTAGAGAAAATTAAATCTTCATTTATAAAAAGTTGGGGCCTTACAATAGATATCCAATACTAGCGAATATGGCATATGATATCTTATCAATTCCAATTACAATGGTTGCTTCGGAGTCGACCTTTAGCATTGGAGCTAAAGTTCTCACAAAATATCGTAGTTCGCTTCTACCGAATAATGCACAAGCATTAATTTGTGGACGTAATTGGATTTGTGGATATAAAATACAAGGTTTGTTCTAGTTGTAAATATTGTTACTTTAATTGTAGCTTTTTAGTTTAATTTTGGGTATTGAACTATTGATATTTTAAATTGGCATTTTTAATATAGATGATGGGATGACGGACGACCAACTTTTGATACCTCTAGTTGCAAATCAAGAGTCAAAGGGTTCTAACATGGGCAAAATTACAAGGAGTGACTAGACATTACTCACTGGTAAGTACTTCATTTTTTATGGACTATTTGATATTTCTTTGATTTTTGTTTTGTTGTAGAATTGAATACTTTGTTAAATAGCATTGTGATTTACATTTGAATTGGAGTATGATTAGGTCTGTTTTCATTTGAATTTTTATCAAACACAATTTAGGGGAAGTTTGCCATGCTTGTACTGTTTTTATATTCGTATTTTTTCACGCCATATTATTTATTGTTAGTTTCCTTCCAGTGGTTGGGGTTGCATTTGCAGGATCTGCTATGAATTAGTTTTACAAATACATTCATTAATGTTAAGGAACATCATGTACACTGCACAAAAATACTTGCATTTTTAATGTTTTCTTCCAATATATTTAAATTTTTAACTCTTTATTTCCTCTTGATATTCTTTAGTTCTGCAATTAATTTTAATTTTGGTTAATAGAATTTTTACCTAACAAATATGACTGGTTTCATTTTGAGTCTTATCAAAGATTTATTACTGAGTAACATCATTAACAACTATTTGTTCATAACTGTGTTGGCAGTATGTTTTTCAGAAAAATAAATTGAGGTTTTGTTTGGGGTGAGGAATCTTTTTAATGAATACTAAAATTTTATTATGGATGTTCAATTATGAAGTTGCATTTTCTTACTAATATAGTTGCAAAGACACATTTCTGGGAATGGCATCATTATAGAATAAATGTAAAACAATTTCCCTATGTGGAATTCCCTGGAAATATCATATACTGGAATACATAGAAATATGTATGGTGTGGTCTTGGTCATTTTACTGATTTTGAAAAGCTCCAAGAGTTGAATTGATTACAAGTGCTTTGCAAATATATTAAATTCAGGGACAAAATTATATATGCCTATAATTGAGTCATGCATAACAATGTTTGGAGTAATTCCTTTTGTTTGCTTGTGTTTTGTAGGTACTTGTGGAAAACTATTCCAAGTCATTGCTTCCTATGTGTGTTTGCAAGTCATGTGATAGGGAATTTGCTTCTCTTACTCTTTTCCTCTTCCCTTATTTTTGGTCTAGTTATATTGAAAAAATTATTAGTTTCATGGTAGATTGCAGTACACTTGATAATAATTTTATAATATCCCACTTTCCAAATACTAATAAGACTGATCAAGTAGTATTCTTTTGTACTTTTAATTTTATTAACTCTTTTTATGTGTCTAGACAAATTTGTGCTTAGTTTTTAGCTTTATTTTGTTAATTGTGGCTAAATGGATGAATTAATTATAAGATGGTCCATATATAATGAGTTAATGACACATTTATGAATCTTTTTGCACAGGATGTCAAGCCATTCTTTCACTAGCAGATGGGATTGCAAGTATGCATTTGGAGCTTATTTCTATTGATGGTGACATGTCAATTGAAATGAATAGTCTTTGTTTGAATTTGTGTACTTTATCATTTATCAATCAAAGCACTTCAAAGATTAGTTTGTCTCATTTGTGATTTGTATCATTGTATGTAAATATGTAATATGTTACTCATTTCCTTCTTGAGCTTTACAACAACTTTAGATTGTATTAAATAGTATTGTGAATTTGTGATTTACAGATTTTTAAAATTCAAAAAAAAATAAAGAAGCCCGCGGGCCAGGTCACGGGCCGCTTAATTCCAGCCCACCAAAACCCTGGCCATTTTGGCCCAGCCCGTTTGCCAGGTCTAGTCTTAAGCCTCCTTAATTTGATTAAATCTCGTGGTAGTTATTTTTAATGTAGTAGTAATTAATTTCATAAATTTTGTAACCTTGATCGCTTGTTTAAAGAAACTGAGGTAATATAAAGATTGGTGCTTGTTAGATTAAAAATTAGTTTAATTTCTTTGTGGGAACGATACTTGACTTATCACTTTATTATTTGTTGACCATGTATACTTGCGTGCTGTGCTTAAATAGATTTTGCCCAACAAGTTTTTGGCGCCGTTGTCGGGGAAAATTAAACTATTTTTATTACTTTCAATATCAGTTTTAATTAAATCAGTTTTAGTTAAACAATTTTTCTTTCTTTTTGTCACTTTCTGTTTCAGGTGATTTTGATTGGTGCATGCAAACTCGATCAAAACAACCAGAACTTGAACCATTTGTGGATGAAATTGAAAGACGTTTTTAGCAGCTACTGAAATATTGTAAGGAAACAAGGGACAAGATGGCAAACGAGGATCAAAAATCACTAAGAGATTATGCCATGCCGAAAATTGGTGAGATTCAATCAAGCATCACGAGGCCAGTCATTGTTGTCAACTCCTTTGAAATAAAATCGGAGCCAATTGTCACGGTTATAATTCTTCTAGCTTTTTCTCCACTTTGCATCTCTAACAAACAAATAGTGGCTACTTATACCCTCAAATATTTGAGTATATTTACAAAATTGTAAGGGACATCTTTAAGAATATTTGAAACTTTATTTTCTTTACTAAACAATAGAAAGTATTTTCTGATTAACAACCAAATAATAAAAAATATATCATTTTCATTGAAAATAATTTTTAGTGAAAATATTTTTTAACAAATGGATAAGGCTGTAAAATGAACAAACATTTCAGACTCGATTTATACTCGCTCGACTAAAAGTTCGATTCGAGCTCGATTCGAAATATAAATGATTCAAATATGAACAAATTTTAAAGTTCGATAAATTACTTGAATCTCTTCAAATTGTAATTTTCTATTGATACTTAGATCATATTCGTTCGAAAAGTTCAAACTGCATGTACTCGATTCAAGATTGTACTCGACTTGGCAGATAAACAAGTATCAATCAAATCTTATTTTATACTCACTAAATTTTATGAACCAAATCTGAGTAATTTAATACTCGATTTGATTTGGTTCATTTACACCCTTACAAATGGAGCCTAATTCTATTTTAAAATGTTTAAAAACTCAAATTGACTTCAACTAATTAAAAGCATTTTATTATAAAAGATTACTAAAATTAAGAACAAAGATGATTATAGGAAAAAGAGCATTCTCATTGTATTTTTGTATATCTTCCATTATCTTTACAAAGCTATTATTTATAGATATATGAACATCAATACTTGGAGGTTTCAAAACTCAAAGGTCATGAGTTTCAAAACTTAAGGGACATGGGAGTTTCAAAAGATCAAGGATCATTACAATTGAAGATAAGAAAAATGAATCTAGACATCCATATATATATATATATATATATATATATTATAATTTTATAACACTCCCCCTTGGATGTCTATTGTATAGTCATACGCATTGAAAGCTGCCTCATTATAGCCTTTGCTGGAGGATAAACTGCATGTTTCATGAATATGTTGAGTCATTGATCTCAACCACACACATTCTCGACTTGTTTCATGGATTGCAAGTATTTCAGCATGATTAGATGAAGTGGCAACTAATGTTTGCTTTGTAGATCTCTATGATATAGCAGTATCACCACACATAAAGAGATAACCTGTTTGAGATCGACCTTTATGTGGATCAGATAAATATTCTACATCAACATATCCAACTAATTTATGATTATCATTATTTGAATAAAATAAACCCATATCCATAGTACCTCGTAAGTAACGAAAAATATGTTTAACCCCATTCCAATGTCTCTGGGTAGGAGAATGCTATATCAGGTCGTGTATTATTAGCAAGATACATTAACACACCAATTGCACTGAGGTATGGTACTTCATGACTAAGTAATTCTTCATTATCTTTATGAGGTCTAAAAGGGTCCTATTTCACATCAAGTGATCTAATAACCATTGGGGTACTCAATGGATGAGCTTTATCCATATAAAATCTTTTAAGCACCTTCTCTGCGTAAGTTGACTGATGAATGAGAATTCCATATGCTAAATGCTCGATCTGCAAGCCAAGACAAAATTCTGTTTTTCCTAGATCTTTCATCTCAAATTCTTTCTTTAAATAATTCATTGTCTTTGGTATCTCTCCATGAGTTCCAATAACATTTAAATCATCTACATACACAACAATGATAGCAAAACTGGATTCCGACTTCTTTATAAAAACACATGGGTATATAGGGTTATTATTATACCCTTCTTTCAATAAATATTCACTAAGACGATTGTACCACATGTGTCCTGATTGCTTTAACCCATATAGGGACCTTTGCAACTTGATTGAGTAAACTTCCCGGGGATTTGACTTATATGCTTCAGGCATTTTAAATCCTTCAGGGATTTCCATATAAACATCATTATCAATTGACCCATATAAATTGGTTGTAACAACATCCATTAGACACATATCTAGTTTTTCATGAGTTGTTAGGCTAATAAGATATCGCAATGTAATTGCATCTATCACAGGAGAATATGTTTCATCGTAATCAATGCCAGGTCTTTGTGAAAACCCTTGTGCCACAAGTCGTGCCTTATATCTTACGATTTCAGTTTTCTCATTTCTTTTTTGCACAAAGATCCATTTGTATCCAACTGGCTTTACTTCTTCGGGTGTTTGGACTACAGGTCCAAAAACTTCACGTTTTGCAAGTGAATTTAATTTTGCCTGGATTGTTTCTTTTCATTTTGGCCAATCATTTCTGCGTTTACATTCTTCGATATAATTAAGCTCAAAATATTCGTTTTCATTAATGATATCAAGCGATATATTATATAAAAAACTGTTGTCAACAACTATCTCACTTCGGTTCCATCTTTTCTTTGTAGAGACATAACTTATCGAGATCTCATCATTTTTATTGTTTTCAGGTACCTGAACCTCTTCTGGGGTTCTGTGATTAGATATGTCTATATCCTCATGAATATTTTCCTCTTCAATAATGTCAACTTGTTTATTTACTTCTTTTCTTTTTCGAGGATTTTTGTCTTTCAAACCGATTGGTCTATCACGCTTCTGGCGTGCCTTAGACTCATTTGCTACATTTTTTGTGGATTTTCCTATTGGGACTTCAATCCTAGCTAGAACATTTACAGCTGATATATGAGATTTGGTTACTCCTTTTGAGTTAGTGAATGCATTCGGTAGTTGATTTGCTATATCTTACAAACGAAGTATCTTTTGAACTTATTGTTCACATTGTTTTGTACGAGGATAATTCAATAATGACAATGCATTCCAAGTTATATCTTTAGCCAGCTGTTTAATTTCTCTCCCCTAATGTTGGGAACATAGTCTCATCAAAATGACAATTGGCAAATCGTTTTGTAAATGAATCACCTGTTAAGGGTTCAAGATATTTAATTATTGATGGGGACTCAAACCCAATATATTCCCAGCCTCCTTTGAGGACCTTTCTTTGTACGCTGTGGAGGATAAATTGGAACATATACCACACAACCAAATATTCTTAGATGGGAAATATCTAACTCATGATCAAAAACCAATTGTAATGGGGAGAATTTGTGATATAATGTTGTCCTAATGCGAATAAGTGCTGCTACATGTAAATTAGCGTGCCCCTAAACAGAGACAGGAAGTTTTATTCTCATGAGTAATGGTCTAGCAATTAACTGGAGGCGTTTAATAAATGATTCAACAAGATCATTCTGAGTATGAACATGGGCAACATGATGTTCATTATTTATCCCAAGTGACATGCAATAATCATTAAATGTTTGGGATGCGAATTCACCAGCATTGTCAAGACGAATAGTCTTAATTGTATGATCTGGAAATTGTGCTCGTAATCTAATAATTTGAGCAGGAAATCTCGCAAACGCCAAGTTGCGAGTTGATAATAAACACACATGTGACCATCTTGTAAATGCATCTATTAAAACCATAAAATATCTAAATGATCCACTTTGTGGGTGAATAGACCCACAAATATCTTCTTGAATACGTTCGAGAAATCTTAGAGATTCAATCCTAACTTTAACTGGTGACGGTCTAATGACCAATTTTCCTTGAGAACAAGCAGCACACGAGAATTCCTTAAATTGAAGAATCTTCTAATTCTTTAATGGATGGCCATGTGGATTCTCAATAATTTTTCGCATCATTATTGATCCAGGATGACCCAACTGGTCATGCCAAATAATAAAATTATTGGGTTCATTGAACATCTGGTTCATTATTGGATTGACTTCAATTGTACTAATACTTGTATAGTACAAACCTGAAGATAAAACGGGTAATTTTTCTAATATTTGTTTTCTATTAGAGACATTTGATACGACGTAAAGATATTCTATGTCATTGTCATTGGTTGTCTCAATATGGTACCCGTTAAGTCGTATATCTTTAAAACTTAGCAGATTCCTCCTTGATTTAGTGGAAAACAAAGCATTATCAATAATAATTTTTGTTCCACTAGGAAGCATTATATTGACTCTTCCAGAGCCTTCAATCAAGTCTGATGAACCTGATATTGTAATTACTTTTGCTTTCATCATTCTTAGATTTGAAAAATATTGCTTATGTCTGAGAATGGTATGTGTCATTGCATTATCTGCTAAGCATATATCTCCACCACTGATATTAAGCTCATTTATAGCATGACGCAAATCCATATTTTCTTCACGAATATATATATATATAAATTAAGTTCATAATAAGACATAATATTATATATATTTAATAACACAATTCTTCACGAAACAAAGAAAACAAAATACATTAAATAAGCCAACATGAAAGGAAGAAAGAAAATACATTAGCATAAAATAAACACACTTAAAAGGACTAACATAATTATGAACTAATTATTTTCATTAGAAGAAATATTAACTTGCCCATTATTTTGCTCAAAAAAATCTGCAACGTCAAGGTGCGTCTTATCCAAAGGATCAAAATAAATATCATCATTATCTTGATGTGGGTGAGAAAAATTTATTTCTATATTCTTCTCATTTCCTTTCAATGAGGGACTGCTATAAATCAACAAGATGTTTAGTCGTACGACAGGTACAAAACCAATGTCCTTTCATTCCACACCGATAACAAATATTTTCTTCCTTTTTGGTATCTCTGCTATTTATATTTTTCCCCTTTTTTGTTTCTCCTCATTATTTGAAGGTTTGATATCATGGTTGCGGTAATTAAATCGTACTCGCCCATGGCCACGTCCATGACCTCTATTACGACCACGACCACGACCATAATTATTGTTATATCTCATAGCATTCACTTCAAGGAATGGAGCTGGACCAATTGGACGTGATTCATGATTTTTCATTAAAAGTTTATTATTTTATTCAACCACAAGGAGACATGATATAAGTTCAAAATATTTCTTAAAACCTCGTTCTCTATATTGCTGCTGTAGGAGCACATTCGATGCATGAAAAGTAGAGAATGTTTTTTTCTAACATATCTCTATCAGTGATATTATCTCTACATAATTTCAATTTAGAACTAATTTTAAACATTACAGAATTATATTCACTTACTAATTTAAAATCCTGCAATCGTAAATGTATCCAATCATAACGAGCTTTTGGGAGAATAACTATTTTTTGATGGTCATATCTTTCTTTCAATTTTTTTCAAAGAATAAGAGGATCTTTTATTGCGAGATACGCTAAGTTCAACTCCTCATGGAGATGATGGCGTAAGAAAATCATGGCCTTTGCCTTGTTTTGGCTAGGTGTTTCATTACCATCTTTAATGGTGTCTCCGAGACCCATGACATCAAGATGAATTTCGACATCAAGGATCCATGACAAATAATTCATACCCGTAATATCAAGTGCCACGAACTCAAGTTTGGCAAGGTTTATCATTGTAACTTCATAAAAATATCAAAAATTATTAGAAAACATAATAGTAAATATGCAGTAGGGAATAACTCTATTTGAAATCTAACACGGGTTTCAGTAAGTTATTAAGATAAAAATTGATAGTTAAATGTTCTTCATTATACTTATGATTTGTAAATACATAAATGTAAATGCAAAATTTAAACAATAACAGATATATTAATAAATAAAATTTCGATAACATAGATAACACCATGCACTCATAACTGATGTGATCATTTCAAGCACATATTCAATCTGTAATTTCAATATAACCCAAAAAAATAGATGAAGCATAATATTGAATTAATTATAACATTGCTAGGTCTTGTCCACACCATTCATTCATCATTTAAAGCTATCTATTCGTATGGTAAAATGACTAGTGATATTTTTTGGAAAATGATTTGTTAATGAAAAAGCATAACATATACATCATGCAAACAGTAAGTTTTAAAAAGCATAACATATAAATCATGCAAACAGTAAGTTTTTTTTTTGTTGGAATATCTTCAACATGTATTCATACATACTATTATGTAAGTTGAAACATCCATGTTAATGTGAATGGTTGATGAACAAAGAGCAGATTATAAATATATATATATATATAGTAGATAAATATACCTTCTGCTCCAAACCAAAAATGATTATCTTCAAGATGAAAGTGAGGAGTAAATTGTGTTGATAACGTATTATGAAAGATTACTAAAATTAAGAATAAAGATGATTAGAGGAAAGAGAGTATTCTCATTATAACTTTATATATCTTCCATTCTCTTTATAATGTTATTATATATATATATATATATATATATATATATATATATATATATGTAGGAGTGATCATTCGGTTATAACCGAACCGAATAGGCTATTTGGTTATAACCGAATACCGAATTATCGATAATTCTACTATCCAAAACAGTAACCAAATTTTGGAACTAACCAAATTACGAAATACCGAATTGTACATTCGGGTATTCGGGTAATAACCGAACTTGAGAGAACAAGCACGAGAAGAAGCTAGTGGAGGAGAAGAAACACGCCGAGAAAAAGCCAGCGGTGGAGAAGCCTATAAGTATAGAAAAGGAAGATGAGACGAGCTAGAGAGATTCAGAAGCAGCTAGCCAGCAATAATTGGGGGATTTTTGACAAGGGTTTTCCGATTGGGTGGAGCGCGGTGGTGAATCTATGCGCTAGTCAACAGATCCAACAATCCACATATCCAAGCAATCCAAGCTGCCTCCGTCGACTCTTCTCTCTCCAAAACCTTTTCCAATCTTGTTAAATCCGACCTCCAACCGATCAGAATATTGGTAGTTTGGTACAAAACTTTGTTGTATATTAACACTTTGACAGTTTGATTTGTGGCTTGGAACTTCCAAGTTGATACTTCCAAGTTGCAATCGAATTGGGGATAGATATGCCAAATCCTTGTCGGAATTGGAGGAGATAGTACCGGAGGTTACCGTATAATAGGGAGGAGATGTTGTGTCGCCAGAGCTTCGGGAGGCGTAATCGGAGATGAATTGGCCCAACAACTTCTCTGTTTGAACTGAAGAAGAGAAAGATGAATAGCTGGTTTAAGTTTTAACCCCTTATAAGTCACAAGGACATTCTTTGTTAGCGGTTTCTTAATTCTTATATCCATAAAATCAAACTGTACCAAGTTGGAAGGGGAGGGTGTGAGTTTGATTACCGATTTGTGGTTTGGAAGGGGAGGGTGTGAGTGTGATTGCCTATGAATGGTGACCGGTCTGAATGAGGATTATGGGATGATGAAGACTGAAAAGGAGTGGTTAGCGTCCCACTTGTGCGGTGGATAATTATGTGGTTAAGGTTTTGAGTAGTGGGTTGAGGAGTTAGGTTGTGTTTGATTACCTCTTATTGGGTTTAAATGGATTTGCCTCTGATTCGGTCAGAGGCAAATCTTGTTTGGCAAAATTTTTTTTGCCTCTTAATAGCTCTTAATTGGTTAGACATAAAAATAAATCTATAGTATCCAGAGGAGCCTCTGAGCGAGAAATTTTTTTTTGGGACAATAATAACCTCTTCCGTCTTTTATCCCAAATCAAACCTAGATCGCTATTTCTCTCCTTCAAATCGCTGCTGCTGCTCTTCTCCTTCGCTGAATCCGCTGCTGCTCCTTTGTCTTCTTTCGCCGGTAATCTTCTCTCCCTTATTCATCTATTGTTTACGCCGGTAATCGCTGAATCTCTACTTTTTAGTTTACCGACTTCTATTTAGATTTATGCGACCACAACAAATTTATCCCTTTTCTAATATTATCTTCTGAAATTTATGAAGCTACCCTTCTCCTTATTTTTTTAAACCCAGTTCTCTGCAAAATCTTCTTTTTTCTGTAATAAAACTTACTTTGAAGATTACCCAGTAAGTTTTATCCCTCTCTATTTTACAAACGGTTGTTTGTTTTGTCTTGAATTTGCTTGTTTATATGAGTTTTAAGTAGTGGGTTGTGTTTTGAATCATGTAATACTAGTCTTTTTGATATTATGTTCCCTCTTTTAACCAATCATGACGATTGAAGACCGATTTCAACTTTGACAAATTTTTGCTAGGAGAAAATAATTAAATGAGTTGTGTAATCTAGCTAAAAACTAAATGAGTTGTGCTTCGATGGGATGACTACTTTGTGGGTGAAGGATTAGTTGTTACTGCAGAGTGGAGTCTCTAAATAATTAATTCACTTTTTGTAAAGTCATTGATAATTGCCACACATATAATGGACAGCCATGAGTTATTTATTTATTTATAATTTGTCAACCAAATAGTATAAACGTGGTCAAGCAATTTACTGGAAAAGTGTAAGACCCCGAATTTTATGAAATAAAAGTATTCAATTTTTCTTATACTTACTATTCAGTAAATGGTTAAATTGATAAATGTTAAAGTTAAGGGTGATATATGAATTATTTTTTTCAAAATACACAAGTGGTTATAAAATATTCATTGTTGTCGGGGAATATTCGTTTGGTCGTGGAATATTCTTTCTGTTGGGGAATATTCGTACGACGGCGCAGCTATTTGTGGGCCCCATAACAGAATAACTGTCGGATGAAGAAAATGACAAATTTAAGTTTTTACAAATAACGGCGTAGTTGTTACCGTTAACACTATTGGAATACCCGGTGGTTAAAATACAGTAATGCGCGTTATTGCACAGTAGCACACGGTATTGCACAGTATTTTTTTGAAATTATTGATTCTTACGTAAGAAGACACTACTCAATAATTGTTACAGTAATTACTGTTCAATATTTTATTTATTTGATTCAATAATTGCTACGTTGAAATTTTATATTATTGTTGTTCAATAATTGTCACTGCACAGTATTTCCCATTATCAGATCAATAATTCATATTATTTGAATAATATTATTAGATAACATTATTGGCAATGTCTAAAAAGTTCTGTCTAAGGAGAGGTTTGGTTACCTAATTGCACGCCAGTAAGGAGAAATTCTTATTGGAAAGCCCCCTCTTTCCTGGGAACGGCCTGGTTGTCATAAATGTGATTCTGTAATATTATTTGAGAATAATTAATTATTGATTCATATGATAATGAAATATTTATTTTATGTAGATATAAATGAGGGATATATTTTTGTGGTTAAAAATGAAGGAGTTAATGTTGAGGTGTTTTATCTGTATTTTTGTCGGAACGGAGGTATTGAAAATCAAATTAGGGTTTTTGAGATATTTTGCGAAGGTTATAATTTTTAATCCGACCGTTGGATCGTGGTAATATTTGGATATGTTATACATATATAAGTTGAGTATATGTCCACAAATTTTGAACCGTTAAAAATGAACGTATGATTTGTTATGAATTTTACGAGATGACTAGTTCAGAAATTGTTGAATTTTCGGAGTTAATCATTTTGGTGGAAAATTCTAAAATTGGTGGGCCCCACTCTTGGTGGGTGAAGAAATATGCTGAGATTTTTATTCAAATGTGGTGGGTAGGAATAGTAGCAGGTAAAGCCATCAGGTTACATGTTAAGTCTGCTTCGGCGTGCTAACATTTTCCTATAAATAGAGGGCTAAGTTAGAATTGAAAATCACACCAGAAACAAGTTTTCTCTCTTTCTCTCTCTAGATTATTGAGTGTATTTTGTGAGTATTTAGATACATGGTGAGTTGCTATTCATCAGTGCGAGTTTCCTTCAGCGTCATATCCGATATCCAGTCAGAAGTACTGCTCTTTTGAGGTAAGGGATTGTAAGGGATAGTAAGGGGTGTTATATTCTTCTTAAAATGATATTTTCTTCAATATCATTATACCGAAATGTTGGTATGAACTTTTTATCAAATTTAGAACTTTTTGAGTCGGGATTACTATTCACGTATACGGCACTATTCACGTATACGTCACTATTCATGTATATGGCACTATTTATGTATATGACATTATTTACGTATACGGTACTATATACGAATACGGAGTACTATTCACGAGTTACTATTCATGAGTTACTATTCACGAGTTACTATTCATGAGTTACTATTCACGAGTTACTATTCACAGGTACTATTCATGACAAAAATTGGTTTCTTTTTCTGACCAAATTATCGTTGATTTATGATTGTTGCTCTTGAAAATAAATGCAGTTGTTGATCATATTATTTTTATTATCATATATAACATTTTTATAACCCTGATGTTGAATTTCTCTTTCACTTGAGTGTAAAGATGGGTAAATTATTGGTATGATCGTGACTGAGGAATATCTTTAGCCTGTAGTGCAAAGATGAATTGTTAACTTGTATGATCATGACCATTGAATTTATAATTGAATATCTTTAGCTTAAGTGTAAAGATGAATTGATTAACATGGTTATAATTATTGTTTATATAAATTCTGAAATGATTATATATTTCTTTGATATATGAATATATTTGGCCTGTAGTGCAAATATGAACTGTTGAGGAATATCTTTTGCCTGTAGTGCAAAGATAAATTATTGATAAATATCTTTGGCTCGTAATGCAAAGATGATCTGTTGTTGAATATCTTTGGCCTGTAGTGCAAAGATGACTTGGTGATGAATATCTTTGGGCCGTAGTGCAAAAATAATTTATTAGTATGATTATGAACATGAACTGTGATTTGGTATAACCATGATCTTTGATGTTTCAGGTGATGAAAATTATCTTTGTCCTGGATGAGAAAAGGAATTTAGAAATACAAATATGATTATGAGTTATTCATATGATTGTGGAAAGGAACTGTTGAGCGATGTTACAGGGATAAAACATTGTTGGTGGATTTTTAACATGGAGAAGAAAATAGACTTTATGGTCTATTTGACTCTTCTAATGGTTGCTCGTTCCGCTGCAACTATGGTTGAAATTTTTTATCATCTACCATATGTTCTAAATCTCTGATTTATTACTGTTGAAGGCTATTGATAATTTATTTATCTTTAGTCATGATATTCTTTACTGGGCTAGTTGTGCTCACCCTTTTGTTTCACAATTCCTTTCAGGTAATAAGAGTGTAGCTGGGTCGAGCGGGAGTAACAGGGGAATAGAACTGTGGTCATCATTTAGTAGTTATATTTGATGAATCCAATAGGGTGAGGCGAACCCAACGTTGGAAGGGTGTTTTGCCACTATCATACAAGATGTCTAATATCATATAACCTCGTGTCATCATAAGACAGGATTGTGCTCATCCACTTGCTGAGTATATTTACGAGCACTACCTATATAATCTTGGTGTTTGTTTGAAGTATAATTCTCAATTAGAGACAGTGGAGATAATGATAAGTCAAGAGAAGACTCAACATTGGGAAGAATATGATAGTAATCTTCTCATATTTTTTTGGTATATTGGGTCAACCAAGGATAATTCTGTGGCCATATGATATCTATCACAACCTAGAAGCATGGCCTCCCATGTACAAAGGTTTCCTTGAGCACTTCCCAAAGATTCTAATTTTTAAAACAGTTTTTGACTATACCTTTATGTAAGGTGTCATTGTGAGGTGCTGTCCACGGTTGGGATATGAGTCACATTTGGTATATATTTGTATCCAAACTTACAGCATATGTGTTGTTGTATTTTGCACGACAATTGTTGTAATAAAGTTGTAGTTATTTTTTGTATCATGTATTTGGCGACTCAGAATAGGTTGGATGGAATGGACCTATTTTGGGGTCGTTACAAAAAGAGTATACAAATAATCAAAAACATGTTGAATTCACTATTTCATAATTCAAAAATCGCAACAAATTATTGGTACTTCAAATAGTAGAGCTAAAATTGTATACATAAACAATATAAGTTTACATGTTTCTATGTGATTATGAAGACAAACTTGGGCATTTGGAGATATAGTGTTCATGTTTGCACTTCATGAGCAATAATTAAACTCAACTGCAGTCTCAACTCTGCGTTGGAGCAATACAGTTGACAAAAAACAGAGCGTTGGGTGGCATAATCAGCCCACTTGCATCATGTTTTTTAAATTGTGTTTCCATTTTGATACAACTTTTGAAATGTTCTTAAGAATTCTTTCCCCCATATTAATCCTTATTTGGTACTATTTGATTTTGGTACTACTTTTTGTACATCTCCTCCTGAAGCAATCCTTATTATTAGTAAAGTTATATAAAGAATCTGCACATATTAATTTGGTGTAATGTTAGATTTATGGTTGAACAGTTAAGCTACCGACCTAGTATAATTTGTTCTTTATTGTTCAAACGTTTTAAATGTTTGTTTTTTATTGTTTAAACCTTTTATAATCTATGTACTTTAGGTATGGAACAAACAAGTGAAACTCAAAAACCAAAAAGGATTAGAGTGAGTTAGAGGAATGAATCACTAGTGAAAACTTTTTTAGAAACATGTATTCGTGTGGTTGTGGAAAATGGTAGGGAAGGTGCAAGCCTCAAGCCACAATCATGGAGAAAGGTAGGAGAAGTACTAAAAGATACCTACAACATGATTGTGGATCAAAAACAAATGAAGAATCATTTTGACTACTTGCGAGGAAAATATGGTGCATGGTGCAAACTCAAAAGTAAGACATGAAATGTATATGACCCGTCAACGAATAGGTTCAACCTTTCTGATGAGGAATGGATACAAGAGATAAAGGTGTATTTTTAATATTTTTACGTTTTAAGTTAATTAGTAATAGTCCTTAAAAATATATTATAACATGTTGAACTTACTGTTTGAATACATGCAAATAAAATGGTAGAAACATTGAAGACCTCACCTCTAATCTTCCCCGATCTTTGTATTGCATAATTTGATGAAACTGCGGCAACGGAACTTGATAGTTAGGGTCCTAGTTGTGAAAAAGGTAGGACTAAAGATACACAGTGTCGAGAATTGATGCGTCTTTCTCGTGATGCATATGAACATCTATGTGAACACTTCAAGGAAAAACAATGGGTACACAATAGTAGACATATAACAGTTGAGGAGAAGATGACAATATTCTTAACTATTATAGGCCATAATGAACGCTTTAGAGTTGTAAAACGCAGATTTCAACATTCTACTCAAACAATACATAGATATTTTCATGAGGTGTTAAACGGAATGATTGAGTTTTCCAAAGAAATTATAGTGCCTACATCATTTGATCCAAATCCCGATATTCCAGGGAACTATAAAAATTTACAACAAATATTTTTGGTAAGTGACGTATAAATTCTTTTCTTTTTTTTTTTCCATTTATTCCATACAATAAAATGCTTTGAAATATTTAAATTTTTTAATACAGGGTGCAATAGGTTCATTAGATGGTACTCTTGTACATGTAGTTGTTCCTGTTAGTCAACAAACGTGTTATAGAGGAAGAGGAAGAGGAAGAGGTGAATGTTATCAAAATGTTTTAGGAATATGTGATTTTAACATGATATTCACATTTGTTTGGGCCGGATGGGAAGGGATTGCACACGACTCACGAGTGCTAAAAGAAGTTGCGTTTGATCCATTTTCTGATTTTCCATTTCCTCCCTCGGGTATATATTACAATTTCTTTTTACCATTTTCAATTATTATTTATTTTTGTCATAAAAGTTTATCATTCAAGTTATTAATAATAATCATTATTTTTTGTCTCAATTACAGATAAATATTATCTTTGTGATGCTGCATACATAAACACTCGAGGATTTTTATCTCCATATTGCAATACAAGGTATTGGTTAGCTGATTTTCGACGCAGACGCGCTTTGAATAAAGAGGAAAAATTCAACCATGCTCATGCACAACTCAGAAATGTTATCGAGCGTGCTTATGGTGTGTTGAAAGCAAGATTCTCAATTATAAAACGAATGGCTCCTTACCCTTTTACAATACAAAGGGATATAGTTATCGCTTGCTTCACAGTCCATAATTTCATAAGGAAGCATAACATTGAGAATGAATTGTTTGCTCAATATAATCGAGATAACATGTTTGACGATGAAGTGGAGCAAACTGAAGAAACGAAGAAGAGGGACAAGATGAACCACAATGGGGTGATCAAGGCGTAGAATTTATGGTTAATCTACGTGAACAAATTGCACTTCAACTCTTAACAACTGTTTGAAGTTAATTTAATTTGTATGGTTGAATTATTATGCTATGTTGATATTTTTGGGACATGATACTATGCTTGAAGTTAATTTAAATTGTACGTTTTTATTTTTATTTTATCATATTGTGGTCAAAATATTATAAATATGTATTTAAAATACTATTCTAACCTTCTGATTATCAAACATGTTTTGTTTAAACTGTTCAGAGGGTTAAAATGGTAAAATATTGTTATTCAGACATTTTAGAAAAATTAATTATCAAACAATATTTTTATATTCAGACACAATTCTATTCAGATGCTCTATATTATTCAGACGTCTAAACTGTTTAGGTCTTAACATTCAGTTTTATCAAACACCACCTTAGTGTAATGTTCGGTTATTCGGGAATCCGAATAGCTTATTTTTTAAAATCATACCCGAAACCGAATATTGAAAATTAAATCGGATATAACCGAAATTAGGAAAAAAACCGAAAAATAGAAATAATTCGGTTAAAAAAATTTGGTTGTGTTCGGTAATTCGATTTTATCTGTTTTTTGCTCACTCCTAGATATATGAACATCAATACTTGGATGTTTTAAAATTCAAAGGTCACGAGTTTCAAAATTTAAAGGATATGAGAGTTTTAAAAGATCAAGGATCATTACAATTAAAAATAGAGAAATGAATCTAGACATCCATATATATATATATATATATTATAATTTTATAACACATTTATATATTTTAAAATGAACAGAATAATTATTACGAGGAACACTATAAAGAAATCTACGATCTACGCGCGTGAAAACTGCCTAGTAAATTAAAAATATAGAAATCTCAATTTATCATTAATCAAATATAATTATGTGTGTTTCTTTAATTTTCTTTTTAATAAACTGAAAAAAGTAAATTAAAACAGGCTTGAATGGGTACTTTTTAGCAAACCAAACCCTTCTTGTACGTGAAGAATCCCAGTCTGATTACTTTGACCCTCTGTTCTTTTTTTGTTTCTCTCTCCCAGGGTTTCGTAATTTCAAAAATTTCTTCAAAATCCCGTGACCTTCTCAATCTCTCCCATTTTATCGCTCCTTTAACTACCTTGATTTCTCAGTTCGAAGCTCAGATTCGACTTCAAGATGGTAAATTTCGGACCTTTTGATTCAGATCTCAAACTGTGTCTTGATTAACCATTCATTCTAAATTTATTGATTACAGGAAGGTGGAGGTAATTTGGAGGCGCAAATAGAGACACTGTTGAATCTGGAGAAGCAGATGAGACTCAACGGCGATGTTGCCGGGACGAAGAAGGCTGCGACAGACATTTTGCAACTTTGCTTCGAAGCTCGTGCTTGGAAAACCCTCAATGATCAGATTGTATTGTTATCCAAGCGACGGGGTCAGTTGAAGCAGGTAAATTTTTTTATCATCTCAATAAATTTTATTCCTTTTCTGTAGTACTGTGAAATTTAACTTATGAATGTGGTAGAAATAAATTTGTGCAGTGTGTGTTTTGAATTGATGTATTATAGTAATTTTATTTTATCTTTTTGTAGTTATAAAAATTTGTTAGTTCTTTGTGTAGGGTTAAATTGGAGAATTCTGAAACTCAATATTCCATATCTTTACTAACGAAATAGTACTCACTCCGTTCCAAGATCATTATTGACTTTTTAAAGTCAATTTTTGATCTCAAAATTACAATGATTCATTAAAAATTATGTGCCACACTTTTTAGATAGTTGACAATATTCATCATCGACTAAAATTAAAGGAATTTACGGTAATTTTGAGTTTGAAAATGTCTTTAGTTGTTTTCAAAAAGTCAATAATAATCTTAAATTTTGGAACGGATGGTGTATATGAGTTTATTTTTCCTTTTTTAAAATTGAGCTACACAATTGCTGTAGGCTGTAGCCCGTCTCTTGAATTATCTTAAATATCTCTCATTAACTCCGCAAGCTCAATAGTAAAAAAACAAGCCCACATCTAGTGGGAGTTACAATCCCACACATAGTGGAAGAGAAACCTACATAATGTAAGTGTAAACCTGCACTTAGAAGGAATTGAACCCACAATCTGTCGTTAGAAGTTGTGGTGCCTCAACCACTATAATTAGGCCTCATTGGCGTTTTTTGGGTTTCCTAAAAATACTAATAAGAACATGTTGGGTTTGGCTATGTTAAAAATAATAATGAAATATTAGCATGGGATGATTCTCTAGGTGTTAGTGTTTTTTTATCCTAGTCATATATATAGATGCAAATGTAGTTCCTTGTACGCAAATAATGGTATATATAGATATGTGAGGCTGTTCTTCTTGTGTAGACATATGCTTTGATGCTAGGAAGAATGAACATGCTGTGTTTGTGGTGTAAGCTCTAATTTAGTATCATTCTACTTTTAATTAGTCTCATCTCTTTTTTTTTCCTGTTGCCTAATGAATATCTCGAGCAATTTTTTATATGCATTTTCTATTTTTTATATGCTGTGTTTAAAGCTAGTGTTTTTTATCAGATTTTTTTTATAATTAAAATAAATAAATATAATTTTGACCGTCCTGTTTGTTATACTATATTCTGATGATTTTCTTTGTAAATCTTTTTTTTTTAAAGTACGGATATCTTCCTGAAAAACTTTCGCTTGTGGTTATGCTGTCCAAACAGGCTGTCACTGCAATGGTCCAACAAGCAATGCAATATATTAATGAAACACCAGATCTTGAAACTAAGACTGAGCTGATTAAAACACTTAATAGTGTATCTGCGGGCAAGGTGAATACTTTATTATGAATTTAAGAAAGTTTGTATGATTGTCTTTTATTTTGTTCCTTTTCTTGATGGGACTTGCTTCTGGTAGATTTATGTTGAGATAGAGCGGGCAAGGTTGATCAAGATACTGGCAAAAATTAAGGAAGAGCAAGGAAATATAGCTGAGGCTGCAGATTTGATGCAAGAAGTTGCGGTCAGTGTCTGATAGTATTTTGTTCATTGATTTCTTATATTTTCAATTTTTGGTACATACTGTTAATATTAGTTGACTTGTTTGTTCTTCTATTAGCTCCTTTATCTAATGTGTTGAGTTACAGGTAGAAACATTTGGTGCAATGGCAAAAACTGAAAAAATAGCTTTTATTCTTGAACAAGTATGTGATCTCTCTCTATTTTTATTTTTATATTTTTAAAATAAAAAATTTCATTCATTCCAAGTTCTTTAGTATCCAGAATTATGGAAAGTAAATATGGCACATCGAATTGAAACATTGCAGGTTCGTCTATGTTTAGACCGCCAGGATTATGTCCGCACACAAATACTGTCGAGAAAAATCAGTCCAAGGGTTTTTGATGCTGATACTTCGAAGGAGAAGAAAAAGGCCAAAGAAGGTGACAATGTTGTTGAAGAGGCTCCTGCGGATATACCATCACTTCTGGAGTTAAAGCGCATCTACTATGAATTAATGATAAGGTATATGGGGTTCTTCCCTTTTTCTATGTTTTAAGTTTTACTCTTAAGTACATAAATATGATTTCTCTCTTTCTCTTTCTCTCTATTTGTGTTATTCGTAGATTCTACTTGGCTTATCTCTAACCTCTTATTGTACAAATCAAAATTTACCACTTAATCTAAGAAATATAAATTGACCTTGAACTTCCACAAGAACAGATTCTTGTGGTTAGAGTGAAATTAGTGCTCAAATTTTAATCCCTTTTAATGGCTGAGATATGGCATCTATTTTATTGCCTGTAATTGGCATATCATGCACATTCTTTCTTAGACAGATCTTATTACATTATATATTTTCTAAGTCTAACTAACTAACTATTTGATCTGTTGAAACGTAGTTGTGGTATCAATTTTAGTGCCTCTTTCATTAGCAAGAAATTTTAACCTTGTGTAATTTCCATGAACTGCTGCATCAAACTCAATCAAGAATTCCGTAAAATTCACAGATGATATGTGCACACTTCATTTTTCGAATATATTTCTGTCATATAAAGCATGAGACTTGAGCATAACTGATTTAAGCTTTCCCACAAGAATTGCATTAACAAACCAATATTTAATGTTTCAACACTGTCGTGCATAACTATAGAAGTTTTTATATAATTTTGAATTTCCAAAGCATCAAATTTAAGTTGAAGGGTTGGTTGACCTTAGGGCCTATATGATAAAATTGAAAACTAAGATTTGAAAATTTTAAGAGCTGAATTCTTTAAGTTTTACTGAATTTTGAGCTATGAGCTGTTTGTTAGTTGTTTGAATTTAGTAAAGTGGAAGTTAAAAGTAATCATATAAAAGAAAATAAAAAGCGAAGATCATCAAACAGACTACATGATTATAAGCTCTCAAAAATGAAATAAGGACAATAGATATATACAATATGAATTGACATGCGTGCACGCTGTACACCGCACACACATATATATATATATATGGATATATGTATATATACGCTCACTATTTTGGGGCAAAATTGTCATATTAAAAAATAATTACAATGTCTAGAAGCTTATTTGTTATGTTCAATTGTATCAAATAGACCCTTTAGTTATTAAGACTTAGAATTTTAGTTATTTATAGGCTACTATTTAAGAGGAGCTTAGTCTTTTAGTCATATGATTAGAACTTATCAAATGAACTTAATTAGTAAGATCACTCAATGCATTATGTTTTAACACCCTTTGCGAGTTTTACAATGGACAGAAAAATAAGGTGTATCTTTGAGTTTTTTAGCTGGAGAGAAAAGAAGAGGAAAGAAAATGAAAATGTCTAGTTTTTTAGCAGGAAAGAAAAGAAGAGAAAACACGTGTTATTTGGGCCAACTGAAAAAAAAAGTGTTATTTGGGCTCAAAAATTTTCTTCTCACTTTTGGAGGTCGATGAGCCTTCCCTTCTCTTCATTTATTCTCTCTAAACAAACTCCTAGGCAATGTATGACTTGAGTTAATTAATAAACAAGTTTTGCCATAAGTAAGTTGCGAATGTACATTACCGGGCACAATCTTTTTCAAGTTTCATTCTACTCACTGCCCAATTTCACGTGGACACTTTCTTTTAAGTGTTTTTGGCATGGATTGGACATCCCAAAATCATATTTATGTATTATATCTTTTATATATTTTTAATAAAGTTCCTGCTCATGAATAGATAGATTCTCTTTTCTTTGGTTTCATTAGATCTCCAAATAAGATCAGCCTATCTTGGCTGGAAGGTGTAAACTTGTTGGGTTTGAATCCCTACTGATCTCGGGTGGGTTGATTCAAGCCCGCAAAGTGGATCGTCGCTATGCCCATTGCAAAGAATAAGCTACCGCTAGGCTCACACGATAGCAGATCTTCCAGATTTCAATACGCGGATCTTTCTACGAAATCCTCGCAAAAGAGACAACGGCCAACAGGTGTGCGGGCCTTTTTCCAGGTTATTTGTGTCTGGGATTGAGTTGCTACGCCCAGGGGAATGATGTATAGGTGTATAAAATTTTTGAGACGACAATTGGAATTAAACCCTAATTGTTTTATTTATAGAATAACCAAGGGTCAATCTTCCATCAAGATTATGAAACCCTAGGGCCCATTATGCCAAATACTATTAGGAATATTATTTATAGGCCACATAATTAATTACCAAACCCATAAATAAAGTGATTAAATTAATACAATATATAAGCCCAATAATTACATAAATAGTAGAGGCCACATGAAGAATAAAATATTCTAACATTCTCCCACTTGGCCGAAATAATATTTATATACAAAACATAACGCTTACAATCATTAATTTGGCCAAGTATTAATTTAATATCTACATCTTGTTCAAATTAAAATACCAATGCGAATTAATAGATTCTTTGTGTCACTATTAACACAAGATCCCCATTAGTTACACAATTAGTACTTTTATTAGAACAAAGATTAACATTAAGCATAACATGTATGAATAGAGTTTACATAAGTGGTAATAGATTAAACTTATTCATATGGTTCAAAACATAACCGTACCGTTTGTTCACAAGTTCTCAAGTGTGCACAATAAAGAGAATAACAAACCATAAACATAATGTGAAGTTCAACACGAGCTCAAAAATGTTGTCTTATATCAAAATAACTCAGTAATTAAGACTACTGCCGGCAACATGCTCTAAAAAGAGCTTGGGTGGTAAGCCTTTTGTAAGTGGATCTGCTAACATATCATGCGTACTAATATACTTAATGACAACGCTTTAATCTTCAACTCTTTCCCTGACAAATAAGTACTTAGTGTCGAGGTATAGTCCAGCACCACTCGAACTAGTACTGTTGAAAAAACTAACAGCAGGATCATTATCACAAAATACTTTCAATGACCTTGAAATGGAATCTACAACCTTAAGTCCTGAAATAAGATTCCTTAGCAATACGGCGTGACAAGTAGCATGATAACAAGCCACATATTCTGCCATCATCGTGGAAGTAGCAGTTAACTCCTGCTTATGACTTCTCCACGAAATAGGGCCTCCTAAAAGCCTAAAAATGTACGTTGATGTAGATTTCTTTTTGTCTTTAAACTTAGCAAAATCAGAATCAGAATAACCAACAACTTCAAGGTTATCTGTTTTTTTGAATTGAAGTATAAAATAGTTAGTACCCTGTAAGTAGCGTAAAACTTTTTTGACTGCTTTCTAGTGATCCAAACTTGGATTTGACTGATAACGTCCAAGCATGTCAGTTACATACGCTATATCTGGACGTGTACAAATTTGAGCGTACATAAGACTCTCAACCACAGAAGCATAGGGAATAAGATTCATTTGATCACGTTCAAGTTGACTCTTAGGGCATTGATATGAGCCAAATTTGTCACCCTTAACAACAAGTGCGACAGTAGGGGAGCAATTTTGCATGTTGTATTTGTTAAGAACTTTGTTAATATAAGCTCTTTGGGACAATCTTAATATCTCGCGAGACCTATCTCGATGAATTTCAATACCTATTACATAAGAGGCTTCACCGAGATCTTCATATCAAAATTTTCAGAAAGGAAATGTTTGGTCTCATGCAACATGTCTAAGTTATTACTTGCAAGTAGTATATTATCAACATACAAAACAAGAATAACAAATTTACTCTCACTTACTTTCAAGTATATGCATTGATCCACTATATATTTTTTTAAAATCAAAATTACTCATTAGCTCGTGAAACTTAAGATACCATTGTCGAGAAGCCTGCTTTAACCCATATATGGACTTCTTAAGTCTACATACCCCATATGTTCCTTGCCTTTAACCAAAAAACCTTCTGGTTGTGCCATATAGACATTCTCATGCAAGTTACCATTAAGGAATGCAGTTTTAACATCCATTTGATGTAACTCTAAATCATAATGAGCTACTAAAGCCATGACTATTCTAAATGAATCTTTCCTGGATACTGGAGAGAAAGTTTCATTATAATCCACACCTTCCTTTTGAGTGAAACTTTTAGCAATCAATCGAGCTTTATACCTTTCAACGTTCTCTTTAGGATCTAATTTGGTCTTATAGACCCACTTGTAACCAGCATGTTTAAAACCTTTTGGTAATTCTTCAAGATCCCAAACGTTATTAAGCTCCATTGATTTCAACTCATCATTCCTGACTTCAAGCCATTGAGTTGATTGAACACTTATAATGGCCTATTTATAGGAGAGATGATCATTAATCTTACTTGAATCATAGTCAATCTCATTAAGATAGGTTATAAAATCATCAAAATTAATAGACTTTCTAGGTCTTTCAGACCTAAGTAAAGGCTGCACAATTTCAAGAATATGATTTTCAATAATGTAAGGTTTAACATTAGGTGGTGGCTCAGTTATCTCAGGGGCATCATTCGCCTCAATAGGAGGTGGTTGTGCCTCACTAATTGAATTACAGGATTAGAAACATAAAACCTGTTTTCTTCGAGATCAATTTTTCTAGGCTCACCACTCCCACTTAAATCACCATTCTCTAAAAACTTTGCTTGCCTAGTCTCAACAATTCTAGTAGTATGAGAGGAACAATAAAATCGAAAACTCGGATATCCAATGAAATTACAACTAATGGTTTTAGAGTCAAGTTTCTTTATTTGTGGATTTAAAATCTTAGCCTCGGCTGGACAGCCCCACACCCGTAATTATTTTAAATTAGGTTTTCTACTTGTCCAAATTTCATAAGGAGTGTTAGGGACAGATTTGCTAGGAACCCGGTTTAAAATATGAACAGCTGTCTTTAATGCCTCAGTCCACAAAAATACAGGTAAGCTAAAATTGCATAACATACTACGTACCATATCCATAAGGGTACGATTTCGCTTCTCAGCTACAACATTCTGCTGCGATGTACCAAGCATTGTATACTGAGTGACGATTCCATTTTCTTGACAAAATAAAACAAATGGGCCAAGACTATGACCTGTATAGGAGTGTTTACCATAATACTCCCCGCCTCTATTTGATCTCACTACTTTAATTTTTCGGTCAAGTTGATTTTCAACTTCAGCCTTGAAAATTTTAAACATATTTAGTGATTCAGATTTTTCATTAATCAAGTAGACATAAGTATAACGAGAATAGTCATCAATGAACGTAATGAAAAATTTGTGTCCACTTCATGGAGAAAATGGTCCACATACATCAGTGCGAATCACCTCAAGAAGTGCACTACTTCTAGTTGCTCCTTTCTTATTACCTTTCACAAATTTTCCTTTTATACATTCAATTCAATGGTCAAGATCAGAAAAATCTAGTGAGTGAAGAATTTTATCCTTTATAAGACGTTGTATTCTGTCTTTTGAAATATGGCTTAAGCGTTGATGCCACAATTTTAATGAGAATATTTTCACTTTTAGATGTATTTTCTGTCACATTCATTGTTAACAAGGATTCAGCAAAGGCATTATCTAAATTTATCTTATAGAGGTTTCCCTCTAAAGAGTCAGAACCAATAACATGATAGTAATGATAAATAATTATTTTATTATTCCCAAACTTAAACGAAAATCCATCAACGTCAAGTTTAGATACATAAATTAAATTCCGTGTCATACTGGGAACATAAAGAGTATCATATAAATACAAGTCTAAAACTAAAAGAAGAGTTTATATAGCTTCAACTTGTATAGACTCTTCATTGCCAACTTTAATGGTTCTTTTCCACTTTTGGAGCGTCTTCTTTGAAAGGAATCCCTGCAATGAATTAATAATGTGAACCATAGCACCAGTGTCAAGCCACCATGTATTAGAAGGAACATCAATTTAGAAAGGATTCATAAGTTACATAATTGAAGGATGATATACCTTTCTTTTCAAGCCATTCTCTGAATTTAGGGCATTCTTTCTGAATGTCCTTACAGAAGTGACATTTAGGATCTGCCTCTGAGTTGTTACCTGAATAATTTGCCTTATTTGTTTTGGTAGAAATTTGCTTATCCTTATTCTTAAAACCTTTGCCATTTTTATGAGCCTTCTTCTTATGAGATCTAGTGGTAGTCAAATGAGCAACATTAAGTTTTTCAATCTTAAGCCTTTCTTCTTCTTGGACGCACATGACAATTAAATCGCTCATCTTCCATTTTTCTTTCTGCGTGTTATAATTGATCTTAAATGGATCAAACTATGCAGGAAGAGAAGTTATAATGAAGTGAATAAGAAAACCCTTAGAAATCGCCATGTCCATACCCTTTAATTTAAAGGCCATGTCGTTCATTATGCTCGCGCACTCCACTAAACCCATTATACATGTTAGTGAGCATTTTCAAAATAAGGGTACTTGCATGAGTTTTAGAAGAACCCTTAAATTGTTCCTCGACTAAAGTTAAGTACTCTTTAGCATTCTCAGAGTCAAGAATGGCTCCTCGAATGGCTGTTGTGATAGAGTTTTTCATAATCGTAAGGGACATGCGGTTGGATCGCTCCCACTTTTTATAAATAGATTTTTGCTCAATTGAGCTTGTATCTGTAAGTGGAGCAGGAGGATCAACTCGTAATGCATAGTCCAAATCCATAAGACCTCTTTCCAAACAGTAGAATTAGTTCCATTCAAAGCTTCAATTCCAGAGAGATACTAGTTTGAGTCAATGCTGAAATACAATCAAGCTCATAAGCATGCTTTCAAAAAATTAAAAGAAATTCACAATGTACAACAATAATTAATAATTAATCATAATAAAACCAACTGTAGGGCAACCAGTTAGTTATATAAAATCTATTTACAACACCCAAAATAGATTTTAATGAGATGTTGGTGCATAATTATTAATCTTTCGTTGGTCCAATTAATAATATACTAATAACATCTCTATAAAATAATGCACAACACATTTATCCACGCATCACCGTTGGGCAGAAAACGAAATAAACATGTTACTTATGCAATAAAATTCCATTTAATAAATTCTAATTCTAATTTTCCGTTGGGTAAAATTAAAATATTCATTTATTAAATGCAACATTATGTGACTTTTCTTAATTTTTAATTGTTTCAATTAATAACCATCCGTTGGTTGATTATTAATTTTAACAATAAAAGAGTCACATATACATGTTGATTATTATGATCAAACTCAATTTTCTTTAAACAACATATTAATCAAGTTTGAAAATTAATACTATTTATAATTTACATGTAATAACTTAAAAGCACTAGTAATATATCACATCATGTTCAATTTTTTTTAAATTAAAATATATAATTATGAACATGAATTGATTATAAAATAATCACGTTAATTTTAACATGAATACATGAGGGCTTAAGAATATCATAATATTATCCAGACATAATAAACAATAAATTTAACATATATTGTTTTAATATTCATGTTCCTATTCATGCATAACATTATGAACAATAAAACTTAAACGAACATTAATTAACGTAACGGAAAATTAAAATATTCATTTATTAAATGTAACATTATGTGACTTTTCTTAATCTTTAATTGTTTCAATTAATAACCCTCCGTTGGGTTGATTATTAATTTTAACAATAAAAGAGTCACATATACATGTAAATTATTATGATCAAACTCAATTTTCTTTAAACAACATATTAATAAAGTTTGAAAATTAATACTATTTATAAATTACATGTAACAACTTAAAAGTCCTAGTAATATATCACATTATGTTCAATTTTTTTAAAAATTAAAATATATAATTATGAACATGAATTGATTATAAAATAATCACGTTAATTTTAACATGAATACATGAGGGCATAAGAATATCATAATATTATCCAGACATAATAAATAATAAATTTAACTTATATTGTTTTAATATTCATGTTCCTATTCACGCATAACATTATGAACATTAATTAACGTACTGTTATTATATGTTACTAATTGACGTAGTGCATATATATATATATATATATATATATATATATAGGGAAATGATCCATACAATACGTTAACCAGAGGGACTGTTTTAACCAACACTCGTCCAGCCGTCCAAAATTAGAGTGAATAGCTGAGATGAGGGCCCAGCCGCTACTCCCTCTAGCGGCCAACCAAATTTTTTTGTTGGCCGTTACTCCCTCTAGCGGCCAGTCAAAACGACCGTGTTTTGACTGACCGTTAGAGGGAGTAGCGGTCAACAAAAAAAATTTGGCTTAATTACTGATTATCCTCATATATATTACTTATTAATCTTTAAAATAAAATAATAAAAAATTATAAGTATAATCAGTAATTATCCTTATACTTATTAATAAAATAAGTATATATAAGGATAATTAATAATTATCGTCTTATAATTTTTAATTATAAATAGAAAATATTGATTGAATTTATATAATATATTTCTACTCAAATATATAAACTCAATCACTATTTCCTATTTATAATTAAAAATCATAAGACGATAATCATTAATTATTTTTATACATACTTATTTTGTTAATAAGTATAAGGATAAGTATAAAGATAATTATTGATTATCCTTATAATTATCCTTATAATTTTTTTTATTTTATTTTACTGATTAATAAGTAATATGTATAAGGATAATCTGTTAATAAGTATAAGGATAAGTATAAAAATAATTATTGATTATCCTTATAATTTTTTATTATTTTATTTTACTGATTAATAAGTAGTATGTATGAGGATAATCAGTAATTAAGCCAATTTTTTTTTGTTGGCCGCTACTCCCTCTAGCGGCCAGTCAAAACACGGTCGTTTTGACTGGCCACTAGAGGGAGTAGCGGCCAATAAAAAAATTTGGCTGGCCGCTAGAGGGAGTAGCGGCTGGGCCCTCATCTCAGCCATTCACTCTAATTTTGGACGACTGGATGAGCGTTAGTTGAAATAGTCCCTCTGGCTAACGTATTCTATGGATCATTTCCCATATATATATATATATATATCAAGTATTCATGATTCACGTAAACAAAATTACGTAAACAAAATTAGCAAGGCATATGGCAATAACCAGGATTTGAGATCACAATACATGTACTTTAATACCATGAATATAGGAATTAAAATTACAGTACATGAGATAATACTTTAATATCATGAATATAAGAATTGAGATCACATAGTACATGAGAATAAATGTATTAACAAAACTGAAACAAATTTATCTTACTTTCGAAAACTTCTTTTCCATGACAACAGAATAATGAATTGAAATAAATTGATGTTATAATCGGCAAGACCCTTTTTCACCGAAATAATATAAATTAACATATTCTATGCGATAGCGTAACCATGCTCTGATACCAGATGTTGAATTAAATATATCGGAACGTGCTATTGTATCGAATAAAAATAAAATCAATAATCATAATATTAAGTACTTACATGAATTGAGAAAAGTCATCTTGTATGTATCACGCTTTCGCTTCGCTTAAGGGTGAAAGTGTTCAATTGTCTCTCTCAATCTTAGGATGGATGTATAGGTGTGTATAAAATTCTTGAGACGACAATTGGGACCAAATCCTAATTATTTTATTTATAGAATAACTAAGAGTTAAAATCGTCTATCAAGATTATGAAACCCTAGGGCCAAATACTATTAAGAATATTATTTATAGGCCACATAATTAATTATCAAACCCATAAATAAAGTGATTAAATTAATACAATATATAAGCCCAATAATTACATAAATAATAGAGGTCACATTAAGAATAGAATATTCTAACAGTGGAAACCAATAGTCAAAAAAAATAACTGCCCTTATTTGCTCTCCCTTAATAATATAGATTATAAACCTATTGTTAACATACAAAGTACAGACATCTAATAGTGTTGTGTACGTACTTGGAAATCTATTAATTGTGAATTATAGTAGTTAATATTTATTCAAGTTGCATGGACATATACAAAATAAATAACTTAACATTATTTCTCAGTTTATGTACATATATATATATATATATATATATATATATATTCTTATCACAATACACGCACAATCGTGGTGGGTTTTTGGTATCACAAGTCATTACGGAATTCCTCATGACACCAATGGGTCCTAATGAGTTTGAGTTTCGAAATTGTATTGCTCTAGTTCAGACCAAAGTTGGTGATAGGGTCTCATGGAGATTTAAGGACACAAGTCTATGAGAAATTGCATGAAAAGGGAATTTGGTGGCATTCAGGGGCTAGGACCACTATTATAAGGATTTAACAGGATTTCCGTTGGGAAGACCTATGGAAAGATATCATTAAATGGGGCACTCACCTCCTGACCTGCTTCTTCCCTTACCCATACCAAGCACCATTTGAAGGGACATCTCTATGGATTTCAGCACAGGGCTGCCCATTTGAGAGCATTGGATTATCACCGACAGAATGAGCAAATATTCCCACTTTTTACCCCCTATGCAGCCTATCACAACTAAGTCCACAGTTCAACTCTCTTTTGCGAACATTTTCAAGTTACATGGACTAACCTGCCTCTGTTGTTAGTGACAGGGATCCAATTTTTTTTTAATTATGGCAGGCACTTCTAAATCAGTTGGGACCATGTTACATTTAAGTATATCTTACCACCCTCAGAGTGTACCGAGAGAGTCAACCGATGCCTAGAAAGCTATAACAGTACATAAGATGTATGAGTTGAATGCGCCAAAACAGTGGAGCACATGGTTATCCTTAGCTGAATGGTTGTTTGGTACTACCTTCCATACAGTTCTAAACACACCTCCATATCATGTGCTGTATGGTGTTGAACCTAACTAATTCTTGATACCTCCAATAAGCAGTACCAACTTAGCATAAGTAGAAGACTACTAAAAGATATGGAAGAACAACTGGAAGTTACCAAGATTAACTTCGATAGGATGAGATCTCAAGCCAATAGGAGCTGAAAAGAGAGGGAGTTTAAAGATGGAGAAAAGCTCTATGTAAAACTCCAACCGTACAGGCAAAGTACAATATCTCTCATAAAGAATGTTAAGCTCTCTTCAAAGTTCTATGGTCCTTTCACAATACTACAGAGAGTGGGCAAGGAAGCCTGCAAACTGGACCTTCCAAACACTTCCAGAATACACACCACTTTTCATATATCTTAGGTCAAAAAAAATATTGATAAGGAAGAAATCAATCCTCACCTCCCTATTGTTACTTAGGATGACAGTTATACACTTAGTCCTCCAAGAATCCTGAAGCAAAGGGTGATACAGAGGAACAACAAAGTTGTTCCGGTACCTTGTTTAATGGAAAAACTGTAGTCTGGATGAAGCAACCTGGGAATATGAAAGAACACTTCATTAATTTTACCTTATTTTAAATTTAATCCACGAGGGAATGAATTTTGAAGGAGGAGGGAATTGTTAGATAAAAACCTAGCCTGATTCTATTAGCCCTTTAATATCTAATATTCTCCAAGTTACAACCTCGCTAGTCCTGTTGTCCATGTGCAGGTTGTGTAGGATGAGAATTATTACTTGTCAAGCTTATGTTAGCAATAGATAGCAATCTAATATAAATAGCGTGAGTCCTATTGTTCTCTAAACTTTTGATGATGAATATATGAAATATATGAGAAAGTCGCATTGAGCTCCTCCCTTATCTTTTCCTCACCCCCATTGCACCATATTTCTCCCCCTTCTCTTTCCCCTCAAGTCTGATTCAGTCTATTTCTTGTCAGATTATCCCCTCTCCCTTGTTACGAACTCATCTGAATCCTAACAGTTTTTTCCCTTCCAATATCTCCATCAATTTGTATATGCAAAAGTATCATGGTCACCTATTTAACTTTATTCTACCCTGACTTATATCTTTTCAGTAGTGGTCCTATCATGCTTGTCAAGTCATCGCCTAGTCGTCGACTAGGCGACCTTTAGGCGTCCAAGTGGCTCGGAAGTTGCAAGGCATCCCCACGACTTGGAGAATGCTCCAAAGGTGAGCGCCTTGGCTAGGTAGTCGTTTCCTTGGGTCCCCTAGGCGACGCGATGCCTTGGATGCCTACCAGGGAAGGCATATGCTCTTGGTAGGCGTATGCCAAGAGAGAGAGAGAGATTTGTTTGCTACCTAGATACCTAGCTTCAAATGAAACCAAGAGAGATACTTCGCTACTCATGCGAAACCTTGAGAGAGAGAGCTGTGACGGTCGGACTTTGATTTGTTCATCTCTTCACGTTGTAGTTCAAGAGGGGGAAAGAGAGAGAGCTGAATGAGGTTATTTGTTGGGTATTGTTGTTACCTACTACCAGGACCCAACAGTTGAAACATGTGACCCATGTTACTCCATTCATGTAAATGAGACACGTGGTACTCTTAGCAGACTCCACTCAACCAAACTAGCATAGCTATATACTACTAAATGTAGTCAGTATTATATAATGTATAAAGTAAATTACATCACATAGTTATACTCAATAAATATTAATATTATATATGTAGCAAAATAAATTAGAATTATATTTTTTTGTTATGTATTATACTTTATTATGTTGGTATAATATAATATTTATTTCTTACTTTTATTATAATATATTTTATTTATTATTCATGAAAGTTAATTATTATTTAATCAATAATAATTGTAACTTTTAATTTTGATATTTCATAAGTAATTTAATTTTTTATTATACTATTGAAGTTAAATTTGACTATTGATCTACGAGGTATTTTTGTTTTAGTATATGTTTGAGTTTATGAATTGTAATGTAGTATTGATTGTATACAATTGGTATATATAATATACTTGTGAGTAATTTTTTTTTATGTTTAGTGTATGTGAATTGAAATATCTATATGTATACACACACACGCACACATATATATATATGTGTGTGTGTGTGTGTGTGTGTGTGTGTGTGTGTATCTAAGACCAAGGATTCAGGTGCGGGGATACGAGTGCACAGTGCGGGGATACGGGGGTTTTCCAAATTTGAAAATATGGGGATTCGGATGCGGCGGGGATACGGAAAATATTTAATCAATATATATGTATAATATATAATATTATATATGATAAATTTTTTAGGGATTAACTGAAAAAGGTGAAACGTGGATTTTAAATCTTTACCAAACATTGGATTGACTTCAAAATCAGGAATAAGCAATGTTCTAAAAGGCGCTAGGCGGGCGGCTGGGGGGGCCTAGCGCCTAAGGGGCCTATTTTTTTATTTTAACCCAATTTTAATATTTTATCTTACATTTATCGAAACAAAACAATAATATAAAACAAAACAATCTATAATAAAAATAATATAGGCCTTTGCTTATAGTTCAATCACATATCTATATTGCTAAAGTCAAAATTCAAACACAAACACATAATTGTTCAAATTTCAAACATATTTTTAACGTATTAGTTTTATTTATAAACATGATTATTATTAAATAATAAAATTTAAAATTTCAAGAATTTAATTCAATATTAATACTTAAGAAACTAAACATAAATTTAAGAATTATATTGAATTAAACTAAATATTTTAAATGTATCATTATTTATATAATTTGAAGTTGGTAGAAGTTCAAAAAATTACAATTATAATAAAATTATTCATTTTGACTTATACTGTTCACTTCTTCTTGTGATTTGATATGTTACAACCTGTATTATGAATATGGTAAATAATTAGAAAAATAAATATATCAAGATTTGGTTTGGATAGTTATTAAAATAAAAAAAACCTCTTTGTCTAGACCGCCCCGCCTAATTTTCTGGAGGGATTTTTTTGCCGTCTTAGGCTTAGGTGAAGCGCCAGGAGGGCCTAGTGCCTAGGCGAGACGCCAACGGGGGGCCTAGCGCCTTGGCGGGGCCTAGACGGACTTAGGCGGGAATTTTTAGAACACTGGGAATAAGTAGGAGGGATCTTACTGTAAAAGTAAATATCACTTATATTATATATATATAAGAATAAGATGGTGTGAAATGTCTGGCCCATATATTTATACATGCATTTCATTCTGTGCATCAAGTATGGCCCAAACCAAATACAGAAAAGGGGAAAAAGGTTCGCCTCCCTCTTCCAAAACGTGAAGAGGCGAAATAGAAGATCGATGAGAGACAAAGAGAAGAAAGAGAAAGAGAGAGAAAGATAAAGAGAAGAAAGAAAAATAACAGATACGTACCTTAATCAAAGCCTTTGTTCTTCCCTCTCTTTTCTGAAGCTGCCCTAACAGGTATTTATCTTCCTTTGGCTGATGTAACCCTATTTCCGTCCCTCCCTCCCTTATTTTGGGATATGGCAATTGCCGCACCCCGTACGTACCCTGGTGCACAGTTAGGCAAGTAACTGCCGCACCCATGATTCTTGGATGTATATAAATATTTCATTTATAAAATGCACATTGTAAGTAATGTATCGCTTTATGGACAACTAATTGGGTGCATAGTCGACTAGTCGCATAAGCGGTTGGATTGGGCCTTAACAACTATGGGTCCTATCTACTTTTAGAAAAAGAAAAAAGAAAAAGAAAAGCTCTGTTGTGGTTTTATGCGTTGACTGATGTCAAAGCTACTGCCGCCTCCTCCCTCCCTCTTTCTTATATTTTCTCTTGCCCAATTGACAAATCAACACTAGGCTTTGGCGTCCGGTGTGCATTCATGTTACTAATGGGCTATTGAAGGGAAGAAATCTGTTATGGTGTGGCCTCGAGCTGCATTTCTTTTTGGACCATTTACTTATAGATCTTCAGAGGCTTGTAAATGAGAATTTCTCTAAGAACTGATTATTAAAGTTTACTTCAGGAAGAAGAATTCTATGTTCTTGTCTTGTTTTTAATTTTAGTTTATATTTTATTTTTGTTTACATTAGGCATGAAATGTAAACAAGATTATGATTGAAACTACCCGTTAAGATTTTGTAAACGAGTGGAGTTCTATTATAAGTTTGTGTCTTGGTTCATAATTTGTTATTCGGATTTTGGTAGTTAAATGCACAATCGCTAGAATGTTAGGAGATTTCTGGCACTCTTTCTTTTCCTCAACAATCAATGTTGCATCTAAATTTTATACTCGTTATTATAGATTCAGCTTATAGAAGTTTGAAGAGCATACATATATGGCTAAACGGTTTAGTTGGGAGTTCTAGTTCTGCTTAAGTATCAAATCTCTTGCCGGAGCTTTCAAAGGTGCTTTCGAGTCATAGAAGTTTCTTTTTTTATTGACACTAAATACAGGTTGACAAAGTCAGAAGCTGCATTTTTAGAGACATTTTGATGTCGAATTGCCATTAAGGTTTTTTTTAAGAAATGGAGAGTTGGGAATATATTTCTCATCTTGTATGAAAAACTTTGGGGAAAATATTTAAATTGTTGAATGTTTGACTGATCTGTGCCTTTTTCCTTTGAAGTTACTGGTGGAAACGATACGCACTTTTAGCCAGGCAGCATCTATTTGAAAATTCTAGGATTCATTTTGGTGCACATTTCTTTTTGCAATCATTCTTGGGGCCTGAATCTAAGATGCAAAATCAGCTAAGGGCAGGCCAAGCATGTTTCCTCATCAAATGAACTTTCTTAGGAACAGTTACTTTTTAATTTCCAAGGAGACTGAAAATGATAAATGCAAGACATCAAAATTTGAGATATTTTGAAGTGTTATGAATGAGATCTAGGAATCTAAAATGTTAAATAGCTGTGAACTTGGATTATGTTCATATTATTTCCATGTGAAATTATATGCCAACTTTTTACTGTGAAGGTACTACTCCCACAACAATGATTACCTTGAAATATGCCGTTGTTACAAGTCAATATTTGATATCCCATCTGTCAAAGAAAACTCTGCTCAGTCGATACCGGTAAATCTCCTTGTTCATTAAATACTTGATTTTTTTGGGTAATTTCTTTATCATTTTTTTGATGGGTTGGTAATTTTCTTTTCATTTGTTAGGTAGGTTGTTAAGTACTTATGATTTACAATGCACCGAGATGTTTTCTTCCATCTTGATTGTACTTCTCTTCTAATTCATATCTTGCAGGTGTTGAGAAAAATATGCTGGTACCTAGTTTTGTCACCACATGATCCGATGCAGTCAAGCCTTCTGAACTCTACTTTGGATGATAAGAATCTTTCAGAAATTCCTCATTTTAGGCATTTCTCTCTCCCCTCGACCAAAATAGGAAAAAAAAGACAAGACAGAAATAACATATTTAATTCTTATCCTTCAGTTTGTACCATCAATAATTATTTTTCCTTCAATCTATCATAGGCTACTCTTGAAACAATTAATTACCATGGAGGTCATTCAGTGGACTTCCCTATGGAATTTATTCAAAGATGAGTTTGAAAATGAAAAAAACATGCTTGGTGGCTCTTTAGGTGACAAGGCTGCTGAAGATTTCAGAGAGAGAGTAATAGAACATGTAAACTTCCGCAGCAGATGCTATTCTTTCTTACCTTTTTGAGCTATTTGGCAATAAATTGTTTGATCATCTTTTGAGATGTTGTGTGCAGAACATTCTCGTTGTTTCAAAGTACTACTCACGGATAACCTTGAAAAGACTTGCAGAGCTGCTTTGCCTCTGCATTCAGGTCTGCTAATCATAACTGTCAATGATTGTGATGCATTTTGGTCTCTTCAGTAGGATAGGATTCATATTTGCAATAATCCTCTCCTCCCCAACCCCAAATAAAAAATAAATAACCCAAAGAGAAGAAGAGTTAGATTACTAGTTATTATTTCCCAAAAGTAGTTCTTGGGATATATATATATATATATATATATATATATATATATATATATATATATATATATATATCATAAAAACTGTTGGAGGACTCTTATATATGGTCATTTATAAAATCAAGACTTCATTCCATCAATAGTGGGGAATATTAGAATTATTATCTATGTTGTCGTGGTCCAAAACTCATTGTTAGAACTTCTAAACTTTGTATGGGCCTTTAACATTGTTTTAGCTGTTTAAGCCTGTGTTTAACATGTAAATCCTGTGACCTATTTTAAAATTAAATCCTTTGACTCCACTGCCTTGCTTTTTGCTAATTTAGTTCTTATCCGAGGAAAAAAGGTTGCCACTATGCTATATTTGGAAAATGAGAGAGAAAGTTGGACAGTGGATGTTATAAAGTCCCATAACTAGATTTGGAGCTAAGTAGATGATGGAGGGTTCTCATAGGACCAGGGGCGAATCTACTGAGGAACGAAGGTGTGGGGAATTGCCCATCTTGATTTGGGTAGGAAGAGTGATTAACTAGAGGGATAGAGGGAGAGGGATGCTGGATGCCAAAACTTAATTGGGGTAGAAGTAGTCGAGAAGAATACGTGTGCAAGAGGCATCACATAGGAGACGAGACACATGGCCCTAGATAGGGCGGTATGCCCCAACTAGTTTAGGAATAAGAATTTGTTAAGTTGAATAGTATTAAAAATATTATATTTCTCAATAAATAGAACGAAAGCAGATATAAACATGATTCCCATCATGATCTTTGAAAAAAGAAACTAACTTTATCTTTAGCTCACCATAAATTATTAAGTTGATATTAATGATGTTCATTAATCTTGAAAGTATTGAATATTTATGAAAATATTGGGAGTTTTTTCGTTATTGAAAATATCAAATTAAGATTATTATCACTGTTGAAAATATAGGAAATTTTGTCATTAGTGATAATTTAATATTTGATGAAATTATTGAAATGAGTTTGTTGAGATTTTTAAAATCTTCTTGTCCTTGATAATAATAATTCTTTAATTTGAAATTTTTGGGTGTTTCCTTTATATCCATAACTAGTTAATTAGTCTAGTATTGGATGACTTTATAAAGTTTTATGGAGAATTAGAATGATTAACTTGGATAAAATTGCCTATCTAATCGAGCTCAAAAAGATGTATATAACTGAAAATCGAAAATAATTTCTTCAAAGGTGAACTTCGAATGATAATCTCAGGATTGTTGATAATATACATTAATGTTCGACAAATAATTTTTATGTAGCCATCGAAAAGTAATACAAAAGAAAATTGCTAGAAGAATGATCAGTTATTTTAATACGATTTTTTTTTAAATATTGCTCGCAATTGGAGTTTAATTAGCAAGTCTCTTCTATTTTTACTTGATTTCTTGATGGGTGCATTATTAATGTTTGCAAATTGCAAGGGTGGATGTATTTTGATTCAGTTATTTTTCGTTGTCGTTGGGCATGGGTTGTATGATGCAATCTTACTTTTTGGGTCAGTTTTTGATCTTTATTTCTTTTTGGGGATTTTTTGATAGAATTGAAATAAGTTGTACAAATCCTTAATGATTTAAGATTACTATAGTACCTATATAAAGTTATTAATGCTTATAAATCCGGTAATTCTTAATTTAATTAAAGCGAGTACATTTTGATTAATGATAAAATTTGGTTGAAATCTGCTTCAGCTTGTAATTCTGGTTTGTCAAATGTTATTAAAACCAGTTCCTGTAATTCTGACTCCATGGGGAGCTCAACTAGTTTATTTGCTTGAACAAATATTATATGGACAAGCAATGCTCCGCTTCTCTGCCTGCAGGCCTCAAAGTTTTCTGCTGGGCGGTGTTGAGGAAAAGACTACGCGATAATCAACATAAATGGACATAACCATTTACAATTTAGCTAGGATTACAAAACAATGTAGTAATAATCCATGACCCTTTAGTCCTATTTAAAATTGCATGCCTCAAAAGAATATCCGAATGTTCTAAAGATTCTGTCAGTAAAAATACAACAGATTTGGGTAGTTTATCATGAAATACTGTGATAATTGTTCATAATTTTCCCACAATATTATTACTGGGATGGTAGTATCTCATTGGAGTTGCAGGCCACAATGGACCTGTTGAGGAGGGGGAAATGTTAGTTATTAAAGTAAGGAATTTTAAAGGCTGATTTCTTTAACTTAAATAAAAAGACGGATTACCTGAGTGATTACAAGTAAATAGATGTTTAGTTGTATGGATTTTGAAGTTCGTATATTGTGCATTACCACCTTTCATCATGGGTTACGCCACCTATAGTGTTAATGTGATGAGACGGCGGGTTTAAAGCTGACTTTGCAACCTCTATTCAATTAGCTCTATTACAAGTCTTATTTTAATTTTTTGGCTTCTTAGGAAGCTGAAAAGCATCTTTCGGATATGGTTGTTTCCAAAGCACTGATTGCAAAGGTTGACAGACCAATGGGTGTTGTCTGTTTTCAAACGGCAAAAGATAGTAATGACATTCTAAATTCCTGGGCCATGAGCCTGGAGAAGCTGCTTGACCTTGTAGAGAAGAGTTGCCACCAGATACACAAGGAGACAATGGTTCACAAAGCTGCCTTGAAGGTTTGAAAATGCTGATAACTAAATGTGAGTTCTGTATCATCACCTTTGTTATTGTTCATCACGCATATCATAAGAGTTGTTGCCAAGTTTCTTGTGTTATTAAAATGTTTTTCCTTGTCAAAATTTTGCGGATTGTCCTATTTCTATTCAATTATGAGGATTAAAGACTTGATTGTTACTTCCAAGTGGACATGGGTTTTACTTTCTTTATCCATATGTTATAATTTGCTCATGATCCGTACATCACATGGTTTCTGCCTTTGATGATACTTTTGCATTTTTATGATTTATATTCATTATGCCCATCAGAGTGATACTTGCATTATGAATCAATAGGTTGTGGTCTGAAATACTAGGTTGTTGATGCTTGTACTTTTTTCCATACATCTTGTACTTTATTTCTAAGAACGAACAATCACTTGTGAATGAGGATTATATTTTGCTCACAAGGCTTGAAAATATTATACCCGATAGCCTTTCCTGGTATAATTTAACTACGAATCAGATTGAGAATCTTATGGGTTCAACAGACAATAGGGCTAGGAAATTTTGAATTTAGAGCTTTTGAAAAAAGTGCTTTCATAAGAATGTTAAAATAGTACTCCCTCCGTCTCTAATTATTTGACGTTTTAGAGGTGGACACAAGAATTAAGATAATGATTGAAAAACATTAAATATAGTACTCAATTGTCTATAATACTCTTAAATCTTTTGTTGGGATAAGGAGAGTTTTGTTGGGATAAGGAGAGAGAAAGAATTTAAAGTATCAAAAAAAATAGTCAGGGTAATAAGGGGTAATTTTGAAAAAATTGTTATTAATTCTCTTAGATTTGAACAAACGTCAAATAATTAGGGACAAATGAAAAACTTTAAAACGTCAAATAATTAGGGACGGAGTATTTTGGTAACTGTTTTTAAACAAATAAAGGACAAAATTATACAAAAGTGTGTGATATGACTTTTAATTGTTCAAAGAAGTGAGGACAAATTTGTATATTGTGCTTTTGTCACAAGCGTAAAGCATTTTTTTCTCCTGCTTATGTTAAAAGTGGTTTTTACTCAAAATTTTAGCTCTAAAGTATTTTTTGAAGGATCTGTGATGCAGCGGCGAGGAGTTATACTAGTTTGGTTAGCCAACAAGTGGGCTTGTTGAACTATGTAGGAACTTTAGAGATTATACAAAATATCAAATCATGAACCAACTAGCAAAATATCAACCATCAACGCTAGAAAAAGTCCGAGGATAGATGAGCAACAGTAAAGTGACCGAGTCAGTGGTAAAATTAATTTTATTCCATCATTTATTCAAGTTCAAGAGTAATAAATCCCATAGCAAAGTCAGATGCTTCAACTCAAGTGCAGATTACATGTTAGTTGCAAAAAATCCAGATTCTACTTTTTGACTATTTTTGTTCCTAATGCAAACTGCCATCAACTTGGATATCACGAGGAGAAGCAGCAGCCCTAGTATCCGTATTATCTAGACAGACAGGATCCTGCATACAAAGATCGTTTAGAAGTGCGTTATAATTTGGGGAGAAGGGAAGGGAAAGTTATTTCTTTCCAAAAAAAATCAAAGGAAGATCTTTCCCTAAAACTCACGAACATGACTTACGATTTTAGCATTTTACTCCTTCCGTTCTTTAATATAAGTCGTTTTAGAGAATTGTTATTGTTCTTTAATACAAGTCGTTTGAGAATTTCAAGTAAGCATTAATTGCTTAGTTTTTAATATTATTTCAAGTAATAAATATAACTTTGGTTCTCTCACTATTTTTTTGATCAATAAATAACTCTTTTTTTAATACAAGAACAATATAGACAATTGATATTATATTTAATGTTATACAATTATTTCTTTAATACTTGTGCACTACTCTAAAATAATTTATATTAAAAAACGGAGGGAGTACAATTTATGGAAGGAAATTGATATTTCTACGTGGATATTCCTCACATTTATGTAGGACCTATTTACTGAAAATATTATATTTCAATATCAATACCCTTTTTGAATTAGCCTCCTCACAATCTTTAGCAAGTCTTAACAACCTTAACTTTAACCAAAGACCATTGAGATTGATAAAGATTGCAGGATTCGGATTCCCATTCGGCCTTGGAGTTTTTAGACTGCCCAATTGAAAATGGCCCTCCTAATTTCGTTAGTTGTAAAGGGTTAAAAAAGAAAGGATTGCACCACTTAGCTCTGACTCTAGTGGTACCATCTCATTCTCTAAAAGGGAGGTGCATGGATCAAATCCATTCAACGATTATTTTTGCAAACAACAAAAATTGATTTTATAAATGAAGGAGACCAAAAAAGCTTGGACAACATGACAAATATATATTAATAATTGCACAAGCACGACAAAATAAACATTGAAACAACCAAATAAACATTGAAACAACCATGAGGACATACCCCCCACCCTCCAAAAAAAAAATGTAAGGACATAAACAAAAGGCAAAGACGGAACAAAACAAAGTCTAAAAAATGGGAACACGTGCTGGATCACATTCTTGAGCAACCAAAACTTGAATTTTTTGCACTTCAACCCAACAACACTCGTACTAATGATTGAAGACTGAATCACTGTGAGACAGCCATATAATCCACATACTCGTAGCTCCAATAATTTGACATTTTTTCCCTTAAAAACTTTGACAAAGTAATTCTACTGAAGACCCATGTGAACAGACCATACCGTCCAAGATCATGGACAAACAATTAAGATATGGTCTAGCGCTTTGGATAAACAATCACACCAAAGATAACCTGCCGATGATGGGTCCATATTTATACATCTGGAGAATAGGAATTCATTCACCAAAAATGCATCTTTGAACTGCCATCCACAAGAAACACTGTACCTTTGATGGTGAAATTATTATCTTATTGCCTACTCTTGTAGGGTTGATGTTAGATTTCATATATGTTCTATTCTCCCACGTTAATAATAATAATAATAAGATTTTTTGAAGAAAAAAAAACAAAGAAGAAGAAGACAGGAATGTTCTGGTGAAGAAATGCTCACATCCAATTTTAGTCATCATACTCTTGCTAGACGAAATATAGCTGGGGCATACCATCTTTAATTTAATTGGATTTCGCCTCTTTATTCCATTCTTTAACTGTCTGACTTGCGGCTATGAGCCTATTAAATCAACCGATTGGTGGGTACTCTATTTTTTATTTATTTCTATTGTCTATAGGAGAATCTCCTAGCCTTCTCTTTTGAAAGAAAGTTTACAATAATTGTCCAAGGAAGCACTCTAATTAAAGGTAAAATGAAGAAAGACAGTACCCCATTTTTTATAACACAGATTTTGAAGCACTGTTTTTAATTTTTTTTTTTTTCAAGTAATATGTTGGGACGACCCAGTGAATTAACAATGATGAAATTGCTCACGTTCTACATATTATATGTAAAAAGTGATTAGTTTCGTCACTGACAAATGATGCAGTTCAATATATTATTTACAACATATGAACCGCTTAATCTCAAGATGAACATATACTCTTATTTCTTTCCCAAAACCTATTCATTAGTATTAGAGTATATATCTTATCTCACGTTAAATAACTCAAATAAAATATGTCTAATGTATATAATGTATAATGACTTTGGCCAACTTTTCTTATTATTAATTAATTTTAAGTTAGAGAGCTTAATTTCTTTATATACTAGTAGGGATGGAGCTGAGTGGAGATTGCAGGGGGCCATGGACCCCCCAAGATTTTAAAAATTTTTAAGTACCAAGGCCCACCTACTTGAATTGTGAGATTAAATTTGTGCTTTATGGGCTTTGTGGCAATCCATTTCATTTCTGTCCTTTAGAATAATCCATTTCATTTCATTATCTCCACTACACATTAACAAACAAAGATTTGTTTTGCTTCTGCGGTTCTGCCCTAACATTCGCCATTCCCATCCGCTATTTTGTCCCTGCCGACTTCCTCCCTGGTTTCCAGCATGAAGATCAGAAGATAAAATTAGTCAAGTTCTTCATCTACTTTTTATAGGTACTAATTTCTCTCTTCTTTCTCTAATTAATTTGTGTTATTTTCTCTCTCCTTTAGTCCTCTTTCTCTCCTGTTTTTGTTTCCGTTCATGGTTTATGGTTGTTTACTCTCTTTCAACTTCATATGGGTGTTTACTTTCTTTCACATTGCCGTATTAGTGTTGAACCGGGTTAATGGGTTTTTTGTTTCTTGAAAAAGGAGAGGAAATTTTTATGCTGGTGTTTGAAAAATCGGAATACCCTGTACCACCAGTTTGATTAATCTGGACTTCTTTTTAGTGGACTTCATTACCTTTCTTCTGCTGGAAAATCTCAATTATTCTTATTCACAATGAATGAATGAATGATTAACTCTGGTTCAACTCATGTAATTTTTATTTGGGCAATCATGCAATTTCTCTGAGTTGTGGTGATATAGTAATCCAATTGTCCAAATTAGCAGACCCTTTTCACCTATACCTTGTATTTCAATTGTTTCCTTTCTCTGACTCTGAATTGTGTATATCAATATATATATATATATATATATATATATAGAGAGTCCGGTTCCAGTCCGGACGCCCGAATTTTATCCCGTCCGGACTTTTTTTTTAGTTTTTTTTAAAACAACTAAAAAAAATATTTAATATTTTATGGAATTGAAATTTTTTCATAATACAGTGTTTTGGGCGAAATTTGGATACGTATAGCAAAACATGTATGTACAGTCTGTGCAGACTGTACCACCATATTTTGGTATAGGTATTCAAATCACCCCCAAAACATTGTATTATGAAAAAAATTTCAGTTCCATAAAATATTAAATATTTTTTTAGTTATTTTTTTTTAAAAAAAAGCAAAAAAATAAAATAAAATTTGGGGTCCGTTTTTGATCAGTTCCGGGAGTCCGGACATATAGCATCTCTACCTTTAATTATAATTATTAACGGATTAGATTAAAAAAATTGGACTCGCCGTCCGCTAGAAATTCTAGCGGACTGAAATAATATAATTTGCTGACCATTATACCCCCAATCAAGCTAAGGTGAAATTCTAGCTAGCGGACTGTAATCAATCACCAGAAGCAAGGAATTGGGGCAAAACAGTAGCAACCCTAAGGTAAAAGCATCCAGGCGTACGACGATTCGAGGCGATTCCGAGCAAACCCTTCAATTGACAAACAAAAAAAAACTTCAAATTTTGCATACAAGCGTATTTGATTTGTGTTATTCATCAACTTAATCAACGTTTAAGCGGTGAGTTTTTCAATTAGAAGGTTAAGGGACATTGGTTGAAAGTTGTGACCTTCCTTGCTTTGTAGTGTTAGAAGTATCCATTTGTGTAAAACTTGTGTGGTTCATGTCATGATGCTTTTACCTCTTAGCTTTAAGGTTCTTGTATAAAAACAAACCAAATTTCAAGCGATGTTACTGCCTCTTTCATGATCTAGAATTTTAAGATGTTTTTTGCTTGAACAATCATTTATCTTCTATGAAGCATCTTAAAGGAAAAAAGAAATGATTTATCAATTCAGGAGTGATGGAATGAGGAGTTGATGTATCCCTTAATTGGAGTTATTCAAGAGTAAATTGTTTGACATGGAGTGAACAATGTTACTATAATGAAATATTGAATGCTAATTTGTGATTAGAGAATTCTAAGAGGTTTACAATTTGTTTGCCACATGACGTGTTGGAATTCAGACGATTGTGATGTATATTATTTGTGGTTGCTGATGAGTTATTTGTGCAGGGTTTCTGGCATACACTAGCAATTTTTGTGCAGTGGTTTCTGGCCTACACTAGTTGGATAAAGCTAGCACTTTGTAGGAAATCCACTAGTGCCTAGTTGTGAATTGGATAAGTTTTAGCATACCAGAACCATCAAATAGAAATACATGTTGGGTAAAAAAAATATTTCCTGTTGGGTAAATGCAAATTGATAATCAATAGTCTAGTCATTGAATTTAATGAGTTTCCCAATCTTAATTTATGGGATCACACCATTGTTGCTTGGATGCTATTACCATTGTAGCAAATGCTGATTCATTTTCGTTTCTTGAAAGCATCAACTTCAAAGATGTTAGTAGGTTTTGATTTAGTTGTTGAAACTATTTGCTTGATATTCATTGTGACGCCCCCAAAAATAGGTATACATCACCCATCTTGGGTCGCCAGATACATGGTACATAATACAAATACAAACTAATTATACAACAATCGTGTAAAATACGACAAAGCATATGCTGTGAGTTTTAATACAAATATTATCATCTAGACAATATCCACACTCAATAGAGTACTACATTTATTATTACACTATTTCACAAAATAGTGAGGACTACTAATGCACCATCTAGGACCATCACTCTGTTCCCCGACTAGCTCCAACTACGTTCTCATTTCCTGAAGAGAACAATGAAAGAAAGGGTGAGCTCAACTAGCCCAGTAAGAAATATTATGACTAAGATAATGCAGAATAAATTATCGTTAGCCTTCAACAGTGTTAAACTGATACAATATAACAAACATTAAGTTTAACTGCAGCGGAACAAACAATCCATTAGAAGTGTCAAGTAGAGAATACAATCTACTATCTTATATGATTTAAAAGGTTTTTTATCACTTTTATCGCTGAGACTCAGCTCAATAAATAATCCACATCATTAAATCATCCCTGCACTACAGGCTAAGGATAATCTTTAGTATTATTACCACGAATTATCCATGCACTACGGGCCAAAGATAATCGTGTTTTCATCAACGGTCCTGATCATGCCATAAAATAATTCATCTTTGCACCCTTGGGCGAAGAGAATCCATAGCCATAATCATATCAAAAACTGTCCATCAATGCATTACGGGCCAATGAGAACTTTTTTCACATCATTTGTAACATTACGGTCATGATTATACAGAATAATTCTTGGTCATAATCATACCAAGTCCATCTATGCACTACAGGCCACAGATGACTTTCAACATAATATAAACATGATGATGATGGCAATGATATAAGAATTCAATAAAATAAGTTCAAGAATTAATTTATCCAGGAACCAATAACGTCCAAATTGTTAACATGATACTGCTTTGTAGAGTAAAATTCAAGAATGCTCAGAAGAATATTTCTATGAAAAGATACTGGATGAAGTGTAAATATCAAGGATATTCCACTAATTTTATGGAGTATAGAAGCCAAAACTTTAACCAACTGAGTATAATAGAATATATGAAACTGCAAATAGATTTTCACCGCCATGCGGTAATCCACTTAGACAGATCATGTTCACAATTTAATAAGGAATGAATACAAAGGATCATTCACCATGCATGTGGTAATCCACATAGACAGGTTATTCCAACAGAATAATAAAGAATGAAATAACAGAAGGATTCACCATGCGTGCGATAGACTGCACAGACATGTTATTCCTAACAGAATAATAAAGAACAGAACTAGGTCAGGCGAAATTTGCACCGACAGGATATTCCAACAAAATATTAAAAAATGGAATAACAACAGAAATCACCATGCATGCGATAAACCGCACAGACAGGTTATTCCAACAGAATAATAATTAATGGAACCAGGTTAGGCGTAATACGCACCAACAGGATATTTCGACAGAATAATAAAGAACGGAATAATAGAAGAATTTCACTATGTATGCTGTACTTCGCATAAACAGGTTATTCCAACATAATAATAAAGAATGGAATAACAGAAGAATTTTACCAAGTATAGGGTAGTCCGCGTATACCGGTTATTCTAACAGAATAATAAAGAATGGAATAACAGAAGTTCTCTTCATAAATACAAAAGAAGTAATACCCCTTACGGGTACAACAAATAATATCCCTTACCGTAGAAAGAAGAGTACTGGATATAAGAGTAGTGAAGTAGCAGAACACTCTTCTTATTTCTCTCTATAGTTTCTCTCTCTAGAGTTTCAGTGAATTGGTAAGAAATAATGAAGGAATGAGCTTCTATTTATAGAAGAATGGACTGCATAGTAACTAATTCATGAGCGGTCCAGATTGATTTACTTTTAATCGGACGGTCCATATTTAAAGTAAAATCTTTTAAATAAAATATAATATATTCTATTTATAATCTAATAAAACGAATAACTTTATAAAAGTATTCTGTTTTATATAAAAAGATTTTACTATGCAAAATACTATGCAGGCACTATGCAACACTATGCATAATAAAATATAATATATTCTATTTATAGAATAACTTTATAAAAGTATTCTGTTTTATATAAAAAGATTTTACTATGCAAAATACTATGCATAATAGAATATAATATATTCTATTTATAGAATAACTTTATAAAAGTATTCTGTTTTATATAAAAAGTTTTTCTGTTTTATTACATTAATAATATCAATAAAATAAAACTGAGTGACTTATCACTTAAGCATCAATAATCAATACGTGTGCTACTATGCAACCATGCGTATTACTGTATTTTTAACACCGAGTGTTTCAACAGTTAACGATAAAACTTTCGCCGTTATTTTCATAAAATATTTTTATCGTTTTCTCAATCCGACAATAATTCCGTTGCGGGGTCTACCAATGATTGTGCCGTTGTACGAATATTCCCTGATAAAATGAATATTCTCCGACCAATCGAATATAATATGACCACTTGCATACTTTACAAAATTTATAAATACTACCCACAACTATAACATTATATCAAATCCACACCATAATATTAAAAAATTTTATTTCGAGAAAATTAAATCTTATTCGTAAAATTTGGGATTTTACAATTTCCCCTTATGAAATTTCGCCCTCGAAATTTACATACGTACCTAGTATGTTGAACAGGTGAGGATACCTTGACTTTATTTCAGATTCTAACTCTTGAGGTATAACCTTTGAGTGTCGAATATAATCCTTCTTGTCCAAGATTTTAACACGTATCTCCTCATACGTTAAATCATCCGCTATCTCGTCCGGTTCTAAATTAATAATGTGGTTTGGGTCGTCCACATATTTACGTAACGTCGATACGTTAAAAATGTTATGAACACGCGACATACTTAGCGGTAAAACGAGTCTATAAGCCAAAGTTCCTACTCGATCGAGGATTTCAAATGGGTCAATTAAATCGAGGGTTGAGATTTCCTCTCTTCATCGATTCTTGCTTCTAGAATAACGCCCTCTTGAACCTTCTTCTTCACATTCATCAGTTATGAGTATGTAACTTGAGCGGTTTTAACTTTATCGATTAAAGTCAATTCTAATCGTATATTCGTTATCTTCACGTGGGTCTTTAGAGTCTTTAACTCTATATTCATCATTTGTAAGTTATACGAAATGGGTCTTTGTGTTAACAACATCTCACTCGCATACGATCTTCTACTCAACGCGTCAGCTACCACGTTCTCACTTCCATGATGATATTGAATGGTACGATCGTAATCTTCAACAGCTCGAGCCAACGTCTTTGGCGCAAAATACGTTCGTTTTAGTTGAAGAAATATTTGAGGGCTTAAGAAATGGGTTTTGCACTGGGGTCAATACAAAATTTGATTTCACGCTCTGGGGTAGGCTAAGAAGTCTTCACGAATACGTTAGGAAATTTATTAACAATAGAAATATCGTTCAAAACTGTGACCCTCATCCAAGACTTGGATAGCACGTCACATTGATACTTATCAACTTGCCATCGTCATTCACGATGTCGCCTACAGAAAGTCTGGCTTCGGTGCATTCCACACAAGGAAGTCACTAGATAAAGGCTCAGGGCTCTTTACTTATGGCTTGATATGACAATGATTGACTTTAGTGGTTTGGTTACTTTGAATTCGCATAACATGTTGGTTAGGAGTATGAAAGCTAACAACCTTACAAAAAAAATATGATGAGTAGTTAACCAATCGATTCCTAAAATTACATCAAAGGCAAGTATTTTTAAAGAGATACGATCGACAGGTAACGTGAAAGTGTTGATTTGAATCAAACAAGATTTATAAATAGTGGAGGTAACGAAGGTTTCTCCCAACGGAATTTCAACAAATAAATCAAAGTCTAACTTCTCCGGAGTTAAGTTCAAACATTGAACACAACTAGGTGAAATAAAAGAGTGAGTAGAACCAGTATCTAACACGGTATAGACTTCAAAAGAGTTTATGACTAACATACCCATGATAATTTTATTCAGGTTCCTCGTCACGAAAAAAAAAACTCTCTCTTAAACTACCGGCTTTGGCTTGGCTGGGACATCTTTTGGCATCACTATCCCAGCTGGACTTGACTTCACCATACGACAAAATCGAGCTAGGTGAACTTCTCTTTCGCAATTAAAACATGCTTTGGATTGCTGCGTACAGTTTGGACGGATGTGTCCCTCCTGTCCGCATTTGAAACATACGACCGATGGTCGTTCTTCTTCCTTTGAAACGGGTGCTGGTGCCGACGTCTTCACGTCATTGTTGAACCTTCTCTTCTTGAAATGTCCATTCTTATTGTTTTGGCCATGATTACCGCTGAAGTGGTTACAATTTCTGGCATGTTGATTCTCTTCATGCTTATTGTCACCTCTTTGATGACTATTATCACCGGTATTATCATTTTGTCTGCTGCTCTCTTTTGGTTGGGCTGACTCGTTATCGCGCTCCAATAACTGAGCCCTATTAACAACATCTGAATACAAACACAGTTTATGAGAGATAAGATATTGACGTATCTCAGGTTTCAAACCTCTTAGAAATATTCACGTCATTCTCTCCTCATTATCAACCAAATGGGACGCAAATCGGGACAACTCGGCAAACTTGGCTTCGTACTGCGACACGGTCATGTTGTTTTGCTCCAACTTGATAAATTCCACCTCCTTCATGTGACGAATGCTTTCGGAAAAGTACTTGTCATTGAACAGCTCTTGGAACTTCTCCTAAGACATCTTGAGTGCGTCAGGCTGGGTACGTTTTACAGATTTCCACTAGTAATCTGCCTCTTCACGCAACATAAAGGTGGCAAAGGGAACCTTTTACTCTTCTGAGCATCCCAAGACATCAAATATCTTGGTGATCTGCTTTAACCATGTCTCTGACTTAAGTGGTTCTGGATTTTTCAAAAACTCCGGTGGTCCCAGCTCCTTGAACTGCTTAGCGGTGACCAACCGTGGGTTGCATTATTTTTACCTGCATTATGAACAGGAGCCGCCTTCGCCTGATGTTGCATGAATTCAAAAAAACTCCTAAACGTACCGTCGTTCGTCAATTGATCAGTGTTGTTGTTTACAGGAAGATTATTACCATCCTGTTGCATATTGTCCTGATTATTGATCTGTGGAGACTCAACGGTCTCCTGTGTTTCATTGCTTATCTCAACATTTTCAGATGCCATTTTTAAATACTGCCACAAAATAAGGGTTAATTAACATATCACATATTATCTCTATACTCTGACCGACCAATTGAATAACAAGTAAACTTAGGTAGGTCATACTAGCGAAGGAATTCCCCGTCTCTACCCTCCTAGTTCTTATCTCACATCTCAGCCAGGGATCATATCCCTAAGCTATGATACCAAATGTGACGCTCCCAAAAATAGGTATACATCACCCATCTTGGGTCGCCAGATACATGGTACATAATACAAATACAAACTAATTATACAACAATCGTGTAAAATACGACAAAGCATATGCTGTGAGTTTTAATACAAATATTGTTATCTAGACAATATCCACACTCAATGGAGTACTACATTTATTATTGTACTATTTCATAGAATAGTGAGGACTACTAATGCACCATCTAGGACCATCACTCTGTTCCCCAACTAGTCCCAGTTACGTTCTCATTTCCTGAAGAGAATAATGAAAGAAAGGGTGAGCTCAACTAGCATAGTAAGAAATATTATGACTAAGATAATGCAGAATAAATTATCGTTAGCCTTCAACAGTGTTAAACTGATACAATATAACAAACATCAAGTTTAACTGCAGCGGAAAAAACAATCCATTAGAAGAGTCAAGTAAAGAATAAAATCTATTATCTTATATGATTTAAAAGGTTTTTCATCACTTTTATCGCTGAGACTCAGCTCAATAAATAATCCACATAATTAAATCATCCCTGCACTACAGGCTAAGGATATTCTTTAATATTATGACCACGAATTATCCATGTACTACGGGCCAAAGATAATCGTGTTTTCATCAATGATCCTGATCATGCCATAAAATAATTAATATTTGCACCCTTGGCCGAAGAGAATCCATAGCCATAATCATACCAAAAACTGTCCATCAATGCATTACGGGCCAATGAAAACTTTTTCCACATCATTTTTAACATTACGGTCATGATTATACCGAATAATCCCTGGTCATAATCATACCAAGTCCATCTATGCACTACAGGCCACAGATGACTTTCAACATAATATAAACATGAGGATGATGACAATGATATAAGAATTCAATAAAACAAGTTCAAGAATTAATTTATCCAGGAACCAATAACGTCCAAATTGTCAACATGATACTGCTTTGTAGAGTAAAATTCAAGAATGCTCAGAAGAATATTTTCATGAAAAGATACTGGATGAAGCACAAATATCAAGGATATTCAACTAATTTTATGGAGTATAGAAGCCAAAACTTTAACCAACTGAGTATAATAGAATATATGAAACTGCAAATAGATTTTCGCCGCCATGCGGTAATCCACTTAGACAGATCATGTCCACAATTTAATAAGGAATGAATACAAAGGATCATTCACCATACATGTGGTAATCCACATAGATATGTTATTCCAACAGAATAATAAAGAATGGAATAACAGAAGGATTCACCATGAGTGCGATAAACTGCACAGACAGGTTATTCCTAACAGAATAATAAAGAACGGAACCAGGTCAGGCGAAATTCGCACCGACAGGATATTCCAACAAAATATTAAAGAATGGAATAACAATAGAAATCACCATGCATGCGATAGACCGCACAAACAGGTTATTCCAACAGAATAATAATTAATGGAACCAGGTCAGGCGTAGGACGCACCAACAGGATATTTCGACAGAATAATAAAGAACGGAATAATAGAAGAATTTCACTATGTATGCGGTACTTCGCATAAACAGGTTATTCCAACATAATAATAAAGAATGGAGTAATAGAAGAATTTCACCAAGTATAGGGTAGTCCGCGTATACCGGTTATTCTAACAGAATAATAAAGAATGGATTAACAGAAGTTCTCTTCATGAATACAAAAGAAATAATACCCCTTACGGGTACAACAAATAATATTCCTTACCGTAGAAAGAAGAGTACTGGATATAGGAGTAATGTAGTAGCAGAACACTCTTCTTATTTCTCTCTATAGTTTCTCTCTCTAGAGTTTCAGTGAATTCGTAAGAAATAATGAAGGAATGAGCTTCTATTTATAGAAGAATGGACTGCATAGTAACTAATTCATAAGCGGTCCAGATTGATTTACTTTTAATCGGACGGTCCATATTTAAAGTAAAATCTTTTAAATAAAATATAATATATTCTATTTATAATCTAATAAAACGAATAACTTTATAAAAGTATTCTGTTTTATATAAAAAGATTTTACTATGCAAAATACTATGCAGGCACTATGCAACACTATGCATAATAAAATATAATATATTCTATTTATAGAATAACTTTATAAAAGTATTCTGTTTTATATAAAAAGATTTTACTATGCAAAATACTATGCATAATAGAATATAATATATTCTATTTATAGAATAACTTTATAAAAGTATTCTGTTTAATATAAAAAGTTTTCTGTTTTATTACGTTAATTATATCAATAAAATAAAACTGAGTGACTTTCTAGAATGAAGGTAAAGTTGTTAATTTGTCGCAGTTGGTATACTTCTGAGGATAGCTATAATCTTATGCAATTTACTTTCTAGAATTTTAGGCTCTTAATTGATAGATCTGGTTTTGTTCATTTTGATCACTATTGTTCATGCTTCTTTATACGTGATCAACTTTTTAATGGTGGTCATCTGTGTTTAATCTTCTATTTCTTTTATATGCCCTATTTTGAAAGCCTCTTGTATTATTATCTTCATCTAAATATTAGTAAAATGTTCGCTTCATATTAAGCCATAACAGCTGAATACAGCTTGTTCAGGTTCATAATAAACTAGATTGATCTTTATATTTGAACATGCCTTCTGAGTTCTGACCTTATACAAGTATTTGAAATACTATCATATTCCTTGAAATACTATCATATTGTCTTTCTTAATTTGTCATATCGTTTTGTTATATGCTTTGATTTAAACTTCATTAATATTTGGACAGCTTCAGGGAAACTTTTTCATTGGTTCGAATGCTTGGATCAAAGAATGCTCTGATTCTAGGAACTACTGGGTATTGGTTGTTTATAGATGCATATTTGAAACCAACAAGGTAACTCTTTTTCTTTTTAAGTTTTTGTTGAAGTATCTACTCTTTTGAAGACTGTTATTTAGTCTGCTTTTGTGAATTCTTGAGGTGAAAAGTAGTAAATTTTATTAATTGTCTTCACTTCATGTCAGTTAGTGGCATGTGATTTGGATGCATATTTGCTAAACTGGACTGCCACTGTTTCCCAGAGCATCAGAGTTTGATCTTCTCAAGAGGATGATAAAATACTTGGTTATGACTTTAAAATTTGTATTGAAAGGGCTTGGATTTTCTGTGCATGAATTTTGGCAATATATTCGAAATTGTATTCAACTGATGCCTCTTATCTGTGGAAGTTTTTTCCAAAGTGAAGTGATTAGTTATGAAACAAAATAATTAATAGAAAAATGTGTACTATACCATTGAGAATTTGAAGTAGTGATGTATACATTTATGAAATTTAAGATGAATTACTTTTCTATAGTTGGATATTCAGTTTCTTTTCTCATTTATAAATGGGTACTGTCTACATTCTTATGGCAATATATTGTTCTCCTTAGGCAAACAAACTTTCTTTCTTTGCTTCTGTGTTCTAGTTGTATTACAATATAAATTGTCTCTTGCATAATCATATTCGTGTTTGAATTTTACAAGGGACAACTTCGTTGATTATGTGCTTAAAGAGGCCAAGAATGTCAACAAGTTCTTCAAATATGTTGGGAACGTCAATCATGAAGACAATATTACTAGCGGACTCTGAAGTGGATCCGAATTACTAGCGGACATTTAAATTGAAGTTTGTGCAACACTAATACAATGCTATTGTTACACTAATACAATATTATACTAATACAATGTTATAGTTTACTTATGAGATATAATGTTGGTAATTAATAATGGTTGCATATTTTACAAATTTTAACAAATTTACTAATTTTGAATAATTTACAAATTGCTGTACTGAATTCATGTTGTTGTGTGTTGCTGTACCTGTGTAGTATGTTGAGCATGTTGCTATACGTGTATGATGTACTGTGATAGTTTTTATCCATCTGCTAGACTTACTAGCGGATGATGTTATTTCCAGGTGGTCAGCAGTGCTAACAGGGGGCAAAAGCGTCTGGAAAAATTACTAAATACGTCTGCTAGTAAGTCTAGCGGACGGGTTTTCTCTCAATAATATCACAACCATTCATTAATTAGATGGATGGTATAGATGTTATATGCCATTTTTTATTCCATAGCATATAGATGCTATGGATCATTTTTCATATATATATATATATATATATATATATATATTATGTATGTACAGAAACAAATTGAGGTTTAAAATTATTGATATGAGGAGTTATCAATTCGATCTATGTTTATTTATGTGTTATAATATGTTTTGTAATGGTGGACGAATATATATTTTTTGCCCCCCCCCAAGAATAAATCCTGGCTCCGTCCCTGTATACTAGACCTTAAATCTAACATGATATCAGAGCGGACTATTCTTGATCCTAATTAAACACGTCTTCATAGCCTTCATTCTTACCCACTTGCAGTCCACTTCTTACGAGTTAAAGTTACCCGTTTATCAACTAGTAACCACTTCTCAATTGGTCCAAAAAAGTTGCCCGTGGTTTACTAGCTCTTTAAGGAAAAATGTCAATTCTTCTCTGGGCTTGTTTATATTGTGTATCATATTCATTTGGTTCATGTGCAACCCTCAACACTCCAAAAATGTCATTTATTATCTGAGCTTGCTTATCTTGTATGAGTTTCATATTTGTCGGGTCCATGTGCAACCCTCAATACACTGGATTCCACATGAGAGAGAGTGTTATATATATATAGTCCGCTTCTCTAGCGAACAGGAAGGAGCGAACTAAGAACGAACCAGCTATTACGACGGTTTTTTTCGTCGCTATAGCATAGAAAGCCGATTTTTTATGCTATAGCGATGAAAAAAACCGTCGCTATAGCTGATTCGCTCTTAGTTCGCTCCCTTCAGTTCACTGGAGAGAGCCGGGCTATATATATATATATATATATATATATATATATATATATATATATATATATATATATATATATATATATAGGGGAATGATCTATAACATGTATTTTTTATGGATCAAAAATAGACAAATACCATCTTTACCTTCCATTACATTTATGAACGACTAGGATTTAAAGCTCAAACTCGCCATCCGCTGAGTATTTTAGTGGACATAATTAATGGATTTCCTGGACAATTATGCCTGTTAGAGTTAGTGCCCTAGAGGCCAATTATTTGATATAATTGCTTAACATTTCGATATTATATTTGATTGAATAAATGAATGATTTTATTATGGTTTTATTTACTGCGTTATGTAAATGTTAACATAATAAAATTTCTTAGAATAGTGATACAAATTATATAGTTTCAAGTATGTGACTTGAACATGAGATTATATAATTACAATTAGTATCATTGCTCTTAAATGCCCGTAGTTGAGTATCATTGTTGATGGGACAACAATGATGCATTGAGACTAGTATGTGGATTGACTGATGACCAAATCTCATTGGTCATAAATATATGAGATATTAAGTTAATGCATAGGTACGTGTTAGAGAACGATGTACTGGACAGACCCACCATGAGAATTCTATGTGGAGCATTATGCAAAATGTCATTAGCGATTCTCATAGTGACAATGATGTAATGATCCTCCGACCTGAAATCACTATATTACTACATGAGAATTTATGTACTTTGATATCATCAAAAGTCACCTTTAATAGGGTGTACAATAAAGATGATTATTGGGTACATCATGAATCGTGTGAGGAATATGAGTGATCTATATGGAATTTAACCCTCCTATATATTAGGGGTGATATCCATAGGCCTCTTGATTGAGTAGGACTATGAAATGCATGGCCATGTTCAAATAGTGATTTGTAACATATAGTCTACTAATTGATCAAGAAAACTCAGATTAAATTATGAAGAGTATGACACATTCCATAACTCGAGTTTAATCTAGGATGTCAAGGTTAAAAGGATTAAATTACATTGAAACATTGGTCACGAAAAGGTTACATCGAATCATCGATCTTATTATTACTTGGGTAGCAGTGATGCATTACTAGATGCCGCTCACTATTTATAATTTTGTAATATAATTTTAAAATTATTGCCAACGTAATAATAACCTATAGGGTCACACACATAGAACGTTATTAAAAAAAAGAAAAAGGAATTAATTTAAATTGTAAGGATTTAAATATATCAATATGATTGATAGTATTTAAATCACGAATTTAAATTAAAAGGATGATTTGTATATATATATATATATATATATATATATATATATATATATATATGTATATTAATTAAGTAAGACTTAATTAAGATATAATATATATATAAATTCGGATTTTATTTTAATTAGATTAGGGTTTTGATTAATTCTGAATTACTGCTATATATATGATATATCAGCGTTTTAGGGAAGTTAATCATAACCTAAAAACCCTAGCCGCTCTTAGAGAGAGACTAGAGAGAAACAGTTTCGAAAATCCTCATCCTTGGTGGCTAGTACCGTAATTCCTTTTACTGCAGATCGCATGACGATTCGCGGGGCGTTCGTGTGGATACCGTAGAGACGCGGTTCGTTTGGATTGCGCAGGAGATTCGATCGCATCAATTTCACCTTGAATAATCGGTATAAATTTCTAACCACTAAATTAATATGGTTTTCGCATGGATCTTGTTTTAGAGTTTCGAAATTGCTTTGAAAATTTGTTTTATTTCCGTTGCGTTTATGTGCCGAAACCCAACAATTCCCCCATAACGAGTCATACTATCCAAAAAAATGAGTCTGTTCGCTAGAATTTCTAGTGGAAGTAATGTTCCTGACTTCCAAATCACATGCCATACACAATCCAAATCACAAGGAAAAAAATTATTATAGTAGTCAGGTAGCAAATCCAAGTCGCACAAATAATTGCAGTACAACTCCACAAGTGTTCATAATAATACCAATTTCACCTATAAACCACGTTAATCATAATGTTACGTTTGAATTGAAGGAATGGAATAGAGAAAATAATAAAATAGAGAGTGAAATGATTTAGTTCATTCCTAGTTGGAATTAGTCATTTCATACACTACTTCAAGGAATAAAATTCATAAATTCAGTACTGTCAGACGTTGTTCATTATCATACTGCAACCATATTTTTTTTTGCTGAATTTAAACTGTATTAAAAAGAGAAGAATGTACAAACATCATGGGGAACTCATGAGGTAGCAGCAGAAACATTACATGACAATAATTGGCCCTATGATGTCATGACTATATAAGATTACAAGCCCAGATGCCTAATACTCTTGAGGTAGTAGCGTAGCATAAACATTACATGACAATACAATGTTTAGATAAGACATTTTAAGCATCCATGAGGAGCAACAGTAAGCAACATTGATCAGAAGAAGGTAGCATCACAGCTCATCATGTAGCCAAGCAGCAACAACCATCCAAGAAAAGTAGCAACAACAACAATCCATAATCACAGAAAATGAAACCAGCAGTAGCCCATAACCATGAAAGAAAGACTGGTATAGCAGCCCATAACCAGCTGCCAGCATCATAACAGTCAGTACCAGCAGCATAGCAGCAGAATAGCAGATCAGGTTTTCTTTCATGTATTATGAAGCAAAAAAAAATCATCACAAGCAAAAATAACAAAAAATAATAACAAATTATAACCATGGAAACATATGGACTTTGCTCACCAAATCAGTAGTACAACAAATTCTCAGAAAAAGAGTGGGGGAGAAAAAGACTTGACTAGCTTGAAATAATTTATTACACATGAAACAGGTTTCCTAAAAATCATCAAATGCAAAAAGACATTGAATGAATCACATACCGGTGTTGCTTTACTTGCACAAAATGTGAATTACTAAGTTTGGAGATGCAGTAATGGTCAATTTAGTACCGTGTCTATTGAAACTAACCTTAAAGCAATTTATCTTCTTCTTATTTTTCTAATAAACACAAGGCAACTTATCTTTTTTGATTAGTAACTTAGGCAGTTTATCTTACAAGACTTCTCAACAGACTCATAAATATTTTTCAAATATGATTTCCGTTCAATAATTAACACTCGATTAACCAGTTTTGCCAATAACATGCATACCTAAATGCATTGTACATAACCAGGTGCCTAGATGTATAAATTCACAATAAATTACACCACCCAGAAATTGAATAAGAAACCATAATTCTTAAAAAACCACGTATAGATCAGATTTATTACAAAAATGATAAGGCAAGATAACAATTAAGGTGACCTAATATTAAATCAACTTATTATACCCGCCTCTTGATAACCATTAACCCCAATCACTGGTGAATTGGTAGTAGAGTCGACCCTAAATTTTAAATGCAGTCTCTACAACAACCTTGTAAGGCAACCGAGAGTGAAGGAAAAATCCCACCAAGCTAGTACTCCACATAATGTTACCCTTCAAGAGACAATTAGTGGGAGGCTTTATGGTAACATCACCATCAACCAGCGAAGGATGGAAGAAGGATAGGACATATTTAGGTTGAGAACATCCCCCAACAATAATCTCACTCCAAGGAGTAGTTAAGGTAGGATTTACTTTGGTAATAGGATTAGAGCTAGGCAAATGACTTAATTCACCTTCTTCAAGGTCTCTACCAGACGGATTAGGGTGCAATGGTTTAGAAGGAGAGCCAGAGCAAACCCCACCCTTAGTCCCATGAACAGTAGGAGCAAAAACCTTAGAACCAGAGCAACCACCTAACTGGGGACTTTTCACAAACAGGTTGTGGGCATCCACTGTCTTGAAAATAACAACCTTAGCCGAGAATTCATTTACTTCCTGTATAGAAAATCCATGAGCATAGAGAAATATAGGGCAGCCTTAAAAATTTCCTGCATATTCGACTTAAGGCCCAGACCCATGCTCGCATTCATAATGCTATTTACATTAGATTCAGTTGAATCAGAAGAGAGAACCAGGTAGAGCCTCCGATTCAACCATCTTGGGAGAATTTGGTTTTAACACCCCATACTCAGCGAACAAGTCACGAGAAGGGTGTAAGGAATAAGTTGTTGTTTCTGCTCAAACAAATAGAATATGCAACTAAGTTGATGAATATGTAAGGAATTGATAGTATTCTCAGTGTTACCACTGTGAATCAGTGAGATATGTATGGATTCTTAGGAATAATTAGAATAGAAATTCAGATAGAGGGGAGGAGGGAGAGAGATTTCAGAGAGAAAGGGAAGGAAATCCAGAAGAGATTAGAGAGAAGGAATTTTCATTCAAATTTCACATGATCCAATACATCGATGTTCACACCCTTATATCTCAGCATGCACGCACCAAGCAACAGACTCTCATAACAGATTGTAACAGGAAAAGACTAACAAGCCCTCAACTATTATAAGCCAAGACTAAACTACCCTTGCCTACTATATCAGCCAATTAATAACTAACTATTAACTAACTGTGATTATTAATGGAAAGTGCACTAAAACAAAGATAAGCTATGATCTGGAACTGAGGAATGCTTTACAATCCCTCCCACTTGACAGTAGCCTTGTCCTCAAGGATGGAAGTGAGGAAACCTGCTATGGAAAATGTCCCACTCCTCCCAAGTTGCATCAGAAGGAAGTGTGTTAGACCATTACACTAACACTTCTACAGCTGCAGCATTGTCCTTTTTAACTAACTTTCTATCCAACATAGCCACATGCACCACCAAGAATTTCCCCCGATCATTGACTGAAGGCAGTGTAGGTGAGCTGGAAGAATTTATCCCAATACATTTTTTCAATAAAGAGACATGAAACATTGGGTGTATCTTAGCATTCACTAGAAGCTGTAATTTATAAGCCACATTACCAATTTTCTCCAATACCATGAAAGGCCCAAAATACTTAGGACTCAACATCCCAAATCTGGTGTGTTAAATTGGTCTGCTGATATGGTTTAATCCTCAAGTAAACCAAATCCCCCACCATGATAGACCTCTCAGATCTTGCTTTATCAGCATAATGCTTTATCCTGGCTTGATCCTCAACCAGATTCTGTTTGATCAACCTAAGAGAATCAGTCCTGTTCGCGCAAAAATTTCTAGTGGTTGAGTCATATACTCTTCTTTGTTGATGAAAATTAAAGTATGGTGGTTTATAACCATAGAGGGCTTCAAATGGTGAAGTTTTTAACCCACTGTGATGGTGGGTGTTATACCACCATTCTGCCATAGGAATTCAGTTAATCCACCCCATTGGTTTATGCATTACCAAACACCTCAAATAACATTCTAGTACCTGATTCAATCGTTCAGTTTGACCATCCGATTGGGGGTGGTAAGCTAAACTCAAGTGCAACTTAGTTCCCACCAGCTTAAATAGAGATTGCCAGAACAAGCTAATAAAAACTTTGTCTCTATCTGAAACAATTGTAGAGGGAAAACCATGTAGTCTATAAATCTAAGCAATATAGGTATGAGCCAGGTCTTGAGTTGAAAAAGGATGTTTGAGTGTGATGAAATGGGCATACTTGGTTAGCCTATCCACCACTACCTAGATAATAGTGTAACCTTGAGAGTTAGGCAGCCCCTCTATGAAGTCCATAGAAATGTTTGTCTAAGGAGTTTTAGGCACAGCTAATGGTTGAAGAAGGGCAGGAATGGTCACTGTCTCATGCTTCTGTTTTTGGCATGTATCATAACTTCTTACCCACTGGGTTACATCAGCTCTAAAACTTGTCCAAAAGAAGTACTTGCTAATTCTTTCATAATTTCCTCTAATGCCTGAATGACCTCCTAGTGGTGAAGCATGAAATTCTGCTAGCAGTTTATTTCTTAGTACCAAATTAGGTCCCACCACTAGTTTATCCATAAACTTGAGTCTTCCATTATTGTAAGAGTAGTTTGGCAGAGATTGAGGATCCAAAACTAGTTGAGCTATCATATCCCTGAGGCCATCATTGGCCTCCCAAGTAGAAGCTAGTTTTGAGATCCATTAGGGAACATATGTAGATATGGCTGAGCAGGAAGAATGGTTAGAATCCTCACCTGTTGGTCTGGATAAACAGTCTGCTACTACATTTTCTTTCCCCTTTTTATAGATAATCTCATAATCAATCCTAGCAGCTTGGTGATCCACTTTTGTTGGTTCACAGTAGACACTCTTTGGTCCAATAGATACTTCAAGCTTTGGTGATCAGTCTTGATGTAGACCTTATTCCCCAGTATATAGTGTCTCCATTTGCTTACAACATGCACTAGAGACATAAGCTCCTTCTCATAAGTAGACCATCCCAAATGCTTGGGAGCTATGGTTTTACTCATGAAAGCTATTGGCCTACCTTGTTGCATGAGGACTGCTCCTAGTCCATAGTATGATGCATCAACTTCTATCACAAAAGGTTTTGAAAAGTCAGGCATTGCTAATACTGGAGACTTGGTCATTACATCATTAAGAGCCAAGAAAGCTTCTGTGGCCATTGGAGTCCAATGGAATCTGTCTTTCTTTAACAGCTCAGTTAGAGGCCTACTTATGGTTCCATAGTTCCTTATAAATTTTCTATAGTAACCTGTTAAGCCCAGAAATCCCCTTAAACCCTTAAGGTTTTGTGGTTGGGGCCATTTAACCATACAATCTATCTTGTCTAGATCAGTTGAGACCCCCTCTTGAGATATGATATGCCCAAGATACTTGACATGTTCCAGTCCAAAAGTGCACTTACTTTTTTTTGGCATACAACTGGTTAGTCTCCAACAATTGTAATGTCATTCTAAGGTGGCCTATGTGATCTTCCCGAGTCTTGCTGTACACCAGTATGTCATCAAAGAAAACCAGAATGAACCTTCTAAGGAAAGGTTTAAATACTTCATTCATAAGAGACTAAAAAGTTGCTGGTGCATTTGTGAGGCCAAATGGCATAACCAAGAATTCAAAGTGGCCTGAGTGAGTCCTGAATGCAATCTTTTGTATATCAGGTTCATGAACTCTGATTTGGTGATAACCATACCTCAAATCTAGCTTTGAAAACCACTTTGCTCCATGCAGTTCATCCAACAGTTTACAGGGATGGGAAATTTATCCTTAACAGTTTGCTCATTTAAGGATCTATAATCTACACACATCCTCCATGTACCATCTTATTTTTTAACTAACAGAACTGGAAAAGCATAAGGGCTGTTGCTTGGTTGTATGACACAAGTCTGCAGCATCTCATTTACAATTTTCTCAATCTCTTCTTTTTGCACATGAGGGTACCTGTATGGCCTCAGATTTACAGGCTGACTTCCCTTCTTCAAGTTGATATGATGGTTATGATTCTTATTAGGGGGTGCTTGTTTAGGTTCTTGGAAGACCAGTAAATTCTTCAAGCAATGCATCTAACTCATGATCTTTTGGGGATTCATTCTCTTTTTTTCCAGAGTCATCCTTGCTTCTAGTGGTGGCATTCCTTACCTAGTTATCATAAACCATTCCAAACAAATACCCAAAATATCCATGGGTGGTGGTATTGAGGATGTTGTTGAATTCACCAGAGGACATTGTAAGACCCCAACTTTTTATAAATAAAATTGATTTTCCTCTATTTATTATTTTAAAATAGTAAGGGGTGAATTTGATTAATGTGGTTAATTATGGGTAAAATGCACAAATAATTTAACTAAGCAACTGGTTATAAAATATTCATTGTTGTCGGGGAATATTCGTTTGGTCGTGGAATATTCTTGTTGTCGAAAAATATTCGTATGATGTCGCAACCATTTATGGGTCCCATAATGGAAAACTGTTGGATGAAGAAAATGACAAGTATGCATTTTTTTTTAAAATAACGGCGTAATTGTTACCGTTAACACTGTTGGAATACCTGGTGGTTAAAGTACAGTAATACGCGTGGTTGCACAGTAGCACACGGTATTGCATAATATTTATGGATTATTGATTCTTACGTAAGAAGGCACTACTCAATAATTATTACAGTAATTACTGTTCAATATTTTATTTTATTGATTCAATAATTGCTATGTTGATATTTTATATTATTGTTGTTTCAATAATTGTCACTGCACAGTATTTTCCATTATCAGATCAATAATTCATATTATTTGAATAATATTATTAGATAGCATTATTGGTAATGTCTAAGGAAGTTCTATCTAGTAAAGGGGTTTGGTCATCTAATTGCGCGCCAGTATGGAGAAATCCTTATCAGAAACCCCCCTCTTTCTTGGGAACGACCTGATTGTCATTATTGTGATTCTGTAATATTATTTGTGAATAATTAATTTATATGATAAAGAAATATTTATTTTATATGGATATAAATGAAAAAAATTAATGCTGAGGTATTTTATCAGTATTTTGTCAGAATGGAGGTATTAAAAATCATCCGTATGTGGTTTTCGGACATTTTCTGTTTGTAATTTGGAAAACCTTTCTTCTACAAAGTTGTAGAGAATTAAATTTCCTATGGAATGGACATAAAATTTATATTTTTCTAATAAAAGAGCTATTTATTATGTATTATTGAAGTTTCTGAATATTGTTTAAATTTAAAAAATATTTGGAAATTTTCTAGAATGGGTGGGCCCCAATCTTGTCCTTGTTGGTGTGCTGAGAATTTTTTTTTCAATGGTGGTGTGCGTGAATAGCAGTAGATAAAGCCATCAGGTAGCAAGTTAAGTCTGCTTTGGCGTTATGGCATTTTCCTATAAATAGGGTGCTTAGTTAGAATTAAAAATCACACCAGAATCAGAAGTTTTCTCTCTATAATATCGAGCGTGTTTTTGCGAGTATTTAGATACTTTGAGAGTTACTATTTTCTTCAACATTATATCTGATATTCAGTCAGAAGTACTGTTCTTTTGAGGTAAGGGATGTTATTTTTTTTCGTAAATAATGTTATTTCGTTCAATATCATCATGCCAAAATATTGGTATAAATTTTATTATGAAATTTTTACCTTTTCATGTTGAGGTTACTATTCACGTATACGACACTATTTACGAATACGGTACCATTCACGAGTACTATTCACGAAGTATAAATTTTCTTATGAAATTGTTACCTTTTATGTCGGGGTTACTATTCACGTATACGACACTATTCACGTATACGACACTATTCACGAATACGATACTATTCACTAAAAAAATTAAATTTTCTTTTCTTTGTCCAAGTTGTCTATTATGGTTACTATCTTTGATTGTATTTGATCTTTCATTCTTGAATTTTGCTCCACAATTATTTATTATGGAGTATTTTTGAACTTGGATAAACCAAAGTACGAATCCCTAATCTTTGTCCTTTTATCTTACTAGATTCATTTTCTTTAAGATATTTTTTTATCATCTTCAGTCCTAAATGGTGATATAACTGAATATCTTTGACCTGTAGTGCAAAGTTAAATGATTACCTATTGAATATCTTTGGCCTGTAGTGTAAAGATGGACATGTGTTGAAATGAACATGACCAACTGGTGATACAAATGAATATCTTTGGCCCGTAGTGCAAAGATAAATATTTGGTTCAAGATGTATATTGATTGATGTTACAGGGATAAAATATTAATGATGGACTTTTAAATCATAGAAGATAGTAAACTTCATTCTATACTTAACTCTTCTAATGAATTGTTATTTTCGCTGCGAATATTGATCTAAAATTGGTTGTCTATTATATTTTATCTGATGTATTGAAGGCTAACGATAATTTGTTCTTCATTATCTTAGTCATAATATTCTTTACTAGGTTAGTTAGCTCATCCTTTTCCTTTTTGTTCTATTTTTCTTCTCAAGAGGCGAGAATATAGCGGGAACTAGTCGAGGTGTAGAGTGATGGGTCCAGACAGTTGTTTTAACAGTCCTCACTATTTTATAAAATAGTGTATCAATAATTATAATGAGGACTTATTTGAGTTTGGATATTGTCTAGAAAATAATATTTGTATTTAAACTCACAGCATATGTGTTGTTGTATTTTGCACGACAATTGTAATATTGAAGTTTGTAGTTGTTTCTATACCATGGATTTGGTGACTCAAAATGGATTGTGTGAACCTATTTTGGGGGCATCACAGTTGGTATCAGAGCTTAGGAATATGATCTCTGATGGAGATCTGGGGTTAGAACTAGGAACAGAGAGACGATTAAATTCTTCGCTAGTGTGTCCTACCTAAGCTTATTTGGTATTTAATTGGTAGGTCAGAATATAGGGATAATATATGGAATGTCAATTTCTTTAATTAACCCTTATTTTATGACAGTATTTGAGAATGACAGCTGAAAATGTTAACAATTGAGTGAATGTGACCGTTGAGATACCTTTAATCACCAACCAGGAGAACGTACAACAGGACGACAATGTTCCTCCTGTAAACAACATCACCGATCAAACGATGAACGATGTGATGTTTAGAAGCTTTTTGTAGTTCATGCAAAATCAGACGAGGGAGACTCGTGTACAAAATACAGGTGGAAACAATGGTAACGCGCGGCTTGTCATAGCCAAGCAGTTCAAAGAGTTGGGAGAAATTTTTGAGAAAATCGGATTCGATTAAGGCGAAAACGTGAGTCAAGCAAATTACCAAGATATTTGATGTCTTGGGATGCACGGAGAAACAGAAGGTTCTATTCGCCACCTTTATGTTCCGTGGTGAGGCAGATTACTGGTGAGAATCGGTGAAGCGTACCCAACCAGCCGCACTCAATATGTCTTGGGAAACGTTTCAGAAACTATTCAATTACTAATACTTTCTTGAAAGTATTCATCATATGAAGGAGGTAGAATTTATTAGACTGGAACAGAACAACATGACTATGTCCTAGTACGAGGCTAAGTTCTCGGAGTTATCTAGGTTTACACCTCATTTGGTAGAGAATGAGGAATGTATGTCGCGAATGTTTCTGAGAGGTCTAAAACCCAAAATTCGTCAATATCTTATTTCTCATAAATTTTCTCTATATTCAGATGTTGTGAACAGAGCTCAATTATTAGAGCGAGATAATGAGTCTGTTCAACAGAGGGACCACAACCAGGGTCATACCGGTGGCAGCAGTCATAAGAGCAATGACAACCAGCGGGGAGAAAAATATCCGAACAAACGCGGTAACCACTCTGGTGGTAATCGTGGCTATGATAGTAAAAGAAGTGAGTCAGGGGGAGATTTCAAAAAGAGAAGGTATAACAATGACAATATGAAGACATCAGCACCAGCATCAACTATTTCTAGGAGAGGAGAACGACCACCTGTCGTATGTTATAAATGCGGGAAAGAGGGACACATAAGCCCAAACTGCCAATAACAATTTAAGGTGTGTTATAACTGTGGAAAGGAAGGTCATATAGCTCGAGATTGTATTGTAAAGAAACTAAGTTCAGCGGGGATGGTGACTCCAAAGGCTGTCCCGGACAAGTCAAAGTCGGTGGTTTCTGGAAGAGCATTTTTTGTGACTTCTCAAAAAGCGAGTAACCCGAACGAAGTTATTATGGGTTAGTTAATCATAAATTCTTGCAAAGTCTATACCTTATTAGATACCGGTTCTACCCATTCTTTTATCTCTCCTGCTTGTGCTCAACGTTTAAAATTAGACTTTGACTTATCTGTTGAAACTCCATTGGGAGAAACCTTCATTACATCCACTGTTTATAAATCTTGCTTGATTCAAGTTGGTACCATCACATTACATGTCGATCTTATTTCTTTGAAAATAATTGCATTTGATGTGATTTTAGGGATTGATTGGTTAACCACTCATTATGCCAAAATTAATTGTTTTCGTAAGGTTGTTAGTTTTTATATTCCTAACCAACCTATTATACGAATTTAAGCAACCAAACCACTAAAGTCAATCACTGTCATATCAAGCCATAAAGTCATTCGTTTATTAAAAAACAGATGTCAAGTTTTCTTAGCCCATGTCATGGACTTAAACAAAAATACGTCAGATTTGAATAATATTTCTGTTGTTAGTGAATTCCTGACGTATTTCCTGAAGAACTTCCTGGCCTACCCCAGAGCATGAAGTCGAATTTTGTATTGACCTTGAACCCGGTACAAAACCCATTTCCAAAACCCCATATCGAATGACTCATATTGAACTTCAGGAGTTAAAAACCCAACTACAGGAGTTGGTACCCGAGCCTCTCGCTGGTGACTTCCTTTGTGAAATGCACCGAAGCCAGACTCTCCGTAGGGGATGCCATATTCGTGCGGTGGTAAACTGATAGGTGTCATTGTGACGTGCTATCCAAGATTGGGATATGAGTCACAGTTGAGAGCAACCTAAGTCAGTAATTGAAATACGTAGCTTTCTAGGCTTAGCTGGTTACTATCGAAGATTCGTGGAAGAATTTTCTCAAATTACTACTCCGTTAACTCAGCTGACTCAGAAAGATACAAAATTAGTATGGAGCGAGGAATGCGAGAATAGTTTCCAAGAGCTCAAGAGGAGACTCATTTTGGCACCTGTTCTGACAATACCATCTGGTTCGGATGAATTTGTTATCTACAACGATGCTTCAGGCAAAGGGTTAGGATGTGTTCTCATGCAACATGGGAAAGTCATAGCCTATGCCTCGTGATAACTCAAAGAATATGAGGGGAATTATCCTACTCATGATCTAGAGTTGGCAGCAGTCGATTTCGCGTTGAAAATCTGGAGGCACTACCTGTATGGGGAGAAAGTGGAGATTTATACGGATCATAAGAGCCTCAAATATTTCTTCACCCAAAAATAGCTCAACATGCGGAAACGACTTTGGCTCGAGTTGTTGAAAGATTACGACCATACCATTCAATATCATCTTGGAAAAGCAAACATGGTAGCGGATGCATTAAGTAGAAGATCGTATGCGGGTACGAGTGCGATGTTGTTAACACAAAGACCCATTTTGTACGACTTACAAAGGATGGAGATAGAGTTAAAGGCTCCAAGTACCCACGTGATGATATCAAATATACGAGTAGAATCGACTTTAATAGATAAAGTTAAAGCTGCTCAAGCTACGGACCTGGAGCTGATGCGTATGAAGAAGAAAGTGCAAGAAGGTGCTATTCCAGAAGTAAGAATCGATGATGAAAGAATACTTCGAGTCAACTCTAGACTTTATGTTCCTAACGACCTTGATTTAAAGTATAAAATCATGATGGAGGTGCACAACACACCGTTTGCAATCCATCCTGGGAGTACCAAAATGTATCATGATCTTCGATATAAATTTTGGTGGAGCAATATGAAGAGAGAGATCACGGAGCTTATCTCGAGGTGTTTAACTTGTCAACATAAAAAGGCAGAGCATCAAGTGCCAAAAGGTCCATTGCAACCACTTGAGATTTCAAAATGGAAGTGGGAACACATTACCATGGATTTCGTTACGGGTCTTCCCAAGGTTTCTCAAGGCGTAGATGCGATTTGGGTTATTGTCGATACGGGAGACTTATTCCCTTGAACGTTTTATTCGTATGTACATGAATGAGATTGTGAGATTGCATGACATGCCAGTATCTATAGTTTCGGATCGTGACCCAAGATTCACTTCACAATTTTGGGTTAGTTTACAAAAAGGTATGGGCACGGATTTACAATTCAGTTCGATATACCATCCTCAAACGGATGGGCAATCGGAAAGGACTATTCAAACTCTTAAAGATCTATAAAGACTCTGTGTTCTAGATTTTAAAGGAAGTTGGGATAACTACCTACCATTGGTGGAATTCTCCTACAACAACAGTTATCAGGCAAGTATAGGTGTGGTTCCATTCGAAGCATTGTATGGACGAAAGTGTCACTCTCCAGTATGCTGGGATGAGGTGGGAGAAGCAACATTATTGGGACCAGAGTTGGTACGTATGACTACAGAAAATATCCAAAATATCTGACAACGTATACAAACGGCACATGATCGACAAAAGAGTTATGCGGATCTTCATCGAAAGGACATGAAATTTAATATTGGGGATCATGAATTATTACGTGTTGTTCCATGGAAGGGAGTTACAAGATTCAGGAAGAGAGAAGCTCAATCCATGATTTATTGGTCCATTTGAGATTCTTGACCGAGTAGGAAATGTGGCCTATAGACTCGCATTACCTCCAAGCATGTCTCGTGTTCATAATATTTTTCACATATCTGTGCTTTGTAAATATGTGAAAGACCTAAACAACAGATAACCGAAGAGTTAACGTACGAGGAGGTACCTGTCAAGATCTTGGATATGAAGGAGCATATCCTACGCACAAAGGTTATACCACAAGTCAAAATTTTTTGGAGGAACCATGCTATTGAGAAAATGACCTGGGAGTTAGAATCGGAAATAAAAGTGAGGTACCCTTACTTTTTTGAAACACCAGGTATGTACGTCAATTTCGAGGACGAAATTTTATAAGGAGGAGAGGTTGTAAGACCCCAACTTTTTATAAATAAAATTGATTTTCTTCTATTCATTATTTTGAAATAGTAAAGGGTGGATTTGATTAATGTGATTAGTTATGGGTAAAATGCGCAAATATTTTAACTAAGCAAGTGGTTATAAAATATTCATTGTTGTTGGGGAATATTCGTTTGATCGTGGAATATTCTTGCTGTCGGAAAATATTCGTACGATGGCGCAACCATTTGTGGGCCCCATAACGAAAAACTGTCGGATGAAAAAAACGATAAGTATGAGTTTTTTTAAATAATGGCGTAGTTGTTACCGTTAACACTGTTAGAATACCTGATGATTAAAGTACAGTAATACGCGTGATTGCATAGTAGCACACGATATTGCACATTATTTATAGATTATTGATTCTTACGTAAGAAGGCACTACTCAATAATTGTTACAGTAATTACTGTTCAATATTTTATTTTATTGATTCAATAATTGCTACGTTGATATTTTATATTATTGTTATTTTAATAATTGTCACTGCATAGCATTTTCTATTATCAGATCAATAATTCATATTATTTGAATAATATTATTAGATAGCATTATTGACAATGTCTAAGAAAGTTCTGTCTAGGAAATAGGTTTGGTCATCTAATTGCGCGCTAGTAAGAAAAAATCCTTATCGAAAAGCCCCTCTTTCTTGGGAAAGACCTGGTTGTCATTATTATGATTCTGTAATATTATTTGTGAATAATTAATTTATATAATAAGAAAATATTTATTTTATATAGATATAAATAAAGTAATTAATGCTGAGATATTTTATCAGTATTTTGTCGAAATGGAGGTATTAAAAATCATCCATATGTGGTTTTTGGTTATTTTCTGTTTGAAATTTGAAAAAACTTTCTTCTACAAAGTTGTAGAGAACTAAATTTCCTATAGAATGGACATAAAATTCATATTTTTCTAATAAAAGGGCCATTTATTATGAATTATTGAAGTTTCTGAATATTATTTAAATTTAAAACATTTTTAAAAATTTTCTAGAATGGGTGGGCCCCACTCTTGTCCTTGTTGGTGTGCTGAGAATTTTTTTTCAATGGTGGTGTGCGTGATTCTGGCATTTTCCTTTAAATAGGGTGCTTAGTTAGAATTAAAAATCACACCAGAATCAGAAGTTTTCTCTCTATAATATCGAGCGTGTTTTTGCGAGTATTTAGATACTTTGAGAGTTGATATTCAGTGCAAGTTTTCTTCAATATTATATCCGATATTCCAGTTAGAAGTACTATTCTTTTGAGGTAAGGGATGTTATTTTCTTCGTAAATGATGTTATTTCATTCAATATCATTATGCCAAAATATTGGTATGAATTATTATAAATTTTTTATCTTTTCATGTTGAGGTTACTATTCATGTATACAGCACTATTCACGAATACGGCACTATTCACGAGTACTATTTATGAAGTATGATTTTTTTTATGAAATTGTTACCTTTTATGTCGGGGTTACTGTTCACGTATACGATACTATTCACGTATACGACACTATTCACGAATACGACACTATTCACAAAAAAATTAAATTTTCTTTTCCTTGTCCAAGTTATCTATTATGGTTACTATCTTTGATTGTATCCATATTTTGATCTTTATTCTTGAATTTTACTCCACAATTGATTATTATGGAGTATTTTTGAACTTGGATAAACCAAAATACGAATCCCTAATCTTTGTCCCTTTATCTCACTAGATCAATTTTCTTTAAGATATTTTTCATCATCATCAGTCCTAAATGGTGATATAACTGAATATCTTTGGCATGTAGTGCAAAGATGAATGATTACCTGATGAATATCTTTGGCTCGTAGTGCAAAGATGGACAGGTGTTGAGATGAACATGACCAACTGGTGATACAAATGAAAATCTTTGGTCCGTAGTGCAAAGATGAATATTTGGTTCAAGATGTATATTGATTAAAGTTACAGGGATAAAATATTGATGATGGACTTTTAAATCATAGAAGATAGTAGACTTCATTCTCTACTTAACTCTTCTAATGAATTGTTATTTTCGCTACAAATATTGATCTAAAACTGGTTGTCCATTATATTTTATCTGATGTATTGAAGGCTAACAATAATTTGTTCTACATTATCTTAGTCATAATATTCTTTACTAGGCTAGTTGAGCTCACCCTTTTTCTTTTTGTTCCATTTTTCTTCTCAGGAGGCGAGAATATAGCGGGAACTAGTCGGGGTGTTGAGTGATGGGTCCAGACAGTTATTTTAGCAGTCCTCACTATTTGTAAAATAGTGTATCAATAATTATAATGAGGACTTATTTGAATTTGAATATTGTCTAGAAGACAATATTTGTATTTAAACTCACAGCATATGTGTTGTCGTATTTTGCACAACAATTGTAATAATGAAGTTTGTAGTTATTTCTGTACCATGGATTTGGCGACTCAGAATGGGTTGTGTGGACCTATTTTAGGGGCGTCACAGACATGACTTGAACAGTGGGAACCACAGAATTAGATTCAGCTTGCAACACCACTGACTTACCATTCTTAATGAAGGATAGTTTTAATTCCTTGAAATCAAATGTGGTAGGATTAAAATCTCTTAACCACTGCACTCCAAGTACAGCATCAATCCCACTCAAAGGTAGAATCTTAAAATCATTGCTAAACTTTTCTCCTTGTGTTGTTCAATGAAGGCCCACACATTCCTGATTACTATTAACTTTGACTCCATCAGCTACAGACTCAGTAATTGGTTTAGTAGACTGCACTGTGGCTCTCAATCTCTTGGCTGACTTTGGATCCATGAAGTTGTGAGTACTTCCACTGTCAATTAGTATCTTGAAGAACTTCCCATTACCCATTCCCAAATTTCTGATTGTATTGTTATTACTGTGTCCAGACAAGGCATGCAAGGTTATATTAGCCTCCTATGTACCCCTTCATCCATAATCTCCTTAGCTTCTAGTTCATAACATTCTTCCTCCTCACACTCCTCAACTTCTACCTCAGAAGGCAATAACATGAATAAGTGTGGGGTCTTGCATTTGTAACCAGGGGTATAGGAATCATCACAGGAAAAACACAACCTCTTTCTTCTTTTCTCAGCAATTTGCTCATTAGTCAACCCTTTGATAGGAAGTGACCTGCTATACTCCAACTGTTTAAGAGAAATAACTGGATTGGTGCTACCAGTTATTAATGGAAGCTTAGTTGGAAATAACACTATGTTTTTCTGTGAACTTCCCACCATACCACATTTAATGCTCATCATACTCTTCACCCAAGCCTCAAACTTAGCTTCCTCTACCCTAGAAACCCTGATTAACTCCTTGAGACTAGTGACCTTCAACTCCTGTATACCCAGTCTTATCTCCTCCTTAAGTCCTCCAATATAACAGTCCATGAAAAAGGATTCATTGAGGGTAGGGTTCTTTAGTAGAGCCCAACCTTTTAACTCTTCAAATTTCCTTCTGTACTCATCTACAGTTCCAACCTGATGTAAGTTTTTGAGTTCACCAATTGGATTAGACTGTGCCTCAGGACCAAATCTAGCTAAAATTTCATCCACAAAGCCAGTCCAAGTCAGACCAACTCCTTTAGGAACAAATTCGGCATACCATTCCTCAGCCTCACCCTCCAAATTTATGGTAGCTAGATACAATTTATGTTCCTCATCCACAACATGATGTGCCAACAATTTATTACACCTTCTAATCCAAGATCTAGGATTAGTTCCATCAAATTTAGGGAACTCAAATTTGATAGATTTGAAGATATTATTGCTATTTCCACTGTTATTGCTACTCCCATCCTTTACATTATTACCCTCACTATTTATAGAGCATAATATTGAACCAATGGGATCATTGTGGTTACCTGTTTGATTCTGGTCAACCAGCAACCTTACTGTTAACATGGCTTCAAATCCTTTCATCATCTGCTGCATTCTATAGTCAATCTTCACATCAATATCCTGCTTGAGTTCATTCATTTGAGCACCGAAATCATGTTTGAGGCTACCTATCTGCTCTTCCAAATTGTTGAGGCGTTGGTTGTTAGTAGCCATGGTAGGATTGACCGGCTTTGATACCAAATTGTAAGGAATAAGTTGATGTTTCAACTCAAACAAACAGAATATGCAACTAAGTTGATGAATATGTAAGGAATTGATAGTATTCTCAGTGTTACCACTGTGAATCAGTGAGTTATGTATGGATTCTTAGGAATAGTTAGAACAAAAATTCAGATAGAGGGGAAGAGGGAGAGAGATTTCAGAGAGAAAGGGAAGGAAATCCAAAAGAGATTAGAGAGAAGGAATTTTCATTCAAATTTCACATCAATACATCAATGTTCACACCCTTATATCTCAACATGCACGCACCAAGCAACAGACTCTCACAACAGATTGTAACAGGAAAAGACTAACAAGCCCTCAACTATTATAAGCCAAGACTAAACTACCCTTGCCTACTATATCAGTCAATTAATAACTAACTATTAACTAACTGTGATTATTATTAGAAAGTGCACTAAAATAAAGATAAGCTATGATCTGGAACTGAGGAATGCTTTACAAAGGGCTACTAGGAGAGTTTCCTTCAGATAAGTGTGAATGATTAACCATGATGGGAAAAAAGATGAGGGCCAGAGAAAGGGGAAAGGAAGGGAAATAGAGCGAAGAAAAGAAAGCGATGATAGGTGATGGGGGGTATAATCGGCAGAATTGGGGCATGAACCGGTCCGCTAGTTATTCTACCAGATGGGGAGTTTGATTTTTAAATCTTAGCCGTTCATAAATGTAATTGAATGTAAAGATGATATTTGTCTATTTTTGATCAATAGCAAATATATGATATGGATCATTCCTTATATATATACACGGAAACTTTCTAAAGCGAACTGAAAAAATGGACCATCAACGAACTTAAAAAAAAACACGCGGGTCGCTAATATGGCTGGAGCGGGTTGGGTCAACTATAATAGACACACACAAAAAACCCCTTCCCCAACTCATACTCTCTCTACCTCTCCAGCGATTCTCAGATAGATTTAGAAAGGTTCTCCGATTTCTTTGATTTCGCTCCAAATCCGATGAGTTCTCTCCCTCTCTACGAAGGTAAACTGAACCCAAGATTCTCTCTATGAAGGTAAAACTGAACACAAGTTCGCTTTAGTTGTATTTTCCCCAAATGTCAATTTTGGAGCTTTTCATTCGAACCCAAGATTTATAAAAAAAAATAGGGTTTAATTTCTGTGTTACTTATATATAGAGAATTCTCCTATGTTTTAGTTTGCTTTTTATTTATTTTTTGCAAAACAAGCCTTCAGTACTTTCAAACCCCAGCAAAAATCTCAAGCTCAAGCAACACAAAAGTGTTGAATGATTTTCAGATAAGAAAACCCATTGAAGCGTCCTTGCTAAAATGGCAAGTTTATGTAACAGGCCACTTGCATTATCACTCCTAATCACCTTCTTCTTCATTTCTTCTACTTTCTTCTCTTTATCATATGGAGATTCCCATTTTCCCACCTTCCAATCATTACCCAGTTCAGGTACTTAACTTTTTCTCACAACCCTTTTATTTATTTTTTGGCTGGATTTTGAATTTTGGGTGCAATTTTTTTTGGAATTTTAGAACTGATTTTGATACCTTTTTTATTTTTTAATTTTCAGGGGAGGTTCAAAGGGGGTCAAGTGATTGCTTGATGAAGGACAAAGTGAAGAAACCCCTGTGAATTCATCATATCTAATTTTGGCTCCAAAGAGGACTTACAGAAGAGATCCTCTTAATGATTTTAAAAGATATACAGGGGGGTGGAACATTTGCGAGCGCCATTACTGGGCTGTAAGTTCCTTTTATTTATTTACTTTAATTTTTGCTATAAAATTCAGGAAGTCTAAATAAAAAATATAATTTCAATTCATTGTTCTCAATTTAAAGACCCCTAAAGTTAGTGTATTTTGTTTGATACATATAGTCCTACAAATCTTTGTTCCTCATTTTATATACTCACATTTTAGCAACAAAAAAAAAAGAATAATAATTATGCCTTGTTTGGATGTCTCTAAAATGCACTTGATTTATTTTTTTTTATTATGCAATCGAGCTCAATAACATGGGTGGATAGAATTTTTCACTTATTTATTTGATTCATTAACAACATTCTTGAAGCGGGATTAATACGCAAACTAAGGGCAAGCAAACAAAATAGAAATAAAAGACACTTGGCACTTACCATACTTGCCAACAATACAAGTCTTCTTTGTCCTCTTAGTATGTGTCCCCATTCTTGCATAATCATACAGCAGAAAGCTCAGGACAAATGTAAAAAAAACAAGGATGAGAAGGAAAAAAAAATACTTCGGCCTCCATAACTACAAGCTCGTAACTACTGATTCGTCGATGTATTATTATTAGACTGATGCAGAATACAAGTGGATTTACGTAATACTAGCTCCTAGTAACAATTAATTTACAGAGCTTCTCCCATAGTAATCTTTCTACTAAATCTCTCTTGTTACTTTTATTTGTTTAACTTTGTTTAAAGTTGCTATTACACATGGAGAGAGAAATTTTGAAAAATATATGAATCAAGTGATCGAGTGAACATCGATGGGCATCACCTGCAACAAACTGGGGAGAGACAAGAGCATGACCTACTTTTTTTTTTATAAATCTTGGGTTTGAATAAAAAGCTCCAAAATTAACATTTGGGGAAAATACAACTAAAGCGAACTTGAGTTCAGTTTTACCTGATAGAGAGAATCTTGGGTTCAGTTTCCTTCGTACAGAGGGAGAGAACTCATCGGATTTGGAGCGAAATCGAAGAAATCGGAGAACCTTTCTAAAGCTATCTGAGAATCGCCGGAGAGGTAGAGAGTATGAGTTGGGGAAGGTGTTTTTTGTGTGTGTCTATTATAGTTGACCCAACCCGCTCAAGCCATATCAGCGACCCGCGTAATTTTTTTAAGTTCGCTGATGGTCCCGTGCCTCCGGCACGGCCCTGTATGGATGGTGTCCCAAACTTTGGACGGCCCAAATGATTTATTGAGTTAGCGGGAAATTTAAAATCATTTATTTTTTATTAGATATATATAATCCCTTTCAAAAGCGGATAAAATCGTATATTAGGATTTTTTTTACCTTAATATTAAACCTTAAAAACTTGAATTTTATTACTCCCTCAGTCCCACGTAGACAAAGTACCTTTTTCCTTTTTTTAATTTATTTCTATAATTTAAAGTTAATGCGAGTTCATCTAAGTTTGTCAAAACAACAATTTTAGATAGTTTAATATTCATGATTGTTTTGATTAAATCAAATTAATTTACATCAATTTTATATTAATTTTAGATAGTTTAATATTCATGATTGTTTTGATTAAATCAAATTAATTCACATCAATTTTATATTTTAAGATGTATCAAATTGACCTAATGGAAGGCTTTTTATGGAGCGGAAGCATTATCGAGACAAATTCTACTCTTTCATTCTAAAAAAAGGTCCTGTTTTGACTTTTTGAAGTGGCAAAATCCTAGAATCAAAAATGATATAAATTGATATGATTTTAATTAGTACAATTGTATATATCATATACCATCTAAAAAACTAGTAACACACTTCACTGTTTTGAAATTTTGCATTCATTACATTAATTTACATTTTATGATTTTGTGAAGGGATTGATATTTTCATAAAATTTTCACGATTGTGGGCGTGAGTTTCATTTACTATTTATACGAGTCATTAATTCCCTTTCGTGAATTGATTTAAAAAATAAAAGTAATACTCTTTGTGGAATAAAAGGAGCATATATTGTGTACTACACACCTTAGTAATATTAAAAAAAATGTCAATAAGAAATTGTTTATTCTTTTAGATGGAGGTAGTGTATTGCTCGTTATTTATTGTGTAAATAGTCTCATTTGAACAAAACAAGTAAATTGGGCTATTAGTTAAATCGATCTAGTGTATTTGTTAGAAAATACCGAGTACACTAATTTGAAATATTTTCAATTGACTATTTCTAATGAAAGACTTCTCAATGTGAATACGTTATCACGGGAATGTAGTTAATTACCTCATAGAAAATAAGAAAATGGGGGAAGTGGAATCTCCATGATTCCAAGGCAAACTTGCATACAGACTTTCATGTATCATTTGATTTGAAGCTTGATTTTAACATTAGAAGTGACATTTAATAAAATTTGATAATATACAGTTTGAACCTGATTACTTTCAGAGCACAGAAAAAACATATGACAAAGAAAATTTTGTCATTTGTTACTTTAGGTGATCAGCCTCAATAGACAACTTGGATTTATATTAGCCGCACTAAAATATAAATTTGAGGGCTAGCTTTATGTCAAATTTGGCAATCCCTCCCTCTCTAAAAGGATGAGCAAAGTACAACATATTAAGAAACATAAAAATAGAGGAAAGATAGTAAAAAAGTTTGAAATTTTTCCTTAGTGACAGATTAAATTAAGTGATGGATACTTTTATTTTTTTTATATTAATAGACCCCACTAAATGATATTTGCCCTTCACTTTATATATGTGACACCCCCAAATTTAGGTACTCAATTCCCATAGGATTTGGTGCTCACTAATAAAAAATAATTATATCTAACTACCCACAATAAAGGATAAAGACATAACTTAAATAACTTAAACAATAATCTTCCCATTAAAGGGTTACATCAACTTAAAAACAAACCCAGGTAATCTAACCTTAAACTGTTACATAAGTTTGCGGAATACATCACAAAATAACGTAAGTTTTATAACATAATTTCATTTGAGTAAATTCAAATAAGTCTTCAACACTTGGACATCTTGCCTTTTCCTTTGCTAGAAGATGGCTCATCGACTTTCTCAACTTTAGCTGTTGTGTTAATTGCAAGAGTGAGCAAACAATTGCTCACTAATATAAAGAATATTAATAGTAACAACATGAGATGAAACAATGGTTACTGGATAACAGCGAACTCGTTCTGCGAATCAAGAATAGTGAACAGTTCAAGATTTATATCTGAGGGTCTTAAGATCATGAACTATGTCCTCGATAATTAGGTGTTATTACCTCAACTTTAACAGTCATTTAGACTATATAGACCCTTCTTTACGTACTTAGGGGGATAAGCCCTTTGTACCATGTATTGTGCACAAACATCTAAACGCTAACGCATACAAAATTCCCTATATTAGGGTTGTTCATCTCAGTTTGGCTTTAGAATTTCTGCACTAAAGAAAGTTTAGTTTGGAACTAGCTTATCAATGGTTCTAGAATTTTAGAACACTTATCAAGTATAGATTAGTTCAATCAATAAGAGTTTCCTTGCTATTTGAAGGTTCAACACAATAATATAGGTTTGAACAATGATATTTAAATCAAAGATCGAATACTGACAATATACAATGGAATAAACAATGTATATATTCAAAGTGCTACACCCAAAAGAGTTAGGAAAAACTCATTTGGATCAATGAATTTAAACAGTATATGTCTTGAATAACAAGAACAAGAATTAATAAAGTGAAACTCGCTTGATGTAATGAATTAGATTACAAGAGCTTGCATAATCATACACAAGATAGAATCAATAGGCTTGCCCAACTTTAATATAAGATTTAGGAACTTGCAAAAATGATAAATTAGGAATAGAAAGCTTGCTTAACATAAAAAGGTAAGCATAATTAAGAAATTACATTCATTATAAGGAGAATGAAGTTAGGGAACTTGTCTCGTGTGCAAGCTATACAAGTATAATAAATGTTCGCCAAATATCCTACATATATCATTAGAATCACAATACCAATTAGTTATATTAACATTAATTTCATTAGTTTACTTTTCATTTCAACCAAGTCTATAATCTTTAACTTAAAATTTGATTATCCTACCCATTCACGTAACATGAAACTGAATTCTCAATTATATCATAGTACACAACATGGTGGTTGTAGAACAACACCAATTCTAATGACATCACATTATGAACTTTCACAACTTACTAATTCATAATCTATAGTTTCGGCGTTGTGATTACAATACGTTACTACGTCTTGTAACATGTTTTAGGTCCTTTACAATCATTAAAATATGTTAAGTTAACAATTTCCAAGCTATGCCGTTAGCAACTATTTACTAGGTCTGACTGACCACTGGCGCAGCCGCGCCATGGTTACCTTAGGATCCGGCGCGCCCGCGCTCGGCACCAGAACCAGTTTTATAACAACGTGAATTGAAGCTTTGCTCTAACCAAAAGTTCCAATTTCTCCCAATTCCACAACAATTCAATAAACCCAATAGCTACAAACTTACTACAACATTGCTAAGCATATACATAACACTTCTAACAATAAAACAACCAAAATTATAAGGATTTAAACCATGTTTTTGTTGGTTTCTTCATTTTTAACACATTTAGCGAAATCAACCGCCAAATCCTTGTTTCTTAACCAAATTACACCATTCAAACTACGTTGTTTTCATTTCTTGACATATTAACACAATCTAACATCAATTTACAGATTATATCAAGTATTGGACATCAAATTTTGGACTTACACAAGCCATTTACATAAATATAACACTGTTATTCTAACTTTCTTCTTGCAACCCAATTTTCACGTATTTGATTACCAAATAACACTCATATATGATGCTTAACAGATTATAACACCATACATGTATATATCAATCCAACGTGACTTAGCAATTTACAGAAAATAATTACTGAAACTCAAAACATGAAAATTAGGAGTAAAGTATACCTTTAATCCTTGATTATATGCTAGCAAAAGATGGTGACAACTTCTCCTTCCTCTTGACAATCTCAGAGAATTCTCTCTTCAAAACCACTATGTTTCTCTCCCTTCCTCTCCAAACCCTCTGTTCTTAGTTAGCCTTAGAAAAATAGAACGCGTAGATATAAACTGGCCTCCCACGATTGTCAGGTAACAAACCCAACAGGCTGCGTCAGTTAAAATAAGCCAAAGGTGACAAGGCCTTGTTTGGCTAAACACAAACTCCTCATCTCTCAATTTATTTTCATAACATTTATATTATATAGTTTTACTTGTCACACATGTAACTAATTTAAATAACTTACAATTATAATAATTATAATAATTATAACTTTCATTATAATTATACTTTATACATAATAAATCATTACATATAATTTAATTATTAAATTAGACTAGAACATCACCTTATTTAATTTAGTTATTTTCTTAAATATTAAATGGATTATTCCATTAAATTAAATCCTCAAATAATAAAATGTCCATTAATCAATTTAATTACTAAATTATTGCACCACAATTTCATCAATTATGTATTTTTCTCAATAGATAAATTATTTAAAATATTTACTTAATTCAATAAATATTTAAATTAATTACAAAATTTCTCGATCGTTACATCCTTCCCTCATTCCCTCCTTAAAAGGATTCTGTCCCCAGAATCACGACTCAACAAATTTATTCGTTACAATATACTTTATCTTATCCTTTTGGGATAAAAAAAGTTTGTATCTTTAGTCATCTTTTTGGATAGGGATGGAGTATGTTCAATTAAATTCAACAAAAGCCTTCTTGTTATTGAAAAGCCATTCATGCGTGTCAGAATAGTGATTCTGAAGTTAAGTTTCATATGATTACTGATTATATAAATATAAATACTTCTGTATGCATTTTGTTTCTTGTAAAACTTTTGTCACATCTGCTATTATGTATTTTACTATAGGTTTTAATCATATATCAAGTATTTAGGCGGTTCCGGGTGGAGCGTGTGTGCATGCTTGGAGGTGGCTGTGAGATGCACACATATGTTTTTAATGGATTTGAACTATTTGTATTGTAGGTCTCAACCATATATACCAAGTATTTAGGCAGTGCTAGGTGAGCTTGTGCGCGTGCTTGAGGGTGGCTACGAGGTACACATATATATGCTTTAATGTTTCTGAACTACATGTTTAATTAGTTACGTATTCATTAAAGGTTTGTGCATCATATCTAGAAATTGAAATTTCATTTTAGGATGGATTCAGGGTATATGTAATGATTATAAAACTCAAACAGCACACACCTTGGAGGTGGCTGTGAGATACACATATAAATGCTTTTAATGGATTTGAACTATTTGTACTGTAGGTCTTAACCATATATACCAAGTATTTAGGCAGTGCTAGGTGAGCTTGTACGTGTGCTTAATTGAGGGTGGCTACGAAGTGCACATCTATATGTTTTAATGTTTCTGAACAGCATGTTTAATTAGTTACGTATTCATCAAATTAAGGTTTGTGCATCATATCTAGAAATTGAAATTTCATTTAAGGATGGATTCAGCGTATATGTAATGATTATAAAACTCAAACAACACACACCTTGTGATCTTTCAAAAGATTTATTGGTAGATAAAATGTGGAATGATACTGCTATCCGATTTAAATTATTAATTACCAAAATAATATACTAACAAAAAGTATATTACCCAAATAATATTTTTGTGGTTGCTGATTCTTTCTTTAGTAATTATGTTACAAGTGTATTTAGGTGAGAGAGAATTGAGAGTAAAAATAGCATAGAGTTCACCAGTTTGGAAAATATCCATCGAAAATAAAAAAAGATGATTGTCCAATTGAGAGCGGCCCATCTGGTGATTATGGACTAGCGGAGTAGTGGCCTGTTGTCCTTCAACTGAAAGGAGAGGGAAGTGATCACTGCTCTGTGAAGCCAGCCTAGCGTTGTGCCCTCCACTCTAAGGGTCAAGAGATCCAGGCCTTCGCCTAAAGCCCGTGACCCAACTCCTTACTTGGAATGGGCAAGCCAGTTAATAACCCTGTTCTTAGTCCAACCGTCTAGGCCAAGCCAACCTCCAACTAGGGGTGAAAATCGAACCAAGTAGTTCGGTACTCTATTCGAGATCGGCTCAAAAATATGATCCAAAGTTCGAATTCAAATTTGATCCGAGTCGAATCTGATCCATACTCGTTTTCTGTTTAATGATACACAAGTCGAATTCGAGCATACCAGTGTTCGCTCATATTATGGTTCAAGTATTTTATTTTTTCTCGAACCATACTCGATACCAGCTCGATGGATCATATTCGAATATTGGTCTGATCCATGCTAGTAAGCTAAATATGTGATATTTGTATCAATCTTTATAATTTATAAAGTGTAGTATGAAATTGTGTAAACTTTTACTTGAATAAATCAATTAATTGAATGTCAATTTATATTACATTCTTTATAATTTCAATACATAAATAAAAGTGAAAGTTTTATATATAAATATTAGTTAAGTAACCAATTTAGTATGTAGTGGTTCAGTTTTAAGTGAAATGGTTTATATTCGAAACTCAATTTGAAGGCTCATGAGTAACTCGCTTTGTAAACGAGTCGAGTACTTACGAGTCGAGTAGATCCGAGTAATGATTCGAGTTGAATCTGGCGCAAAAATATAAATCTCTTATCGAATCCGAGTCGAATTCGAGCATGAAGGTGTTCGCTGAGATTCGACTCGTTTACACTCCTACCTCCAACCATCTCAAAGCCCTTACTTGAGTTACAGGCTCGCGTTACCAAGCCTGATTGATTTTCTTTCCTTGCTCCTGACTTATAAAGTCTAAATATGTTCATGTCTTGACGATGTGGGATAAAAACCTTGAGAATTGTACAAACAAGTTTCGCTTTCTTCTTATGCGCTCTTTTTGTTTTCTTTCTCATTTTCCCCTTCTTTTGGAACATATGGTAATGAATAATGTGAATCCTATATTGAGATTGATCATTTCTTCGTGTGAATTGAATCATTGTCTGCCTTCTAGCTAGCTGTTGTTCGGGGCATTTTCAGCACTTAAAATGTGGAGGGGTTTTGATCTGCAGCCGCCACAATCTCATCATTCCCATTTATAGATGTCTTCCACTTTAATACTTTTGTATATTTAAAAGTTTAAGCTCTTTTATGTTGAACAGATATGGCTAGAATCTTATCTAATTATATTGTTCCAACCTTATACGGTTGGTAAAGGGATTTTTGTCATGCTAACACTTTCACATACGAACTCAAGATATAAAACTCGATTTGCAAAGGCACTTTTCAGTGAGAATATTAGTCATCTCCTCATCGGTCTTCTTCTACCTTGAGACAGACAAGTAGTGTTAAGGAAGGAACGAGGGTATTGGTTGGGTCAGGTAACATAAGCCTCCAAGAAGTTTAATACAGAAGTCCCTTTGTTGCAGATATAAATAACAATTCTACTTAACTATCATCTCTTGGCTTTTGATTTATAAATGTTGCTAATTCTTAGCAAATTTAGAGACCATGTTAGGTGAGAATTTTAAATTGTGGAGTTTATCAATATGAAAAATAGTCGTAGAAAGGTATAAGGTAAAAACCTTGAGCGTTATTGGAACAGGTTTTGCTTTCTTCTTATTCCGTCTTTCTCATTATCCCCTTCTTTAGAAAAATATGATTTAAGATTCCTATGAATCCAATATTGAGATTAATCATTTCTTGGTGTTAATTGAATCAATTGATTGGCTCTTGGCTCTTGTTTGAGGAGTAAAATAAAATATTAACTACTCTATTGCCTTTGGTTTTCAGCACCTCATGTGAGTGGATTGGATCCAACAGCTACCACTATCTCATTACCACGATTTATTTACAACAACTTTTACATGCCTCTTAATATATTTACATTTTAATCGAGTGTGTAAATGCTACATGTTGCTTATATCTTTAATGCCTTTTCATATTTTAACAATTTTACTCTTCCATGTTGTAGGGTCAAGGATTCAAGCAACAAATAACATTCCAGAAGTCCCTCAATTCCGGGTACGACTGAAAACATTGGTTAAGAAGTAATCATTGTCTCTCTCACTAAACTGATTCTCTTTTTAGAAATCATGTTATAAATGTTACTGATTATTAGAAAATTTAAAGAGCTTTTAGGTGGGATGACAGGCTATTTGAAAAATGAAAATAGCAAGTAAAAAAGGTGATTTTTAGATTGAGAGTACCCACTGGTGTTTGATGGACTAAAGAGAGTACTAGCCTATTGTCCTTCCACCCAATGCCTCTCTTAGAACGGGCAAGCCAGTGAATAACCCTACTGAGCCCCCTACCGTCAGGACCAAACCAATTTTCAACCATCTTAAAGCCCTCACTTGAGTTACAAGCTCGCGCTACAAAGCCCAACTAATAGGTATGCCTTGGTTCTGACTTACATTGTCTAAATATGTTTCCCTAGTAGCTGATGTGAGATAAAAACATGTAGCATTATAAGATCAAGTTTCTTATGAAACACATCTTAAGACTTGCATGATTCATATAAATCCAATATGAAACAGTCCTTGAGATTGTCAATTCTTGTTATAAAGAATCAGTTGTTTGGTTTCTGGTTTTTGTTTCTGGATCAAATGGACTACTTCACTGCTTTCTTTCTCAGTTCCTCGTCTAGGTGGACTTGTAATTACTACCAAATATATATTGCTCTCTATTTGTGTTTAGTTCTCACTTGAACAAAATCAATAATCATTTTTAATGGGTTAATTTTTAATGTATTGACGACCTGTTGTGAGATTAGGCATTTGTAGATCATTGACTGTGGAGGGATTAAGAATCTAGGGACATGTATGAAGCTTCCCAAAATGGAGGTGTTGCGTGTGGCCAACACAGGTCTCAGTGATGAAGGGTTAGTGACAATTTGGAACAGATGTTCTGGGCTTCTGAAGTTGGACTTGGAGGGTTGTGTGATTGCAACAACAAAGATGGTGAAGGAAGTTGTGAGATACTATGAAAGATTGAGGGAGATAAATTTGAAGGGGTGTTGTAATGTTAATGTTTTTTCTGTTGCTTTATGGATTGGGTTTTCAAAGCCATCGCTGATGAAAATAATCCCTCCCTGTAATTTTTCTATTACCGACAAGCTGCAGAAACTTCTATTGAGCCATGGCTATCTACTTAGTGACGAGTAGCTTCCAGCACGAACATAAATTCCTGTTTGGAAGAGAGCTGGTTGCATATATGCTCTGATATCACTACTATAAAATAGTAAATAGACAACGCTTAAACCACAACGTTTTTATAAAAAAACGTTGTATTTTTTTCCACAACGTTTTTAAAAAAAACGTTGTAGATAGATATGAAAAAACGTTATCTATTTAAAAGGTCATTTTTTTGGTTTTAAATAGATAATGTTTTTTTAAAATGTTGTCTATAAACAAAAACACGGATCCAAAAAAAAGGCGAAAGTAATTTATCACTTATTAACGCGAGAATAGAATTCAGTCTCAGTCTCCCTACCTTCTCTCTTCTCTCTACCTCCACAACCAGCCGTCGCCTCTCTTCCTAAAAACCCTAGCCTCTCTTCTCTCTCACTCCCTACCTCCATAACTAGCCGTCGCCGCTGCTCGCCCCTTGCATCATCACCAGATCCACTAGTGGTATCTGTTGAGTTGAGAATTAATTATGATTTCTTCTCTCCTTTTCATTAAACTGAATAGAGTATATATACACAGAGGAATAACAAGATTACTCCTAAATACAACAAGAAGTCCTAGTCTAAAGGAAGACTCAGCTACTCTCCTATATACATGTAAATAGTTGAATTTGAATATAGATATATGATAACAGATCAGAGATATGATAACAGATCTTTGTTACATGCTGATATGCCCCCTCAAGATAGGCCACGTGTAGAGAGGCCAATCTTGTCTCGTAATTTCTGGAATTGAGAGTGAGGCAGAGGTTTCGTTAAAAGATCAGCAAGCTGGTCTGCAGATGAAACATGAGCCACACGAAGAGCACCGGATTGAACTTGATCACGGAGGAAGTGATAATCAACTGCCACATGCTTCATTCGAGAATGGAAGACGGGATTTGAACTTAACTGTGTTGCACCTACATTGTCGCAGTAGACAACTGGGGGACTGACCAAATTGATGCAGAGTTCAGAGAGCAAAGAGCGAACCCAACAGATTTCAGCAGTAGTAGCAGCAACGGAGCGATATTCAGCCTCAGTAGAAGAACGAGCCACAATTTTCTGCTTCTTAGAGCTCCAGGAAATGAGATTGCTGCCTAGGTAAACAAGGTAAGCACCAGTTGAAGAGTAGTCATCCTTATTACCTGCCCAGTCAGCGTCAGAGAAGGCATGTATTGAATCGGAAAAAGCATGAAGGGATAGTGGTGAGTTGCGATGAAGAAGAAGGCCATCATTTAAGGTGCCACTGAGGTAACGCAAAATTCTTTTAACTAGAGTCCAATGTTCATCTGTTGGTTGATGCATAAACTGAGACATTTTGTTTACAGCAAATAAAATTTCTGGACGAGTGAGAGACAAGTATTGAAGGCTGCCCACTACAGTTCTATATTCTGTGGGGTCAGAGAGAGGTGATCCACTTGATAACTTGATGGAGGACGAGCTGGTTGGTAAATGTGTTTGAACCGGTTTGGCAGTTTGCATATTAGTTCTAGTGAGCAAATCCTTTATATATCGCCTTTGTGAGAGTAGTAGGCCATGACGATGAGGAACAACTTCGACACCAAGAAAATATGATAGAGGGCCTAGATCTTTAAGAGAAAAACGTTGAGCTAGACACGCAACAACTTGGGATACAAGATCGTTACTATTTCTAGTGATGATAATGTCATCAACGTATACTAGCAGATAGAGGAGGTTGGTTCCAACGTTTAGAATAAACAAAGATGTGTCAGAGTGAGAGTTCTTGAACCCAGAATCTAGTAGAAATTGGCGTAATTCATGATACCATGCCCGAGGAGCCTGTTTGAGACCATAAATGGCTTTGTGAAGTTTGCATATGTGGGTGGGTTTATCAGTGTCAATGAAACCAGGAGGTTGTGCCATATATACTGTTTCAGATAAATTACCTTGGAGGAAGGCATTGTTTACATCCAATTGGCGAAGAGACCAGCCATTGCTTATGGCAATACTGAGCACAAGTCGCACAGTAGTTGGCTTGATTACTGGACTGAATGTTTCAAGATAGTCCACACCTGGTCTTTGATGAAAGCCTTTGGCTACAAGGCGAGCTTTAAACCTGTCAATAGAACCATCAGAGTTTCTTTTAATGCGAAATATCCACTTACATCCTACAAGGTTGGTGATGCCAATTGGAGAAACAAGTTCCCAAGTCCCATTGCGAACAAGGGCATCATACTCTTCGGACATAGCTTTGCGCCAGTTTGAGTCTTTAAGGGCCTGAGTAACAGATGTAGGTTCTGAACTGAGTGAAGAGACTAACTGTGTGTGAAGATTGAGTTTTTGAATTGGTTTTATGATACTGTTTCTGGCTTGGGTAGTCATGGAATGGCGAGGAGCTAGTGGAGAGACTTGGTGTGAGGCAGGTTTTGGTTGTAGTGTAGGTTCTGGTTGATGGGGTGATGGAGACGTGGTTGAGAGGTGATCTCCAGCAAGGGGCAAGTCCGGAGCTTGTACTTCTGGAGTGTAAGAAGACGGTTGTGCTGGAGGAGAAATAGGAATTGTGAGAACTGGTGGAATCCAATCAGAAACTGTAGTGGTAGTATGACATGGTTGCTGAATGTTGAGTGTGGTGTAAGGAAATATTGATTCAACAAATTGGACATGACGAGAGACATGTTTTAGATGTGGTTGGTTCAAAACAGAGATAGGCACTTTGAGACAAAGAGTAACCAAGAAAGACACAGGGTGTGGACTTGGGGGCTAGTTTGTGGGATGAGTAAGGACGAAGCCATGGGTAACATAAGCATCCAAAAATTTTGAGTTTAGAATAGTTTGGTTTTGTTTTGAAAATTAATTCAAAGGGAGTAGAGAGGTTGAGAGTGGGGGTGGGCATTCTATTAATTAAGTATACAACAGTACTGAATGCATGAGTCCAAAAGGTGAGAGGTAAGGAGGCATGAGAGAGTAAGGTGGGGCCAGTTTCGACAATATGACGGTGCCTTCTTTCAGAGTAGCCATTGTGTTCAGGTGTATGAGGTGGACTAGTTAGATGGGTTATACCAGCGGTAGAAAGGTAATCTTTGAGGCCGAGATATTCTCCTCCATTGTCAGAATATAAAGTGATGATTTTGTGGTGGAAGTAATTTTCAACAATGTTTTTATATCGTTTAAACACTTCGTGAATATCTGATTTTCGTTTGAAGGGATAAAACCAAATATATTTTGTAAAGTGATCGACAAATATGACATAATATTTAAAACCATTGTAAGACATAATGGGAGAGGTCCAAACATCAGAAAATATAATTTGAAGAGGGTGTGAAGACACAAGTGATGAAGTAGAAAAAGGTAATTTATGACTTATTGCAGAGGCATGCATTACATGAGAAATCTTTTGGCATAGAGGAAGACGATTCTAAACAAGAATTAGAGAGAATATGTTGTAAGATTGAAAGAGCTGGATGTCCTAAACGATGATGCCAGTTGATAGATGTTGTTTTGGCTGTAGAGAATGCTAGAATCGGGTTCTTGGGAGCTGTCCATTCATACACTCCATCCTTAGTACTGCCCTGGAACAGAATTGCCCCCGAGCGAAGATCCTTCACAAAAAAAGAAGATGGTAAGAATTCAATTGATGCATTGTTAGTGATGCAAAACTGAGAGATGGAGAGTAAGTTTTTTTTCATGGTTGGGACACAAAGAACATCAGATAAAGTGAAAGTTGATTGGGGAAAAGAGAGAGTAGTGGAGCCTGTGTGTGTGATGGAGAGACCTGTACCATCCCCGATCATAACATCATCAATGCCGTTGTAAGGGGAGTGAAGTGACAGATTGTTTAGATCAGCTGTGACATGATGAGAGGCACCACTGTCGAGTAACCAGGTCGGGTTTGGTGATGTGTTGTTGGCAGCAAAGTTAACTCGTGGCTGCCAAGGAGCAGTTGAGTTGTTGGAGGATGAGGGTGCAGTGGTAGAGGATTGAATGGGAAGCACTTGAAAGGAGGGACATCTCTTGGCTGTATGTCCTTGGATTCCACAGATCTGACAGAAGCCTTGATAAGGTCTAGATGGAGGACGGTTGCTACGATTTTGGAATCGTGAATCTAAGTTCATCAGTGGACGACCATTAGTGGGTGCTGGTGGACGCCAAATTTGGTTGCCAGCAGGTGATGAGTGAGAGGGTGTACGCCAATTATTAGTTTTGTTTGGGCACCATTGGTGGTTTGTTTTGTTTGTGGGATAGGCAGTAATTGGAAGTGAAGTTTCTGAACTCTTGATTGCTGGTGCAGAGGCTTCAAAGGAAAGTAGCTTCTCGTGGAGCTCATCAAATGAGATGGAAGTGTCACGAGCTTGTACTGCACGGACCAATTCCTTGTATTCGTCACCTAGGCCATCTAGGATTTTGTCGGTGAGGTCTTCAGGGTCCAGTGGTGCACCTAGGATGGCTAGTTCATCAGCACAAGCTTTGACAGAGTGAAGATACTCGGTTACATTCTGACTACCTTTTGTTGGATTTTCGAGTTTGGTTTTGACTTGTTTGAGGCGACCATGTGAGGGTTTGGCATAGGTGTTAGCAAGGATGGTCCATGCTTCTTTGGCAGTCTTGGCTTGGGCAATGAAGGGAAGGATAGTAGGGGAAAGAGAGCCAATTAAGGCATTTAGCAGGAGTTTATCTTGACGAATCCAGAGTTTGTGAAAAGGATTGGTTGTGGCAGTATTGTTTACTGTGATGGTGGTGGGAGGACATGGATTGAATCCATCAATATACCCAATGAGGTCATATCCAATGAATAAAGTTTCAAATTGCATCTTCCAGGATAGGTAATTTGTGGAGGTGAGTTTGAGTGGTGCTTGAGCCGATACATTGATGGTGATAAGAGGAATTTCAGTTTGTGGAGGACTAGCGACAGAGATAATGTTGTTGGGGTTTGGTGTTGTCATTTTGGTGTTTGACTGCAAGAGAATAAGAGGGAAACAAGAGAGGAACGAAGAGAAGTCAAAAAAAAAAAAATTTAATGGGGAGGCTTTGATACCATGTTGAGTTGAGAATTAATTATGATTTCTTCTCTCCTTTTCATTAAACTGAATAGAGTATATATACACAGAGGAATAACAAGATTACTCCTAAATACAACAGGAAGTCCTAGTCTAAAGGAAGACTCAGCTACTCTCCTATATACATGTAAATAGTTGAATTTGAATATAGATATATGATAACAGATCAGAGATATGATAACAGATCTTTGTTACATGCTGATAGTATCGGCCGCGAAATCGCCAGGTATCGCCGCTACTGAGTTATACTTATAGGGATTACTTTCTTCCTTGTTGACTGTAATATACTGTTTGTGTTTTAATTTTTATTATAAAACTGAAAATAAGAACCCCCAATATCTCTCTTGGTTATGATAAAAGGGAAAACCCAGGTAGATGGAAGGTATGGATGCATCAATTTTGACCGTAAAGGTCCTTGCTTAAGTTTGCAGATTTGTGTTTTGGATCTATTTGCTTCTACACTTGATCAGGTTTGTGTTGTTTATTACTGTTTTGATTTTATTTTGGCTGATAGGTGTTTGTTATGGGTTTGATCTGATATTGGTCCCAGTCTGTATTAAAAAGTTCAGCTCTGGGTTTTTTCTAAATCCATGGCGTGGCTTTGATTTTGGATCAGTGGTCTGGTTTACCCATTTTAGTTAACTTTTTCTCAACTGGGTTGGGTTGTGTTCTTGTTGGACAGGTATTGTTCTGGACTCTGGAGATACATAAGGAAGGACTTGTATGAAAACATTGTACTTAGTGGTGGGACCACCATGTTCCCTGGTATTGCCGATAGAATGAGCAAGGAAATCACTGCATTAGCCCCCAGCAGCATGAAGATTAAGGTAGTGGCTCCGCCTGAAAGGAAGTACAGTGTCTAGATTGGAGGTTCCATATTGGCATCTCTCAGTACTTTCCAGCAGGTTTGTTCAATTACATATAAATTCCCTCCCACCTTATATTCTAATTAAATTGCAGTTTACACTTGCAGCCATTCTTATTAGAGATTTGATTATCATGTTCCCTACCCCTCCCCCATTTTGTATTCTCACAGTAATGGCATGTGGTGATATGATATACAGAAGCACATTACCCAAATCAAATGAGCTCACAATCACAACTCCTGGTGTCATTTTGGCATTGGGTACTTTATCTTACCTTTGGGTAACACCTGGTGTGGCTCCTGGGTTCTGGGACATGTTTGTTATTGCTTTTGTTGAAAGAATTTTTAGATCCACTTATAGAAAGGTACTTTAATTGTGATTTACAATTGGTTTTGTGTTTCTATGTTTATTTTTTGCTTTTGTTGTTGAATATGAACGGTGGGTTTATGTGATTTCAGGATGATTTTGTGCTGGGGAAGAAGTTAGGTGAGGGAGCTTTTGGTACAGTTTATAGGGTTTCCTTAGCCAAGAAAGGCTCTTCAAAGGTATGTCATGTTTGATAAAATTCCTCTTATTTATAAATTGATGCATTAGTCTGTTTTATTGATGAGTACTTCAAAGAAGAATATGATGAAACAAGTGAGATATAGCTTTAGAATGAAACATACTGGTCATACATAATCTAGTTGTTAGTTAGTTGAAATGTGGATAATTTTGTTGAATATAGGTATTGTTTGTCTGCTTCCAAAATTTCCCAAAGTTTGTTAGAAAGCACTGCATCGAAAAAATTGAGTAGCATATACCTGCATATTTCAATAATTTTTTGGCAGTCACTTCTTGCTCCATGGAGGCTTCTATTTGCTTTTGTGCCTCTCTATCAGATTGCTCATGGGTGGGTTGCCTTCATTTGCTCTCTAATTTTCATTAATGGGATAGCATTCATTGTCACAAAGCTCACCGATCTAATAAGCTGCGTCACAGGTTTTCTTCCCGACTGAAAATTAAGTCCTAGTTTTCACTTTTTTTTTTGTTACTAGTTTACCTAAAGCTTTGGCAAGTGGATTTATTCCATTTTCTTGCTCTGTTCTCCTGCAGGAATAAATGCTTATGTCATCGCATTCACTGCATTGGCAAGTGGAACTTCATGGCCAGATTTAGTGGCGAGCAAGATTTCTGCAGAACGTCAAATAGCAGCGGACTCTGCCATTGCAAACATTACTTGCAGGTTCCACCAAAACACTTCAAACTTGATTATGGCCTTGAACATTATGATATTCTAGACATGGTTGAATTTCAAGAATAATTTTAGAAAAAGTAGAGGTTTAATTTGTTTTTTTTTTGTTTTGTTTTGTGGATTATCAGGTTCTGGTTCCGATTGGGTTTGGGACAGAGGAAATGGAAGCTGTTATATTAGGACAGAGGAAACACAATCTATTATTTTTGAGGTTCTCATCTCTATGCCCTTTCTCCATGTTTGTTAGTTGTTACTCTTCTCTTTTTCTAAATTCATATGGTACTTCTCATTCACATTAACATATTAGAGAATTACTCTTCTCTTGTTTGAAGATGACCGATCAACCTCGGTAAGTTTTTTGTCTAACTTTGTAACTTTTAGTTAGTTGTTACCCATCATCGATTAACAGTTGCTGTGTGATTAAAACAGTTGCTGTGTTGATGGCTCTATGTTGCATTTGATATTAAATATACATATTGTAACATGTTTGTTACCTGTTAGTTCATTCTGTGATTGCTTAAAAGGGATTATTATAGAAATAGGAGCTGCAAAACCAATGGTTCTAATCCAATTTTGTAAATAGGGAACTTCTTTCTGGAGAGAAGGAAGGCCTTATTTAGCTGCCATCAAACAAAGTTCTACTTGAGGACCCAGTCTTCTGCCCTCTAGTTGAAAAATATGATGCAGTGTGTATAATATTGTTTGCATATATTTTCTATTTTTCTTAATGTATACCACATAAATTTGAGATGCAGGCTTAGAAAATTAACGTATATGCGGTGGTGAATATTTTCTAGGATGAGGATGCCTTCTTCACAGACTACGCAGAAGATCATTTGAAGCTATCAGAGCTAGGGTAAATTCTTCTCCCTTGGGTTGTTTTTCATCTGCATTTTGCTAATCATTATTGCAAACTTAGCTTTATTCCAACTTTTTGTAGTTTTGCTGATGCTGAGTGAGAAGGGGCTGGGAAAAGGCAGCCTGGTGGTGGTCGAGGTCTGTATTCTGAAGGACTTCCCTATTTCTATCAATGCCCACCGGGCACTGGTAAATTTGCTTAAAAGTTACTAGTAGTGTTCTGGCTGTCTGTTGTTCTGTTTAGGCAATGTAACTAATTATATATATATATATATATATATATATATATATATATATATATATATATATATATATATATGATGTGAGATTGTGAGTACTAGGAGCTGATTGCAACACTACAAATGTTACCTTCCTAGTAGTTATTTGTACGAATTATTGGGTAATGCATATTGATGTTTATTAAGGCTTGAGTTGGATTTTGTGGGTAATGCATATTGCAGGTTTATTGGTAATGTAGGTGAACAACAACTTTTTTTTCTTTTTTTTTTAATTTACAACATTTTAAAAACGTTGTGTAAATATGCTTAAACGTTGTCTGATATACTAAACAACAACATTTTTATCCAAAAAACGTTGTAGAATCATACATTCTACAACGTTTTTAAGCATCTGCTAATTTTTGAAAAACAAATCTACAACGTTTTTTTCCTAAAAAACGTTGTGTATTGTGCTTAATTACAACGTTTTTAAAACGTTGTGTAAGGATGTCAAATAGATGACACTCTTAACCACGACGTTTTTCTGACTGAAACCACAACGTTTTTTTCGCGTTGTCTATTTGCTGTTTTGTAGTAGTGTATTTTGTTTTTTTGGAAAAGAAAATATGTATACATTTACTTTGTAAGATATTTAATTGAAATACTTTTGTGAGCTCAGGGTTGTTTCTATTAGCTTAAATGTCAAATAGAGAGTTGATTGTCTCCATTTATATATAAGAATGTTAGCCTCAAGTAGTTTTCTTGTTTCTCTTACCATAGTTTTCTTGTTTCTCTTACCATAGATGTCATATTATACACACGTGTATATTTTCTGATAAAAATTGGTTTTATCTTAGGCTAGAGCTGCACAACATGGCAGCTCAAGACAAAACTGCTCGAGTTCAGCATAAAGTTTAATTTTATTAGGAGGGCTTATTTAGACTAAATCCGGGTCTCAAGTGGAAAATTCGTTCTAAACTAAGTTTGGTTTGGTTTGACTTGGGACAAGTGTGGTGTAACAAAGTGGAGGAATATTAAAAGGGAATTGTTATTTGTACAAGTAAAATTTGATATTTCTACAAATTTCTTCATGCATGTGAAAGGAAATTTGTAGAAATATCAAATTTTACTTGTAGAAATAACAATATTTTATTAAAATAACCGAAGAAGATTGCTTGTATACTTTCATTAAATCTAAATCGGTAATCCTTATTATTTATTTTTTTGATAAATTCGGTAGTTCTTTTGTTTTGTTCTTTCTTTGGACGGATCAAGAAATGTATTAACAAAACAACTTTTGAGCCAATGTGATCATTATTCGTTAATTTAATTTCTAATAGGGAATTGATATTTTTACAAATATTTCCACAAGGTCTCTTGTAAAAATATCAATTTTCCTTATAAAAATATCAATTCCCTTTCTAATAATACATGACTTTGCCAATGCACACTGTGTCATCCAAGTAATACATTTAAGTTTTACAGTAACGACTTCAAAAAAGAAAAAGTACTAAATGATATATACTTATACATGAATATCATTGTCATTAATATTTTTTTTATAATTTTTATAATGGGCAAAGGTCTAAAATTACCTTTGAGGTTAGTCCCGCATAGAACTAAAACTTTTTTTTTTCAAAAGTACCCCTGATATTATAAAGATCCACACCAAAGCCCCCTCGGTTAAAAATAGTGTTAGCTAAACAAACACGGCTTAGTGGCGACTGACGAGTGAAAAAAATAAAGTTTAATAATTTTTTTAATTTTTACCGCGTGTCCCGTTTGTCTAACTGACTCTATTTTTAACGAGAAGGGCGAAGGTTAACTGAATTTTATAACGTCACGGACACTTTGAAAAATCAGGATTAAGTAGTGTTAACGCCAAGTTTCGTCTGCGCGTCCAATCACAAAATTCACGCGCTGAATCCTGCACAATAACAGATCACACAGAAGCTTGACGGCCGTGCCGCCGGGGGATAGCTCCGGTGTGAGAATAAGTACAGGCCGTTCGCAAGGTTTAACAATGGAGGTTATGTGTTTAGTGCTTCAAGTAGATATTACCTGTTAATTGTAACCTTGGCCTTGTATTTATAGAGCTCCCACCACCTTGGTATCCTCTTCCGAATTAGAGTGGGACTCCTAAATATGTTAGCTACCATATTTGGGTCCAACACAATCTCCTTAAAGAGTGCAAGTGGAATCCCTTTCCACCACCACCTCCAGAGTTGCCTTGTTAACGTATGATTAGGGTTGATACCCTTAATCACGTAAACTCCTTGTCACACCAACTCTGCATGTGGGCTGCTCATATGCTCAGGCCCAAACCAATAGCCAAACCCAACAGGCCCGAACTCAACCCTCACGATGAACACGGGGCCCCGGCCTATTGGGATCGGGTAACCGACCCCGATCTTATATCTCCGAACATACGAGCCCGACCTCCTTTGACCCGGCCCAAGCCTTCAGCCCAAAAGAGGATCGGGAAAACACTCCCGAACATTGCCCCCCAGTCTCTTGTTATAAGATGTTTATGACAGGAGACTTGAAAGGACATGAATTTGGATAGTCACGCCATAATGATGAGTTGTCTCGGGAACCCAAGCGGTTTCTCCTCGGTCAGCAAGCTGGTACACGTTTTTTCATAACTAGGCCCCCTGTCATAAATAACCGCCTTTGGAAGCCGTGCCAGACGGGCTATATAAACTCCCCAACATTCATCACCGTCACCTTTTCGAGCCTTCAATATTTTGAATCTCTGTCAAACTTTTCCGGCAAGGGCGATTTCCGGTGAGATACTCATTTCTCCAGATTTCTTCAATCCGTACCATTTCTCTTCTAAACTCTTGTCTTGTACCTTTCCTCCTTTCAAACCACCAAAAATGGCTGATTCCAGCGATCCTCGTCCCACACCAGTCACAGCAGCCGTCACTCCTACTCTTACTTCCGGCGACCTTCTCCAAATCGAGCTGGAGGCCGCTCCGGTCGAAGTCTCCGTGGGGAATGCCGAAACCCGAATTCGCCAACACTACGCTTCGGAAACCGACTACGTTGTCATCAACACCAAATCTTCCATCACCCCCTCTCAACTGTCGGACATCCGAACCTTATTCAACATCCCCAAAGAATATAAGCTTCGGGTTCCCGAGGCCAGCGAGAGGATGTACCACCGACCCGAGGGCGATTGGATAGTCGTCCACCTGTATGCCCTAAGGTACGGGGTTCGGTTCCCCCTCCACGAATTCATCTCTTCTTTCCTCTGCCTGGTAGGGATCAGGTTTTCGCAGCTGGCCCCGAACTCCTACATCCAACTAGTCAGCTTTATTGCTTTGTGCCAAGAAGCTGGCATATCCCCAGGTTTGGACTTCTTCTTTGTCCTATTTTCAATTGGCCGATCAAAAGAACCCGGCCTTCGCCATCTGAACAGTGTATCTGGCCGTGCCACCTTCATGAAGACCCCCTCGAGCAATAAAGGTTGGCATTCACAATGGTTCTTCATGAGGGGAACCGACCTTAACCTTTTACCGAACTGGGCCTGTCCTAAAGAACAGCCCTTGAAGGTAACCAAGTTCCCGAAGGGTCGAGCGGCTGCCTTCAAAAAGTTTTATGCCCTTCTGAAGCAGACTAGCTGGAGCCTGGGGGTCGTATCCAACGAATCTTGGCTCTACGAACACGGCTGTAAGTTGTCATATCCGAACCTATTCATCTGTGTTTCCATTCCTTTCTTACGGTTTCTTTCTTATGGACTTTTTGTTTTATGTTGTAGTGACTATCTTCAAGCCCGATGGTGCTGAAGGGGATCTGACCCCTCTACAGGTCATCGACGAGCCCATCCACCCTCCTGCCGCTGACGACTCTCCTTCCGACGAGGCTGTCCCTATTGCCGAACTGTCGGTTGGTTCGTCAACCGGGCCTCTACCCGAATCTACCAAGAAAGACGTTTCCTCAAGAAGCGTTTTGCAGATGAAGGGGGCCGATAAGATGGCTTTGCTAAAGAAGTCGAAGAAGATTTCTTCCTCTACTCGAGCCCCCCCCCCAAGACCATTGCTTCGGTCCCCCCGAAGCCAGCTGCAAAACCGACTCCCCCTCCTCATACCATAATGACAGTGGACGAGGAGTTGGAGGGTACGGAGGATCGGCCTCTTGAGCCTCAACCGAAGAGGCCGCGTCTGACCGAGGGGCCCCCCCCGATCGAAGAGGTAGGAGGTCCGGTCCCTGCTGCCACCCCAATGTCTAAAGCGAGCTCTTCCGATGGGTCACCGACCACCTGTTGGCCGAAGAGTCCAGCCGATAAATTCCCCTTCCATTTGCTGGATCAGTTTAGGCTTTCGGGTGACGATGATCGATTCAAGAACTTTTCGTCAGAGGATTTTCTGGTTACCTATCCCCGAGCCCAGACTCAGGTATTTATCCTCATTTGTATATATATTTTCCTTTGCTTCTTTGTTGTCTGATCAATTCGCCTATGTATTTAGGCCAACGCTATCCTCGCTCGAGTTATCGCTCCTCTTGCCCGATCTACCAAGAGAGAGGTCCAGCTGAGGACCGACTTGGAGCTTCTCCAAGCCGAATTATCGGGTCGGGATTCGGAGCTGAAGAGGGAGCGGGATCTTCATGCTGATACCAGGAATAAAGTATCCCAGGCTAATCGCCGGATCGCTGAACTCGAAGAACAAAATTCCCTACTTCAACAAGAGTTCGTCGGTCCCAACGATCATGCCAAGAAGCTGGTGCACGACAAGGAGCTGATGGCCGAAGAGAATAGAGCCTTGGTGGGGAATCTGGAGGCCCTCGAGGAGAAGTTCACTGGGGTTCATGCTCAGCTGAGGACTTTGATCCAGGCGAACAACACCTTGATGGCCGAACAGGTCTCCCTCAAACAAGCTGCCATCAAGGAGTATGAAGAATCGCCTGCTTTGACCGATAAGATCATGACCCAGTTTGCTGAAGGGGTGGAGGCCTATCGGGAAAAAGCGAGAGCGAAGCTTGTCGATGCCGGCCTGGATGCCTCGATCCTTGACTCATCCGATGAGGAGGCCGAAGCCGATGATGACTTACCATAGTTCTTTTTAGTATCTGCTTTTCATAGTTGTAATTTTTCTTTTCTAAGTCTTGTAACTCACCTGACCAGTGAAGCCGACGGTGTATGTACCCGAAGCTCATCTGATCGGGAATTATAAAACTTTGTGAATATAAATGAAGACAAAAACTTTCTAAGTAGTTATCTCGATCAGCTTAACTTTACTTTTATCCCACAGTTAGGTCATTTCTGACTGTCTGGTCAATTTATGTCTAAAGCGTACTGTCTCGGATTTGTAACTTTTGTCGATCAGTTATACTTGTGGCGTTTATCAACCAGTTAAGTTCTCTCGAACCGTCTGATCGTTTTACGCTCGAAGCTTATATGATCGGATGTGTAGCTTTGTCGATCAGTTATACTTGTGGCGTTTATCAACCAGTTAAGTTCTCTCGAACTGTCTGATCGTTTTACGCTCGAAGCTTACATGATCGGTAAAGCAGTGCAAGATTAAAATGAAGTACAAACGTTTCTCTTGAGAGAAGTTTTCATTTCATTGATAAATTGCATGAATTACATCATTAGAAGGAAAGAATAGGCATGTATTTACTGGTAATATCTCCTAAGTCTTCCAGCATGCCATGTATTCTTTACCTCCGACCCATCCATTGCCCGAAGCCGGTATGTCCCTGGCTTCGGCACTTCTACTATCTCATAAGGCCCCTCCCAGTTAGGCATTAATTTTCCTGTGTTCTGGGGGGTTGATGCTTCTGCCTCCCGAAGCACCAAATCTCCTACCTCGAACCTCCTCAGCTTCACCTTCTGGTTATAGTGTCGGGCTGTCTTCTGTTGATAAATGGCCAACCTCAACACCGCGGCGTCACGAGCTTCATCTAGCAGGTCCAGATTTACTTTCAGGCCTTCATCGTTGTAGAGCTCTTTGTACTGGCTGACCCGAAGGGTGGGGGAACCGATCTCTACTGGTATGAGTGCATCGGTTCCATAGGCCAGTCGGAAAGGTGAGTCTCCAGTGGTAGTCCTCGGGGTTGTTCGATATGCCCACAAAACACTGAATAGTTCTTCGGGCCATCGACCTTTCAACTCATCAAGCCTTCTTTTTATCCCGTTGAGTAGGGTTCGATTTGTCACTTCTACTTGACCGTTGGACTGAGGGTGGGCAACCGAAGTCTTCCGGTGTTGAATTCCCAATTCTTTCAGGAAGCTTTCAAACCTTGACCCCATGAACTGTCTACCGTTATCCGAGACTACTGCCATCGGAATGCCGAACCGATAAACTACTCCTTCTTTCAAAAATTTAAGGCATTCCTGTTCGGTGATCTTCTGCAGTGGTTTGGCTTCGACCCACTTTGTCATGTAATCGATAGCCACTATTATAAAGCTGGCTTGTCCCTTGGCCTTCGGTAGAGGTCCCAGGATGTCGATTCCCCATACTGCAAAGGGGATCGGGGATAAGACCGAGTAGAGTTCTTCGGGCGGTTGATGTGGGATGTTGCTGTTTAGTTGACACTTGGGACATTTTTTGACAAGTTCCTTGGCCTCTGTGTAGATGGTTGGCCAGTAATACCCCTATCTTAAAATTTAATGCGCCAGTGACTTGGCGCCCATGTGATCCCCACAAATCCCTTCATGTACCTCCCGAAGTGCGTAGCTCACCTCTGACGGTGTTAAACATTTAAGTAAGGGAGAGCTGAAGGCCCTTCGGTACAAATCTCCGTCGATCAGTACAAAATTCGAACTTCGGTGCTTGATCTTCCTTGCTAGAATCCGGTCCGAAGGTAATGTTCCATCAGCCAAATAAAAAATATAAGGTGTAAGCCAACAGTTCAGCCGATCAACACATAGCACCTCTTCTTTCGGGACACTTGGCTGTTCCAATGTCTCCAGATACACCGAACCGTCGAAGGAGCTGGCTTCAGTTGACGCCAGCCGGGCCAGGGCATCTGCTATTGTGTTGTCGGATCTATTCACTCCCTGACAGCTGACCGAGTTAAAGTATGTCAGTCTATTCTTTGTCTCGGCTAAGTACTTCGTCATTCTTGCCCCCCGAGCCTCATACTCTCCTGAAATTTGTTTGACGACCAGCTGCGAGTCACTAAAGATGACCAAGTTCTGTACTTCTAGGCTTCGGGCCAACTTTAACCCGGCTAAAATGGCCTCGTATTCGGCTTCGTTATTGGTTGCTTTGAACCGAAATCGAATAGCTTGTTGGACTTTGAATCCTTCGGGACTCGTCAGTATGACTCCTGCGCCACTGATGTCTGACGTTGACGAGCCATCGACATATAGTGTCCATGAAGTCTTTATGTGTTGCGTTTCGGTCACTGATCCCACATCTGGCTCCGAGAACGAACATTCCACGACGAAGTCTGCTAGCGCTTGCCCTTTGATTGCTGTTCGGGGATGATACTCTAGCGCAAACTGTGTTAGCTCCATTGCCCATGCCGCCAGTCTTCCCGAAACCTCTAGTCGATGTAGAATTTTCTTCAACGGCTGATCGGTGTATACCACCACCACCCGACCCTGGAAATAATGCCGAAGTTTTCTGCTTGCGATGATTAAAGCATAGGCGAATTTTTCCAGGTTCGGGTATCGGAGTTCTGCGTCCCGAAGCACGTGGCTGACGTAGTATACGGGGAACTGATTTCCCCCTTTGTCCCAAACCAATGCTGCTCCCACTGCCATCGAACTTGCTGCCAGATAAAGATATAGGGGTTCCGAAGGGATCGGGTTCATCAGCAGAGGTGCCGAAGAAAGATATTGTTTGATCCCTTGGAAGGCATCCTCGCATTCTGAAGTCCACTGGAAGCTTTTCTCGTTCTTGGGCCCTTTTAAGGTGTCAAAAAATGGAAGGCACCTCTCAGCTGATTTAGAGACGAATCTTCGTAGGGCCGCGATCCGACCTGTTAGTCTCTGCACATCCTTGTATGACTTTGGGGATTTCATATCCAGGACTGCCTGGATTTTCTCTAGGTTTGCTTCGATTCCCCTTTTGCTGACCAAGTATCCTAGAAATTTTCCCGATCCAAGCCCAAACGTGCACTTGGTCGGGTTTAGCCTTAGCTTGCGTTTTCGGACCGTCTCGAAGCAGTTCTCCAGATCTTCAAGATGATCATGGACTGACATGCTTTTAACGATCATGTCGTCTACGTAGACCTCCATGCTCCTCCCCAATTGTTTCGTGAACACCAGGTTCATCATCCGCTGATAAGTTGCCCCGGCATTTAGTAGCCCGAAGGTCATTTTCCTGTATGCGTATATCACCCGATGTGTGATAAAACTTGTCTTCGGGATATCTTCCTTACTCATCAAAATCTGGTGGTACCCAGAGAATGCATCCATAAAACTCAACATACCATATCCCGACGTGGCGTCGATCAGTTGATCTATGTTGGGCAAAGGGTAGAAATCCTTCGGACACGCCCTGTTTAGATCCGTGTAGTCTATACACAACCTCCATTTCCCGTTTTGCTTCTGAACCAACACCACATTGGCCAACCACTCCGGGTAATCAATCTCGAAGATGAATTCGGCCTCCAGGAGTTTGGCAATCTCTTCGTCGATGATTTTTTGTCTTTCTGGGGCGAAAATCCTTCGCTTCTGTATGACTGGTTTCTTGCCCGGGTCCACGTGCAGCCGGTGCAGAGCCACTGATTCACTCACCCCCGGCATGTCACTGGGTTCCCATGCGAAGATATCAGCGTAGACTCGGAGCAATTCTACCAGCCCGGTCCTGAAGGGTTCTGATAACCCTGACCCGATCTTAATTAGTTTTTCTTTCTGCCCCGGTACCAATTCTACATCTTCAGTTTCTTCGGCCGGAAGAGCAAGTGGCTCTGTGCTCCCCTCGGTGAATGGTTTGATCTAAATGGCCATTGTCTATTTCTGTTTGCAGACCCCGACCCCTGAAGAAATCAAGTTGTTCTGGTAACACCTTCGGGCTATATCTAGGTCTCCTTTTACCTCCCCGATCCCGTTCGGTGTTGGAAACTTGATTTTAAAATGGGGTATCGATGTTACTGCTTGCAGGGCTGCCAAGGTCGGCCTTCCGAGGATCGCGTTGTATGCCGAGTCTATTTGGACGACAAAGAATCTGACCACTATCTCAACTTGATTAGGTGCTGTGCTGAATTTGACTGGCATCTCGATGGTGCCCGACACAAGCACCGGATCTCCACTAAATCCGTACAAGGGTCCTTCTCCTCCCAAATCCATCTTCTTTTCTTGTAGGTCTAACCTCTGATAGGCATGAGAATATAGGATGTCGACCGAAGACCCGTTGTCTATCATCATTCTTTTCATATCCACTATCCCGACCTGAGCCGTTATTACCAACGCACCATCATGGGGCTCGATGAGATCCGTCGGGTAGTCCTCGTCCGTAAATGAGATAGACGTTCCCGGATATGCCCGATCCTTCCTGGGGGTTGACCTCGCAACAGATAGCACTGCTTCCAGATTCCCACTTCTTTTTCTTCCCGATACCCGTCTAACGGAACCCCCCGAAATGACATCAACTACACCTCGGGCTGGGGGGGTCCTGTGGCGTCTGGGTATCCAGGATCTGATCTGTGGTCTCCTCTCTGGGCACCACTGCATTTCCCTGACCTGCCACATATTGTAACAGTTGTCCGTTTTGGACATTTTTCTCGATCATATCCATCAGATTGACGCATGCTTCGGTCGAGTGTCCGGTACTCTGATGGTATTCACAATATTTATCCCGACCTCGCCTTCCGGGCTTGGTTCGCCTGGGGCATGGCTCGTAGAATGGTTGGTTTTTCATCTCCTGTAGAATTTTTGACCGATCCGCAGTGAGGGGAGTATAGACCTTGCTGACGTTACGGTTGGGTAGTGGAGGTCGGTTGCTACCCGAACCTCCCCCGTTGTAGCTTTTCTTTTCCGTTCGGTCTGATCTCCACTGGTTGTTGTCCGAACGTTGGTAGGTCGGTTTTTCTCGGTCTTTCGATTTCTCATAAGGTTGTTGGTGTGGTTTGAAATTTTCCAAAGCTTCTTCTATAGCGATGAACCCTTCTGCCCGATGAAAGGCCTCGGTCAAGTCTGCCGGAGGGTTAATCACCAAATCCTTTACCAGCTTCTTAGATCTCCCGATGTCTAAGCCGGTTGTAAAAAATCCCAGTGCTTGTGGGGAATTCAGCTCCGCTACCGATCCCACTGCCTCTCGAAACCGTTTGACGTACTGGCCTAGGGTCTCATCTGGTTTCTACCGTACCTGCATGAGGGACGCCGTGATCTTCCCTCGTCTCCGGTTGCTTCCGAACCGAGCATGGAATTTTTCTCGAAGATCGTTCCATGATCCGATTGATCCTGCTGCCAGGGTCCCCATCCACTCCCTGGCACTCTTCTTGAGGGTTGTAGCAAACATGTGGTATTTGGCTACATCCGAATGCCCATAGTATGACATCAGCCGATCATACCCATCCGAATGGTCATAGGGATCTCCCAATCCGTCATATGTCTCCATCGGGGGCATCTTCTTCTTTGGATCGGCTATCACCCGGTTGATTTCGGGCGAAAAGGGAGATCCTAAACATGCCGAAGATGTCCCCGTCGAGTTTTTTGTCCCTAGCAATTTCTCTAATTCAGCCACTCTTCGGGTAAGGGGGTCGGATCCTTCCTTATGAGGGGACGATCGGGGTTTGTCCCTCCCATAGTCAGGAGACGCTTCTCTCTCCGTTTGCCCCGTCCTGCCTCGGTGTTCTGATCGGCGCCCGGCCGAAGGACTCCTTCTTCTGCTCCTTCCGTCTCTAGAGCGACTCCTGTGCCTGCTCGATTCTCTTCTTGCCTCTCCCCGCCGAGGCGATCGGGACCGGCTTCGATTCCTACGCCTTCTGGAACTCGCTTCTTGATCTCCGGCCATGTTGGCCATCTGTCTTTCCAACTCCACTTGTTGTAGCTGGAGTGCCAACATGGCATCTTTGTTCTGGTCCAGTCTTTTCTGCAAGAGAAACTCTCGTTGGTCTCGGCTTCCTGCTCCTCGGTCTTGCCTCACGAGGGCTTGAGAATGTCTCTCGTCGGCCTGACTCGCTTGATGAGGCATGTGTTGACTCTCGGGGAAGAGCTTCCGCCGAAGATCATAGCCCGGTATCTCCTCCACCTCCTGGACTTTAGACCCCAGTCGGTCCTTTACTGACCCCCTCGCCTGAGTGGTTTGGTGGGACTGCTGGGTCTTGGCCCTTTCCGAGACAGCGATGTTATCCTTACTCGCCATGATTGTTGCCGAAGAAAAGTATTTGTGGTTGCAAAGAAGCACTGCACCCTCCTTCTAGCGCCAATGTTAACGCCAAGTTTCGTCTGCGCGTCCAATCACAAAATCCACGCGCTGAATCCTGCACAATAACAGATCACACAGAAGCTTGACAGCCGTGCCACCGGGGGATAGCTCCGGTGTGAGAATAAGTACAGGCCGTTCGCAAGGTTTAACAATGGAGGTTATGTGTTTAGTGCTTCAAGTAGATATTACCTGTTAATTGTAACATTGGTCTTGTATTTATAGAGCTCCCACCACCTTGGTATCCTCTTCCGAATTAGAGTGGGACTCCTAAATATGTTAGCTACCATATTTGGGTCCAACACAATCTCCTTAAAGAGTGCATGTGACGCCCCCAAAATTAGGTATACATCACCCATCTTGGGTCGTCAGATACATAGTACAGAATACAAATACAACTTAATAATACAACTGTCGTGTACAATACGACAAAACATAAACTGTGAGTTTGAATACAAATATTATCTTCTAGAGAGTATTCATACTCAAAAGGAGTCCTCATTACATTTATTAACACACCATTACATAGAATAGTGAGGACTACTAACTAATACTATCATTCGGACCATCACTCCGTACCCCGACTTGTCCCAGCTACGTTCTCATTTCCTGAAGAGAACAGTGAAAGAAAGGGTGAGCTCAACTAGCCCAGTAAGAAATATTATGACTAAGATAATGCAGAATAAATTATCATTAGCCTTCAACAATGTTAAACTGATAAAATATAATAGACATCAAGTTTAACTGCAGCGGAACAAGCAATCCATTAAAAGAGTCAAGTAGAAAATAAACTCTACTATCTTTTATGATTTAAAAGGTTTTTCAACACTGTGATCGCTGAGACTCAGCTTAATAAAATAATCCACATCATCGAATCACCCCTGCACTACGGCCAAGGATATTCGTGTATTCATTAATGGTCATGATCATGCCAACAACTGTCCATCAATGCACTACGGGCCAATGAGGACTTTTACCACATCATTTGTAACATTACGGTCATGATTATACCGAATAATCCCTGGTCATAATCATACCAAGTCCATCTATGCAATACAGGCCACAGATGACTTTCAACATTTTATAAACATGAGGATGATGACAATGATATAAGAATTCAATAAAACAAGTTCAAGAATTAATTTATCCAGGAATTAACAACGTCCAAATTGTCAACATGATACTGCATTGTGGAGTAAAATTCAAGAATGCTTAGAAGAATATTTTCTTGAAAAGATACTGGATGAAACGCAACTATCAAGGATATTCCACAAATTTCATGGAGTATAGAAGTCAAAACTTAACCAACTGAGTACAATAAAGAATGGAATAACAAAAGAAATCACCATGCATGCGATAGACCGCACAGACAGGTTATTCCAATAGAATAATAAATAATGGAACCAGGTCCGGCGTAAACGCACAGACAGGATATTCCGACAGAATAATAAATAATGGAACCAGGTCCGGTGTAAAACACACAGACAGGATATTCCAACAGAATAATAATAAAACGGAACCAGGTCCGGTGTAAAACACACAGACAGGATGTTCCAACAGAATAATAAACGGAACCAGGTCCGGTGTAAAACACACAGACAGGATGTTCCAACAGAATAATAGAAGAATGTCACCAAGTATAGGGTAGACCGCGTATACTGGTTATTCCAACAGAATAATAACAAATGGAATAACAGAAGTTCTCTTCATGAATATAAAAGAAATAATATTCCCTACCTTAAAAGAACTGGATATTGGAAAAGTGATGTAGCAGAATACTTTTAGTCTCTCTCTCTCTTATTCTCTCTATACTTTCTCTCTCTATAGCTTGAATGAATTCGTGAAAAATAATGAAGCCCTAGGCCTCTATTTATAGAAAAACTGAGGGTGGCTCTTGGTCTTAACGAAGGGTCAAATGACTCTTGGTCTTAACGAAGGGTCAAATGACTCTTGGTAATATTGAAGGGACAACTACTATTGACGAAAGTAATTACTATTGACCAAGGTAAATACTATTGACGAAGGTAATTACTATTGACGAAGGTAATTACTATTGACCAAGGTAAATACTATTGACGACGGTAATTACTATTGACGACGGTGATTACTATTGACGACGGTAATTACTATTGACGACGGTAATTACTATTGACGAAGAGACTCTTAGATGATGACATATGGCCCCCCATAAAATAACCAAACTTACCACAACGTCTCAATAATATAACATATTATACAGATGATACTATGACAATAATTTAAGAGATATGATGCAGCAATTACTATAGCAATAATTGAGTATAGCTGAGTGACTTCTCACGTAAGCATCAATAATCAATACCGTGTGCTACTATGCAACCACGCGTATTACTGTACTTTTACTACCGAGTAGTTCAACAGTTTTAACGGTTTTAACGGTAACACTTCAGCCGTTATTTTTAATAAAATATTTTTGTCGTTTTCTCAATCCGACAATAATTTCGTTGTGGGGTCCACCAATGATTGTGCCGTCGTACGAATATTCCTCGACAAAAAGAATATTCTCCGACCAAACGAATATTTTATAACAACTTGCTTACTTTGCAAAATTTATAAATATTACCCACAACTATAACATTATATCAAATTAACTCCATAATATTCAAAAATGATATTTATAGAAAATTCATCTTTATTTATAAAAATTGGGGTCTTACAACCTCCCCTTCTTATGAAATTTCGCCCTCGAAATTAGGGTACGTACCTGGTATGTCGAAGAGGTAAGGATACCTTGATTTCATTTCTGATTCTAACTCCCAAGTCATTTCCTCAACATCGTGGTTTCTCCACAAAACTTTGACTTGAGGTATAACCTTGGAGCGTAGAATATGTTCCTTCTTATCCAAGATTTGAACAGGAACTTCTTCATACGTCAAATCCTCCGCTATTTCGTCCGGTTCTAACTCAATAATGTGGTTCGGGTCTTCCACATATTTGCGTAACATGGATATGTGGAAAACGTTATGAACACGAGACATACTTGGCGGTAAAGCGAGTCTATAAGCCACAGTTCCTACTCGATCGAGGATTAAAAATGGACCGATGAATCGAGGATTTAGCTTTCCTCTCTTTCCAAATCTCGTAACTCCTTTCCATGGAGCAACACGTAAGAACACATGATCTCCTACATCAAATTCCACGTCCTTTCGATGAAGATCAGCATAACTCTTTTGTCGATCTTGTGAGGTTTTTATACGTTGTCGGATCGTTTGAATCTTTTCTGTAGTCATACGTACCAACTCCGGTCCCAACAACGTTGCTTCGCCCACCTCATCCCAGCATACTGGAGAACGACATTTTCTTCCATACAATGCTTCGAATGGAGCCATGCCAATACTTGCTTGATAACTGTTGTTGTAGGAAAACTCCACCAATGGTAAGAACTTGTCCCAACTTCCTTTGAAGTCAAAGACACAGAGTCTTAATAGATCTTCAAGAGTTTGAATAGTCCTCTCTGATTGTCCGTCCGTCTGAGGATGATATGCTGAACTAAATCGTAACTCCGTGCCCATAGCTTTTTGTAAACTAACCCAAAATCGTGAAGTGAATCTTGGGTCTCGGTCAGAAACTATGGATACTGGCATACCATGCAGTCTTACAATCTCGTTTATGTACATACGAGCAAGACGTTCAAGTGTATAAGTTTCTCGTATCGGTAAGAAATGAGCAGACTTGGTCAATCTATCAACAATGACCCAAATCGCATCAATACCTTGAGAAACCCTAGGAAGACCGGTAACGAAATCCATGGTAATGTGCTCCCACTTCCATTCTGGAATTTCAAGTGGTTGCAATGGACCTTTTGGTACTTGATGCTCCGCTTTGACTCGTTGACAAGTTAGACACCTTGAGATAAACAACGCTATCTCTCTCTTCATATTGCTCCACCAAAATGTATGACGAAGATCATGATACATTTTGGTACTTCCAGGATGGATTGCAAACGGTGTGTTGTGCGCCTCCATCATGATTTCATACTTTAAATCAGGGTTGTTAGGAACACAAAGTCTGGAGTTGACTCGAAGTATTCCTTCTTCATCGATTCTTGCTTCCGGCATAGCACCTTCTTGCACTTTCTTCCTTCATACGCATCAGCTCCAGGTCTGTAGCTTGAGCAGCTTTAACTTTATCGATTAAAGTCGGTTCTACTCGTATATTCGCCATCATCACATGGGTCCCTGGAGTCTTCAACTCTATCTCCATCCTTTGCAAGTCACACAAAATGGGCCTTTGCGTTGTTAATATTGCACTTGTACCCGCATATGATCTTCTACTCAATGCGTCAGCTACCACGTTCGCTTTTCCAGGATGGTATTGAATGGTATGATCATAATCTTTCAACAGTTCAAGCCAACGTCGTTGTCGCATGTTGAGTTCCTTTTGAGTGAAGAAATATTTGAGGCTTTTATGATCCGTAAAGATCTCCACTTTCTCCCCATACAAGTAATGCCTCCAAATTTTAAGTGCAAAGACAACAGCTGCCAACTCTAGATCATGAGTAGGATAATTCCTCTCATATTCCTTGAGTTGTCTTGATGCATAGGCTATGACTTTTCCATGTTGCATGAGAACGCATCCCAACCCTTTGCTCGAAGCATCACTGTAGATGACAAATCCCTCCGAGCCAGATGGTATTGTTAGAACAGGTGCTGAAATGAGTCTCCTCTTGAGTTCTTGAAAACTCTGCTCACATTCTTCGCTCCAACCAAACTTTGTATCTTTCCGAGTCAGCTGAGTTAATGGAGTAGCGATTCGAGAAAATCCTTCCACGAATCTCCGATAATAACCAGCTAAACCAAGAAAGCTACGTACCTCGGTCACTGATTTAGGTTGCTCCCAGCTTTGAATAGCTTCAATCTTTGCCGGGTCAACCGATATTCCACGACTTGATACTACGTGCCCAAGGAATGCTACCTCCTCCAGCCAGAACTCGCATTTCTTCAACTTGGCATAAAGCTTGTATTCACGAAGCTTTTGGAGTACCAGCCTCAAGTGTTGCTCATGATCTTCACGGCTTTTGGAATAAATAAGGATGTCATCAATAAAGACGACCACAAAGTGATCCAAATATTCCTTGAATACCCGGTTCATCATATCCATGAAGGCAGCAGGAGCATTAGTCAATCCAAAGGACATGACTAGGAATTCATAATGCCCGTACCGAGTTCTAAAAGCCGTCTTTGGAATATCCTCAGTTCTAACCTTCAGCTGATGATATCCAGAACGAAGATCGATCTTTGAAAAGAATTGTGCTCCTTGCAACTGGTCAAACAGGTCATCAATACGTGGCAATGGGTACCTATTTTTGATGGTGACATGATTCAACTCCCGATAATCAATACAAAGTCGCATACTCCCATCTTTCTTCTTCACGAACAGAACAGGAGCACCCCAAGGAGAAGTACTAGGACGAATAAAACCAATGTCTAACAATTCCTGCAGTTGGATCTTTAACTCCTGAAGTTCAATAGGAGCCATTCGATATGGGGCTTTGGAAATGGGTTTTGTACCGGGTTCAAGGTCGATACAAAATTCAATTTCACGCTCTGGGGGTAGGCCAGGAAGTTCTTCAGGGAATACGTCAGGGAATTTATTAACAACAGAAATATCATTCAAAGCTGACGTATTTTTGTTTAGATCTGTGACATGAGCTAAGAAAGCTTGACATCCGTTTTTCAATAAACGAATAGCTTTATGGCTTGAGATGACAGCGATTGATTTTAATGGTTTGGTTGCTTGAATTCGCATAATAGGTCGATTAGGAATATGAAAGCTAACAACCTTACGAAAACAATCAATTTTTGCATGATGAGTAGTTAACCAATCAATCCCTAGAATCACGTCAAATGCAAGTATTTTTAATGAAATAAGATCGACAGGTAATGTGTGGGTACCAACTTGAACCAAACAAGACTTATAAACCGTGGATGTAATGAAGGTTTCTCCCAATGGAGTTTCAACAGATAAGTCAAAGTCTAATTTCTCCGGAATCAAATTTAATCGATGAGCGCAAGTAGGAGAAATAAAAGAATGGGTTGAACCGGTATCAAATAAAGTATAGACTTCGTTAGAGTTTATGATAAGCTTACCCGTGATGACCTCATTCGGGTTCCTTGCTCTCTGGGAGTTCACAACAAACGCTCTCCCTTGCACAACCGGTTTTGACTTTTCTGGGACGGCTTTTGGTGCCTCCATCCTAGCTGAATTTGTCTTCGGTAAACGACAAAATCGGGCTAAATGACCTTCTCTTCCACAATTATAACATGCTTTGGACGGCATCGCGCAGTTTGGACTGATGTGCCCCTCCCCTCCGCATTTGAAACATATGATAGGTGGTCGTTCTCCTTCCTTAACGACAGGTGCTGGTGCTGACGTCTTTCCATCATTGTTGAATCTCCTCTTCTTGAAATGTCCATTCTTATTGTTTTGGCCCTGATTACCACCGAAGTGGTTACCATTTCTGGCCTGTTGATTCCCTCCACGCTTGTTGTCACCGCTTCGATGACTGCTCTCACTGGTATTATCATTTTGCCGGCTGCTCTCTTTTGGTTGCGTTGTCTCGTTATCGCGCTCCACCAACTGAGCCCTATTTACAACATCTGAATACAAACACAGTTTATGAGAAACAAGATGTTGACGTATCTCCGGCTTCAAACCTCTTAAAAACATCCGCGTCATTCTTTCTTCATTATCCACCAGGTGGGACGCAAACCGGGATAACTCCGCAAATTTTGCCTCGTACTGCGACACGGTCATATTATTCTGCTCCAATTTGATGAACTCCACCTCCTTCATGTGACGAATACTCTCGGGAAAGTATTTGTCGTTAAACAGCTCTTGGAACTTCTCCCAAGACATCTTCAGTGCGGCAGGTTGAGTACGCTTTATCGATTCCCACCAGTAATCTGCCTCTCCTCGCAACATAAAGGCGGCAAAGGGAACCTTTTGCTCCTCGGAGCAACCCAAGACATCAAATATCTTGGTGATCTGCTTTATCCATGTTTCAGCTACAAGTGGTTTGGGTTCTCCCTTAAACTCCGGTGGTCCCAGCTCCTTAAACTGTTTAGCGGTGACCGCCTGAGAGTTTCCAGTATTTCCACCTACGTTGTGGACAGGAGCCGCTTTCACCTGTTGTTGCATGAATTGCATAAAGCCTCTGAACATTTGATCATTCATCATTTGGTCAGTGTTGTTGTTTGCATGAGGATTGACACCTTCCTGATGCACATTATCCTGATTATTGATATGTGGTGAATCAACAGTCGTCTGTGCTCCATTGCTATTCTCAACATTCTCAGATGCCATTTTCAGATACTGCCACAAAATAAAAATTAATTGATATGTCATATATTATCCTTATATTATGACCGACCAATTAAATACCATGCAAATAAACTTAGGTATGTCATACTAGCGAAGGAATTCCCCGTCTCTCCCCTCCTAGTTCTATTCTCACATCTTAGCCAGGGATCATATCCCTAAGCTCTGATACCAACTGTGACGCCCCCAAAATTAGGTATACATCACCCATCTTGGGTCGTCAGATACATAGTACAGAATACAAATACAACTTAATAATACAACTGTCGTGTACAATACGACAAAACATAAACTGTGAGTTTGAATACAAATATTATCTTCTAGAGAGTATTCATACTCAAAAGGAGTCCTCATTACATTTATTAACACACCATTACATAGAATAGTGAGGACTACTAACTAATACTATCATTCGGACCATCACTCCGTACCCCGACTTGTCCCAGCTACGTTCTCATTTCCTGAAGAGAACAGTGAAAGAAAGGGTGAGCTCAACTAGCCCAGTAAGAAATATTATGACTAAGATAATGCAGAATAAATTATCATTAGCCTTCAACAATGTTAAACTGATAAAATATAATAGACATCAAGTTTAACTGCAGCGGAACAAGCAATCCATTAAAAGAGTCAAGTAGAAAATAAACTCTACTATCTTTTATGATTTAAAAGGTTTTTCAACACTGTGATCGCTGAGACTCAGCTTAATAAAATAATCCACATCATCGAATCACCCCTGCACTACGGCCAAGGATATTCGTGTATTCATTAATGGTCATGATCATGCCAACAACTGTCCATCAATGCACTACGGGCCAATGAGGACTTTTACCACATCATTTGTAACATTACGGTCATGATTATACCGAATAATCCCTGGTCATAATCATACCAAGTCCATCTATGCACTACAGGCCACAGATGACTTTCAACATTTTATAAACATGAGGATGATGACAATGATATAAGAATTCAATAAAACAAGTTCAAGAATTAATTTATCCAGGAATTAACAACGTCCAAATTGTCAACATGATACTGCATTGTGGAGTAAAATTCAAGAATGCTTAGAAGAATATTTTCTTGAAAAGATACTGGATGAAACGCAACTATCAAGGATATTCCACAAATTTCATGGAGTATAGAAGTCAAAACTTAACCAACTGAGTACAATAAAGAATGGAATAACAAAAGAAATCACCATGCATGCGATAGACCGCACAGACAGGTTATTCCAATAGAATAATAAATAATGGAACCAGGTCCGGCGTAAACGCACAGACAGGATATTCCGACAGAATAATAAATAATGGAACCAGGTCCGGTGTAAAACACACAGACAGGATATTCCAACAGAATAATAATAAAACGGAACCAGGTCCGGTGTAAAACACACAGACAGGATGTTCCAACAGAATAATAAACGGAACCAGGTCCGGTGTAAAACACACAGACAGGATGTTCCAACAGAATAATAGAAGAATGTCACCAAGTATAGGGTAGACCGCGTATACTGGTTATTCCAACAGAATAATAACAAATGGAATAACAGAAGTTCTCTTCATGAATATAAAAGAAATAATATTCCCTACCTTAAAAGAACTGGATATTGGAAAAGTGATGTAGCAGAATACTTTTAGTCTCTCTCTCTCTTATTCTCTCTATACTTTCTCTCTCTATAGCTTGAATGAATTCGTGAAAAATAATGAAGCCCTAGGCCTCTATTTATAGAAAAACTGAGGGTGGCTCTTGGTCTTAACGAAGGGTCAAATGACTCTTGGTCTTAACGAAGGGTCAAATGACTCTTGGTAATATTGAAGGGACAACTACTATTGACGAAAGTAATTACTATTGACCAAGGTAAATACTATTGACGAAGGTAATTACTATTGACGAAGGTAATTACTATTGACCAAGGTAAATACTATTGACTAAGGTAAATACTATTGACGACGGTAATTACTATTGACGACGGTGATTACTATTGACGACGGTAATTACTATTGACGACGGTAATTACTATTGACGAAGAGACTCTTAGATGATGACATATGGCCCCCCATAAAATAACCAAACTTACCACAACGTCTCAATAATATAACATATTATACAGATGATACTATGACAATAATTTAAGAGATATGATGCAGCAATTACTATAGCAATAATTGAGTATAGCTGAGTGACTTCTCACGTAAGCATCAATAATCAATACCGTGTGCTACTATGCAACCACGCGTATTACTGTACTTTTACTACCGAGTAGTTCAACAGTTTTAACGGTTTTAACGGTAACACTTCAGCCGTTATTTTTAATAAAATATTTTTGTCGTTTTCTCAATCCGACAATAATTTCGTTGTGGGGTCCACCAATGATTGTGCCGTCGTACGAATATTCCTCGACAAAAAGAATATTCTCCGACCAAACGAATATTTTATAACAACTTGCTTACTTTGCAAAATTTATAAATATTACCCACAACTATAACATTATATCAAATTAACTCCATAATATTCAAAAATGATATTTATAGAAAATTCATCTTTATTTATAAAAATTGGGGTCTTACAGTGCAAGTGGAATCCCTATCCACCACCACCTCCAGAGTTGCCTTGTTAACGTATGATTAGGGTTGATACCCTTAATCACGTAAACTCCTTGTCACACCAACTCTGCATGTGGGCTGCTCATATGCTCAGGCCCAAACCAATAGCCAAACTCAACAGGCTCGAACTCAACCCTCACGATGAACACGGGGCCCCGGCCTATTGGGATCGAGTAACCGACCCCGATCTTATATCTCCGAACATACGAACCCGACCTCCTTTGACTCGGCCCAAGCCTTCAGCCCAAAAGAGGATCGGGAAAACACTCCCGAACAAGTAGGATTTCAGCCTAAACCTGAGGACAAATTTACTTTTGAAAACCTCCTAGAAATCATAGACAATATTAATCATATATACAACCCATAGAAATCAGATTTTAACCGATTTAACATCAGTCTTGCCCGATTATATTACTAAGGATTTCATTATGACTATTAATCTCAAAGTTAAATTTGAGACTGTTAGTCTGTGAATTATAAAATGACTTGAGATTCTGAATTTTGGCCCAAGTGTTTTTTACGCCTTACTATCTCTAAAAGAAGAAAAACTGAACGAATATGGAAGTCATGACCTGCAACAAACTTGTGTTATCACAACCATATACTATCATTTAGCAAATGCATAACACGCATATCTAATTATTGAACAAATCCATACTTGCAATACACTACAATTTATCTGGTAAGAAATCCCAGCTTTTCTTACATGGGCCATTCTATTATGTGTTTTAAACTAATAATCAAAAACTGTATTCAAGAGAGACTGGAACTTGTACTTTGGAAAGAAGTGGGATGAAACTTGGTTAATGAAGTAGGAATCCCAGTCCGCACTCCTTAGATACTTGAACAATTTCTTCCTCTGCTTGAAGTACTTTCTGAGAATGCTTATCCTATAGCATTTAAGTTAATTATAGCTCCTCATCAGCAAACAAGCAGTATAAACGAATTAATATAACTTGGGAGACGTCGAATGTATGTCCTTACCTTATGCAGAGGCTATTCAAGTTAATTACAATAACAGCATTTTAGAAAATTATAGCTCCTCATAATTACATTAGTTGATAGTGGTTTGTTAAAGCACCCATGTTACATTAATTACAACAGCAGCATTTAAAAAAATTATAACTCATGTGGTTGATAGTGGTTTGTTAAAAGCAATTGCCAATTATAGTTAAAAACAAAAGTCGACATAGATATTGGTAATATCTATCATTTTTTAAAAATTAAATACTATTTTGTTGACTAGAAATGAGATATAAAATGATGTGTTTATTTGTGATTTGTTATAACAATTGAACCACCCATGTGTAGTGAAATATCAAATAACCCTGACCCTGTTCTAAGCCCAACCGTCTAGGCCAAGCCAACCTCCAACCATCTCAAAGCCCTCACTTGGGTTACTGGCCCGCGTTACCAAGCCCAACTAATTTTCTTTCCTTGCTCCTAACTTATAAAGTCTAAATATGTTCATGTCTAGACGATGAGGGATAAAAACCTTGAGAATTGTAAGAACAAGTTTCGCTTTCTTCTTATGCATTCTTTCTTTTCTTTCTCATTTTTCCCTTCTTTTGAAACATATGGTAATGAATAATGTGAATTCTATATTGAGATTGATCATTTCTTGGTGTGAATTGAATAATTGTCTACCTTCTAGCGGTTGATTGGGGCATTTTTAGCACTTAAAATGTGGAGGGTTTTTATTTGCAGCCGCCACAATCTCATCATTCCCATTTATAGATGTCTTCCACTTTAGTGCTTTTGCATATTTAAAAGTTTAAGCTTTTCCATGTTGTACATATATGGCTAAATCTTATCAAATTATATCGTTCCATCTGTATACGGTTGGTAAAGGGATTTTTGTCATGCTAACACTTTCATATATGAACTCAAGATATAAAACTCGACAGGCAAAGGCACTTCTCAGTGAGAATATTAGTCATTGACTCATCGATCTTCTTCTACCTTGAGACATACAAGTAGTGTTAAGGAAGGAACGAGGGTATTGGTTGGGTCAAGTAACATCAGCCTCCAAGAAGTTTAATACAGAAGTCCCTTAATTGCAGATATAAATAACAACTCTGCTTAACTATCATCTCTTGGCTTTTGATTTATAAATGTTGTTGATTCTTTGCAAATTTAAAAGCCATGTTAGGTGAGAATTTTAAATTGTGGAGTTTATCAATATGAAAAATAGTCGTAGAAAGGTAAAAGGTGAAAGATAAAATCTAACCTATAACTAAGTACATTTAGAAATATACCATATATTGTAATTCCAGTAAAGGTCAGACATACGCATTAATTCTGGTTATCAATCATTAGAAAGTAATGAACAAGCACATGAGGAATGTCACTATTGATAATAAAATTCATTTTATCAGGAAAATAAAGTCATACATATTTTTTCTAATTAAATTTCTTAAAGATTAAAATTTACGTGATATATATTCAAATATATATATTTTTTAATTTAAAAGTAAAATTTTAATACCCATAAAAGTACAAATTAATGTAATAAAATTATAATTATTTTTTCCAAATATTAAAATTTACGTAAAACAAACTTATTATTACATAACAAATCTTATTATTCAAATAAAAAAATATTAAAAATTATATTAATTAGTTTTCTAATTTAGTAAACTAAAAATAATTATAAGGAGCATATATTGTGTACTACACACCTTAGTAATATTAAAAAAATGTCAATAAGAAATAGTTTATTCTTTTAGATGGAGGAAGTGTATTTCTTGTTATTTATTGTGTAAATAGTCTAATTTGAACAAAAACAAGTAAACTGGGCTATTAGTTAAATCGACCTAGTGTATTTGTTAGAAAATACCGAGGACACTAATTTGAAATATTTTCAATTGACTATTTCTAATGAAAGACTTCTCAATGTGAATGTGTTATCATGGGAATGTAATTAATTACCTTGTAGAAAATATGAAAATGGGGGAAGTGGAATCTCCATGATTGCAAGGCAAAGTTGCATACTGATGACTTTCATGTATCATTTGATTTGAAGCTTGATTTTGACATTATAAGGGATATTTAATAAAATTTGATAACATACAACTTGAACCTGATTACTTTCAGAGCACAAAAAAAACATATGAGAAAGAAAATTTTGTCATTTGTTACTTTAGGTGATCAGCCGCAATAGGCAACTTGGATTTATATTAGCCCGCACTAAAATATAAATTTGAGAACTAGCTTTATGTCAAATTTGGCAATCCCTCCGTCTCTAAATGGATGATCAAAGTACAACATATTAAAAAATATAAAAATAGAGGAAATATAGTAAAAAAATTCGAAATTTATCCTTAGTGGCAGATTAAATTAAGTGATGAATACAAACAAAAAGTATATTACCAAAATAATATTTTTGTGGATGCTGATTCTTTCTTTAGTAATTATGTTACAAGTGTATTTAGGTGAGAGAGAATTGATAGTAAAAATAGCATTGAGTTCACCGATTTGGAAAATAGCCATCGAAAATAAAAAATATGGTTGTCCAATTGAGAGCGGCCCATCTGGTGTTTATGCACTAGCGGAGTAGTGGCCTGTTGTCCTTCCACTGACAGGAGAGGGAAGTGATCGATTGTGACGCCCCAAAAATAGGTATACATCACCCATTCTGAGTCGCCAAATACATGGTACAGAATTCAAATACAAACTTAATTATACAACTGTCGTGTAAAATACGACAAAATATAGTTGAGAGTTTTAACACGAATATTGTCTTCTAGACAATATCCAAATTCAAATGGAGTCCTCATTACAATTATTATCACACTATTTTATAAAATAGTGAGGACTACTACAACCACCATCTCAGACCGTCACTCCATTCCTCGACTAGTCTGCACTACGTTCTCATTTCCTGAAGAGAACAATGAAATCAAAAGGGTGAGCTCAACTAGCCTAGTAAGAAATATTATGACTAAGATAATGCAGAATAAATTAACGTTAGTATTCAACAGTGTTAAACTGATAGAATACACTAAACAAGTTTAACTACAGCGGAACAAGCAATTCATTAGAAGAGTCAAGTAGAGCATGATATCTACTATCTTCTATGATTTAAAAAGTTTATTATCAATTTTACCGCTGAGACTCAGCTCAATAAATAATCCACATCATTGAATTATCCATGCACTTCGGGCCAAAGATATTCATTAGTATCACATCCACGAATTATCCATGCACTACGAGCCAATGATATTCGTGTTATCACCAATGATCATGATTATGTCAACAACTGTCCATCAATGCACTACGGCCAATAAAGACTTTTACCACATCATTTGTAACATTATAAGTCATGATTATACCCAATAATCCCTGATCATAATCATACCAATCAACAGTCCATCTATGCACTATGGGCCAAAGATGACTTTCATCACAATATAAGCATGAGGATGGACAATGGTATAATAATTTAATTAAATGAGAGCAAGGATAAATTTTAAAGATTTATAATTTAATTTATCCAAAATTCAATAATGTCCAAATTGTCAACATGATACTGCTTTGTGGAGTAAAATTCAAGAATAATATTGTATCAAAAATGATTTGGACGAAAAAGAAATCAATTTTTGTCATGAATAGTATCCCATGTGAATATTACCCGAATGAATAGTATCCCGTGAATAGTACTTCAAAAATAGTACCCCGTAAATAGTACCCTGGCATGAAAAGATTAAAAATTATAAAGAATGTTCAGAATAATATTTACGTGAAAAGATACTAGATGAAGCACAAATTTCAAGGATATTCTACTAATTTCACGGAGTATAGAAGCAAAACTTATCAATATGAGTGTAGAATTAAGAATACAAAACGAAATAAAATTACTTACATACTACAGAGTATGGAAGAAAATATTATTTCATACGAATATTGAACAAAAATAATATCCCTTACCTTAAAAGGAGAATACTTCTAACTAGTAGGACGGGGATATTCTTGAAGAAAACTTATACTGTTTTCTACGCTCAAAGCTTCCTTAAACTCTAAAGAAATACGCTCAATATTATAGAAGAAGAATTTTCTGATTCTTGTGTGATTTTCAATTCTAAACTAAGCATCCTATTTATAGGAGAATGGAATGATATTATTTGAATTAGAAAATCACGGACTACACAAGAAATCATTCACGGGTGCGCACCGATCGGCTAAAAATTTTCTGATTTTACTATGTAGACGCTATGCAGACACTATGCAAATACTATGCATAATAAAATATAATATATTCTATTTTTCATAAAAAATAAAATTTATTATAATATAATAATAATAATAATAATAATCCCTCCCGATAAAGGTAACTCCCCCCCATTTCAATCATTATATATATATATATATATATATATATATATATATATATATATATATAAAAAAAACAAAATTGAGAAAACTTCTATCGACAGTTTTGAAAAATGGGTAAATGGGGGTCCAAATAATACGCCAAACTTTACAACAAATACTTCATAAAAAATCCCCTCAATATTTTTAACAACATTTATTCATCAATAATATAACTTGCAATATTACCAACCAGATCATTCCCAATAAAGAGGGGATTTTCCAATAAGGATTTCTCCCTATTAGCACGCAATTTGGTGACCAAACCCCTTTTCTCGACAGAACTTTTTAGACATTGTCAATCATGCAAATAATAATATGAATAACTTGTCATCTCAATTATTGATTTAATAATATAAAATATTGTGACAATAATTGAATCAATAACGTGAGATACTATGCAGCAATTACTGTAGCAATAATTGAGTATAACTGACTGACTTCTCACGTAAGCAATAATCAATACCGTGTGCTAGTATGCAACTATACGTATTAATGTACTTTTATCACCGTGCATTTCAACAATTAACGGTAAAACTTTCGTCGTTATTTTTATAAAAGTTATTTCTGTCGTTTTCTCACTCCGACAGTAATTCTGTTTGTGGGGTCCACCAATGATTGTGTCGTCGTACGAATATTTTCTGTTAAAACGAATATTCCCTGACCAATCAAATATTTTATAACAACTTGCTTACTTTGCAAAATTTATAAATATTACCCACAACTATAACATTATATCACATCCACACCATAATGTTCAAAAATATATTTTGAGAAAAATTAATCTTTATTCATAAAAGTTGGGGTCTTACAACCTCCCCTTCTTATGAAATTTCGTCCTCAAAATTGGTGTACGTATCTGATATGACGAAGAGGTGAGGATACCTTGATTTCATTTTAGATTCTAACTCCTAGGTCATTTCCTCAACATTGTGGTTTCTCCACACAACTTTGACTTGAGGTATAACCTTAGAGCGTAGAATATGCTTCTTCTTATCCAAGATTTTAATAGGTACCTCTTCATACGTTAAATCTTCTGCTATCTCGTCTGGTTCTAATTCAATAATGTGGTTCGGGTCTTTCACATATTTACGTAACATAGATATGTAAAAAATGTTATGAACACGAGACATTCTTGGCGGTAAGGCGAGTCTATAGGCCACAGTTCCTACTCGATCGAGGATTTCAAATGGGCCAATGAATCGAGGATTAAGCTTTCCTCTTTTTCCAAATCTTGTAACTCCTTTCCATGGAGCAACATGTAACAACACATGATCTCCAACATTGAATTTCACGTCCTTTCGATGAAGATCAACAAAACTCTTTTGTCGATCTTGTGAGGTTTTATACGTTGTCGGATCATTTGAATCTTTTTCGTAGTCATACGTACCAACTCCGGTCCCAACAACGTTGCTTCTGTTAGGTTTGTAATATTCATGAACGCAATCAAATTGCACAAATAAAGCAGAAACGTGAAAAAATCAGAGTTTAAAATTTTACAAACCATATACCCGGATCATCCTTTATGCACAATTATTAATTAAACGAAAAGATATGAAAAATAAGAATAATACCCTTGAAGATTCGAGCTTCCTCAGGTACAAGTTCACCTCCAATCCTTTTCGCGTTCAACTTGAATCCACCGGGTTTGGTTCCTTCCTTTTATCAATGTTAGCCACCCAAGTGTTTGGCCTCTAGAGGTGATCCACCAAGAAAGAAAAAATATTCAAGAAGAATGGTATTTGGCAAAACCCTAGTTTTTCTATCTCTCATAGAAAGGGGTGTACTCTCCCAACTATTAGAATTACGTATGTTGTGAAAAAGTCAACAACCACTCTACACTCATAATAAGACTCCTCTTATTTATAGATGTAGACAACCCTCCTTAACAATTAAGGAATTGAGTTTTATTTTAATTAATTAAATTCTTTTAATTAATTATGCTCTCAATCTTATTAGGAATAATTAATTAAACTCTTTTAATTAATTAGTCTCCTAATATTATTAAGAATATATGACAGTACTTTTATTAATTAATTCCCAAACTCCTTTAATAATTAAATAATAATAATAGTAATAATAATAATAATAAGACTCCTCTTATTAATTTATATTTAATATTTCTAAAATATTAAATAATAAATATTAAGCTATTTAATTTATTCTGTCACCATAGATTAAATTAAATATATTTAACTTATTATTACGATTATGCCATTAACTTCTTAAATAATTATTCTTCCTTTTATGGTGTGACCATTTAGGTTCTCCATATTAAACCGGTTGTGAATAAATCAGTTAGAACAATTCTAATCTTGTTTAAATAAATAAATTAAATTATTAATTTATTTAAATAAATAATATTTATTCTACAATAGGGATAAGCCTCCCTAGCGATTAATGACTTTTCAGATAATCTTTTCAGATAATATAGATTTCAACTTTAATCATAAAAGAACCTTTGAGTAAATAGTTACGTACAATTCAATCCTTCCACCATACAATGTCCCAATTAAATATAAGACATGAAATTACTGTCAAGTCTTATTTTATTTAATTATATGTATTTCGACTCTTAAATGCACAACTCCAAATAATGCAAATTAGAAACTCCTTTCTAATTTTATTCTGCCTTGGCCAAGGACTACTGGGTTGTCATTTATCGAATCACATAGGACATTTCTCTTCTTTTATTAGAAGCGGTAAATTCTTTATTGATCATAGATTATCTCTATGTACAACTTATTATACCCAAGCATACCCTTTGATATACCCTAAGGGTTTTAAGGAATAAGTTAAAGTATAACTCATCATACACAAGATACTATGATGATCTCAAGTCCAAGGATCACTTGTACTACTATCACTACAGGAATTCCTATTGACAGGCAAGTAAAACTCCATTAGGTATTCCTTAGTGAGCCACGTTCAGTGAACTTATTATCTAATAAGCACCTACATACTTGCTTTAATGTCTCCACACAAATAATAATGAGATCAATCATCCTCATCCAATGAGCAAGCAACGTATTCACTAATCCCCAATTTAGTAATCCAACGATTGGGAACTATTTTAGTGTTAAGCTTTCTAAGAATTTATATCTCATTAGAATGATCATTATCATTATTCTAAAAGTATTGCTTAAAACTATGGGTTTATCACATATTATAAAACAGCATCAGGTAGATAATTTAAAAGCCTTTAATAAATTAATACTTTTTTATTAATAAATGAATAAGATTGTTACAAAGTATATGCTTTATCATCAAACATGACTGGCTTGTGTGCATACTACTTTTAATCTCCCACTTGTACTAAAGCCAATCGTCATGGTATCTCATACCCTTCTTCTCTAAGTGACGATTATCCTGCTGTTGGATAAGCTTTAGTTAATAGATATGTAATATTGTTCTTGAGAGTCCACTATCTCTATAGTAATTTTTCATCTTTCAGTGATTCCTATAATTAAATGAAAGTGCCACAGCACATGTTTAGATCCAAGATGAGACTTATGAACTATTCCTAGTTCTGTAATAAACTTTTCATCCAAACAATCAACGTGCAGCTTCATTTACAGCTATATACTTTGTCTTTATCACTAAACCAGCAACTCTTTGCTGTTTAGAACATTTCCAATTCACTACACCACTGTTCAAGGTAACGCTTTACCTTAAAGTGGATTTTATGTCGTCTTGGTCTGTTTGAAAAACTTGAGTCTGTTAAGCCCTCTAGTTTTAATTTAGACCCACCATAAATTTTAATCACATCCTTAGTGTCAGTTAAGTACTTTAAGATATTTTTCACTGACTCACAGTGAACTTCTCCAGAATATGACTGATCAACATCAGGTCTCATACATTTCATTGCATACGTGATAGTTACTCATGCGATCTCTCTTTTATGAGTCTATGGGGACTATTAAGAGAGATACACTCCAGGCCTCATCATCATGAAACATTTCTTGGAGTTTGCCATGCTAAACGACTTTAGCATCAAATGAATATACGTTCCTTGGGTTAAGTCGAGCATCCTCTTAAATCTATCTATATAGATTTGTATCCCCAATTATGATACTCTTCCTAAATCATTAATGGAGGAATGTTTCGACAACTTTATCTCTACTGATTCTAGCATTGGCATGTCATTCCTTATTCGTATTATATCAACATATAATATTAGGGATGTCACGGTGCTACCACTAACCCTTTTGTACACACTAGGTTCATTCTTGTTTTTGATAAAATCAAACTCTTTTGATTGTCATATCATAACGAATGTTCCATTATTGAGAAGATTACCTCAATCCATTTCTCTGAGTGTCTACAACTCTTACCTCATCGTATGTAACTGGATCATCATCTTCTATGATGCGTACCTCATCATCATCATCTATAATGAATCCATACCTCCCAGGTATCTTTGGTACTATTCCAGATTTACGATTCAGTTGTTGTACAATAGGTCTATCTACAAGTTCCTCTTATTTGACTTATAGTATTTTGTGGTTCTTGAACTCTTCAATATTCTATTATCCTCCCACTAGTCCCTTCAATGATAAACACCTTTATCTTAGAAGGTAGCGTGTTTCGCAACAAACATCTTTTGCTAAGTAAGATTATAGAACATATACCCTAAACTTACTTTAGGATGTCCCACAAATTTGTACTTGTCAAATCTTGTCCCAAACTTATCCTTTGAAACCTTTTTCACATAAGTTGGACAACCCCTTATCTTAACATACTTAGGATTAGGAACCCTCCCTGTCCATAACTTTTATAGAGTCTTGGGGCCGGATTTTGAGGTTACCTTTTCGTAGATATGCAACCATTTTCGGGACATTATCCCAGAAGGATACTGAAATGTCGTTAAAATTATTATGGACCACACCATGTCCAACAAGGTATAATTTTTCCTTTCAGATACATCAATCAATTATTGCGTATCAAGAGGTGTCCTTTGTGAGAAAACCATTTGAGATGATCTAGAAACTTATTGCACAAGTATTTATTCCTTGATCTAATCAAAGAATCTCAATACTTTGTCAATTTGTTTCACTTCTGAATTCTTTGAACCTTTCAAATAATTCACACTTGTATTTCAGCAATACACATATTCAACTCTTTGAATGATCATCTCCTTTTCTTATACTAGTTTGTTCAATTTGTAAAATTATTTTTCACGTAAGTCAAGTATACAAAATTCATTAAGTAATATTCCAGTTCTATACAATACATTATTATTATATATAGAACAACAATTATTCTTAAATATAATACCAAAGATTTCATTGTCCAAAAACAAAATTGAAATAATGTTTCTAACAAGAACTGGAATATAATAACAACTTATTGACTTAATTGATTTGCCCGTAAGCAGTGCTAAACTATAAGTTCATATGGTTAATGCAGCAACCTTTGCTTCATTTACCAGACATAGGATTACTTATCCTTGTTTAGCTTTGTACTTCTGTTTGGTCCCATCATAAATTTATAATTATGATAACCAAAGTCGGTATCCAATACCCAAGTAGAACCTTGACTTACAAAAAATATTTTAAATTATGAACAAAACTGTATTTGTAACTGAAGCTTCACTAAGCTTCTTCTGGTTAGCCTCTATAAGATACTTCTCGTAGTTTCTTTTCCAATGTTCAGGCTTATTACAGTGGAAGCAAACTCCTTTGCTATCCGTATCAATTTTGTTCTTATTTTCCTTTATTTTTGCCTTTCTATTTACTTTCTTTGAATCATTCTTCTTTTCAGAAGATCCTTTGGCCCCTACTAGTAAGACTTGGTATTTTTTTGTGGAAAGTGACTCTCAATATTTTTTAATATGTTAAGCAAATTAACAAAGCTGATACCTAGCTTGTTCATATGAAAAATTCACAACAATTATGAAAGGAGTTCGGGAGTGAGTGCAAGATCAAATCTTGGCTCAACTCTCCATCCATGACAAAATCTGTTATCCTAATTGATCAATCAAATTAATAATGTTAAGGACTTTTATTTGTACTGTAGTGTCATCGGTCATTCTAGATCGGAAGAGCTCCTTAGATATCTGATATCTATCAGTCCTACTTTCCTCACCATCAACTACTTGATGTGCAGGAATATAGTAGGAGCATACATAGTTTCATGCCGACGCTGAAGCACGTTACTCATGGATGCGAGCATGATGCATTGAGCCAACTGTGCATCATCTTGCCACTTTCTAAAAGTAGCAATATCTTCCTCAGAGGCATTTTCTGCAACCATTGCAGGAATAGGCGTATTAAGGACATAAGATAGCTTTTCAGCCATGAGAACTATTCTTAAATTTCTTAATCAATCTGTTTAATTCGGTCCGATTAATTTAGCATCTCATATGCTACGCAGTGATAGTAATTTAGACATTGTAAAATTCTGTAAATGAATTTGTTCTTAACAATATTTTAGCATACATTCTTTTATTAATTACCAAAATAAATTAAGTCTTATTTTAAATTGGTATCTCCCACTATTTTTTTTTCAAACTATATTACCCTCAATATATATAGTTCGGCAATATCTAATTAAAGACATGCTAGTGAGAATAAGGATCCCATTTCAAATGTATATAGCCTTGTGTGTGCACAACAAACTATATATAAATAAATAGGTAGACAACTCTTGTTAATTACATCAACTATGCAACTCCTTGTATTTTGCCTCTTAAATCATAATGGTCAAGTGTGTGCATATCCGAACTAAAATAATTTAAGTTAAGTTAGACCCAGTATTTCCATATAAGTGAAGAGAAAACTACAGCCCTTGTTTGTGCACAACAAAGCAGTAATGTTCAATTTCTTATAAGTAATAAAAATAGCATCTTAAATATTTAATACTTGCCTTGTGTGTGCACAACAAACTCATATTAAATATTCAATACTCTATTGTTTCTATCATGCTAGAAGGCGACGTTCGATATTCCAAATATCTTTGAACGTTACAACTTAATATAAAACATTTGAGGGGTTTGTTATTAATTTATCTCATCTTGTTTAGCGCGCATACAAATATATATATATATATATATATATATATATATATATATATATATAAAATACACGTCATATTAATTAACATGCGAAGCATGTTTGCATAATATATAATATATATAGTATAAGCATGCACATATAGAATACTATATTCTACCCAGATTGATTATGGACTTTTATTTTAGTTTGGTTCACTAGAGCCACCAAGTAAACCAAAAGGTCAAACCTTAGGGGTGCAAGAATTAATATTTAAATATAACTATTACATTTAAACCCGGGCTCCATTACAAATGGGTCTTCAAGCGCTCCTTGCTCCTTAATCTCCAATCCTTCAAAATTAATTCTAACTATTCCTATTACAAAACTATTTAAAATAAATAGAAACCTTGATCAGCAGTCAAGGAAAAGTACATAGGAGGGAGATAGAATTTACATTAAGAAAAATTAGAGAAGACAAGGTACGCAGACCCCATTTAATAAAACTCATACATTCATAAATTCAACTAAAATAAAATCCAATCACATTGGTCAATAGTCCATAATCAATCCCCTTTATTATCATATACATCACCATATGCATCAATAAATAACATTCATCTCATGAATAATAAACATTTAATATATATATTGATATCATTTAATGGGCAAATTTAGTTAGTATAAAATCTAATTTTGAATCAAAATAAACTCCTTTATTTTAATCCAAATTTAAATCAAAATAAACTTCTTTTATTTTAATTTATCCAATTTTGAATAAAAAACACTATTTTATTTTAATCAAAATCTTTAATAAAAATAAACTCATTTATTTTAATTAATTATGAAATCCAATTCCAAGTAAAAAAAAATTATTAAAGGAAATACAGATTATCTTTCCTATTCACAAATAAACTCTTTTATTTTGAATAATATGAAATCTTATTCCATATCTAAATAAACTCCTTTATTTAAGGAAATACAGATTCTCTTTCCTATTCACAAATAAACTCCTTTATTTTTTAATAATATGAAATCTTATTTCATATCTAAATAAACTCCTTTATTTAAGGAAACATGGAATTCAATTTCAACTCCAATTAGTTATCATGGAATCCAATTCCAACTCTAATTAGTTATCATGAAATCCAATTTTAAAATTAAAATAAATCTTTTATTTTAAAATTAAAATAAACTTTTTATTTTAATTATAAAATAATTAAGAATAATATATATATATATATATATATATATATATATATATATATATATATATATATATATATATATATATATATTATAAAGAATCACATGAATCTAAGGATATTGAATCACTTATGCTTCAGGATCACAAAATCATGAATACTTAACATGATTATATAATATAATATATATAAACCACGTGTATCATAGTTCAGCATGAATGACTTAGTTAGTATACTGGGTGTCATGGTATATATATATATATATATATATATATATATATATATATATATATATATATATATATATATATATATATTATCATAAGGGAACGGTTTATATACTCCACGCTGTTATTCAATAATTTCATTCTGAAATAGGTTAGCCACGCAAATCATGAAATAACAAAACAGATTTTCGGAAGAACAAAAAAAATTCGGCTTTTTATTTATTTATAAATTTTATACAATAAATTATGCCCGATTAAATTGTTCTAAACACATATCAATATACATATCAAATCTGAACAATTAACAATTCGCATAAAGGTTTGGCTCTGATGCCACTGTTAGGTTTGTAATATTCATAAACGCAATCAAATTGCACAAATAAAGCGGAAACGTGGAAAAATCAGAGTTTAAAATTTTACAAACCATATACCCGGATCATCCTTTATGCACAATTATTAATTAAACGAAAAGATATGAAGAACAAGAATTATACCCTTGAAGATTCGAGCTTCCTCAGGTACAAGTTCACCTCCAATCCTTTTCGCGTTCAACTTGAATCCACCGGGTTTGGTTCCTTCCTTTGATCAATGTTAGCCACCCAAATGTTTGGCCTCTAGAGGTGATCCACTAAGGAAGAAGAAATATTCAAGAAGAATGGTATTTGGCAAAACCCTAGTTTTTTTTATCTCTCATAGAAAGGGGTGTTGTAAGACCCCAAATTATTAATAAATAAAATTTAATTTCCTCTATTTATTATTTTGAAATAGTAAGGGTTGATTTGATTAATGTGGTTAGTTATGGGTGAAATGCGCAAATATTTTAAATAAGCAAGTGGTTATAAAATATTCATTGTTGTCGGGAAATATTCGCTTGGTCGTGGAATATTCTTACTGTCGGAGAATATTCGTACGACGGCGCAGTCTTTTGTGGGCCCCATAACGGAAAGCGATTGGATGAAGAAAACGACAAAAACAAGTTGTTTATAAATAACGGCGTAGTTGTTACCGTTAATACTGTTGGAATACCCGGTGGTTAAAGCACAATAATACACGTTGTTGCACAGTAGCACACGATATTGCACCAATTATTGATTCTTACGTAAGAAGGCACTACTCAATAATTGTTACAGTAATTACTGTTCAATATTGTATTTTATTGATTCAATAATTGCTGCGTTGATATTTTATATTACTGTTATTTTAATAATTGTCACTACACAGTATTTTCTATTATCGGAACAATAATTCATATTATCTGAATAATATTATTAGATAACATTATTGGTAATGTCTAGAAAGTTCTGTCTAAGGAGAGGTTTGGTCATCTAATTGCGCGCCAGTAAGGAGAGATCCTTATTGGAAAGCCCCCTCTTTCCTGGGAACGGCCTGGTTGCCAATACTGTGATTCTGTAATATTATTTGTGTATAATTAATTATTGATTTATATGATGAGGAAAATATTAATGTGGATATAGATGGAGAAAATTTTTAATGTGACAATTGTTGAAAATTAATATTTTATCTTTTTCTGATAAAATAATTCATTTAAATATATTATTTTAATAATATATTGATGATGATATTTTTACAATGAATGTGGGATATATGAGTATATGAGGAGGAAGAGTATTTTGTGGCATTAAATGATTAACACATGTTTTGTGTGTTGGTGGACACAATTCTTGACCGAAAATTTATTATTGACTGTAAAATCGCCCGTTTGTGAATTTCGGTCAACTTCTGTTTGGAATTTGGAAAAACTTTCTTCTGCAAAGTTGTAGAGAATTGAATTTCCTATAAAAACTCGCGAGATTCGAATTTTCTGATAAAAAAGCTATTTATTATGAATTATTGAAGTTCTGAAGTTCCGAAATAATTGATTTTTGGAAGTTTTATTTATTAGTTTGAAGAAAAACGTTTTTTGTATTTTGTTGGACATCATTAACATGTGTGGCTGGTGTTTTTGACTAAAGGTGGGCTAAGGAAAATTTGTATAATTATATTAATATTATATTCAATTTTCTGCTTTGGTGTTCTAAGCATTTTCCTATAAATAGGGTGCTTAGGTTAGAATTAAAAATCACAACAGAAACACAAGTTTCTCTCTCTACATTAGTGAGCGTATTCTTGTGAGTATTCTAATACTTTGAGTATTGCTATACGGTGCAAGTTCAAGTCATAACCTATATCCGGTGTTTCAACTAGAAGTACTGTTTTTGCTGAGGTAAGGGATGTTATTTCTTCTTAAATGATATTATTTTCTTCAATATCATTATGTCGAAGTATTGATCTGAACTTTTTATCAAATTTAGAACTTTTCATGTCGGGGTTACTATTCATGAGTTACTATTTATGAGTTACTATTCACGAGTTACTATTCACCAAAAAATGAAAATTTCTTCTTTTCGTCCAAAATATCTATTCTGGATACTAGCTTTGATTGTATCCATGTTTTGATCATTCTTGAATTTTCACTATGATTGTTTATGAGGTATTTTTGGACATGGAATAGCTGAAATACGAATCCTTAATATTTACTCTTTTGATTCACTGGATTCGTTTTCTCTAAAATATTTTTCATCATCCTCAGTCCTAAATGATGATGTTACTGAATATCTTTGGCCTGTAGTGCAAAGATTGATGATTTTATGATGAATATCTTTGGCCCGTAGTGCAAAGATGAACAGGTGTTGAGGTGAACATGACCAACTGATGAATATCTTTGGCCTGTAGTGCAAAGATGACTATTTGATTCAAGATATTTATTGATTGATGTTACAGGGATAAAATGTTGATGATGGGCTTTTAAATTCATAGATAATCGTAGATTTCATTCTCTACGTAACTCTTCTATGAATTATTATTTTCCGCTGCGAATATTGATTTAAAAGTTGTTGTCTATTGTATTCTATTAGATTTTTCCCTGTTGAAGACTAACGATAATTTGTTGTATATTATCTTAGTCATAATATTCTTTACTGGGCTAGTTGAGCTCACCCTTTTCCTTGTTGTTCCATTTTTCTTCTCAGGAGGCGAGAATGTAGCGAGTACTAGTCGGGGCGTGGAATGATGGTTCAAGACAGTTGTTTTAGTAGTCCTCACTATTTTGTAAAATAGTGTATCAATAAGTATAATGAGGACTTAATTGAGTATGAATATTGTCTAGGTGACAATATTTGTATTTAAACTCACAGTATATGTGTTGTCGTATTTTGCACGATAATTGTAATAATAAAGCTGTAGTTATTTTCTGTACCATGTATTTGGCGACTCAGAATGGGTTGGATGGATTGGACCTGTTTTGGGGGCGTTACAGTTGGTATCAGAGCTTAGGGATATGATCTCTGGCGGAGATCGGGGAATAGAACTAGGAGGGGAGAGACGAGTAAATCCTTCGCTAGTGTGTCCTACCTAAGCTTATTTGTTGGTCGGTCATAATATAGGGATATTATGTGATTTGTTAATTTATTAAATTAACCCTTGTTTTATGGCAGTATTTGAGAATGTCGACTGAGAATGTTAACAGTGGAGTAAATGAGACTATTCAATGACAAGTACTTTCCTGAAAGTGTTCGTCATATGAAGGGGGTAGAGTTTATTAGACTGGAGCAGAATAACATGACGGTGTCCCAGTACGAGGCGAAGTTTGCAGAGTTGTCCAGGTTTGCACCTCATTTGGTGGAGAATGAGGAACGTATGACGCGGATGTTTCTGAGAGGTTTGAAACCCGGCATACGTCAATATCTCATTTCTCATAAATTTTCTCTCTATTCAGATGTTGTCAACATGGCTCAATTATTAGAGCGAGATAACGAGTATGGTCAATCGAGGGACCACAACCAGGATCATACCGGTGACAGCAGTCATCAGAACAATGATAACCAGCGGAGAAAGAAAAATACAGACAAGAACGGCAACCACTCTGGTGGTAATCGTGGCTATGAATATAGAAGAAGCGAGTTGGGAGGAGATTTTAAAAAGAGGAGATTCAACAGTGATAATACGAAGACGTCAGCACCAGCAGCAACTGGTTCCAAGGGAGGAGAACGACCACCGATTATATGCTATAAGTGCGGAAAAGAAGGACATATCAGCCCAAACTGCCCACAACAATTTAAGGTATGTTATAACTGTGGAAAGGAAGGACATATCGCTCGAGATTGCACTATAGCGAAACCAAGTCCAACGAGGGGTGGTGACTCAAAAAGTTGTCCCAGAAAAGTCAAAGTCAACGGTTCCTAGAAGAGCGTTTTTCGTGACTGGTCAGAATGCGAGGAACCCGAACGAAGTTAGCACGGGTTAGTTAATTATAAATTTTTGCGAAGTCTATACCTTATTAGATACCGGTTCTACCCATTCATTTATTTCTCCTGCTTGTGCTCAACGTTTAAACTTAACTCCGGAGAAAATTAGACTTTGACTTATCTGTTGAAACTCCGTTAGGGGAAACTTTCATCACATCCACTATTTATAAATCTTGTGTGATCCAAGTTAGCACCATCACATTACCTGTTGATCTTATCTCTTTAAAGATACTTGCTTTTGATGTGATTTTAGAAATTGATTGGTTAACTACTCATCATGCCAAAATTGATTGCTTTCATAAGGTTGTTAGTCTTCATATTCCTAAGCAACCTGTTATTCAAATTCAAGCAACCAAACCATTGAAGTCAAACTCTTTCATATCAAGCCGTGAAGTCATTCGTTTATTGAAAAATGGATGTCAAGCTTTCTTAGCCATGTCATGGACTTGAACAAAAATACGTCAGATTTGAATGATATTTCTGTTGTTAGTAAAATTTTTGACGTATTTCTTGAAGAATTTCTTGGCTTACTCCCAGAGCGTGATATTGAATTTTGTATCGACTTTTAACCCGGTACAAAACCCATTTCTGAAATCTCATATCGAATGGCTTCTATTGAACTTCAGGAGTTAAAAATTCAACTATAGAAGTTGATAACCGAGCCTCTATCTAGTGACTTCCTTTGTGGAATGCACTGAAGCCAGACTCTCCGTAGGGGATACCATATTCGTGTGGTAGTAAACTGATAGGTGTCATTGTGACGTGCTATCCAAGATTGGGATATGAGTCACAGTTGAGAGCAACCTAAGTCAGTAATCGAAATACGTAGCTTTCTAGTTATTATCGGAGATTCGTAAAAGGATTTTCTCGAATCGCTACTCCATTAACTCAGCTGACTCGAAAAGATACAAACTTCGAATGGACCGAGGAATGCGAGAAGAGCTTCCAAGAATTCAACATGCGACACCGACGTTGGCTCGAGCTGTTGAAAGATTTCGATCACACCATCCAATACTATCCTAGAAAAGTAAACGTGGTAGCTGACGCATTGATCGTATGCGAGTACGAGTGCGATATTGTTGAACACAAAGACCTATTTTGTATAATTTATAAATGATAGAGATAGAGTTAATGACTCTAGGGACCCACGTGATGATATACGAGTAAAATCGACTTTAATCGATAACGTTAAAGCCACTCAAGCTACAGACCTGGAGCTGATGAATATAAAGAAGAAGCTGCAAGAATGTGTTATTCTAGAAGTAAGAGTCGGTGAAGAGAAGAAAGCTCAAGCCTTCGATTTATTTAAAATCCTCGATCGAGTAGGAACTGTGGCCTATAGACTCGCCTTAACGCTAAGTATGTCACGTGTTCATAACGTTATTTACGTATCGATGTTACGTAAATATGTGGACGACCCGAACCACGTTATTGAGTTAGAACCAAACGAGATAGCTGAAGGCTTAACGTACGAAGAGGTACCTGTCAAGATCTTGGATAGGAAGGAGCATGTCCTACGCACGAAGGTCTTACCACAAGTTAAAGTTTTGTGGAGAAACCATGCTATTGAGGAAATGACCTGAGAGTTGGAAACGGAAATGAAAGCGAGGTATCCTCATCTTTTCGAAACACCAGGTACGTATGTCAATTTCGAGGACGAAATTTCATAAGGAGGGGAGGTTGTAAGACCCCAAATTATTAATAAATGAAATTTAATTTCCTCTATTTATTATTTTGAAATAGTAAGGGTTGATTTGATTAATGTGGTTAGTTATGGGTGAAATGCGCAAATATTTTAAATAAGCAAGTGGTTATAAAATATTCATTGTTGTCGGGGAATATTCGCTTGGTCGTGGAATATTCTTACTGTCGGAGAATATTCGTACGACGACGCAGTCTTTTGTGGGCCCCATAACGGAAAGCGATTGGATGAAGAAAACGAGAAAAACAAGTTGTTTATAAATAACGGCGTAGTTGTTACCGTTAATACTGTTAGAATACTGTGACGCCCCCAAAATAGGTATACAACACCCATTCTGAGTCGCTAAATACATGGTACAGAAAGCAAACTACAACTTCAATAATACAATTGTCGTGCAAAATACGACAACACATACTGTGAGTTTAAATACAAATATTGTCTTCTAGACAATATCCACACTCAAATAAATCCTCATTACAATTATTCAAACACTATTTTACAGAAATAGTGAGGACTGCTAAAACATCTTTCTAGAACCATCACTCCATACCCCGACTAGATCCTGCTATGTTCTCACCTCCTGAGAAGAAAAATGGAACAAAAAGGAAAAGGGTGAGCTCAACTAGCCCAGTAAAGAATATTATGACTAAGATAATATACAAACAAATTATCGTTAGTCTTCAACAGGGAAAAATCTGATAGAATATAATCGACAACAAGTTTTAGATCAACAACTGCAGCGGAAACAGCAAACCATTAGAAGAGTCAAGTAGAGAAAGAATTCTACTATCTTCTAAGATTTAAAAGTCCATCATCAATATTTTATCCCTGTAACATCAATTAATAATCATCTTTATCCAAATATTCATCTTTGCACTACAGGCCAAAGATATTCATTTGTATCACCTGTCAGTCATGTTCATCTCAACACCTGTTCATCTTTGCACTACAGGCCAAAGATATTCATCAAGTAATCATACATCTTTGCACTACAGGCCAAAGATATTCATTAATATCATCATTTAGGACTGAGGATGATGAAAAATATCTTAAAGAGAACGAATCCAATGAGACAGAAGGACAAATAGTAGGGATTCGTATAACAGTTTATCCAAGATCAATAATACTTCATAATAATCAATTGTGAAGCAGAATTCAAAAATAAAGATCAAAACATGGATACAATCAAAGATAGTAACCATAATAGACATCTTGGACAAAAAGAAAAAAATTTATTTTTCGGTGAATAGTGCCGTATTCGTGAATAGTGTCGTATACGTGAATAGTACCGTATACGTGAATAGTAACCCCGACACAAAAAATTCCAAATTTGATAAAAACTCATATCAATATTTCAGCATAATGATATTGAAGAAAATAATATCATTTAAGAAGAAAATAATATCCCTTACCTCAAGATATCAGTACTTCTGGTCGGAATACCGGTATAAGGCTGAAAGAAACTTGCTCTGATGAATAGAAACTCTCAAAGTATCTAAATACTCACAAAATACACTCAATAATCTAGAGAGAGAAAGAGAGAAAACTTGTTTCTGGTGTGATTTTCAATTCTAACTTAGCCCTCTATTTATAGGAAAATTTTAGTAGGTTTGACCTGCAACCTGATGGCTTTACCTGCTACTATTCCCACCCACCACATTTGAAATATAATTCAGCACATTTCTTCACCAACCACAAGTGGGGCCCACCAATTCTAGAATTTTCCATCAAAATGATAAACTCCGAAAATTCAACAATTTCTGAACCAGTCATCTCGTAAAATTCATAATAAATCATACGTTCATTTTTAACGGTTCAAAATTTGTGGACATATACTCAACTTATATATGTATAACATATCCAAAAATTACCACGATCCAACGGTCAGATTAAAAATTATAACACCCGCAATATTTCTCAAAAACCCTGATTTTTTAATACCTCCATTCCGATAAAAATACTGATAAAACACCTCAACATTAACTCCTTCATTTTTAACCACAAAAATATATCCCTCATTTATATCCACATAAAATAAATATTTCCTTATCATATGAATCAATAATTAATTATTCACAAATAATATTACAGAATCACATTTATGACAACCAGGCCGTTCCCAGGAAAGAGGGGGCTTTCCAATAAGGATTTCTCCTTACTGGCGCGCAATTAGATGACCAAACCTCTCCTTAGACAGAACTTTCTAGACATTGTCAATAATGTTATCTAATAATATTATTCAAATAATATGAATTATTGATCTGATAATAGAAAATACTGTGCAGCAACAATTATTGAAACAACAATAATATAAAATATCAACGCAACAATTATTGAATCAATAAAATAAAATATTGAACAATAACTACTGTAACAATTATTGAGTAGTGCCTTCTTACGTAAGAATCAATAATTGGTGCAATACCGTGTGCTACTGTATTTTAATCACCGGGTATTCCAACAGTATTAACGGTAACAACTACGCCGTTATTTATAAATAACTTATACTTGTCATTTTTTTCATCCAATCGCTTTCCGTTATGGGGCCCACACAAGGCTGCGCCGTCGTACGAATATTCCCCGACAGCAAGAATATTCCACGACCAAACGAATATTTCCCGACAAAAATGAATATTTTATAACCACTTGCTTATTTGAAAATTTGCACATTTTACCCATAACCAAAGTATTAATCAAATTAACCCTTATTATTTCACAATAATATTTAGAGAAAATTTGATTTTATTCATTAATAATTTGGGGTCTTACAACCTCCCCTCCTTATGAAATTTCGTCCTCGAAATTGACGTACGTACCTGATGTTTCAAAAAGGTGAGGATACCTCGCTTTCATTTCTGATTCCAACTCCCAGGTCATTTCTTCAATAGCATGGTTTTTCCACAAAACCTTAACTTGTGGTATAACCTTCGTGCGTAGGACATGCTCTTTCCTATCCAAGATCTTAACAGGTACCTCCTCGTACGTTAAATCTTCAGCTATCTCGTCTGGTTCTAACTCAATAATGTGGTTCGGGTCTTTAACATATTTACGAAGCATAGATATGTGAAAAACATTATGAACACGAGACATGCTTGGAGGTAATGCGAGTCTATATGCCACATTTCCTATTCGCTCAAGAATCTCAAATGGACCAACAAATCTTGGATTGAGCTTTCCTCTCTTCCCAAATCTTGTAACTCCCTTCCATGGTGCAACACGTAATAATACATGATCCCCAATATTAAATTCCACGTCCTTCCGATGAAGATCCGCATAACTCTTTTGTCGATCCTGTGCCGTTTGTATACGTTGTCGAATCGTTTGGATCTTCTCTGTAGTAATGCGTACCAACTCTGGTCCCAACAATGTTGCTTCACCCACCTCGTCCCAGCATACTGGAGAACGACATTTTCTTCCATACAACGCCTCGAATGGAGCCACACCTATGCTCGCCTGATAACTGTTGTTGTAGGAGAATTCCACCAATGGTAGGTACTTATCCCAACTCCCTTTGAGATCTAGGACACAAAGTCTTAATAGATCTTCAAGAGTTTGAATAGTCCTCTCTGATTGTCCGTCCGTTTGAGGATGGTATGCCGAACTGAATCGTAAATCCGTGCCCATAGCTTTCTGCAAGCTAACCCAAAATCGTGAAGTGAATCTTGGGTCACGATCCGAAACTATGGATACTGGCATGCCATGCAATCTCACAATCTCGTTCACGTACATACTAGCAAGACGTTCAAGGGAATAAGTCTCACGTATCGGCAAGAAATGAGCGGACTTGGTTAATCTATCAACAATAACCCAAATCGCATCTATGCCTTGAGAAACCTTGGGAAGACCCGTAACAAAATCCATAGTAATGTGTTCCCACTTCCATTTCGGGATCTCAAGTGGTTGCAATGGACCCTTTGGCACTTGATGCTCCGCCTTTACACGTTGACAAGTTAAACACCTCGAGATAAACTCCGCGATCTCTCTTTTCATATTGCTCCACCAAAATGTATGTCGAAGATCGTGATACATTTTGGTACTCCCAGGATGGATTGCAAACGGTGTGTTGTGTGCCTCCATCATTATTCTATGCTTCAAGTCAAAATCGTTAGGAACACAAAGTCTGGAGTTGACTCGAAGTATTCCTTCTTCATCGATTCTTGCTTCTGGAATAGCACCTTCTTGCACTTTCTTCTTCATACGCATCAGCTCCATGTCCGTAGCTTGAGCAGCTTTAACTTTATCGATTAAAGTCGGTTCTACTCGTATATTTGATATCATCATGTGGGTACTTGGAGCCTTCATCTCTATCTCCATCCTTTGTAAGTCATACAAAATGGGCCTTTGTGTTAACAATATTGCACTCGTACCCGCATATGATCTTCTACTCAATGCGTCAGCTACTACGTTTGCTTTTCCAGGATGATATTGGATGATATGATCGTAATCTTTCAACAGCTCGAGCCAACGTCGCTGCCGCATGTTGAGTTCCTTTTGGGTGAAGAAATATTTGAGGCTTTTATGATCTGTATAGATCTCCACTTTCTCCCCATACAGGTAGTGTCTCCAGATCTTCAACGCAAAAACGACTGCTGCCAACTCCAAATCATGAGTAGGATAATTCCTCTCATATTCTTTGAGTTGTCGTGAGGCATAGGCTATGACTTTCCCATGTTGCATGAGAACACATCCTAACCCTTTGCCTGAAGCATCGCTGTAGATAACAAATCCATCCGAACCAGATGGTATTGTCAGAACAGGTGCCGAAATGAGTCTCCTCTTGAGTTCTTGGAAACTCTTCTCGCATTCCTCACTCCATACGAATTTTGTATCTTTCCGAGTCAGCTGAGTTAACGGAGTAGCGATTCGAGAAAATCCTTCCACAAATCTCCGATAATAACCAGCTAAGCCTAGAAAGCTACGTACTTCGGTTACCGACTTCGGTTGCTCCCAACTTTGTATGGCTTCAATCTTCGTCGGGTCGACAGATACTCCATGTTTTGACACCACGTGCCCAAGGAATGCTACTTCCTCAAGCCAAAACTCGCATTTCTTCAATTTGGCATATAGCTTATTTTCACGAAGCCTTTGCAGTACCAGCTTCAAATGGCGCTCATGATCTTCACGGCTTTTGGAATAGATGAGGATGTCATCAATAAAGACAACAACGAACTGATCCAAATATTCTTTGAATACACGGTTCATCATATCCATGAAGGCAGCAGGAGCATTAGTCAATCCAAAAGACATTACTAAGAATTCATAATGCCCGTACCGAGTTCTGAAGGCAGTCTTTGGAATATCCTCAGTTTTAATCTTCAGCTGATGATATCCAGAACGAAGGTCGATCTTTGAAAAGAATTGTGTTCCTTGTAACTGGTCGAACAGGTCATCAATGCGAGGTAGCGGATACCTATTCTTGATAGTGACATGATTCAATTCTCGATAGTCGATACAAAGTCGCATACTCCCGTCTTTCTTCTTTACGAATAAAACAGGAGCACCCCAAGGAGACGTACTAGGACGAATAAAACCGATGTCCAACAACTCCTGTAGTTGGACTTTTAACTCCTGAAGTTCAATAGGAGCCATTCGATATGGAGTTTTAGAAATGGGCTTTGTACCGGGTTCAAGGTCAATAAAGAATTCAACTTCACGTTCTGGGGGTAGACCAGGAAGTTCTTCAGGAAATACATCGGGAAATTCTCTAACAATAGAAATATTATTCAAATCTGACTTGTCTTTGTTCAAATCCATTACATGGGCTAAGAAAGCTTGACATCCGTTTTTCAATAAACGAATAGCTTTGTGGCTCGATATGACAGTGACTGATTTTAGTGGTTTAGTAGTTTGAATTCGTATGACAGGTTGGTTAGGAATATGAAAACTAACAACCTTACGAAAACAATCAATTTTAGCATGATGAGTGGTTAACCAATCAATTCCTAAAATCACATCAAAAGCAAGTATCTTTAAAGAGATAAGATCAACAGGTAATGTGATAGTGCCAACTTGGATCATGCAAGATTTATAAACTGTAGATGTAATGAAGGTTTCACCCAACGGAGTTTCAACAGATAAGTTAAAGTCCAATTTCTCCGGAGTCAAGTTTAAACGTTGAGCACAAGCAGGAGAGATAAAAGAATGGGTAGAACCGGTATCTAGTAAAGTATAAACTTCGCAAGAATTCAAGATTAGCTTACCCGTGATCACCTCGTTCGGGTTTCTCGCGTTTTGGCCAGTAACGACAAACGCCCTTCCAGGAACCGCTGATTTCGACTTATCCGGGACAGCTTTTGGAGTCACCATCCCCGCTAAACTTGGTTTTGCTACAGAACACTCTCGAGCTATATGACCCTCCTTTCCACAGTTATAACATACCTTGGATTGTTGTGGGCAGTTTGGGCTGATATGTCCCTCTTTCCCACATTTGTAACATACGACCGGTGGTCGTTCTCCTCCCCTAGAAACAGTTGATGTTTGTGCTGACGTCTTCACATTATCATTGTTGTACCTTCTCTTCTTGAAATCTCCTCCCGACTCGCTCCTTCTAATATCACGACCACGATTACCACCAGAGTGGTTACCGCTTTTGTCCGAATATTTTCCTCCCTGCTGGTTTTCATTGCTTCGATGACTGCCGCCACCGGTATGACCCTGGTTGTGGTCCCTCGGTTGCACATACTCATTATCTCGCTCTAATAATTGAGCTCTATTTACAACATCTGAATATAAAGAAAATTTATGAGAGATAAGATATTGTCGAATCTCGAGTTTTAGACCTCTCAGAAACATCCTTGTCATTCGTTCCTCATTTTCGACCAAATGAGGTGCAAACCTGGATAACTCTATAAACTTCGCCTCGTACTGGGACACCGTCATGTTGTTTTGTTCCAGTCTGATAAACTCTACCTCCTTCATATGACGAATACTTTCAGGAAAGTACTTGTCATTGAACAGTTTTTGAAATGTTTCCCAGGACATGTTGAGTGCGTCAGGCTGGGTACGCTTCACAGACTCCCACCAGTAGTCTGCCTCACCGCGGAACATAAAGGTGGCGAATGGAACCTTTTGTTCCTCCGTGCATCCCAAGACATCGAATATCTTGGTAATTTGCTTGACCCACGTTTCCGCCATGATCGGATCCGGCTTTCCCTTAAATTCTGGTGGTCCCAATTCTTTGAACTGCTTAGCTGTGACAAACCGTGCGTTGTTATCATTTCCACCCGTATTATGCACACGAGTCTCCCTCGTCTGATTTTGCATGAACTGCAAAAAGCTCCTAAACATTCCATCATTCATCGTTTGCTCGGTAACGTTGTTTACAGGAGGAATATTGCCTTCCTGTTGCACGTTCCCCTGGGTGGTGATCAAAGGTGTCTCCACGGTCTGATTCACTCTATTATTAACGTTATCAGCTGCCATTCTTAAATACTGCCATAAAACAAGGGTTAATAGTCATGTCATATATTATCCCTATACTCTGACCGACCAAATAAACACCAAATAAACTTAGTCAAGTCATACTAGTGAAGGAATTCCCCGTCTCTCCCCTCCTAGTTCTTGTCTCACATCTCAGCCAGGGATCATATCCCTAAGCTCTGATACCAACTGTGACGCCCCCAAAATAGGTATACAACACCCATTCTGAGTCGCCAAATACATGGTACAGAAAGCAAACTACAACTTCAATAATACAATTGTCGTGCAAAATACGACAACACATACTATGAGTTTAAATACAAATATTGTCTTCTAGACAATATCCACACTCAAATAAATCCTCATTACAATTATTCAAACACTATTTTACAGAAATAGTGAGGACTGCTAAAACATCTTTCTAGAACCATCACTCCATACCCCGACTAGATCCTGCTATGTTCTCACCTCCTGAGAAGAAAAATGGAACAAAAAGGAAAAGGGTGAGCTCAACTAGCCCAGTAAAGAATATTATGACTAAGATAATATACAAACAAATTATTGTTAGTCTTCAACAGGAAAAAATCTGATAGAATATAATCGACAACAAGTTTTAGATCAACAACTGCAGCGGAAACATCAAACCATTAGAAGAGTCAAGTAGAGAAAGAATTCTACTATCTTCTAAGATTTAAAAGTCCATCATCAATATTTTATCTCTGTAACATCAATTAATAATCATCTTTATCCAAATATTCATCTTTGCACTACAGGCCAAAGATATTCATTTGTATCACCTGTCAGTCATGTTCATCTCAACACCTGTTCATCTTTGCACTACAGGCCAAAGATATTCATCAAGTAATCATACATCTTTGCACTACAGGCCAAAGATATTCATTAAAATCATCATTTAGGACTGAGGATGATGAAAAATATCTTAAAGAGAACGAATCCAATGAGACAGAAGGACAAATAGTAGGGATTCGTATAACAGTTTATCCAAGATCAATAATACTTCATAATAATCAATTGTGAAGCAGAATTCAAAAATAAAGATCAAAACATGGATACAATCAAAGATAGTAACCATAATAGACATCTTGGACAAAAAGGAAAAATTTTATTTTTCGGTGAATAGTGTCGTATTCGTGAATAGTGTCGTATACGTGAATAGTACCGTATACGTGAATAGTAACTCCGACACAAAAAATTCCAAATTTGATAAAAACTCATGCAGCTTTATTATTACAGTTGTCTATTGTATTCCAAATTTGGACTGCATCATGCAGTTTGGACTGATGTGTCCCTCCCCTCCGCATTTGAAGTATACGATCGGTGGTCGTTCTCCTTCCTTGAAAACGGGTGCTGGTGCTGCTGTCTTTCCATCATTATTGAATCTCCTCTTCTTGAAATTTCCACTTCTATTATCTTGGCCATGATTACCACCGAAGTGGTTACCATTTCTGGCATGTTGATTCCCTCCACGTTTGTTGTCACCACTTCGATGACTACTACCACTGGTATTATCGTTTTGCCGGTTGCTCTCTCTTGGTTGGGTTGACTCATTATCGCACTCTAATAACTGAGCCCTATTTACAACATCTGAATACAAACACAGTTTGTGAGAAATGAGGTATTGACGTATTTCGAGTTTTAAACCTCTTAGAAACATCCGCGTCATACGCTTCTCATTATCTACCAAATGGAATGTAAACCGGGATAACTCCGTAAATTTAGCCTCGTACTGCGACACAGTCATATTATTTTACTCCAGCTTGATGAACTCCACCTCCTTTATGTGACGAATACTTTTGGGAAAGTACTTGTCGTTGAACAGTTCTTGAAACTTCTCTCAAGACATCTTCATTGCGGCAGGTTGAATATGTTTTACAGATTTCCATCAGTAATTTGCCTCTCCTCGTAACATGAAGGTGCAAAGGGAACCTTTTACTCCTTGGAGCATTCCAAGACATCAAATATCTTGGTGATCTGCTTTATCCACGTCTCTACTATAAGTAGTTTTGGCTTGACCAAAAACTCCGGTGGTCCCAGCTCCTTGAACTGCTTAGTGGTGACCATCCGTGAGTTGCCAGTGTTTCCACCTGCATTTTGAATAGGAGTCTCTCTCGCCTGATGTTGCATAAATTTTATAAAGCCTCTGAACATCCCATCATTCACCATTTGGTCGGTGTTGTTGTTTACCTGATGATTATTGCCTGCCAGATGCACATTATCCTGAGTATTGATCGTTGGTGACTCAACGGTCTCATGTGCTCCATTGCTTATCTCAACATTCTCGGATGTCATTTTTAAACACTGCCACAAAACAAGGGTTACTTGACATGCTACATATTATCCCTATATTCTGACCGACCAATTAAATAATAAATAAACTTAGGTAGGTCATACTAGCGAATGATTTACCCGTCTCTCCCCTCCTAGTTATAGTCTCACATCTCAGCTAGGGATCATATCCCTAAGCTTTGATACCAACTGAGACGCACGCAAAATAGGTATACATCACCCATTCTAAGTCGCCAAATACATGGTACAAAATTCAAATACAAAATTAATTATACAACTGTCGTGTAAAATACGACAAAATATTGTTGAGAGTTTTAACACGAATATTGTCTTCTAGACAATATCTAAACTCAAATGGAGTCCTCATTACAATTATTATCACACTATTTTATAAAATAGTGAGGACTACTATAGTCACCATCTCGAACCGTCACTCCATTTTCTAACTAGTCCCGACTACGTTCTCATTTCTTGAGGAGAACAATGAAATCAAAAGGGTGAACTCAACTAGCCCAGTAAGAAATATTATGACTAAGATAATACAGAATAAATTATCGTTAGCTTTCAACATTGTTAAACTGATAGAATACAATAAACAATAAGTTTAACTGTAGCGGAACAAGCAATCTATTAGAAGAGTCAAGTAGAACATGATATCTACTATCTTCTATAATTTAAAAAGTTTATCATCAATTTTATCACTGAGACTCAGCTCAATAAATAATCCACATCACTGAATTATCCATGCACTATGGGCAAAGGATATTCATTAGTATCACATCCACGAATTATCCATGCACTACGGACCAAGGATATTCGTGTTATCACCAATGGTCATGATCATGCCAACAACTGTCCATCAATGCATTACGACCAATGAGGACTTTTATCACATCATTTGTAATATTACAGGTCATGATTATACCGAATAATTCCTGGTCATAGTCATACCAATCAACAGTCCATCTATGCACTATGGGCCAAAGATGACTTTCATCACAATATAAGTATGAGGATGATGACAATGATATAAGAATTCAATTAAATGAGAGCAATGATAAATTTTAAAGATTTATAATTTAATTTATCCAGAATTCAATAATGTCCAAATTGTCAACATGATACTGCTTTGTGGAGTAAAATTCAAGAATAATATTGTATCAAAAATGATTTGAATGAAAAAGAAATTAATGTTTGTCATGAATAGTACCCCGGGTGAATAGTACCTGAGTGAATAGTACCTGTGAATAGTACTTCGAAAATAGTACCCCATAAATAGTACCCCGACATGAAAAGATTAAAAATTATCAAGAATGTTCATAATAATATTTTCGTAAAAAGATGCTAGATAAAGCGCAAATTTTAAGGATATTCTACTAATTTCACGGAGTATAGAAGCAAAACTTATCAACATGAGTGTAGAATTAAGAATACGAAACGAAATAATATTATTTACATACTACAGAGTATGGAAGAAAATATTATTTCATACGAATATTGAACAAAAATAATATCCCTTACCTTAAAAGGAGAGTACTTCTGACTGGTAGGGCGGGGATATTCTTGAAGAAAACTTATACTGTTTTCTACGCTCAAAACTTCCTTAAACTCTAAAGAAATAAGCTCAATATTATAGAAGAAGAATTTTCAGATTCTGGTGTGATTTTCAATTCTAAACTAAACATCCTATTTATAAGAGAATGGAAGGATACTATTTGAATTAGAAAATCACGGACTGCACAGGAAATCATTCACGGGCGTGCACCGATCGACTAAATTTTTTCTAATTTTACTATGTAGATACTATGCAAATACTATGCATAATAAAATATAATATATTTTATTTTTCATAAAAAATAAAACTTATTATAATATATAATAATAATAATAATAATAATAATAATAATAATAATAATAATAATAATAATAATAATAATAATAATACTCCCTCCCGACAAAGGTAACTCCCCCCCATTTTAATCGTTTATATATATATATATATATATATATATATATATATATAACAAAACTGAGATAACTTCTACCGATAGTTTTGAAAAATGGGTAAATGAGGGTTCAAATAATACACCAAACTTTACAACAAATACTTCATAAAAAATCCCCTTAATAGTTTTAATAAAATTTATTCATCAATAATATAACTTGCAATATTAACAACCAGATCATTCCAAGGAAAGATGGGGCTTTCCGATAAGGATTTCTCCCTATTGGCGCGCAATTAGGTGACCAAACCCCTTTCCTCGACAGAACTTTCTAGACATTGTCAATCATGCAAATAATAATATGAATAACTTGTCATCTCAATTATTGATTTAATAATATAAAATATTATGACAATAATCGAATCAATAACGTGAGATAGTATGCAGCAATTACTGCAGCAATAATTGAGTATAACTGAGTGACTTCTCACGTAAGCATCAATAATCAATATCGTGTGCTACTATGCAATCACGAGTATTACTGTACTTTTATCACCGGATATTTCAACAGTTAACGGTAAAACTTTCGCCGTTATTTTTATAAAAGTTATTTCTGTCGTTTTCTCACTCCGACAGTAATTCCATTATGGGGTCCACCAATGATTGTGTCGTCATACGAATATTCCCTGTTAAAACGAATATTTCCCGAGCATTCGAATATTTTATAACAACTTGCTTACTTTGCAAAATTTATAAATATTACCCACAACTATAACATTATATCAAACCCACACCATAATATTCAAAAATATATTTTTAGAAAAATTAATCTTTTTTCATAAAAAATGGGGTCTTACATCTCTACTCTGTGAAGCCAGCCTAGCGCTATGTCCTCCACTTTAAGGGTCAAGAGATCCAAGCCTTCGCCTAAAGCCCGTGACCCAACTCCTTACTTGGAATGGGCAAGGCAGTTAATAACCCTATTCTAAGCCCAACCGTCTAGGCCAAGCCAACCTCCAACCATCTCACAGCCCTCACTTGAGTTACAGGCCCGCGTTACCAAGTCCAGCTGATTTTCTTTCCTTGCTCCTAACTTATAAAGTCTAAATATGTTCATGTCTAGACAATGTGGGATAAAAATCTTGAGAATTATAAGAACAAGTTTCACTTTCTTCTTATGTGTTCTTTCTTTTCTTTCTCATTTTCCCCTTCTTTTGGAACATATGGTAATGAATAATGTGAATCCTATATTGATATTGATCATTTCTTAGTGTAAATTGAATCATTTGTTTGCCTTCAAGCGGTTGTTTGGGGCATTTTCAGCACTTAAAATGTGGAGGGTTTTTATCTGCAGCCGCCACAATCTCATCATTCCCATTTATAGATGTATTCCACTTTAGTGCTTTTGCATATTTAAAAGTTTAAGCTTTTCCATGTTGTACAGATATGGCTAGAATCTTATCTAATTATATTGTTCCATCTGTATACGGTTGGTAAAGGGATTTTTGTCATGCTAGCACTTTCATTTATGAACTCAGGATATAAAACTTGACAGGCAAAGGCACTTCTCAGTAAGAATATTAGTCATCGACTCATCGGTCTTCTTCTACCTTGAGACAGACAAGTAGTGTTAAGGAAGGAACGAGGGTATTAGTTGGATCAAGTAACATCAACCTCCAAGAAGTTTAATATAAAAGTCCCTTATAACAACTCTGCTTAACTATCATCTCTGATTTATAAATGTTGCTGATTCTTATGTTATGTGAGAATTTTAAATTGTGGAGTTTATCAATATGAAAAATAGTCGTAGAAAGGTAAAAGGTGAAAAATAAAATCTAACCTATAACTAAGTACATTTAGAAATATACCATATATTGTAATTCCAGTAAAGGTCAGACCAACGCGTTAATTCTGGTTACCAATCATTAGAAAGTAATGAACAAGCATATGAGGAATGTCACTATTGATAATAAAATTCATTTTATCAGGAAAATAAAGTCATACATATTTTTTCTAATTAAATTTCTCAAAGATTAAAATTTACGTGATATATATTCAAATATATTTTTTTATAATTAAAAAGTAAAATTTTAATACCCATAAAAGTACAAATTAATGCAATAAAATTATAATTATTTTTTCCAAATATTAAAATTTACGTAAAACAAACTTATTATTACATAACAAATCTTATTATTCAAATAAAAAAGTATTACAAATTATATTAATTAGTTTTCTAATTTAGTAAACTAAAAATAATTATTTATTATAAAAATAATTATAAGGAGCATATATTGTGTACTACACGCCTTAGTAATATTAAAAAAAATGTCAATAAGAAATAGTATATTCTTTTAGACGGAGGTAATGCATTGCTTGTTATTTATTGTGTAAATAATCTCAATTGAACAAAACAAGTAAACTGGGTTATTAGTTAAATCGACAACCAAGTACACTAATTTGAATTATTTTTAAATTAACTATTTCTCATTGAAGACTTTTTAATGTGAATATGTTATCATGGGAATGTAGTTAATTACCTTGTAGAAAATAAGAAAATGGGGGAAGTGGAATCTCCATGATTCCAAGGTAAACTTGCATACTGATGACTTTCATGTATCATCTGATTTGAAGCTTGATTTTAACATTATAAGCGACATTTAATAAAATTTGATAATATACAGTTTGAACCTGATTACTTTCAGAGCACAGAAAAAATATATGACAAAGAAAATTTTGTCATTTGTTACTTTAGGTGATCACCCGCAATATGCAACTTAGATTTATATTAGCCTGCACTAAAATATAAATTTGGGAACTAGCTTTTTGTCAAATTTGGCAATCCATCCATCCCCAAAAGGATTAGCAAAGTACAACATATTAAGAAACATAAAAATAGAGGAAAGATAGTAAAAAAATTTAAAATTTATCCTTAGTGGCAGGGTAAACTAAGTGATGATTACTTTTCCTTTTTTATATTAATGGACCCCACTAAATGATATTTGCCCTTCACATTATATACTTTATCTCATCCTTTTGGGATAAAAAATTTTTGTATCTTTAGTCATCTTTTTGGATAGGGAGGGAGTTTGTTCAATTAAATTCAACAAAAGCCTTCTTGTTATTGAAAAGCCATTCATGCGTGTCAGAATAGTGATTCTGAAGTTAAGTTTCATATGATTATTGATTATATAAACTTAAATACTTCTGTATGCATTCTGTTTCTTGTAAAACTTTTGTCACATTTGCTATTATGTATTTTACTTTAGGTCTTAATCATATATGAAGTATTTAGGCGGTGCCGGGTAGAGCGTTGTCGGGTGGAGAGTGTGTGCATGCTTGGAGGTGGCTGTGAGATGCACATATATATATATATGCTTTTAATGGATTTGAACTATTTGTACCGTAGGTCTTAACCATATATACCAAGTATTTAGGCAGTGCTAGGTGAGCTTGTGCGCGTGCCTGAGGGTGGCTACGAGGTACACATATATATGCTTTAATGTTTCTGAACTGAATGTTTAATTAGTTACGTATTCATCAAAGGTTTGTGCATCATATCTAGAAATTGAAATTTTATTTTAGGATGGATTCAGGGTATATGTAATGATTATAAAACTCAAACAGCACACACCTTGGAGGTGGCTGTGAGATGCACATATATATGTTTTTAATGAATTTGAAATATTTGTACCGTAGGTCTTAACCATAGGTAGTGCTAGGTGAGCTTGTGCGCGTGCTTGAGGGTGGCTATGAGGTGCACATATATATGCTTTAATGTTTCTGAACTGCATGTTTGATTAGTTACGTATTCATCAAAGGTTTGTGCATCATATATAGAAATTGAAATTTGATTTTAGGATGGATTCATCGTATATGTAATGATTATAAAACTTAAACATCACACACCTTAAGATCTTTCAAAAAATTTATTTGGTAGATAAAATGTGGAATTATACTGCTATCCAGTTTAAATTATTAATTACCAAAATAATACACTAAAAAAAGTATACCAAAATAATATTTTTGTGGTTTCTGATTCTTTCTTTAGTAATTATGTTACAAGTGTATTTAGGTGAGAGAGAATTGAGAGTAAAAATAACATAGAGTTCACCTGTTTGGAAAATTGCCATCGAAAATAAAAAAGATGGTTGTCCAACTGAGAGCGGCCCATCTGGTGTTTATGGACTAGCGGAGTAGTGGCCCGTTGTCCTTCCACTGACAGGAGAAGGAAGTGATCGTTGCTCTGTGATAAATAGATCCAGGCCTTCGCCTAAAGCCCGTGAACCAACTCCTTTCTTGGAATGGGCAAGCCAGTTAATAACCCTATGCTATCTAGGCGAAACCAACCTCCTACCATCTTAAAGACCTCACTTGAGTTACAGTCCCGCGTTACCAAGCCCAATTGATTTTCTTTCCTTGCTCCTGACTTATAAAGTCTAAATATGTTAATGTTTAGACGATGTGGAATAAAAACCTTGAGAATTGTAAGAACAAGTTTCACTTTCTTCTTATGCGCTCTTTATTTTCTTTCTCATTTTTCCCTTCTTTTGAACATATGGTAATGAATAATGTGAATCCTATATTGAGATTGATCATTTCTTGGTGTGAATTGAATCATTTTCTGGTTTCTAACTGTTGTTTAGGGCACTTTTAGCACTTAAAATGTGGAGAGTTTTCATCTGCAGCTGCCACAATCTCTTTATTCCCATTTATAAATGTCTTCAACTTTAATGCTTTTGCATATTTAAAAGTTTAAGCTCTTCCATGTTGTACAGTTATGGCTAGAATCTTATCTAATTATATTGTTCCATCTGTATACGGTTGGTAAAGGGATTTTTGTCATGCTAACACTTTCACATATGAACTCAAGATATAAAACTCGACTGGCAAAGGCACTTCTCAGCGAGAATATTAGTCATCGCCTCATCAATCTTCTTCTACCTTGAGATAGACAAGTAGTGTTAAGGAAGGAAGGAGGGTATTGGTTGGGTCAAGTAACATAAGCCTCCAAGAAGTTTAATACAGAAGTCCCTTAGTTGCATATATAAATAACAACTCTGCTTAACTATAATCTCTTGGCTTTTGATTTATAAATGTTGCTGATTCTTTGCAAATTTAAAGACCATGTTAGGTGAAAATTTTAAATTGTGGAGTTTATCAATATGAAAAATAGTCGTAGAAAGGTAAAAGGTAAAAACCTTGAGCGTTATTGGAACAAGTTTTGCTTTCTTCTTATTCCCTCTTTCTCATTATCCCCTTCTTTAGAAAAATATGGTTTAAGATTTCTATGAATCCAATATTGAGATTAATCATTTCTTGGTGTTAATTGAATCAATTGATTGGCTCCTGACTCTTGTTTGAGGAGTAAAATAAAATATTGACTACTCTACTACCTTTGGTTTTCAGCACCTCATGTGGGTGGATTGGATCCAATAGCTACCACTATCTCATTACCACGATTTATTTACAACAACTTTTACATGCCTCTAAATATATTTACATTTTAATTGAGTGTGTAAATGTTACTTGCTGCTTATCACTTTAATGCCTTTTTATATTTTAACAATTTTACTCTTTCATGTTGTAGGGTCAAGGATTCAGGCAACAAATAACATTCTAGAAGTCCCTCAGTTCCAGGTAAGACTGGAAACATTGGTTAAAAAGTAATCATTGTCTCTCTCACTAAACTGATTCGCTTTTTAGAAATCATGTTATAAATGTTATTCATTGTTAGCAAATTTAAAGAGCATTTAGGTGGGATGATGGGCTATTTGAAAAATGAAAATAGTAAGTAAAAAAGGTGGTTGTTAGATTGAGAGTTCCCATCTGGTGTTTGATGAACTAGATAGAGTACTAGCCTGTTGTCCTTCCACCGATAGGAGAGGTAGGTGATCGCAGCTCTGTGAAGCCAGCCTAGCGCTGTACCATCCATTTTAGTGGCCAAGAGCTCAAGGCTTTCGCCTAAAGCCCATGACCCAACTCCTCACTTGGAATGGGCAAGCCAGTGAATAACCTTGTTGAGCCCTACCGTCAGGACCAAACAAATTTTAACCATCTTAAAGCCCTCACATGAGTTACAGGCTAGCGCTACCAAGCCCAGCTGATAGTTATGCCTTGGTTCTGACTTATTTTGTCTAAATATGTTTCCCTAGTACGTGTTGTGGGATAAAAACATGGAGCATTATAAGATCAAGTTTTACTCTTTTCTTATGAAACACATCTTAAGAGTTAAATGATTCATATAAATCTAAGATGAAACAGTCCTTAAGATTGTCAATTCTTGTTATAAAGAATCAGTTGTTTGGTTTTTGGTTTTTGTTTCTAGATCAAATGGACTACTTCACTACTTTCTTTCTCAGCTCCTCGGCTAGGTGGAATTGTATCTACTACAAAATATATATTACTCGCTATTTGTGTTTAGTGCTCACCTGAACAAAATTAGTAATCATTTTTAATGGGTTGATTTTTAATGTATTGACGACCTTTTGTGAGATTAGGCATTTGCAAAAAATTGCCTGTGGAGGGATTAAGAATCTAGGGACAGGCATGAAGCTTCCCAAATTGGAGGAGTTGCGTGTGGCCAGGACAAGTCTCAGTGATGAAGGGTTAGTGACAATTTGGAACATATGTTCTGGGCTTCTGAAGTTGGACTTAGAGGGTTGTGTGGTTGCAATAACAAAGAGGGTGGAGGAAGTTATGAGAAACTGTGAAAGATTGAGGGAGATAAATTTGAAGGGGTGTTGTAATGTGAATGTTTTTTTTGTTGCTACATGGGTTGGGTTTTCAAAGCCATCGCTGATGAAAATAATCCCTCCCTGTAAGTTTTCTATTATTGACAATCTGCAAAAACTTCTATTGAGCCATGGCTGTCTACTTAGTGACAAGTAGCTTTTAGTGCGAACATAAATTCCTGTTTGGAAATGTGGCGCCCCCAAATCCGGGTACTTTTACCTCGGGTTTGGTGCTCCCGAAACTAATATAACCAATCATTTCATCAAAATATTAACTTAAACATATCTTAGATTACATAAATATCTTACTTAAAACCCAGATTCTATAGAGCTTTGCATAACTTAAATATCAAATAATATTATAAAACATAATACTAAAAGTATTTATTACATCAACTACTTAAGTTCATATAAGCACAGGCGCTTAATAAATATTTATTCTATAACTTTGTCTTTTCCCTTATCTTTTCCAGACGTACCAGCGATCTCACATCTACTTCATAATTATATGTCCGGTACAATATTCCCCTATAAAAGAGTTGTTCGTTCACAGCATTATATAAGAGTCCGCACCAGCACAAAATGGTTTGGAAAATATTAAATGAGATTTTCATGAATAAATAACATCAACATATCTCAACAATTGTCTAGCCGAAATAATGGCATTTGACATTCTTTCAATATTATCAAATTAACTGAATTTGAAGCATTAAAGTATAAATAAGTTGAATAACTCAAAAAGATAGTTTTTGAGATAAATACTGTCATATACACTTATTTAAGAGAGAAAATTTCAATATACTTGATAACATCCTAACTATTCTCTTGAAGTCGATTGGAATAAAAAGGTTTTACTACCTTGTATTATTCATAAGTAAATGAGAGACAATTCTGAATTTAGAGAATTTGCCTTGATATGAATAAATCCAAAATACTTGCTTAATAAAGAGTAAGATTTAGATAGTTGCCTGGTTTGTGGACTATTGACAAGATTTCAACTTAACTGATGTGTTCTCACAAATCCCACATAGTTATTGACACTTACAAGCATATTAGCCAAATAGCCAAGTCATATAGCTTGTATGTTCACATATCACATAATTACAACGATCATGATTGCAGTTTAGATTCCTATATTTGAGATATTTTATACATTTTTCAAATAACTCATCCATGTTTTCATTTTAGTCATTTTTCTCTTTAATAGGGTTTGGTATGTTTGTAATAGGCAACCACCTTACAATTATCATTTACATCCTATTCAAGACTTAGGATATAGGTATTTCATATTTCCTTACTTAACTTCTAACCCACAAGGTAACTTTATAGTGTACCTTATATTTCGAAGGTAATTTCAACTTGTATGGTTATTCTTTGGTATTCTCAGGATTTAAAGTTCCCTTTTTAATACACTAATGCATCAATTATTCTTATTTCTTTCTATGTTTCCCAAACAACTTTTGAGATTTAAACAGTCCGAACTTGGCTTAACACCTGGCATTTTAGGTTCTTTATACATAGTTCAAGTGCACAAGAGAAATTACTAGTGTCTTTCATGTTTTTTGGTAATCACAACTTTCTTGGGTAGCTTATAGATCCTATAACACTTTGTAGCTTTATTTTTGTAGGCTAAAGTGTTAAACATTCCTGTTTTTCTTCTTTATGTCAAAATAGTCCTAACTTGACCTACCGAGTGGCAATCAAGCTTTGCTTAGCCCTGTGGGGCTTAGTCAAGCTTGGGGTGGCCATATTTGGTCTTTTTGCCCCAATTACAACATAGCAGCCCCTAACTCAAGATGCATGCTATGTCCCTTGCTAAACTTAATTTTCTTTTAAAATATTCAAGCTCACTAAACAGTTTATATACATGTTTATTTAGGAGGTTCTAAATCAAACTCCATGATTTTATCTTTAAGTTACATTCTAGGGTTAATAGGATATTTCCAAAACTGCTATAGCAGTTTGTTACTGTCAACTGCTGCTACTTAAAGGCAGCAACTTCTGTTTCTTAGCTTTGCTTATTACTCTTTTATTTTCCACTTATTTGAGTAAGTGTGTTTAGTAGTTCTCTTTAGTATACTAACAGCTCCTTAGCATTCCTTTATGCTAACAGTCATATATATTTGACTTTATGGAATTCAATTAGCTTATTGTGGCTTTGGTTGGGTTCAGCTCCAATTGAATCTAACAAGTTTACACCGTATTGGCAGTTTAGCTAAGGCTCTCTGCTACTGCTAACTGACAACAACTCTGCTCCTTCTTTGATCAATATTTAATCTTAAGATAGCTTACAAGATGTAATATTATATAACTTATACATACCCACAACAACAGTATGAAAAAGATAAGCCAACAAGGCCATTAGTTGTTACATCAGCTTCTTTGCTGCACTCTGCTGCTGCTGTTCATATGTTGTAGCTCAGTTTTCTCCCCTCCTTTCCATTCTAAACTTGCAAACATACTATTAAGTTTATATACATGTTTGCAACATATACTCAAGCTATACTAGATGATTAGCTTTTTAAAATTACAACTCTCAGCCAAAATGGTTACCCAACTGCTTTAGCAGTTATTTGCTATCAACTATTGTTGCATATAAGCAGCAACCCCACCTTATTCTTGGCCTATCACTTCATGTTTTATTATTCTTTACAATATTCTTTTAATACTTTTAAAGTGATACATTTGTTTATGAAAATAACCCACTAGTTGCAATAATACACAATTCCATATAAATTCAAAATATTTACTAAAATAAGACAACTCATCAAGAGGCACTTAGCTAGCTATTAATGCTGCCGGTAGGCAGCAGCTGCTGTTCGTTGATGTCCACTGCAGCAGCCTCTTTCTCTTTTTGCTGCACTTTGAAATCTATGATATATAATTTTATTTAGGCCCAAGTATAGTGTAGTGGCCATGACTACCTACTAAGAAAAAGACTTGGACTACCCAATAGAATTCATTATGCTGCCAGATTAGTGCTAACAAGAATAACTTGTCACACTAATTCTTAAGTTTATGTTTTGGCTTAAACTAACTTTTCATTTCAAATTAACACACTCAAACACTTCACTTAATATCACATGTGTTAAATAGATCAAGTCCAAGCTTAACTTTGGTCTAATATTTAGTTTTCAGTCAAGAAAGTTCTTTTAGAACTTTTATCGAACAGTTGGTGGGCACTGTTTTAAGCTACCAGTTTCACAGCCATTTGTTTATGTCACAAACCATTTTTTTATCATCCTTATTACTCCTCAGCCCAACCTATCTCCTTGTGCCTAAATTCAGTCCATAACAATATAACAATAATATACCAGTCAATTTAATCCTATAATAGTTAACATAGCAACTAAAAATCAATATAACAGTCCTTCAAGTCTATTCCAGGCCATCCGGCCATTACAGTCCACTAGTAACAAGAAAATAGAATGGAAAAGGATTGGAAAGAGCTTACCTTGATAGTTCAAAGATTACAATTGGTTGTGTTGCTCAATCTCTTCTCCTTCTCAGTCGGACTCCCTTTTTCTTTCTCACTGTGTGCTACGGTTTTGGAGGCTCAGTTAAATGGTATACTAACTGAACTTAAGGGGCATTGTATGGCTATATGTTGCTAAAAATGAGGCTAGCCATCATGGCTCTACATAGCTGCTACCACATTACTCTGACAGCCTAAGTCAGTTGCCCCTAATTTGCTCAAATGATACACTCTCCCTTGGCTCCTATCTAGCTCCCTATCTGGCCCCTATACAACAACTTATATTGGCCTCTATAAGGCTCATGGTAGTCTACCTTTGTTAGTAGCTACCTTACACCTATTTATGCCTGACATACTTGGCTCGTACAGTGATTTAGCCTCCTAACAGTTAACTTAGGTATTCTAGAGGTCAACCAACTTGCTAACTATTTGTCAATTATGTTAGTTGCTAATTGAAGCCAACGAACTTATCTATGAAACTTGAACTAAACAGCTCCTTTTTTCTTCACTATGGGTTGCCGGATTGGGCTGTGAAAAGGCTGGGCATTGCTTTGATTTGGACCCACAAATAGTCTCCTTTTTGCACATTATTTAATCTATTGGATTGGGCTTGGAGTAAGGCAGTGACTAGTTTTAAATTTGGGCTTAATCTACTCAGCTTATACTCTAACAAAATAACTAAGGTTTGCAAACATATATGGAAAAAGTTATTATAGCCAAATCCTGAATTGTATTTTTCACTTTTACTTTTGCTAACAAACATACTTAGCACATACACTATTTAAAAATGATGGTTTCATGAATTCTAAATAACTCATGATAGTACCCCATTTCTTTATTTGTTATTAAATAACACTTTTAATTATATCTTAATATAATTAATTCTTTAAATACATAGATACCTTTACATCAAGAATCTCTCTTATTTAAGCCATGTTGGCTTTCCTTTTCATTCTTGATATTGAAATATCATTATATTAAGGAAAACTCATTCTCCTCCCTTTACTATACAAGGTCCTGAGATATATACGTTAATAAGCAATAAATAAATTAATGCTACATCAATTAGGTATAAAAAAAATTATACTCAAAATTTGACATTATATTAACTGGATATTATATAGAATTTTTTGGGTTATTACATTCTCCCCTCTTTTATAAGGATTCTGTTCTCGGAATCACAAGTACAAGGTTACTCAAAAAGATGGGTGTAACTTTTCTTCATCTTTTCTTTGAGTTCCCACGTAGCTTCATCAGCACTGTGGTTCCTCCATATCACTTTTACAGAAGGTATTATTTTGTTTCTCAAAACTTGGTCTTTCCTATCAATTATTTAAACAGGAACCTCTTCATAGGTTAGATCTTTTTCAACCTGAATATGTTCATATTGAATTACATGCTTGTGATCTTGTTTATTAGGTCATAACACCGATACGTGAAATACATTATGCCACCTCACCTATTCGCTTTAGTACTTCAAAAGGTCTTATGAATCTTGGACTCAATTTTTCCTTCTTTCAAAATCTAATTTTTCCTTTCTAAGGAGATACTTTTAAAAACACAAACGACCCTATTTTTAAATCTCTCTTTTAGCGGTGCAAATCTACATACTTCTTTTGCCTGTCTTGAGCTACTACCAATCTTGCTCATATTACCCAAACAATTTCTATAGTTTGTTGAACCATTTCTGGTCCCAACAGTTTATGTTCCCCTACCTCGTCCCAATACTGTGGGGTTCTACATTTTCTTCCATATAATGCCTCGTAAGGCGGCATCCCTATACTTCCGTGATAACTATTATTATACGCAAACTCGACCAAAGGTAGGTGATCATCCCAATTGCCCTTGAAATCCATGACGCATGCTCTTAGCATATCTTCCAATGTCTGAATTGTTCTTTCACTTTGGTCGTCAGTTTGAGGGTGATACGTCGTACTCAATATCAACTGTGTCCCCATACGTTCTTGTAGACTTCTCCAGAAATTAGATGTGAATCGCGGATCTCGATCGGATACGATTGATAATGGAACACCATGTCTTGATACAATCTTCTTAACGTATAGTTTAGCCAATTAATCTAGATTAAATCTGATCTTAATTGGTAAGAAATGCACTGACATTGTCAATCGATCCACGATGACCCATATAGCGTCGAAACCTTTCTATGTAATTGGAAGTCCCACAACGAAATCCATAGTTATGTGTTCCCATTTCCATTCTAGAATTTCTAGCAGTTGTAGCAATCCACTTGGTCTCTGATGCTCAGCTTTCACTCTTTGATAAGTTAGGCATCTACTGACGTATTTTGCCACCTCTCTTTTCAAATTGGGCCACCAAAAGTGTTGTCAAAGGTCTTAATACATCTTTGTGCTACTCGGATGAATTAAGAAATTTGAACTGTGTGCTTCTTGTAAGATTTCTTCTTTTAGGTCTGGTACTACTGGTACCCACACTCTTCTTTCAAATCTCAACAATCCTTCTTTATCTATTTTGAACTTAGTGACCTCTCCTTCCTCTACTTGTTTCTTCCCCTTATTATATTCTTCATCTTGATCCTGAGCTTCCTTTACTCTGTCTAACAAAACTGGACAAGTCTCCAAGTTAAACAGTTTCTCTTTCGACTATCTCGGATATTTCACCTCAATCTCCATTTTCTCCATTTCTTTGATGAGCTCCTCTTGATCTATTAGCATCTTTAATCTTTCTCGTCCCTTCCTGCTTAAAGCGTCAGCGACTACGTTAGCTTTTCTGGGATGATACAAAATTTTGTAATCATAGTCTTTGATTAGTTCTAACCATCTTCTCTGCCTCATATTTAATTCCTTTTGTTTGAAGATATATTTCAGACTTTTATGGTCTGTGTATATCTCACATTTCTCGCCATACAGATAATGTCTCTAAATTTTTAGAGTAAATACTATTGCTGCCAGCTCCAAGTCGTGCGTAGGATACCCTTTCTCGTAATCCTTCAACTGGTGTGACGTGTATGCTATGACCTTGCCATGCTGCGTCAAAACACAACCAAGCCCTTTGTGTGAAGCATTGCTGTAAACAACGAAACCATCCATATCGTCTGGCAAAGATAACACTGGTGCTTCACTCAATCTTTTCTTTAGTTCTTGGAAACTCTCTTCACATTTTTCTGACCAAATGAACTTTACTACTTTTCTGGTCAAATTCGTCAAAGGTCCTGACAATTTGGAAAAATCCTTGATGAATCTACGGTATTAACCTGCTAGACCTAAGAAACTTCGTATTTCAGTTGGTGTCTTTGGTCGTTCCCAATTAATTACCACATCTACTTTTGCCGGATCTACTGATATCCCTTTGTGGTCGATCACGTGTCCCAAAAATTGTACTCTTTCCAACCAAAACTCGCATTTTGAAAACTTCGCATACAACTTTTCTCTTCTTAAGATTTCCAATACCATCCTCAAATGTTTCGCGTGATCATCTCGAGTCTTCGAATAGATCAACATATCATCAATGAATACCACCACAAATTTATCTAAGTAAGGTTTGAATACCCGATTAATTAAATCCATGAATGTTGCAGGTGTCGACGTCGGGATTTTTATTTATCCCTTTCTGCTCTTGTCTTTTGGTGTTTTCATGTTAGGTGAGATTTGTTTGAAAAGGTCCGACATGTATATGTCGATGATTTGACTGTGAGAGTCGCCAATTGATATTTTTAAATGGTTGCACCAACTCAACCGAGAAATAGTTTGCACATAGACCTAGTGATGTGATACTGTTTGACTGGTTTGCAAAACCGAATTTTGTTAGGGTCCGGGGGCTTGATTATGCGGAGGGAAGGTGTTAGGCACCCCCGACATCCGTGATAACACGGTTACCGCCACTTTTTAATTTAAACTTTTATCTAAATGTGTGTGTGTGTGGGTCTATGTGCGCTTGTCTGGAAGTAGTGCTATGCCTCGTTTGCACCTATATACAAAGGGATTGACTGTGAGAGTCGCCAATTGGTATTTTTAAATGGTTGCACCAACTCAACCGAGAAATAGTTTGCACATAGACCTAGTGATGTGATACTATTTGACTGGTCTGCAAAACTGAATTTCGTTAGGGTCCGGGGGCTTGATTATGCGGAGGGAAGGTGTTAGGCACCCCCGACATCCGTGATAACACGATTACCGCCACTTTTCAATTTAAACTTTTATCTAAATGTGTGTGTGTGGGGGTCTATGTGCGCTTGTCTGGAAGTAGTGCTATGCCTCTTTTGCACCTATATACAAAGGGTTTGATTTTTGTATAAAAGTTCAATTTTAACGAGATATGACAGTGATGTTTTGTAAAATAGGATTTTTCAAACCCTTATGCTCAGTAGTAATTTAGGCCTTTGATACTTCCATTTTATTATGTGTTCGACTTGATTGCTTTTATTATTTTTGAGATGAGAGGCATCTTTGAGAAAATAAGATACATAGTAGTGCCGAACTCCTTGTGGGCATGAGAGTCATCTAAGGAAATTCAGACACTGTGAATAATTTACAAGCTGACTACAGCTGAAAATGTCCATCACGGGAACCGAATCTAGATTCAAGAAATTGAATCTATGATCACATGATTTCTAGGCTCACATGATGATGCAATATGTGCAAAAGCTAGAAAATGGACTAGATTTGAGTAAATCTAAGCGTTCCAGTTTCAACGGTTCCAGTTTAGTCACAATGTACCGGTTAAAGTAAGAAATAGCCAGATTTAGGCAAATCTAACCCGCAGGCAGATAAAACAGTTGTATATATATATGGACAATCAACTGCCACGAAGTGAACTCCAGGCAGGACCTGAAATGTAAGACCCTAACTTTTTATAAATAAAATTGAATTTTCTCTAATTATTATTTTGAATAATAAAGTGTTAAATTGATATAATGTGGTTAGTTATGGGTGAAATGTGCACATTTTGCAAAATAAGCAAGTGGTTATAAAATATTCTTGCTGTCGGAGAATATTCGTACGATGACGCAACCATTTGTGGGCCGTATAACAGAATAACTGTCGGATAAAGAAAATGATAAGTTTGAGTTTTTATAAATAACGTCGTAATTGTTACCGTTAACACTGTTAGAATACCCGGTGGTTAAAATACAGTAATACACGTGGTTGCACAGTAGCACACGGTATTGCACAGTATTTTTGGATTATTGATTCTTAAGTAAGAAGGAACTACTCAATAATTGTTACAGTAATTACTGTTTAATATTTTATTTTATTGATTCAATAATTATTATGTTGATATTTTATATTATTGTTGTTTCAATAATTGTCACTGCACATTATTTCCCATTATCAGATCAATAATTTATATTATTTGAATAATATTATTAGATAGCATTATTGGCATTGTCTAAGGAAGTTCTGTCTATGAAAGGGGTTTGGTCACCTAATTGCACGTCACTAAGGAGAAATTCTTATTGGAAATCCCCATCTTTTTCCTGGGAACGACCTGGTTGTCATAATTGTGATTCTGTAATATTATTTGTGAATAATTAATTATTAATCTATATGATAAGGAAATATTTATTTTTATGTAGATATAAATGAAGCAATTAATGCTGAGGTGTTTTATAAGTATTTTGTCGGAATTGAGGTATTAAAAATCGTCCGTATGTGGATTCGTGGCATTTTCTGTTTGGAATTTGGAAAAACTTTCTTCTACAAAGTTATAGAGAATTAAATTTCCTATGAAATGGACATAAAATTCGTGTTTGTCTGAAAAAATGACTATTTATTATGAATTATTGAAGTTGCTGATTATTGTTTAAATTTAAAATATTTTGAAAATTTTCTAGAATGGGTGGGCCCCACTTTTGGTTGGTGAGAAATGTGCTGAAATTTTATTTTAAAAGTGGTGTGCGTGAGTAGTAGCAGGTAAAGCCATCAGGTAGCAGGTTAGTCTGCTTTGGCGTTCTATCATTTTCCTATAAATAGGGTACTTAGTTATAATTGAAAATCACATCAGAATCTGAAGTTTTCTTTCTCTATTATATCGAGCATATTTTTGTGAGTATTTAGATACTTTGAGAGTTGTTATTCAGTGCAAGTTTCTTTCAGCATCATATCCGATATTTCAGTTAGAAGTACTGTTATTTTGAGGTAAGGGATGTTATTTTCTTTGTAAATGATGTTATTTCTTTCAATATCATTATACCGAAATATTGGTATGAATTTTATTATGAAATTTTTACCTTTTCATGTCGAGGTTACTATTCACGTATATGGCACTATTCACGAATACGGTACTATTCACGAGTACTATTCACGAAGTATGATTTTTCTTGTAAAATTTCTACCTTTTTGTGTCGGGGTTACTATTCACGTATACGGCACTATTCACGTATACGACACTATTCACAAAAAAATAAAATTTTATCTTCTTTGTCCAAGATGTATATTATGGTTATTATCTTTGATTGTATCCATGTTTTGATCTTCATTCTTGAATTTTATTCAGCTATGGTTTATTATGGAGTATTTTTGAACTTGGATAAGTACGAATCCCTAATCTTTGTCCTTTTATCTTAATGGATTCGTTTCTTTAAGATATTTTTCACCATCCTCAGTCCTAAATGGTGAGACTTAATGAATATCTTTGGCCTGTAGTGCAAAGATGAAAGATTACCTGATGAATATCTTTGGCCCGTAGTGCAAAGATGAATATTTGGTTAAGGATGTATATTGATTGATGTTACAAGGATAAAATATTGATGATGGACTTTTAAATCATAGAAGATAGTAGATTTCATTCTCTACTTAACTCTTCTAATGAATTGTTATTTTCGCTGCGAATATTGAATTAAAACTTGTTGTCCATTATATTTTATCTGATTTGTTGAAGGATAACAATAATTTGTTGTTCATTATCTTAATCATAATATTCTTTACTGGGCTAGTTGAGTTCACCCTTTTCCTTTTTGTTCCATGTTTCTTCTCAGGAGATGAGAATATAACAGGAAATAGTTGGGGTGTGGAGTGATGGGTGCAGACAGTTATTTTAGTAGTCCTCACTGTTTTGTAAAATAGTGTATCAATAATTAAAATGAGGACTCCTTTTTGAGTTTGAATACTGTCTATTAAACAATATTCATGTAAAAACTCTCAGCTACGTTTTGTCATATTGTATAAAAGAAGTTTGTATTTGATTTCTGTACCATGAATTTGGCGACTTAGAATGGGTTGTATGGACCTATTTTGGGGGCGTCACATGAAATGTAAATATATATATATATATATATATATATATATATATATATATATATATATATATATAAAAGTGGTAAACACACCTGATGTATATCCGGGCTCAGTCGAATCGAGTTTGATAACAGTATATATATAACTATTTATATATATATAAAAGCAGTAAACGCACCGGATGTAAATCCAGGCTCAATCAAACAAAGTTTGAAGGAAAGAAATATATATATATATATATATATATATATATATATATATATATATATATATATATATATATATATATATATAGGGAGCAGATCCTATCCGGACTCTCGCATTTTAACAAAATGCAGACCTTTTTTTTTTTTTTTTTGCTTTTTTTTTAAACAACTAAAAAAAAATATTTAATATTTTATGGAATTAAAATTTTTTCATAATAAAGTGTTTTGGGCGTGATTTGGGTACGTATAACAAAACATGGTGGTACAGTCTGTGCAGACTGTACCACCATTTTTTGGTATAGGTATTCAAAACACGCCCAAAACACTTTATCATGGAAAAATTTCAGTTCCATAAAATATTAAATTTTTTTTTAGTTGTTTTAAAAAAAAAAAGCAAAAAAAAAAAAAAAGGTCCGTCTTTTACTAAAATCCGGGATCCCTGATAGGATCTTGGTTGTATATATATATATATATATATATATATATATATATATATATATATATATATATATATATATAAAAGCAGTAAAACCCACGGATCGACGATCCGGGCATACACACACAACATGACTTTCAAAGTGAATAAGTATGTGTGAATGTAAGTGAGAAAAAGCTTAAAAATCTACTATATCTTACAGTGGGATGCCAAAGAAGACTTCAGATAGCTTTTGATGAATGAATACTCGGTTTCCACCGGTTATATTTTCAATATGTAGCAAAACACGAGCACATGTGTTTGGAAAAAGAAAGCACTCAGTTTAAAGTGTGTATGGAGTGAATTGGACAGGGCTTCCTCGCCTTTTTTCTTCTTAAAATGGCCACCCAAGCCCTCTATTTATAGAGGGGGGAGCCGCAGGTCTACTTGTGGTTACTCGGGGTACCCCGGGTTCTGTGGTCCCCGTCGTCTCGAAGTATGTGCACGCATGTAATGCGTTGTCCACTTGAACCTTCATAACTTTCAATCTGGGCATTCAATTGAGGCGTATAATACCTTTCCGGAATGCTATTATCGAGAGCTACACAATGACATGGGATAAGAGGTTGTACGAAGTCGGGAAGATGAGTCCATAACTAGATCTTCAGGTCTTTAAGTTCTTTCTGGTGTGCTGTCTTGTGTAGTAGTCACTCAGGATTTTGAGCTATGGCTCTTGTAGGACACTTCTGTGTAGAATGTGAGATGAAATGATGTTGAGACGATGTGAATGTAGCATTGAGGTGGCAAAATGATGATTTTTCCCCTCACTGGGGTTATCTCTGGCTCTGGGCTGATTTAGCAGTCGTTGCTAAGGGTTATCTCTGAGATGGGGCTGCTGTGAGTACTTAATGTCCTTAAGGTTATCTCTGAGGTATGCATGACCTCCTGGAGTTATCTCTGGGGTTGAAATTGAGTGCCTCAGGGCTATCTTTGAGGTTGAAACTGACTTTTCTGAGGTTATCTCCGAAATTGGAACTGCATCCCTTCGGGTTATCTCTGAGATTGGAACTAAATCTCCCAGGTATGTCTCCGGGACTGAAACTGGATATATTCAGGTTTATCTCTGAGATGGAAACCTGAGTATCCCAGGGTTATCTCCGGGATTGAACTGATTTAACTTTCAAGGTTGTCTCTAGAAGACGATTTTACCCTCCTGCAAGGTTAGTAACAGGAATGCAAAATTTTGAGTGTCTACAGATGCTCCTCTTTATCATATTCATGCAATGTAATGGCATGGATAGGATAAAGAATACTAGACACTTGAAATGTGACAGGATAATCATGATACAATGTAATGCAGCATGATGTAAATGAATGTTGAGTGTGGTTCGTTGGACTATTTTCCAACTGGATGTGATGATTGCTTGCTTCCATGACTTCTGTCGGGGGACTGGAGTTATCACTAATAATCCTGATGAACTGCTTGAATGTCTACTCTAAAGCTAACAGGAACATCCAGTATGTTGACATTGGGATTATCACCAAAGTCCTTAATCCTTGGTATAGTCTTCCCACTTAGGATGTGCTTCTCATGTACGAGAGACTCTTGGGGAATTGTGCTTTGTCTGATAAAGACTTGTATAATAGATTCCATCATCGGTCCTCCCAGATGAGGATGGTTTTCCCTGGTTTGTACCGCCAGGTCTTTCCCGTGTTCTGTCGGAGTTACTGCTAATAGTTTGTGTTGTCAGGGCTGCCTGACCTTAATTAAAATGTCCTTCAATGGTCGGACTATCTCCGATGCTTTGTTGGGTTTAATTTCCAATGACGGATAACGTCAAGGTTGCTTGACCTTCGTTGAAATGAACTTCAACAGATGAATATCATCGGACCACCTCCGATGCTTCGCTGGGTTTACTTGCCAACGGCTGACTAATGTCAAGTTTGCTTGACCTTCGTTGAATGTGCTTCAACGGTTGATATCATCGGACCACCTTCGATGCTTCGCTGGATTTACTTGCTAACGGCTGAATAACGTCAAGGTTACTTAACCTTCGTTGAAATATCCTTCAATAGATGAACATCATCGGACCACCTCCGATGCTTCGCTAGATTTAATTGCCAACGACTGAATAATGTCAAGGTTGCTTGACCTTCGTTGAAATGTCCTTCAACGGATGATATTTATATGAAGTGTCCGCTAGGGAGAGGCTTTTGATGAAAGGTGCGGTGATGATTGGAGTTACGGCCTCGAACTGACAGCATCGAACCTTTGTGAGATATTGCCGAGTGTAGTATACAATAGCTGTGATCATTGGTGTTGTGAACCCTGTGTTTGGGTGAAAACCAATGCGTGATATGTAGACCCGCGATTTGGTCTCTAAAAATCAGGATTTCAGGCTTTTCCACTCAATCGCGCAGCGTCTTTTTTCCTGATTTGACATTTTAGTTTGTGGGACCTCCTTTGCAACTAAAATTGGATCGAGTCGAAGGGTGTGGGACCCACCTAGGACAGCCACAGGTATAGTTGTGGCAGCCGTAGGTACACCTACGGCCATCTGTGGGTGGTATTTGATGGTCATTTCCCTTTCACAAGTCATTTTTAAGTTGCGTCACACAGAGAATCCAATAGTTCTTCTTCAGATCTACCGAGTTCGGGCTGCTTTCTGCAAAATCCGTCACCGTACAAGTGTTCCACACTATCCTGGTAACGTATGTATATCTTCTTTTCCAATTTTTGTCTGTTGGAAAATGAATTATCACTTGAAATGCTTCTAAACACATAGTAGTGATTATGCATGCTCATATGACCTGATAAAAAAAATATTCAACATAGTAAATGTTAGTATTTAACCATGTTGAACATAATGATGTAAAAAAATTTGACTTTTGAAACAGTTAAATTAGTACCTTTTTCTACTATTTCTTATCCTATTTGAGGACAAATGAGCAAAAGTTGTAAAGCAAAGTAATCCTAGTAATTAGACTACCCTTATGGATTATGACTTTAACATTTTTATGCATATAGGATGTTTATGACTTTGGACTGGTGTGTTACTAAATGGCCACCTAGTCATGCCTATGTGTATGTGGATAGTCCTTTTTACAAAGGAGACTCTGGCAAAAAATTTCCAATAAGCCCAGGCATTAAATAGACATGCATTTTTAATTCTACTGTAGTCGTATGTTAAAGTAATACTTGCATGCATATAGGCATAAAATGCATTTAAAAGGCTCCAGGTTAGAATTTACCACACCCTTTCTGAGATGATTTGGAGACTTGTGTCTAGATATATGGATCCGGATCAACCGAGTAGTTCTCACAGGACCTCTTCAGGTGTGAGGAGGAGGGCTTCTGATGTGCCTCGGCCTTGCGTAGTCTGACAGCCACGTCGTTTGGTGGAGGCAGTGATTCGTCCTATCCGGGTTGAGGTACCAAATGTTGAGGACGAGAAGGAGGATGTACCGATTGCGGCTCTAGCTCCTGCTGTTCATACTCCTTGTAGGGATCTTCCAAGCATTAAAGTGATGATTTCAGAGCTTCTAGATGATTTGAGTTTCCACCCCTCAGTCTACTTGCATGTAAACGAGGTAAAAGCTGGGTTTGCTCTTCCTTTTTCCTATTGACGAGGAGCAAAGATTTTGATGTTGATTTGCATTTGTGGTGCAGGTTCCCGGCTTTATGCAGCCTCGAGGGAACTGGTTCAGCATACACTCTCTATATCAGACTCTTCATCCAGAGTATCGAGATATTGTTCATGGTTGGGGCTTTGAGGCATTCTTTTCCATTCTCCCCCGTCGTTATCCCTGGGGTTACCTTAGGGCATTGTTTGAGTAATTGTTTTACCAGACTCAGTCTCTTCATTTGTTGGATTACGAGGTGATGATGAAGCCGATGGATTGGTAATTTATCACCGGTATGGAGTTTGAGCGCCAGTGCCTTGTGTGGCAAACATTACCCCGACTGCCATCAGATCCTTGCTAGGAGTTTTGGCTGAGGCAGTCAAAGGTAGGACAGTCCGCGCTGGTCCCTTGAGTGTGGATACTATGAGTGGGGTGTTGAGTGAGCCCATACTCGATGATGTGAAAGTCAGGGATCGCATTCTTCGGCGATTATTCCTAGTCATCCTCTGGGGTTATTTCATAGCAGATAACTCTTCCATAGTGTCATTCACTTTAGTCAGTGCCACACGTGAGGTGGACCGTATTGGAGAGTATGATTGGGGCTCCTATACCTTTGCCTATTTCCTCACAGGAATGCGCATGCGTTCACAGGGCTTGATAGAGGCTTGGTTAGGATTTTACCCATTTCTACTTGTGAGTATTTCTCTTTTGATTTCCCATGTACAGGTTAAGAGTGTTGACTGACCACAGATGTTTGCCCTTGTATTGGCAGTTTTGGGCCTATGAGAGGCTTCCATGCTTGCGCTCCATTAGCGTGTTAGGTTTAGACACCTATCCACAGGGACGACGATGGCATCACTCCACGTTGGCGGAGGTTCCTATAGCTTAGGGTTTCACCCATTACCGCCTACAGTTGGTGTTATTGACAGCCGATGTCATTACATGGGTTCCCTATTCTGGGGACCATTTGACAGTTGGCTTTGAGGATGGTTTCCCGACTGGCGTCAAGCATGTGATATCCACCCGTCGGATTCCTCTCTTCATAGACGGAGGATGGGAGCTCTATTTGGGAGAGCGTGCTATCAGGAGCATTACAAGAGAGATTCATATACCAATCAGTCCTCCTGTCAGGCGTTATTGGCCTATGTCGCAGTCGTCGATCAGTGATATCTCGTTGATGGGAGTTGATAGCTTTACTTTGTCAAAGGGCCCGTTCACTCAGGAGGTAATATACTGCTGGTGGTCCCCTCGTACCATCGGAGCCCAGACCCGTGACACTCAGTTCATGGGGGATATGGTTCCTGGATCCGTGATGATGACGAATTGGATGGCCTACGTCCTAGAGCCTACTTATTTGACGTAGATTGATAGCTTGACCCGGTAGTTGGATCGGGCACATTTTTTCATACAGTATTTGGGTAAAGATCCTTCAGAGGCGGATACTTTTGATCCTTCTAGCTCAGGGGCTGGCCCTTCAGGTGGTCCGTATGATTTTGTCGGTGCAGATCCTCTATTGTATCTGCCTGATATCCCTCTTGGTGGAGATCTAGTGACTCAGGACGAGTTACATCAGATGGATAGGTTAGATGATGTAGACATTAACATTATTGACTTCATCTGATGTATTTCTCATTATATCTTTTTATAGGCCTCTGTTAGATACTGGGTGGTTGTGCCTCATTCTCGTTATATCTTTTGATAGGCCTCTGTTAGTTGTTAGGCGGTTGTGCCCCATTTCCCTGTATTTTTTAGCTGTACACATAGATGATGTATTAGATGATGATGTACTTAGGAATGTATGTACACTATTTTTCATTCCCTACATCATATTGCCATCTATTTTTTATCATGCATGTATTATGTTATGCATATGTATGTCCAAAGATGTTCAGCATTGACCCCTGGATGGTCTTATGATACGACCCACACAGATGTCTTCCTCGACAGTTAGCCACATTAATCACACCCCACCAGTATTGGTAGCCTCATGTCTGAGATCGTGGTATGATAGTTTGTCACCCCAGATCGGGTGACTATGGATCAGCTGTTGCAGCACTCTATAACCCTCCTGATGTTCCAGGTTCCATTAGGCTTTGTAGAGGGTATGCTGGAGCATTGGGTGCCAGACAGGCAGTTATTCCATTTTGAGACCCAGGAGTTGACTCCTACCTTAGAGGAGTATGAGCATTTGACGGCTTTGCCACTAAAAAGGCCTTGCGCTCGAATGGCTACAGGGGATATGAGCCGACAGTTCATGACCCTCACTGGTTTGAGGTGCATAGTAGCCCAGGATGAGATTACCTCCTGGCATGTAGTATCCTTACATTTTCTGATAGACATATTTGGCTCATTGGACAGTTACACGCAGTACTCCGGGGATTTCACAACATCGGAGGATCAGTGGCGTGTTGCCAGAGTAGACATACTCTTGATGTGTGTAATGGCTTATCTGTACATGCCACTATACATGGATCATTTAGATGTCAATATTATTATGGCAGTGCGGGCTCTCAAGGAGGGACATACCATTGTACCGATGATTGTCCTAGAGACCTTGAGATCGGCCACCTATTGCCACACCCATCCTACAGGGGTATTTACAGGTAGCTCGATCTTGCTGTATGTGTGGTTTATATCACACCTGAGACCGATTGGCACCTTCCGACGCCACGGGTACTGCTTTTCCCATGAGATAGCCATGTTTTACTCCTTTAAGCTGGTGGAGTGTACAAATGTTACTTCCTGGTTGGTGTTCTTGGCAGGGATCGAGGATCCATTTGACATATTGCTGTGTTCAGGGCTTAGTTCTCCCTATAGCTTCATTACTCATGCACCTAGCATGGATTATCTTCCTCTAGTTGGTTTGAGGGGTATGACCACTTATCATCCGCTGGCTGTGATGGCATAGTTTGACCAGTTTCAGGATGTTTATCCCTTTGAGGGAGCATTAAGTTAGTGTTTATCTTCTCAGCATTTGTCAGCAGAGGATAGATCCAGGGTTTATGCCTGTTGGGCTCAGCGAGAGAGGGTTGAGTTTTTCATTAGCCATTCAGGCTATTTTATAGAGTATTATGCGTGGATGGAGGTAGAGAGTACATTGGCTGGGGTTGTATCCACCGAGCCGGGGATTGATTCTGACGGTGGGGAGCCCATGGAGGACGCTGATTCTCCCACTGAGAACGAGCTATTCGCTGGGTTAACAGCAGCTTTAATTGATTCTCCCAATATTACTGCTACTGTGACCCCGAATTCTGCAGAGTATTTATAGCAGAGTCTGCATCTGATGACATATGAGAGGAATCAGGCTAGGGCCTTGATGCTGACAGCTCTTTCTGGGAGAGATGTAGCTCTAGTTGAGAGAGATGATGCTTTAGCTCGTAGAGACACCGTTGTTACTGAGCGGGATGAGGCCAGATCATCTAGAGTTGCAGTTATTACTGAGCGGGATGGCGCTATATCTGCCCGAGATGCTGTTGTTGCAGATTATACTGCATTGAGGTCTCACACCACTGATATCATTGTAGAGATGAGCACATTTATTGATGATCATAGTGTCACCATGCAGATGGATCTAGATCTCTTGGCTCGTGTAGATACCCTTGGGCAGGAGTTCACAGAGTTACCCCCTTCTTCTGAGAGGGATGCCATGTTAGATTTGATAGCGCGCATATACACTGATTTATAGATGGGCTTGGATTTTCCTGCACAGACTAGCTTAGCCATTTTTGTCATGTACAGTACATATTGTATATATCAAACAATATTATATATGGGAAGGAAATATATTTTGATTCACTTCCCTTTTAGTTATGCCTTATTACTTGCTTGATATTTGCCTGTTTCTCCAGGGCTTGTGATCTTGATGTATTCTGAACTTCCCCTTGATGGATGGACATTGAGATATCTCAGGATCTTTCAGAATGGATCATTGATTTGTGTGTATTCCCTACCCTTTGGTGTCTTGGGACTGGTTTTTGTACGTGGTTATGGAGAGGAGTGTGGCTTTCCTCTTTGAGGTTCACTGCCCCATAGATGGTCGCCGGTACTTCTTTGTATGGGGGAGTCCAGGTAGTTCCATCTCTTATGGATTGGTGTTTCTCTTTGAGGACTCAACTGCAGATTAGATGGCCGTCAATTCTCCCATTTGTGTGGGGAGACCAGGTAGTTCCATCCCTTTGGTCTAAGCCGATTAGGTGTGGTGGTTTGAAGGATGTTCCCAGTACCATTGACAAGTTTTTATGTTTTGGTAGGGGGTGAGACCAAACCATGAATGGCTGCCTACGTACTCCCATTGAGAAGGGGGAGATCAGGTCTGCGTAGTTCGAACCTAGTGTGAAAAGGTTCAAAGTTGTATGTGGCAAAAGGGTGTAAAAATGTGTTTGTTTTTGTTTTTTCTGTGGTGAGACCGGACCATAAAAATGGCTGCCTACGTATTCCTGTGTATTGGGGACATCAGGTCTGCGTAGTTTGCCCCATGTGTAGGACAGACTACAGATGTGAAAAGTTTTATCCCTGGTGGGACAAAATGAAGGTGTGAAATGTTTGATCCTTGGTGGGACAAACTGAAGGTGTAAAAAGTTTTGAAAACCTAAGTTGAGTGATGGATCTGATGATCCGAAACCAGGCTGCTGGTTGGAAAGTGTGTTTGTCCCTGATGGGGCAAACTGATGTGAAGAAAGGTTGTATATAGTGAAGAGGTTTAGAAAACTTGAATTAACTAGGGATCTAGTGATCCAAAACTAGGATGCTTGCTTGATGGTAACTTCAAACATAGTACCGTTTCACGGTGTTTGAGTTGATGAGTTGTGGAAATTCATCGCCATCTATTTCTTGTAATCTGAGGGCTACTTTTGTCAATACCTCCTTGACACCAAACGGGCCTTCCCAATTTGGGGTGAATTTTCCTTTAGATTGATCTTGGTTGGCAAGAACCTTCTTCAAGACCAAGTCATGTTGTTTGAATTGTCGTAGTCGGACTTTCTTATTGTAGGATCTAGCAACCCTTTGTTGATATAACTGACCATGGAAGATAGCTACGGCCCGCCTTTCATCTATTAGAGACAATTGGTGGTACCTATCTTGTAACCATTGGTTTTCATCCAGCTTAGCATCTATCAACACCCTGAGAGATTCCATTTCCACCTCTATGGGGAGCACTGCTTCCATCCCATAGGTTAATGAGTAGGGGGTTGGCCCAGTGGAAGTGCGTATTGACGTTTTGTAGGCTAATAGAGTTAGAGGCAATAAGTCAGGCCATCCTTTGTGATTGGCGGACAACTTTTGCACGATCTTTTTGATATTCTTATTAGCCGCTTCAACAACACCATTCATCTTTGGATGATAGATGATGGAGTTGAGATGTTTGATGTGGAATTTACTGCATAACTCCTCCATCATTTGGTTGTTAAGGTTTTTGGTGTTGTCAAACACAATCACCTCTGGTTGTCCATATCTACAAATGACATTGTTTCTGATGAAACCAATGATAACTTCTTTAGTAACCTTGGGGGAGGAGGCTACTTCTACCCACTTGGTGAAGTAGTCGATTATGGTGAAGATAAACCGATGCCCATTACTAGCTTTGGGTTCGATGGGTCCGATCACGTCCATTCCCCACATTGAGAAGGGCCAAGGCAAACTCATATTGTGGAGCTCCCTTGGAGGGGCGTGGATAGCATTCCCATGAATTTGGCATTGGTAACATCTCTTGACGTTATCATCATAGTCAGCCTTGAGAGAGAGAGAGCCAGTAATGCCCTGTTCTTAGAATTTTCTTGACAAGTAGATGGTCGCTCATGTGTGGGCCGCATAATCCTCCATGGATTTCATCTATGAGCCTTTGAGCTTGGTCTTTGTCCAGACATCTGAGAAGACTTAGTCCTGCATCTCTTTTGTAGAGTGTGTCTCCGCTCAAGTAGAATTTCATAGCCATTCGATGGATCCGCTTTCTTTCAGCCTGACTTGTGTTAGCGGGCATTGATCCGAGTCGTAGATACTCCTTGATATGCTGATACCAAGGGTGTTGGATGGGAGGTAGCTCATCTGATACTTCCCTATTGTAGTTCCCATAGGCTGGAAACTTTTGTAGGGCAAATATGATATTTGGCATGTCTTCCTTGTCAAGTATGTTGATCAAGGAGGCCAAAGTTGCCAATGCATCCGCAAAGTCATTTCTATTCCGAGGAATGTGGAGGAATGATATTTCTTCAAACTCCGAAGCCATCTGTATAACCTGCCAATGATTAGGGGAAGATTAGACTAGAGAGAGAATTTTATTAGATTAGATTAGAGTAGATTAGATCAAAACACTAATTCTAATTAGATTTGGATATTGAAGCAACTTGGGGACCATTGAAGATTCAAAGTAGGAGCAAGGAGAGAGCATCAAATCTACGGACAATATATTCTATCTTCTTATCTTCTTCTATCTTTGTCTTTTAATATGTATTCAATTGTGGATTCTTAGTTTTAATTCAATCAAGTAATTCTTTGTTTAAGATTACAATGGATCTTATTGTGTAGTTTATTTTAATATGTTTCGCTATCAATTATTATGTTCTATCGTGAGGATTGTCTATTGTGATTTGGGCTTAATTGTTTAATTGATTGGCCATTAATTACCGTGATAATCTATATGAACTCGAGAGATGAAGTATTGATTTAGATCTTATCATGATAGCATGTGTTCAGGATTTTGTTGGTAGCTTATACTTGATGAGTGTTAAGGTAGAGATATGCTTGACACCGTATGTAATCGGATAGAGAACTTATTCTTCAACCTTCTTCAATTGTAATTCACATAGAGATATAGTGGGTTAGTTGATTAAGGTGTTTAACGGATTTCTATCTTAATTGTGGATTGACGTTAATATGGGTATTATGCATCGAGATGTGGTTTTATCTACTTTAGTGTTCTTGATTAACAATTCAGGATATAGAATAATTGATGAGAAGTGTGTTAACTTAAATGAAGTAATAAGTGAAGTTGTGATCTTAAATCTCCGTTATCTTAATTTAACTAGTGGAATTTAAGAGTAGTTTAATTTATATAATTTGAAATTCATTCGTTTAAATAAGACTGAGTTGGTTACGGGTTAGTACTTGGTGATTTTTGTTAAATAATTCTTTGTGGGAACGATACTCAACTTATCACTTTATTACTTGTTGACCACGTATACTTGCGTGTTGTGCGTAATTAGATTTTACCCAACAAGTTTTTGGCACCGTTGTCGGGGAATTAGTTAATATATTTTTTCCAATATTAGCTTCAATCAAATTAGTCTTAATTTAAACATTTTTTTTCTTTTATATAATTCTCTCCATATTTTTCTTTTTTTTCAGGTACCATGGATGGATGCAATTATCAATGGCCATACACAAATATGACTCCACTAAGAGACACAAGAATTGATAGACTCAATGCATTTTTTTGCATTATCAGCACAGCTTGAGATACTTTCGAGGAGGTTGGACGTTCTTGCAGCCCAACGTATTCGAAAGATCGCAGTAGTTTGTAATTATTGTGTTGGCAATCATTCGAGTCATCAATGCACCGTCAGTTTTGAACCAGTACAATATAGTTGTGATTACCTCAATAACTACATTGATCCTAACTATCACCAAGATTGGGGGTATCACCCGGATTTTTCATGGAGCTACAATTATGATGAACAACATTACGCTATAAATCCATCATACACACCGGAATTTTCATGTCCACCTCCAGTGTCAGAAGAGAGAGATAATTCAAGGTTGGAGAAATTGTGGTCCAAGTTTGTAGAAGCAAATGAGGAGAAGATGAGTAATCAAGCGAGGTCAATTCAAAATCTTACGGATCAGATAGAGCAAATGACCAAAGCCATAAGAAACCTTTCTCTAAACACTTGGCTTTATGACATGGATGACGAAATTAACGGAAAACCCGAACCAAATATGCGACTGGATGAGCCACAAGATATCGAAAGTGTGGAGACAATTGGGGATAATGAAATAGAGGTCAACGAATATCTAAATAGGTCTCCACCAAAGAACAAAGAGTCAGTCAGATTTGCAAAAGCATGCCCACTTGGTAGTCACAGTCAGCGAAGCTCTTGATGACAAAAGAGCGAGTATAATTTTGAATCCATGGTGGGACGAGACAGAGAAGATAGACGAAGAGCCCATTGTGTGTGACAAGCTTCCATGCCCCAAAGTGATCACATACACAATGGAGAAAACACCTAGCTATGGGACGTTCTTGATTAAGAGCATACCAAATCAGAGCATGCTAGGTGACTTTGATGCATTGGCCATCACAAATGGGAACCTACCAAAAGCAACATTATTTTCGATGGATGGAGGGTTCCTCAATTACCGAAGAGGAATTGGATAGCGTTGATGTGACGCCCCCAAAATAGGTATACAACACCCATTCCGAGTCGCCAAATACATGGTACATAAAGCAAACTGTAACATTCCAGAATTTTAAAGTGTAATATTAAATATTTATTGATTTATATAAGTATTTAATTGATATGTTTATGGCTGAATAAATAATTGTTCAATTTGAGTTGATGTGGTTTAGTTAATTATTTGTTGAATAAATAATTAAGGAGCTAAGAAAATTAATTATTATGAAATCATATAATAAATTAATTTAATAAGTAAGCTACAGAGCTTATAGTGATTTAAATAAATTATAACATTTTAATTTAAAATATTAGTTGGTTAAATAAAAATATAATTATAAAAGAAATTATAGTTATGTGATATTAAATTATGTGCTAAAGTAATTTAATAGATTAATGTTTTAATTGATTTATTAATTAAATAAAGGTCTGACTAATAACTTTGCTATAAATGAGTTATTAAAATAAGTTAAAGGACTTTAATTTAGTTTTTTGCCAAACATGTCTTATTGCATAATAAGTCTTTAATCTAATAATATTTTTAGCAAACAAGGTATAAGGATTAATCCATTTATTTTAATTAGGTTTACCAAACAAGGTGTAAGGGTTAATGAGTTATATTATTTTGATTAGCCAAACAACCCCTATGGCTTTTGATTTTTAAATAAAAACATAACTGATATAATTATATCAGTACTTATATTATATCATTAATATATATTATTACTATATACGTTATAATATTCTACGTATATTAGAGTTAGGGAGAAGAAAAACTCAGTTGAAATTTACAGAGAGAAAATAAGAGAGGAAGAAAACTAGAGAGAATTTTAGAGAAATTCTAACAGGTTTTGATAAAGGAATTGGAGAAAAGACATTGATAATTAAAAGTAGCCATTATCTTCTTAATCAAAGGTAGGAGCTTAACCTTTTCTTTAAAAGCTTAGTTTTTCTTCTTTCCAAAAAGTTCTCTGTGACATTTTTATAAAAGATAAATTGTTGTTATGAATATAGTTTTGTATGATTATTGATTATAAGATTATTTCATGAGTTATATATGATTATAGATATAGTAATTTATGTATGTATGTGTTTTGTAGAAGAGAATATATTACAGAGTGTTCATATAAAAAATATATGAGTATGGCTTAATTTAAAATAGAAATTAAGGTTTAATTAGTTGTTAACTTGATAAATTGATATTTGGAATTGCTAGAGTATGTAAAATCATAATCATGATGTTTTGAATTTAGTGTTTTGGTTGAAAAACAAAATCACAGTGTTGATTTTCTTTGAAAATATCAAAAATGGAGTTTTTGTCAAAAACATTGAAATTGGGTGTTGTATATTTGATGTCTATGTTATTTTATGAGTAGAAACATGTTAAAAGTCTTCAAAATATGTTTATATGAAGTTTATATGTATATTACATGATAATCAGTCTATTAGATTCGAGCTTTTTGGCCAATTTGGCTTTTGTTCATGCTGTTGCCGAGTTTGGTCGCCGGATTCTGGTCTCTGGCGCCGCAGCGTGGCCCAACAGTACAAATGTCGCGCCGCAGCGCCGACGCCAGGCCGCAGCGCCAACCAATGACCTGTGACCCGAGCCGCAGCGCCAACTCAGCGCCGCAGCGCCAACCACAGTGTAAACTGTGGCGCCGCATCGCGAGTTAGCAGAATGTTCTGACAGTTTTGTTTTAGTGTACAAAACTTGAAAATAAATGTTATGTGTTGATAATAATGTTAAATGATAATTTTAGTAGTATTAAACTATGAATGATCATGTTATTAAGTGTTTCCTACTTGTAACATAGTGGATTATGTGAATGGGTAATTTAACCCATATGATGAACACATTTGTTTATATAAATATACAATGTTGGTAATGACTAACTATGTCAATATGGCATATGTATAGGGTATTAGTTCAAGTGGTAAGGGTTTAGCTTGTGCTAAAGGCAAGTTCTCTAACTCAAAACTTCATTGTGCAAGTTTTTCTAACTCTATCTTATAATTGAGCTAATTATTGTTTTCAATTCGATTATCTTATAATGATGTAAGTCGTCTAGACTTTGGTTTGAGGACAAACACGTTATTCTTGTATTTTGATTATGAATTTTCATGTATAACTAAATTGCTATGCATGTTTATTATTCAATTCTAATTAACCTTGGCTTAGTGTTGTTCAAGCAAGGTATGCTATAGTTATTCAAATTGTATGCTATTAGATTATTCCTAATACATGACTTGCTATGATTGGTTCAATCACGATTATTCTATAGTATAGTGTTATTGATTTTTATTCAACTACTCCGTAGTTGATGTTCGTTAAACTCCAAATTTCCTTGAAAGCTTATCCAAACCAAACTTACTTTGGTGCGGACATGTATTCTAAATACTGAGATGAACAACTTTTTTAATAGAGGTTTACGCTTAGCGTTGAAATAATTGTGCACAATACATTGTATGAAGGGTTGATCCCCCTAAGTACGTGGAGTCCTTATAGTCTTATGACTGTTAAAGTTTGAGTTGAAAGATTACTTATAACTGTGGACATGATTCGTGGTCATTAGACCCTCAGTAAATGTTAAAGTTTTCAGAAAGTTAATAGAATATATTGTTCAATTCTATTGAGCCTGATATTGGTAATTGATGTAAAAGTTTAATGATTTACTTATTGTTATTTCAAGTGGGCCTTATTTTCTCACTTTTGTCTGTAAATTTTCTTACAGCTAAAGTTGAAACTGGTGACGTACCGAGCACTAGTAAGGGAAAAGGAAAGATGAATAAATGCTGAAGACTTGTAATAGTTTAATAGTTTATTTTCAGAATTTGGTTTAATGATTGTAATGAAGTTATTTAATTATCCGCATTTGAATGATTATTGTTAAAGGTTAGATAACCTGGGAGATGTTTATTTAAATTTAATCTTGTATGGGCAGGTTTTCTTTTACTATTCAAGTATAATATGAATGGGTAGTTAGAAATTAATGTTTTGATTACGTGAGCACCAAATCTTGAGGAAATGAAGTACCAAGATTTGGGGGTGTCACAAGTTGGTATCAAAGCTTTAGGTTATGAACCTTAGGTGGGGGAAAAGCCTTAGGAAGTAACCTTTGAAAAGATAGTGTGAGATAACTCTTATCGAGTTTTAGGAAAGAAGTAATAAAACACTTATGTGCTTATATGTTTATAACCTATGTGCTCGCGAGTGTTGAGTAGAATGATTAATAACTAAAACTTTAAAACTTTGTTGTCAGGATGACTAATGTCAGAGAATCCAGTCAGGCTAGGGAGGAGGGACCTCAAATGCCTATAGAGGAGGAGCCTCGCGACATTCAGGTAGTTTGGGAACAACTACTGCCACGGGAGTCAGCCCCGTTGGTCACCGTAGTTGAAGATGAGGATGATGATGTGGAGACAGATGAGGAGGATCCCGTTGAGTTACCACAGGAGGATGATGATGACGAGGACGAGGAGGAAAGGATTCCACTTAACTTGATAGCAGGCCGTATATACGATGAGGTGCATGACCATAACGTGGAACTTCAAGATACAGTTGAGGAGTTGCAGGAGATAGTAGCTGAACAACAGACTGCAATGACACAAAAAGACGGCAAGATCCAGGATCGTGAGGAACGACTGACAAACGCCGAGGAGAAATTAATACAGACTGAAGGAGAGAAAGAACAATTGATCGAGATGGTTGCTGAACTGAAGAGAAAGCTGAGAGAAGAAGCTGCTAAGAGAGCAAGAGCTGAAGATGCATACGAGGAAGCTTATCAACGAACTGGAAGAGCAGCGAGAGACGCGCAGACAAAGAGGATGAAGATGGAAGAGATGGATAAAGTATTTAACACCGCAATTAATCGATCTCAAGATCAAGTCATGGGATATCCGATTCAGTTCGAGACGCTGCCATCATTCGTGTTAGATCGCAGAACAATGTTTCGAGTCATGGAGGAAGAACGTGATAGGGCTAAGAAGTTCCTTAATAGATCATCGTAGAAAATGTGTCGGTAATGTACGTAATAAGTATTAAATAATGTGTAAATCCCTAGTGTTAAGTAACCATGGGATATGATAATAATGATGTTGTCCTGAAACTTTTGTAGTTCAGGAAAGTAATGTAAATAGCAGTGATGTTATTGTTTTATGTGTTCGAAAAGATTATGAATCAATAATAGTTTTTACCTTATTCAAAGTGTTATGTGTTATGTGGTTATTTCTTTCGGAGGCAAGTTAAGTAGAAATTTCTTAAAAGAATTGAATAAAAATCTAATGAATGTTTTTTAACAGAAAATGCCTCCTAGACGTCAACCAACATGACAGAGAACCACTGAAGGAACTAACAATAACGACAATGTTGATGCGAATCCCGTTCAATAACTAGTGACACTACTGACAGGAGCGTTGCAGAAGCAACCACAAAACCATGGTACGACGTTTAAGGATTTCAAGGCGGTTGGACCACCTAAATTCTGTGGGTCCATGAATCCAGTCGAAGCACAGACCTGGATTATGGAGATAGAAAAAGTATTTGATGTCGCTCGGGTAGGGGATGATCAGAAGACTGCTTTCACAACGTTCATGTTGAAAGCAGAAGCTAGTTATTGATGGCAGGCCAATAAAACTCGTGAAGGGCCAGGAGTGATGACCTGGGATAGGTTTAAGGAGTTGTTTTTCGAGACCTATTTCCCGGAGAGTTCGAAAAGTCAACTGGAAGTACAGTTTCTGGAACTAAAGCAAGGAACGATGACGGTATCTGAGTATGCCGCGAGATTCAACGAATTGGCGAGGTTTGCGCCATATCAGGTTAGCACAGACGAACGTAAGGTAAAGAGGTTTGAACAGGGACTGAAGCCCTGACTGTATAGTAGGGTATCCCTGTTCCAGTTGAAGACATTTACAGCAGTGATGGAGAAAGCAGTACTCGCTGAAGGTGGAGGCGAGGCAGTGACAAATTTCAACCAGGAACAAAAGAAGAAGAAGAATGAGAATGAGACTAAGAATGGGAGTAGTAACGGTGGAAACAACAACAACAACAACAACAACAACAACAACTTAAAGAGGAAGTGGAATGGGAGTATGTGTACTAGAAACCAGCAGGGTAACCATCAAAATAAAAAGTTTGAAGCATGTGCGACATGTGGGAAGTTTCATAGGGGTGCGTGCTTGATGGGGAAACTAGTTTGCTACAATTGTGGCCAGGAGGGTCACATCGCCCCAAATTGCACTCAACCGAAGAAGAATGCGTGCTTCACGTGCAGATCCAAGGATCACTTTGCTCGTGAATGCCCTAAGAAGAAGGAAGGAGTGACAACCAGAAGCAATGGAGGTAACAATGGAAGTACATGGGCCATTGCAGGACCTGCAGCATCAAACAAACCCACAACCAGAACCTTCAACATGACTGTGCAAGATGCTGTGCAATCAAAAGATGTGGTGTCAGGTATTATCCCAATCAATGATATTGATGCATATGTATTATTTGATTCGGGTGCTACTTGCTCGTTTATATCTGATGAATTTGCTAAGAGGTTAGAATTGCCTAGAGAAGAACTGAATTTTCCTTTGAACATAGAAATTGCGAATAAGAAAATAATCCCTGTTAGATTCGTATACAAGAACTGTAGGGTGAACATTAAGGAGAATATCTTGTTGGTAGATTTAATTCTGATTAGATTGGGGGAATTTGATGTAATTTTGGGAATGGATTGGTTGTTCAAATACGGAGCTGTAATTGACTGCCAAAAGAAGTGTGTAAACCTTATGACTCCGTCAAAGGTAGTATTTTATGGTAGCAAGTCGCCTAGACAAATGAAATGTCTGACGACTATGCAGGCCAAGAAATTGTTGAGTCAAGGTTGTGTGGGCTATTTAGCTTACATAGTCGATACTCAGAAGAAGGGGGTAAAGCTGGAAGAAATACCAGTAGTGAGGGAATTCGAAGACATTTTTCTAGAGGATTTGCCAGGACTTCCGCCTGACAGAGAAATTGAGTTCGTGATCGACTTAGCACCGGGAACAACACCGATATCAAAGGCCCCGTACAGAATGGCTCCGGTAGAAATGAAGGAACTGATGGTACAGTTGCAAGAGCTACTGGACAAGAAATATATTCAACCAAGCGTTTCGCCGTGGGGAGCGCCAGTTTTATTCGTGAAGAAGAAGGACGGGTCAATGCGTCTTTGCATTGATTATAAGGAGTTAAACAAAGTCACTATTAAAAATAAATACCCGTTGTCAAGAATAGATGACTTGTTTGATCAGCTGAAGGGTGCTAAGTACTTTTCGAAAATAGATTTGAGAAGTGGGTATCACCAATTAAAGGTAAGAAAGGAGGATATACCACGAACGACATTCAGAACTCGGTATGGACATTACGAGTTTCTGGTGATGTCTTTTGGTTTAACCAATGCACCTGCTGCGTTCATGGATTTGATGAACAGGGTGTTTAAACCATTCCTAGACAAGTTTGTAGTGGTATTCATTGATGACATTCTGGTGTATTCCAAAACTCAAGAAGAACACATGGAACAGTTACGTTTGACATTGGAGACACTAAGAAAAGAAAAGCTGTACTCGAAATTCTCTAAGTGCGAATTTTGGCTCGACCGTCTACAATTTTTGGGGCATGTGATTGACAAAGATGGGATCTCAGTGGATCCGTCAAAAGTGGAAGCAGTAATCAATTGGGAACAACCAAGAACACCGTCAGAAGTGAGGAGTTTCTTGGGACTGGCTGGTTATTATAGAAGATTTATTCAAGATTTTTCTAAGATAGCCACTCCGCTAACAAATTTGACAAGGAAAGCTATAAAATTCGTTTGGACGGAGAAATGTGAAGAGAGTTTCCAAGATTTGAAGAAGAAGTTAAGTGTGGCACCTGTATTGACATTACTAGATAATACAAGAAATTTTGTGGTATATAGTGATGCCTCACACAAAGGGTTGGGTTGTGTTCTTATGCAGAACGACAAAGTTATTGCCTATGCATCAAGAAAACTGAAGGATTATGAGAAGGGGTATCCGACTCATGATTTGAAATTGGCTGCAGTTGTGTTTGCTCTGATGATATGGAGACACTATCTTTATAGAGAGAAATGTGAGATCTACACAGACCATAAAAGTCTGAAGTATATTTTCACTCAGAAGGATTTGAACATGCATCAAAGAAGGTGGATGGAATTAATAAAACATTATGATTGTGAAATCTTTTATCATCCGGGCAAAGCGAATGTGGTGGCAGATGCTTTAAGCAGGAAAGGTCGAGAGAAGTTGATGCTGATAACAACTCAGGAGGAGTTCATTTCAGTAATGACAAAATTGGAGTTCGAAATTAAATTTCCAAAAGAATCTGACGAATAACTATTCCAGATAGAAGCTGGTCCAACTTTACTGAACAAAGTGAAGATTGCTCAACTACAAGATGAAGAGTGTGGGAAAATCAAAGAGAATTTGGTTGAAGGCGATGATATAAAATACAAGATCGACACCAAAGGACTACTACGGTTTGAGAGAAGAATCTGGGTTCCAGCAACACCAGAGCTGAAAGAAGAAATTTTGACCGAAGTTCATAGCTCAAAATATTCAATTCATCCAGGAAGCACGAAAATGTATCAGGATTTGCACCGCCATTTTTGGTGGTCAAATATGAAAAGGGATGTTGCTGAATGCGTAGCGAAATGCTTGACTTGTCAGAGAGTAAAAGCCGAACATCAAAGACCCAGCGGATTACTCCAACCGTTGGAAATACCAGAATGGAAGTGGGAACACATCACGATGGATTTTGTGGTGGGTCTTCCAACTACTCAGAGAGGATGCGATGCGATTTGGGTAGTAGTGGACAGACTGACGAAATCAGCGCACTTTCTACCAATAAAGATTAGATTTAATCTTGATCAGTTGGCAAGATTGTACATTAAGGAGATCATTTCGAGGCACGTAGTGCCAATATCAATTGTGTCCGATAGAGATCCGCAGTTCACATCGAATTTTTGGAAGAGACTACAAGAATGCATGGGGACACAGTTGCGAATGAGTACGGCTTATCATCCACAAACAGATGGCCAAAGCGAACGAACAATTCAGACATTGGAGGATATGCTGAGAGCATGTGTCATGGACTTTAAAGGAAGCTGGGAAGATCAACTACCGTTGGTAGAATTTTCTTACAACAACAGTTATCATGCGAGCATCGGCATGCCACCTTACGAGGCATTGTACGGCAGAAAGTGCAGAACTCCACTGTGCTGGGATGAAGTCGGTAAACGCTAACTGTTAGGACCAGAACTGGTACAACAAACTGCTGACATTGTCAAACTCATCAGGACAAGATTGGTTGCAGCCCAAGATAGACAGAAAAAGTATGCTGATAAACACAGACAAGATCATGCATTTGACGTAGGAACTTTTATGTTCTTAAAAGTTTCTCCCTGGAAGGGAAAAATTCGTTTCGGTAAAAAGGGAAAGCTAAGCCCAAGGTTTATTGGACCCTTTGAAGTGCTGCGAAGAGTGGGAGAATTGGCTTACGAGGTAGCTCTACCTCCAGTGTTGGAAAACATTCATAATGTTTTTCACATTTCGGTGTTACGACCATATAAACCCGACTACAAACATGTGATCGAGTACGAACCGCTACAGTTCGAGAAAGATTTGTCTTATGAAAAGGTTCCTATCCAGATAGTCAACAGGAAAGAACAAGTGCTCAGGAATAAGGTGATACCTTCTGTGAAGGTGATATGGAGGAACCACAACGCTGAAGAAGCTACGTGAGAACTCGAAGAGAAAATGTTGAATGAGTACCCTGAGTTATTTGTTTAATCTGTGTCTTCGATTTTGGGGACAAAATCTTTGTAAGTAGGGAGGAATGTAACGAATGATTTGTTTGAGTTGTGATTCTGAGGACAGAATCCTTGTAAGGAGGGAATGATGTAACATTCCAGAATTTTAAAGTGTAATATTAAATATTTATTGATTTATATAAGTATTTAATGGATATGTTTATGGTTGAATAAATAATTGTTCAATTTGATTTGATGTGGTTTAGTTAATTATTTGTTTAATAAATAATTAAGGAGCTAAGAAAATTAATTATTATGAGATCATATAATAAATTAATTTAGTAAGTAAGCTAGAGAGCTTACAGTGATTTAAATAAATTATAACATTTTAAATGGGAAATTGTAATTTAAAATATTAGTTGGTTAAATAAAATTATAATTATAAAAGAAATTATAGTTATGTGATATTAAATTATGTGCTAAAGTAATTTAATAGATTAATATTTTAATTGATTTATTAATTAAATAAAAGTATGACTAATAACTTTGCTATAAAGGAGTTATTAAAATAAGTTAAAGGACATTAATTTAGTTTTTTGCCAAACATGTCTTATTGCATAATAAGTCTTTAATCTAATAATGTTTTAGCAAACAAGGTATAAGGATTAACCCATTTATTTTAATTAAGTTTACCAAACAAGGTGTAAGGGTTAATGAGTTATATTATTTTGATTAGCCAAACAAGCCTTATGGCTTTTGATTTTCAAATAAAAACATAACTGATATAATTATATCAGTACTTATATTATATCATTAATATATATTATTACTATATACGTTATAATATTCTACGTATGTTAGAGTTAGGGAGAAGAAAGACCCAGTTGAAATTTACAGAGAGGAAAGAAGAGAGGAAGAAAACTAGAGGGAATTTGAGAGAAATTCTAACAGGTTTTGATAAAGGAATTGGAGAAAAGACATTGATGATCAAAAGTAGAAATCATCTTCTTAATCAAAGGTAGGAGCTTAACCTTTTCTTTAAAAGCTTAGTTTTTCTTCTTCCCAAAAAGTTCTCTGTGACATTTTTATAAAAGATAAATTGTTGTTATGAATATAGTTTTGTATGATTATTGATTATAAGGTTATTTCATGAGTTATATATGATTAAAGATATAGTAATTCATGTATGTATGTTTTTTGTAGAAGAGAATATATTACAAAGTGTTTATATGAAAAATATATAAGTATGACTTAATTTAAAATAGAAATTAAGGTTTAATTAGTTGTTAACTTGATAAATTGATATTTGGAATTGCTAGAGTATGTAAAATCATAAGCATGATGTTTTGAATTTAGTGTTTTGGTTGAAAAACAAAATCACATTGTTGATTTTCTTTGAAAATATCAAAAATGGAGTTTTTGTCAAAAACATTAAAATTGGGTGTTGTATATTTGATGTCTATGTTATTTTATGAGTAGAAACATGTTAGAAGTCTTCAAAATATGTTTATATGAAGTTTATATGTATATTACATGATAATCAGTCTATTAGATTCGAACTTTTTGGCCAATTTAGCTTTTGTTCATGCTGTTGCCGAGTTTGGTCGTCGGATTCTGGTCTCTGGCGCCGCAGCGTGGCCCAACAGTACAAATGTCGCGCCGCAGCGCCGACGCCAGGCCGCAGCGCCAACCAATGGCCTATGACCCGAGCCGCAGTGCCAACTCAGCGCCGCAGCGCGAACCACAGTGTAAACTGTGGCGTCGCAGCGCGAGTTAGCAGAATGTTCTGACAGTTTTGTTTTAGTGTACAAAACTTGAAAATAAATGTTATGTGTTGATAATAATGTTAAATGATAATTTCAGTAGTATTAAACTATGAATGATCATGTTATTACGTGTTACCTACTTGTAACATAGTGGATTATGTGAATTGGTAATTTAACCCATATGATGAATACATTTGTTTATATAAATATACAATGTTGGTAATGACTAACTATGTCAATATGGCATACGTATAGGGTATTAGTTCAAGTGGTAAGGGTTTAGCTTGTGCTAAAGGCAAGTTCTCTAACTCAAAACTTCATTGTGCAAGTTTTTCTAACTCTATCTTATAATTGAGCTAATTATTGTTTTCAATTCGATTATCTTATAATGATGTAAGTCGTCTAGACCTTGGTTTGAGGACAAACACGTTATTCTTGTATTTCAATTATGAATTTTCATGTATAACTAAATTGCTATGCATGTTTATTATTCAATTCTAATTAACCTTGGCTTAGTGTTGTTCAAGCAAGGTATGCTATAGTTATTCAAATTGTATGCTATTAGATTATTCCTAATGCATGACTTGCTATGATCGGTTCAATCACGATTATTCTATAGTATAGTGTTATTGGTTTTTATTCAACTACTCCGTAGTTGATGTTCGTTAAACACCAAATTTTCTTGAAAGCTTATCCAAACCAAACTTACTTTGGTGCGGACATGTATTCTAAATACTGAGATGAACAACTTTTTTAATAGAGGTTTACGCTTAGCGTTGAAATGATTGTGCACAATACATTGTACGAAGGGTTGATCCCCCTAAGTACGTGGAGTCCTTATAGTCTTATGACTGTTAAAGTTTGAGTTGAAAGATTACTTATAACTGTGGACATGATTCGTTGTAAGACCCCAACTTTTATAAATAAAGATGAATTTTCTATAAATATCATTTTTGAATATTATGGAGTTAATTTGATATAATGTTATAGTTGTGGGTAATATTTATAAATTTTGCAAAGTACGCAAGTTGTTATATAATATTCGATTGGTCGGGGAATATTCGTACAACGGTACAATCATTGGTGGACCCCACAACGGAATTATTGTCGGATTGAGAAAACGACAAAAATATTTTATTAAAATTAACGGCGGAAGTTTTACCATTGATACTATTGAATTACTCGGTAGTAAAAGTACAGTAATACGTATGGTTGCATAGTAGCACACGGTATTGATTATTAATGCTTATGTGAGAAGTCACTCAGTTTGATTCAATTATTGTCAGTTAATAATATGAATTATTTAGAGATAATGACGTTTTGTTTTATTCGTATTATTAACGTAATAAAACAGAAACATCTTTTTATATAATACAGAATACTTTATTAAAGTTATTCTATAAATATAATATATTTTATTTTATTTAAAAGATTTTTCTTTAAATATGGATCGTCAGATTAAAGTAATCAATCTGGACCGTTCATAGATTAGTTACTATGCATTCCATTTTTCTATAAATAGCAGCTCATTCCTTCATTATTTCTTACGAATTCACTGAACTCTAGAGAGAGAAACTATAGAGAGAGAGAGAAGAAAAGTATTCTGCTACTTAACTACTTCCTTATTTTAGCTCTTCTTTAAAACATTAAGGGGTGTTATTCTTTCTTATTCATGAGGAGAATTGTTGTTATTCCATTTTTTATTATTCTGTTGGAATAACCTGTATACGCGGTCTACCCTATACTTGGTGAAATTCTTCTATTATTCTGTTGGAACATCCTGTCTGTGTGTTTTACACCGGACCTGGTTCCGTTTTTGTTATTATTCTGTTGGAACATCCTGTCTGTGTGTTTTACACCGGACCTGGTTCCCTTATTTATTATTCTGTTGGAATATCCTGTCTGTGCGTTTACGCCGGACCTGGTTCCATTATTTATTATTCTGTCGGAATATCCTGTCTGTGCGTTTACGCCGGACCTGGTTCCATTATTTATTATTCTGTCGGAATATCCTGTCTGTGCGTTTACGCCGGACCTGGTTCCATTATTTATTATTCTGTTGGAATAACCTGTCTGTGCGGTCTATCGCATGCCGGGTGATTTCTTTTGTTATTCCATTCTTTATTATACTCAGTTGGTTAAGTTTTAACTTCTATACTCCATGAAATTAGTGGAATATCCTTGATAATTGCGGTTCATCCAGTATCTTTTCATGAAAATATTCTTCTAAGCATTCTTGAATTTTACTCCACAAAGCAGTATTATGTTGACAATTTGGACGTTGTTAATTCTTGGATAAATTAATTCTTGAACTTGTTTTATTGAATTCTTATATCATTGTCATCATCCTCATGTTTATAAAATGTTGAAAGTCATCTGTGGCCTGTAGTGCATAGATGGACTTGGTATGATTATGACCAGGGATTTTTCGGTATAATCATGACCGTAATGTTACAAATGATGTGGTAAAAGTCCTCATTGGCCCGTAGTGCATTGATGGACAGTTGTTGGCATGATCATGACCATTAATGAATACACGAATATCCTTGGCCGTAGTGCAGGGGTGATTCGATGATGTGGATTATTTTATTAAGCTGAGTCCCAGCGATAACAGTGTAGAAAAGCCTTTTAAGTCATAAAAGATAGTGTAGTTTATTTTCTACTTGACTCTTTTAATGGATTGCTTATTCCGCTGCAGTTAAACTTGATGTCTATTATATTTTATCAGTTTAACATTGTTGAAGGCTAATGATAATTTATTCTGCATTATCTTAGTCATAATATTTCTTACTGGGCTAGTTGTGCTCACCCTTTCTTTCATTGTTCTCTTCAGGAAATGAGAACGTAGCTGGGGCAAGTCGGGAAACGGAGTGATGGTCCGAATGATAGTATTAGTTAGTAGTCCTCACTATTCTATGTAATAGTGTGTTAATAAATGTAATGAGGACTCCTTTTGAGTATGGATACTCTCTAGTAGACAATATTTGTATTCAAACTCACAGTTTATGTTTTGTCATATTGTACACGACAGTTGTATTATTAAGTTGTATTTGAGTTCTGTACCATGTATCTGACGACCCAAGATGGGTGATGTATACCTAATTTTGGGGGCGTCACAGTTGGTATCAGAGCTTAGGGATATGATCCCTGGCTAAGATGTGAGAATAGACCTAGGAGGGGAGAGACGGGGAATTCCTTCGCTAGTATGACCTACCTAAGTTTATTTGTATGGTATTTAATTGGTCGGTCATCATGTAAGGATAATATATGACATATCAATTAACTTTTGTTTTGTGGCAGTATCTGAAAATGACATCTGAGAATGTTGAGAATAGCAATGGAGCACATACGACTGTTGATTCACCACATATCAATAATCAGGATAATGTGCATCAGGAAGGTGACAATCCTCATGCAAACAACAACACTGACCAGATGATGAATGATGGAATGTTCAGAAGCTTTATGCAGTTCATGCAACAGCAAGCGAGAGCGGCTCCTGTCCAAAATATAGGTGGAAACACTGAAAACTATCGGACGGTCACCGCTAAACAGTTCAAGGAGCTGGGACCACCGGAGTTTAAGGGAGAGCCAAAACCACTTATAGCGGAAACATGGATAAAGCAGATCACCAAGATATTTGATGTCTTGGGATGCTCCGAGGAGCAAAAGGTTCCCTTTGCCGCCTTTATGTTGCTAGGAGAGGCAGATTACTGGTGAGAATCGATTAAGCGTACTCAACCTGCCGCACTGAAGATGTCTTGGGAGAAGTTCCAAGAGCTGTTCAATGACAAATACTTTCCCAAAAGTGTTCATCACATGAAGGAGGTGGAGTTCATCAAATTGGAGCAGAATAATATGACCGTGTCGCAGTATGAGGCTAAATTTTCTGAGTTGTCCCGGTTTGCGTCCCACTTGGTGGATAATGAAGAGCGAATGACGCGAATGTTTTTGCGAGGTTTGAAACCTGAGATACGTCAACATCTTATTTCTCATAAACTGTGTTTGTATTCAGATGTTGTGAATAGGGCTCAGTTAGTGGAGCGCGATAACGAGTCAACGCAACCAAAAGAGAGCAGTCGGCAAAATGATAATACCAGTGAGAGCAGTCATCGAAGCGGTGACAACAAGCGTGGAGGGAATCAACAGGCCAGAAATGGTAACCACTTCGGTGGTAATCAGGGCCAAAACAATAAGAATGGTCATTTCAAGAAGAGGAGATTCAACAATGATGGAAAGACGTCAGCACCAGCACCCGTTGTTAAGGAAGGAGAACGACCACATATCATATGTTTCAAATGCGGAGGGGAGGGGCACATCAGTCCAAACTGCGTGATGCCGTCTAAAGCATGTTATAATTGTGGAAGAGAAGGTCATTTAGCTTGATTTTGTCGTTTACCAAAAACAAGTTCAGCCAAGATGGAGACACCAAAGGCCGTCCCAGAAAAGTCAAAACCGGTAGTGCTAGGGAGAGCGTTTGTTGTAACCTCCCAGAAAGCAAGGAACCCGAATGAGGTCATCACGGGTAAGCTTATCATAAACTCTAACGAAGTCTATACTTTATTTGATACCGGTTCTACCCATTCTTTTATTTCTCCTACTTGCGCTCATCGATTAAATTTGACTCCGGAGAAATTAGACTTTGACTTATCTGTTGAAACTCCATTGGGGGAAACCTTCATTACATCCACGGTTTATAAGTCTTGTTTGGTTCAAGTTGGTACCCACACATTACCTGTCGATCTTATTTCATTAAAAATACTTGCATTTGACGTGATTCTAGGGATTGATTGGTTAACTACTCATCATGCAAAAATTGATTATTTTCGTAAGGTTGTTAGCTTTCATATTCCTAATCGACCTATTATGCGAATTCAAGCAACCAAATCATTAAAATCAATCGCTGTCATCTCAAGCCATAAAGCTATTCGTTTATTGAAAAACGGATGTCAAGCTTTCTTAGCTCATGTCACGGATCTAAACAAAAATACGTCAGTTTTGAATGATATTTCTATTGTTAATAATTTCCTGACGTATTCCCTGAAGAACTTCCTGGCCTACCCCCAGAGTGTGAAATTAAATTTTGTATCGACCTTGAACCCGGTACAAAACCCATTTCCAAAGCCCCATATCGAATGGCTCCTATTGAACTTCAGGAGTTAAAGATCCAACTGCAGGAATTGTTAGACATTGGCTTTATTCGTCCTAGTACTTCTCCTTGGGGTGCTGCTGTTCTATTCGTGAAGAAGAAAGATGGAAGTATACGACTTTGTATTGATTATCGGGAGTTGAATCATGTCACCATCAAAAATAGGTACCCATTGCCACGTATTGATGACCTGTTTGACCAGTTGCAAGGAGCACAATTCTTTTCAAAGATCGATCTTCGTTCTGGATATCATCAGTTGAAGGTTAGAACTAAGGATATTCCAAAGACGGCTTTAAGAACTCGGTACGGGCATTATGAATTCCTAGTCATGTCCTTTGGATTGACTAATGCTCCTACTGCCTTCATGGATATGATGAACCGGGTATTCAAGGAATATTTGGATCACTTTGTGGTCGTCTTTATTGATGACATCCTTATTTATTCCAAAAGCCGTGAAGATCATGAGCAACACTTGAGGCTGGCACTCCAAAAGCTTCGTGAATACAAGCTTTATGCCAAGTTGAAGAAATGCGAGTTCTGGCTGGAGGAGGTAGCATTCCTTGGGCACGTATTATCAAGTCGTGGAATATCGGTTGACCCGGCAAAGATTGAAGCTATTCAAAGCTGGGAGCAACCTAAATCAGTGACCGAAGTACGTAGCTTTCTTGGTTTAGCTGGTTATTATCGGAGATTTGTGGAAGGATTTTCTCGAATCGCTACTCCATTAACTCAACTGACTCGGAAAGATACAAAGTTCGGTTGGAGCGAAGAATGTGAGAAGAGTTTTCAAGAACTCAAGAGGAGACTCATTTTAGCACATGTTCTAACAATACCATCTGGCTCGGAGGGATTTGTCATCTACAGTGATGCTTCGAGCAAAGGGTTGGGATGCGTTCTCATGCAACATGGAAAAGTCATAGCCTATGCATCAAGACAACTCAAGGAATATGAGAGGAATTATCCTACTCAAGATCTAGAGTTGGCAGCTGTTGTCTTTGCACTTAAAATTTGGAGGCATTACTTGTATGGGGAGAAGGTGGAGATCTTTACGGATCATAAAAGCCTCAAATATTTCTTCACTCAAAAGGAACTCAACATGCGACAACGATGTTGGCTTGAACTGTTGAAAGATTATGATCATACCATTCAATATCATCCTGGAAGTACCAAAATATATCATGATCTTCGTCATACATTTTGGTAGAGCAATATGAAGAAAGAGATAGCGCTGTTTATCTCAAGGTGTCTAACTTGTCAACGAGTCAAAGCGGAGCATCAAGTACCAAAAGGTCCATTGCAACCACTTGAAATTCTAGAATGGAAGTGGGAGCACATTACCATGGATTTCGTTACCGGTCTTCCTAGGGTTTCTCAAGGTATAGATGCGATTTGGGTCATTGTTGATAGATTGACCAAGTTTGCTCATTTCTTACCGATACGAGAAACTTATACACTTGAATGTCTTACTCGTATGTACATAAACGAGATTGTAATACTTCATGGTATGCCAGTATCCATAGTTTCTGACCGAGACCCAAGATTCACTTTACGATTTTGGGTTAGTTTACAAAAAGCTATGGGCACGGATTTACGATATAGTTCGGCATATCATCCTCAGACGGACGGACAATCAGAGAGGACTATTCAAACTCTAGAAGATTTATTAAGACTCTGTGTCCTTGACTTCAAGAGAAGTTGGGACAAGTTCTTACCATTAGTGGAGTTTTCCTACAACAACAGTTATCAAACAAGTATTGGCATGGCTCCATTCGAAGCATTGTATGGAAGAAAATGTCGTTCTCCAGTATGCTGGGATGAGGTGGGTGAAGCAACGTTGTTGGGACCGGAGATGGTACGTATGACTACAGAAAAGATTCAAACGATCCGACAACGTATAAAAATCTCACAAGATCGACAAAAGAGTTATGCTGATCTTCATCGAAAGGACGTGGAATTTGATATAGGAGATCATGTGTTCTTACGTGTTGCTCCATGGAAAGGAGTTACGAGATTTGGAAAGAGAGGAAAGCTCAATCCTCGATTCATCGGTCCATTTTTAATCCTCGATCGAGTAGAAACTGTGGCTTATAGACTCGCTTTACCGCCAAGTATGTCTCGTGTTCATAACGTTTTTCACATATCTATGTTACGTCAATATGTGGAAGACCCAAACCACATTATTGAGTTAGAACCAGACGAAATAGCAGAAGATTTGACGTATGAAGAAGTTCCTGTTCAAATCTTGGATAAGAAGGAACTTATTCTACGCTCCAAGGTTATACCTCAAGTCAAAGTTTTGTGGAGAAACCACGATGTTGAGGAAATAACTTGGGAGTTAGAAGGGGAGGTTGTAAGACCCCAACTTTTATAAATAAAGATGAATTTTCTATAAATATCATTTTTGAATATTATGGAGTTAATTTGATATAATGTTATAGTTGTGGGTAATATTTATAAATTTTGCAAAGTACGCAAGTTGTTATATAATATTTGATTGGTCGGGGAATATTCGTTTTAACAGAGAATATTCGTACAATGGCACAATCAATTGGTGGACCCCACAACGGAATTATTGTCGGATTAAGAAAACGACAAAAATATTTTATTAAAAATAACGGCGGAAGTTTTACCATTGATACTGTTGAAATACTCGGTAGTAAAAGTACAGTAATACGTATGGTTGCATAGTAGCACACGGTATTGATTATTAATGCTTATGTGAGAAGTCACTCAGTTTGATTCAATTATTGTCAGTTAATAATATGAATTATTTAGCGATAATGACGTTTTGTTTTATTCATATTATTAACGTAATAAAACAGAAACATCTTTTTATATAATACAGAATACTTTATTAAAGTTATTCTATAAATAGAATATATTATATTTTATTTAAAAGATTTTTCTTTAAATATGGAACGTCAGATTAAAGTAATCAATTTGGACCGTTCATAGATTAGTTACTATGCATTCTATTTTTCTATAAATAGCAGCTCATTCCTTCATTATTTCTTACGAATTCACTGAACTCTAGAGAGAGAAGAAAAGTATTCTGCTACTTAACTACTTCCTTATTTCAGCTCTTCTTTAAAACGGTAAGGGGTGTTATTCTTTCTTATTCATGAAGAGAACTGTTGTTATTCCATTTTTTATTATTCTGTTGGAATAACCTGTATACGCGGTCTACCCTATACTTGGTGACATTCTTCTATTATTCTGTTGGAACATCCTGTCTGTGTGTTTTACACCGGACCTGGTTCCATTTTTGTTATTATTCTGTTGGAACATCCTGTCTGTGTGTTTTACACCGGACCTGATTCCATTATTTATTATTCTGTTGGAATATCCTGTCTGTGCGTTTACGCCGGACCTGGTTCCATTATTTATTATTCTGTCGGAATATCCTGTCTGTGCGTTTACGCCGGACCCGGTTCCATTATTTATTATTCTGTCGGAATATCCTGTCTGTGCGTTTACGCCGGACCTGGTTCCATTATTTATTATTCTGTTGGAATAACCTGTCTGTGCGGTCTATCGCATGCCGGGTGATTTCTTTTGTTATTCCATTCTTTATTATACTCAGTTGGTTAAGTTTTAACTTCTATACTCCATGAAATTAGTGGAATATCCTTGATAATTGCGGTTCATCCAGTATCTTTTCATGAAAATATTCTTCTAAGCATTCTTGAATTTTACTCCACAAAGCAGTATTATGTTGACAATTTGGACGTTGTTAATTCTTGGATAAATTAATTCTTGAACTTGTTTTATTGAATTCTTATATCATTGTCATCATCCTCATGTTTATAAAATGTTGAAAGTCATCTGTGGCCTGTAGTGCATAGATGGACTTGGTATGATTATGACCAGGGATTTTTCGGTATAATCATGACCGTAATGTTACAAATGATGTGGTAAAAGTCCTCATTGGCCCGTAGTGCATTGATGGACAGTTGTTGGCATGATCATGACCATTAATGAATACACGAATATCCTTGGCCGTAGTGCAGGGGTGATTCGATGATGTGGATTATTTTATTAAGCTGAGTCCCAGCGATAACAGTGTTGAAAAATCTTTTAAATCATAGAAGATAGTAGATTTTATTCTCTACTTGACTCTTTTAATGGATTGCTTATTCTGCTACAGTTAAACTTGATGTCTATTATATTTTATCAGTTTAACATTGTTGAAGGCTAATGATAATTTATTCTGCATTATCTTAGTCATAATATTTCTTACTGGGCTAGTTGAGCTCACCCTTTCTTTCACTGTTCTCTTCAGGAAATGAGAACGTAGCTGGGGCAAGTCGGGAAACAGAGTGATGGTCCGAATGATAGTATTAGTTAGTAGTCCTCACTATTCTATGTAATAGTGTGTTAATAAATGTAATGAGGACTCCTTTTGAGTATGGATACTCTCTAGTAGACAATATTTGTATTCAAACTCACAGTTTATGTTTTGTCATATTGTACACGACAGTTGTATTATTAAGTTGTATTTGAGTTCTGTACCATGTATCTGACGACCCAAGATGGGTGATGTATACCTAATTTTGGGGGCGTCACATTCGTGGTCATTAGACCCTCAATAAATGTTAAAGTTTTCAGATAGTTAATAGAATATATTGTTCAATTCTATTGAGCCTGATATTGGCAATTGATGTAAAAGTTTAATGATTTACTTGTTTTTATTTCAAGTGGGCCTTGTTTGCTCACTCTTGCCTGTAAATTTTCTTACAGCTAAAGTTGAAACTAGTGGCGTACCGAGCACTAGTAAGGGAAAAGGAAAGATAAATAAATGCTGAAGACTTGTAATAGTTTGATAGTTTATTTTCAGAATTTGGTTTAATGATTGTAATGAAGTTATTTAATTATCCGCATTTGAATGATTGTTGTTAAAGGTTATATAACCTGGGAGATGTTTATTTAAATTTAATCCTGTATGGGCAGGTTTTCTTTTACTATTCAAGTATAATATGAATGGGTAGTTAGAAATTAATGTTTTGATTACGTGAGTACCAAATCTTGAGGAAATGAAGTACCAAGATTGGTATCAAAGCTTTAGGTTATGAACCTTAGGTGAGGGAAAAGCCTTAGGAAGTAACCTTTGAAAAGATAGTGTGAGATAACTCTTATCGAGTTTTAGGAAAGAAGTAATAAAACACTTATGTGCTTATGTGTTTATAACCTATGTGCTCGCGAGTGTTGAGTAGAATGATTAATAACTAAAACTTTAAAACATTGTTGTCAGGATGACTAATGTCGGAGAATCCAGTCAGGCTAGGGAGGAGGGACCTCAAATGCCTATAGAGGAGGAGCCTCGCGACATTCAGGTAGTTTGGGAACAACTACTGCCACGGGAGTCAGCCCTGTTGGTCACAGTAGTTGAAGATGAGGATGATGATGTGGAGACAGATGAGGAGGATCCCGTTGAGTTACCACAGGAGGATGATGATGACGAGGACGAGGAGGAAAGGATTCCACTTAACTCGATAGCAGGACATATATACGATGAGGTGCATGACCATAACGTGGAACTTCAAGATACAATTGAGGAGTTGCAGGAGATAGTAGCTGAACAATAGACTGCAATGACACAAAAAGACGGCGAGATCCAGGATCGTGAGGAACGACTGACAAACGCCGAGGAGAAATTAATACAGACTGAAGGAGAGAAAGAACAATTGATCGAGATGGTTGATGAACTGAAGAGCAAGCTGAGAGAAGAAGCTGCTAAGAGAGCAAGAGCTGAAGATGCATAGGAGGAAGCTTATCAACGAACTGGAAGAGCAGCGAGAGACGCGCAGACAAAGAGGATGAAGATGGAAGAGATGATAAAGTATTTAACACCGCAATTAATCGAGCTCAAGATCGGGTCATGGGATATCCGATTCAGTTCGAGACGCTGCCATCATTCGTGTTAGATCGCAGAACAATGTTTCGAGTCATGGAGGAAGAACGTGATAGGGCTAAGAAGTACCTTAATAGATCATCGTAGAAAATGTGTCGGTAATGTACGTAATAAGTATTAAATAATGTGTAAATCCCTAGTGTTAAGTAACCATGGGATATGATAATAATGATGTTGTCCTGAAACTTTTGTAGTTCAGGAAAGTAATGTAAATAGCAGTGATGCTATTGTTTTATGTGTTCGAAAAGATTATGAATCAATAAAAGTTGTTACCTTATTCAAAGTGTTATGTGTTATGTGGTTATTTCTTTCGGAGGCAAGTTAAGTAGAAATTTCTTAAAAGAATTGAATAAAAATATAATGAATGTTTTTTTTAACAGAAAATGCCTCCCAGACGTCAACTAACACGACAGAGAACCACTGAAGGAACTAACAATAATGACAATGTTGATGCGAATCCCGTTCAACAACTAGTGACACTACTGACAGGAGCGTTGCAAAACCAACCACAAAACCATAGTACGACGTTTAAGGATTTCAAGGCGGTTGGACCACCTGAATTCCGTGGGTCCATGAATCCAGTCGAAGCACAGACCTGGATTATGGAGATAGAAAAAGTATTCGATGTCGCTCGGGTAGGGGATGATCAGAAGACTGCTTTCGCAACGTTTATGTTGAAAGCAGAAGCTAGTTATTGGTGGCAGGCCAATAAAACTCGTGAAGGGCCAGGAGTGATGACCTGGGATAGGTTCAAGGAGTTGTTTTTCGAGACCTATTTCCCGGAGAGTTCGAAAAGTCAACTGGAAGTATAGTTTCTGGAACTAAAGCAAGGAACGATGACGGTATCTGAGTATGCCGCGAGATTCAACGAATTGGCGAGGTTTGCGCCATATCAGGTTAGCACATACGAACGTAAGGCGAAGAGGTTTGAACAGGGACTGAAGCCCTGGCTGTATAGTAGGGTATCCCTGTTCTAGTTGAAGACATTTGCAGCAGTGATGGAGAAAGCAGTACTCGCTGAAGGTGGAGGCGAGGCAGTGACAAAGTTTAACTAGGAACAAAAGAAGAAGAAGAATGAGAATGAGACTAAGAATGGGAGTAGTAGCGGTGGAAACAACAACAACAACAACAACAACAACTTGAAGAGGAAGTGGAATGGGAGTATGGGTACTGGAAACCAGCAGGGTAACCATCAAAACAAAAAGTTTGAAGCATGTGCGACATGTGGGAAGTTTCACAGGGGTGCATGCTTGACGGGGAAACGAGTTTGCTACAATTGTGGCCAGGAGGGTCACATCGCCCCAAATTGCACTCAACCGAAGAAGAATGCATGCTTTACGTGCGGATCCAAGGATCACTTTGCTCGTGAATGCCCTAAGAAGAAGGAAGGAGTGACAACCAGAAGCAATGGAGGTAACAATGGAAGTACATGGGCCATTGCAGGACCTGCAACATCAAACAAACCCACAGCCAGAACCTTCAACATGACTGTGCAAGATGCTGTGCAATCAAAAGATGTGGTGTCAGGTATTATCCCAATCAATGATATTGATGCATATGTATTATTTGATTCGGGTGCTACTTGCTCGTTTATATCTGATAAATTTGCTAAGAGGTTAGAATTGCCTAGAGAAGAACTGAATTTTCCTTTGAACATAGAAATTGCGAATAAGGAAATAATCCCTGTTAGATTCGTATACAAGAACTGTAGGGTGAACATTAAGGAGAATATCTTGTTGGTAGATTTAATTCCGATTAGACTGGGGGAATTTGATGTAATTTTGGGAATGGATTGGTTGTTCAAATACGGAACGGTAATTGACTGCCAAAAGAAGTGTGTAAACCTTATGACTCCGTCAAAGGTAGTATTTTATGGTAGCAAGTCGCCTAGACAAATGAAATGTCTGACGACTATGCAGGCCAAGAAATTGTTGAGTCAAGGTTGTGTGGGCTATTTAGCTTACATAGTCGATACTCAGAAGAAGGGGGTAAAGCTGGAAGAAATACTAGTAGTGAGGGAATTCGAAGATGTTTTTCTAGAGGATTTGCCAGGACTTCCGCCTGACAGAGAAATTGAGTTCGTGATCGACTTAGCACCGGGAACAACACCGATATCAAAGGCCCCGTACAGAATGGCTCTGGTAGAAATGAAGGAACTGATGGTACAGTTGCAAGAGCTGCTGGACAAGAAATATATTCAACCAAGCGTTTCGCCGTGGGGAGCGCCAGTTTTATTCGTGAAGAAGAAGGACGGGTCAATGCGTCTTTGCATTGATTATAGGGAGTTAAACAAAGTCACTATTAAAAATAAATACCCGTTGCCAAGAATAGATGACTTGTTTGATCAGCTGAAGGGTGCTAAGTACTTTTCGAAAATAGATTTGAGAAGTGGGTATCACCAATTGAAGGTAAGAAAGGAGGATATACCACGAACGGCATTCAGAACTCGGTATGAACATTACGAGTTTCTGGTGATGTCTTTTGGTTTAACCAATGCACCTGCTGCGTTCATGGATTTGATGAACAGGGTGTTTAAACCATTCCTAGACAAGTTTGTAGTGGTATTCATTGATGACATTCTGGTGTATTCCAAAACTCAAGAAGAACACATGGAACAGTTACGTTTGACATTGGAGACACTAAGAAAGGAAAAGCTGTACGCGAAATTCTCTAAGTACGAATTTTGGCTCGACCGTGTACAATTTTTGGGGCATGTGATTGACAAAGATGGGGTCTCAGTGGATCCGTCAAAAGTGGAAGCAGTAATCAATTGTGAACAACCAATAACACCGTCAGAAGTGAGGAGTTTCTTGGGACTGGCTGGTTATTATAGAAGATTTATAGCCACTCCGCTAACAAATTTGACATGGAAAGCTATAAAATTCGTTTGGACGGAGAAATGTGAAGAGAGTTTCCAAGATTTGAAGAAGAAGTTAAGTGTGGCACCTGTATTGACATTACCAGATAATACAAGAAATTTTGTGGTATATAGTGATGCCTCACACAAAGGGTTGGGTTGTGTTCTTATGCAGAACGACAAAGTTATTGCCTATGCATCAAGACGACTGAAGGATTATGAGAAGGGGTATCCGACTCATGATTTGGAATTGGCTGCAGTTGTGTTTGCTTGAAGATATGGAGACACTATCTTTATGGAGAGAAATGTGAGATCTACACAGACCACAAAAGTCTGAAGTATATTTTCACTCAGAAGGATTTGAACATGCGTCAAAGAAGGTGGATGGAATTAATAAAAGATTATGATTGTGAAATCTTTTATTATCCGGGCAAAGCGAATGTGGTGGTAGATGCTTTAAGCAGGAAAGGTCGGGAGAAGTTGATGCTGATAACAACTCAGGAGGAGCTCATTTCAGCAATGACAAAATTAGAGTTGGAAATCAAATTTCGAAAAGAATCTGACAAACAACTATTCCAGATAGAAGCTGGTCCAACTTTACTGAACAAAGTGAAGATTGCTCAACTACAAGATGAAGAGTGTGGGAAAATCAAAGAGAAATCGGTTGAAGGCGGTGATGTAAAATACAAGATCGACACCGAAGGACTATTACGGTTTGAGGGAAGAATCTGGGTTCCAGCAACACCAGAGCTTAAAGAAGAAATTTTGACCGAAGCTCATAGCTCAAAATATTCAATTCATCCAGGAAGCACGAAAATGTATCAGGATTTGCGCCGCCATTTTTGGTGGTCAAATATGAAAAGGGATGTTGCTGAATGCGTAGCAAAATGCTTGACATGTCAGAGAGTAAAAGCCGAACATCAAAGACCCAGCGGATTATTCCAACCGTTGGAAATACCAGAATGGAAGTGGGAACACATCACGATGGATTTTGTGGTGGGTCTTCCAACTACTCAAAGAGGATGCGATGCGATTTGGGTAGTAGTGGACAGACTGACGTAATCAGCACACTTTCTACCAATAAAGATTAGATTCAATCTTGATCAGTTGGCAAGATTGTACATTAAGGAGATCGTTTCGAGGCACGGAGTGCAAATATCAATTGTGTCCGATAGAGATCCGCGGTTCACATCGAATTTTTGGAAGAGACTACAAGAATGCATGGGGACACAGTTGCGAATGAGTACGGCTTATCATCCACAAACAGATGGCCAAAGCGAACGAACAATTTAGACATTGGAAGATATGCTGAGAGCATGTGTCATGGACTTTAAAGGAAGCTGGGAAGATCAACTACCGTTGGTAGAATTTTCTTACAACAACAGTTATCACGCGAGCATCGGCATGCCACCTTACGAGGCATTGTACGACAAAAAGTGCAGAACTCCACTGTGCTGGGATGAAGTTGGTGAACGCCAACTGTTAGGACCAGAACTGGTACAACAAATTGCTGACGTTGTCAAACTCATCAGGACAAGATTGGTCGCAACCCAAGATAGATAGAAAAAGTATGCTGATAAACACAGACAAGATCGTGTATTTGACGTAGGAACTTTTGTGTTCTTAAAAGTTTCTCCCTGGAAGGGAAAAATTCGTTTCGGTAAAAAGGGAAAGCTAAGCCCAAGGTTTATTGGACCCTTTGAAGTACTGCGAAGAGTGGGAGAAGTGGCTTACGAGGTAAGTCTACCTCCAGTGTTGGAAAACATTCATAATGTTTTTCACATTTCGGTGTTACGACCATATAAACCCGACTACAAACATGTGATCGAGTACGAACCGCTACAGTTCGAGAAAGATTTGTCTTATGAAAAGGTTCCTATCCAGATAGTCGACAGGAAAGAACAAGTGCTCAGGAATAAGGTGATACCTTCTGTGAAGGTGATATGGAGGAACCACAACGTTGAAGAAGCTACGTGAGAACTCAAAGAGAAAATGTTGAATAAGTACCCTGAGTTATTTGATTAATCTGTGTCTTCGATTCTGGGGACAAAATCTTTGTAAGTAGGGAGGAATGTAACGAATGATTTGTTTGAGTTGTGATTATGAGGACAGAATCCTTGTAAGGAGGGAATGATGTAACATTCCAGAATTTTAAAGTGTAATATTAAATATTTATTGATTTATATAAGTATTTAATGGATATGTTTATGGTTGAATAAATAATTGTTCAATTTGAGTTGATGTGGTTTAGTTAATTATTTGTTGAATAAATAATTAAGGAGCTAAGAAAATTAATTATTATGAGATCATATAATAAATTAATTTAATAAGTAAGCTAGAGAGCATACAGTGATTTAAAAAAATTATAACATTTTAAATGGGAAATTATAATTTAAAATATTAGTTGGTTAAATAAAATTATAATTATAAAAGAAATTATAGTTATGTGATATTAAATTATGTGCTAAAGTAATTTTATAGATTAATGTTTTAATTGATTTATTAATTAAATAAAAGTATGACTAATAACTTTGCTATAAAGGAGTTATTAAAATAAGTTAACGGACTTTAATTTAGTTTTTTGCCAAACATGTCTTATTGCATAATAAGTCTTTAATCTAATAATGTTTTAGCAAACAAGGTATAAGGATTAACCCATTTATTTTAATTAGGTTTACCAAACAAGGTGTAAGGGTTAATGAGTTATATTATTTTGATTAGCCAAACAAGCCTTATGGCTTTTGATTTTCAAATAAAAACATAACTGATATAATTATATCAGTACTTATATTATATCATTAATATATATTATTACTATATACGTTATAATATTCTACGTATGTTAGAGTTAGGGAGAAGAAAGACTCAGTTGAAATTTACAGAGAGGAAAGAAGAGAGGAAGAAAACTAGAGAGAATTTGAGAGAAATTCTAACAGGTTTTGATAAAGGAATTGGAGAAAAGACATTGATAATCAAAAGTAGACATCATCTTCTTAATCAAATGTAGGAGCTTAACCTTTTCTTTAAAAGCTTAGTTTTTCTTCTTCCCAAAAAGTTCTCTGGGACATTTTTATAAAAGATAAATTGTTGTTATGAATATAGTTTTGTATGATTATTGATTATAAGGTTATTTCATGAGTTATATATGATTAAAGATATAGTAATTCATGTATGTATGTGTTTTGTAGAAGAGAATATATTACAGAGTGTTCATATGAAAAATATACGAGTATGGCTTAATTTAAAATAGAAATTAAGGTTTAATTAGTTGTTAACTTGATAAATTGATATTTGGAATTGCTAGAGTATGTAAAATCATAATCATGATGTTTTGAATTTAGTGTTTTGGTTGAAAAACAAAATCACAGTGTTAATTTTCTTTGAAAATATCAAAAATGGAGTTTTTGTCAAAAACATTGAAATTGGGTGTTGTATATTTGATGTCTATGTTATTTTATGAGTAGAAACACGTTAGAAGTCTTCAAAATATGTTTATATGAAGTTTATATGTATATTACATGATAATCAGTCTATTAGATTCGAGCTTTTTGGCCAATTTGGCTTTTGTTCATGCTGTTGCCGAGTTTGGTCGCCAGATTCTGGTCTCTGGCGCCGCAGCGCCGACGCTAGGCCGCAGCGCCAACCAATTGTGACGCCCCCAAAATTAGGTATACATCACCCATCTTGAGTCGTCAGATACAAAGTACAGAATACAAATACAACTTACTAATACAACTGTCGTGTATAATACGACAAAACATAAACTGCGAGTTTGGATACAAATATTATCTTCTAGAGAGTATTCATACTCAAAAGGAGTCCTCATTACATTTATTAACACACCATTACATAGAATAGTGAGGACTACTAACTAATACTATCATTCGGACCATCACTCCGTTCCCCGACTTGCCCCAGCTACGTTCTCATTTTCTGAAGAGAACAGTGAAAGAAAGGGTGAGCTCAACTAGCCCAATAAGAAATATTATGACTAAGATAATACAGAATAAATTATCATTAGCCTTCAACAATGTTAAATTGATAAAATATAATAGACATCAAGTTTAACTGTAGCGGAACAAGCAATCCATTAAAAGAGTCAAGTAGAAAATAAACTCTACTATCTTTTATGATTTAAAAAGTTTTTCAACACTGTTATCGCTGGGACTCTGCTTAATAAAATAATCCACATCATCGAATCACCCCTGCACTACGGCCAAGGATATTCTTGTATTCATTAATAGTCATGATCATGCCAACAACTGTCCATCAATGTACTACGGGCCAATGAGGACTTTTACCACATCATTTATAACATTACGGTCATGATTACACCGAATAATCCCTGGTCATAATCATACCAAGTCCATCTATGCACTACAGGCCACAGATGACTTTCAACAGAATATAAACATGAGGATGATGACAATGATATAAGAATTCAATAAAACAAGTTCAAGAATTAATTTATCCAGGAATTAATAACGTCCAAATTGTCAACATGATACTGCTTTGTGGAGTAAACTTCAAGACTGATCAGGAGAATATTTTCATGAATAGATACTAGATGAAGCGCAAATGTCAAGGATATTCCACTAATTTCATGGAGTATAAAAGTCAAAGTTTTAATCAACTAAGTATAATAAAGAATGGAATAACAAAAGAAATCACCATGCATGCGATAGACTGCACAGACAGGTTATTCTTAACAGAATAATAATAATGGAACCAGGTCCGGCGTAACCGCACAGACAGGATATTCGGATAGAATAATAAATAATGAAACCAGGTCCGGTGTAAACGCACAGACAGGATATTCCGACAGAATAATAAAGAACAGTATAATAAATAATGGAACCAGGTCCGGTGTAAAACTCACAGACAGGATATTCTGACAGAATAATAATAAAGACGGAACCAGGTCCAGTGTAAAACACACAGACATGATATTCCAACAGAATAATAGAAGAATATCACCAAGTATAGGGTAGACCGCGTATACTGGTTATTCCAACAGAATAATAAAGAATGGAATAACAGAAGTTCTCTTCATGAATATAAAAGAAATAATATTCCCTACCTTAAAAGAACTGAATATTGGAAAAGTGAAGTAGCATAATACTTTTATTTTCTCTCTCTTATTCTCTCTATACTTTCTCTCTCTATAGCTTGAATGAATTCGTGAAAAATAATGAAGCCCTAGGCCTCTATTTATAGAAAAACTGAGGGTGGCTCTTGGTCTTAACGAAGGGTCAAATGACTCTTGGTAATATTGAAGGGACAACTACTATTGACGAAAGTAATTACTATTGACCAAGGTAAATACTATTGACGAAGGTAATTACTATTGACCAAGGTAAATACTATTGACCAAGGTAAATACTATTGACGAAGGTAATTACTATTGACCAAGGTAAATACTATTGACGAAGGTAATTACTATTGACCAAGGTAAATACTATTGACGACGGTAATTACTATTGACGAAGAGACTCTTAGATGATGACGTATGACCCCCCATAAAAATAACCAAACTTACCACAACGTCTCAATAATTGATTTAATAATATAACATATTATACAGATGATACTATGACAATAATTTAAGAGATATGATGCAGCAATTACTGTAGCAATAATTGAGTATAGCTGAGTGACTTCTCACGTAAGCATCAATAATCAATACCGTGTGCTACTATGCAACCACGCGTATTACTGTACTTTTACTACCGGGTAGTTCAACAGTTTTAACGGTTTTAACGGTAACACCTCAGCCGTTATTTTTATAGAAAAATAATTTTGTCGTTTTCTAACTACTACTATACTTCTGTTGTGGGGTCCACCAATGATTGTGCCGTCGTACGAATATTCCCCGACAAAAAGAATATTCTCCGACCAAACGAATATAATATGACAACTTGCATACTTTGCAAAATTTATAAATACTACCCACAACTATTATATCAAATCCACACCATAATATTCAAAAAATTATTTCGAGAAAATTAAATATTTATTCATAAAATCTGGGATCTCACAATCTCCCCTCCTTATGAAATTTCGCCCTCGAAATTTACGTACATACCTGGTATGCCGAACAGGTGAGGATACATTGACTTCACTTCAAATTCTAACTCTTGAGGTATAACCTTTGAGCGTCGAATATGATCCTTCTTATCCAAAATTTTAACACGTATCTCCTCAAACATTAAATCATCCGCTATCTCGTCCGGTTCTAAATTAATAATGTTGTTCGGGCCGTCCACATATTTACGTAACATCGATACGTGAAAAAAAAACGTTATGAACACACGACATACTTGGCGATAAAACGAGTCTATAAGCCACAATTCCTACTCGATCGATAATTTTAAATGGGTCAATTACATCGAGGGTTGGATTTCCTCCCTTTGCCAATTCGTGCTTCTAGAATAACACCTTCTTGAACCTTCTTCTTCACATTCATCAACTCCGGGTGTGTAGCTTGAACGGCTTTAACGTTATCGATTAAAGTCGATTTTACTCGTATATTCGTTATCTTCATATGGGTCCCTCGAGTCTTTAACTCTATCTTCGTCATTTGTAAGTTATACGAAATGAGTCTTTGTTTTAACAACATCGCACTCGTAAACACATACGATCTTTTACTCAACACGTCAGCTACCACGTTCGTTCTTCCACAATGATATTGAATGGTACGGTCGTAATCTTCAACAGCTCGAGCCAACGTCTTTGGCGCATGTTACGTTCGTTTTAGTTGAAGAAATATTTGAGGGTTTAAGAAATGGGTTTTGTACTGGGGTCAATACAAAATTTGATTTTACGCTCTGGGGTAGGCTAAGAAGTCTTCAAGAATACGTCAGGAAATTTATTAACAATAGAAATATCGTTCAAAACTGTGACCCTCATCCAAGACTTGGATAACACGTCACATTGATACCTATTAACTTGTCATCGTCATTTACAACGTCTCCTACGGAAAGTCTAGCTTCGGTGCATTCCACACCAGGAAGTCAACAACGAAAGGAACGAGGATTTTTACTTATGGCTTGATATGACAATGATTGTCTTTAGTGGTTTGGTTACTTTGAATTTGCATAACAGATTGGTTAGGAATATGAAAGCTAACAACCTTACGAAAAGCATGATGAGCAGTTAACCATTCGTTTCTAAAAATCACATCAATGCAAGTATTTTCAAAGAGATAAGATTGACAGGTAACGTAAAAGTGTTGATTTGAACAAGATTTATAAATAGTGGAGGTAACAAAGGTTTCTCCCAACAGAATTTCAACAGAGAAATCAAAGTCTAACTTCTCCGGAGTTAAGTTCAAATATTGAACACAACTAGGTGAAATAAAAGAGTGAGTAGAACCGGTATCTAACACGGTATAGACTTCGCAAGAGTTTATGACTAACATACCCGTGATAATTTTATTCAGGTTCCTCGTCACGAAAAAAATGCTCTCTCTTAAACTACTGGCTTTGACTTTTCTGGGACATCCTTTGGTGCCTCCATCCTAGCTGAACTTGTCTTCGGTGAACGAAAAAATCGGCCTAGGTGACCTTCTCTTCCATAATTATAACATGCCTTGGACGGCATCGCGCAGTTTGGACTAATATGTCCCTCTCCTCCGCATTTGAAACATATGATAGGTGGTCGTTCTCCATCCTTAACAACGGTTGCTGGTGCTGACGTCTTTCCATCATTGTTGAATTTTCGCTTCTTAAAATGTCCATTCTTATTGTTCTGGCCATGATTATCACCGAAGTGGTTACCATTTTTGGCCTGTTAATTCCCTCCATGCTTGTTGTCACCGCTTTGATGACTGCTCTCACTAGTATTATCATTTTGCCGGCTGCTCTCTTTTGGTTGCGTTGACTCGTTATCGCACTCCACCAACTGAGCCCTATTTACAACATCTGAATACAAACACAGTTTATGAGAAATAAGATGTTGACGTATCTCCAACTTCAAACCTCTTAAAAACATTCGCGCCATTCTCTCTTCATTATCCACTAAGTGGGACGCAAATCGGGACAACTCGGCAAACTTGGCTTCGTACTGCGACACGGTCATGTTGTTTTGCTCCAACTTGATAAATTCCACCTCCTTCATGTGACGAATACTTTCGGGAAAGTACTTGTCATTGAACAGTTCTTGGAACTTCTTCCAAGACATCTTGAGTGCGTCAGGCTGGGTACGTTTTACAGATTCCCACCAGTAATCTGCCTCTTCACGCAACATAAAAGTGGCAAAGGGAACCTTTTGCTCCTCAGAGCATCCCAAGACATCAAATATCTTGGTGATCTGCTTTAACCACGTCTCTGCCTTAAGTGGTTCTGACTTTCCCAAAAACTCCGGTGGTCCTAGCTCCTTGAATTGCTTAGCGGTGACCAACCGTGGGTTGTCATTGTTTCCTCCTTCATTTTGGATAGGAGCCGCTCTAGCCCGTTGTTGCATGAATTGCTCCTTGAACTACTTAGCGGTGACCGTCCGAGAGTTATTTTGTTGTTGCATGAATTGCATAAAGCCTCTGACCATCTCATCATTCACCATTTCATCGGTGTTATTGTTTTCATGAGGATTATTGTCCTCTGGTTGCACATTACCCTGAGCATTAATCGTTGGTGATTCAATGGTCTCATGTGCTTCATTGATTATCTCAACATTTTCGGATGCCATTTGAAAATACTGCAACAAAACAAGGGTTAATTAACATATAACATATTATCCATATACTTTGACCGACCAATTAAATACCAAATATACTTAGGTAGGTCATACTAGCGAAGGAATTTCCCGTCTCTCCCCTCCTAGTTCTATTCTCACATCTTAGCCAGGGATCATATCCCTAAGCTCTGATACCAACTGTGACGCCCCCAAAATTAGGTGTACATCACCCATCTTGGGTCGTCAGATACAAAGTACAGAATACAAATACAACTTACTAATACAACTGTCGTGTACAATACGACAAAACATAAACTGCGAGTTTGGATACAAATATTATCTTCTAGAGAGAATTCATACTCAAAAGGAGTCCTCATTACATTTATTAACACACCACTACATAGAATAGTGAGGACTACTAACTAATACTATCATTCGGACCATCACTCCGTTCCCCGACTTGCCCCAGCTACGTTCTCATTTCCTGAAGAGAACAGTGAAAGAAAGGGTGAGCTCAACTAGCCCAATAAGAAATATTATGACTAAGATAATACAGAATAAATTATCATTAGCCTTCAACAATGTTAAACTGATAAAATACAATAGACATCAAGTTTAACTGTAGCGGAACAAGCAATCCATTAAAAGAGTCAAGTAGAAAATAAACTCTACTATCTTTTATGATTTAAAAAGTTTTTCAACACTGTTATTGATGGGACTCAGCTTAATAAAATAATCCACATCATCGAATCACCCCTGCACTACGACCAAGGATATTCGTGTATTCATTAATGGTCATGATCATGCCAACAATTGTCCATCAATGCACTACGGGCCAATGAGGACTTTTACCACATCATTTGTAATATTACGGTCATGATTACACCGAATAATCCCTGGTCATAATCATACCAAGTCCATCTATGCACTACAGGCCACAGATGACTTTCAACAGAATATAAACATGAGGATGATGACAATGATATAAGAATTCAATAAAACAAGTTCAAGAATTAATTTATCCAGGAATTAATAACGTCCAAATTGTCAACATGATACTGCTTTGTGGAGTAAACTTCAAGACTGATCAAGAGAATATTTTCATGAATAGATACTAGATGAAGCGCAAATGTCAAGGATATTCCACTAATTTCATGGAGTATAGAAGTCAAAGTTTTAATCAACTGAGTATAATAAAGAATGGAATAACAAAAGAAATTACCATGCATGCGATAGACCGCACAGACAGGTTATTCTTAACAGAATAATAATAATGGAACCAGGTCCGGCGTAACCGCACAGATAGGATATTCTGACAGAATAATAAATAATGGAACCAGGTCCGGTGTAAACGCACAGACAGGATATTCCGACAGAATAATAAAGAACAGTATAATAAATAATGGAACCAGGTCTGGTGTAAAACACACAGACAGGATATTCTGACAGAATAGTAATAAAGACGGAACCAGGTCCGGTGTAAAACACACAGACATGATATTCCAACAGAATAATAGAAGAATATCACCAAGTATAGGGTAGACCGCGTATACTGGTTATTCCAACAGAATAATAAAGAATGGAATAACAGAAGTTCTCTTCATGAATATAAAAGAAATAATATTCCCTACCTTAAAAGAACTGGATATTGGAAAAGTGAAGTAGCATAATACTTTTATTCTCTCTCTCTTATTCTCTCTATACTTTCTCTCTCTATAGCTTGAATGAATTCGTGAAAAATAATGAAGCCCTAGGCCTCTATTTATAGAAAAACTGAGGGTGGCTCTTGGTCTTAACGAAGGGTCAAATGACTCTTGGTAATATTGAAGGGACAACTACTATTGACGAAAGTAATTACTATTGACCAAGGTAAATACTATTGACGAAGGTAATTACTATTGACCAAGGTAAATACTATTGACGACGGTAATTACTATTGACGAAGAGACTCTTAGATGATGACGTATGACCCCCCATAAAAATAACCAAACTTACCACAACGTCTCAATAATTGATTTAATAATATAACATATTATACAGATGATACTATGACAATAATTTAAGAGATATGATGCAGCAATTACTATAGCAATAATTGAGTATAGCTGAGTGACTTCTCACGTAAGCATCAATAATCAATACCGTGTGCTACTATGCAACCACGCGTATTACTGTACTTTTACTACCGGGTAGTTCAACAGTTTTAACGGTTTTAACGGTAACACCTCAGCCGTTATTTTTATAGAAAGATAATTTTGTCGTTTTCTAACTACGACTATACTTCTGTTGTGGGGTCCACCAATGATTGTGCCGTCGTACGAATATTCCCCGACAAAAAGAATATTCTCCGACCAAACGAATATAATATGACAACTTGCATACTTTGCAAAATTTATAAATACTACCCACAACTATTATATCAAATCCACACCATAATATTCAAAAAATTATTTCGAGAAAATTAAATATTTATTCATAAAATCTGGGATCTCACAATCTCCCCTCCTTATGGAATTTCTCCCTCGAAATTTACGTACATACCTGGTATGCCGAACAGGTGAGGATACATTGACTTCACTTCAAATTCTAACTCTTGAGGTATAACCTTTGAGCGTCGAATATGATCCTTCTTATCCAAAATTTTAACACGTATCTCCTCAAACATTAAATCATCCGCTATCTCGTCCGGTTCTAAATTAATAATGTTGTTCGGGTCGTCCACATATTTACGTAACATCGATACGTGAAAAAAAAAACGTTATTAACACACGACATACTTGGCGATAAAACGAGTCTATAAGCCACAGTTCCTACTCGATCGAGGATTTTAAATGGGTCAATTACATCGAGGGTAGAGATTTCCTCCCTTTGCCAATTCGTGCTTCTAGAATAACGCCTTCTTGAACCTTCTTCTTCACATTCATCAACTCCGGGTGTGTAGCTTGAACGGCTTTAACGTTATCGATTAAAGTCAATTTTACTCGTATATTCGTTATCTTCATATGGGTCCCTCGAGTCTTTAACTCTATCTTCGTCATTTGTAAGTTATACGAAATGAGTCTTTGTTTTAACAACATCGCACTCGTAAACACATACGATCTTTTACTCAACACGTCAGCTACCACGTTCGTTCTTCCACAATGATATTGAATGGTACGGTCGTAATCTTCAACAGCTCGAGCCAACGTCTTTGGCGCATGTTACGTTTGTTTTAGTTGAAGAAATATTTGAGGGTTTAAGAAATGGGTTTTGTACTGGGGTCAATACAAAATTCGATTTTACGCTCTGGGGTAGGCTAAGAAGTCTTCAAGAATACGTCAGGAAATTTATTAACAATAGAAATATCGTTCAAAACTGTGACCCTCATCCAAGACTTGGATAACACGTCACATTGATACCTATTAACTTGTCATCGTCATTTACAACGTCTCCTACGGAAAGTCTAGCTTCGGTGCATTCCACACCAGGAAGTCAACAACGAAAGGAACGAGGATTTTTACTTATGGCTTGATATGACAATGATTGTCTTTAGTGGTTTGGTTACTTTGAATTTGCATAACAGATTGGTTAGGAATATGAAAGCTAACAACCTTACGAAAAGCATGATGAGCAGTTAACCAATCGTTTCCAAAAATCACATCAATGCAAGTATTTTCAAAGAGATAAGATTGACAGGTAACGTGAAAGTGTTGATTTGAACAAGATTTATAAATAGTGGAGGTAACAAAGGTTTCTCCCAACAGAATTTCAACAGAGAAATCAAAGTCTAACTTCTCCGGAGTTAAGTTCAAATATTGAACACAACTAGGTGAAATAAAAGAGTGAGTAGAACCGGTATCTAACACGGTATAGACTTCGCAAGAGTTTATGACTAACATACCCGTGATAATTTTATTCAGGTTCCTCGTCACGAAAAAAATGCTCTCTCTTAAACTACTGGCTTTGACTTTTCTGGGACATCCTTTGGTGCCTCCATCCTAGCTGAACTTGTCTTCGGTGAACGAAAAAATCGGCCTAGGTGACCTTCTCTTCCACAATTATAACATGCCTTGGACGGCATCGCGCAGTTTGGACTAATATGTCCCTCTCCTCCGCATTTGAAACATATGATAGGTGGTCGTTCTCCATCCTTAACAACGGTTGCTGGTGCTGACGTCTTTCCATCATTGTTGAATTTTCGCTTCTTAAAATGTCCATTCTTATTGTTCTGGCCATGATTATCACCGAAGTGGTTACCATTTTTGGCCTGTTAATTCCCTCCATGCTTGTTGTCATCGCTTCGATGACTGCTCTCACTAGTATTATCATTTTGTCGGCTGCTCTCTTTTGGTTGCGTTGACTCGTTATCGCACTCCACCAACTGAGCCCTATTTACAACATCTGAATACAAACACAGTTTATGAGAAATAAGATGTTGACGTATCTCCGACTTCAAACCTCTTAAAAACATTCGCGCCATTCTCTCTTCATTATCCACCAAGTGGGACGCAAATCGGGACAACTCGGCAAACTTGGCTTCGTACTGCGACACGGTCATGTTGTTTTGCTCCAACTTGATAAATTCCACCTCCTTCATGTGACGAATACTTTCGGGAAAGTACTTGTCATTGAACAGTTCTTGAAACTTCTTCCAAGACATCTTGAGTGCGTCAGGCTGGGTACGTTTTACAGATTCCCACCAGTAATCTGCCTCTTCACGCAACATAAAAGTGGCAAAGGGAACCTTTTGCTCCTCAGAGCATCCCAAGACATCAAATATCTTGGTGATCTGCTTTAACCACGTCTCTGCCTTAAGTGGTTCTGGCTTTCCCAAAAACTCCGGTGGTCCTAGCTCCTTGAATTGCTTAGCGGTGACCAACCGTGGGTTGTCATTGTTTCCTCCTTCATTTTGGATAGGAGCCGCTCTAGCCCGTTGTTGCATGAATTGCTCCTTGAACTGCTTAGCGGTGACCGTCCGAGAGTTATTTTGTTGTTGCATGAATTGCATAAAGCCTCTGACCATCTCATCATTCACCATTTCATCGGTGTTATTGTTTTCATGAGGATTATTGTCCTCTGGTTGCACATTACCCTGAGCATTAATCGTTGGTGATTCAATGGTCTCATGTGCTTCATTGATTATCTCAACATTTTCGGATGCCATTTGAAAATACTGCAACAAAACAAGGGTTAATTAACATATAACATATTATCCATATACTTTGACCGACCAATTAAATACCAAATATACTTAGGTAGGTCATACTAGCGAAGGAATTTCCCGTCTCTCCCCTCCTAGTTCTATTCTCACATCTTAGCCAGGGATCATATCCCTAAGCTCTGATACCAACTGTGACGCCCCCAAAATTAGGTATACATCACCCATCTTGGGTCGTCAGATACAAAGTACAGAATACAAATACAACTTACTAATACAACTGTCGTGTACAATACGACAAAACATAAACTGCGAGTTTGGATACAAATATTATCTTCTAGAGAGAATTCATACTCAAAAGGAGTCCTCATTACATTTATTAACACACCACTACATAGAATAGTGAGGACTACTAACTAATACTATCATTCGGACCATCACTCCGTTCCCCGACTTGCCCCAGCTACGTTCTCATTTCCTGAAGAGAACAGTGAAAGAAAGGGTGAGCTCAACTAGCCCAATAAGAAATATTATGACTAAGATAATACAGAATAAATTATCATTAGCCTTCAACAATGTTAAACTGATAAAATACAATAGACATCAAGTTTAACTGTAGCGGAACAAGCAATCCATTAAAAGAGTCAAGTAGAAAATAAACTCTACTATCTTTTATGATTTAAAAAGTTTTTCAACACTGTTATTGATGGGACTCAGCTTAATAAAATAATCCACATCATCGAATCACCCCTGCACTACGACTAAGGATATTCGTGTATTCATTAATGGTCATGATCATGCCAACAACTGTCCATCAATGCACTACGGGCCAATGAGGACTTTTACCACATCATTTGTAATATTACGGTCATGATTACACCGAATAATCCCTGGTCATAATCATACCAAGTCCATCTATGCACTACAGGCCACAGATGACTTTCAACAGAATATAAACATGAGGATGATGACAATGATATAAGAATTCAATAAAACAAGTTCAAGAATTAATTTATCCAGGAATTAATAACGTCCAAATTGTCAACATGATACTGCTTTGTGGAGTAAACTTCAAGACTGATCAAGAGAATATTTTCATGAATAGATACTAGATGAAGCGCAAATGTCAAGGATATTCCACTAATTTCATGGAGTATAGAAGTCAAAGTTTTAATCAACTGAGTATAATAAAGAATGGAATAACAAAAGAAATTACCATGCATGCGATAGACCGCACAGACAGGTTATTCTTAACAGAATAATAATAATGGAACCAGGTCCGGCGTAACCGCACAGATAGGATATTCTGACAGAATAATAAATAATGGAACCAGGTCCGGTGTAAACGCACAGACAGGATATTCCGACAGAATAATAAAGAACAGTATAATAAATAATGGAACCAGGTCCGGTGTAAAACTCACAGACAGGATATTCTGACAGAATAATAATAAAGACGGAACCAGGTCCAGTGTAAAACACACAGACATGATATTCCAACAGAATAATAGAAGAATATCACCAAGTATAGGGTAGACCGCGTATACTGGTTATTCCAACAGAATAATAAAGAATGGAATAACAGAAGTTCTCTTCATGAATATAAAAGAAATAATATTCCCTACCTTAAAAGAACTGGATATTGGAAAAGTGAAGTAGCATAATACTTTTATTCTCTCTCTCTTATTCTCTCTATACTTTCTCTCTCTATAGCTTGAATGAATTCGTGAAAAATAATGAAGCCCTAGGCCTCTATTTATAGAAAAACTGAGGGTGGCTCTTGGTCTTAACGAAGGGTCAAATGACTCTTGGTAATATTGAAGGGACAACTACTATTGACGAAAGTAATTACTATTGACCAAGGTAAATACTATTGACGAAGGTAATTACTATTGACCAAGGTAAATATTATTGACGAGGGTAAATACTATTGACGAAGGTAATTACTATTGACCAAGGTAAATACTATTGACGACGGTAATTACTATTGACGAAGAGACTCTTAGATGATGACATATGACCCCCCATAAAAATAACCAAACTTACCACAACGTCTCAATAATTGATTTAATAATATAACATATTATACAGATGATACTATGACAATAATTTAAGAGATATGATGCAGCAATTACTGTAGCAATAATTGAGTATAGCTGAGTGACTTCTCATGTAAGTATCAATAATCAATACCGTGTGCTACTATGCAACCACGCGTATTACTGTACTTTTACTACCGGGTAGTTCAACAGTTTAACGGTTTTAACGGTAACACCTCAGCCGTTATTTTTATAGAAAGATAATTTTGTCGTTTTCTAACTACGACTATACTTCTGTTGTGGGGTCAACCAATGATTGTGCCGTCGTACGAATATTCTCCGACAAAAAGAATATTCCCCGACCAAACGAATATAATATGACAACTTGCATACTTTGCAAAATTTATAAATACTACCCACAACTATTATATCAAATCCACACCATAATATTCAAAAAATTATTTCGAGAAAATTAAATATTTATTCATAAAATCTGGGATCTCACACCAATGGCCTGTGACCCGAGCCGCATCGCCAACTCAGCGCCGCAGTGCGAACCACAGTGTAAACTGTGGCGCTGCAGCGCGAGTTAGCAGAATGTTCTGACAGTTTTGTTTTAGTGTACAAAACTTGAAAATAAATGTTATGTGTTGATAATAATAATGTTAAATGATAATTTCAGTAGTATTAAACTATGAATGATCATGTTATTAAGTGTTACCTACTTGTAACATAGTGGATTATGTGAATGGGTAATTTAACCCATATGATGAATACATTTGTTTATATAAATATACAATGTTGGTAATGACTAACTATGTCAATATGGCATATGTATAGGGTATTAGTTCAAGTGGTAAGGGTTTAGCTTGTGCTAAAGGCAAGTTCTCTAACTCAAAATTTCATTGTGCAAGTTTTTCTAACTCTATCTTATAATTGAGCTAATTATTGTTTTCAATTCGATTATCTTATAATGATGTAAGTCGTCTAGACTTTGGTTTGAGGACAAACACATTATTCTTGTATTTCGATTATGAATTTTCATGTATAACTAAATTGCTATGCATGTTTATTATTCAATTCTAATTAACCTTGGCTTAGTGTTGTTCAAGCAGGTATGCTATAGTTATTCAAATTGTATGCTATTAGATTATTCCTAATGCATGACTTGCTATGATTGGTTCAATCACGATTATTCTATAGTATAGTGTTATTGGTTTTTATTCAACTACTCCGTAGTTGATGTTCGTTAAACTCCAAATTTCCTTGAAAGCTTATCCAAACCAAACTTACTTTGGTGCGGACTTGTATTCTAAATACTGAGATGAACAACTCTTTTAATAGAGGTTTACGCTTAGCGTTGAAATGATTGTACACAATACATTGTACGAAGGGTTGATCCCCCTAAGTACGTAGAGTCCTTATAGTCTTATGACTGTTAAAGTTTGAGTTGAAAGATTACTTATAATTGTGGACATGATCCGTGGTCATTAGACACTCAGTAAATGTTAAAGTTTTAAGAAATTTAATAGAATATATTGTTCAATTCTATTGAGCCTGATATTGGCAATTGATGTAAAAGTTTAATGATTTACTTATTATTATTTCAAGTGGGCCTTGTTTGCTCACTCTTGCCTATAAAATTTCTTACAGCTAAAGTTGAAACTGGTGACGTACCGAGCACTAGTAAGGGAAAAGAAAAGATGAATAAATCCTGAAGACTTGTAATAGTTTGATAGTTTATTTTTAGAATTTGGTTTAATGATTGTAATGAAGTTATTTAATTATCCTCATTTGAATGATTGTTGTTAAAGGTTAGATAACCTGGGAGATGTTTATTTAAATTTAATCCTGTATGGGCATGTTTTCTTTTACTATTCTAGTATATTATGAATGGGTAGTTAGAAATTAATGTTTTGATTACGTGAGCACCAAATCTTGAGGAAATGAAGTACCAAGATTTGGGGGTGTCACACAAACTACAACTTTAATAATACAAATGTCGTGAGAAATATGACAATACATACTGTGAGTTTAAATACAAATATTGTCTTCTAGACAATATCCACACTCAAATAAGTCCTCATTACAATTATTCAAACACTATTTTACAGAAATAGTGAGGACTGCTAAAACATCTTTCTAGAACCATTACTTCATACCCCGACTCGATCCTGCTATGTTCTCACCTCCTGAGAAGAAAAATGGAACAAAAAGGAAAAGGGTGAGTTCAACTAGCCCAGTAAAGAATATTATGACTAAGATAATATACAACAAATTATCATTAGTCTTCAACAAGAAAAAATCTGATAAAATATAATAGACAACATGTTTTAGATCAACAACTGCAGTGGAAACAACAATCTATTAGAAGAGTCAGGTAGAGAATGAGTTCTACTATCTTCTAAGATTTAAAAGTCCATCATCAACATTTTATCCCTGTAACAACAATCAATATACATCTTTAATCAATATTCGTCTTTGCACCACATGCCAAAGATATTCATTTGTATCACCAATTGGTCATGTTCCTCAACACCCGTTCATTTTTGCACTACGGGCCAAAGATATTCATCAGTTAATCATTCATCTTTGCACTACAGGCCAAAGATATTCAGTAATATCATCATTTAGGACTGAGGATGATGAAAAATATTTTAAAGAAAACGAATCCAGTGAGATAGAAGGACAAATATTAAGGATTCGTATAACAGTTTATCCAAGAATAATAATACTCCATAAATACCAATTTTGAAGTAGAATTCAAAAATAAAAATCAAAATATGGATACAATCAAAGATAGTAATCATAATAGACATCTTGGACAAAAAGAAGAAAATTTTATTTTTTGGTGAATAGTGCCGTATTTGTGAATAGTATCGTATACGTGAACAGTAACCTCGACATGAAAAGGTAAAAATTTCATAATAAAATTTATATCCATATTTCGGTACAATGGTATTGAAAGAAATAACATCATTTACGTAGAAAATAACATCCCTTACCTCAAAATAACCGTACTTCTGACTGAATTTCGGATATAGCGTTGACAGAAACTTGTACCGTATACCAACACTCAAAGTATACTCACAAGAATACGCTCGATAATATAAAGAGAAAAAGAGAGAAAACTTGTTTCTGGTATGATTTTCAATTCTAACTTAGCCCTCTATTTATAGGAAAATGCTAGAACGTCATAGGAGACTAAATAATAAAATACTATTATTATTAATTACAATTCCTACGCATGCTTTGAATTTTTTTTTATTTTTTGGGCAGCCATGTTGGAAGAATTCAGCAGCCCACATGTGTATTCCACCAACCAAAAGTGGGTCCCCCCATAAATTTAATAAAAATCATTTTATTTTTTTGAAACTTCAATAATTCATAGAAAATAGTCCAGTTATCAGAAAAATACGATTTTTATGTCCATTCTGCCTGAAATCGAATTCTCTACAACTTTGTAGCTTTGAGTTTTTCCAAATTCCAAACCAAAAATATCTGAAATCCACAAACGGATGCTTTTTAATACTTCCCTTCCGACAAAATACTGATAAAACACCTCAGCATTAATTCTTTCATTTTTATCCACATAAAAATAAATATATCCATCATTTATATCCACATAAAATAAATATTTCCTTATCATATAAATCAATAATTAATTATTCATAAATAATATTACAGAATCACAATTATGACAACCAGGCCGTTCCCAAGAAAGAGGGGGATTTCCAATAAGGATTTCTCCTTACTAGCGCGCAATTAGATGACCAAACCTCTCCTTAGACAGAACTTTCTAGACATTGCCAATAATGCTATCTAATAATATTATTCAAATAATATGAATTATTGATCTGATAATGGAAAATACCGTGCAGTAACAATTATTGAAACAACAATAATATAAAATATCAACGCAGTAATTATTGAATCAATAAAATAAAATATTGAACAGTAACTACAGTAACAATTATTGAGTAGCGCCTTCTTATGTACGAATCAATAATTTAACTATACTGTGCAATATCGTGTGCTACTGTGCAACTACGCGTATTACTGTATTTTAACCACTGGGTATTCAAACAGTGTTAACGATAACAACTACGTCGTTATTTGTAAAAACTCAAATTTGTCGTTTTCTTCATCCGACCGTTATCCGTTATGGGGCCCAGAAATGGCTGCGTCGTCGTACGAATATTCCCCGACAGAAAGAATATTCCACGACCAAATGATTATTTCCCGACAAAATGAATATTTTATAACCACTTGCTTATTTTGCAAAATTTTCACATTTCACCCATATCCAAAGCATTATATCAAATTAATACCTTATTAATTTAGAATAATGAATAGAGGAAAATTCACTTTTATTTATAATAAGTTGGGGTCTTACAGTTGACCATACAAAGTCAAGCTAAAAAACTATAATTCAAGCACTAACTGGGAGGCAACCCAGGAATTTTATTTATTTATTTATATGATTTCCTAGTTTATTTAGTAGATAGGAATCCAAGTGTTATTCTAATCCATGTTGTCTCTCTTCATTGCAGGTATTGGAGGTCCAATGGATAGGAAAATGATCGTCACCGCCAACGCCACCATCACCACAAGCTTAAATGATTACAGGGAAGTCCTCGTCCACTTCATGCTTTATTTTACAATGAGGACATTGTAATTGTTAAGTTTGGGAGAGTTAAATAATTTAGTTTTATTTATGTTTGCATTCATGTAGTGTAATTGCATAATAGTTTGCATAGTAGAGTAGTTGCATAATAGTTTTTATTTATAATTAAAATAAAAAAAATCAAAAATAATAGTTAGTTACAATGCTCATCTTGCATGATTCCAGCTGTTAGATAGTTACAGTTTATTTTGGCCAATGATGAGATTAGAATTGGGTAGACAAGTATAGTACTGACTATTAGAGCTTTGATGTGATTTCTTGTTATGAATCGAGTCTTTTTCTGTTTAAAACTGGTATAATAAGGATAGCACAGTAAAAACAACTTGTTGATTGATTGAGTAAATTGATACATAACGGGATTCTAAAGGATAACGCTAGTTTGAATGAATGAATGACAAGAACAAGTAGTGATGGCGAAAGTTAGACAAGAACCTAAGTTTGAGGGGATATTTAGGGTATATAAGTTATTAAAAAAAAGAAAAAACAAGAGAAAAAAGAACAAGGAAAAAAAAAAGAAAAGAAAATATGAATAAACACCGTGGCATGCTTGTCTAGTTTTGTGGCCTTTGTTACTTGAGTAAGTAAGCCCGAGGGGATTGTCTCTACACCTAGAGCCCTAAGGTCTTAATGGTCTGGGAGTCGTTGGTCGTTAAGGTAGCATTGAAAAGCCTAAGGGAATAAGACATTGCATAGATATGTGTATATAAGCCAAAAAAAGAAAAAAATGAATAAAATGGGACTTCCAAGAAGACTTCCAAGAGGACTTCCAATAAGACATTGCTTCAATCCGATTGACTTATAAAAGGAGGAGAATCACAAGGATTAGGGGGAGATTAGACTAGAGAGAGAATTCTATTAGATTAGATTAGAGTAGATTAGATCAAAACACTAGTTCTAATTAGATTTGGAGATTAAAGCAACTTGGAGACCATTAAAGAATCAAAGTAGGAGCAAGGACAGAGCATCAAATCTACGGACAATAGATTCTATCTTCTTATCTTCTTCTATCTTTGTCTTTTAATATGTATTCAATTGTGGATTCTTAGTTTTAATTCAATGAACTAATTCTTTGTTTAAGATTACAATGGATCTTATTGTGTAGTTTATTTTAATATGCTTCGCTATCAATTATTATGTTCTATCGTGAGGATTGTCTATTGTGATTTGGACTTAATTGTTTAATTGATTGGCCATCAATTACCGTGATAATCTATATGAACTCGAGAGATGAAGTATTGATTTAGATCTTATCATGATAGCATGTGTTTAGGATTTTGTTAATAGCTTAAACTTGATGAGTGTTAAGGTAGAGATATGCTTGATACCGCATGTAATCGGATAGAGAACTTATTCTTCAACCTTCTTCAATTGTAATTCACATAGAGATATAGTGGGTTAGTTGATTAAGGTGTTTAACGGATTTCTATCTTAATTGTGGATTGACGTTAATATGGGTATTATGCATCGAGAGGTGGTTTTATCTGCTTTAGTATTCTTGATTAACAATTCAGGTTAGAGAATAATTTATGAGAAGTGTGTTAACTTAAATGAAGCAATAAGTGAAGTTGTGATCTTAAATCTCCGTTATCTTAATTTAACTAGTGGAATTTAAGAGTAGTTTAATTTATATAATTTGAAATTCATTCGTTTAAATAAGATTGAGTTGGTTACGGGTTAGTACTTGGTGATTTTTGTTAAATAATTCTCTGTGGGAACGATACTCAACTTATCACTTTATTACTTGTTGACCACGTATACTTGCGTGTTGTGCGTAATTAGATTTTACCCAACAGATACTTGACAATGATATCATCCATATAGATTTCTATCTCTTTGTGCATTAGATCATGGAAAAGAGCCATCATGGCTCGCTGATAGGTAGCTCTGGCATTGATAAGGCAAAATGACAACCGTTTATAGCAAAAGGTTCCGCAAGGAGTGATGAATGCAATTTTCTCACGATCTTCTTCAGCAACCACGATTTGATGGTACCCCGCGAAGCAGTCAGTAAAAGAGTACATGTCATACTGAGTTGTATTGTCAATGAGTATGAGGATGAATGGCACGAGAAAGATATTTTTGAGACAAGCTTTATTTAGATCCTTGTAATCCACACAAACTCGCACCTTTCCTCCAGGTTTAGGCACGGGAACTATGTTGGATAATGTTGCCTCTTTTTTACAACTAACAAAAGAGCTCTAACTTATGCAACCATACATGCGTCAACAAGTAATACAGAGCAAGTAAAGTATCGATCCCACATAGAAAGTTGTTTAACTTAAACTACTATCCATTAATTAACTCACTATATTTATATGCTCAAACTAATGATTAAACTTGGTTTGTTCTCGAATTGCAAATAACAACTAAAACAATAATAACGATATAATAAATGATATTTGAACTAATGGGATCCTAACTTCATTTAATACTTCATTCAATCGCCACTATCATGCATGACTTGTTCACATACCATAGGAAAGTAGCCAAGAGCACTAAAAGAGTATTAGCCATTTTTCAATGCACTAAGACCTACTTACACAGCATCCACAGATGATAGACTCTATGTAATCATCAATATAATCAACATCACTATATGTCTATGTGAAATTGCAACTATAATGATTTTAAGTTCAAGCTCTTATTCTAACTTATATGGTTAAACAGTATATGTCTATCTGGGTCACGAAATACATAAGCCATATAACACAGCCATGTATACGTATACTATCATGATTACAATCCATATTTGCATGTTCATTGTCAATCCCATACAAATACTGAGACGAATGGTGATCAAGCATTCATGTATGTAAAACAATCATGACAGACATCCCATATGATATGCAAAACAACTCAGCATTTAAGCGTGCAATCAAACTACATAATAAAATCCGTTAGAATCCCATAATGAAGTTTAGTTCATGACTGAACCAAAAACTATTATGGGATCAAATCTAAACATAATCAATAAACAACAACCGAAAGATCAAAGTTGAAACTATCAAACCCAATTGTTGAATACGCATCAAAATTCAATCCTCATAAGATTCAAGCAAAAAATAATACTAATAATTCGCTCTCACAGAGAAATCTCAAGAAGGAGTAGAAGCGTAGAGTTATGGCCTCCTTCTACGCTGGAATCCTCTCTAGAGAGTAAAACCTTAATTACATAGTAAAGATACGTAAAAACTAATAAAATGTCAAGTGATACCCCTGACACCAGCCAGGAATCGTTTTAAAATCAATTACAACCTTTAAAATTTGGAAATAAAATAAAACAAATCAGCAGCTTCAGGCTTCGGGCGCGGGCGCGCCCTCTTCCAGCTTTATACTCTCGCGGCCACGAGACTTGCAATAGGTTTGTATGTTTGGCCTGTCTCGCACGTGGGCGCACGCTCACTAGGCTTGTCCTTCTCGCGGCTGCGCAACTTGCAGAAGGTTGTCCTGGTTTTGTTGGGTACTCGCGCGGGCGCGTGCCTCCAAGCTCTCTTTACCACGCGGCTTGCAGTTGCTATCTTCTGATCCTTCTCCTGAGCTTGGTTCTGCAATGTTGCTGCTGCTACTGAAATGTCCTATGTGTATCCATGCTTGTCCATCCATGCTCCACTCAATCCTAGCCATGCACATCCTATCTTTTGCCTCGCCTCACGCATCCATTAGCCTTGTGCTCAATAACACCACCAAATTAGACCAATTCCTGCACTTATTCACCAAAAGGAGTTTTAAGTATATGAAATGCAAATTAACATAAAATGCAGCTAAAACAGACTAAAATGTACTTGAGATGGGCATAGTTCGCATGAATTGGTACTCTATAAGTAGGTAAAAATACTACTTATCAAATACCCCAAAACTTGAACCATTGCTTGCCCTCAAGCAATGCATACTAATGAGCAATAAAAAATGCAATTATATTATTGTGCAACTAATTCTTACATTGTCCCAACCATCATAAAAATTCAGTCTAATTTGCCTCAGCGAATTTTTCTAGATTTGAGAATACAAATTCCAACCAAACTGCAGGCATAAAGTCATATACTCATATATTTCACATATGCTATACAGATGCTATATGTGTGTGTGTTGTGTTCACCCAATACTTGATTTCGGTGTAGAATGTTCATGCTATCTTGCTCAAACCAGGAAAATTATAGCTTAAATCAAGACTTATGTATATGTATGCGACTTGTACTATTTCAACATCTTAAAATAAACTAAGGTTCAACAATGGGCTTAACTGCTTTATTCTACTCACGAGGGCGGATTCCGCACTTTCTCGCGGTGTTTATTTCTATTTTTCTTTTCTTTTCTTTTCTTCATGACTGTGCAATGTCTTACTCCATTAGGCATACTGCTACCCCTTAGCGAGCTTTCAATCAACGACTCTCAGACCATGAAAGACCTTAGGGCGCTAGGTGTAAAGACAATCCCCTCGGGCGTACTTACTCAAATAGCCAGGGCCCCGAAATAAGACTAGCCATGTTATTTCTACTTTTTTTTAAACACAGATACCCATGTGTTCCCACAGTCTAAAAATCGATGTTTTATAAGCCCCAAAAATCACGTTACACATATTTCTATTTTTTAACACTACATTTTTCTATAGAGCAATGTACACGTACTTCTTATACCTACAAGTGATTGTGAACACATTTGTGCAAACCGAGAGCATGTACACAACATTATGAATTTCGTTGTATAAAACGTTATAACTCAGCTCATGTTATCCAAAATATTCAGAAATCATTTAAAAACTTCACTCTCATCATTGGCTAGACAAATTTTTATTTATTTATTTATTTTTATTTTTTTTATTAACGGCAAGAACTGTGAGGTATGCAATATGCAACTAAATGCTAAAATGTAATCTAAACATGCACATAAAAATTAAACTAATCATTCAAAACTATATGAATCATGTAAAACTATATGCAAAACTAAAAATAAAAATAAAAAAAAATTACTAACTACTGCCTAATACCCCCAAACTTAAAATATTCAATGTCCCAATTGAATGAAGGTAAAAGGTATGAAAACTCCCCTAATTATTGGTGGTGCCACCCTCCTCGGGTGGTGAGTCCGGTGGTGGATATGGTGTTGCGGTTCCAAACTGAGGCCATTCTTATGGTGTTCCTTGTTGCGCAAACGCTTCGGCTAAAGCTCTTGTGAGTCCCGTCGCAAATGTGCCCAAATTGTCGTACATGGCATCGACCTTGCGCTCCAACCTTCGTAGCTGTCGATCGCCATTGGTGGCACGTGCGTGCGTGGACGGACCCGCTTCGTCTGTTTGCTGTTGGTGTTCTGGAAAAATAGGATGAAGGATGAAGCCTAGTCCGCGTGGGTGCGGTACACCACCTGTCCAATCTTTGAACTTTTCAATCGTGGCATGAGTAATGTCCTGGCTTGGGTATTGCATTTGCTCATTTCCCCAGTTGCATCCCTGATTAGCACAAAGCATGGCTACCACGGATGCGTGTGGAATGCTCCTAATCGTTACTCCCCGTAAATAGCGCAGCATATTTTCGTGAATGAGATGACCAATGTCGATGTATTTTCCTGTGATTATGCCCCACAGAAAACGTGCCCTCTCTACTGATATTTCGTGCTGGTGGGCGGAGGGCATGAGCTTGGCGCATATGAACAAATTCCACGCTTTTGCATAGCGATTTAAAGAGGCAGCAGGGAATAACCGCGGCTGTGTTGTGCCAACTTTATACGTCCATTTCGTACCCGACACACATAACTCTGCAATGATCAGCTCCATGTCTGTCTCCAAATGAGCGCCGGCTATCCAATTAGCAGTTCCCACTGACGGTGCATCAGTAATTTTGAAAATTAGTCGGATGGCACGAGGTCTGTAATCTACCTCGATACCACGAACTAAAAATATTCCGCTCATAGTGACCTTGGCATTGGCATAGAATTCACGGACTACGCTCATAGGAACGGGTGTTGGAGTCGCTGTCAGCTCACCCCAGCCTCTCTCTCGAATCATGGCGCACAATTGGACATCCTGCCCCTTCGGCTTGAATCCTCGCTCTTTGATGAATGTCTTTGCCACAATGCGGTAATATTCTTGTTGAGCTTCCAAATTGAGGAATTTGGTGTGATCCACAACGTCAGCCTCTTGACTGCCCGCAGAAGAAGAAGAAGATGAAGCAATAGATCTCGCTCGCTTAGGCCCCATTTGTTTTTGCTAGTAATTGTACATATTATATGACTGGGGAAAGTAGAAAAGCTTGAAGAATTGATAGCTCTCACACTTGTGTCTTCACTCCCACTTAGGGACCCTAGCTTTATAGCACTCTTGGAGAAGTTGAGGAGATATAGACTTCAAATGAGGAGTAAATCGTGGCTAATTGATTGAGAGATGCGCGACACGAATTGTAACTGACGAAGAGATAGCGACGTGAGTTATGGAGAGTGAGAGAATTTCGCTTCTATTGATATCCCAAATGAGAGTCCAAATGGTCCACAACTCTGTTTTTAAACAATTCGTACTGTCAAAACCCGGTGTTGAGCGCGGCCACGCGCGAATTGTACTAAGCTGGGCCCGCGAGCGCTAGACTTTCAGAATGTTTGGTGGTTTTCTTTTTATTGACGCGCGGGAGCGCGATTTTATGCTGACTATGTCGCGCGGCCGCGAGCTACTGATATTTGCAATGCTGCACTTCAGTTTCATTTTACTTGTCAGTGGTGCCTTCCAATGATGGTACTTGCATAGACATTAATGCCTCGTGTTAAGGCCGGACATAGTGGTCTCATAACACTAATATTATGCAACTACTCACACAGCAATTCTTGTTACACTCTTAAGCATGAACATCAAATATCTAATTAAAAAGGAGTTCGATATAACTACTGAAATACTCAAAATGCAATACTGAAAACAAATTAATGGAGAGAATAATAATAATAATAATGGGTTGCCTCTCATCCAGCGCTAAGTTATAGTTAATTAGCTTGACTGTCTCTGAGCTTCATGTTACCGATAGAATTGCGGTGCTTTCCTTCGTGTCCTCTGCACCCTGAAATTTCATGACCGCATCTTTCGTCAATGACTCTTCCGTCAAATCTGAATTTTTACCCGTTGCACATATCAATGGTCCATAATCCCTCGATGTATGTACTTCATCCTGTAGGCACCAGTCCACCACGTCAACTAGGAAGCACCCTTCTTCATCTGTTGGTAGACTGATTGCTTTAAAGACGTTAAAAGTGATCTCTTTATCCTGGACACGCATGGTGAGTTCACCTTTCTGCACATCTATTGACGTTCTTCCTGTGGCTAAGAATGGTCTCCCCAATATGATTGGTATATTTTTGTCCTCCTTGTAGTCTAGAATAATGAAGTCAGCTGGAAAAATAAACTTGTCCACCTTAACCAACACATCTTCAACAATTCCTCGTGGATACGTGATCGATCTATCAGCTAACTGTAATGATATGTTTGTTGGTTTTGGATTCGGCAATCCCAATTGGTTAAACACTAACAAGGGCATCAAATTTATACTTGCCCCAAAATCACATAAACACTTACTGAAGTTCATCTTTCCAATTGTGCATGGAATTGTGAAGCTGCCCGGATCCTTCAGCTTTGGAGGTAATTTCTGTTGAAGCACTGCACTGCATTCCTCTGTCAAGGCTACTATCTCAAACTCATCTAATCTCCTCTTCCTTGACAATATACCCTTCATAAACTTGGCATAGCTGGGCATTTGTTCCAATGCCTCGGTGAATGGTATGTTGATCTGCAACTTTTTGAACACCTCCAAGAATTTGCTGAACTGTTTATCTTCCGTTTTCTTAATTAATCTCTGCGGATACGGAACTTGAATGTGAATTGGTGGTACTGGACTCTTGAACGTCTTCTCTAAGTCTGCTTTGTCTTTCTCTTCCTGTCGATCCTTAGATTTCTCTAAATTTTCCTGCTCATTGGCTAGTTCCTCTGCCTCGTGCCTTCCTGAGTGCATTCTTGCGCGGGCGCACGACTTGCAGTAATTGACAAATCTTTCCCTGATCTCAATGTTATTGCTTAGCACTGTTCCTTCCCTTCTCTTCTTGGATTTGTCTCCGTATTACTTGGTAATGAACCTTGGGGCCTGTTTGTAAGCAGGTTTGCCATCTGCCCCATTTGAGTTTCCAGATTCTTTATAGTTGCTGCTTGGCTCTTGATCATAACTTCTGTGTTTTCCATGTATTTCATCATCATCTCCTCCACTTCTGATTTCTTTTCTTGCTGAGGTGCAGCTGGAGTGTGATGTTGTTGTTGTTGTTGTGAAAATCCTGGCGAAAAGGGTGGTCTAGGATTAAACTGCGGCTGCGCTGGCTGCGCCTGAAATTGATTGTTTGGTTGAAACTGAGTTTGCTGATTCCCTTGATTATTCGACCAACTAAAATTTGGATGATTTCTGTTGTTGGGGTGGTATGTGTTCTGAAATTAGCCTTGGTCTTTTCTGTAGTTGCTCACATACTGCACTGATTCTGAGCTGATAGCACATTGATCCGTTGAGTGTGACCCCGCACAAATCTCACATACGAAGGCAACCGTCTTTACTTTTCCTTCTGCTAAAGTATCTATCTTCTTTGCCATGGCTGCCATCTGTGCTGACAGCTGAGTAATAGCATCAACCTCCAATACACCTGGAACTTTGGTTTGTGGTATTCGGGATGTAGGATTCTGAAAATCATTCGATGTCATTGTCTCGATAAGGTCATATGCTTCCTTAAAGTTCTTTGCCCATAATGCCCCTCCTGCAGCTGCATCTACAATCGGTCTCGACTGCCATCCCAATCCATTATAAAACGTGTTAATTACCATCCAATCTGGCATACCGTGATGTGGGCACTTTCGCAACATTTCTTTGTATCTCTCCCATGCTTCATATAACGACTCGCCCTGTTGTCGCTCAAACTGAGAGATAGTTGTCCTCATCTTGGCAGTTTTTTCCATTGGGAAGAACTTAGCTAAGAATTTCTGTGCTAAATCCTCCCATGTAGTTATAGATCCTGCAGGCAGAGAATGAAGCCAACTTTTCGCTTTATCCCTCAATGAAAATGGGAACAACCTTAGTCTAATAGCATCCTCCGTCACACCGTTGTATCTGAATGTATCACAGATTTCGATGAAACTCAATAGATGTTCATTCGGATCATCTGTAGCAGCACCCCCAAACTGAACTGTATTCTGCACCATTTGAATAGTGCCAGTTGTTAACTCGAATGTGTTTGCTGCTATCGTTGGTCTGACTATGCTAGACTGAAGTCCGCTAATATTGGGCATGGAATACTCCTTCAGAGCCCTAAGCTCCTCTCATTGCTCATCTCCGTGTGCCTCGGCTGCCATGTTAGCTGTCGTGTTTTCCAACTATTCTTGTAAATTTCTACGTACACCCGCTCTCCAACTTCAGCCGTTTATATTATCCTGAACAGGTATTAACTCGGGGTTGGTTGACCGTGTGCGCATAAAAATTTATCCAAATTCCTGAAACAAAAATAAAAACTGAAATGAGATAAGACTAGAATTGTCTAAGTCATACAATATAGCTTAAAACTAATGATAATAATACTAAATTAAATGCCTTTCCCCGGCAACGGCGCCAAAAACTTGTTGCCTCTTTTTTACAACTAACAAAGAGCTCTAACTCATGCAAGCATACATGCGTCAACAAGTAATACAGAGCAAGTAAAGTATCAATCCCACAGAGAAAGTTGTTTAACTTAAACTACTATTCATTAATTAAGTCACTATATTTATATGCTCAAACTAATGATTAAACTTGGTTTGTTCTCGAATTGCAAATAACAACTAAAACAATAATAACGATATAATAAATGATATTTGAACTAATGGGATCCTAACTTCATTTAATACTTCATTCAATCACCACTATCATGCATGACTTGTTCACATACCATAGGAAAGTAGCCAAGAGCACTAAAAGAGTATTAGCCATTTTTCAATGCACTAAGACCTACTTACACAGCATCCACAGATGATAGACTCTATGTAATCAGCAATATAATCAACATCACTATATATCTATGTGAAATTGCAACTATAATGATTTTAAGTTCAAGCTCTTACTCTAACTTATATGGTTAAACAGTATATGTCTATCTGGGTCACGAAATACATAAGCCATATAACACAGCCATGTATACGTATACTATCATGATTACAATCCATATTTGCATGTTCATTGTCAATTCCATACAAATACTGAAACTAATGGTGATCAAGCATTCATGTATGCAAAACAATCATGACAGACATCCCATATGATATGCAAAACAACTCAGCATTTAAGCGTGCAATCAAACTACATAATAAAATCCGTTAGAATCCCATAATGAAGTTTAGTTCACGACTGAACCAAAAACCATTATGGGATCAAATCTAAACATGATCAATAAACAACAACCGAAAGATGAAAGTTGAAACTATCAAACCCAATTGCTGAATACGCATCAAAATTCAATCCTCATAAGATTCAAGCAAAAACTAATACTAATAATCCGCTCTCATAGAGAAATCCCAAGAAGGAGTAGAAGCGTAGAGTTATGGCCTCCTTCTACGCTGGAATCCTCTCTAGAGAGTAAAACCCTAATTACCCAGTAAAGATACGTAAAAACTAATAAAATGTCAAGTGATACCCTTGACACCAGCCATGAATCGTTTTTAAATCAATTACAACCTTTAAAATTTGGAAATAAAATAAAACAAATCAGCAGCTTCAGGCTTCGCGCGCGGCCGCGCGCTCTTCCAGTTTTATACTCTCGCGGCCGCGAGACTTGCAGTAGGTTTATATGTTTGGCCTGTCTCGCGCGCGGGCGTGCGATCACTAGGCTTGTCCTTCTCGCGGCCGCGCAACTTGCAGAAGGTTGTCCTGGTTTTGTTGGGTACTCGCGCGGGCGCGCGCCTCCAAGCTCTCTTTGCCGCGCGGCTTGAAGTTTCTATCTTCTGATCCTTCTCCTGAGCTTGGTTCTGCAATGTTGCTGCTGCTACTGAAATGTCCTATGTGTATCCATGCTTGTCCATCAATGCTCCACTCAATCCTAGCCATGCACATCCTATCTTTTGCCTCGCCTCACGCATCCATATTAGCCTTGTGCTCAATAACACCACCAAATTAGACCAATTCCTGCACTTATTCACCAAAAGGAGTTTTAAGTATGTGAAATGCAAATTAACATAAAATGCAGCTAAAACAGACTAAAATATACTTGAGATGGGCATAGTTCGCATGAATTGGTACTCCATAAGTAGGTAAAAATACTACTTATCAGATAGCCACTCAGGGTATGTTGACACCATTATGATGTCGGCTTGAAATTATTTCATAATTTCTTCTTTGACTTTTAAACTCTACTTAGGTTTTAATCGCCTGAGTTTCTGTTTGACTGGCATAAATCCCTATTTGATGGGAAGGCGATGAATGACGATGTCAGTAGAAAAACCGACCATGTCTTTATGAGACCATGCAAACACATCCTGGAATTGGATCAATAGGGTAGCCATGTCATTCCTTTGGTTTGGAGTAAGGTCCGTACCAATCTAGATTTGTTTAGGGTTTTCTAAGGTTCCGAGGTTAAAAGAGGTGGTTTGATCAAGATTTGTCTTGGGTTTGTCTTCGACCCATTCTTTGATCTCCTGAGGTATCTCATATTCTTCTTGTTCAATCTTCATCAAGTCTGAGTCCAACTTTACATCAAAGTTACAGTCCTTGTGAAGAATAGGCACCTCATCAGCAAGTTTAGGCATATCTAACATTAGAGTCCTGAAACAAAATACTTTCACTTAATATATGAAACTATTCAATCATACAAAGTGTTAGCATGAAATGACAAAAAACAACAGCTAATACTGTACAACAAAAGTAAGCAGTTATTGTTATCTACAGGGTAAAGGAAGTTTCTGCCCTTTTTACCCTTATCAGCAAATGCAAGGAGTGCTGCTCTAATTGCCAAGCGTGAAGTCCTGATGGACAGTTGTGATGAAGGGACTATTGTCATCCTCATTCTCTTGAATGATGACCATAATGTCTGGACAATAATCATCTGGGATGTCTCTATTCATACCCTCCGTATGGACCAGGATGCACATTTTTGATAGATATTTATATATCTCTTGTTTTCACCTTTGATTCCTTTCTTCCGCCTCGGGATCTGGAATTAGGACTTCCTTTCCTTTGACCGGTATCGGCTTAGGAAATAGCATGGCTACCACAGGGGCAGGGACCTTTAATAAAGGCCGTACATGAGTATCACCTGTAGGTTTGGGCAGACGCCTTTTAGATGAAGGAACCAATTTATGCTTGTGAGGGTTCCTGTGATTGGTCCTAGGAGAGTAGCCTAGTCCGGTTGTCCCTGTCTGACTGGGAACTTGAATTGGGTACTTGATGCACTGATGATCCTTTCCTAACCCTTGTCCAGGTTAAAAACCGAAGGATATCATCTCTTGACTTGCTGACATTACCTCGGCAGAAACTATGGGTATTAGAGGTGGCGCCCTAATGGGTTGATAGTGAGTGTTGCTCACCTCAAGGGCTTGGAAGCTGACAGACTCAACTTCTGAATTAAAACTGATGAGTGGTATATCACCTTGAACAGGACACTCTGGCTCAGCATTGACAGTGACCAGATCACTGTTGATGATATATTTAAGTTGTTGATGAAGGGTGGACGGGACGGCTCCTGCCATATGAATCCACAGTCTTCCCAAAAGTAGATTGTATCCTGTAGTGATCTTAAGCACTTGAAAGGATACGTAGAATGTATGTAGACCGATTTCCATAGGCAATTCAATCTCTCCGACAGCGTTTCGCCGGGATCTATCAAAGGCTTTGATGATTGTATGGCTGCTTCAGATCCTGTTGAGATTAATGTTCATTTTCTCCAATGTGGCATAGGGGCAGATGTTTAAGGATGGTCCCCCATCTATGAGCACTCCTCCAACCACATATCTGGAGGACAAAACCGCTATGTGCAATGGTTTGCAATGACCCATCCCTTCGGGAGGTATGTCATCATCGGTGAAGGATATCACTTTACTGTTGAAGATGTGATCAACCAGATAATGGAACTTTTCAACATCCACTATTTTTGGCAAGTGGGCTTCTTCCAATACTTTCAGTAAGACCTCCCGATTATCTTCTGAAGAGAAAACCAAGTCTAGAATAGAAATCTGTTGTGGAGCTTCCTTCAAGCTTAGAACCACCTTGGCTTCATTGTGTCCCATAGTACGGAGGAATTCTTCAATCTTCTCCCTGAGCACTTTCCCCTTAGATTTGGTGATAGGCTTCATCACCCGTTGAGGAAGATACATTGGATTTTCCCTCGACACTACAGTAGTTGTATTTGATGTGGATCCTTCAGCTTCCCCATAGTTCCATGGCACATTTTAGAGGCTGACAATAGGATACTATGACCTGAACGGCAATATGATTGGCTTTGGTGCAGCTACTTTCAAAGGGTTTTTAACACCTTTGAGTTGAATTGATTGAATTGTAAGTGGGGTGGTAACCAACTCTCCCTCAATGGATATAACTGCTACGACTTCCTTCCATCCTGGAGAAAATGTGTTCCCATTAGCAAATGATACAGCGTTGTTATCTACCATCTGCAGGTCACCGCTGTCAATCATATTTTGAATGAGATGGCGGAGTGCCCAGCATTCCTTAGTGTTGTGACTGCGAGAGTGGGAGTGGTATTGGCATACTCCATTAGCATCAAATCGCTTTGAGCGTGGGTTGACTAGAGGTAACAGTGTTGTGATTTTTCCTTCATTAATCAGCATTTGCAATATTTCTTCCATCGGTTGGCCTAGATAGGTGCATTCCCTTTTGTTATCGAAGTCCCGACGGGCTTGAGCTATTGCTTTTCTAGCAAGCTTTTCCTCCCATGTTTCACCCACATAGTTGGAGCTCTGTCCACTGTTCCAGTTGATCATATTAACCACCTCTTCCTTGTTTTGAGGAAGAGGTTTATTTTGAGCATATGGTTGGTCGAGCTTGGTCACCACGATCTCACCATTGTCAATTAAATCCTGGATCTTATGCTTAAGGGCCCAACAATCCTAAGTGTCATGGCTTGGAGCTCCAACATGGTAAGCACACATCTTGCTTACATTGAAACCCTTTCCACTCGGGTTGGCTGGTGGAAGGAGATGAGTACTTTTCTTTCGAGCTGTCAGAAGTTTGAGAATGTTTTCGAGTGAATCCCCTAAGGGTGTGAACACTCTTGTACGTCTAACTTCTCCACTTTTTGGCAATGGAGGGTTTGAAGACTGAGCTTGGAAAGGGGAATAGTTTCTCCTCTGAATAAGCATGTTTTGATTGCCTTTTTGTCCTTGCAGTATCAAGGAAACATCCTCATCTTTCTTCTTATAGACCCTCCGGGGGTTGTTCCCATAACTTCCAGATTGGATGTGCTCAGTTACGGCTTTTAGTGCGATGAGGTCTTGAATCTTCCCTGATTTCAACCTCATTTCAGCCATTTCTCTGTGTTTGATCATTTCAGAGAATGGCTTGCCTATGCCAGCTAAGACCCTCTCATAAAAGGGAGCTTCTTGAATGTCTATGAAGTTCATCACCATTACAGACTCAGTCATAGACGGAATAATTTGAGCAGCCAGACGCCTCCATCTTTGGGCATACTCTCTGAATGACTCATTGACTTGTTTCTTGACCTTGGTAATTTGATACCAGTCTAGAGCCATTTGTGTTTGAAAGCTGTATTGATTGATGAAAGCATGGACTAACTCCTCCCAACTATAAATTTTGGAGTTATCTAATCTGGTGTACCATGATCTGGCTTCTCCAGTCAAACTTTTCTGAAATAGCTGCATTCTGAGCTTTTCATCCTCGGCATAAGATCCGAGCTCTCCAATGAATATTTTCAAATGGGTATAAAGATCTTCCAATCCATCATATTTTTCAAAATTGGGAGTCTTGAATTTTTCCGGATAACGAACACCAGGAAATATACAAAGGTCTGAATATGAAATACTCCCGTGTGTTCCAATCCCTTTAATGGACCGAATGGTCTCTTCCATTTGTAAAACCTTCTTCCTAATATCACCGGTGTCTTGATCTTCTTTGAGATGAGTAATTTCATGGGTTTTGTTGGTTTTATCAGACTGATACTCAGGTACTGGAGCTTCTTTGTCCAGACCCTGGGTTCCTCCATGTGCAGAGGATTCTATGTGGATGGGTATTTGTGGACCCTGAGTTGACTTGTGTAATTCTTTAAGCAGAACAACCAACTCTATAATCTGATTACTTAACCCTTCAAACTCCTCGCGAGAGACAGGAGTAGGATTAGACTGGCTAGATGTAGCCATGTTTGGCTGTAGGCTTAATGCCTTTTTAGACTTTGAACGGGTAACATGACCAATTGCTTCCCTACAAAAAGACTTATGTAGTTTAGTCTTAGGGAAATGTGGAAATGTTACATGCTATGTAATGTGTCTGTTTTTTTAGGAGTGTTATCCTGTAAAACGGATGTCAGCTATTTTAATGACAGAATAGCATGACAGGTTTTGATATGAAAAGGAATGCATATTCACATAATCCTTTATACTTTCCATTACATTGAGATTGACATGGAAATGAAATTATAAGTAATTGAAATTATAAGTAAATGAAATGGGAAGGTATGAAGAGACTTCTCTCTGCGTTTGGTTTATCAGAGGCTGACCTATCTTAGGTTACTCTCGCGGCTTTTTGTCATGAAGGTTCCCAAATCATCGCAATTTACTCGACTGGAAGTTAATCCGGTCTTTCAACTGGAGCGAATCTAGGTGGTTCCTTTCCTGAGCCTCGTTGGAATTAGTCTCCCTACGAGTTCAATAATCAAACAACAATGGGATAGTCTCCTGGTGGAGGGACCACACAACATACATTCACATACATCGCGTCTCACCGTATGTAAATGATGCCATGTGCGAAGCACTAATATCACAGGTAAATGCAATATCCACACAGAAGCAAATAAAAGTTTTGAAAAGCTTGGAATAGCGGCTTAAGCCCTCTTACTGGATCTCCCCAGCAGAGTCGCCACCTGTCGATGTCGGGATTTTTATTTGTCCCTTTCTGTTCTTGTCTTTTGGTGTTCTCATGTTAGCTGAGATTTGTTTGAAAAAACATGTTTGAAAAGGTTCGAACCAACTCAACCGAGAAATGGTTTGCACATAATGTGACGTCTGTGACACCCCCAAATCCGGTACTTCAATTTCCACATGATTTGGTGTTCACTATACAAAAATCATATGTCTATCTATCCATAGTAACTGTAAACCATATAAAAGATAGAAATAAATCCTTACAACATCTGAATAATAAATACAATCCCAGGTCATACTAACCTTAAATATCTGTGCGAAAACATAAACAAATAATAAATCTTAAACAACATCGAGTCTTAACAATAACATTCTTAAAATTTAATAACATGTCTTCATCACTTAATAGCTTTGCCCTTGCCTTTGCTAGAAGAAGGCTCGTCGGTTCTTTCGTTCATAACTGCAATGTTATTATTACGCAAGAGTGAGCACGATTGCCCACAAGTATAAAAAAATGAATTAACAATATAATAACATGCGAGTGAATCGAAGAATTTTGAAATGAAGCTCAATTTTTGAACCAAAAATGATTACCAAGAGGGTCATAAGACCTTGAATTATGTACTAGGTTATCAAGGATTATACTTGAAACATTTAACAGTTATAAGACTATGGACTCTTCTTCTCATACTTAGGGGGATCAACCCTTAGTACCATACTATACACAATATCTTAACACTAACGCTTAAGTAATCCCTTTACAGGGTTATTCATCTCAGTTTGACGTTAGAGTCCGCACCAAAGGAAGTTTGGTTTGGATAATTCAATAAGGGTTCTAAAATTTAGAACGTTCATCAACTATGGACTAGTCGAATCGATAAGAATTCGTTAGTCTAACAAGGTTCACAATAAATGGTATTTAAATTGAATAACAATATCAAGAGATATACAATAGAACAAGTATTGTATAACGGATTCATACTTCGAAAAGATAATTAATCTTTAATATAAAAAATCAAACTTGATTTAAAAATGACAAGATTTGCTTGAAGTAATTTACAAACTTGAATAATGATAACAAGTAGGGTTAGGATACTTGCCTCGTGCGTAGATTACTCGTTAATTAAACACGTTCCTTGAATTTAATCCTACATATCATTTCCATTCACAATACCAGTCAATTATAACTTACTAAACATCACACGATTATTCTTTATCTAACTCGAATTCAGGACTATACTTAGTCATATTACCATACTTGTTTCCACATAATATTACACTATACGAACGACAAGCTAAGTATATAATCAACAATTCTATCATCATGTAATTGTCTTTTTGACTTGGTAAAAAAAACTCACTTTAATATCTCATTATATATTCATTAGATTAGGTTACTAACACATTTCTATACTTGATCATTGAAAAAAAATGCATTTTCTGGACATTCTGCTAAGTGGCGCTGCGGCGCCACTTTTGTACTGGCTTTTGGCGTTGCGGCCTGATACTTGGTGCTGCGGCGCGGTGACGCTGCGGCGCGGTGACGCTGCGGCGCTGTGACGCTGTGGCACAAGGAATGAACTGGAGGTTGGCGTCGCGGCGCGAAACCCCAGATTCTGAATTTCCAGTTCGCGAAGAACACAGAATTCAGCGACATTAACACATCTTTAACACTAATTTCACCAAATTAAACATACCCACATGTTATAATTCATATATAATCATTACCCAACAATTATAAACTAATTTTAATCCATTAAAACACATAATCAGAGAATTAAAACATAAAAATTTCCGCTGTTCTTGATGTTCTTGAAGTATTGAACATAAATTCCTAAAATTCAACGTCACGGATTCGTTATAAAGCTAAATCCGTTCATTTAAAGTTTGGTCTCTTCGTATTAACATGCATAATAAAATAAGGGTGTAAAATTTACGAAAACATTTATGTTTGACATACTAAAATCACGTATAAGGCCATATGGCCATAACCCAAACTCTGTAATTTTGTAGAAATTATATACTACGTATTTTTATGAAATTGATGTTATGGTTTACAAACTAAATATAATAAAATACGATTTGATATGCCATAACACAAACAAAACCCATAATCGTTACTCTTATCCCAATTACAGAGGCTTTACAGTATGAATGGAAGCCAATTATATAAAAACTTAAATACGTAAAAAAAAGGATTTAGAAAGGAAGAGATTACCCTGTAGAGTGTAAAAAGATGATCAATGATGATCCTTTCACAAGTAATTGATCTATTGTACACTCACAATCTTTTATCAATCTCACAATTCCTCTCTGAACTCTAAATTATACTCTGCTTATTCTCTAGACTTAGGAATAAAAATGAAAGAAAAGGAGACGTCTTATTCAATGAACTGACGCGTTGTGGTCAGTTATCCAATCATTGGGTAACTGACCCCAACTCCCAATAAGGCCATGTTTGGCTGGAAAGAAAAGGTTTTCAAATCATTTAATTTAATAAAGCTTTATCATATAGTTTAATTCATGTCACACTCCTTTATAAAAATAAATTCAATATTTTATTTAATTTATTTTAAATAAAATATACTAAATTCTCATAAATTCACATAGTCACATAAATAATTTTCTCATTAATAAATAATGTCAAATTATTAAATCTCTAATTAATTATTACATTAATTAAAATAACATAACTTATTAAATATTTCTTTTAATATTATAAGCTCACATAAACACATACTTCGAATAATAAAATTCTCCACATTAATTTAATAAATGTAACATATATAATTAAATTAATCTACCACAACTGTATCAATTAATTATTTAATCCAATAATTAAATCATCAAAAATATTTATTTAATTCAATAAATATTAGAAATTAATTACAAAAATCTCATTTGTCACATCTTTCCGCCTTAAAAGGATTCTGTCCCCAGAATCACAACTCAATAAATTCGATCCGTTACATTCTCCCCTTTACAAAGATTCTGTCCCCAGAATCGTAGACACAATTTAAACACATAACTCAGAGAAATCTTTCATCATTTTATCTAAATATAGATTTTATATTTCATACTACATTCCTTACAAATTATAGGTTTCATTTCATAACTTTCACTTGAACGCAATTATAATTGAGTATTATATTCTTAACCCATTCATTTTCTTTTCTAAGGATCGCTATCATAAACACTCGGGATATTACATTCACCCTTTCTTCTAAGAATTTCGTCCTCGAAATTTTATTTATTAATCTTTATACATTCAATCTATCAAAGTAGATTTTACGTCACTACTTCATTCATTCATTGGTTTCTATAACCACTTTCTTTTCACAAACTACAATTATTAAAATTTTCTATTAAAAGTTTCACATTACTCTTTGATAACTCACATCCTTCTCACTTCAAAATTTCTTTTCTCATTTATTCAACACATTCATCATTCAGTGTCATATTCTACGACTTACTTCTTTCTAAGGAATACTTTCCTTTTTCAATTCCATCTTGCAGAATAACAAGAATCCTCCACAATTGTTCAATAATTGGGAAGTAGTATGAATAACTCAGGAATTTAAAAGATTCCAAATTATGCTGAGGGTCACAAGACCATGAACTCTATTCTCTAGGTTTAATAGTGCTTCACCCCCGGTTCTTCACACTTTAAACCCTCTTTGGCAGAATGTTTATCAATCACAAAGACTGAAAACACCATCCGCAAGTACTCTAGGTGATCAACCTATTGTACATGTATTGTATACAAATATTTCAGCGCAAAGTATAAAACTAAGCGCAACCCCTAATAATAGGGTTGTTCATCTCAGCTTTTCAACATCTGAATCCGCACCAAAACAATTTGGTTTAGCATAACTTCTCAAGAAACTCCTAAATTTCATAAACATCTTTCAATATTCGTCTAGCTGAATCAAATAGTATAGACCTCTACAACAATTCATTCGGACATCAACCAAAATATACATATACATACATACATATGTATTCTTATATCTTAAAGAAATCTCAAAAATCTTTTTATGACGTCATGATCCCGCACTGTATTTACAGTCCGTTGAAGATTTCATCATTTGGTGATTTTATCATACTACATCATACCATAGTGGGCTGACGATCCTTAGATCACATCCAACACTAAGTTATACTGCATTGATGACTCCATCGTTTTTATCATCTTTGCATCAGGTTACATGATGCATTAATGATGTAAAATACATTTTGATATATTGCAAATCATTTTTGTCTAGCCGAAGCAATTAGTATAGACATACGAATAACGGTATTGTTGTTAAAACTCATTAGTTCCATCATTTGATCCAATATTTTTCAAAAAAATAAAAGTGTAAACATCAGCACGAAGTCAATAAATTTTGAAACTCTAGCATATCTAATAGATTTAGAATACCTATGCTTCCACCATTAACTCCACTTTCTATAATGATCCATTGCTTAATAGGTCTATCTATTCCTATTATCCTCAATACTCCATTTACATTTATATATACCCAGTTCGTCAAACTTACCACACGTTATGAGTTCAGGAACTTGCCACAATCATATGAGTTTAAGAACTTATCCTAGTTAGACCATAGGCGTCCATTCGCTGAGGGGTTCAAAAACATACCATATAATTATGAGTCACGAACCTACCATAAGTATGAGTTTTAAGAACTCGCACTTAACCTTATAATATTCTCTAACTATACTCTACCTATCTGTTATACACATGAGAAAAGAATCACCTTCTCAACAGCATATAGCAAATAGCGCAACACAAACATTTCAATGATTATCAATGTGATAAACTAAGTGCAAGCACAAAACCCTCGCCCATACAAAGATTTATACAACTCAGCCATCACATGAGTCCTCAATTGAAATCCCACCTAACTCTATCTTACTCTTAACTTGCTCTTTGCTCGATACGAATTCCTCGTATCACATTATCTATAACTCCTCATGAGTTATCTCGTACTTTTTCATAATACACCATCTTCATAGCATCAAGCTATAATCATTTAAACATTACAAACCATCTTCCTTTTATAACTTAAACAGATCACGTCGTGATCTTATTCTATAATCATCTCATTTATAAAAAAAATTCTTAACTCGTGATCTTGGCTTTTGGAGTTAGGAAACTCCTATTTCTTATCTTTATATCTCTTAGATTCTTCTTTGAATCTTCTTGTTTATATAACAATTCTTACTTTAAGAATTTTCAACTTCATTTACATCGCTTCAAATTTCACTCAAGTTACACAATTTCAACACACGTGTCCATTTTCTACACTTGGTACACATCGAGTCTCTAATAGTTTCAATATGGTACGCTGAGTGGTTTCCCACAAACAACCAACAAACTAGGTTCCGAGTTGCTAGTTCGTATATACCTCCGCTCTATGAAGGAATCGTTTAGCCCAGATACCATATATCAACTATTAAAGAGTACAATTGCACCATACTTAAAATATAAATTTCTATTCTTAACTTCTTTATCATTCTCTTTTTATAGACACTGTTTATTTACCATCACCTTACATCCTTATTATTGGAGTTGGATAACCCCACATTCATATTCCTTATAACTCTTGCGAGATTCTTCTTTGAATCATCTTTCGCATGTTTTAAATCCTTATTGATCAAACTCTATTTGAGCTTATTCGTTCATTATCTTCACCTCTCATCTCTAAGGTTATAGCCTAAGGTACTCTTACCTAAGGTTTCTAACCTATCAGCTCCGATACCAACTTGTGACACCCCCAAATCCGGTACTTCAATTTCCACATGATTTGGTGTTCACTATACAAAAATCATATGTCTATCTATCCATAGTAACTGTAAACCATATAAAAGATAGAAATAAATCCTTACAACATCTGAATAATAAATACAATCCCAGGTCATACTAACCTTAAATATCTGTGTGGAAACATAAACAAATAATAAGTCTTAAACAACATCGAGTCTTAACAATAACATTCTTAAAATTTAATAACACGTATTCATCACTTAATAGCTTTGCCCTTGCCTTTGCTAGAAGAAGGCTCGTCGGTTCTTTCGTTCATAACTGCAATGTTATTATTATGCAAGAGTGACCACGATTACCCACAAGTATAAAAAAAATGAATTAACAATATAATAACATGCGAGTGAATCGAAGAATTTTGAAATGAAGCTCAATTTTTGGACCAAAAATGATTACCAAGAGGGTCATAAGACCTTGAATTATGTCCTAGGTTATCAAGGATTACACTTGAAACATTTAACAGTTATAAGACTACGGACTCTTCTTCTCATACTTAGGGAGATCAGCCATTAGTACCATACTATACACAATATCTTAACACTAACGCTTAAGTAATCCCTTTACAGGGTTATTCATCTCAGTTTGACGTTAGAGTCCGCACCAAAGGAAGTTTGGTTTGGATAATTCAATAAGGGTTCTGAAATTTAGAACGTTCATCAACTATGGACTAGTCGAATCGATAAGAATTCGTTAGTCTAACAAGGTTCACAATAAATGGTATTTAAATTGAATAACAATCTCAAGAGATATACAATAGAACAAGTATTGTATAATGGATTCATACTTCGAAAAGATAATTAATCTTTAATATAACAAATCAAACTTGATTTAAAAATGACAAGATTTGGTTGAAGTAATTTACAAACTTGAATAATGATAACAAATAGGGTTAGGATACTTGCCTCGTGCGTAGATTACACGTTAATTAAACACGTTCCTTGAATTTAATCCTACATATCATTTCCATTCACAATACCAGTCAATTATAACTTACTAAACATCACACGATTATTCTTTATCTAACTCGAATTCAGGACTATACTTAGTCATATTACCATACTTGTTTCCACATAATATTACACTATATGAACAACAAGCTAAGTATATAATCAACAATTCTATCATCATGTAATTGTCTTTTTGACTTGGTAAAAAAAAACTCACTTTAATATCTCATTATATATTCATTAGATTAGGTTACTAACACATTTCTATACTTGATCATTGAAAAAAAATGCATTTTCTAGACATTCTGCTAAGTGGCGCTGCGGCGCCACTTTTGTACTGGCTTTTGGCGCTGCAGCGCCGTGGCGCTGCGGCCTGATACTTGGCGCTGCGGCCTGATACTTGGCGCTGCGGCGCGGTGACGCTGCGGCGCAAGGAATGAACTGGAAGTTGGCGCCGCGGCGCGAAACCCCAGATTCTGAATTTCCAGTTCGCGAAGAACACAGAAATTCATCGACATTAACACATCTTTAACACTAATTTCACCAAATTAAACATACCCACATGTTATAATTCATATATAATCATTACCCAACAATTATAAACTAATTTTAATCCATTAAAACACATAATCAGAGAATTAAAACATAAAAATTTCCGCTGTTCTTGATGTTCTTGAAGTATTGAACATAAATTCCTAAAATTCAAAGTCACGGATTCGTTATAAAGCTAAATCCGTTCATTTAAAGTTTGGTCTCTTCGTATTAACATGCATAATAAAATAAGGGTGTAAAATTTACGAAAATATTTATGTTTGACATACTAAAATCACGTATAAGGCCATATGGCCATAACCCAAACTCTGTAATTTTGTAGAAATTATATACTACGTATTTTTATGAAATTGATGTTATGGTTTACAAACTAAATATAATAAAATACGATTTGATATGCCATAACACAAACAAAACTCATAATCGTTACTCCTATCCCAATTACAGAGGCTTTACAGTATGAATGGAAGCCAATTATATAAAAACTTAAATACGTAAAAAAAAGGATTTGAAAAGGAAGCGATTACCCTGTAGAGTGTAAAAAGATGATCAATGATGATCCTTTCACAAGTAATTGATCTATTATACACTCACAATCTTTTATCAATCTCACAATTCCTCTCTGAACTCTAAATTATACTCTGCTTATTCTCTAGACTTAGGAATAAAAATGAAAGAAAAGGAGACGTCTTATTCAATGAACTGACGCGTTGTGGTCAGTTATCCAATCATGGGTAACTGACCCCAACTCCCAATAAGGCCTTGTTTGGCTAGAAAGAAAAGGTTTTCAAATCATTTAATTTAATAAAGCTTTATCATATAGTTTAATTTATGCCACACTCCTTTATAAAAATAAATTCAATATTTTATTTAATTTATTTTAAATAAAATATACTAAATTCTCATAAATTCACATAGTCACATAAATAATTTTCTCATTAATAAATAATGTCAAATTATTAAATTTCTAATTAATTATTACATTAATTAAAATAGCATGGCTTATTAAATATTTCTTTTAATACTATAAGCTCACATAATCACATACTTCGAATAATAAAATTCTCCACATTAATTTAATAAATATAACATATATAGTTAAATTAATCTACCATAACTGTATCAATTAATTATTTAATCCAATAATTAAATCATCAAAAATATTTATTTAATTCAATAAATATTAGAAATTAATTACAAAAATCTCGTTCGTCACAACGTCCCCAAAATAGGTATACATCACCCATTCTGGGTCGTCAAATACATGGTACAGAAATAACTACAACTTCATTATTACAATTGTCGTGCAAATACGACAACACATATACTATGAGTTTAAATACAAATATTATTTTCTAGACAATATCCACACTCAAATAAGTCCTCATTATAATTATCGATACACTATTTTATAAAATAATGAGGACTGCTAAAACAACAGACTTGAAACATCACTCCACACCCTGACTAGTTCCCCCTATATTCTCGCCTCTTGAGAAGAAAAAGGGAACAAAAAGAAAAATAGTGAGCTCAACTAGCCCAATAAAGAATATTATGACTAAGATAATGTAAAATAAATTATCGTTAGCCTTCAATAAATCAGATAAAATATAATGGACAACCAGTTTTAGATCAATATTCGCAGCAAAAATAACAATTCATTAGAAGAGTTAAGTAGAGAATGAAATCTACTATCATCTATGAATATAAAGTCCATCATCAATATTTTATCTATATAACGTCAATCAATATATATCTTGAATCAAATATTCATCGTTGCACTATGGGCCAAAGATATTCATTTGTATCACCAGTTGGTCATGTTTATCTCAACACCTGTTCATCTTTGCAATACAGGCCAAAGATATTCATCAGGTAATCATTCATCTTTGCACTACAGGCCAAAGATATTCAGTTATATCATCATTTAGGACTGAGGATGATGAAAAATATTTTAAAGAAACGAATCCAGTGAGATAAAAGGACAAAGATTAGGGATTCGTACTTTAGATAATCCAAGTTCAAAAATACTCCGTAATAAATCATAGTGGAGTAAAATTCAAGAATGAAGATCAAAACATGGATACAATTAAAGATAGTAACCATAATAGACTACTTGGACAAAGAAAAGAAAATTTAATTTTTCTGTGAATAGTGTCGTATTCGTGAATAATGACGTATACGTGAATAGGACGTATACGTAAATAGTAATCCCGACACAAAAAGATAAAAATTTCACAAGAAAAATTATACTTCATGAATAGTACCGTATTCGTGAATAGTATCATATACGTGAATAGTATCATATACATGAATAGTAACCTCGACATAAAAAGGTAAAAATTTTATAATAAAATTCATACCAATATTTCGACATAATGATTGATAAGTAGGTTTGATACTTACTTATCCGGTATCTGTTACTTGAATTAGTTGCTTATACTCATGTTTCTTAGTTACTTTTCATGCATTTCGTGTTCATTTTGTAGATCTTATGCTTGGGAACGGTGTGAGCGACTATTGGTATGAAAATGCAAGGAAAAGCAATCCGGACATCATTTGGGCTTCATGTTTATTTCATGTTCTTGGCTTGGAACTTGGATTATGTTGTAGAGAATCTTTTTAGCTTTTCGAAACATCTTGAATCATTCCAATCGGAGTTCGGATGCAAGAGTTATGACATTTGTACCAACAGACATTAAACTTCAATGTTTTGGTTGGCCATTTGCAGAGCTGTCACTTCCAACCCAATTTCAGCCTTCATTCATCTTTTATTTCTCAATTATCAAATAATGAAAGTTTTAGAGCTCGTCGATAGCTTCGATTTGATAGGTGTCAGGCTCCGTAACTCTTCCCGGATCAAAAGTTATGGTCGTTTTACCAGAGGACACTGCAGCAGAAAATAAGCAGCGCGAGCGCGCGAATTCCTGCGCGGCCGCGCGAGTCCCTGGATAAAAATTATGTGTTTTGCTACTTTAGCGCGGGCGCGCCCAACTCCAGGCCATTCCCAACGCGGTCGCGCCACTTCTGAAGTTGACTCGTATGTAAAGGGATTCCACCCCTTGGGGGATCACGTAGCTAGTATTGCTTTCTTCTCTTTAATTTCCATATTAGATTAGAGTAGTGATTTCTAGAGTTGATTAGATCGAAGACTTGAAGCAATTAGAAAGCATCAGAGATTCTATCTTGGATCAGGAAAACAGATTTGCACTACAATTCTTTACTCTTATTTTCTCTTTGATTCATAATTGTATCTTATGCTGTTTAGTCTATATGTGGATGATAGATTTGATTCAACTAAGATCTAAACTCTATTATGAGATTGCAATGGATTCTATGAACTAGTTATTTCTGATATATTTCATTGTTAGACTTATTGATTGCTTTGGGCTTGTCTAATTAGATTCATGCTATTTGCTTAGTTGATTGGCCATAAATTACTGTGATAATCCATATGGACTTGAGAAAAGAAGTATGGGTTTAGATCTGATCTTATTAGCGTGTGATTGTATGTTTTACAATGCATTGGGATGTATGATTCGTGCTTAGGATAGACAAATACCGAAGCGCCGCTCGTAATCATTTGAGAACTTGGGCTTAAACCCTAATTATTTGTAAATCACATAGACATATAGTGGTTTAGGTAATGTGGGTGTTCATGTGTATTCTATCAATTGTGGATTATATGTGATATGAGTATGGAACATTGAGATATGACTGTACTTTACTTTTGTGTTCTCGACTAGCAATCCAGTGCAAGAAATTTGGCTTAACATGATGTTTGCGGATTTGAATGAATCAATAGATGAAATTGTGATCTCAGGTCTTCATTATCTAGTCTCACTCTAGAAATAGTTAGGTTTATTTAATTTCATAGTTTAAATATAAAATATCAAATCATTCGTTTAAATAAGACTGAAATGGTTATGGGCTAGTGCTTGGTGAACTTTATTAGTTAATTCTCCGTGAGAACGATACTTTACTTACTCTTTCTTACTTGTTGACCGTGTATACTTGCACGCATATATTGATCGGTAAAACGACCAACAAGTTTTTGATGTCGTTGCCGGGGAATTAGCTTAATAAATTTTTGCCAACATTAATTTCAATCAAATTGGTCTTAATTTAAACATTTTTTTTGTTTTAATTATCTTCTTATATTTCTCTCTTTTCAGGTATCATGGGTGACTTTGCTTATCAATGGCCTTATGCAAATATGACTCAACCAAGGAACATAAGCACTAAGGGACTCAATGTATTTTCTATAATGTAAGCACAAATTGCAACACTTTCGGAGAGGTTGGATGTTCTTGCAGCCCAACGCACTCGAGAGATAGCAGTTACATGTGAATATTGTGCTGGCGATCCGAGTTATCAGTGCAACATCAGTGTTGGACAAGTACAGTTTGGGGGTTATTACCTCAACAACTATGTTTATCCCAGTTATCATCAAGGTTGGGGGTATCACCCAGATTATGAATGGAATTGTAACTATCAAGACCAAGATTACGTTCCAAGTCCAACATATCCATCGAATTTCTCATATCCACCTCCAATGCAACAAGAAGAAAAATCAAGGTTGAAGGAATTCATGTCAAAAAGCATAGCAGACCATGAAGAGATGATGATGAGTCAGGAGTTATCAAGCAAAAATCTTAACAGACAGATGAAACAACTCATTAACTCCTCAATGAATGGTCCACAATACATGGATTTCGAAACTGAAGAAGATAATTCAAGATTGGAGGATTTGTGGTTCAAATTTGTAGCATCAACTGAGGAGAAGATGATTGAGCAAGAAAGGTCAATTCAAAATCTTCAGAATCAGATGGATCAAATGTTCGAAGTCTTGAACAATCGCCCTCCAAACAATTGGTGCTATGACATGGACGATGAAACTGATGGAGAGCCAGAAGTGTACATGCCACTGAATGAACTTAAAGGAGTGGACATTGAGGAGACAAACTGAGGGTATGGAAAATGAAGAACATGAGCTGACTTGTATAATACCCCAAGTGCCTTCTCAGTTAGAGTTGAAAAATTCAGTGACCTTTGCACACCCATGTCCCTTTGGTAGTCACATCCAAAGTAAGAATTTCTATGATTATGAGGCCTCTTACAAACCATGGTGGACTGAGGAAGAGATAATAGAAGAAGAAAATCCCGTTGTATCTTTCATGCCTCAGTGCAAAAATCTATTCACAAATACAATGGACGAAGCACCTAGCTATGCAATAGAACTGGGGGCATCATGTACAGAAAATATGCTAGGTTGTTTCAATTCACGGACTCGCAAGATGAGGAACCTACCAAAGCACATAGCAGTTCTAATGGATAGAGGGTTCTTAGCTTTTCCTAGAGGAATTGGATAGCAGTCAAGAATAGAGTCCAGCTAACGGACTATAAATCGAGCGCTAGATGGGAAGCACCCCATCCAATCTTTCTCCCTCCTTGTTTAATTCTTATTTACATTTCCATTTACTTATTCTCCTATGTTTAATTCTTCATGCTTTCCATATTTAGTAGATGTTTGATAGTTGTAAGTCTTAATAATTGTTTTATTGTTTCTCCTCTCAGGTTCAATCCAATTGCTATAAACATTCAGGATCAAACAGAAGTCAAAAACTGAAGCTACCAAGGTACAGGGTAGGGCGGCCGCGCCCAACTAAAAGCCAAACATAGCGCGGCTGCGCCATATCTCAGTCATAGAAAATAAACACTGCTCAATTTTTAGAATTTCTGACTCAAGCATTCGGACAGTTAGAAGCCCACACTCAGTTTCCAACTATAAAATATCTCAAACTTATCCATCGCCTGATATACCATCGGATCATGAGGAGGCGAACGGAGATGACATTGCCACTTAGGGGAATATTCTTGCACTTTTAATTACAATGAGGGCATTGTTCGTTTTAAGTTTGGGGGTATTGAGTTTAGTCAGTAGTTTAGAGCATGTAGTGTAATTGCATCATATAGAGTAATTTCATGTTACATATAGTTAATTGCATGTTAGTAGTTATTAGTTTAATTTTGTAGTAAAAAAAAAATTCTTCTTTTTGTTTGGTTAATATCCGTTTAGTTGCATAACATTGCATAATCCAAGGTTTTTAGTTAGTTGAATTCTAATTTGGCCAATGATGACATAGAACAATGATAGATTTTTGAATTTAGTGGATGACATGAGCTTAGTTATAATGTTATACATGATTTAATCCATGCTTGTTATTTAGATGCTATCGGTTAGCACATAGGTGTTCATATTTACTTGTTGGTTAAGATTAGCTTGTTTGTCTGCTGAGAGGAAAACGTTGCTTTAAAGACAAAATTATATAGGAAGTGAGTAATGACTATGAAAACACTGAAACTCAAGCTTTGGGAATGCATGGGTATACTTGCTATTAAAAAAATAGAAAAAGAGAAAAATATGAAAAATTACCGTGGCTAGTCTTGTTTCGGGGCCTTTGTTACTTGAGTAAGTACGCCCGAGGGGATTGTCTTTACACCTAGCGCCTTAAGGTCTTTTATGGTCTGGGAGTCGTTGGTCGAAAGCTCGCTAAGGGGTAGCACTGTTTGCCTAATGGAATGAGGCATTGCACAGTCATGGGAAAAAGAAAAGAAATCAATAAACACCCGCGGGAAAGTGCCAAAATTGCCCTCGTGAGTAAATATAAAGCAGAATAAACCCTTTGTTGAACCTTAGCTTGTACTGATGTGTTGGAGTAGTTGTTGTTTCATTTATATGCATAGTTCTTGATTTGAACCTCAATTTTCTTTCTTAAGCAGTATAACATGTGAAATCTTCACCTTTGTCAAGCTTATCTGTGAACACAACACACACACACACACACAACATCTTTATAGCAGGTTAGGATTATTTGATTTTATGTCATTATGCCTGTAGCTTAGTTTGATGCTTTATTCTTGGATCTTGATATTTCTCTGAGGCATATCTTATTGGAATTCTTAACATGACTGGAACTCTGGGGATTCATTGTCATACTAGCATAGCTTGCATAGCATGTAGATTGCGTTATGTTGTGTTGCTTGGGGACAAGCAACGGTTTAAGTTTGAGGGTATTTGATAAGTAGGTTTGATACTTACTTATCCGGTATCTGTTACTTGAATTAGTTGCTTATACTCATGTTTCTTAGTTACTTTTCATGCATTTCGTGTTCATTTTGTAGATCTTATGCTTGGGAACGGTGTGAGCGACTATTGGTATGAAAACACAAGGAAAAGCAATCCGGACATCGTTTGGGCTTCATGTTCATTTCATGTTCTTGGCTTGGAACTTGGATTATGTTGTAGAGCATCTTCTTAGCTTTTCGGAACATCTTGAATCATTCCAATCGGAGTTCGGATGCAAGAGTTATGACATTTGTACCAACGGACGTTAAACTTCAATGTTTTGGTTGGCCATTTGCAGAGTTGTCACTTCCAACCCAATTTCAGCCTTCATCCGTCCATTATTTCTTAATTATCAAAGAATGAAAGTTGTAAAGCTCGTCGATAGCTTCGATTTGATAGGTGGCAGGCTCCGTAACACTTTCCGGATCAAAAGTTATAGTCGTTTTACCAGAGGACACTGCAGCAGAAAACAAGCAGCGCGGGCGCGCGAGTCCCTGGACAAAAATTATGCGTTTTGCTACTTTAGCGCGGGCGCGCCCAACTCCAGGCCATTCCCAGCTCGGCCGCGCCACTTCTGAAGTTGACTAGAGATGACTTTTTCACTAGAGAGTAAATGAGAGCGTAACTTGGCGGGGGATCCAATGAGGGCTTATAAATAAGACTTATTATTAGTATGTAAAGGGATTCCTCCCCTTGGGGGATCACGTAGCTAGTATTGCTTTCTTCTCTTTAATTTCCATATTAGATTAGAGTAGTAATTTCTAGAATTGATTAGATCGAAGACTTGAAGCAATTGGAAAGCATCAGAGATTCCATCTTGGATCAGGAGAACAGATTTGCACTACAATTCTCTACTCTTATTTTCTCTTTGATTCATAATTGTATCTTACGATGTTTATTCTATATGTGGATGATAGATTTGATTCAACTATGATCTAAACTCTATTCTGAGATTGCAATGGATTCTATGGACTAGTTATTTCTGATATATTTCATTGTCAGCCTTATTGATTGCTTTGGGCTTGTCTAATTAAATTCATGTTATTTGCTTAGTTGATTGGCCATCAATTACTGTGATAATCCATATGGACTTGAGAGAAGAAGTATGAGTTTAGATATGATCTTATTAGCGTGTGATTGTATGTTCTACAATGCATTGGGATGCATGATTCGTGCTTAGGATAGACATATACCGAAGCACCGCTCGTAGTCATTTGAGAACTTGGGCTTAAACCCTAATTATTGTAAATCACATAGACATATAGAGGTTTAGGTAATATGGGTGTTCATGTGTATTCTATCAATTGTGGATTATATGTGATATGAGTATGGTACATTGAGATATGGCTGTACTTTACTTTTGTGTTCTCGACTAGCAATCCAGTGCAAGAAATTTGGCTTAACATGAAGTTTGTGGATTTGAATGAATCAATAGATGAAATTGTGATCTCAGATCTTCATTATCTAGTCTCACTCTAGGAATAGTTAGGTTTATTTAATTTCATAGTTTAAATATAAAATATCAAATCAATCGTTTAAATAAGACTGAAATGGTTATGGGCTAGTGCTTGGTGAATTTTATTAGTTAATTCTCTATGGGAAAGATACTTTACTTACTCTTTATTACTTGTTGACCGTGTATACTTGCACGCATATATTGATTGGTAAAATGACCAACAATGATATTGAACGAAATAAAATCATTTACGAAGAAAATAACATCCCTTACTTCAAAAGAATAGTGCTTCTGAATGAAATATCGGATATAATGCTGAAAAAAACTTATACTGCTTATCAACTCTCAAAGTATCTAAATACTCATAAAAATATGCTCGATATTATAGAGAGAGAAAATTTCTGATTCTGGTGTGATTTTCAATTCTAACTAAACACTCTATTTATAATAAAATGCCAGAGCGCCATAGTTGACAAATTTACATACAGAGGCTTTTTTTTCTTTAGCACTCCATGTTTGAAGCACGCCACTTTTGAAATGAAAATCTCAGCACATTTTTCCACCAAAAAAACAAAAGTGGGTCTCACCCATGTTTTTAATAAAAAGAACATTTATTTCTGAAACTTCAATAATTTATAATAAATAGCCCTTTTATCAGAAAAATACGAATTTTATGTCCATTCCATAGGAAATTTAATTCTCTACAACTTTGTAGAAAAAAGTTTTTTCAAATTCGAAACAAAAAATTATCGAAATCCACATACGGATGATTTTTAATAAATTCATTCCGACAAAATATTGATAAAACACCTCAACATTAATTCCTTTATTTATATCCATATAAAATAAATATTTTATTATCATATAAATTAATAATTAATTATTCACAAATAATATTACAGAATCACAATAATGACAATCAGGTCGTTCCCTAGAAAGAGAGAGCTTTCCGATAAGGATTTATCCTTACTGGCGCGCAATTAGGTGACCAAACCCCTTTCCTAGACAGAACTTTCTTAGACATTGACAATAATGTTATCTAATAATATTATTCAAATAATATGAATTATTGATCAGATAATAAAAAATACTGTGCAGTGACAATTATTGAAACAACAATAATATAAAATATCAACGTAGCAATTATTGAATCAATGAAATAAAATATTTAATAGTAATTACTGTAATAATTATTGAGTAGTGCCTTCTTACGTAAGAATTAATAATTCAAAAATACTTTGCAATACCGTGTGCTACTGTGCAACCACGCGTATTACTGTACTTTAACCATCAGGTATTCCAACAGTGTTAACGGTAACAACTACGTCGTTATTTGAAAAAAAAACTCAAACTTGTCATTTTCTTTATCCGACCGTTTTTCGTTATGGGGCCTACAAATGGCTGCGCCGTCGTACGAATATTCTCCGACAGCAAGAATATTCCACGACAAAACGGCCAAACGAATATTCCCCGACAACAATGAATATTTTATAACCACTTGCTTATTTTGTAAAATTTACACATTTCACCCATAACCAAAGCATTATATCAAATTAACACCTTATTATTCAAAATAATAATTAGAGGAAATTCAATTTTATTTATAAAAAGTTAGGGTCTTACAACCTCCCCTCCTTATAAAATTTCATCCTCGAAATTGACGTACGTACTTGGTGTTTCGAAAAGGTAAGGATACCTCATTTTTATTTCCGATTCCAACTCCCAGGTCATTTCCTCAATAGCATGGTTCCTCCACAAAAATTTAACTTGTGGTATAACCTTTGTGCGTAGGACATGCTCCTTCCTATCCAAGATCTTGACAGGTACCTCCTCGTACGTTAAATCTTCAGTTATCTCGTCTGGTTCTAACTCAATAATATGATTTGGGTCTTTCACATATTTACGAAGCACAGATATGTGAAAAATATTATGAACACGAGACATGCTTGGAGGTAATGCGAGTCTATAGGCCAGATTTCCTACTCGGTCAAGAATTTCAAATGGACCAACAAATCGTGGATTGAGCTTTTCTCTCTTCCCGAATCTTGTAACTCCCTTCCATGGAGCAACACGTAACAATACATGATCCCCAATATTAAATTTCACGTCCTTTCGATGAAGATCTGCATAACTCTTTTGTCGATCATGTGCCGTTTGTAAAACCCCAAATTATTAATAAATAAAATTTAATTTCCTCTATTTATTATTTTGAAATAGTAAGGGTTGAATTGATTAATGAGGTTAGTTATGGGTAAAATGCGCAAATATTTTAAATAAGCAAGTGGTTATAAAATATTCATTGTTGTCGGGGAATATTCGTTTGGTCGTGGAATATTCTTCATGTCGGGAAATATTCGTACGACGACGCAGTCTTTTGTGGGCCCCATAACGAAAAGTGATTGGATGAAGAAAACGACAAGTATAAGTTGTTTATAAATAACGGCGTAGTTGTTACCGTTAATACTGTTAGAATACCCGGTGGTTAAAGCACAGTAATACGCGTTGTTGTACAGTAACACACGGTATTGCACCAATTATTGATTCTTACATAAGAAGGCACTACTCAATAATTGTTACAGTAATTACTGTTCAGTATTTTATTTTATTGATTCAATAATTGCTACGTTGATATTTTATATTACTATTGTTTCAATAATTGTCATTACACAGTATTTTCCATTATCGAAGCAATAATTCATATTATCTGAATAATATTATTAGATAACATTATTGACAATGTCTAGAAAGTTCTGTCTAAGGAGAGGTTTGGTCTCCTAATTGCGCGCCAGTAAGGAAAAATCCTTATTAGAAAGCCCCCTCTTTCCTGGGAACTGCCTGGTTGTCAATATTGCGATTCTGTAATATTATTTGTGAATAATTAATTATTGATTTTTATGATGAGAAAAATATTTATTTTATGTGGATATAAATGGAGAAAATTTTTAAAGTGACAATTGTTGAAAATTGATATTTTATCTTTTCTGATAAAATAATATTTTATTATATTATTAGAATATAATAATAATGATATTTTTACAATGAATGTGGGATATATGAGTATATGAGGAGGAAGAGTATTTTTGTTGCAAAAGTTGTTTAAAACATATTAAACATGTCTGTGGGCCCATTTCTTGACTGAAATTTGATTATAGCCTATAGAATCGCCCGTTTGTGGATTTCAGTCAATTTCTATTTAGAATTTGGAAAAATTTTCTTCTGCAAAGTTGTAGATAATGAAATTTCCTATCATAAAAATATGTGGTTCAAATTTTTTTGATAAAGGGCTATTTATTATGAATTATTGAAGTTCTAAAGTTCCGAAATAATTGATTTTTGAAAGTTTTAAATATTTATATTAACAAAAATGTTTGTTTACATTTTGTGGGCCTTATTTGTATGTGTTCAATTGGTGAATTCAGATTCAAAGGTAAGCATAGGAATTGTTATTATAAATAATAATATTTTATTAAATTTTCTGTTTTAGTGTTTTAAGCATTTTCTTATAAATAGGGTGCTTAGGTTAGAATTGAAAATCACACCAGAAACACAAGTTTTCTCTCTCTTTCTCTCCCTATATTATCGAGCGTATTCTTGTGAGTACTTTAAGACTTTGAGTGTTGTTGTACGGTGCAAGTTTCCTTCAGCTCTATATCAAGTATTCCAGTCAGAAGTATTGTCTTTTCGAGGTAAAAGATATTATTTTTTTTATATAAATGATATTATTTCTTCCAATATCATTATGCCGAAATATTAATCTGAATTTTTATCAAATTTAGAACTTTTTGTGTCGGGATTACTATTCACGTATACGGTACTATTCACGTATACGGCACTATTCACGAATACGACACTATTCACAGAAAAATTAAATTTTCGTTTTTCGTCCAAAATATCTATTATGGATACTAGCTTTTATTGTATCCATGTTTTGATCATTCTTGAATTTTACTCCACTATGATTACTTATGAGGTATTTTTGGACATGGATAAACCGAAATACGAATCCTTAATATTTGTTATTTTGTTTCACTGGATTCGTTTCCTTTAAAAAAAAATTCATCATCCTCAGTCCTAAATGATGATATTACTGAATATGTTTGGCCTGTAGTGCAAAGATGAATGATTTCTGATGAATATCTTTGGCCCGTAGTGCAAAGATCAGGTGTTTAGATTAACATGACCAACTGATGAATATATTTGGCCTGTAGTGCAAAGATGAATATTTGATTCCAGATATATATTGATTGATGTTACAGGGATAAAATATCGACGATGAACTTTTAAATTCATATATAGAAGATAGTAGATTTCACTCTCTACTTAACTCTTCTAATGAATTATTATTTTCGCTGCGAATATTGATTTAAAACTTGTTGTCTATTGTATTCTATTAAATTTTTCCCTGTTGAAGACTAACGATAATTTGTTCTAATATTCTTTACTAGGCTAGTTGAGCTCACCGTTTTCTTTTTTGTTCTATTTTTCTTCTCAGGACACAAGAATGTAGCGAGTACTAGTCGGGGTATGGAATGAAGGTTCTAGAAAGTTGTTTTAGTAGTCCTCACTATTTTTGTAAAATAATGTATCAATAATTGTAATGAGGACTTATTTGAGTGTGGATATTGTCTAGATGACAATATTTATATTTAAACTCACAGTTTTTATGTTGTATTAATAAAGTTGTAGTTGTTTCTGTACCATGTATTTTGACGACTCAGAATGGGTGTTGTATACCTATTTTGGGGGCGTCACACCGTTTGTATACGTTGTCGGATCATTTGGATATTCTCTGTAGTAATACGTACCAACTCTGGTCCCAACAACGTTGCTTCACCCACCTCATCCCAGCATACTAGAGAACGACACTTGCACTCATACAACGCCTCAAATGGAGCCATGCCTATACTTGCTTGATAACTGTTGTTGTAGGAGAATTCCACTTATAGTAAGTACTTATCCCAACTTCCTTTGAAATCTAGGACACAGAGCCTTAATAGATCTTCAAGAGTTTGAATAGTCCTTTCTGATTGCCCGTCTGTTTGAGGATGGTATGCCGAACTGAATCGTAAATTCGTGCCCATAGCTTTCTGCAAACTAACCCAAAATCGTGAAGTGAATCTTGGGCCACGATCCGAAACTATGGCTACTGGCATGCCATGCAATCTCACAATCTCATTCACACGAGCAAGACGTTCAAGGGAATAAGTCTCCCGTATCAGCAACAAATGAGCAGATTTGGTTAATCTATGAACAATAACACAAATCGCATCTATGCCTTGAGAAACCTTGCGAAGACTCGTAATAAAATCCATGGTAATGTGATCCCACTTCCATTTCAGAATTTCAAGTGGTTGCAATGGACCCTTTGGCACTTGATGCTCCGCCTTTACACGTTGACAAGTTAAACACCTCGAGATAAACTCCGCAATCTCTCTCTTCATATTGCTCCACCAAAATGTTTGTCGAAGATCATGATACATTTTGGTACTCCCAGGATGGATTGCAAATGGTGTGTTGTGTGCCTCTATCATGATTTTATGCTTCAAGTCAGAATCATTAGGAACACAAAGTCTGGAGTTGACTCGAAGTATTCCTTCTTCATCGATTCTTATTTCTGGAATAGCACATTCTTGCACTTTCTTCTTCATACGCATCAGCTCCAGGTCCGTAGCTTGAGCATCTTTAACTTTATCAATTAAAGTCGGTTCTACTCGTATATTTGATATCATCATGTGGGTACTTAGAGCCTTTAACTCTATCTCCATCCTTTGCAAGTCATACAAAATGGGCCTTTGCATTGACAATATCGCACTCGTACCCGCATATGATCTTCTACTCATTGCGTCAGCTACTACGTTCGCTTTTCCAGGATGGTATTGGATGGTATGATCGTAATCTTTCAATAGCTCAAGCCAACGACGTTGCCGCATGTTGAGTTCCTTTTGGGTGAAGAAATATTTGAGGCTTTTATGATCTGTATAGATCTCCACTTTCTCCCCATGCAGGTAGTGTCTCCAAACATTCAATACGAAAACGACTGCTGCCAACTCCAGATCATGAGCAGGATAATTCCTCTCATATTCTTTAATTTTTCGCGAGGCATAGGCTACGACTTTCTCATGTTTCATGAGAACACATCCTAACCCTTTGCCTGAAGCATCGCTGTAGATAACAAATCCATCCGAACCAGATGGTATTGTCAGAACAGGTACCGAAATGAGTCTCCTCCTGAGCTCTTAGAAACTGTTCTCGCATTTCTCACTCCATACGAATTTTGTATCATTTCGAGTCAGCTGAGTTAACGGAGTAGCAATTCGAGAAAATCCTTCCACGAATCTCCGATAATAACCAGCTAAGCCCAGAAAACTACGTACTTCGGTTGCTCCCAACTTTGTATTGCTTCAATCTTCACCGGGTCAACAGATACTCAATATTTTGACACCACGTGCCTAAGGAATGCTACTTCCTTAAGCCAGAACTCGCATTTCTTTAGCTTAGCATATAGCTTGTTATCACGAAGCCTTTGATGTACTAGCTTCAAATGGCGCTCATGATCTTCACGACATTTGGAATAGATGAGGATGTCATCAATAAAGACAACAACGAACTGATCCAAATATTCCTCAAACACACGGTTCATCATATCCATGAAAGCAGCAGGAACATTAGTCAATCCAAAAGACATGACTAAGAATTCATAATGCTCGTACCGAGTTCTGAAGGCAGTCTTCGGAATATCCTCAGTTTTAATCTTTAATTGATGATATTCGGAACGAAGATCGATTTTTGAGAAGAATTGTGCTCCTTGCAACTGGTCGAACAGGTCATCAATGTGAGGTAGCGGATACCTATTCTTGATGGTGACATGGTTCAATTCTCGATAGTCAATACAAAGTCGCATCCTCCCGTCTTTCTTTTTTACGAATAAAACAGGAGCACCCCAAGGAGATGTACTAGGACGAATGAAACCTATGTCTAACAACTCCTGTAGTTGGACCTTTAACTCCTGAAGTTTAATTGGAGCCATTCGATGTGGGGTTTTAGAAATGGGTTTTGTACCAGGTTCAAGGTCAATAAAGAATTCAACTTCACGTTCTGGGGGTAGACCAGGATGTTCTTCAGGAAATACGTTAGGAAATTCAATAACAACAGAAATATTATTCAAATCTAACATATTTTTGTTCAAGTCCATGACATGGGCTAAACAAGCTTGACATCCATTTTTCAATAAACGAATGGCTTTATGGCTTAATATAACAGTGATTGACTTTAGTGGTTTGGTTGCTTGAATTCGCATAACAGGTTGGTTAGGAATATGAAAACTAATAACATTACGAAAATAATAAATTTTGGCATGATGAGTGGTTAACCACTCAATCCCTAAAATCACATCAAATGCAAGTATTTTCAAAGAAATAAGATCGACAGGTAATGTGAGGGTCCCAACCTGAATCAAGTAAGATTTATAAACTATGGATGTAACGAAAGTTTCTCCTAACGGAGTCTCAACAGATAAGTCAAAGTCTAATTTCTCCGGAGTCATGTTCAAACGTTGAGCACAAGCAGGAGAAATAAAAGAATGGGTAGAACCGATATCTAATAAGGTATAAACTTCTCAAGAGTTTATGTTTAGCTTACCCGTGATCACCTCGTTTGGGTTCCTCGCATTTTGGACAGTTATGGCAAACGCTCTTCCAAGAACTACTGACTTTGACTTGTCTGGGACAGCCTTTGGAGTCACCATTCCTGCTGGACTTGGTTTTGCTACAGGACAATCTCTAGCTATATGACCTTCCTTTTCAAAGTTATAACACACCTTAGATTGTTGTGGGCAGTTTGGGCTGATGTGTCCCTCTTTCCCGCATTTATAACATACGACCGGTGGCCGTTCTCCTCCCCTAGGAACATTTGATGCTGGTGCTGACGTCTTCACGTTGTCATTGTTATACCTTCTCTTTTTAAAATCTTCCCCTAACTCACTTCTTCTACTATCATGGCCACGATTACCACCAGAGTGGTTACCGCTTTTATCCAGATATTTTCCTCTTCACTGGTTGTCATTACTCTGATGACTGCTGCCACCGGTATGACCCTGGTTGTGGTCCCTCAGTTGAACATACTCATTATCTCGCTCTAATAATTGAGCCATATTCACAACATCTAAATATAGAGAAAATTTGTGAGAAATAAGATATTGCCGAATTTCAGGTTTCAGACCTCTCAGAAACATCCGCGTCATACATTCCTCATTCTCTACCAAATGAGGTGCAAACCTGGATAACTCTGCGAACTTAACCTTGTACTGGGACACAGTCATGTTGTTCTGTTCCAGTCTAACAAACTCTACCTCCTTCTTATGACTAATACTTTCAGGAAAGTACTTGTCATTGAATAGTTTTTGAAACGTTTCCCAAGATATGTTGAGTACGGCTGGCTGAGTACACTTCACAGATTTCCACCAGTAACCTGCCTCACCACAAAACATAAAGGTGGTGAATGGAACCTTCTGTTCCTCCGTGCATCCCAAGACATCAAATATCTTGGCAATTTGTTTAACCCACGTTTTCGCCTTAATCGGATCCGACTTTCTCACAAATTCTGGTGGTTCCAACTCTTTGAACTGATTAGCTTTGACAAGCCGCGCATTCCTATCATTTCCACCCGTATTTTATACACGAGTCTCCCTCGTCTGATTTTGCATTAACTGCAAAAAGCTTCTAAACATCCCATCATTCATCGTTTGTTCGGTAGTGTTGTTTACAGGAAGAATATTGCCTTCCTGTTGCACGTTTCCCTGGTTGGTGATTAAAGGTGTCTCCGCGGTCTCATTTACACCATTGTTAACATTTTCAGCTGCCATTCTTAAATACTGTCATAAAACAAGGGTTAATTAAAGAAATTGACATACCACATATTATCCATATATTCTGACCGACCAATTATATACCAAATAAGCTTAGGTAGGACACACTAGCGACGGATTTACTCGTCTCTCCCCTCCTAGTTCTATTCCCCGATCTCCGTCAGAGACCATATCCCTAAGCTTTGATACCAACTATGATGCCCCCAGAATAGGTATACATCACCCATTCTGGGTCTCCAAATATATGGTACAAAAATAACTACAACTTCATTATTATAATTGTCGTGCAAAATACGACAATACATATACTGTGAGTTGAAATACAAATATTATCTTCTAGACAATATCCACACTCAAATAAGTCATCATTACAATTATTGATACACTATTTTACAAAATAATGAGGACTGCTAAAACAACCGACTTGAAACATCACTCTACACCTCGACTAGTTCCCTCTATATTCTCGCCTCCTAAGAAGAAAAAGGGAACAAAAAGGAAAAGGGTGAGCTCAACTAGCCCAGTAAAAAATATTATGACTAAGATAATGTAAAACAAATTATCGTTAGCCTTCAATAAATCAGATAAAATATAATGGACAACCAGTTTTAGATCAATATTCGTAGCGGATATAACAATTCATTAGAAGAGTTAAGTAGAGAATGAAATCTACTATCATCTATTAATTTAAAAGTCCATCATCAATATTTTATCTATGTAACATCAATCAATATATATCTTGAATCAAATATTCATCTTTGCATTACGGGTCAAAGATATCCATTTGTATCACCAGTTGGTCATGTTCATCTCAACACCTGTTCATCTTTGCACTACGGGCCAAAGATATTCATCAAGTAATCATTCATCTTTGCACTACAACCCAAAGATATTCAGTTATATCATCATTTAGGACTGAGGATGATGAAAAATATTTTTAAAAAATGAATCCAACGAGATAAAAAAACAAAGATTAGGGATTCCTACTTTAGATAATCCAAGTTCAAAAATACTCCGTAATAAACCATAGTGGAGTAAAATTCAAGAATGAAGATCAAAATATTGATACAATCCAAGATAGTAACCATAATAGACAACTTGGACAAAGAAAAAAAAATTTAATTTTTTTTGTAAATAGTGTCGTATTCGTGAATAATGTCATATACGCGAATAGTGTCGTATACGTGAATAGTAATCCCGACACAAAAAGATAGAAATTTCACAAGAAAAATCATACTTCGTGAATAGTACTGTATTCGTTAATAGTGCCGTATTCGTGAATAGTAACCTCGGCATGAAAAGTTAAAAATTTCATAATAAAATTCATACCAATATTTTGGCATAATGATATTAAATAAAATAACATCATTTACGAAGAAAACAGCATCCCTTACCTCAAAAGAATAGTACTTCTGAATGAAATATCGGATATAATGCTGAAGAAAACTTGCACTGCTTATCAACTCTCAAAGTATCTAAATACTCACAAAAATACGCTCGATATTATAGAGAGAAAATTTCTGATTCTGGTATGATTTTCAATTCTAACTAAGCACCCTATTTATAAGAAAATGTCAGAACGCCATAGTTGACAAATTTACATACAGAGGCTTTTTTTCCCTTAGCACTCCATATTTGAAGCACGCCACTTTTGAAAAGAAAATCTCAGCATATTTTTCCACCAAAAGAACAAAAGTGGGTCCCACCCATATTTTTAATTAAAAAAATATTTATTTCCGAAACTTCAATAATTCATAATAAATAGCCCTTTTATCAGAAAAATACGAATTTTATGTTTATTTCATAAAAAATTTAATTATCTACAATTTTGTAGAAGAAAGTTTTTCCAAATTCGAAACGAAAAATGACTGAAATCCACATACGGATGATTTTTAATACCTTCATTCCGACAAAATACTGATAAAATACCTCAACATTAATTCCTTCATTTATATCCACATAAAATAAATATTTTCTTATCATATAAATTAATAATTAATTATTCACAAATAATATTACAGAATCACAATAATGACAACCAGGTCGTTCCCAGGAAAGAGGGGACTTTCCAATAAGGATTTCTCTTTACTAGCGCGTAATTAGGTGACCAAACCCCTTTCCTAGACAGAACTTTCTTAGACATTGCCAATAATGCTATCTAATAATATTATTCAAATAATATGAATTATTGATCTGATAATGGGAAATATTGTGCAGTGATAATTATTGAAACAACAATAATATAAAGTATCAACATAGCAATTATTGAATCAATAAAATAAAATATTTAACAGTAATTACTGTAACAATTATTGAGTAGTGCCTTCTTACGTAAGAATCAATAATCCAAAAATACTATGCAATACCGTGTGGTACTGTGCAACCACGCGTATTACTGTACTTTAACCACCAGGTATTCCAACAGTGTTAACGGTAACAACTACGCCATTATTTGAAAAAAAACTCAAACTTGTCGTTTTTTTCATTCGACCGTTTTCCGTTATAGGGTCCACAAATGGCTGCGCCGTCGTACGAATATTCCCTGACAGCAAGAATATTCCCCGACCAAACGAATATTCCCCGACAACAATGAATATTTTATAACCACTTGCTTATTTTGCAAAATTTGCACATTTCACCCATAACCAAAAGTATTATATCAAATTAACACCTTATTATTCAAAATAATAATTAGAGGAAATTCAATTTTATTTATAAAATGTTAGGGTCTTACATATAAACCTAATGGTGTGATATTGTTTGACTGGTCGGCAAAACCGAAATTTGTTAGGGTCCGGGGGCTTGATTATGTAGAGGGAAGGTGTTAGGCACCCCCGGACATCCATGAGAACACGGTTACCGCCACTTTTCAATTTAAACTTTTATCTAAATGTGTGGGTGGGTGGGTCTATGTGCGGTTGTCTGGAAGTAATGATATGCCTCGTTTACACCTATATACAAAGGGTTTGAATTTTGTATAAAAGTTCAATTTTAACGAGATATGGCAGTGATGTTTTGTAAAATAAGTTTTTTCAAACCCTTATGCTCAATAGTAATTGAGGTCTTTGATACTTCTATTTTATTATGTGTTCGACTTGATTGCTTTTATTATTTTCGAGATGCGAGGCATCTTCGAGAAAATAAGATATATAACAGTGCCGAACTCCTTGTAGGAATGAGAGCCATCTAAGAAAATTCAGACACCGTGAATAATTTACAAGATGGCTGCAGCTGAAAATGTCCATCACGGGAACCGAATCTAGATTTAGGAAACTAAATATGTGATCACATTAATCCTAGGCTCACATGATGATGCAATATGTGCAAAAGCTAGAAAATGGACTAAATTTGAGTAAATCTAAGCGTTCTAGCTTCAACGGTTCTAGTTTAGTCACCATGAACCGGTTAAAGTAAGAAATAGCCAGATTTAGGCAAATCTAACCCGTAGGCAAATAAAACAGTAATATATATATATATATATATATATATATATATATATGGACAATCAACTGCTACGAAGTGAACTCCAAGTAGGACATAAAGATAAAACAGTTATATATATATAAGCGGTAAATGGCCACGAATGTATATGTAAATATATATATATATATATATATATATATATATATATATATATATATAAAAGTATGTGTGAATATAAGTGAAAAAAGCTTAAAAATCTGCTATATCTTACAGTGGGCTGCCAAAGAAGACTTCAGATAGCTTTTGATGAATGAATACTCGGTTTCCACCGGTTATATTTTCAATATGTAGCAAAATACGAGTTCACAAGTGTTTGGAAAAAGAAAACACTCAGTTTAAAGTGTATATGGAGTGAATTGGGCAGGGCTTCCTCGCATTTTTCTTCTTAAAATGGCCACCACAAGCCCTCTATTTATAGAAGGGGGAGCCGCAGGTCAACCTGCGGCTACCCGGGGTGCCCTGGGCTCCATGGGCCCTGCCGTCTCGAAGTACGTGCACGCATGCAACGTATTGTCTGCTTGAACCTTCATAACTTTCAATCCGGGCATCCGATTGTGGTGTATAATTCCTTTTTGGAATGCTGTTGTCGAGAGCTACATAATGACATGGGATAAGAGGTTGTACGGAGTCGGGAAGATGGATCCATGACCAGATCTTCAGGTCTTTAAATTCTTTCCGGTGTGTTGTCTTGCGTAGTAGTCATTCGGGATTTAAAGTTATGGCTCTTGTAGGACACTTCTGTGTATAATGTGGGATGAAATGATGCTGAGACAGCGTGAATGTAGCATCGATGTGGCAAAATGATGATTTTACCCCTCACTAGGGTTATCTCTGGCTCTGGGCTGATTTAGCAGTCGTTGCTCTTGGTTATCTCTGAGATGGGGCAGCTGTGAGTACTAAATATCCTCAGGGTTGTCTCTGAGGTGTACATGACCTCTGGGGGTTATCTCCAAGGTTAGAATTGAGTGCCTCAGGGCCATCTCCGAGGTTAAAACTGACTTTTTCGAGGTTTTCTTCGAAACGAGAACTGCATCCCTTGGGATTATCTCTGAGATTGGAACTGAATATCCCGGGGATGTCTTCGGGACTGGAATTGGATATCTCGGGATTGTCTCTGAGATGGAAAACTGAGTATCCCTGGGTTATCTCCAGGATTAAACTGATTTGACTTCTAGGGTTGTCATTGGAAGACGATTTTTCCCTCCTACAAGGTTAGTAACAGGAATACAAAATTTTGAGTGTCTACAGCAGGTGCATTAGTCAGTCCAAATGACATCACTAAGAACTCATAGTGACCATAACGAGTCCTAAATGCGTTCTTTGGCACATCTTCATTCCTTACTTTCAATTGGGGATAACCCGTTCACAAATCCATCTTGGAAAAATAGCAAGATCCCTTCAGTTGATCAAAAAGATCATCGATTCTTGGTAATGGATACTTATTTTTGATTGTAACTTTATTCAATTCTCTATAATCGATACACAGTCGTAACGATCCATCGTTTTTTTTAACAAATAACGCAGGTGCTCCCCAGGGAGACACACTCGGTTGAATGTACTTTTTATCTAATAATTCCTGTAATTGAATCATTAGTTCTTTCATCTCTAACGGAGCCATTCGGTATGGAGCTTTTGAAATCGGGGTTGTACCCGGCACTAAGTCTATCACGAATTCGATCTCCCAATCCGGTGCTAATCCTGGGAACTCATTTGGAAATACATCCGTGAATTCCCTTACTATTGGTATTTGTTCTATTTCTATTTCCATTCTTGGGGTGTCAACTACATCGGCTAAATAACCAACACACCCTTTTCTTAACAGCTTCTTGGCCTGCATCATCGTCAAACAACATGACTGTCTCGGCAATTTGCTAGCATAAAACATGATTTTTAACTTACTAGGAGTCTGAAGGTTTATGCATTTCTTTTGGCAATCAATTACTACCCCATGGTTATACAACCAATCCATTCCTAGTATTATGTCGAATTCACCTAATTGGATGGGAATTAAATCCACCATAAACTTATGACCCCGTATATCCATACTACAATTTTTATGAACATGAGTTACGGGAATAACTTCTTTATTTGTGACCTCTATGTTCAATGGACGATCCAGTGTTTCGGGAGTTAATTCTAACCGTTGAGCAAATTCTTCATATATAAAAGAACAGGTAGCACCCAAATCAAACAGTATAAAAGCATTAACGTTATTGACTGGGATGATACATGACACCACCTCCTTTGATGCCACTGTATCTTACATTGTCATGTTAAACATCCTGGCAGTTGGTGTATTGAATGGGGTTGGTCCCCTGATTGTCAGCTTCCAACTGTTGTTTCCTTTCTTTGGAAAATTCTTGATTTAGTGATCCGCAGCTCCACATGCAAAACATCCTTGAATTTTCTTTAGGTTGGGGTAGTTAGGAGAGATGTGGTCCTCCTGTCCTCATTTGTAACAGACCGTTTTCCCCTTTATACAGACTCCCAGATGATTTTTCCCACACTTCTTGCATGCTTCTATCTTCCTTCTCGGTTCTCCCTGCCTACTGCTCAATTTATTGTTCTTATTGTTCCACTTTCTTTTGTTTAAATTATTTCCTCTGCTACTCCCCTCTCGAGGTCCTCCATCTATCTTCTTAGTATTTTTCTCTTGATGATATTTGGCCAGTGCATCAGTTCCTCCTTCCGCGATTATGGCTTTTTCCAGCATATCAGAAAACATATTTTTTTAAAACATCGAAACCTTACTTTAAAGTACCAGCTTTAGTCTTTGTTCAAATCTCCGAGTCTTTGGTTCTTCAGTGTCAACCTGATGCGGCGCAAACCTCGACAGTTCATTAAATTTTGCAGCATACTCAGGTACAGTCATACTTCCCTATTTTAGTTCAAGAAATTCAACCTCCATCCTATTTGTCATGATACGGGGAAAAAAGTCTTCGAAGAACAGTTCTTTAAACCTATCTCATGTCACTACTCCTACTCCAGCTCTATTTTTGTTGGCTCCCCACCAGTAGCTTGCTTCCCCTTTCAGCATGAAAGTGGCAAAAGCTGTCTTTTGATCCTCAGCAACTCTGATACCTTCGAATACCTTTTCCATTTCATTTACCCAAGTTTGAGCTTCTATCGGATTATTAGTTCCCTTGAACTCTAGGGGTCCTACTGCTTTAAAATCTTTAAAGGTGGTCAAACGACCTTCAGGAAGGTTTGGGTTTACTGGAGGTGCGACATTCCTACCTTGAAGTGCTTGGGTTAACAAGTTAACAAACTATTACATAGGATTTTCTGGACCCGCCGAGTTATTTATAGATTCCTCTTAAGTTAATGGGGTCTGTGCCCCAAGTCCTCCTCTTCCTCTTCCTCTCCATCTTGGTGGCATTTTCTGTTTAATATAAGTTTTATCATTTAATAGTTATAATAATGCACATTGTATTAAGTATACAAATCCTTTCATAACATAAAAACATATATGTTTATATTTATATGCATTTTCAAGTTGCGCTAAGCACATTACATCACGTTGCATACTGCTATAAACATTATTTTAATCCCTTCTTGACTACATATAGTCGGGATTTACATTTAAATTGCCCTTAACTACAAAAGTTGGGCTCCAAAATTATTATCCCCTTAATATACAAAAAGGGGTACATCCACCTGATTCATACTACTAATAAAAGACTACATAGGTACCTAGACCAAACATGCACATCATCATAGCCCAGACAGACTACTAGAGAAGCATGCCTCGCCTTTTGGCGCTGCTGAGCTCCTCGTCCGCAATGTCCATCACCCTTTTGTGAGTCAGCACTAGCTCACTTCCACCTTTATTTATTGGGTGAAGCTACACGTTATGCTTCTAGCGTCCGAATGCAGTTTCAAATGCATAATCCATCTTGTCCATTTTGGCATCTCTGCCCCTAACCTCATCATCCAGGTCATGGGCTCTGCCTAATGTGTTGTCTCTCTGATGTTCAACCCTTCTCTTGTTAGCTTTCAACATCTCTATCTCATGCCTAAGAACTATATTTTACTGCCTGAGGGCTTCTCTTTGACAAGTGGTGCCATAGAGAGCGTGGCCCAACTCCACATTCTTTACTATAGTGTGAACAACCAAAGACTCAAACAACACTAGGGATGCCTGTTGTTCTTCCTTTTCTTCTTCTAGATCTTGAACTTGAGCCTCCAACTCCCAATTCTTATAAGTTAACTCCATCAGGGCATCAGCTTCCTCTATGCAAGGTTTTTCAAGAAAAAACCCCCAACTGCTCCCCTTGATCCTCTTGCTTTATCTCTTCCTTCACTCTACTGGACTCTCGCATCTCAGGCATCTACAAAACCACATTAACAAACTTAATAAGTTTCTATACAACATTACCAAGTAGTCATATAACACGTAATTTAAAATTTCCATCGTCTTTAAAAATGAATTCCCAGAATTCATCTATTATACTCGAAATGAGTTTAACTACTTCTCTTAAGGTCATAATCCTAAGGTTTTTCCTCAATCCTAAGGTTTATAACCCATCAGCTTTGATACCAACCTGTGGTGCCTCCAAATCCGGGTTACTTTTACCTCGGGTTTGGTGCTAACGATACTAATATAACCAATCATTTCATCAAAATACTAACTTAAACCTGTCTTAGATTACATAAATATCTTACTTAAAACCCAAGTTCTATAGACCTTTACATAACTTAAATATCAAATAATATTACAAAACATAATACTAAAAGTATTCATTACATCAACTACTTAAGTTCGTATAAGCACATACGCTTAATAAATATTTATTCTGCCACTTTGCCTTTTCCCTTATCTTTCTCGGACGTACCAGCGATCTCGATTTTGACTGAAAACATTATATTCAACGCAAGGGTGAGCAAAAGCTTGCTCAGCAAGGAAATAAATAGTTGAATATAATGGAACATAAATATTTATAATAAAGAGGATGTAAATCAATAGATATTGAACAAGACAGTTCTTAAAAAGTTTTGAGTTTGAAAATCAGGCGTTAACATGCTGTAAAGTCAAATGACCAGTGAACTATGTGCTGGATTTGACAGTACTAACACCGCAATCCGTGGATACAAATAGTCATTAAAACTGTTCTATATCCTAGACTTGTACTTTAGGGGATCAGCCTAAGTACCCTATATTTGTACAACATAACATTCTAATGACACATTACATGTCCTTCGAGATCATATGTCCGGGACAATATGCCCCTATAAAGGGGTTGTTCGTTCACAACATTATACAAGAGTTCGCACCATCACAAAATGGTTTGAAAAACATTAAATGTGATTTTCATGAATAAATAATATCAATAGATCTTAATAATTGTCTTGCCGAAAAAATGGCATTTGTCATTCTTTCAATATTATCAAATTAACTGAATTTGAAGCATTAAAGTATAAATAAGTTGAATAACTCAAAAAGATAGTTTTTGAGTTAAATACTGCCATATAAACTTATTTAAAAGAGAAAAGTTTGATATACTTTATAACATCCTAACTATTCTCTTGAAGCTGATTGGAATAAAAAGGTTTTACTTCCTTGTATTATTCATAAGTAAATGAGAGACAATTCAGAATTTAGAGAATTTGCCTTCATATGAATAAATCCAAAATACTTGCTTAATAAAGAGTAAGATTTAGCTACTTGCCTGGTTTGTGGACTATTGATAAGATTTCAGCTTAACTGATGTGTTCTCACGGATCTTACATAGTTATTTACATTTACAAGCATATTAGCCAAATAGCCAAGTCATATAGCTTGTATGTTCACATATCACATAATTACAATGATCATGATTGTAGTTTAGATTCCTATATCAGAGATATTTTATATAATTTTCAAATACCTCATCCATATTTTCACATTAGTCATTTTTCCCTTTAATAGCGTTTGGTATGTTTGTTACAATTATCATTTACATCCTATTCAAGACTTAGGATATAGGTATTTCATATTTCCTTACTTAACTTCTAACCCACAAGGTAATTTTATAGTGTATCTTATATTTCGAAGGTTATTTCAACTTGTATGGTTATTCTTTGGTATTCTCATGATTTAAAGTTCCCTTTTTGATACACTAATGCATCAATTATTATTGTTTCTTTTTATGTTACCCAAACATCCTTCTGAGATTTAAACAGTCCGAACTTAGCTTAACACCTGGCATTTTAGGTTCTTTATACATAGTTCAAGTGCACAAGAGAAATTACTAGTGTATTTCATGCTTTGGGGTAATCACAACTTTCTTGGGTAACTTATAGATCTTATAACACTTTGTAGCTTTATTTTTGTAGGCTAAAGTGTCAAACATTCTTATTTTTCTTCTTTATGTCAAAACAGTCAACTTTACCTATCGAGTGGCAATCAAGGTTTGTTTGGCCCTATGGGGCTTAGTCAAGCTTGGGGTGGCCATATTTGGCCTTATTGCCCCAATTACAACATAGCAGCCCCTAACTCAAGATGCATGCTATGTCCCTTGCTAAACTTAATTTTCTTTTAAAATATTCAAGCTCACTAAACAGTTTATATACATGTTTATTTAGGAGGTTCTAAATCCAACTCCATGATTTTATTTTTAAGTTACATTCTAGGGTTAATAGTGTAAGACCCCAAATTATTAATAAATAAAATTTAATTTCCTCTATTTATTATTCTGAAATAGTAAGGGTTGATTTGATTAATGTGGTTAGTTATGGGTAAAATGCGCAAATATTTCAAATAAGCAAGTGGTCCTAAAATATTCATTGTTGTCGGGGAATATTTGTTTGGTCGTGGAATATTCTTGTTGTCGGGGAATATTCGTACGACGGCGCAGCCTTGTGTGGGCCCCATAACAGAAAGTGATTGGATGAATAAAACGACAAAAACAAGTTGTTTATAAATAACGGCGTAGTTGTTACCGTTAATACTGTTGGAATACCCGGAGGTTAAAACACGGTAATACGCGTTGTTGCATAGTAGCACACGGTATTGCACCAATTATTGATTCTTACGTAAGAAGGCACTACTCAATAATTGTTACAGTAATTACTGTTCAATATTGTATTTTATTGATTCAATAATTGCTGCGTTGATATTTTATATTACTGTTGTTTTAATAATTGTCACTACACAGTATTTTCTATTATCGGAGCAATAATTCATATTATCTGAATAATATTATTAGATAACATTATTGGCAATGTCTAGAAAGTTCTATCTAAGGAGAGGTTTGGTTATCTAATTGCGCGCCAGTAAGGAGATATCCTTATTGGAAAGCCCCCTCTTTCTTGGGAACGGCCTGGTTGCCAGTACTGTGATTCTGTAATATTATTTGTGAATAATTAATTATTGATTTATATGATGAGGAAAATATTAATTTTATGTGGATATAGATGGAGAAAATTTTTAAATGTGACAATTGTTGAAAATTAATATTTTATCTTTTCTGATAAAATAATTCAATTAAATATATTATTTTAATAATATATTAATGGTGATATTTTTTTACAATGAATGTGGGATATATGAGTATATGAGGAGGAAGAGTATTTTTGTTACAAAAGTTGTTTAACACATGTTTTGTGTGTCGGTGGACCCCATTTCTTGACTGAAATTTGATTATAGCCTGTAAAATCACCCGTTTGTAGATTTCGGTCAGTTTCTGTTTAGAATTTGGAAAAACTTCCTTCTGTAAAGTTGTACAGAATTGAATTTCCTATAAAAACTCGCGAGATTTGAATTTTCGGATAAAAAGGGCTATTTATTATGAATTATTAAAGTTCCGTAGTTCCGAAATAATTGATTTTAGAAGTTTTAATTATTTAAATTAAGAAAAACGTTTTTAATGTTTTGTCACATGGTGGCTGATGTCTTGGACCAAATTAGTGGGCGTAGAAAATTTGAAAAAATAATATTATTAATTTATTAAATTTTCTGCTTTGGTGTTCTAAGCATTTTCCTATAAATAGGGTGCTTAGGTTAGAATTAAAAATCACACCAGAAACTTCAAATTTCTCTCTCTTTCTCTCTCGATATATTGAGCGTATTCTTGTGAGTATTTTAGTACTTTGAGTATTTCTATACGGTGCAAGTTCTTTCAGCACTATATCCAGGCAGAAGTACTATCCTTTTGAGGTAAGGGATGTTATTTCTTCTTAAATGATATTATTTTCTTCAATATCATTATGCCGAAGTATTGATCTGAACTTTTTATCAAATTTGGAACTTTTCATGTCGGGGTTACTATTCACGAGTTACTATTCATGAGTTACTATTCACGAGTTACTTTTCATGAGTTACTATTCACCGAAAAATGAAATTTTCTTATTTTTGTCCAAATATCTATTCTGGATAATAGCTTTGATTGTATCCATGTTTTGATCATTCTTGAATTTTACTTCACTATGATTATTTAAAAGGTATTTTTGGACATGGATAAATCGAAATACGAATCCTTAATATTTATTATTTTGTTTCACTGGATTCGTTTCCTTAAAAATATTTTTCATCATCCTCAGTCCTAAATGATGATATAAATGAATATCGTTGGCCTGTAGTGCAAAGATTATTGATTTCTGATGAATATCTTTGACGACTCAGAATGGGTGTTGTATACCTGTTTTGGGGGCGTCACAGTTGGTATCAGAGCCATAAGTAAAGAGCCCCGAGCCTCTCGCTGGTGACTTCCTGTTGATGGGGGATGCACCGAAGCCAGACTATTGGTGGGAGTCTGTAAAGCGTACCCATCCAGCCGCACTCAGCATGTCTTGGGAGACATTTCAGAAACTATTCAATGACAAGTACTTTCCTGAAAGTATTCGTCATATGAAGGAGGTAGAGTTTATTAGACTGGAGCAGAATAACATGACGGTGTCCCAGTACGAGGCGAAGTTTGCAGAGTTGTCCAGGTTTGCACCTCATTTGGTGGAGAATGAGGAACGTATGACGCGGATGTTTCTGAGAGGTTTGAAACCCGGCATACGTCAATATCTCATTTCTCATAAATTTTCTCTCTATTCAGATGTTGTCAACAGGGCTCAGTTATTAGAGCGAGATAACGAGTACGGTCAACCGATGGACCACAACCAGGATCATATCGGTGACAACAGTCATCAGAACAATGATAACCAGCGGAGAAAGAAGAATACGGACAAGAACGGTAACCACTCTGGTGGTAATCGTGGCTATGAAAATAGAAGAAGCGAGTCAGGAGGAGATTTTAAAAAGAGGAGATTCAACAATGACAATACGAAGACGTCAGCACCAGCAGCAACTGGTTCCAAGGGAGGAGAACGACCACCGGTCATATGCTATAAATGTGGAAAAGAGGGACATATCAGCCCAAACTGTCCACAACAGTTCAAGGTATGCTATAATTGTGGAAAGGAAGGACATATCGCTCGATATTGTACGGTAGCGAAACCAAGTTCAGCGGGGACGGTGACTCAAAAGGCTGTCCCAGAAAAGTCAAAGTCAACGGTTCTTGGAAGAGCGTTTGTCGTGACTGGTCAACATGCGAGGAACCCAAACGAGGTGATCACGGGTAAGCTAATTATAAATTCATGTGAAGTTTATACCTTACTAGATACCGGTGCTACCCATTCATTTATTTCTCCTACTTGTGCTCAACGTTTAAACTTGACTCCGGAGAAATTAGACCTTGATTTATCTGTGGAGACTCCGTTAGGGGAAACTTTCATCACATCCACTGTTTATAAATCTTGTTTGATCCAAGTTGGTACCATCACCTTACCTGTTGACCTTATCTCTTTAAAGATACTTGCATTTGACGTGATTTTAGGAATTGATTGGTTAACTACTCATCATGCTAAAATTGATTGTTTTCGTAAGGTGATTAGTTTTCATATTCCTAATCAACCTGTTGTTCGAATTCAAGCAACAAAGCCATTAAAATCAATCACTGTCATATCAAGTCATAAAGCCATTCGTTTATTGAAAAACGGATGTCAAGCTTTCTTAGCCCATGTTATGGATTTAAATAAAGAGACGTCAAATTTGAATAATATTCCTGTTGTTAATAACTTTCCTGACGTATTTCGTGAAGAACTTCCCGGTCTACCCCCAGAACGTGAAGTTGAATTCTTTATTGATCTTGAACCTGGTACAAAGCCCATTTCTAAAACCCCATATCGAATGGCTCCTATTGAACTTCAGGAGTTAAAAGTCCAACTACAAGAATTGTTGGACATCGGTTTCATTCGTCCTAGTACATCTCCTTGGGGTGCTCCTGTTTTATTTGTAAAGAAGAAAGACGGGAGTATGCGACTTTGTATCGATTACCGGGAATTAAACCATGTCACCATCAACAATAGGTATCCGCTACCTCGTATTGATGAACTGTTTGACCAGTTACAAGGAGCACAATTCTTTTCAAAAATCGATCTTCGTTCTGGATATCATCAGCTGAAGGTTAAAACTGAGGATATTCCAAAGACTGCCTTTAGAACTCGGTACGGGCATTATGAATTCTTAGTCATGTCTTTTGGATTGACTAATACTCCTGCGGCTTTCATGGATATGATGAACCGAGTATTCAAAGATTATTTGGATCAGTTCGTTGTTGTCTTTATTGATGACATCCTCATATATTCCAAAAGCCGAGAAGATCATGAGCACCATTTGAAGCTGGTACTCTAAAGGCTGCGTGAAAACAAGTTATATGCTAAGTTGAAGAAATGCGAGTTCTGGCTTGAGGAAGTAGCATTCCTAGGGCACGTGGTGTCGAAACATGGAGTATCTGTGGACCCGGCGAAGATTGAAGCAATACAAAGCTGGGAACAACCGAAGACGGTGACCGATGTACGTAGCTTTCTAGGCTTAGCTGGTTATTATCGGAGATTCGTAGAAGGGTTTTCTCAAATCGCTATCCCGTTAACTCAGCTGACTCGGAAGGATATCAAATTCGTATGGAGCGAAGAATGCGAGAAAAGTTTCCAAGAGCTTAAGAGGAGACTCATTTTGGCACCTGTTCTGACAATACCATCTGGTTCGGATGGATTTGTTATCTACAGCGATGCTTCAGGCAAAGGGTTAGGATGTGTTCTCATGCAACGTGGGAAAGTCATAGCCTATGCCTCGCGATAACTTAAAGAATATGAGAGGAATTATCCTACTCATGATCTAGAGTTGGCAGCAGTCGTTTTCGCGCTAAAGATCTGGAGGCACTATTTATATGGGGAGAAGGTGGAGATATATTCAGATCATAAAAGCCTCAAATATTTCTTCACTCAAAAAGAACTCAACATGCGGCAACGACGTTGGCTCGAGCTATTGAAGGATTACGACCACACTATTCAATACCATCCTGGAAAAGCAAACGTGGTAGCTGACGCGTTGAGTAGAAGATCATATGCAGGAACGAGTGCGATGATGTCAAGTATACGCGTAGAACCAACTTTAATCGATAAAGTTAAAGTTGCTCAAGCTACAGACCCGGAGCTGATGCGTATGAAGAAGAAAGTGCAAGAAGGTGCTATTCCAGAAGCAAGAATCGATGAAGATGGAATACTTCGAGTCCACTCCAGACTTTGTGTTCCTAACGATTCTGATTTGAAGTACAAGATCATGATGGAGGCACACAGTACACCATTTGCAATCCATCCTGGAAGTACTAAAATGTATCGTGATCTTCGACATACATTTTGGTGGAACAATATGAAGAGAGAGATTGCAAAGTTTATCTCGAGGTGTTTAACTTGTCAACGTGTAAAGGCGGAGCATCAAGTACCAAAGGGTCCATTGCAACCACTTGAGATTCCGAAATGGAAGTGGGAACACATTACCATGGATTTCGTTACGGGTCTTCCCACGGTTTCTCAAGGCATAAATGCTATTTGGGTTATAGTTGATAGATTAACCAAGTCTGCTCATTTCTTGCCGATACGGGAGACTTATTCCCTTGAACGTCTTGCTAATATGTACGTGAATGAGATTGTAAGGTTGCATGGCATGCCAGTATCCATAGTTTCGGATCGTGACCCAAGATTCACTTCAAGATTTTGGGTTAGCTTGCAAAAAGCTATGGGCACGGATTGACGGTTCAGTTCGGCATACCATCCTCAAACGGACGGGCAATCAGAGAGGACTATTCAAACTCTTGAAGACCTATTAAGACTTTGTGTCCTAGATTTCAAAGGAAGTTGGGATAAGTACCTACCATTGGTGGAATTCTCCTACAACAACAGTTATCAGGCAAGTATAGGTGTGGCTCCCTTTGAAGCATTGTATGGACGAAAGTGTTGCTCTCCAGTATGTTGGGATGAGGTGGGAGAAGCAACGTTGTTGGGACCAGAGTTGGTACGAATGACTACAGAGAAGATCCAAACGATTCGACAACGTATACAAACGGCACAGGATCGACAAAAGAGTTATGTGGATCTTCATCGAAAGGACGTGGAATTTGACATTGGGGATCATGTATTATTACGTGTAGCTCCATGGAAAGGAGTTACAAGATTTGGGAAGAGAGGAAAGCTCAATCCATGATTTATTGGTCCATTTCAGATTCTTGACCGAGTAGGAAATGTGGCCTATAGACTCGCGTTACCTCCAAGTATGTCTCGTGTTCATAATGTTTTTCATATATCTGTGCTTCGTAAATATGTGAAAGACCCGAACCACGTTATTGAGTTAGAACCGGACGAGATAGCCGAAGACTTAACGTACGAGGAGGTACCTGTCAAGATTCTGGATAGGAAGGAGCATGTCCTACGCACGAAGGTCATACCACAAGTTAAAGTTTTGTGGAGAAACCATGCTATTAAGGAAATGACCTGGGAGTTGGAAACGGAAATGAAAGCGAGGTATCCTCATCTTTTCGAAACACCAGGTACATATGTCAATTTCGAGGACGAAATTTCATAAGGAGGGGAGATTGTAAGACCCCAAATTATTAATAAATGAAATTTAATTTCCTCTATTTATTATTCTGAAATAGTAAGGGTTGATTTGATTAATGTGGTTAGTTATGGGTAAAATGCGCAAATATTTCAAATAAGCAAGTGGTCCTAAAATATTCATTGTTGTCGGGGAATATTTGTTTGGTCGTGGAATATTCTTGTTGTCGGGGAATATTCGTACGACGGCGCAGCCTTGTGTGGGCCCCATAACAGAAAGTGATTGGATGAAGAAAACGACAAAAATAAGTTGTTTATAAATAACGGCGTAGTTGTTACCGTTAATACTGTTGGAATACCCGGAGGTTAAAACACGGTAATACGCGTTGTTGCATAGTAGCACACGGTATTGCACCAATTATTGATTCTTACGTAAGAAGGCACTACTCAATAATTGTTACAGTAATTACTGTTCAATATTGTATTTTATTGATTCAATAATTGCTGCGTTGATATTTTATATTACTGTTGTTTTAATAATTGTCACTACACAGTATTTTCTATTATCGAAGCAATAATTCATATTATCTGAATAAAATTATTAGATAACATTATTGGCAATGTCTAGAAAGTTCTGTCTAAGGAGAGGTTTGGTTATCTAATTGCGCGCCAGTAAGGAGATATCCTTATTGGAAAGCCCCCTCTTTCCTGGGAACGGCCTGGTTGCCAGTACTGTGATTCTGTAATATTATTAGTGAATAATTAATTATTGATTTATATGATGAGGAAAATATTAATTTTATGTGGATATAGATGGAGAAAATTTTTAAATGTGACAATTGTTGAAAATTAATATTTTATCTTTTCTGATAAAATAATTCAATTAAATATATTATTTTAATAATATATTAATGGTGATATTTTTTTACAATGAATGTGGGATATATGAGTATATGAGGAGGAAGAGTATTTTTGTTGCAAAAGTTGTTTAACACATGTTTTGTGTGTCGGTGGACCCCATTTCTTGACTGAAATTTGATTATATCCTGTAAAATCAACCGTTTGTAGATTTCGGTCAGTTTCTGTTTAGAATTTGGAAAAACTTCCTTCTGCAAAGTTGTACAGAATTGAATTTCCTATAAAAACTCGCGAGATTTGAATTTTCGGATAAAAAGGGCTATTTATTATGAATTATTAAAGTTCCGTAGTTCCGAAATAATTGATTTTGGAAGTTTTAATTATTTAAATTAAGAAAAACGTTTTTAATGTTTTGTCACATGGTGGCTGATGTCTTGGACCAAATTAGTGGGCGTAGGAAATTTGAAAAAATAATATTATTAATTTATTAAATTTTCTGCTTTGGTGTTCTAAGCATTTTCCTATAAATAGGGTGCTTAGGTTAGAATTAAAAATCACACCAGAAACTTCAAATTTCTCTCTCTTTCTCTCTCGATATATTGAGCGTATTCTTGTGAGTATTTTAGTACTTTGAGTATTTCTATACGGTGCAAGTTCTTTCAGCACTATATCCAGGCAGAAGTACTATCCTTTTGAGGTAAGGGATGTTATTTCTTCTTAAATGATATTATTTTCTTCAATATCATTATGCCGAAGTATTGATCTGAACTTTTTATCAAATTTGGAACTTTTCATGTCGGGGTTACTATTCACGAGTTACTATTCATGAGTTACTATTCACGAGTTACTATTCATGAGTTACTATTCACCGAAAATTGAAATTTTCTTCTTTTTGTCCAAATATCTATTCTGGATAATAGCTTTGATTGTATCCATGTTTTGATCATTCTTGAATTTTACTTCACTATGATTATTTAAAAGGTATTTTTGGACATGGATAAATCGAAATACGAATCCTTAATATTTATTATTTTGTTTCACTGGATTCGTTTCCTTAAAAATATTTTTCATCATCCTCAGTCCTAAATGATGATATAAATGAATATCTTTGGCCTGTAGTGCAAAGATTAATGATTTCTGATGAATATCTTTGGCCCGCAGTGCAAAGATGAACAGGTGTTGAGGTGAACATGACCAACTGATGAATATCTTTGGCCTGTAGTGCAAAGATGACTATTTGATTCAAGATATTTATTGATTGATATTACAGGGATAAAATGTTGATGATGGGCTTTTAAATTCATAGATAATCGTAGATTTCATTCTCTACGTAACTTTTCTATGAATTATGATTTTTCGCTGCGAATATTGATTTAAAACTTGTTGTCTATTGTATTCTATTAAATTTTTTTCCTGTTGAAGACTAACGATAATTTGTTGTATATTATCTTAGTCATAATATTCTTTACTGAGCTAGTTGAGCTCACCCTTTTCCTTATTGTTCCATTTTCTTCTCAGGAGGCGAGAATGTAGCAAGTACTAGTCGGGGTATGGAATGAAGGTTCTAGGAAATTGTTTTAGTAGTCCTCACCATTTTTTTTTGTAAAATATTGTACCAATAATTGCAATAAGGACTTATTTGAGTGTGAATATTGTCTAGATGACAATATTTGTATTTACACTCACAGTTTTTATGTTGTATTAATAAAGTTGTAGTTGTTTCTGTACCATGTTATTGACGACTCAGAATGGGTGTTGTATACCTGTTTTGGGGGCGTCACAAATAGGATATTTTCAAAACTGCTATAGCAGTTTGTTACTGTCAACTACTGCTACTTAAAGGCAACAACTTCTGTTTCTTAGCTTTGCTTATTACTCTTTTATTTTCCACTTATTTGAGCAAGTGTGTTTATTAGTTCTCTTTAATATACTAACAGCTCCTTAACATTCCTTTAAGCTAACAGTCATATATATTTGACTTTATGGAATTTAATTAGCTTATTATGGCTTTGGTTGGGCTCAGCTCCAATTGAGTCTAACAAGCTTACACCGCATTGGTAGTTTAGCTAAGGCTATCAGCTACTGCAAACTGACAGCATCTCTGCCCGTTCTTTGATCAATATTTAATCTTAAGATAGCTTACAAGATGTAATATTATATAACTTATACATACCCACAACATCAGTATGAAAAAGATAAGTCAACAAGGCCCTTAGCTGCTACAATAGCTTCTTTGCTGCACTCTGCTGCTGCTACTCATATACAGCAGCTCAGTTTTCCCCCCTCATTTCCATTCTAAACTTGCAAACATACTATAAAGTTTATATACATGTTTGCAACGCATACTCAAGCTATACTAGCTTCTTAAAATTACAACTCTCAGCCAAAATGGTTACCCAACTGCTTTAGCAGTCATTTGCTATCAACTACTGCTGCACATAGGCAGCCCCCCCCCCCCTTATTCTTGGCCTATCACTTCATGTTTTCATATCCTTTACAATATTCTTTTAATACTTTTAAAGTGGTACATTTGTTTATGAAAATAACCCACTAGTTGCAACAATACACAATCCCATATGAATTCAAAATATTTACTAAAATAAGACAACTCATCAAGAGGCACTTAGCTAGCTATTACAACTTTCGGTAGGCAGCAACTGTTGTTCGTTGATGTCCACTGCAGCAGCCTCTTTCTCTTTTTGTTGTACTTTGAAATCTATGATATATAATTTTGTTTAGGCCCAAGTTCTGGTATGGTGTAGTGGCCATGACTACCTACTAAGAAAAAGACTTGGACTACCCAATATAATTCATTATGCTGCCAGATTAATGCTAATAAGAATAACTTGTCACATTAATTCTTGAGTTTATGTTTTGGCTTAAACTAACCTTTCATTTCAATTTAACACACTCAAACACTTCAATTAATTTCACATGTGTTAAATAGATCAAGTCCAATCTTAACTTTGGTCTAATATTTAGTTTTCAGTCAAGATAGTTCTTTTAGAACTTTTATCAAACAGTTGGTGGGCACTATTTTAAGCTACTAGTTTCATAACTATTTGTTTATGCCACAAACCATTTTTTTTATCCTTCTTATTACTCATCAGCCCAACCTATCTCCTTGTGCCTAAATTCAATCCATAACAATATAACAACAGCATACCAAACAATTTAATCCTATAATAGTTAACATAGCAACTAAAAATCAATATAACAGTCCTTCAAGTCTATTCCAAGCCATCCGGCCATTACAGTCCACTAGTAGCAAGAAAATGGAATGGAAAAGGATTGGAAAAAGCTTACCTTGATGGTAGTCTACCTTTGTTAGCAGCCACCTTGACCCCTATTGTTGCCTGACATACTTGGCTCGTACAGTGATTTAGCCTCCCAACAGTTAACTTGGGTATTCTAGAGGTCAACCAACTTGCTAACTATTTGTCAATTGAGTTAGCTGCTAATTGAAGCCAACCAACTTATCTATGAAACTTGAACTAAACAGCTCCCTTTTTCTTCTTTATGGGTTGTCAGATTGGGCTGTGAAAAGGGCATTACTTTGATTTGGGCCCACAAACAGTCTCCTTTTTGCACATTATTTAATCTGTTGGATTGGGCTTGGAGTAAGGCAGTGACTAGTTTTAAATTTGGGCTTAATCTACTCAGCTTATACTCTAACAAAATAACTAAGGTTTGCAAACATATATGGAAAAAGTTAGGATAAATTACATACAGTAGTACATTTTTAAAAATAATTATAAAAATCATACACCTATAAAATAATTACAAAAGTATTACACTTTTTTGTTTTTATTTTCAATCTTAACATAATTAAAGGTCCTTAAATTAAGGGATTAATATGTAATGACTGACATGGCAATATCAGTGTAATTAGGATTCTTTAATTTAGGGGATTAGTTTTGGTAGGTGCCATTTTCTCTCTCATCTCCTCCTACTGCCATTTTATGTACGCCACTGCAATTTTATTCTTCTATTTTCATATTTAAAGACAAAAGCTTAAGAGTGAAGAGAGAAGATGAAGACGCCAGTGAAGAGAGAAGATGAAGACGTCATTTTGCCATTTTCTCTCTCATGTTCTTCTATTCTGCCATTTTTTCTTCAAAAGATGAAGACGTCATTTCTTCCATTTTCTTTTATTCTGTCATTTTTTTCTCTCTCTTTCATTCTTCCAATTGTTCTTCATATTTTTTTGTACTCTGTTTTTGTAAGTACTTCTATTTTACCTCTCTCTCTCTCTCGAGCACCAGTTTTTAAGGTTTTCTCTTTAATTTCATTCATTTGGGGTTTATGATCTTAATTTTATGCAAAATGTGCATTTGATTATGAATTTGTGATCACTTTTTTTGTTGATTGGTGTTTACCTTAGTATAAAAGTTTGGTTACCTCAGTTTAAAAGTTTGGTAACCAAACTTTTATACTAAGGTATCCAAACTTTTATACCAAGGTAACCAAACTGTCATACCAAGGTAACCAATCCACCTCCATACCATCAGTTTTTTCATAGTGCAATTGGTAACCAAACCTTCACACCAAGGTAACCAAACCTTCATACCAAGGTAACCTTGGTATGACAGTTTGGTTACCTTGGTATGACAGTTTGGTTACCTTGGTATAAAAGTTTGGTTACCTTAGTATAAAAGTTTGGTTACCTTGGTATAAAAGTTTTGGTTACCTTGGTATAAAAGTTTGGTTACCTTAGTATAAAAGTTTGGTTACCTCAGTATAAAAGTTTGGTTACCTTGGTAATTACCAAGGTTTGGTTACCTTGGTATAAAAGTTTGGTTACCTTAGTATAAAAGTTTGGTTACCTTGTTATAAAAGTTTGGTTACCATGACATTACTAACGATCTTCTCCTCTGCAGTGTCTTGAGAATTTCCTTTTACTACCAGAAAATAGTTGCTCCCGCCACTACCGCTCCAGCCTCTACCTCCACCATCTCTGTAACCACCACTTGAGCCACCACCGCCATCTCCGTCACCACCGCCATTGTTACCTCCTCCATAGCCATCACCGCCGCCTCTGAAGCCACCATTACCACCTCCTCCGACGATGTCACCTCCTCCAAAGCTTCCACCTCCTCTGAAAATTGCCTCCGCCACCTCCTGCAAAGTACAAAATTTGTGCAGTCTTTCCTATGAAATTTGAATTTGAATTTGTTTTTGTGGTTAGATCCCAGATATTTGAATTTGAATGATTAGTTATGGCAGATATTTCTCCTTAATTTTAAGTTTCCTTATTAATATGAATTGCGTTATTTTTGTAATTATTTTGTGTATGTATTATTTTTATAAATACTTTCTAATTGTTGTATATTAGTGTTAAGGACCCAAAAAGTTATTATGGCCAAATCCTGAATTGTATTTATCACTTTTACTTTTGCTAACAAACATACTTAGCACATACATTATTTAAAAATGATGGTTTCATGAATTCTAAATAATTCATGATAGTGCCCCATTTCTTTATTTGTTATTAAATAACACTTTTAATTATATCTTAATATAATTAATTCTTGGAATACATAGATACCTTTACATCAAGAATTTCTCTTAATTAAGTCATGTTGACTTTCCTTTTCATTCTTGATATTGAAATATCATTATATTAAGGAAAACTCAATCTCCTCCCTTTACTATACAAGGTCCTGAGATATATAAGTTAATAAGAAATAAATAAATTAATGCCACATCAATTAGGTATAAAAAAAATTATACTCAAAATTTGACATTATATTAACTGAATATTATATAGAATTTTCTGGGTCATTACAGGAAGAGAGTTGATTGCATATATGCTCTGAAAATTTTTTTTTGGAAAAAAAATTCTGTATGCATTTACTTTGTAAGATATGTAAATTGAAATGCTTTTGTGAGCTCAGGGTTGTTTCTATTAGCTTAAATCAAATAGAGAGAAGATTGTCTCCATTTATATATAAGAATGTTAGGTGCTATTTGTTTATATCTGATTGCTTTTTAATGGACTGCCTCTTACTCGCTAAGAGGCATGATGCTGTTTGTTTTATTTTTTGTTACCTCTGAATGCCTCTTAATCGGTAAGACAAAAAATGAAATCTTAATAATTAAGAGGTACCTCTTAATGAAATTTTTTTGATAATTTTTTTATATAAATATATTCAACAATATTATGCACTCATTTTTATTAAATTGAATATTTAAAATTATTAAATAAAATTTTACCCTTTAAAATGGTAAAATAGTGTCATTAAGAGATAACTTACTTTTTTGTTATCAAACAATTTTTTAGATTCAGAACTCATAACCATTCAGATGATCTAATTTATTAAGACATCATAATCATTCAGATCTTAATTCTCAAATTTATCAAACACAACCTTAGCCTCAAGTAGTTTTATTGTTTCCCTTACCATAGATGTCATATTATACTCACACGTGTACATTTTCTGATAAAAATTGGTTTTATCTTAGGCTAGAGCTGCAATATGGCAGCCCGAGAACAAAACTGCTCGAGTTCAGCATGAAGTTTAATTTGATTAGGTATTTAGACTCAATCCGGGTCTCAAGCGGAAAATTCGTTCTAAACTAGGTTTGGTTTGGTTTGACTTGGGACAAGCGTGGTGTAACAAAGTGGAGGAATATTAAAAGGAAATTGTTATTTGTGCAAGTAAAATTTGATATTTTTACAAATTTATTCATGCATGTGAAAGGAAATTCGTAGCAATATCAAATTTTACTTGTAGAAATAACAATATTTTATTAAAATAACTGAAGAAGATTGCTTGTATACTTTCATTATATCTAAATCGGTCATTCTTATTATTTAATTTTTTGCAAATTCGGTAGTTTTTTTGTTCTGTTCTTTCTTTGGACGGATCAAGAAAAGTATTAACAAAACAACTTTTGAGCCAATGTGATCATTATTCGTTAATTTAATTTCTAATAGGGAATTGATATTTCTACAAGGTCTCTTGTGAAAATATCAATTTCTCTTATAAAAATATCAATTCCCTTTCTAATAATTCATGACTTTGCCAATGTACACTGCGTCATCCAAGTAATACTTTTAAGTTTTACAGTAACGTCTTCAAAAATGAAAAAGTACTAAATGATATATACTTACACATGAATATCATTGTCATTAATATTTTTCTTATAATTTTTATGATGGGCAAAGGTCTAAAATTACCTTTGAGGTTTTCGCCGAAGTCTCGCATAGAACTAAAATTTTTTTTTCAAAAATACCCCTAATATTATAAAGATACACACCAAAGCCCCCTCGGTTAAAAATAGTGTTAGCTAAACAAACGTGGCTTAGTGGCGACTGATGAGTGAAAAAATAAAAGTTTAATAATTTTTTTATTTTTACCGCGTGTCCCATTTGTCTAACTGACTCTGTTTTTAACGAGAAGGGCGAAGGTTAACTGAATGTTATAACGTCACGGACACTTAAAAAATCAGGATTAAATAGGATTTCGGCCTAAACTTGAGGACAAATTTACTTATAAAAATCTCTTAGAAATCATAGACAACATTAATCATATATACAACCCATAGAAATCAACTTTTAACCGATTTAATATCAGTCTTGCCCGATTATATTACTAATATAACACCCAGTCTCACATCGAAAGATATGAAAAAAATTTATCTGCATATAAGGAAATAAGTTACTACCAATAGTACCTTCAAGTCATGACCTTTTGGGTGCCTGTGGTGGGCTAAGATGACCCAAGAAGATACTATTGGGCCAGTGGTTTGAGGCTTTATTTTGATGGATTTGATTCGATTCGGACTTGGAATTTGACCCGAGATTTGTTCCGGACTCGGGATTTGACCCTGGATTTGATTCGATTCGGACTTGAGATTTGACCCGAGATTTGTTCTGGACTCGGGATTTGACCCGGGTTGTTTCAACTAAGACTTTCATTACAAAGATTATACTTAGAATATGACTGTTAATCTCAAAGTTAAACTTGAGACTATTACTCTATGAATTATAAAATGACTTGAGATCCTAAATTTTGGCCCAAGTGTTTTTTACGCCTTAGTATCTCAAAAAGAAGAAAAACTGAACGAATATGGAAGTCATGACCTGCAACAAACTTCCGTTATCACAAGCATAAACTATCATTTAGCAAATGCATAACACACATATCTAATCATTGAACAAATTCATACTTGCAATATACTACAATTTATCCGATAAGAAATCCTAGCTTTTCTTACATTGGCCATTCTATTATATGTTTTAAACTAATAATCAAAAACTGTATTCAAGAGAGACTGGAACTTGTACTTTGGAAAGAAGTGGGATGAAACTTGGTTAATGAAGTAAAAAACTTGTACCACCACTTTCCCTTCCTAAAGTTGGAAAAAGAGGTAGGTATCCCACTAGACAAAAACTCACGTGAGAATAAAAAAAAAAGACACCAATACATGATTATCTAGTTCCTATAATTTGTCCCTTAGACCAAGTTTAGAGAGCACAAGGCAGTAGGAATCCCAGTCCGCACTCCTTAGATACTTGAACAATTTCTTCCTCTTCTTGAAGTACTTTCTGAGAATGCTTATCCTATAGCATTTAATTTAATTATAGCTCCTCATTAGCAAACAAGCAATATAAACGAATTAATATAACTTGGGAGATGTCGAATGTATGTCCTTACCTTATGCAGTGGCTATTCAAGTTAATTACAATAGCAGCATTTTAGAAAATTACACATATTTCACGGATGATCAGTAAACTATCAGAATAATTCTGGAATCTGGATACAAATATACTTGTGTCATGTTATGGACAAAATTTGGACGAGGAAACCTGAAAATTAAATGCTTTATAAGATGAACACCAATGCTACAAGGGCAAATCTGAAACTAGTTATATAAGCAACCTATATCAATGATTCGATGAGTTTGTATTCTGTAGCAGCTACCAAACATGAAATATATCCAACAACAGTCGGCATTAAAAATTATCCTCAATTTTTGCCATATAATTCACCAACTGGTAAATTTAGAGTTTCACCAAAAACATAATTGCTGAAAATATAAAATAAATTCGCATACTCACCTTTTTGTGTAGAGCTGTAGATAGGTGCTTAATCTTTGTTGTAAGTTGTGCCACTGCAAAACAACAAAAGTTGTAATTTTGTGTATGTGCACACCTAGGGGGGTGAATAGGTGTTTAAGCTAAAAGTAATAAACGGTGAAATCTTTTTGAAATTTTCTACTACATGTTTAATTCAGACAGCTACACCTGTCTGCTTTAGTGTCTGCTTTAGCTTATGTTTTTCGTTTAATATTATCAGACAGCTTAACATGTCTGCTTTAGTATCTGGATTCTATATCTTCAAACAAATAAAATGCCCAGAAATTAAACAAATAGAAAGGAGAAGTGCAGAAACTTAAACACCAAGATTTTTACATGGTTCAGCCCCTATCCTCTATCTAGTAGCCTAATCCACGTCCAATCCCAACTAAGATTGGAGACTCTTTTTATTATGATTTAGACCTCAATACTAAAAATAACTCCTTGTTACAAAGACGCTTCAATTCTGATGTTGGACACCAATGCCCCCTTTGCACCTCTGCACCTGTTCTCACCTCTGAGACTTTTGAATCTTCCTTTGAACAGACCCACTAACTCTAGAAACTCTAGACCACCAAAGCTAATAGTTACTTGTTTTTCAGATTACAATGATGGTGATTCCAATGGAATATCAATTTTCTAGCCTAAGAATAACAGGACATTGATTGCTAGAAAGATTATTAGAAAGCTATAAGAATTAAGAAGAATGAATCGTTGCATTCCAATTGTTTAGTCCCCTCATAACCGATCATGATGAAGCTTTATATAAGATGAAGACCAACGACTATGAAATCATTGTTAGTAAGAAATCAAATGATTTAAATCCCATAATTAAAGCTACTAATATTGACCAACAGATATAAATAGAAGATAAAAGAATAGGAAACATATATCACAGTTGGTATACTCCATGATTTTAGCAATTAAAGAGACCTACAGATTTGGTAAACCAAGGATATAATATCCTAGTCAAACTAAATAACTTATCCTGTTATGAACCTTTCAGCAAATGAGAATAACAATTATAAAGATTCCCACAATATTAGGAGTCATAAATATAAATCTATATTCATACTTGATTAAAGGAGATTGATAAGATTTGTTAAAGATCTTTTAATACCCGTTTCCTTAATAAATGGACATTTTAAAACCAAACATAATTTTTAGAATACAAACCTTCCTTAATAAACTCCAATTCAAATTTAAAATGATTTTAAACTATTCCAACTTATCAACGGAAAGATCTCAGCAATCATTATACATGCAAATATAGGTTGTTATATAAAGAACCATAACCCATGCATATTATGATATTATAAACCATAATCCATGCATATGTAATTATAACAAACCATTATCTATGCAAACGTCTAATATATATATATATATATATATATATATATATATATATATATATATATACTTAAATTAGTCATCATTCAAAACATCATAAAATCAAAAACTAACAAAAGCTTAGACTTCAATGGTTATTATTATTAGTATCATTTGTTTTGATAAATAGGCTTCAATAATTGTTACAATGAAGATGGAAGGTACAATATATAAAGAGCAAGTTGTCCTCCAAAACAACTTAGCAAAAGAAAATGTCATCGGGACTCGCTCCAATCCCTATGCAAATCGAAAACAGAAATCTCCCTAGTTGCACAAAGACGTTATAAGAGTGATCTTATCCCGCAGCAATTGATAATAATCCAACGAGCGGCTGCTAAAGATCTATTCCTCTCCATCCAATTATCCAAAACACTCAAGAATAGTAAAACACCCATATGACCACAAAATCCAGTAAAGGTAGCTTGGAGGCTGAATGGTTCTTAACAACATTTGGAACTTCAAATAAACATCAACACCATAACCCTGGGTTTGATGGACATAAATTAGGTACAGATTGTGTACTACCAAATTGGGTGTCATGATGCCATACACTGATCAATTTTCTCCGAGAGAAGTGAAACTTTTGGGTTTTCTTGTGATGATGTAACAAATGTTGGTCAGTTAGTGATGGTGGTTTATGTGGTCAATGGGGAAGACTGTAAAATAAAGATAAATAGAGATGGAGACAGATAGTGGAGGTCAAAGGCAATGGATGTGGCAGGAGGTGGTAGGAGAGAAGATAAAAACTAGAGAGATAGAGATAATGCATGAATTACTACAGGGATAAAACAGTCCACTAACAAAATATGAATATAGGAATTGTAGCAACATAGAAAAGGTTTATGGCAATACTACTTTTCAACTATGAAAGCGTTAGACAACTTAATATTCCGCCAAAAGAGTCACATTTACATAATTTAAGGATGTATTTTTGTGCCATTTTTAACCACAAAAATAATAAGTTGTTAGTTTAGTAATATCGTAGCAGTGGTGATGTGATAATAAAATTATAATGACAAACTTATGGACATTAAATCATTTTATACTACTACAAATAAAAAGAAGACTCTTTGGTAGAAACAAGGAGTTGACAAATGAGACTCTGTTTCTAGTCCAAAGGGAGATTAATAGCTTTAATAATTAATAAATCTTACTTATCCCATATTACTAATTATTTTAGGGTTGTCTGTAGATGAATTGCAAGAACCGCCACCGTTTTTATCCCTTTACTTGTTATAAAGGCGCTACACACACTAAGAAAGCAAGTTGAGAATGCTTTTACCTTGAACATGAGAAGACCCACAGTCTGACTCTGACATTTTGAATTCATCTCTGACTTTCTTTAGATCAATCTTTATCTTTTCCAAAGACGATATGTTGTCCGGATGGAAATACTATTAAAAACAAACTGTTAGAACTCTATGTTGTAGAGTAACACAGAAAAAAGTACAATAATTTTCAACCTCGTGACATATACCAATAAAGAAGGATCATTTAAAGGTACATGGAATTGAAAAGACTCGTGTTTCATTTATATCTCTTCATTCTAATGTATTACTCCCTCCGTCCCAAATTATCTGATTTTTTAGAGTTTTTCACACATACCAATATGTGTGATAAAAATATTAAAATACTCTTATGTGCTGACTTTTTTGTTTTCTGTGCATGAATCCTTATTGGTGAGAATATGAAAAGATGCTTAAAAAAGAGGAGAGGCATGAATGAGAGTAATGACTATCATTAATTAGGGTAAAGGGGCAAACTTGGAAAACAAAGGAAAAAAATGCATTGAATCTTGAAAAAACAGATATTGTGGGACAAATTTTTTTTTGCTAAAAAAACAGATAATTTGGGACGGATGGAGTACCATGCAATGCCATGTTTCAATGTAGTACCATTGTAAGACCCTAACTTATTCATAAATAAAGTTAAATTTCCTCTAATTATTATTTTGAATAATAAGGTGTTAATTTGATATAATGCTTTGGTTATGGGTGAAATGTGCAAATTTTAAAAAATAAGCAAGCGGTTATAAAATATTCATTGTTGTCGGGGAATATTCGTTTGGTCGTGGAATATTATTGCTGTCGGGGAATATTCGTACGATGTCACAACCATTTGTGGGTCCCATAACGAAAAACGGTCGGATAAAAAAAACGACAAGTTTGAGTTTTTATAAATAACGGCGTAGTTGTTACCGTTAACACTGTTGGAATACCCGGTGATTAAAATATAGTAATACGCGTGGTTGCACAGTAGCACACAGTATTGATGAATTATTGATCCTTACGTAAAAAGGCACTAATCAATAATTGCTACAGTAATTACTGCTCAATATGTTATTTTATTGATTCAATAATTGCTACGTTGATATTTTATATTATTGTTGTTTCAATAATTGTCACTGCACAGTATTTCCCATTATCATATCAATATTTCATATTATTTGAATAATATTATTAGATAGCTTTATTGGCAATGTCTAAAAAAGTTCTGTCTAAGGAGAGGTTTGGTCACCTAATTGCGCACCAATAAAGAGAAATCCTTATCGGAAAGCCCTTCTTTCTTGGGAACGACCTTGTTGTCATAATTATGATTCTGTAATATTATTTGTGAATAATTAATTATTGATTTATATGATCAGGATATATTTATTTTTGTGTGGATATAAATGAAGGAATTAATGTTGAGGTGTTTTATCAGTATTTTGTTGGAATGGAGGTATTAAAAATTGTCCGTATATGAATTTCGGATATTTTCTAATTAGAATTTGGAAAAATTTTCTTCTACAAAGTTGTAGAGAATTTAATTTCCTATAGAATGGACATAAAATTCGTATTTTTCTGATAAAATGTCTATTTATTATGAATTATTGAAGTTTCAGAAATTAAATATTTTTATTAAAATTATGGGTGTGACCCACTTTTGTTTTTCAACACATGTGGGCTGAAAATTTTTCCAAGATGGCTTGCTTTGATGTTTCAAAAGAGGTTGGCGTAGAATGAAGAAAAAAAATATTATTTTATTAATTTAGTCTCCTTTGGCGTTCTAGCATTTTCCTATAAATAGGGTGCTTAGTTAGAATTGAAAATCACATCAGAAACAAGTTTTCTCTCTCTCTCTCTCTATATATATATTATCGAGCGTATTTTGTGAGTATTTAGATACTTTGTGAGTTGCTATTCAGTACAAGTTTCTTTCAGCACTATATTTGATATTCCAGTTAGAAGTACTATTTTTTTGAGGTAAGAGATGTTATTTTCTTTCGTAATGATGTTATTCTTTCAATATCATTATATCAAAATATTGATATGGATTTTATTGTGGAATTTCTACCTTTTTCATGTTGGGGTTAATATTCACGTATACGACACTATTCACAGAAAAATAAAATTTTCTCTTCTTTGTCCAAGATGTCTATTATGGTTACTATCTTTGATTGTATCCATATTTTGATCTTTATTTTTGAATTCTACTCCACAATTGATTATTATGGAGTATTTTTGAACTTGGATAATGTGAGACCCCGGATTTTATAAATAAAGATTTAAATTTCTCGAAATATTTTTTTTAATATTAAGGTGTGGATTTGAGATAATGTTATAGTTGTGGGTAGTATTTAAAATTTTTGCAAAGTATGCAAGTTGTCATATTATATTCGATTGGCCAGGAAATATTCTTTGTGTCGGGGAATATTCGTACGATGACACAATCATTGGTGGACCCCACAACGGAATAATTGTCAGATTGAGAAAACGACAAAAATATTTTATAAAAATAACGGCGAAAGTTTTACCGTTAATACTGTTGAACTACTCGGTAGTAAAAGTACAGTAATATGCGTGGTATTGATTATTAATGCTTACGTGAGAAGTCACTCAGTTTTGGTCAATTATTACTATAGTAATTGTTGCATAGTATCTCATGTTATTTGATTTAATTATTGTCGATATTTTATATATTATTAAATCAATAATTGAAATGACAGAGTTATTAATATTATAAACTGTAATATTAACGATATCTAGAAGTTCTGCCAAGGAGAGGTTTTGTCACCTAATTGCGTGCCAATAGGGAAAAATCCTTATTAGAAAGCCCCCTCTTTCCTGAGAACGACCTGGTCGATTAATATTGTGAATTGTAACAAAGATGATAAATGTTGTTAAAATTATTAAGGTGATTTTTATGAAGTCTGCTTATTTTATGGATTCCTATTTACCCATTTTTCAAAATAATTGGTAGAAAATTTTTAAAGGTGGGGCCGACATGTGGGACCCATATGTGTTGGGAAATGATTTTGGAAATGGAAGAGTAATACGTATGGAAGTATGTGTGTTTTGAGTATATAGTGGAAGAAAATGATATGTGAAAGTAATAGGTGTGTGATGTGTGTGTGAGTAGAAAATGGTGGAAAAGTAGTAGTGTGATAGTGATGTGTAAGAGTGTAGTGAATTTAATTATTGGGTGGGTGGGGGATTGATGTTGGTTATGGGGATGTTGGTTATGGGGGAGAAAAATTAAGTGGTGTATATATAATATTGATTTATATAATATGAAAACATGTGTTTATATATATGTATTATATTTTAATTTTTTTGTTGTGATTTTATTGGTTAGATGATTGACTTAATTGTTAGTTGATTGAAAAATAATTTTATAAAATTATTTCATCCATGAATAGTGCATTTCTATTCTCCTATAAATAGAAGCTCATTCCTTCATTATTTCTTACAAATTCACTGAAACTCCAGAGAGAGAAATTATAAAGAAACTATAGAAAAGTATTCTGCTACTTCCCTACTCTTATATCCAGTTTCTTTTACGGTAAGGGATATTATTCTTTTGTATTCATGAAGAGAACTTCTGTTATTCCATTTCTTTATTATTCTGTTGGAATAACCTGTATACGCGGAATACCCTATACTTAGTGACATTCTTCTATTATTCTGTCTTTATTATTCCGTTGGAACATCCTGTCTGTGCTTTATGCCGGACCTGGTACCGTCTTTATTATTTTATCTTTATTATTCCGTTGGAACATCTTGTCTGTGCTTTACGCCGGACCTGGTTCCGTCTTAATTATTCTGTTTTTATTATTCTGTTGAAATATCCTGTTTGTGTGTTTTACACTGGACCTGGTTCTATCTTTATTATTCTGTATTTATTATTCTGTTGGAATAACCTGTCTATGCGAAGTACCGCATGCATGGTGATTTTTGCATGCATGGTGATTTCTGTTGTTATTCCATTCTTTATTATTCTGTTGGAACATCCTGTTGGTGTGATTTTCACCTGACCTGTTTCCGTTATTATTATTCTGTTGGAATAACCTGTCAATGCGAAGTACTGCATGCATGATGATTTCTGTTGTTATTCCATTCCTTATTATTCTCAGTTAGTTAAAATTTTAACTTCTATATTCCATGAAATTAGTGGAATATCCTTGATATTTGCGCTTCATCCAGTATTTTTCATGAAAATATTCTTCTGAGCATTCTTGAATTTTACTCTACAAAGCAATATCATGTTGACAATTTGGACGTTATTAGTTTCTGAATAACTTAATTCTTGAACTTGTTTTATTGAATTCTTATATCATTGTCATCATCCTCATTTTATATTTTGTTGAAGGTCATCTGTGGCCTGTAGTGCATAGATGGACTTGGTATGATTATGACCAGGGATTATTCGGTGTAATCATGATCGTAATGTTACAAATGATGTGGAAAAAAAAATCCTCATTGGCCCGTAGTGCATTGATGGACAGTTTTTGGTATAATTATGGCTATGGATTCTCTTTGGCCGTAGTGCAAAGATGAATTGTTTTATGGCATGATCAGGACCATTGATGAAAATACGATTATCTTTAGCCCGTAGTGTGACGCCCCCAAAATTAGGTATACATCACCCATCTTGGGTCGTCAGATACGAAGTACAGAATATAAATACAACTTACTAATACAACTGTCGTGTACAAGATGACAAAACATAAACTGTGAGTTTGAATACAAATATTATCTTCTAGAGAGTATTCATACTCAAAAGGAGTCCTCGTTACATTTATTAACACACCATCACATAGAATAGTGAGGACTACTAACTAATACTATCATTCGGACCATCACTCCGTTCCCCGACTTGCCCCAGCTACGTTCTCATTTCCTGAAGAGAACAGCGAAAGAAAGGGTGAGCTCAACTAGCCCAGTAAGAAATATTATGACTAAGATAATGCAGAATAAATTATCATTAGCCTTCAATAATGTTAAACTGATAAAATATAATAGACATCAAGTTTAACTGCAGCGGAACAAGCAATCCATTAAAAGAGTCAAGTAGAAAATAAACTCTACTATCTTTTATGATTTAAAAGATTTTTCAACACTGTGATCGCTCAGACTCAGCTTAATAAAATAATCCGCATCATCGAATCACCCCTGCACTACGGCCAAGGATATTCATATATTCATTAATGGTCATGATCATGACAACAACTGTCCATCAATGCACTACGGGCCAACGAGGACTTTTACCACATCATTTGTAACATTACGGTCATGATTATACCGAATAATCCCTGGTCATAATCATACCAAGTCCATCTATGCACTACAGGCCACAGATGACTTTCAACATTTTATAAACATGAGGATGATGACAATGATATAAGAATTCAATAAAACAAGTTCAAGAATTAATTTATCCAAGAATTAACAACGTCCAAATTGTCAACATGATACTGCTTTGTGGAGTAAAATTCAAGAATACTTAGAAGAATATTTTCATGAAAAGATACTGGATGAACCGCAATTATCAAGGATATTTCACTAATTTTATGGAGTATAGAAGTCAAAACTTAACCAATTGAGTATAATAAAGAATGGAATAACAAAAGAAATCACCATGCATGCGATAGACCGCACAGACAGGTTATTCCAACAGAATAATAAATAATAGAACCAGATCCGGCGTAAACGCACAGACGGGATATTCCGACAGAATAATAAATAATGGAACCAGGTCCGGCGTAAACGTACAGACGGGATATTCCGATAGAATAATAAATAATGGAACCAGGTCCGGTGTAAAACACACAGACAGGATATTCCGACAGAATAATAAATAATGGAACCAGGTCCGGTGTAAAACACACAGATAGGATATTCCAACAGAATAATAACAAGACGGAACCAGGTCCGGTGTAAAACACACAGACAGGATGTTCCAACAGAATAATAATAAAAACGGAACCAGGTCCGGTGTAAAACACACAGACAGGATGTTCCAACAGAATAATAGAAGAATGTCACCAAGTATAGGGTAGACCGCGTATACAGGTTATTCCAACAGAATAATAAGAAATGGAATAACAACAGTTCTCTTCATGAATAAGAAAGAATAACACCCCTTACCGTTTTAAAGACGAGCTGAAATAAGGAAGTAGTTAAGTAGCAGAATACTCTTCTTCTCTCTCTCTATAGTTTCTCTCTATAGTTTCTCTCTCTAGAGTTCAGTGAATTCGTAAGAAATAATGAAGGAATGAGCTGCTATTTATAGAAAAATAGAATGCATAGTAACTAATCCATGAACGGTCCAGATTGATTACTTTAATCTGACGGTCCATATTTAAAGAAAAATCTTTTAAATAAAATATAATATATTCTATTTATAGAATAACTTTAATAAAGTATTCTGTTTTATATAAAAAGATGTTTCTGTTTTATTACGTTAATAATACGAATAAAACAAAACGTCATTATCGCTAAATAATTCATATTATTAACTGACAATAATTGAATCAAACTGAGTGACTTCTCACATAAGCATTAATAATCAATACCGTGTGCTACTATGCAACCACACGTATTACTGTACTTTTACTACCGAGTAGTTCAACAGTAACAATGGTAAAATTTCTGCCGTTATTTTTAATAAAATATTTTTGTCGTTTTTTCAATCCGACAATAATTCCGTTGTGGGGTCCACCAATGATTGTGTCGTTGTACGAATATTTCCTGTTAAAACGAATATTCCCCGACCAATCGAATATTATATAACAACTTGCGTACTTTGCAAATTTATAAATATTACCCACAACTATAACATTATATCAAATGAACTCCATAATATTCAAAAATGATATTTATAGAAAATTCATCTTTATTTATAAAAGTTGGGGTCTTACAACCTCCCCTTCTTATGAAATTTCGCCCTCGAAATTAGGGTACGTACCTGGTATGTCGAAGAGGTAAGGATACCTTGATTTCATTTCAGATTCTAACTCCCAAGTCATTTCCTCAACATCGTGGTTTCTCCACAAAACTTTGACTTGAGGTATAACCTTGGAGCGTAGAATATGTTCCTTCTTATCCAAGATTTGAACAGGAACTTCTTCATACGTCAAATCCTCCGCTATTTCGTCCGGTTCTAACTCAATAATGTGGTTCGGGTCTTCCACATATTTGCGTAACATGGATATGTGAAAAACGTTATGAACACGAGACATACTTGGCGGTAAAGCGAGTCTATAAGCCACAGTTCCTACTCGATCGAGGATTAAAAATGGACCGATGAATCGAGGATTGAGCTTTCCTCTCTTTCCAAATCTCGTAACTCCTTTCCATGGAGCAACACGTAAGAACACATGATCTCCTACATCAAATTTCACGTCCTTTCGATGAAGATCAGCATAACTCTTTTGTCGATCTTGTGAGGTTTTTATACGTTGTCGGATCGTTTGAATCTTTTCTGTAGTCATACGTACCAACTCCGGTCCCAACAACGTTGCTTCACCCACCTCATCCCAGCATACTGGAGAACGACATTTTCTTCCATACAATGCTTCGAATGGAGCCATGCCAATACTTGCTTGATAACTGTTGTTGTAGGAAAACTCCACCAATGGTAAGAGCTTGTCTCAACTTCCCTTGAAGTCAAAGACACAGAGTCTTAATAGATCTTCAAGAGTTTGAATAGTCCTCTCTGATTGTCCGTCCGTCTGAGGATGATATGCTGAACTAAATCGTAACTCCGTGCCCATAGCTTTTTGTAAACTAACCCAAAATCGTGAAGTGAATCTTGGGTCTTGGTCAGAAACTAGCATACCATGCAGTCTTACAATCTCGTTTATGTACATACGAGCAAGACGTTCAAGTGTATAAGTTTTTCGTATCAGTAAGAAATGAGCAGACTTGGTCAATCTATCAACAATGACCCAAATCGCATCTATACCTTGAGAAACCTTAGGAAGACCGGTAACGAAATCCATGGTAATGTGCTTCCACTTCCACTCTGAAATTTTAAGTGGTTGCAATGGATTTTTTGGTACTTGATGCTCCGCTTTGACTCGTTGACAAGTTAGACACCTTGAGATAAACAACGCTATCTCTCTCTTCATATTGCTCCACCAAAATGTATGACGAAGATCATGATACATTTTGGTACTTCCAGGATGGATTGCAAACGGTGTGTTGTGCGCCTCCATCATGATTTCATACTTTAAATCAGGGTTGTTAGGAACACAAAGTCTGGAGTTGACTCGAAGTATTCCTTCTTCATCGATTCTTGCTTCCGGCATAGAACCTTCTTGCACTTTCTTCCTCATACGCATCAGCTCCAGGTCTGTAGCTTGAGCAGCTTTAACTTTATCGATTAAAGTTGGTTCTACTCGTATATTCGCCATCATCACATGGGTCCCTGGAGTCTTTAACTCTATCTCCATCCTTTGCAAGTCACACAAAATGGGCTTTGTGTTGACAATATTGCACTCGTACTTGCATATGATCTTCTACTCAATGCGTCAGCTACCACGTTCGCTTTTCCAGGATGGTATTGAATGGTATGATCATAATCTTTCAACAGTTCAAGCCAACGTCGTTGTCGCATGTTGAGTTCCTTTTGAGTGAAGAAATATTTGAGGCTTTTATGATCCGTAAAGATCTCCACCTTCTCCCCATACAAGTAATGCCTCCAAATTTTAAGTGCAAAGACAACAGCTGCCAACTCTAGATCATGAGTAGGATAATTCCTCTCATATTCCTTGAGTTGTCTTGATGCATAGGCTATGACTTTTCCATGTTGCATGAGAACGCATCCCAACCCTTTGCTCGAAGCATCACTGTAGATGACAAATCCCTCCGAACCAGATGGTATTGTTAGAACAGGTGCTGAAATGAGTCTCCTCTTGAGTTCTTGAAAACTCTGCTCACATTCTTCGCTCCAACCGAACTTTGTATCTTTTCGAGTCAGCTGAGTTAATGGAGTAGCGATTCGAGAAAATCCTTCCACGAATCTCCGATAATAACCAGCTAAACCGAGAAAGCTACGTACTTCGGTTACTGATTTAGGTTGCTCCCAGCTTTGAATAGCTTCAATCTTTGCCGGGTCAAAAGATATTCCACGACTTGATACTACGTGCCCAAGGAATGCTACCTCTTCCAGCCAGAACTCGCATTTCTTCAACTTGGCATAAAGTTTGTATTCACGAAGCTTTTGGAGTACCAGCCTCAAGTGTTGCTCATGATCTTCACGACTTTTGGAATAAACAAGGATGTCATCGATAAAGACGACCACAAAGTGATCCAAATATTCCTTAAATACCCTGTTCATCATATCCATGAAGGCAGCAGGAGCATTAGTCAATCCAAAAGACATAACTAAGAATTCATAATGCCCATACCGAGTTCTGAAGGCAGTCTTTGGAATATCCTCAGTTCTAACCTTCAGCTGATGATATCCAGAACGAAGATCGATCTTTGAAAAGAATTGTGCTCCTTGCAACTGGTCAAACAGGTCATCAATACGTGGCAATGGGTACCTATTTTTGATGGTGACATGATTCAACTCCCGATAATCAATACAAAGTCGCATACTCCCATCTTTCTTCTTCACGAACAGAACAGGAGCACCCCAAGGAGAAGTACTAGGACGAATAAAACCAATGTCTAACAATTCCTGCAGTTGGGTCTTTAACTCCTGAAGTTCAATAGGAGCCATTCGATATGGGGCTTTGGAAATGGGTTTTGTACCGGGTTCAAGGTCGATACAAAATTCAATTTCACGCTCTGGGGGTAGGCCAGGAAGTTCTTCAGGAAATACGTCAGGAAATTTATTAACAACAGAAATATCATTCAAAGCTGACGTATTTTTGTTTAGATCTGTGACATGAGCTAAGAAAGCTTGACATCCGTTTTTCAATAAACGAATAGCTTTATGGCTTGAGATGACAGCGATTGATTTTAATGGTTTGGTTGCTTGAATTCGCATAATAGGTCGATTAGGAATATGAAAGCTAACAACCTTACGAAAACAATCAATTTTTGCATGATGAGTAGTTAACCAATCAATCCCTAGAATCACGTCAAATGCAAGTATTTTTAATGAAATCAGATCGACAGGTAATGTGTGGGTACCAACTTGAACCAAACAAGACTTATAAACCGTGGATGTAATGAAGGTTTCTCCCAATGGAGTTTCAACAGCTAAGTCAAAGTCTAATTTCTCCGGAATCAAATTTAATCGATGAGCGCAAGTAGGAGAAATAAAAGAATGGGTAGAACCGGTATCAAATAAAGTATAGACTTCGTTAGAGTTTATGATAAGCTTACCCGTGATGACCTCATTCGGGTTCCTTGCTTTCTGGGAGTTCACAACAAACGCTCTCCCTTGCACAACCGATTTTGACTTTTCTGGGACGGCCTTTGGTGCCTCCATCCTAGCTGAATTTGTCTTCGGTAAACGACAAAATCGGGCTAAATGACCTTCTCTTCCACAATTATAACATGCTTTGGACGGCATCGCGCAGTTTGGACTGATGTGCCCCTCCCCTCCGCATTTGAAACATATGATAGGTGGTCGTTCTCCTTCCTTAACGACAGGTGCTGGTGCTGACGTCTTTCCATCATTGTTGAATCTCCTCTTCTTGAAATGCCATTCTTATTGTTTTGGCCCTGATTACCACCGAAGTGGTTACCATTTCTGGCCTGTTGATTCCCTCCACGCTTGTTGTCACCGCTTCGATGACTGCTTTCACTGGTATTATCATTTTGCCGGCTGCTCTCTTTTGGTTGCGTTGTCTCGTTATCGCGCTCCACCAACTGAGCCCTATTTACAACATCTGAATACAAACACAGTTTATGAGAAATAAGATGTTGACGTATCTCCGGCTTCAAACCTCTTAAAAACATCCGCGTCATTCTTTCTTCATTATCCACCAGGTGGGACGCAAACCGGGATAACTCCGCAAATTTTACCTCGTACTGCGACACGGTCATATTATTCTGCTCCAATTTGATGAACTCCACCTCCTTCATGTGACGAATACTCTCGGGAAAGTATTTGTCGTTAAACAGCTCTTGGAACTTCTCCCAAGACATCTTCAGTGCGGCAGGTTGAGTACGCTTTATCGATTCCCACCAGTAATCTGCCTCTCCTCGCAACATAAAGGCGGCAAAGGGAACCTTTTGCTCCTCGGAGCAACCCAAGACATCAAATATCTTGGTGATCTGCTTTATCCATGTTTCAGCTACAAGTGGTTTGGGTTCTCCCTTAAACTCCGGTGGTCCCAGCTCCTTAAACTGTTTAGCGGTGACCGCCTGAGAGTTTCTAGTATTTCCACCTACGTTGTGGACAGGAGCCGCTTTCACCTGTTGTTGCATGAATTGCATAAAACCTCTGAACATTCCATCATTCATCATCTGGTCAGTGTTGTTGTTTGCATGAGGATTGTCACCTTCCTGATGCACATTATCCTGATTATTGATATGTGGTGAATCAATAATCGCCTGTGCTCCATTGCTATTCTCAACATTCTCAGATGCCATTTTCAGATACTGCCACAAAATAAAAGTTAATTGATATGTCATATATTATCCTTATATTATGACCGACCAATTAAATACCATGCAAATAAACTTAGGTAGGTCATACTAGCGAAGGAATTCCCCGTCTCTCCCCTCCTAGTTCTATTCTCACATCTTAGCCAGGGATCATATCCCTAAGCTCTGATACCAACTGTGACGCCCCCAAAATTAGGTATACATCACCCATCTTGGGTCGTCAGATACAAGTACAGAATACAAATACAACTTACTAATACAACTGTCGTGTACAATACGACAAAACATAAACTGTGAGTTTGAATACAAATATTATCTTCTAGAGAGTATTCATACTCAAAAGGAGTCCTCATTACATTTATTAACACACCATTACATAGAATAGTGAGGACTACTAACTAATACTATCATTCGGACCATCACTCCGTTCCCCGACTTGCCCCAGCTACGTTCTCATTTCCTGAAGAGAACAGTGAAAGAAAGGGTGAGCTCAACTAGCCCAGTAAGAAATATTATGACTAAGATAATGCAGAATAAATTATCATTAGCCTTCAACAATGTTAAACTGATAAAATATAATAGACATCAAGTTTAACTGCAGCGGAACAAGCAATCCATTAAAAGAGTCAAGTAGAAAATAAACTCTACTATCTTTTATGATTTAAAAGATTTTTCAACACTGTGATCGCTGAGACTCAGCTTAATAAAATAATCCACATCATCGAATCACCCCTGCACTACGGCCAAGGATATTCGTATATTCATTAATGGTCATGATCATGCCAACAACTGTCCATCAATGCACTACGGGCCAATGAGGACTTTTACCACATCATTTGTAACATTACGGTCATGATTATACCGAATAATCCCTGGTCATAATCATACCAAGTCCATCTATGCACTACAGGCCACAGATGACTTTCAACATTTTATAAACATGAGGATGATGACAATGATATAAGAATTCAATAAAACAAGTTCAAGAATTAATTTATCCAAGAATTAACAACGTCCAAATTGTCAACATGATACTGCTTTGTGGAGTAAAATTCAAGAATACTTAGAAGAATATTTTCATGAAAAGATACTGGATGAACCGCAATTATCAAGGATCTTTCACTAATTTCATGGAGTATAGAAGTCAAAACTTAACCAATTGAGTATAATAAAGAATGGAATAACAAAAGAAATCACCATGCATGCGATAGACCGCACAGACAGGTTATTCCAACAGAATAATAAATAATGGAACCAGATCCGACGTAAACGCACAGACGGGATATTCCGACAGAATAATAAATAATGGAACCAGGTCCGGCGTAAACGTACAGACGGGATATTCCGACAGAATAATAAATAATGGAACCAGGTCCGGTGTAAAACACACAGACAGGATATTCCGACAGAATAATAAATAATGGAACCAGGTCTGGTGTAAAACACACAGACAGGATATTCCAACAGAATAATAACAAGACGAAACTAAGTCCGGTGTAAAACACACATACATGATGTTCCAACAGAATAATAATAAAAACGGAACCAGGTCCGGTGTAAAACACACAGACAGGATGTTCCAACAGAATAATAGAAGAATGTCACCAAGTATAGGGTAGACCGCGTATACAGGTTATTCCAACAGAATAATAAGAAATGGAATAACAACAGTTCTCTTCATGAATAAGAAAGAATAACCCTTCTTACCGTTTTAAAGACGAGCTGAAATAAGGAAGTAGTTAAGTAGCAGAATACCCTTCTTCTCTCTCTCTCTCTCTATAGTTTCTCTCTATAGTTTCTCTCTCTAGAGTTTAGTGAATTCGTAAGAAATAATGAAGGAATGAGCTGCTATTTATAGAAAAATAGAATGCATAGTAACTAATCCATGAACGGTCCAGATTGATTACTTTAATCTGACGGTCCATATTTAAAGAAAAATCTTTTAAATAAAATATAATATATTCTATTTATAGAATAACTTTAATAAAGTATTCTGTTTTATATAAAAAGATGTTTCTGTTTTATTACGTTAATAATACGAATAAAACAAAACGTCATTATCGCTAAATAATTCATATTATTAACTGACAATAATTGAATCAAACGGAGTGACTTCTCACATAAGCATTAATAATCAATACCGTGTGCTACTATGCAACCACACGTATTACTGTACTTTTACTACCGAGTAGTTCAACAGTAACAATGGTAAAATTTCTGCCGTTATTTTTAATAAAATATTTTTGTCGTTTTTTCAATCCGACAATAATTCCGTTGTGGGGTTCACCAATGATTGTGTCGTTGTACGAATATTCCCTGTTAAAACGAATATTCCCCGACCAATCGAATATTATATAACAACTTGCGTACTTTGCAAAATTTATAAATATTATCCACAACTATAACATTATATCAAATTAACTCCATAATATTCAAAAATGATATTTATAAAAAATTCATCTTTATTTATAAAAGTTGGGGTCTTACACGTAGTGCATGGATAATTCGTGGTCGTGATACTAAAGAATATCCTTGGCCGTAGTGCAGGGGTGATTCGATGATGTGGATTATTTATTAAGCTGAGTCCCAGCGATAAAAGTCATGAAAAACCTTTTAAATCATAAAAGATAGTAGATTTTATTCTCTACTTGACTCTTTTAATGGTTTGTTTGATCCGCTGCAGTTAAACTTGATGTCTATTGTATTTTATCAGTTTAACATCGTTGAACACTAATGATAATTTATTTTGCATTATCTTAGTCATAATATTTCTTACTGGCTAGTTGAGCTCACCATTTCTTTCACTGTTCTCTTTAGGAAATGAGAACGTAGCTGGGACTAGTCGGGGAACAGAGTGATGGTCCTAGATGATAGCATTAGTAGTCCTCACTATTCTATGTAATAGCGTGATAATAATTGTAATGATGACTCCTTTTGAGTATGGATACTCTCAAGAAGATAATATTTATATTCAAACTCACAGTTTATGTTCTGTCGTATTGTACACGACAGTTGTATTTGGATTTATGTACCACGTAAGTGGCGACCCAAGATGGGTGACGTATACCTAATTTTGGGGGCGTCACAGATAAACTGTAGTACGAATCTCTAATATTTACCCTTTTGTCTCACTGGATTCGTTTTCTTTAAGATATTTTTCATCATCCTCAGTCCTAAATGATGATATTAATAAATATCTTTGGCCTGTAGTGCAAAGATGAATGATTAACTGATGAATATCTTTGGCCTGTAGTGTAAAGATGAACAGGTGTTTAGATGAACATGACCAACTGGTGATACAAATGAATATCTTTGGCCTGTAGTGCAAAGATAAATATTTGATTCAAGATGTATATTGATTGATATTACAAGGATAAAATATTGATGATGGACTTTTAAATCTTAGAAGATAGTAGAATTCATTCTCTACTTGACTCTTCTAATGGATTGCTGTTTCCGTTGTAGTTGTTGATCTAAAACTCGTTGTCTATTATATTTTATCAGATTTTTTTCTGTTGAAGACTAATGATAATTTGTTGTATATTATCTTAGTCATAATATTCTTTATTGGGCTAGTTGAGCTCACCCTTTTCCTTTTTGTTCCATTTTTCTCAAGAGGCGAGAATATAGCGGGAACTAGTCGAGGTGTGGAGTGATGTTTCCAGTCACTTGTGTTAGCAGTCCTCACTATTTTGTAAAAATAGTATTTCAATAATTATAATGAGGACTTATTTGAGTGTGGATATTATCTAGAAGAAAATATTTATATTTAAACTCACAGTTTATGTGTTGTCGTATTTTGCACAACAATTGTAGTAATAAAGTTGTATTTGTTTCTGTACCATGTATTTGGCGACTCATAAGGGTGTTGTATACCTACTTTGGGGGCATCACAGTTGGTATCAGAGCTTAGGGATATGGTCTCTGGTGGAGATCGGGGAATAGAACTAGGAGGGGAGAGACGCGTAAATTATTCGCTAGTGTGTCCTACCTAAGCTTATTTGTTGGTCGGTCATAATATAAGGATATTATGTGATATGTTAATTTATTTAATTAACCCTTGTTTTATGGCAGTATTTGAGAATGGCAGCCGAGAACGTTAACAATGGAGTAAATGAGACCGTAGAGACACCTTTAATCACCACCCAGGGGAACGTGCAACAGGAAGGCAATATTCCTCAAGTAAACAACACTATCGAACAAATGATGAATGATGGGATGTTTAGAAGCTTTTTGCAGTTCATGTAAAATCAGACGAGGGAGACTCGTGTACAAAATACGGGTGGAAATGATAGCAACTCACGGCTTGTCACAGCCAAGCAGTTCAAAGAGTTGGGACCACCAGAATTTGAGGGAAAGCCAGATCCGATCAAGGAGGAGACGTGGGTTAAAAAAATTAACAAGATATTTGATGTCTTGGGATGCACGGAGGAACAGAAGGTTCCATTCACCACATTTATGTTCCGTGGTGAGGCAGATTACTGGTGGAAATCTGTAAAGCGTACCCAGCCAGCCGCACTCAGCATGTCTTGGAAAACGTTTTAGAAGTTGTTCAATGATAAGTACTTTCCTGAAAGTATTCGTCATATGAAAGAGGTAGAGTTTATCAGACTAGAACAAAACAACATGACTGTGTCTCAGTACGAGGCGAAGTTCGCAGAGTTATCCAGGTTTGCACCTCATTTTGTGGAGAATGAGGAACGTATGGCGAGGATGTTTCTGAGAGGTCTAAAACCCGAGATTCGGCAATATCTTATCTCTCATAATTTTTTTTATATTCAGATGTTGTAAATAGGGCTCAATTATTAGAGCGAGATAATGAGTATGTTCAACCGAGGGACCATAACCAGGGTCATACAGGTGGCAGCAGTCATCGGAGCAATGACAACCAGCGGGGAGGAAAACATTCGGACAAAAGCGGTAACCACTCTGGTGGTAATCGTGGCCATAAAAATAGAAGAAGCGAGTCGGGAGGAGATTTCAAGAAGAGAAGGTACAACAATGATAACGTGAAGACGTCAGCACAAACATCAATTGTTTCTAAGGGAAGAGAACGAGCACCAGTCGTTTGTTACAAATACGGGAAAGAGGGACATATCAGCCTAAACTGCCCACAACAATCCAAGGTGTGTTATAACTATGGAAAAGAAGGTCATATAGCTAGAGATTGTCTTGTAGAGAAACCAAGTCCAGCGGGAATGGTGACTCTGAAAGCTGTTCTGAAAAAGTCAAAGTCAGCAGCTCCTGGTAGAGCGTTTGTCGTGACTGGCCAAAATGCGAGGAACCTGAACGAGGTGATCACGGGTAAGCTAATTATAAATTCTTACGAAGTTTATACCTTATTAGATACCGGTTCTACCCATTCTTTTATCTCTCCTGCTTATGCTCAACGTTTGAACTTGACTCCGGAGAAACTAGACTTTGACTTATCTGTTGAGACTCCGTTAGGAGAAACCTTCATTGCATCTACTGTTTATAAATCTTGCTTGATCCAAGTTGGTACCATCACATTACTTGTCGATCTTATTTCTTTGAAAATATTGGCATTTGATGTGCTTTTAGGGATTGATTGGTTAACTATTCATCATGCCAAAATTAATTGTTTTCGTAAGGTTGTTTGTTTTCATATACCTAACCAACCTGTTATGCGAATTCAAGCAACCAAACCACTAAAGTCAATCACTATCATATCAAGCCATAAAACTATTCATTTATTAAAAAACGGATGTCAAGCTTTCTTAACCCATGTTACGAACTTGAACAAAAACACGTCAGATTTGAATAATATTTCTATTGTTACTGAATTCCCTGACGTATTTCCTAAAGAACTTCCCGGTCTACCCCCAGAACGTGAAGTTGAATTCTTTATTGACCTTGAACCTGGTACAAAGCCCATTTCTAAAATCCCATATCGAATGGCTCCTATTGAACTTCAGGAGTTAAATGTCCAACTATAGGAGTTGTTAGACATCGGTTTCATTCGTCCTAGTACATCTCCTTGGGGTGCTCCTGTATTATTCGTAAAGAAGAAAGATGGGAGTATACGACTTTGTATTGACTATCGGGAATTAAACCATGTCACCATCAAGAATAGGTATCCACTACCTCGCATTGATGACATGTTTGACTAGTTATAAGGAGCATAATTCTTTTCAAAGATCGATCTACATTCTGGATATCATCAGCTAAAGACTAAAACTGAGGATATTCCGAAGACTGCCTTCAAAACTCGGTACGGGCATTATGAATTCTTAGTCATATCTTTTGGATTGATTAATGCTCCTGCTGCTTTCATGAATATGATGAATTGTGTGTTCAAGGAATATTCGGATCAGTTCGTTGTTGTCTTTATTGATGACATCCTCATCTATTCCAAAAGTTGTGAAGATCATGAGTACCATTTGAAGCTAGTACTTCAAAGGCTTCGTGACAACAAGCTATAAGCCAAGCTGAAGAAATGCGAGTTCTGGCTTAAGGAAGTAGCATTCCTAGGGCACATGGTGTCAAAACATGGAGTATCTGTTGACCCGGCGAAGATTGAAGCAATACAAAGTTGGGACCAACCAAAGTCAGTGACCGAAGTACGTAGCTTTCTGGGCTTAGCTGGTTATTATCAGAGATTCGTGGAAGGATTTTTTAGGATCGCTACTCCATTAACTCAATTGACTCGGAAAGATATAAAATTCGTATGGCGCGAGGAATGCGAGAAGAGTTTCCAAGAGCTCAAGAGGAGACTCATTTCGGCACCTGTTTTGACAATACCATCTGGTTCGGATGGATTTGTTATCTACAACGATGGTTCAGGAAAAGGGTTAGGATGTGTTTTCATGCAACATGGGAAAGTCATAGCCTAAGCCTCGCGACAATTCAAAGAATATGAGAGGAATTATCCTACTCATGATCTAGAGTTGGCATCAATCGTTTTCGCATTGAAGATTTGGAGACACTGCCTGTATAGGGAGAAAGTGGAGATCTATACGGATCATAAAAGCCTCAAATATTTCTTCACCCAAAAGGAACTCAACATGCGGCAACGACGTTGGCTTGAGTTGTTGAAAGAGTATGACCATACCATCCAATATCATCCTGAAAAAGCAAACGTGGTAGCTGACGCATTGAGTAGAAGATCATATGCGGGTACGAGTGCAATGTTGTTAACACAAGGGCCCATTTTGTATAACTTCCAAAGGATGGAGATGGAGATAGAGGTAAAAGGCTCCAAGTACCCACGTGATTATATCAAATATACGAGTAGAACCGACTTTAATAGATAAAGTTAAAGCTGTTCAAACTACGGACCTGGTGCTAATGCGTATGAAGAAGAAAGTGTGAAGAAGAAAGTGCAAGAAGGTGCTATTCTAGAAGCAAGAATCGATGAAGAAGGAATACTTCGAGTCAACTCTAGACTTTGTCTTCCTAATGATTCTGACTTAAAGCATAGAATCATGATGGAGGCGCACAACACACCGTTTGCAATCCATCCTGGAAGTACAAAAATGTATCATGATCTTCGACATACATTTTGGTGGAGCAATATGAAGAGAGAGATCGCAGAGTTTATCTCGAGGTGTTTAACTTGTCAACGTGTAAAGGCAGAGCATCAAGTGCCAAAGGGTCCATTACAACCACTTGAGATTCCGAAATAGAAGTGGGAACACATTACCATGGATTTCGTTACGGGTCTTCCCAAGGTTTCTCAAGGCATAGATGCGATTTGGGTCATTGTTGATAGATTAACCAAGTCTGCTCATTTCTTGCCTATACGGGAGACTTATTCCCATTAACGTCTTGCTTGTATGTACGTGAATGAGATTGTGAGATTGCATGGCATGCCAGTATCCATAGTTTTGGATCGTGACCCAAGATTCACTTCATGATTTTGGGTTAGCTTGTAGAAAGCTGTGACGCCCCCAAAATAGGTATACAACACCCATTCTGAGTCGCCAAATATATGATACAGAAAGCAAACTACAACTTCAATAATACAATTGTCGTGCAAAATACGACAACACATACTGTGAGTTTAAATACAAATATTGTCTTCTAGACAATATCCACACTCAAATAAATTCTCATTACAATTATTCAAACACTATTTTACAGAAATAGTGAGGACTGCTAAAATATCTTTCTAGAACCATCACTCCATACCCCGACTAGATCCTGCTATGTTCTCACCTCCTGAGAAGAAAAATGGAACAAAAAGAAAAAGGGTGAGCTCAACTAGCCCAGTAAAGAATATTATGACTAAGATAATATACAAACAAATTATCGTTAGTCTTCAACAGGGAAAAATCTGATAGAATATAATCGACAACAAGTTTTAGATCAACAACTGCAGCGGAAACAACAAACCATTAGAAGAATCAAGTAGAGAAAGAATTCTACTATCTTCTAAGATTTAAAAGTCCATCATCAATATTTTATCCCTGTAACATCAATTAATAATCATCTTTATCCAAATATTCATCTTTGCACTACAGGCCAAAGATATTCATTTGTATCACCTGTCAGTCATGTTCATCTCAACACCTGTTCATCTTTGCACTACAGGCCAAAGATATTCATCAAGTAATCATACATCTTTGCACTACAGGCCAAAGATATTCATTAATATCATCATTTAGGACTGAGGATGATGAAAAATATCTTAAAGAGAACGAATCCAATGAGACAGAAGGATAAATAGTAGGGATTCGTATAACAGTTTATCCAAGATCAATAATACTTCATAATAATCAATTGTGAAGCAGAATTCAAAAATAAAGATCAAAACATGGATACAATCAAAGATAGTAACCATAATAGATATCTTGGATAAAAAGAGAAAATTTTATTTTTCGGTGAATAGTGCCGTATTCGTGAATAGTACCGTATACGTGAATAGTGTCGTATACGTGAATAGTAACCCCGACACAAAATGTTCTAAATTTGATAAAAACTCATATCAATATTTCAGCATAATGATATTGAAGAAAATAATATCATTTAAGAAGAAAATAATATCCCTTACCACAAGATATCAGTACTTCTGGTCGGAATACCGGTATAAGGCTGAAAGAAACTTGCTCTGATGAATAGAAACTCTCAAAGTATCTAAATACTCACAAAATACACTCAATAATCTAGAGAGAGAAAGAGAGAAAACTTGTTTCTGGTGTGATTTTCAATTCTAACTTAGCCCTCTATTTATAGGAAAATTTTAGTAGGTTTGACCTGCAACCTGATGACTTTACCTGCTACTATTCCCATCCACCACATTTGAAATATAATTCAGCACATTTCTTCACCAACCATAAGTGGGGCCAACCAATTCTAGAATTTTCCATCAAAATGATAAACTCCGAAAATTCAACAATTTCTGAACCAGTCATCTCGTAAAATTCGTAATAAATCATACGTTCATTTTTAACGGTTCAAAATTTGTGGACATATACTCAACTTATATATGTATAACATATCCAAAAATTACCACGATCCAACGGTCGGATTAAAAATTATAACACCCGCAATATTTCTCAAAAATCCTGATTTGATTTTTAATACCTCCATTCCGATAAAAATACTGATAAAACACCTCAACATTAACTCCTTCATTTTTAACCACAAAAATATATCCCTCATTTATATCCACAAAAATAAATATTTCCTTATCATATGAATCAATAATTAATTATTCACAAATAATATTACAGAATCACATTTATGACAACCAGACCGTTCCCAGGAAAGAGGGGGCTTTCCAATAAGGATTTCTCCTTACTGGCGCGCAATTAGATGACCAAACCTCTCCTTAGACAGAACTTTCTAGACATTGCCAATAATGTTATCTAATAATATTATTCAAATAATATGAATTATTGATCTGATAATGGGAAATACTGTGTAGTGACAATTATTGAAACAACAGTAATATAAAATATCAACGCAGCAATTATTGAATCAATAAAATAAAATACTGAACAGTAATTACTGTAACCATTATTGAGTAGCGTCTTCTTACATAAGAATCAATAATTGGTGCAATACCGTGTGCTACTGTATTTTAACCACCGGGTATTCCAACAGTATTAACGGTAACAACTACGCCGTTATTTATAAATAACTTATACTTGTCGTTTTCTTCATCCAATCGCTTTTCGTTATGGGGCCCACACAAGGCTGCGCCGTCGTACGAATATTCCCCGACAGCAAGAATATTCCACGACCAAACGAATATTCCCCGACAAAATAAATATTTTATAACCACTTGCTTATTTTGCAAAATTTGCACATTTCACCCATAACCAAAGTATTATATCAAATTAGCCCCTTATTATTCACAATAATATTTAGAGAAAATTTGATTTTATTCAATAATAAGTTGGGGTCTTACAAAAGCTATGGGCACGAATTTACGATTCAGTTCAGCATACCATCCTCAAACGGACGGGCAATCAGAAAGGACTATTCAAACTCTTGAAGATCTATTAAGACTCTGTGTCCTAGATTTCAAAGGGAGTTGTGATAAGTACCTACCATTGGTGGAATTCTCCTACAACAACAGTTATCAGGCAAGTATAGGTGTGGCTCCATTTGAAGCATTGTATGGACGAAAGTGTCGCTCTCCAATATGTTGGGATGAGGTGGGAGAAGTAACATTGTTGGGACCAGAATTGGTACGTATAACTTCAGAAAAGATCCAAATGATCCGATAACGTATACAAACGGCACAGGATCGATAAAAGAGTTATGCGGATCTTCATCGAAAGGACGTGGAACTTAATATTGGGGGTCATGTATTGTTACGTATTGCTCCATGGAAGGGAGCGACAAGATTTGGAAAAAGAGGAAAGCTCAATCCAAGATTTGTTGGTCCATTTGAAATTCTTGACCTAATAGGAAATGTGGCCTATAGACTCGTATTACCTCCAAGCATGTCTCGTGTTCATAATATTTTTCACATATCTATGCTTCGTAAATATGTGAAAGGCCCGAACCACATAATTGAGTTAGAACAAGACGAGATAGCCGAAGATTTAACTTACGAGGAGGTACCTGTTAAGATCTTGGATAGGAAAGAGCATGTCCTACGCACCAAGGTTATACCACAAGTTAAGGTTTTGTGGAGGAACCATGCTATTTGAAGAAATGACCTGGCAGTTGGAATCAGAAATGAAAGCGAGGTATCCTCACCTTTTCGAAATACCTGGTACGTACGTCAATTTCGAGAACGAAATTTCATAAGGATGGGAGCTTTTAAGACCCCAACTTATTCATAAATAAAATCGAATTTTCTCTAATTATTATTTTGAATAATAAGGTGTTAATTTGATATAATGCTTTGGTTATTGGTGAAATGTGCAAATTTTACAAAATACGCAAGTGATTATAAAATATTCATTGTTGTCGGGGAATATTCGTTTGGTCATGGAATATTATTGCTATCGGGGAATATTCGTACGATGGCACAACTATTTGTGGGCCACATAACGAAAAACGGTCAGATGAAGAAAACAACAAGTTTGAGTTTTTATAAATAACAGCGTAGTTGTTACCGTTAACACTGTTGGAATACCCGGTGGTTAAAATACAGTAATACGCGCGGTTGCACAGTAACACACGGTATTGCACAGTATTGATGAATTATTGATCCTTATGTAAGAAGGCACTAATCAATAATTGCTACAGTAATTACTATTCAATATGTTATTTTATTGATTTAATAATTACTACGTTAATATTTTATATTATTGTTGTTTCAATAATTGTCACTGCATAGTATTTTCCATTATCAGATTAATAATTTATATTATTTGAATAATATTATTAGATAGCATTATTGGTAATGTCTAAGGAGAGATTTGGTCACCTAATTACGCGTCAATAAAAAGAAATCCTTATCGGAAAGCTCCCTCTTTCCTGGGAACGACCTGGTTGTCATAATTGTCAGTGCATAGTATTTTCTATTATCAGATCAATAATTCATATTATTTGAATAATATTATTAGATAGCATTATTGGCAATGTCTAAGGAGAGATTTGGTCACCTAATTACGCGTCAATAAAAAGAAATCCTTATCGGAAAGCTCCCTCTTTCCTGGGAACGACCTGGTTGTTGTAGCAACCCGATATTTTCTATATAAATAAATAAGAAATTTTGTGAATAAATTTTTTTTTTATATTAAGGATGAGGATTTGTACAAGATTATGTGTATATGTATTTATGTGGTAAGTAAAAATATATTTATTACATAATTATTTACAAATGAATTTATTTTAAAATTATTGATTATTAAAAAGTATATACTTATAATAATTAATTTATGGTAGAAATATTTTAATAATTATTTTCCATAAAAATATATAATCATATATTATTTAAATAATATATGAACTGATTTTTAGAATAATTATAATAATTATTTTATTATATGAATTTTAGTACAACTTATTAAGTTAATTATTTTACCTTAATTATTAAGGTTAAATAGGAAGAATAAATCAGATATGAAATCCAAACCCTAATTTTGGATTATTACCAAGGTATGAGAATAATAATATAATATTAAGTATATTTTGATTTTTCAGTGCTATAAATATGTACAGTATATTTGTATTGATAATAAATGGTCAATTATAGTGTTTAATTTCAAAACCCTAGTATTAATTGGTTAAACCCTAATTTTACTTAGGGAAACTCTAAATTGAAAATCAACTGTGAGCTTAAGACTGTTTTATAACTATGTTATATGTTGTGTATTAAGTGATTAATTAGGTAAACCCTAATTAACATTTTGAAATATTAATTTCTAGAAACCCTAATTTCTATAATTAGTAACCCTAATTAGAAATTATAAAACTTAATTACCATTTGTAAACCCTGATTGCTATTTTAACAAAGTTAATGATAATTATATGATTTAAACCCTAATGTTCCTGTATAAGGTAATTATAAAATTAATCATAATTAGAAAATTCTAATTTCAAAATTTTAGAAACTAAAAGTTATTAAATTTTTATTTTATGTTGAGCAAACCCTAAATTAGAAATTCTAGACTTTTGCTAAAATTGCTCAAACCCTAGAAATTATTTAGGAAACCTTAATGTTTAAAATCTAGTGATTAGACTCTAGATTCAAGTGTCATGGACAAGAATACCCTTAAATTATTTTATTAGTTTACTAAAATACCCCTCATTGGATATTTTCATGAGATAACTTGCAAATCTTTCCATATTTTGAGTTGTTGAACAACCTTACCAACTCCACATGCTCAAAATGACAGCCACAAGCCTCTTGCATCAGCCATTACATGCATCTAGACTAGTATAAGTAGATCTAGGAGAGAGAAAATTCATTTGTTCACTTACATTTTGTCCAACACTTAAACCTTCTCTCTCAAACTTCAAACCTCTGAAATTATAAGCTATATCAGTCCCTAAGAACAGCCCCACGAAAATCCCTAACAAACATCAGAAGCCAGAAATCAAGATTTGCTCAAGAAGGTATAAACGAAACCTAAAATTTATGTCCAACGATTCTGTGTTAGATGTTATGTTTAAGTGTTAGAATATGTTGTTTATAGTGTCTAATGATGATCTGGGTTGCTAGATGTTAGATCCATAACATCTAGAGGCTCGAATTTGAAGATCTTAGAAATCTGGAAATTTTTGTTTTTGTTGTCTGACATCAAATGTCAGTCCTCGTAGATCTGTGCTTGTTTATTTGTTTTGTGTTTTAAAGGTCAGAAGTTGTTCTATGTAATGTTGGTAGTAGGTTGAAAGTGATTTCATGATCATTGAACGTATATATCAAAACTTATTCACGGTCAAAGTCCATTGACCGAACACGAAATCAGTTTTCTAGGAAACCCAGAAAATTGAAGAACGTGTTCGGGCAGTGACTTTGACTGGCCTTGATCTCGCTGCTGTTAAGCCGTTATGATGTATAAGGGTATTGATATTATAGTTTGACATAAGGACTATAAGTCCAGATCACGCTTGAACCTTAGAAAGCAATAGACGGGATGTAGTGATCGGTCAAAAGGCGTTGACCATTTAGTTTTTGTTTCTGGGCAGCCCAGAATTGCCCAGAATGCCTGACAGCCACTTTGCAGGCGCTTGATCTTGCTGCTGTTAAGTGTTTTGATCATGTTAATGTGTTATACTTGTATATTGACATAAATATTACATACTAAAGTCTTTATATTACTTATATTCGTAACAGATTTGATTTGAGTGTTGGTCAAATATGGGTTGACGAAACTGCTCAAGAACATTTCTGGAAAACCCAGAAATGTTCAAGAACAGATCCTGACCGACTCGTTGACCGGATCAAATCTCTTAGTTATGATGTTTTTAATATGATATAATGCTTGATATTTGTACCTTAACATCTCTACTACATGTCGGAACTATTAGATCGAATTAACTAATCCTAGAATCAAAGATCCAAAGCGCCAAAATAGGACCCTTGAGTTTCTGGGCAACCCAGAACCTCAAGAACACGTCTGACAAGATTTTATGCTGCTAATAACTCTCTGATCTGTTGTGTTATGGCCATATTATCGCTTGATATTGGTAGTATTACACTTATATTACACTCCAACAACTTTAGGCTGTCCAGAATACCGTAGGAGCATGGTGAAATTGTTGGTCAAACGTGACACCTTAGCAACTGACTATGAATTTCTAGGTTTGGCCAAGAACATGAAGAACACCTATAGCGACGGTTCTGTCGCTATAGGTGACTTTAGCGACAGATAATATACTATTTTTCGGAAATTAATTATTAAATAGAAAAAAATTAGTTTTTAATTATTAAAAATACAAAATAAATTATTAAAAATTATCAAAAATTCTGAAAATTAGTTTTTAATTATTTTTATTATATTTCATAAATATTTAATATTTTTGAAATATTAAAAGTATTTAATTTATTTAATTATAATATTAAATAAATTATTTAAAAATGATTTTAATATTAGAAAAATCATTAAAAATTATATTATGATATAAAAAAATAATTTAAGTTATTTTTAATGACTTTTAATATTTTATGATAAATTTCATTAATAAATAAATATTAATGGTAATTAATTTATTTACTAAATGAATTAAGTAAATTAATTAAAAATGATTTTATTATATAAAAAATCATATTAAATGAAAATAAAGTGTTTAAAAATATTTTAAGTTATAAAATATAACTTTTAATATTTAAAGAATAATTTCATTAATAATTTAATATTAATAATTATTAAGTTATTATTATTGATATTAAATTTATTTAATAATTATATTAAATAAATAGTTTAAAAATGGTTTTATTAATTTAAAAAAATTATTTAAAAAGGATATAAATGAATTAAAAATATTTTAAGTTATGAATAATGACTTTTAATATTTTGATAAATGAAACATTAATACTTTAATATTAATGATAATCATTTAAAAATGATTTTAAATGTTTTAAAAATCATTTAAGGGTAATATTAATACTTTAAAAGTATTTTGAGTTATTATACATAACTTTAATATTTTGGAAATGATTTCATTAATAGTTTAATACTAATTAAATATTAATGATAATAGAATTGATTAGTATTTAAATCATTTTAATATGATTCCGATGTTTGAAAATTTATGATAAATTATAATAAATGTTTTAAAATTATATTGAGTCATTTAAAAATAAAATGACTTATACGTACTGATGTTAAGTTATAAAATAGAGTCTTAGACTCGATAATTACCCGATAAAGTTGTCGGTAGACTGACATATTTTAGAAATTGATCTGGACTTAGATAATGTGATTAGATAAGTGATTATTTGTGATTCAATGGTTGTTAAATTTATATGTCAATGTGATTAGGGTATGTGCTGACTGCAATAAGCAGTATTACGTGTTATAGTATATTGTTCTAATCGAACGAACTATCTTATTAATGATAGGTCGTGAGATAAGCGATAGATCTTAATTAAAAGTTGTAAGCAGCGCTTCAGGCAAGTATCTAACCTTTGCATTTTCTTTATGCAATGGATGTGAGTAAGAATGTTTCTAAACTATATTATTATTGTACAGATCATGAACTTTATATTATATAAGCTCATTGAATATCAACATATTAGTATATGATAATTCGGATATATATATTCTGTTCGTTAATTTCTAGAAGTGGTTAAACAAGTGTCCCCACTTGGATAATCATTGTATTTAATCACATGTTGATATACCTTTGTCAATTACCCGTATACAGATATATTGAATTATAGATTATTGTTGAACAAGATAAAACCTTTGATTTAGAACCCAGACAGGTATGAACATCCCTACATGGGAAAATTTTTATGCGCTCCGGCGGACAAAGGATGAACGATAATATCATTCTAGCAATGTAGTATTGATCAATGCAGGGCATAACGGGCTGATCACCCCCGTGCCCGTAAGTTATGACGGTTTACAGATGAATTTCTGTTTAACCTTTTCGAAAATAAAAACAATGTTCATGGCATGTCACCATAACCCCAGTTATAGTCATTATGTAGTTTCAAAAATTTGAAAGAAAGTTGTTATGTTATTATTATTGGTCCAGAATACTTCACAACTATTGACTTGTTGTAGAAGAATAGTACAAAGAAAACATTTAAATCCTTTCAGCTTATATATATATAATTACTATTGCTTGCTGGGCACTCAAATGCTCATCCTTGCTTAATTTAAATGTTTTCAGCTAAGTGCGAACGACCAGAGAACTCTGCTAAGAACAAAGGAAAAGGGAAGGTTGCTGAATGAACGAATTACTATGTTATGTAATAGTTTAATGTTATTAAGACAATTATGATATATATATATATTATCTATCATGGGTTGTAATGAATGTTTAAAGGTTACGTACTTGGGAGCTAGACTCTGATAATTATGTAAATTAATTTGATCTTTTATATTATTGTTATTATTATTAGTATTATTCCGCTCATAGAAATGGTATCGTGAAGAACCGAGTTCGGGTTTCAAGTACCTGAGTTTGGGGTCCTCACAGGTTGGTATCAGAGCTATAGGGTTAGAAACCTTAGGTGGGTTAGACCTTAGGCTATAACCTTAGAACAGAGGGAAACGTTGAAAATATAAATAACTCATATAGAGTTTAGAAAGAGATGAATTGACTAAATTCATCGTCAAACTAAATAAAAGATAACTTGTATAAAACTCTTATTTGTTGTGTGTATATACTATATGCTAATTAGGATAACTTATGTGTGTAGATGTCAGGTGAAAAAGGATTCGATTACCCTCGGATCATAAAGAAGGAGCCAATATCGAAGCCGATAACTGAAATAGAGGCTCACAATGAAAATAATTCAGAAGATGTGGTTATTGTAGAAAATATAGTACCAGATCCGGAGATGGTGGAGCTGACAGATAGCGATTCAGACACTAAAGTTGGAGCTGATCAAGCATCAACAGAGGTGCAGAATCTGAAGAACAAAGTTTCTTCTCTGGAAAGGCTGTGGGAGATAGAAAGGCTGTTGAATAGTCAGTTGCGTCAATCGTTAATAGAAACATTGGAAGGACAAGATAAGCTTAAAATCCAAATTGGTCAGATGGGAGCCACAAGCAGCACATCGTGTGCAGCTCCGGATAAGAAGGGGAAAAGAAAGATAGAAGACCATGACTTAGGAAAATCCAATAAGAAGAAATGGAAAAGAATATGTTATCTTTGCGGCTATGAAGGACATACCACTCCGTACTGTCCTGACTACAAAAAAGGAGCATGTTATGTCTGTGGTATAGAAGGTCATCAGGCGAGAGAATGTCCAAGGAAAAGGTGTAATAAATAGGTAGTATAGGTTCTGTTGTGTAAGAATGTTTAATGTAATGCATATGATAAGTATGTTTGTGTAATGTAATGTTTCCAACTTTTGTATTAAGTTAAGACTGTAAATCCCGACTTTTGAGGTCATAAAGGGATAGCTGAAGTTCAAAGCATTTTGCGCTATGTAAAATATTCGTTAAATGAATATGAATCTATGTTTGAGAAATGATGAAATAAGTTTAAAATATTAAACTTATGTGATAAGGTTTAGAATGTAAGTTAAATTATGATTTTTTTCAATCAGATAATGCCGCCAAGACGTCGAACTCGCAATCAAAGGGCAGAGGAATCTGTCAACAACGTTGAGGGACAACAACAACCAGATCCGATGCGGCAATTTGCGAACATGATAGCTCATGCTATGCAACAGGGAATACAGGTCGCTGAAAACCAGCCGGGCAACCGCTTAGCGAACTTCAAAGACTTTAAGGCTGTAGGACCACCAGAATTTAAAGGTACAACTGACCCTGTAGAAGCTCAAACTTGGGTTAAGGAAATTTAAAAAGCGTTTATGGTAGCTAGGATAGATGAGGGGCAGAAAACTGCTTTTGCCACCTATATGATGAAGGGGGAAGAAAATTTTTGGTGGGAAGCGAATCAGGCTAGGGCAGGAGAAGGTGTAGTCACATGGGATAGATTTAAAACTTTGTTTTTCGAAAATTATTTTTCACCAAGTATGCAGGCGAGGATGGAGGTTAAATTTTTAGAGTTGAAGCAGGAGAATATGACGGAGGTCAAATTCAATGAGTTAGCTAGGTTTGCTCCGCATCAAGTTGATACGGAGGCTAGGAAAGCTAGAAGATTTGAATTGGGATTGAAACCCTGGCTCTATAACAAAGTGGCGGTGTTGCAAATTCCTACATTTGCATCACTCATGGAGAAAGCGATCATAGCTGAGGAGGGAAGTGAGGCCATGAGCCTTTACAATAAGGAGAGGAAGAATAAGGGTAAGAAGGAGCTAGGAAGGTGGAAATTAATAGTGGGAGCAGGAGTGGAGATAGTAAGAGGAAGGTGAGCAGTTTTGCAAGTGCACAAGTGAAACAGGAAGGTGTTAAGAAACAGATAGTGCCATGTAAGACATGTGGGAAGAATCACTCGGGGGAGTGTTTGCAAGGAAAATTTGTTTGCTATAAGTGCGGGCAGGAGGGCCATATTTCTCCCAACTGCCCCAATCCTAGGATGAATAGTGGATGTTTTATATGCGGATCGACAGAGCACAGGGTGAAAGATTGTCCAAAAAGGAGGGTGGAGACAGGAAGTGTGAACATGGGCACTGGCAGTGGAACGTTAGCAATCACGGGACCGACTTTGTCAAGCAAGCCAACAAAATCTACAGCAAGGGTCTACAACATGACAGTTCAGGATACGGCAGCAGCTGGCACTGGAACTCCAGGTATTATTCATATGCCTTTTTATTTTCTTATGCATGATTTTCCTATATATAGTAAAATTATTTTATAAAGAAATTTTGAGGAGGAATTTGAGTTCTGTTAGAAACCAATTTTTCTGGGTAATCAGAAAGACAAGCTTTGTGTGAATAGTTAAAGATCAGTTCGATCAAAGTTGATCGAGATTTACTTACAATGATTGTGTACGCTATGTGACCGTGTATGTATAGGTTTTAAAACGGTGATTCCGGGGTCGGAATCTTTATAAGGGAGGGTGAATGTAGCAACCCGATATTTTCTATATAAATAAATAAGAAATTTTGTGAATAATTTTTTTTTTATATTAAGGATGAGGATTTGTACAAGATTATGTGTATATGTATTTATGTGGTAAGTAAAAATATATTTATTACATAATTATTTACAAATGAATTTATTTTAAAATTATTGATTATTAAAAAGTATATACTTATAATAATTAATTTATGGTAGAAATATTTTAATAATTATTTTCCATAAAAATATATAATCATATATTATTTAAATAATATATGAACTGATTTTTAGAATAATTATAATAATTATTTTATTATATGAATTTTAGTACAACTTATTAAGTTAATTATTTTACCTTAATTATTAAGGTTAAATAGGAAGAATAAATCAGATATGGAATCCAAACCCTAATTTTGGATTATTGCCAAGGTATGAGAATAATAATATAATATTAAGTATATTTTGATTTTTCCGTGCTATAAATATGTACAGTATATTTGTATTGATAATAAATGGTCAATTATAGTGTTTAATTTCAAAACCCTAGTATTAATTGGTTAAACCCTAATTTTACTTAGGGAAACTCTAAATTGAAAATCAAGTGTGAGCTTAAGACTGTTTTATAACTATGTTATATGTTGTGTATTAAGTGATTAATTAGGTAAACCCTAATTAACATTTTGAAATATTAATTTCTAGAAACCCTAATTTCTATAATTAGTAACCCTAATTAGAAATTATAAAACTTAATTACCATTTGTAAACCCTGATTGCTATTTTAGCAAAGTTAATGATAATTATATGATTTAAACCCTAATATTCCTGTATAAGGTAATTATAAAATTAATCATAATTAGAAAATTCTAATTTCAAAATTTTAGAAACTAAAAGTTATTAAATTTTTATTTTATGTTGAGCAAACCCTAAATTAGAAATCCTAGACTTTTGCTAAAATTGCTCAAACCCTAGAAATTATTTAGAAAACCTTAATGTTTAAAATCTAGTGATTAGACTCTAGATTCAAGTGTCATGGACAAGAATACCCTTAAATTATTTTATTAGTTTACTAAAATACCCCTAATTGGATATTTTCATGAGATAACTTGCAAATCTTTCCATATTTTGAGTTATTGAACAACCTTACCAACTCCACATGCTCAAAATGACAGCCACAAGCCTCTTGCATCAGCCATTACATGCATCTAGACTAGTATAAGTAGATCTAGGAGAGAGAAAATTCATTTGTTCACTTACATTTTGTCCAACACTTAAACCTTCTCTCTCAAACTTCAAACCTCTGAAATTATAAGCTATATCAGTCCCTAAGAACAGCCCCACGAAAATCCCTAACAAACATCAGAAGCCAGAAATCAAGATTTGCTCAAGAAGGTATAAACGAAACCTAAAATTTCTGTCCAACGATTCTGTGTTAGATGTTATGTTTAAGTGTTAGAATATGTTGTTTATAGTGTCTAATGATGATCTAGGTTGCTAGATGTTAGATTCATAACATCTAGAGGCTCGAATTTGAAGATCTTAGAAATCTGGAAATTTTTGTTTTTGTTGTCTGACATCAAATGTCAGTCCTCGTAGATCTGTGCTTGTTTATTTGTTTTGTGTTTTAAAGGTCAGAAGTTGTTCTATGTAATGTTGGTAGTAGGTTGAAAGTGATTTCATGATCATTGAACGTATATATCAAAACTTATTCACGGTCAAAGTCCATTGACCGAACACGAAATCAGTTTTCTAGGAAACCCAGAAAATTGAAGAACGTGTTCGGGCAGTGACTTTGACTGGCCTTGATCTCGCTGCTGTTAAGCCGTTATGATGTATAAGGGTATTGATATTATAGTTTGACATAAGGACTATAAGTCCAGATCACGCTTGAGCCTTAGAAAGTAATAGACCGGATGTAGTGATCGGTCAAAAGGTGTTGACCATTTAGTTTTTGTTTCTGGGCAGCCCAGAATTGCCCAGAATGCCTGACAGCCACTTTGCAGGCGCTTGATCTTGCTGCTGTTAAGTGTTTTGATCATGTTAATGTGTTATACTTGTATATTGACATAAATATTACATACTAAAGTCTTTATATTACTTATATTCGTAACAGATTTGATTTGAGTGTTGGTCAAATATGAGTTGACGAAACTGCTCAAGAACATTTCTGGAAAACCCAGAAATGTTCAAGAACAGATCCTGACCGACTCGTTGACCGGATCAAATCTCTTAGTTATGATGTTTTTAATATGATATAATGCTTGATATTTGTACCTTAACATCTCTACTACATGTCGGAACTATTAGATCGAATTAACTAATCCTAGAATCAAAGATCCAAAGCGCCAAAATAGGACCCTTGAGTTTCTGGGCAACCCAGAACCTCAAGAACACGTCTGACAAGATTTTATGCTGCTAATAACTCTCTGATCTGTTGTGTTATGGCCATATTATCGCTTGATATTGGTAGTATTACACTTATATTACACTCCAACAACTTTAGGCTGTCCAGAATACCGTATGAGCACGGTGAAATTGTTGGTCAAACGTGACACCTTAGCAACTGACTATGAATTTCTGGGTTTGGCCAAGAACATGAAGAACACCTATAGCGACGGTTCTGTCGCTATAGGTGTCTTTAGCGACAGATAATATACTATTTTTCGGAAATTAGTTATTAAATAGAAAAAAATTAGTTTTTAATTATTAAAAATACAAAATAAATTATTAAAAATTATCAAAAATTCTGAAAATTAGTTTTTAATTATTTTTATTATATTTCATAAATATTTAATATTTTTGAAATATTAAAAGTATTTAATTTATTTAATTATAATATTAAATAAATTATTTAAAAATTATTTTAATATTAGAAAAATCATTAAAAATTATATTATGATATAAGAAAATATTTTAAGTTATTTTTAATGACTTTTAATATTTTATGATAAATTTCATTAATAAATAAATATTAATGGTAATTAATTTATTTACTAAATGAATTAAGTAAATTAATTAAAAATGATTTTATTATATAAAAAATCATATTAAATGAAAATAAAGTGTTTAAAAATATTTTAAGTTATAAAATATAACTTTTAATATTTAAAGAATAATTTCATTAATAATTTAATATTAATGATTATTAAGTTATTATTATTGATATTAACTTTATTTAATAATTATATTAAATAAATAGTTTAAAAATGGTTTTATTAATTTAAAAAAATTATTTAAAAAGGATATAAATGAATTAAAAATATTTTAAGTTATGAATAATGACTTTTAATATTTTGATAAATGAAACATTAATACTTTAATATTAATGATAATCATTTAAAAATGATTTTAAATGTTTTAAAAATCATTTAAGGGTAATATTAATACTTTAAAAGTATTTTGAGTTATTATACATAACTTTAATATTTTGGAAATGATTTCATTAATAGTTTAATACTAATTAAATATTAATGATAATAGAATTGATTAGTATTTAAATCATTTTAATATGATTCCGATGTTTGAAAATTTATGATAAATTATAATAAATGTTTTAAAATTATATTGAGTCATTTAAAAATAAAATGACTTATACGTACTGATGTTAAGTTATAAAATAGAGTCTTAGACTCGATAATTACCCGATAAAGTTGTCGGTAGACTGACATATTTTAGAAATTGATCTGGACTTAGATAATGTGATTAGATAAGTGATTATTTGTGATTCAATGGTTGTTAAATTTATATGTCAATGTGATTAGGGTATGTGCTGACTGCAATAAGCAGTATTACGTGTTATAGTATATTGTTCTAATCGAACGAACTATCTTATTAATGATAGGTCGTGAGATAAGCGATAGATCTTAATTAAAAGTTGTAAGCAGCGCTTCAGGCAAGTATCTAACCTTTGCATTTTCTTTATGCAATGGATGTGAGTAAGAATGTTTCTAAACTATATTATTATTGTACAGATCATGAACTTTATATTATATAAGCTCATTGAATATCAACATGTTAGTATATGATAATTCGGATATATATATTCTGTTCGTTAATTTCTAGAAGTGGTTAAACAAGTGTCCCCACTTGGATAATCATTGTATTTAATCACATGTTGATATACCTTTGTCAATTACCCGTATACAGATATATTGAATTATAGATTATTGTTGAACAAGATAAAACCTTTGATTTAGAACCCAGACAGGTATGAACATCCCTACATGGGAAAATTTTTATGCGCTCCGGCGGACAAAGGATGAACGATAATATCGTTCTAGCAATGTAGTATTGATCAATGCAGGGCATAACGGGCTGATCACCCCCGTGCCCGTAAGTTATGACGGTTTACAGATGAATTTCTGTTTAACCTTTTCGAAAATAAAAATAATATTCATGGCATGTCACCATAACCCCAGTTATAGTCATTATGTAGTTTCAAAAATTTGAAAGAAAGTTGTTATGTTATTATTATTGGTCCAGAATACTTCACAACTATTGACTTGTTGTAGAAGAATAGTACAAAGAAAATATTTAAATCCTTTCAGCTTATATATATATATAATTGCTATTGCTTGCTGGGCACTCAAATGCTCATCCTTGCTTAATTTAAATGTTTTCAGCTAAGTGCGAACGACCAGAGAACTCTGCTAAGAACAAAGGAAAAGGGAAGGTTGCTGAATGAACGAATTACTATGTTATGTAATAGTTTAATGTTATTAAGACAATTATGATATATATATATTATCTATCATGGGTTGTAATGAATGTTTAAAGGTTACGTACTTGGGAGCTAGACTCTGATAATTATGTAAATTAATTTGATCTTTTATATTATTGTTATTATTATTAGTATTATTCCGCTCATAGAAATGGTATCGTAAAGAACCGAGTTCGGGTTTCAAGTACCCGAGTTTGGGGTCCTCACAGTTGTTATAATTGTGATTCTGTAATATTATTTGTCAATAATTAATTATTAATTTATATGATCAGGATATATTTGTTTTTATGTGGATATAAATGAAGGAATTAATGTTGATGTATTTTGTCAGTATTTTGTTAGAATGGAGGTATTAAAAATCGTCCGTATGTGGATTTCAGATATTTTCTAATTGGAATTTAGAAAAATTTTCTTCTACAAAGTTGTAGAGAATTTAATTTCTAATGAAATGGACATAAAATTCGTATTTTTCTGATAAAAGGGCTATTTATTATGAATTATTGAAGTTTCGAAAATTAAATATTTTTATTAAAATTATGGGCGGGACCCACTTTTGTTTTTCAAAACATGTGGGCTGAAATTTTTTCTAAGATGGCTTGCTTTGATGTTTCAAAAGAGGTTGGCGTAGAATGAAGAAAAAAAAATATTATTTTATTAATTTAGTCTCCTTTGGCGTTCTAGTATTTTCCTATAAATAGGGTGCTTAGTTAGAATTGAAAATCACACCAGAAATAAGTTTTTTTTTCTCTCTCTCTATATTATCGTGCGTATTTTGTGAGTATTTAAATACTTTGTGAGTTGCTATTCAGTGCAAGTTTTCTTTAGCACTATATCTAATATTTTAGTTAGAAGTACTGTTCTTTTGAGGTAAGTGATATTATTTTCTTTCGTAATACTGTTATTCTTTCAATATAATTATACCGAAATATTGTTATGGATTTTATTATGGAATTTCTACCTTTTTCATATCGGGGTTACTATTCACGTATACGACACTATTCACGAATATGACACTATTTACAGAAAAATAAAATTTTCTCTTCTTTGTCCAAGATGTCTATTATGGTTACTATCTTTGATTGTATCTATGTTTTGATCTTTATTTTTAAATTCTGCTCCACAATTGATTATTATGGAGTATTTTTAAACTTGGATAAACTGTAGTACGAATCCCTAATATTTGTCCTTTTGTCTCACTGGATTCTTTTTCTTTAAAATATTTTTCATCATCCTCAGTCTTAAATGATGATATTAATGAATATCTTTGGCCTGTAGTGCAAAGATGAATGATTAACTGATGAATATCTTTGGCCTGTAGTGCAAAGATGAATATTTAATTCAAAATGTATATTGATTGATATTACAGGGATAAAATATTGATGATGGACTTTTAAATCTTAGAAGATAGTAGAATTCATTCTCTACTTGACTTTTCTAATAGATTGATGTTTCCGCTGCAGTTGTTGATCTAAAATTTGTTGTCTATTATATTTTATCAGATTTTTTCCTATTGAAGACTAATGATAATTTGTTGTATATTATCTTAGTCATAATATCCTTTACTGGGCTACTTGAGCTCACCCTTTTCCTTTTTGTTTCATTTTTCTCAAGAGGCGAGAATATAGTGGGAACTAGTCGGGGTGTGGAGTGATGTTTCCAATCAGTTGTATTAGCAGTCCTCACTATTTTGTAAAATAGTATTTCAATAATTGTAATGAGGACTTATTTTAGTGTGGATATTGTCTAGAAGACAATATTTGTATTTAAACTCACAGTTTATGTGTTGTCGTATTTTGCACGACAATTGTAGTAATGAAATTGTAATTGTTTATGTATCATGTATTTGGCGACTCAAAATAGGTGTTGTATACCTATTTTGGGAGCGTCACAATCATAACATCTCTACCATACAATACATTTTTAGCAACACCATGGGCACGGTAATTTTAGGCAAAAAAAAGAAGAAGAAAAGGAAATCATACACCTTTGTGCAGAATATTTACAATGCAATCTATCAGATGATTGGTACTAACGAATTTCAAATAGCACAGGTAATAATTAAGGGTAACTACACCAAAACATCATATTCAAGGTCTCAATGTTGGACATGGAAGTTCTTTAATTATAAGCCTCAAATATTTCTACAAATAAATTGCAGGTACGTTTGCCCTGCCTGTTAGCTACATTTAACATAGTGATATAAAGCAGCAGGAATCCAATGATGTTCTATTAACATAATTACAAGGGCACGAAGTAATATAAGAAATAAATGAGCTACTTGCCTTTTCAACTAAGTTCTCCTTTGGAGGCAACATAAAGTTAGGAGTTACACCAAGCTGGCCCAAAAACATCAAGTTTGTGAGCTGTAACAATCACAACGATCAATAAAATATTCTACTAATGGTGTAAGACGATGTAGCGTACTGCATATACTACTCGTGACAAACACAAAGCTATAAGGAATTGCATTAGATGTAAAGTATACAAAGCCACCATTTTTTTACTTTCCGCAGACACATAATTCAGATAAAAAGTTATAGCTTTCCAGGAATGGATAAGGCATCACTTCAGCAAATGCTTTATTTGCAATGAGGCCATGGCCTAAGCTCATCCAACAAGGAAACTTTTGTTGCTTGCAAACAAGAAAATAAATTTCAATACACTATGCTTGTATGCCTACTGACAAAATAATCTCACCACCAGCAGAAAAAAAAGGCATGTTACATTCGATTGAAATTTATTTGCTGGATTGCACTAACAAGGAAGACAAACATCAGAAATCTTGGAGCATCCATATCAAACCTTTTAAGTATGTATTGTATCTATAACTTTTGAAATGAAAACAAAATTATGTAGAATTTTACAAACTGTAACCAATATATCTTTGCACACTATAAGGAAAAAATTATCAAAAAGCTGTCAAGTCTCACTACCAAGAGACTACAATTGCAAATTAGCAGAGAAAACAATAGTCGGTATCAGGACTAAGATAAATACTCAAAGTTAAAGTTGTTCCCTTATTATATTCAAAAAATCATACATAGCTTCAAACAGAATATATAACCAAACAATCAAGGAAATATTGAAACGAATGCAATCTATTTAAAATAAATTGTGTGTGGACTTATACAACATATAGCAGGAAGAACAATCATTTTCCTTTGCATTTTAAAGTTCTTATGAACCATAAAATACACAACCTTTTTTGCGAGGAAAGGTATCAAAGATAAAAAATAAAATGTAACCTATAACTAAGTACAATCAGAAATACACCATATATTGTAATTCCAGTAAAGGTCAGACCAACGAGTTAATTCTGGTTATCAATCGATCATTAGAAAGTAATGAACAAGCACATGAGGAATGTCACTATTTATAATAAAATTCATTTTATCAGGAAAATAAAGTCATAGAATTTTTTTCTAATTAAATTTCTCAAAGATTAAAATTTACGTGATATGACACGTGGGTTATTAAGCTCAAGCATAAGGTGAGGCATCATCGATGCGGTGTGGGACAACACAATAACCTTGATTGTAATCCATTTTTATGTAGGATCCACTTGGACTATATATATGGATTACTCCAAAAGTGGAGTGAAGGTTAGTATCCCACATAAGCTATTTGGAAATTGGAACTGAGCTCCCCCTTTCGGTCAAGTGCTCCAACTCTAAACAATTTAACTTGATATTTTCATATTTTAATTTTTTCACGATACGATGGCGGGACTTACTTTTTATTCATATGTAAAACCAGACATGTGTTTTGGACAAGAACAACAAAATTAATTTGTTCCCGCGAACAATTAGTCTGTACAATCAATTTGTTCGCGAGAACAAATTCATTTTGTTCTTCCGATCTAATTTTCATTGTTCGTGGGAACAAATTGATTTTGTTTTTCCGGTCCAATTTTTCTGTCCAAAATACTTGTTCGCATATACTTATTGTATGTAAAATAAATACTATATTTATTTTAGGAGTCAAAGCAAAAAAAGAACAAGAAAAAACGAAGAAGCAAAATTTGGATCGGTCCAAAAAATCTGTCCAACTAGACTTATTGAAAAATATAAGCTCCCAAAAACATATACTACAAGTCTACAATAGTACAATGTCTATATGATACTCCACAGTTGAGTCATAACTATATTGTCTAGCAATTAACATTACCAAGTATATTTACTCTAAAGAGATTACACCAATGTGTTAGTTTGTTACTAAAACATAAACATCTTCCATCACTATTCCTTCTTGTGAACCTTCGTCTATCCTGAAATTCTTCGACGCTATGGTCATATGTTAATATCGACCTTTATCTGCAAAATTGTTTGCAAGATTGAGCACGACGGCTCAGCAAGTCCAACAGTCTACACATTTCATGTTTCACATAGCATACATATTACATATATTCATGCATCATAAGTTTTAATCAATGCATCTACTTATGCTTCATACATCTCATGATATGCATCTCTATATGTATCATACTTATACTTCATACATCTCATGATATGCATCTCTATAAGCATCCTACTTGTTATACAACACATTATAAACTTAATGTTGTATAACTAACACATACTTCACGAATTTCATACTTTGCATTTAGTCACATAACATTCATATAGTCAATGAGTTCACACATAAGGCAACATATTCCATTAACTACCATAAACACATAGTAGAAAGTTATTGAAGAACTTGCCTTAAAGCATTCCATGCGCAGTTAGGAGAACTTGTCCTTCGAATGTCCAACACGATTAAGTGTACATACGAACCATAGTTAGTCACATAATGACGCTTATTAGTCACTTATGTAAACTCTACTTTACATTTCATCATTCTTCCTTTTTAAATTTTTGATACACAATGCTCAATTGTGTGTTTAAGACGTACTAAGATACTTTATTGTCCATTCTGTTATTACGTTAAATTTCATTTTATGTCTTATTACGTTTTCTTTTCTTTACACTTAACATATAAACAAGAGTTTTGAAAAACTTGCATGCACCGGCGTTTTTATCATCTACTTCAACACATTCACAACTTTCTTCAAATGATAACTCACGTCTCACAGTATCTATGAGCATTTATTTGATTAAGTAATTAATCACCGCCTCGTATCTTACTCTGGTAATTATCCTTTCGACTTATACCAAAGTATACCACCCTTCACATCATTTTTATAATACCCGCATAAAAATGTGATTAAACTTTTCATAGTCTAATACGGTACAAGTTGACCTACTCTAGTCGATATAATTTACTTCGACAATTCCCGACTTGTCGATTTCTAATTATTTTCATACCAATGAAAGCCTAATACCTCCATTAAGCTTTCTTAACCACTTTATTATTCATCTTAAACTCTCATATAATATTATTAATTATTTAATAATATTTTATTCCTCTAATAATATTATTAATCATTTAATAATATTTTATCAATATACAAATATTATTAATCATTTAATAATATTTTAATCATTAATAAATAGTATTAATCATTTAATAATATTTAATCACTTACTAATATTATTAATTATTTAAAAATATTTTAATCATTTACTAATATTATTAATCATTAATAATATTTTAATTATAAACAAATATTATTAATCATTTTATAATATTTTAATTATTTACTAATATTATTAATCATTTAATAATATTATTCATAAACAATAAATAATAATCATTTACTAATATTTTAATCATTCACATCTAACTACCCAAGTTATATAAAAAATAAACAATAAACTTTCCCATTAAAGGGTTACATAACTTAATCAAATAAATCCCAGGTTGTCTAACCTTAATACAATCATCAAAAGCGGAAAAAATGATTACATCACATAATTAAATTAAGTCTAATTACATAAATTGTTTGAATAACAATTTAATAAGTCTTCAACACTTGTTCATCTTGCCTTTTTCTTTACTAGTGGTTGGCTCGTCAACCTTCTCAACTTTATCTATAATGGTTATAAATATGTAAGAGTGAGCAAATTAAATGCTCACTTGGTAATAAATAATAACAACATAATAAATGTCAATGAATAAGCTCAATTGAATTGAATAACATTCTCTACCATTGATAATCAAGAACCGAAATCAGAATTTAGAATTTATCTGAGGGTCACAAGACCATAAACTATGTCTCGGGTTATAAATATTTCTACTTGAACCTTTAGCAGTCATTAGACTATATGAACCTACCTTCTCGTACTTAAGGGGATCAACCCTTCGTACCACGTATTGTGCACAAACATCTTAACACTTTCGCAAAAATAATCCCCTATAGTAGGGTTGTTCATCTCAGTTTTAAAATACGAGTCCGCACCAAAGGAAGTTTGGTTTGGATAAGATTCAAAGTAATTTAGAGTTCAACGTACATCAACTAAGGATTGGTTGAATCAAAAGTTTAATGACAATTCAAGGGTTCGATAACGACATAATACATCATAGTTATGAATCATAAATGAAAAACATAATGCATCAAAGTTGTGCTTTAGGAATAAAGTTTAAAGCATTAAAGGGTATAATAAACCTTGCTTGAGCAATAATAATAAGCTAAGGTTACAATCTTTTCCAATAAGGAAACAGAATTAAGAACTTTGCTCAATACAAAAGAGATAGGATTCAAGAACTTGCGTAATTTATAAACGTAATATCCAAGAATTTTTTGAATAATATTAATAATTATGTTAATGAAAGTTGAATATTTATATAAATAAATATTTTTGTGGCATGAGATATGGTAACTCAATTAAATTAAGTTAAGTATGTGACAACTATGTGTTATGATGGAATTGGTGCAAAGCTTAATTTAAAGCTTATAAAGATTGCCTAGTGTGACATAATGAAAGACTAAGAGATTCATTGAGTGGATTAATAAGGGAATGATTTAGTAAGAAGAGATTAATAAATATTATATTATTTAATTAATTGTTATTATGAGAAGTTGCATATAATTGAGTAAAAAAGTAATTTCATGCATGAAATAGCAAAAAAGATGTTGAACTAGTAGTGTTATCAATTTGGGGTTTATTATATGCTATGTGAAACTGGAACTGACAAATAGCTAAACAAGTTTGGCACTGCCAGGAAGCAGCGCAGCTGCACCCTTCCTGCAGTACAAACTGGCACAGCTGCGCCAGTGGCCAGATTTGAAAAAGTTAGTTTATTACATTGGTTACAATATGGTACATTATTTTAATTTGTGACATTATTGAAATCATGTGGTAAAAGTAAATTGAATGGTATGAAGTACTAAGTAGAAAAGTAGAATCATGTGAGGTATTCTAATATAGAAAGAGTTGATTAAATGTGCATCTCAGAAATTTGGGAGGAAGCTAAATAAACATTTAATATTGAATATCATTATAGTGTTTGGGCATAAGGGAATAATAAGTTGTATGAAAAATAATGGGTTGTTAATACCCAACCAAATTATATTCTAACCCAATTTAAATATTATTTTATAAAAACCCAATGTACATGGATTATATGATACAAATACATATATAATCCATAACTTTTCATTATGTAGTAACATTAGTACATTAAAATCACATGAGGGAACCAAAGAGGAACTAAACTAAGCACATTAGAACTAAATGCTGAGATTTAAAAGCTTGTCCCAAATCAGTTGGCCAAAACAGTGCTACACTCTCCTTTACGTAAATTGCATTGCTGTTAACAGTGGCTAGCTAGGAGGGGTTTATCATGGCTATGGAAATGGCTGAGGGAGAGTGGTTGGCCAACTCTTCCCTAACCATTGGTTTCTTCTTCTACCTCATGAATTCTAACCTTTGAACAAAGCCATTAATTAGACAATTAATCCTCTTTAAATAGCAGCTCCATTCTTCATTTTCTTGTTGCTGTGTTTTGTCTGATAAACTCTAAGTTGAGAGTGTGAGTTGTTTTGTTGAGTAAGAAGGAATCTGGGGTTGCAGAGAGTAGTAATTTAACTTCTTGGAAGGTAAAATTCCTGTTTTATGCTCTTAGTTCCAAACTTGGTAAATGGTAGAAATTCTCATAAATTCTTGTGAACTTGATTGTGAATTGTTATCAATGTGTTTATGAAGTTTATATGCATGTATGGAACCTCTGAAAATAAGTTTAAGCATGTTTAGAATGGAGAAAATTGAAACTTAATTGAATCTTGGTGAAGCAGAGGCTTTCTGGGCTGTTCAGGGTAGCGTAGAACTTCACGCTCCCTGCAATTCAGAACAGCGCAGTAGCGCCGGACACCAGGATTGGGCAGTGCTTTTTGCTGTAATGTGATACCTTTAGAATGTTGTTTTCACTTAGTCATACATGAAAATAAGTTTGACGTGTGACCTAGAGTTCCTTTCATAACATAAGTTACCTTAGACTTATTTGAATGTATATTTCTAAACGAAAACTTGACACATTGAAAACAAATTCGATGAAACTTATGTACCGTAAGTTCTGATTTTGTGAGCATGCACACATGACCTAACTACACATGAAATATATAAGATGCTTCGTATGTACTAAGTTGCTTTAACTTGGTTTAAAATGATTTCTAAAGATGGACTCAGACATTTTGCAAACGAAGTACTATAAACATTGTCATGGTCAGGTTCTAAACGTATAGGATTGCATACTAATACCCTAAACATGACCTATATGTGCATCCATCTAGTATGGCATAACATAAGATCGTTTAAGCATGATTTTATACAAGTTTTCAAAAGATGGATAATATTAACTATGTGTAAATAATTTGAACACGTGCGAGCATGCATATTACAGAGTGTATAAACCTTCTTACATGAATAGGTGGTTAATGTAGTTGGCCTCGTGATTTCATGGACTTCTTTGGCCTTAATTCATTAGAGATACTAATCTAAACTATAACATGTAAAGTTGAACTTGGATGAACCCTAAAAGTGCAGACTCTTTAATATATATTTATGCTATGTGTTGATATCCATGTATGTTAAAGAATGAGACAGCATAGGAAAAGCAAAGCCCAACCCTGGTCTGGCCAGCGGACAGCGCAGCTGCGCCGTCCCTAAGCCTAACCAGGGCGAAGCTACGCCCTCCTACAGTTTGGTCTGATGGTTTGTTTATAATCTGTAAGCTTGTAACATATATGTTATACTGTTTTTAGTCTTAATACATGATTACCATGATGTTTAAAGAGTTCTAGCACATAATGGTTATGTGAAACGAAGAATCTAAAGATTTTTACAAACTTTCTTAATATTTTCTACAAGCTAAGTAAATGGTGATTATATATAGCTACGTGGTGTGATAGCATACTAATGTGACATTTCATTTACATTGCTAAGATAGGAATAAATGTATGTCGTTGATTTATGTGATCGAACATGTATGAGATTATTAACTTATAGAGTTGTGTAACTAATAAATGTGTTGTATACATAACTACGTTACAATAGAATTTCAAAGTGTTGATAAGCTATAGAGTTGGTAAACTACGCTTAAAGCAAGTTCTCTAACTTCATTTGATTTTCATATTGAATGCAAGTTCTCTAACTTCATTTGATTTTCATATTGAATGCTAGTTCCCTAACTCCTTTCACTTTACATATTGTATAAATCTGCATTGTTGTTATAACAACCATATTTACATCGAGCAAATATCTATTACTATTCAGAAATTAATTTTATATCTTGATGTTATTGAAAGCATTGAACTAATCGGTCCTCAATGCATTGTAAAAGTGTCTAAGCCATTGATTCGGATAGACTATTATCATGTGTTAGAAAGCTATAAAAATCAATTGATTTGGCACGGACTCTTATAAATCTACTGAGATTAACAACCCTCATTGAAGGGGAAATTATATAACTGTCGGGGAAATGACATGCGCACATACTAGCATGTTTAAATGTTATGCATAACGTAGGGTACTTTAGCTGATCACTTGTTGTACTCGTTTTATTGGATTTTCAAAATAATACTGTTGATTCTATCAGAAGTTCTTAGTCCCTAGTGACTGCTCAGTGTTCATTATTCTTAAATCTTGAGATGATTTAATCTTTGAATCTTGTTGATATCTTTATAGACACTTATTGAGAATTATTGATAATTTCTGAACTCTTATTCACGTTTATACCTTGAGATTTGAACTTTATAACTGTTCACCCTTATTGCTATATTACTTGCTGAGCAAATTTGTTGCTCATTCTTGCTTTCTTTAAAACTTTCAGTTAAGGCAGAACGTTGTGAAACCTCAAGCAAGGACAAGGGTAAGGACAAGGCTACAGAATACCTTTGTTTCTTTGCACTAGGAAATTAATATTATCATGTTTTAATAAGACTTATGTATTATGATGTACTAAGCTATGCTTAAGTTTATTTATTGGAATATTGTAGTAACGGTTACGAGACTTTGGGATAAGAATTAATATTTATGTTATGACAATGTAAATTATTCTATTTTCCGTTGTGTGAGATTTTGATTTATTATTAGAGTTAGCACGTGATGTACCGAATTCAAGATATGAGTGTTTGAATTTGGGGGCGTCACAATAAACAAGGTAGGGTAAGAAACTTGCATAATTGTAATTAAAGTAGGATAGGAAACTTGCTCAAAGAAAGTTTAGGGTTAGAAAACTTGTCTTGCGCGTAAGCTAAATAGTATAACTTGATTCCCAAACATCCTATACACATGTAATTTAAAACCGTAACACAATTAGTTACCACAAGTTCACGTAACATAATTATATATCTATTTCATTTAACTTACAACATTTAGTCTTAGGTTTAATAACATGATCGAACCACAGTTCTAACTTTTATCAACTTCAATTGTTATATAACTCGTTAATTATTAGTTATAATCTTCATTTTTGATATTATACCACTCCACAATTTGTCATTTCATCATATAACATGATTAATCACATTTTATAATCATAATATCATGTTATGTTAACATTCACAAGATTGTGTATTAGAAATAACATTTCTGGCCAAACTGCCAACTGGCGCTGCAGCGCCTCAGTTTGTACTGAGGACCGGCGATGCAGCGTTGGTCTGGCAGTGCCGCGCTCCACACAGGCCCTGGACAGGCGCGACAACACTAGAACTGTGCTCTAGACACGCGTTACAGCGCCTCAGCACAGTTCCAGGTCGTTCCAGTTCGCGAAGAAAACATAATAAATTTGTTTTACAACCAAAATAGTCCGTTTAAGTTACATTGTTTTCGTTTCTTCCTATATTTTCACAATCAACAATCAATTTACGGTTTATCATACAAATCGAACATCAATTTTAACATCACATAAGCCATATTCATGTATATATGTCACTGCACTATGATTTTTTCATATTTACCATGTTTTCAAGGATTAGTTAACTCTAAACACAATTTAACATGTACAAACCATATATCCAACAATTATCACCAAGAATCAAATTACAGAGAAAAAAAATATATCTTACAATGAAGAACTGTGAAAATATATACTGATATTTTGAAGTTAGATTACTACCTTCAAGCTCTTGTTTAATCAACAAAGATGATATCAACACGCTTTGGTAATCCTTCCTTCTTCTCTTTCTCTTAAATCTTCTCTAGAGCTCTCCCTCTTCTCTTTCTCTGTAAACTCTCTTCTTATCTCTTTTTTCTCTGTTTTTCTCTCTTCCAACTTTACGTAATACAATAATATAACTAATATAATATAATCCATATTATTTAGCATATAAAAACTGACGACATAAAATACCCCTGCTTAATTGTCAGTTATTATTTTCTAAAATTCAAAAGCCATTGAAGCTTGTTTGGCAAAAACTAAATTAAAATAGGAATTCAAAAGCCTTAAGCCTTGTTTGATAAAACCAAATTAAAACTACTTTTAACTTATTTTAATAACTCACTTACTATATAGTTTATTTGTCACATTTTATTTAGTTAAATTCTAATGTTCAGATTCAATTAAATTAAAGCTATCAACAACTTATTAAATCAAAATGCCACTTAACCGCATTGCCACAAAATTATAATTTTATTTAATAAATTAGTAAATCTCTAATTTAATTATTAAATTAAATTAGAATACCATTATAATTATTCAACAATTCATTTAATTTAATTAACTCATTAAATTAACTTCAAAACACAAAATTACCAAATATCAACTTAATTAATATTTTACACTTCATTAAGTTAATTCCCCACAACTCATAAATTATTTATTTAACTAATAAATAATTAAGTCAATTAAATATTTATTTAACAATAAACACATCAACTAAAATATTTATTCAATTCAATAAATATTTTAAATTACTTACAAAAATTATGGGTCGTTACATTATTAATCATTTAAAAATATTTTAGTTATTTACTAATATTATTAATCATTTAATAATATTTTAATCACTTATAAACAATTTAATTTTATTGCTTATTTCTTAATATTTAATTCATTTAATAACCATATCATGCCATTCTTATATCATTTTATTAAAAATGACCAAATTACTCTTATAAAGTCTTAATACATCATTTTAATGATCATTAGTCAATAAAATCACATTAACAAATTTGATAACTTAATTTTCTCAATTATCTTTAACTCAAGCATAGGCATTAAAAATAACAAATCATTTTATTATTTTCCTTCATTCTGGAAAAACTTAACATATAATATTTCAGTCACAAAATAATTTTCTTGTAATTTTCCAAGCTCATTTCCTATATTTATAATAGTCCAAAACAGTTCAAAACTATAACATTTATTAAACATTATCCTTTTTTCCAAAACTTCTAAAATTTATATGGTAGTCTCATCTCATCAAATACTGATTCCTATAAAAAATTCACAATTTTCTGCGTTGGGGATCTCATGTTATAGCAATTTCTTTTTAAAAATCGCATCTTCTTGCACAGTTCATAACTCCATCTCAAGACATCAAAAAATTCTCAATTTTGGATAGAAAGTAGTTAACTTGATATATTAACATATCACAAAAGACCAAAATTTTTAAGGCCTTCTAACTAGCCGAAACAACCTCTAGAAAATTTTGAATAGTATGGTTTTAGGATTTTCCAGATATTGCCTACTTTGTCAAAATCTATCCATACGGAACTGTATAACATATTTTTCATTGATTCCACTTGGAGATGTTAGAAGACTCATAGATCTAACTCTAAGACTTAACCACACTCAAAAATTATAAAGAGAATGAGAGATATGATCGTTCGAATTTCATGTTTTGTTTTAGGTAAAAACAATTTTCTAAGCTTGATGTTTTCTAAGAAAACTTCCATGATCTCTTGGTTTTTCATACATTAACCAACATAAATCAACATAATACATCCTAATACTTTTTATTTTCAAGGATCTACCATGATCCATCATTAATTTCATTAATCTCCATGACAAACATGCTTAAACTTAAACTAAACTAAGAAATTTCAAAGTTATGGTTTAGGAAACTTGTAACCTTCGTTAGGAATGGATGGATGATGGATATTCCTTCTTGGATGAGCTTGATAGCATCCTCCTCTTTGCTTCTCCTAGCCATGGCCTCCCCCTTCCATTCCCTCTCAAGTTTTCTCTAGGGTTTTGGGTGAGAGTGAGGGAGAAAACTCATTTCTTTTCTTCCTCTCCTTTCTTTTGCCTCTCTTCTCTCCTTCCTCTCTTCCATGGCTGCCCTCTCTCTCTCTCTCTCTCTCTCTCTCTCTCTCTCTCTCTCTCTCTCTCTCTTTCCTTCTTTTGGTAGGGCATGGAGTGAAGAATAAGGAGAGAGAGCTTATTTTTATTTCATTTTCTCTATTTGGCTTAACTTAAGTTAAATAAATTAGGAGAGTAATGTAACGAACGAGAATTTTTATGTAATTTAAAAATATTTATTGAATTAAATAAATGTTTTAATTAATTTATTTATTGAGATAAATAAATAATTGATGAAATTGTGGTGTAATAATTTAGTTAAAATGTGGTATAATAATTAGATTAATGAATGATAATTTTATGATTTAATTTAATGAGAGAATTAAATTAAATGAATTATTAAATAATTATTGTGTAGTTCTAATTTGATTTAATAGTTAAATTAGAGATTTATTGGTTTGTTAAATAAAATTATAATCTATAATGGAAATTATAATTATATGATAAATGTTAAGTTGAGTTATTAATTTAATTGAATTAGTTTGTATAATTGTGTGACATAAGAATCATATTATAAGCAAAATATAAAAATAAACTAGAATCCTAATCTAAGGTGTAGCCAAACATGGCCTTGTGGCCTTTGGCATATTATAACTGTTAAGCCTATTAGGTTTTTTAACTGATGAGTACGTGGTTATATGTGCTTCAGTTTATTTTGTTTTGCGTATTATTCCTAAGGCTAAGAAACACAGAGAGTGTTAGAGAGAAATTGAGAGAGAGCAAGAGAGGAAACTGAGAGTATTCTCTATAAATTGATAAGTGTTAGGGGAGGAAGAAGGTTTTGTCAAGCTATTATATCATCTTGCTAGCAAGGAATTCAAGGTATAATCTAAATTCATATTTTCAGTTGTATGTTTCTAGAGTTTCTATGACTAATTTGTGAGAATTTGGAGGATATGTGTTAATTAGTTATTGTAATCCATTAATTATCATTTAGAAACAATTTTTAGAGGTTGAAATTTATGAAATTCATGTTTTGTGTTCTTGAGTTTTCTTGGGAAAAAGGAAAAATTTGGTTAAGGATTTGTTAGAATAGTTGTTATGAATGTTATGGATAGTGTATAATCTGTTATATGTAGTTTATAAATGATGTTGAAGTAATTAAAATTCGTGTAAATATGTTGGAGAATAGGAATTTGAGTTTTTGGTTGTAATATGTGTATTATGGTTGTTTTAGAGTTAAAATTGGCTATGAATTTATGCTATAAATTGTAGGTTGATGGTTATTTATGGTAGAACTATGTGATACGAAAATAATGCAATTTGAACAAATCAAAATGGTTGAGAATCGAAGTAGTGGTGACTGATTTTGCTATGTATGATAAAACATGAAAATTAGTATGAATTTGGAATTTGAGTCCTTAAATTGGTTGTTAAAGTTGTTTGTGATGTTAGAATTGCTTTATAAATAATTGGTCTTGAATTTATAAAGTTTATAAACATCTGGGTTTGGTTAATTTGGAGATGGGTGAGGAAATTGGAATTTTTGATATAGAACAGAGTCTGGGTTCATGCCTCTGGAAAACTAAATCTGGAGTCGAGCGCGGGCGCGCTGGATCCAAGAGTAGCTAGGGCGCGGCTGTAAGACCCCAACTTTTATAAATAAAGATTAAGTTTCTCTAAATATCATTTTGAATATTATGGTGTGGATTTGATATAATGTTATAGTTGTGGGTAATATTTATAAATTTTGCAAAGTAAGCAAGTTGTCATAAAATATTTGTTTGGTCAGGGAATATTCGTTTTATCAGGAAATATTCGTACGACGACACAATCATTGGTGGACCCCACAACAGAATTATTATCGTACTTAGAAAACGACAAAAATAACGGTAAAATTTTTACCGTTAAACTATTGAAATATCCAGTGATAAAAGTACAGTAATACGCGTGGTTGCATAGTAGGACACGATATTGCACAATATCTTTGCTTATTGATGCTTACGTGGGAAGTCACTCAGTTATACTCAATTATTGCAACTGTAGTTGATGCATATTATCTCATATTATTGATTCAATTATTGTCACAGTATCATCTGCACAATATTTTATATTATTCAATTAATAATTGAGAGGACAAAGTTATTCATATTATTATTTGCATTATTGGTGATGTATAGAAAGTTCCTTCGAGGAAAAGGGTTTGGTCACCTAATTGCGCGCCAATAAGGAGAAGTCCTTATCGGAAAGCCCCCTCTTTCCTGAGAATGATCTGGTTATTAATATTGTGAGTTATAATATTAATGATGAATAAATGTTATTAAAAATATGTTTTATGAAGCCAAGTGAATTGAGATAAATAGATGAGTTTTTTTATGAAGTATTTGTTGTAAATTTGGCTTATTACATGGACCTCTACTTGCTCATTTTTTAAAATCGTTGGTAGAAAGTTATCTCAATTTTATTATATATATATATATATATATATATATATATATATATATATATAAGTTTTGTTTTTTATATAAAATAAAATATATTATATTTTATTGCATAGTACTACATAGTGTTTGCATAGTACTGCATAGTAAAATCAAAATTTTTTAGAATTCATCCGTGAATTATTTAACTGTTCACCCGTGATTTTTCTTAAATAGTGCCATGCCATTCTCCTATAAATAAGATGTTTAGTTTAGAAATGAAAATCACACCAGAATCAGAAAATTCTTCTTCTAGAATATTGAGCGTATTTCTTTTGAGTTTAAGGAAGCTTTGAGTGTAGAAAACAGTATAAGTTTTCTTCAAGAATATCCCCGCCATACCAGTCAGAATTACTCTCCTTTATAAGGTAAGGGGTATTATTTATTTCATATTCGCTTACGATATTACTTTTCGTATTCGTAAGGAATTTTATTTTCGTTCAATATTTGTAAGGAATATTATTTTCGTTCAATATTCGTAAGGAATATTATCTTCGTTCAATATTCGTAAGGAATATTATTTTCGTTCAACAGTCGTAAGGGATATTATTTTTGTTCAATATTCGTAAGAAATAATATTTTCTTCCATACTCTGTAGTATGTAAGTAATATTATTTCGCTTCAGATTTCGAATTCTACACTTATTTTGATAAGTATTGCTTCTATACTTGAAATTAGTAGAATATCCTTGAAATTTGCGCTTCATCTAGTATCGTTTCACAAGGATTTTTTTCTGAACATTCTTGTTAAATTTTAATCTTTTCATGATGGGGTACTATTCACGGGGTACTATCCACGAAGTACTACTCACGGTGTATTATTCACTCGGGTACTATTCACCCGAGGTACTATTCACGATAAAAATTAATTTTTTTCTGTCCAATTTATTTTTGATACATGAATATTATTCTTGAATTTTACTCCACAAATCAGTTATCATGTTGACAATTTGGACATTTTTAAACTCTGGATAAATTAAAAATCTTTAATATTTATCCTTAATTTCATTTGATTAATGCTTATATCATTGTCATCATCCTCATGCTTATATTGTGATGAAAGTCATCTTTGGCCCGTAGTGCATAGATGGACTGTTGATTGGTATGATTATGACTATGTATCGGTATAATCATGATCTGTAATGTTATAAATGATGTGGTAAAAGTCCTCATTGGCCCGTAGTGCATTGATGGACAGTTGTTGGCATGATCATGACCACTGGTGATACTAACGAATATCCTTGGCCCTTAGTGCATGGATAATTCGTGGATGTGATAATAATGAATATCTTTGGCTCGTAGTGCATGGATAATTCATGGATGTGATACTAACGAATATCCTTGGCCCGTAGTGCATGGATAATTTGATGATATGGACTATTTATTTAGTTGTGTTACATCGATAAAATATTGATGATGAACTTTTAAATCATAGAAGATAGTAGATATCATGCTCTACTTGACTCTTCTAATGGATTATTTGTTCCGCTGCAGTTAAACTTGTTGTCTATTGTATTATATCAGTTTAACACTGTTGAAGGCTAACGATAATTTATTCTGCATTATCTTAGTCATAATATTCTTTACTGGGCTAATTGAGCTCACATTCTGCTTTCATTATTCTCTTCAGGAAATGAGAATATAGCTGAGACTAGTCGGGGAATAGAGTGATGGTCCAAGCTGGTGGCTATAGTAGTCCTCACTATTCTATAAAATAGTATGATAATAAATGTAATGAGGACTTCATTTGAGTTTGGATATTGTCTACAAGACAATATTCGTGTTAAAACTCTCAGCTTACGTTTGTCGTATTGTATAAATAAAGTTTGTATTAAATTTTGTACCATGTATTTGGCGACTCAGAATGGGTTGTGTATACCTATTTTGGGGGTGTAACAGCGGCCGCGCCAGTGGTCAAGTAGGCCCATTAATGAACTGTTAACAGTATAGCTGGGGGAATGTTAACCTAACTTATTTTAATGATTGTAGAGAAACCTAAAACATGTTATAAGACATAAAACATATTGTAACCACAAAGTTGAAACTATAGGTTATGAATTAATAAGTTGTGAAAGTCCGTAATGTGATGTCACGAGAATTGGAGTTGTTTTACAATCACCATGTTGTGTACCATAATATAATTAGGAGTTCAGGTTCATGGTACGTGAATGATTGGGATATCCAGATCTTAAGTTAAAGATTACAGACGTGACTAAAACGAAAAGTAAACCAATGAAGTTAGCGTTAATATAACTAATTGGTATTGTGGTTCTAATGGTATATGTAGGGTATTTGGCGAACATTTGTTATACTTGTGTAACTTACGTACGAGGCAAGTTCTCTAACCTCAATTTTTCATTATGCAAGGCCTTGTATTCTAATTCTTTTACCTTGAGCAAGTTTCATATTCTTAACTTGATATCGTTATGCAAGTTCCTAAAACTTTAATCTTTTATTGAGCACCCAACTTTCATTTCTTACTATTAAAAGCATAAACTGTTCAAGTTCATTGTTCTAAATGAGTTTTCTAACTCTTTTGGATGTAATACTTTGTACATACAATATCTATTCAATTGTATATCACTGATATTCAATCTTTGACTTAAGTATCATTGTTTAATATTATATTATCGTGTTGAACCTTCGAATAACTAATAAATCTTTATTGATTGGACTAATCCATAATTGATGAGTGTTCTAAAATTATAGAATCACTGTTAAGCTATTCCAAGCTAAACTTTCTTTAGTGTAGAAATCCTAAAATTAAATCCGGAAAAAAGACGCTACGCGATTAAACGAAAAAGCCTAAAATCCTGATTTTTAGAGACCAAACTACGGGTCTACATATCACTCATTGGTATTCTCCCAAACACAGGGTTCATAAAGCCGATTATCACATCAATTGTAAACTACATTAGCAATACCTCACAAAGGTCCGATGCCATCAACTTGGGGTTGTAATTCTAATTGCAACCACACCTTTCATCAAAAACCTCTCCCCAATGGAGACTTTATACAACTTCAGCCGTTGAAGCACATTTCAGCGAAGATCAAGCAACCTTGACGTTATTCAGCTATTGGCATGTAAATCCAGCGAAGCATCGAAAATGGTTCGATGATCTCAACCGTTGAAGCACATTTCAGCGAAGGTCAAGCAACCTTGATGTTATTCAGTTGTTGGCAAGTAAATCCAGCGAAGCATCAGAAATGGTCCTATGATCTCAGCCGTTGAAACACATTTCAGCGAAGGTCAAGCAACCTTGACGTTATTCAGTCGTTGACAAGTAAATCCAGCGAAGCATCTAAAATGGTCTGATGATCTCAGCCGTTGAAGCACATTTCAGCGAAGGTCAAGCAACCTCGACGTTATTCAGCCGCTAGCAAGTAAATCCAATGAAGCATCAGAAATGGTCCGATGATCTTAGCCGTTGAAGCACATTTCAGCGAAGGTTAAGCAACCTTAATGTTATTCAGCCATTGGCAAGTAAATCCAGCGAAGCATCGGAAGTGGTCTGATGATCTCAGCCGTTGAAGCACATTTCAGCGAAGGTCAAGCAGCCTTGGCGTTATCAGCTGTTGGTAAGTAAATCCAGTGAAGCATCGGAGGTGGTCCGATGATGTCATCCATTGAAGCACATTTCAACAAAGGTCAGACAGTCCTGACATCATTAGTCATTAGCAATTAAACCTAGCGAAGCATCGGAGGTGGTCCAATGATGGTAGCAGTAAAAAGGCATTTCAGTGAGGGCCAGGCAGCCTTGACAACATAAACTGTTGGCAGTAACTCCAACAAAGCATTGGAAAGATCTGGCGATGCAAACTAGGGAAAACCATCCTCATCGGGAGGACCGATGATAGAATCTGTTATATAAGTCTTCATCAGACAAAACACAATTCCCCAAGAGTATATCGTACATGAGAAGTACATCCTCAGTGGGAAGTCTGTACTCAGGATTAAGGACTTTGGTGATAACCCCAATGTAAACATCCTGGAGGTTCCTAGGAGCTTTGGAGTAGACATCCAAGCAGTTCATCATGGTCATTAGTGATAACTCCAGTCCCCAACAGAAGTCGTGGGAGCAGATAGTCATCACATCCTGTTGGAAAACGGTCCAACAAACCACATTCATCATACATTTGCATCATGCTGCATTACATTACATCATGATTATCTTGTCACATTTCAAGTGTTTAGGATTTTTATCCTAATCATTCCATTACATCGCATGAATATGATAAAGAGGGGCATCTGTAGACACTCTAATTTTTGCATTCCTGTTACTAACCTTGCAGGAGGGCAGAATCGTCTTCTAGAGATAACCCTAGAGGTCAAATCAGCTCAATCCCGGAGACAACCCTGGGATACTCAATTTTTAACCTCAGAGACAACCCCGAGGCACTCAGTTCCAACCCCGGAGAAAACTCCAAGAGGAAATCACACCTCAGAGATAACCCTGAGGACATTCAGCACCTACAGCGGCCCAACCTCAGAGATAACCCTGAGCAACGACTGCTACATCAGCCCAGAGCTAGAGATAACCCTAGTGAGGGGCAAAATCATCATTTTGCCACCTTGATACTACATTCACACCGTCTTAACAACATTTCAACTCACATTTCATACAGAAATGTCCTACAAGAACCATAGCTCAAAATCCCGAGTGACTACTACACAAGACAGTACACCGGATAGATTTTCAAGACTTGAAGATCTGGTCATGGACCCATCTTTCCAACTTTGTACAACCTCTTATCCCATGTCATTGTGTAGCTCTCGACAACAACATTTCGGAGAGGTATTGAACGCCTTAATCGGATGCTCGGGTTGAAAGTTATGAAGGTTCAAGCAGATAACGCGTTGCATGAGTTCATGTACTTCGAGACTGCGGGACCTGCAGAGCCCGGGGCACCCCGGGCAGTCGCAGGTGGACCCGTGGCTCCCCCCGCTATAAATAGAGGGCTTGGGGTGACCATTTTAAGAGGAGAAAAGGCGAGGAAGCCCTGTCCATTTTACTTTGTACACACTTTAAACTGAGTGCTTTCTTTTTCCAAACACTTGTAAGCTCGTGTTTCTCTACATACTGAAATTCAACCTGTGGAAACCGAGTATTCATTCATCAAAAGCTATCTGAAGTCTTCTTGGCAGCCCACTGTAAGACATCTCAGATTTTTAATCTTTTTCTCTCTTACATCCATATAAATGTATTCACGTTGAGAGTCGTGTTGTGTGTGTATTCCCCGATCGTCGATCCGTGGCTTTTATTGCTTTCATATATATATATATATATATATATTTTATATATATATATATATATATATATATATATATCATCGAACTATGCTTGATTGAGCCCGAATATAATATTCGCAGCGTTTACTGCTTATATATATATTTCCTCCCATTAAACTTTGCTTGATTGAGCCTGGATATACATCCGGAGCGTTTACTACTTTTATATATATAAATACTTATATATATATATATATATATATATATATATATATATATATATATATATATATATATATATATATATCTTTATCGAACTCTGTTCGATTGAGCCTGGGTTGATATCCGGTGCGTTTATCACTTTATATATATATATATATATATATATATATATATATATATATATATATATATATATAAATTTATATTATGTTATCGGTTCGAGAGCTTGTGATATGGCCATTTACTATATATATATATATATATATATATATATATATATATATATATATATATATATATATATACTTACATTTCAAGTCTTGCCTGGAGTTCACTTCGTGGCAGTTGATTGTTCATATGTATATATATATATATATATATATATATATATATATATATATATATATATATATATAACTGTTTATCAGCCTACGGGTTAGATTTGCCTAAATCTGGCCATTTCACTCTTTAATTGGTTCATGGTGACTAAACTGGAACCGTTGAAGCTGGAATGATTAGATTTACTCAAATCTAATTCATTTTCTAGCTTTTGTTACGGGCTAGATTTGTCTCAATCTGGCTATTTCTCACTTTAGCCGGTTCATGGTGACTAAACTGGAACCGATGAAGCTTAAATAGTTTAAATTTATTCAAAATCTAGTTCTTGTTTTGGCTTCTGTACATATTGCTTTATTATGCGAGCCTAAGAATCTGGTGATCATAGATTTAGTTCCTGAATCTATATTCGGTTCCCGTGATGGACATTTTCAGCTGCAGCTAGCTTGTAAATTATTCACGGTGTCTGAATTTCCTTAGATGGCTTTCATGCCCACAAGGAGTTCGGCATTGCTATGTATCTTATTTTCTCGAAGATGCTTCACATCTCGAAAATAATAAAAGCAATCAAGCCGAACACTTAATAAAATGGAAGTATCAAAGGCCTCAATTACTATTGGGCACAAGGGTTTGAAAAACCTATGTTACAAAATAGCACTGTCATATCTCATTAAAATTGAACTTTTATACAAAAGTCAAACCCTTTGTATATAGGTGCAAACGAGGCATAGTACTACTTCCAGACAACTGCACATAGACCTACACACACACACACACACCTTCATATTAAAGTTTAAATTAAAAAGTGGTGGTAACCGTGTCACCACGGAAGTCGGGGGTGCCTAACACCTTCCCTATGCTTAATCAAGCCCCCGGACCCTAATGAATTTTGATTTTGTAGACTAGTCAAACAGTGTCACATCACTAGGTCTATGTGCAAACCTTTTCTCGGTTGAGTTGGTGCAACCATTTAAAAATAACCAACTGACGATTCTTACAGTCAAATCATCGACATATACATGTCAGACCTTTTCAAATTTGTTTTTTTTAAACAAATCTCACCTAACATGAGAACACCAAAAGACAAGAACAGAAAGGGACAAATAAAATTCTCGACGTCGACACCAGTATTGTTTGTTAAAAAGAAAGATGGATCAATGCGGCTATGCATTGATTACATGGAATTGGATAAGGTCACGATTAAAAATAAATATCCGTTACCAAGAATCGATGACTTGTTCAATCAACTGAAGGGAGCGAGGTACTTTTCAAAAATAGACTTAAGAAGTGGATATCATCAGTTGAAGGTAAGAAAGGAGGATATATCGAAAATGGCATTCAGAACTTGGTATGGTTATTACAAGTTTCTGGTTATGTCATTTGGTTTAACCAATGCACCTGCAACGTTCATGGATTTGATGAACATGGTGTTTAAGCCATTCTTAGATAAATTTGTAGTGGTATTTATTGATGATATATTGGTGTATTCTAAGACCAAGGAGGAACATGTTGAACACTTAAGGGTGACGTTGGAGACATTAAGGAGAGAGAAGTTGTACGCTAAATTCTTGTAATGTGAGTTTTGGCTAGAACGTGTGCAGTTTCTTGGGCACTATTGATAAGGATGGAATCTCGATAGATCCATCGAAAGTTGAAGCTGTAATAAACTGGGATCAGCAGAAGACACCATCAGAAGTAAGAAGTTTCTTGGGTTTAGTAGGTTACTATAGGCGTTTTATTCAAGACTTTTATAAGGTTGCAACTCTGTTGACGCTAGGAAGGCAGTTAAGTTTGTGACACCCCCAAATCTAGGTACCTCATTTCCACAAGATTTGGTGCTGTCACAAGTTGGTATCAGAGCCTTAGGAAGTAACCTTTGAAAAGATAGTGGAGATAACTCTTATCGAGTTTTAAGAAAGAAGTAATAAAACACTTATGTGCTTATGTGATTATAATTTATGTACTCGTGAGTGTCGAGTAGTAATGATTAATAATTAAAACTTTAAAACTTTGTTGTCAGGATGACTAATGTCGGAGAATCCAGTCAGACTAGGGAGGAGGGACCTCAAATGCCTATAGAGGAGGAGCCTCGCGACATTCAGGTAGTTTGGGAACAACTACTGCCACGGTAGTCAGCCCCGTTGGTCATAGTAGTTGAGGATGAGGATGATGAGGTGGAGACAGATGAGGAAGATCCCGTGGAGCTGCCGCAGACAGATGAAGAGGACGAGGAGGAAAGGATTCCACTTAACTCGATAGCTGGTGCATGACCGCAATGTGGAACTTCAAGATACTGTCGAGGAGTTACAAGAGATAGTAGCTAAGGAGTTATATATATATAACCACAAGTTGGGAAGTAGAATTTTGGTGGAAAAGTGGAAATGGTGGGATGAATATTAGTATTATATATATGGCATGAATTGAAAATAGTGGGGAAGTGATGTTTGTCGGGTGGTTTATTTTTCAACCAACTTGTGGTTATATATATATATATATATATATATATATATATATATATATATATATATATATATATTCCACTCACCACACACATTACAAACTTATATATATAAATTCCCTCAATATTTTTTTAACAACATTTATCATCATTATTATCATTCATAATATTAATCGACCAGGTCGTTCTCAGGAAAGATTGGACTTTCCAATAAGGATTTCTCCCTATTGGCGCGTAATTAGGTGACCAAATCTCTCCTTGACAGAACTTCTAGACATCGTTAATATTGCAAATAATAATATTAATAACTTTGTCGTCTCAATTATTGATTTAATAATATATATAAAATATTGACAATAATTGAATCAAATAACGTGAGATTTTATGCAGCAATTACTGTAGGAATAATTAAACAAAACTGAGTGACTTCTCACGTAAGCAACAATAATCAATACCGTGTGCTACTGTGCAACTACGCGTATTACTGTACTTTTAACACTGGGTGTTTCAACAGTTAACGGTAAAACTTTCGCCGTTATTTTCATAAAGTATTTTTGTCGTTTTCTCAATCCGACAATAATTCCATTGTGGGGTCCACCAATGATTGTGCCGTTGTACGAATATTCCTTGTTAAAACGAATATTCCCCGACCAATCGAATATTATATAACAACTTGTGTACTTTGCAAAATTTATAAATATTAACCACAACTATAACAATATATCAAATTCATTCCATAATATTTAAAAATAATATTTATAGAAAATTCATCTTTATTTATAAAAGTTGGGGTCTTACAAGTGGACCCAAAAAGATATGGGTACCAAAAAGATAAATTGCATTTTTCTCAAACAGGTATGTTTCAAGGCAAAAGTGTCACCTCAAAAGTGGATTCTTGACAGTGGATGCTCACGCCACATGACATGTCACAAATCTAAGTTCGTGGAACTAAATGTCAAAAAGAAACATGGAACTGTCATGTTCGGTGATAACCAGTCATGTGAAATAATCGGGAAAGGTAAAATCGGTAATGGTAAGGTTAACATCAATAATGTTCATCTTGTTAACGGTCTAGAATTCAATCTTATCAGCGTCAGTCAATTAATGGATAATGGACATCAAGTAAATTTTGAAAATGATAAATGTACAATTTCACATGGTACTAACAATGCTACTTTAGTTGCCCAAAGAAAAGGAAATATATATACTCTTGATTTTGACCAACAGGAGGAAGAATTATGTCTTGCAACTATTCAAGATGAAGCAAATCTATAGCACAGAAGGATGGGACATGTTCATATGGACCTAATCAAAAAGTTGTCATCAAAGAACCTAGTGAGAGGATTGCCCAAAATGAACTTCGAGAAGAAAGGTATATGCGAGCCTTGTCAACTTGGAAAATAAGTAAGAACATCATTCATAGCCAAGAACATGGTATCAACTTCTTCTCCCTTACAATTACTCCATCTCGATTTATTTGAACCTGAAAGGCATGCTAGCTTAAATGGTAAATTTTACGCATTTGTGATAGTCGATGATTTTTCTAGATACACATGGGTACTATTTCTTAGAACAAAAGATGAGGCATTTAAAGAATTTGAAAAATTGATTAGAAACTTGGAAACAAAATATAGTCTTAATCTTATAAAAATCAGAAGTGACCATGGTACTGAATTTCAAAAGGACTTTATTACATTTTGTAATAAAAAAAGAATTACTAATGAATTCTAAGCACCTAGAGCTCCACAACAAAATGGAGTGGTAGAATGGAAGAATAGAACATTACAAGAAACAGCTAGAACCTAATTCTAGAAAGTAGACTTCCAAATAAATTTTGGGCTGAAGCTGTAAACACATCATTTTATGTACTAAATAGAGTATTAATCCGTCCAATTATTTTGAAAACACCATATGAATTATTAAACAATCGACTTCCTAATATAAGCTATTTCAAAGTATTCGGATCTAAATGCTTTATTCTTAACACTAGTGGGAACTTGGGCAAGTTTGATGTTAGATTATATGAGGGAATATTCATTGGCTACTCACAAAATAGTAGAGCGTATCGCATTTACAATGTGCAAAATATGTGTATCGAAGAATCTATACATATCAAATTTAATGAATCTAACCATGATATTCCAAAAGGAAGAGAAGAAGATGCAGGAAATTTAGAGACTGCTGCAAATCCAGCTTACCACATAAAGTAAAACAACAAGACTATGGAACCAATCCAGCAAGATGGATTAGAAGAACAGCAGGACCAAGAACCTATCCAGCAAGCTGAATACAAAAATTAGGAACATATCCAGCAAGTTGAAATGAACGAACAACAAGACCATGATTCAGAAATTATTGAAGAAGAGATCCATGACATTCAACTTCCAAAATTAGCAAGATACATCAAAAATCATCCTCTCGATAACATCATTGGGAGCATAAATGAAGGAGTTACTACAAGAAGAAAAGCACAAAATATGTGTGCTTTCTCAGCATTTCTATCCCAGATTGAACCAAAGAATGCCAAAGAAGCCATACTTGATGAAAATTGGCTACTAGCAATGCAAGAAGAGCTACAACAATTTAAAAGATGTCAAGTTTGGGAGTTAATGCCTCCTCCAAAAGATGTATCCATTATTGGAACTAAATGGGTATTCAAAAACAAACTTGACGAGTACAGAACAATTACAAGAAACAAAGCTAGATTAGTAGCTCAAGGGTACAATTAGCAAGAAGGAATAGACTATGAAGAAACATTTGCCCCTGTAGCCCGTTTAGAATCCATTCGAATATTATTAGCATTTGCTTGTTTCAGAAAGTTCAAACTACACCAAATGGACGTCAAAAGCGTCTTTCTCAACGGTTACATAAATTAAGAAGTTTACGTAAAATAGCCTCCTGGATTTGAGTATGACAAGTTACCACATTACGTATACAAATTAAAGAAGGCACTATATGGGCTCAAGCAAGCCCCAAGAGTTTGGTATGAGAGATTAAGTAAGTACCTCCTATCAATGGTTTCATACAAGGTAAAATCGACTCAAATTTATTTATTAAATGTCAAAATAAAGATATAATTATTATACAAATTTATGTAAACGATATAATATTTGGTGCTACTAATAATTTTCTTTGTGAGTGGTTTTCCAAATGCATGCACAAGGAGTTTGATATGAGCTTAATGGGAGAACTCAATTACTTTATGGGCCTTCAAATCAAATAAAATCAGGAAGGTATTTTCATTCATCAAACCAAGTATACAAAAGTAATACTCAAGAGATTCGGTTTTGACAACTCAAACTCAAAGACCACACCGATGAATACATCAATAAAACTCACAGCAGATGAAAAAGGTATAGATGTAGAAGTAACAAAATATAGAGGTATGATCAGACCCCTACTATATCTAACTGCTTCTAGACCTGATATAATGTACAGTGTTTGTCTATGTGCTCGCTTTCAGGCCAAACCCAAAGAATCACACTTACAAGCTGTTAAACGAATATTTAAATATTTGAGTGGTACTACAAATTTAGGATTATTTTACCCAAAATGTGACAATTTTGATCTAATGGGTTACTCAGATGCTGACAATGCAGGCTGTCAAATAGATAGAAAAAGCACAAGCGGTGTGTGTACATTCTGGGGACAAAGTCTTGTCTCATGGCATAGTAAGAAGCAAACTTCAGTTGCCCTATCTACTACTGAGGGTGAATATTTATCAGCAGGAAGTTGCTGCTCCCAAATTTTATGGATGCGTCAAACACTGTGTGACTTTGATATTATGTGTGAAAATGTGCCTATATAATGTGATAATACAAGCACCATTAACATTTCTAAAAATCCAGTGTTACACTTTCGCACGAAACACATAGAAGTTCGACACCATTTTCTTAGAGACAATGTGTCCAAAGGAATAAAAAAATTAATATTTATACCCACTGAGCACCAATTAGCAAATATATTTACAAAACCTCTAGAGGAAGAACGCTTCTGTACTCTAAGAAGAGAACTCGGGATGAGGCTGATATAGATATGGTCTGCATGCGTTAAGGAAATTAGACAGACACATCATATCTTATTACCATAATTATGCTCATTAAATCTGCTCAAGAGTTCCCTTCCCAAACACGACGCCACGCCTTTCCATATCTTGGTACCACGCACCCTTAAAAAGATAGAAGTTACTTTACTCTTCCAAGCTTCCTCTTTATCTCTTCAGCACACCAATCTTCTATGAAACTCTCAATCGCTCTCAAACCCCATCCGAGAAGATGAAAACCAGGCATGCTAGACAACTCCATGACAAGTCTGAGGACGAGGTATCACTGCTCTCTCCACCCTCTCATCCTCCTACTACACGAAAACTGAAAAGGAAGCAACCTTCTGTCACGACCATCGTGACTCATCCCCTTCCGAATCTGAAGCAAGTTTACCTTTCCTCCACCGATTGGGACATCGACTGGCACTAAATGTTGAAAAATTAAAGAATCCTCACCCGGCTCCCCTCCGATGATGGTAATTCCTCTACCTGTTTCGCTACATGATGTTCCTGAAGATTTCTTTAGAGGCCATAATTTCGAAATTCGTTTTAAGTCCTCTATCTGTCAAAAATCCTTTGTTTATGAAAAATTAGTTGACATGTTTTACTACCAAAACTCGCCTATTCAACACCTCCTTGAGTCATGTGGCTTATCTTCGTTAAGTGCTCCTCCCTCTGTGGCTTACCCAAAATTAGTCCAACAATTTTATACAAACCTTGAAAATAATGGCGACTGCTATACTTCGTTTGTTAAAGGTAAATCTCTATTTTTTTATTGCAATAGATTTAGGGAGCATCTTGTCCATTCCATATACAGGAGACTGTCCCTTTACACTTAAGGGACCAGTTTATACTCCTCTGTCCTCTCTTGACCAACTTCGAACTATCATGGCTGACCCCACCCTGTCGACAGTCACTATTCCAAAAACCACTGAAGTATCTCCTATTGCCATAGTCCTTCACAAATTACTAAGGTACAATCTTATTCCTCACCTACCAGGATTTGGTTTTGGTGGCTCTGCTAATGAAAGGAAAACCATTCAATTTTTCTCTTATGATGCTTAAACACATGGTCAACTGCATCAAACATTCCAAAAAATGTCTTCCTTATAGTTATTTCCTTACAAAGTTGTTCACTCACTTTCAAATCCCACTAGACAATGAGGGCTCCATCACAATAACTGATTCCATCGATTCTATCTATCTCAAAAGTGCTCATCTCACACTGGTAAATGGAAAGTTCATGCGAATTACCCCAGAAAATCCCCCTATCCAAATTTCCATTCCTCCTGTCTCACAACCACCCTCTCCTGAGATTCTCACTCTTCTTCATACCATCGCTCCCAATCAAGCTTCCATCACTGCTGATGTTAAGGATATCCAACACCGTCTTTCTATGCTTAAAAAAGGCAAACTCCCTATTAGTCAGAATGAACTTCACTCTATTTTTCGCAACGTAAAGGATGAGTTCATTGATCTTCAAGCCGGATTCAAATTACATACTCGAGCTATGGTAGAAGCCCTGCAGAGGAAAATGAATCGCAATGCCTGCCAATTAAGCACTGAACTCAAATTCATCAGCAATCAGATTGGGACTCTCGAACGATTTACCGAACGGCACATGAATGATCTTAGTGCAGAACTCCAGGCTGACCAAGTCCAGTCTCGCATACCTGAATGGTCACAATGCAATTGGATGGTCGAATACCAAGGAGACTTCATGGACTTGCCTTTACCACCTCCTACCTTCATCGCACGTCCTCCTAGATTTGCAAACAACATGTCCTTGGAGGAGATTGAACACCGTAGGCTTCACCGTCCATATTTCACTGCTCGTGAGGCCAACCATGTTCATATTACTGAGGAGGATGCTTAAAGGTCTTGCTCCATCTTTCCTCTTTTGGCTCTCTAGATACTTCTTTTTGATGGATGCCAAAGGGGGAGAAGAATTATGAATTATGATTCTGCCATTAAAAGACAATTTTTTAATTTCCATGCATGATGATTTCTGGTTTAAAAACTATGCTTTAATTGTTGATGGATGATGGGTTAATAGTTCATGGTGTTCCTTCTGTTTAAAATTTTGTGGACTAACAGGTTAGTGCAGGGTTATTAAACACTGCATATTTGCAGAAAAGTATGCATTAAATAGTTAACTCTAAATGTGAGGATGTGCATGAATTGAGGGGGAGTCATAATTATCTTGATGTGCATGGATTTAGGGGGAGTCGTAGTTATTTTGTTGTCATCATCAAAAAGGGGGAGAATGTTGACTTATGACATACTCCATGTTTTGATAATGACCATATTATTCCTCTAATTATGCTCTATGAAATTTCAGGGAAAGATTTGGCATTACAGGAACATCAAGGAAGGAAAATTCAAAGACAAGAAATCTTTAAAGCATGAAAGGCGAATTGAGTCCTAGGAAAGATAAGTAAGATCTTAGCATATATTACTTTCCAATACAAGGCTTTAGGGCATGTGCATCTCACATATGCATATATGAGCATATTCTAATATCATTAAATAAATTCACTAAGATCATGGAATAATCAGTGGTTTAGTTCGTGCTTCATGAATTAAAGAATACATCTCTAGTAAAACTAAATATGGTAACATGGTAAGAATAGTTGATTGAATATACACCATAAATCATGTACCGTGTCTTAAGGGAAGTAATTAACCCATGATTTGAAAAATCATATTGGTTATTTCTGCCGGTCAAATCTATGGTAAGCCACATATGGAAATAAAGTAGAAGGATTCTTTTTGGTAACTAAGATACTGATTTCTAGAAATCAATTGGGTTACTATGTCTCTTAAATCAAGGAATCTATCTCTGATAAGGTAACACTTTGTTTATAGTTGGTTAAATCAAATACCATGATTCATGCGTCATATAAATACTTAATTTATAGAACGTAATAAGATTGTCTCCAAACCACTTACTTAATAAATTGATATGGCAATGTTTGAAACGTGTTGGTCTTAAAGAGTGCAAAATAAAGTAAATGGTATTTGTCCGGTAAATTGACATATAGAAATTCCATGTATGACAAGATGGGATAAAATATAGGAATCATGAAAGACATGTTATCACGTGATCATGCATGATCCCTTCACTCATATATCATACTAAGCATGACGTGTATTACTAGAACAAATATTGATCACAAGCATAATATCTGGAAGTCATTCTAAAAATACATGATTTGTGCATTCGGTGCTAAAACAGTCATATTACGCCTTGAGTCTATGCAACGGTAACTTATCATAGTTGGCTATAAAAGAACTAAAACTAATGAAAAGAAAGGCAAAAAAAACACATACTAATATCACAAAGCATACGAGCTACGAAACTATTTTTCTTCCTGATTATTTATTGATTGCATTAAGAAGGAGCTACGGCTAAGGTGGTCTTGTAAAAAATATTCTGGTAATACTTCTCTTGCATATCATTACATACTAGAACCTTGCATTGGTAAGTGATATATTGCTTGATCATTAGACCTCTATTATGTATCTTATATTTTCTTATGTAAACCAATATTCTCTAAATTGTAATCCGGTTTGGGTTACTGCATTATTACAATCAAGTTTGAAGAAAGCATAGGTGCTTAAGAGTGTATAGGTGCACAAGGAGCAAAGGTGATCAAATTGTTGGAACTTGTATTGTAATTAGAAAAGTTTAATAAAAGCGAGTCTCCAATACTAGTTGGTATTGGACGTGGATTAGGCTACTATTCTAGAGGGTAGTAGTTGAACCACGTAAAAATTTCGGTGTTTATGTGATTGTATTTTGTGCTTTATTATTCTGCTAACTATCCAGCAGCATGCATTCTCTATCCATTCATATCACTAAACTAGTTCAGTAAATTGGTTTATCATAATTGTCGACGTCGGGATTTTTATTTGTCCCTTTTTCGTTACCTGTTCTTTTGTGTTTTCATATTAGGTGAGATTTGTTTGAAAAAATAAGTGAAAAAGGTCCGACATGTGTAATGTCGACGATTGGACTATAAGAGTCGCCAGTTGGTCTTTTATATGGTTGTACCAACACAATTAAGAAAAGGTTTGCACATTGACCTAGTGATGTCACACTGCTAAACAGGTCGGTGAAACCGAGATTCATTAGGATTCGGGAACTTGCTTATGCGGAGAGAAGGTGTTAGGCACCCCCCGACATCCGTGTTGCCATGGTGAGCGCCACTTTTCAATAAACTATTATATGAATGTGTGTGTGTGTATGGATCAATGTACTTTTATTTGGAAGTAGTGTGAGGCCTCGCTCGCACCTATATACATATGGTTTGAATTTATGTACAAAATTCAGTTTTAAACGAGATATAACAGTGATATTTTAAAAGAGGTTTTTCAAACCCTGTGCTCAATAGTAATTGAGACCTTTTACACTCCCATTTTATTAAATGTTCGGCTTGATTGCTTTTATTTTCGAGATGTGAAGCATCTTCGGGAAAATAATGTAAAAAGCAATGCCGAACTCCTCATGGGTATGAAAACCATCGGAGAAAATTCGAACACCTTGGATAAATTTACAAGTTGCTTACAGCTAAAAATGTCCATCACGGGAACCGAATTTAGATTCAGTAGACTGAATCTATGATCACATGATTCCTAGGCTCACATGATGCCGCAATTGATAAAATGAAATAAGCAGGTATATATATATAAAAGCTATAATATATATATATATATATATATATATATATATATATATAAATGTAGACAAATGTAAAATATCAACCGACATAAACTCTAGACGGGGTATATATATATATCAAAGCAGTAAATGCACAGGATGTAAAATTCAGGCTCATCGAACAAAGTTCGATGCACAGTTCATATATATAAGTATATATATACGAAAGCAATTAAACGCACCAGACGTAAGTCTAGGCTCAATCAAGGCATAACTCGATGATGTTAGTCCATATATATATATATATATATATATATATATATATATATATATAAGTATATATAGATACAAACTGAAAGGAAACCACGGACCGAAGTCCGGGCATACACACACAACACGACTCTCAATGTGAAGAACAATGTGTGGAAAGATGAAGAGAAAGGCTTGAAAATGTGTAAGAAGGCTTATAGTGGGCTGCCAAAGAAGACTTCAATAACTTGACAATGGATGAACACTCGGCTCTCGCCGGTAAAAAGTAGCTATATATGAGCTTACAAGTGTTTAAAATGAGAAAGCACTCAGTTTGGGGTGTGTACAGACCAAATTGGATAGGGCTTCCTTGCCTTTTTTGCCAACTGCGGCTGGGCCGCAGGTGTACCTAAGACTGCCCGGGGTGCCCCGGGGTTCGCAGGTCCCACCGTCTCGAAGTACGTGCACGCATACAATGTGATGTCCGCTCGAACTTTCAAAATTGCAATTGGGGCATCCGACTAAGGTATGTAAGACCTATTTTAGACCACCATTGTCGAGAGTTACGTAGTGACATGGGATTAGAGGTTGTATGGAGTAATGAAGATGGGACGATGCCCTCCGGTCTTCAGCTTCAAATTCTATCCGTTATCCTGCGTAATAGTCACTCGGGATTGGTTTTCCTCAACTTTTATTGGACATTGCTGTATAGAAATGTATGTCTAAAATGTTGAGATGACGTGATGTGGCGTCAAGGTGGCAAGATGACGACTTTGCCTCTCACCGGGGTTATCTCCGGTTTGGGCTGATAAAACAGGCATTGCTCATGGTTATCTCTGAGATTGGACTACTGCAAGTGTTGAAGGTCCTCAGTGTCATCTCTGAGGTGTGCCTGTCTTTCCGGGGTTATCGATAGGTCTTGTACTGAGTGCCTCGGTGTAAGCGCCGAGTGTTTTAAAGCTGATTGCATTTAAAACAAGCATTTCCGGGGTTATCTCCGGAACTGCAACTGCCTTCCTTGGGGTTATCTCCAAGGTTAGAATCTATTATTCCTAGTGTTGGGACTGAGATTGAACATCTCGAGGTTATCACCGAGATGAATCGGTCTTCTCCGGTGAAATTTTTGGTATTAAAACTGCAGGCCTCGGGGTTATCGCCGAGGTTTTCGGTGTGTGTTTCGGGGTTGAAATTGATATTCTCGATGTGTGTTCTGAGGTTGAAACTAAGCTTCCAATAGTATTCGGACTGGATGTAAGTTATCTTCCAGGGCTATCTCTGAAAGATGAATCTGCCTTCCTGCAATGTCAGTAACAGGTGTGCAGAAAATTTTGAGTGTCTACAGATGCCCCTCTTTATCATATCCATGCAATGCAATGGCATGGATAGGATAAAGAATCCTAGACACTTGAAATGCAATAAGATAAACATGATGCAATATGGATCAATATGATGCAAGTGTATGATGCATATGAATTGCTTTCCAATATATTGGGGATGATTGTTGGCTCCCTGTTGCTTCTACCGGTGATGGTAATGACGGCAAGCTTGGATGTATGATCCAAACCTATCAGGATGTTAAAGTTGGGGCTATCACCAAAGTCCTTAATCCTGGATATAGACTTTACTCCAAAGATGTGCCTCTAGTGTACAAGAGATCTGTGGGGATAGAACTTCGTCTGTTTGAGGATGTGTATAACATATTCCATCATCGATCCTCCCCGACGATGTTGATCTTCTCTAGTTTGTATCGCCAAGACATATTAAGGTTCTGCTAGAGTTACTACCAACAGTATGTGTTGTCAGGGCAGCCCGACCTTCGTTGACGTGTGAACCAACGGATGAACTCCCTGCTGGGGATAGATGCCAAGGCTGCTTGGCCTCTGTTATGTGTGTATCAACTGACGCAATCATCGGATGGCTTTCGATACGACGTTGGGATTTCTTGCCAACTGTTGAACTGACGTCAAGGTTGCTTGACCTTCGCTGACATGTGTATCAACGGAGAACATGAGTTGTAACCCCCTATGGGGACCTATTTGATCCTTACTGATGTGTGTATCAGCAGAACATACGTTGTAACCCCCGCCAGGGATCTCCTTTTTTGAGAATGCGTTGTAACCCCCGTTGGGGACCTGTTTGATCCTTGTTGATGTATGTATCAATAGAACAAATGTTGTAACCCCCGCCGGGGATCTCCTTTTTTGAGATTACGTTGTAACCCCCGCCGGGGACCTATTTTGAAAGGATTAGGGGGACAACCCTGTATTGACATCAGTGGACCTCTGTACAGTATTTTCGAATGTGATCTACAATGATGGGGATCATCGATATAGTATACCTTGTGTTCGGGCGAATGCCAATGAATGATATGAAAGCTGCCACAGTCGGGCCCAGAAAAACCAGGAATTCATACTATTCTGCTCAATCGCGTAGCGTTTTTATTCCTGATTTGACCTTTTCAGCTTGTGAGAACTCCTTTATAACTCAAACTGGACCGAGCTGAAGGAGTGGGACCCATGTAGGGGTGCCACAGGTACACCTGCTATAGCCACAGATGGACCTGCGGTCAACCGTGGACATTAAAGTCCTACAGGTTGCTTTCATAAGTCATTTTCAAGTTGTGCCGCGAAGGAAATCCGAGAGCTCTTATTCAGATATACTAAGTTCGGACGTCTTTCTATAAATTCCTTTTTGAGGTGATTTAGAGACTTGTTGTCCAGATATTATGGATCCGGATCAGCCAAGTAGTTTTCGCAAGATAACTTCTGGTGTATGGAGGAGGGCTTCTAAAGTGCCTCAACCTCGTTCTGTTAGACAGCCTCGTCGGTTGGTGGAGACGGTGATATGTCCAGTCCGGGTTAATGTACCAGACGTCGAGGACAAGGAGGAGGATGTTCCGGTTGCAGACCCGCTCTTGCTGCACATATTCCCCGTAGGGACCTCCCGAGTATTTAGGTGGCAAACTCAAAGCTTCTGGGGTGATTTGAGCAGACATCCCTCGATGTATTTGCACGCCAAAGAGGTATAACATTAGATCTTAATCTTCCTTCTATCCTATGATGATGAGCAAAGGATTTTTAATGTCGATCTGCATTTTGCAGGTTCCCAGCTTTTCACAGCCTTAAGGGAACTGGTTCAGCATTCACTCTATGTACCAGGAGCTTCATCCTGACTATAGAGCAATTGTGCATGACTGGGAATTTGGAGCATTCTTTTCCATTCTTCCCCGTCGTTGTCCTTGGGGTTACCTCAGGACATTATCTGAGCGCTGGTTTCACCAGACCCAGTCTCTCCACTTATTGGACTGTGATGTGATGATGACGCCGATGGATTGGCAATTTATCACAAGTATGGAGTTTGGAGGGGCGTCAGTGCCTTGCACGACGGATATTACCCCGACTACCGTCAGATCCTTGTTAGGAGTTCTGGCGGAGGCGCTAAAGGGGAGGACTGTCCGTGTGGGTCCTTTGAGCGTAGATGCTATGAGTGGGCTATTGAGTGAGCCCATACTAGATGATGTCAGAGTTAGGGATTGCGTTCTTCGACGATTGTTCCTGATGATTATTATGGGCTGCTTCATAGCAGATAACTCTTCTACGGTGTCATTCGCTTTGATTAACGCCACTCGACATGTGGACCGTCTAGGAGAGTATGATTGGGGCTCCTACACCTTTGCCTATTTCCTCAGGGGTATATGTATGCACTCACAGGGCTTGACTGAGGCTTGGTTAGGATTCTACCCATTTCTGCTGGTAAGTATTTCTCTTGTCATTTACCATGTATCGGTTAAGAGTGTTAACTGACAGCAGATGTTTGCCTTTGTGTTGGCAGTTTTGGCCCTATGAGAGGCTTTCATGTTTACATCCAGTGAGTGTACTAGGATTGGATACCTACCCATGAGGACGGAGATGGCATCATTCCATATTGGCGGAGGTCCCCGTAGCTGAGGATTTCACTCATTGTCGCCTACAGTTGGAGTTGTTGACAGCGAATGTCATCACATGGATTCCATATTTTGGGGAGCATTTGGCCATTGGATTTGAGGATGGGTACCCGACTGGTGTAGAGTACGTGATTTCCACCCGTAGGGTTCCTCTCTTCATAGATGGAGGATGGGAACTCTATTTAAGAGAGCGTGCTATTAGGAGCACCACAGGGGAGATCTGTATACCGATCTTGCCTCCTGCCAGGCGTTATTAGCCTGTGTCATAGTCACCCGCCATTGATATCCCATTGTTGGGTGTTGACAATTTTGCATTGTCAAAGGGTCCTTGCACTCAGGATGTATTCCAGCATTGGTGGATCCCTCGTACCATTGGAGCCTAGACCCGCACCACTCAGTTTATGGGGGATATGGTTCCAAGATCCATAATGATGACGGATTGGCTAGCCTGTGTCCAAGATCCGACTCATGTGACACAGATTGACAACTTGACCCAGCGACTAGACTGGGCACATTTCTTTATCTGACATTTGGCCAGAGATCCTGCAGAGGCAGATTCGTTTGATCCTTCCAGCACAGGAGCTCACCCCTCAGATGACTTATTTGGTTTTACCAGTGCAGATCCTCCTTTGTATAGGCCTGACATCCCTGTTGATAGAGATCCAGTGACTCAGGAGAAGTTACATCAGGTGGACAGGATTGATGATGTAGATATTGACACCATTGTCTTCTTCTGATGTGTATTCTCGTTATTTCTCTTGATAGGCCTTTGTTAGCTATTGGATGGCTATGCCCCATTCTCGCTATATCTTTTGATAGGCCTCTGTTAGTGGTAGGGCGCCTGTGCCCCATTTCTCTATATTTTTAGTTGTACAGAGATGATGTATTAGATGATGATATACTTAGGAATGTATGTACAGTTTTCCTATTCTCTATATCATATTGCCATCTATTATCTGTTATGCATGTATCATGTTATGCATATGTATGTATGTCTAGAGATATTCAGCATTGACCCTTGGATGGTATTATGATATAGCCCACACAGATGTCTTCTTCGACAGTCAATCGCATAGATCACACCCCTCCATTATTGGTGGCATCCCGTCTGAGATACTGGTATGATAGTATGTCACCCTCAGATAGGGTGACCGTAGATTAGCTGTTACAGCATACCATGACCCTTTTGATGTTTCAGGGTCCCACAAGATTCGTGGAGGGCATATTGGAGCACTAGATACCGGAGAGGCAGGTTTTCTGATTTGGGATCCAGGAGTTGACTCCCACTCTGGAGGAGTATACACGATTGACGATGCTGCCACTGGAAAGACCTTGTGTGCATATAGCTTTGGGGGACATGAGTCGACGGTTCATGACCCTCACTGGATTGAGGCGTAGGGTGGTGCAGGATGAGCTGACATCTGGCCACATTACATCCCAGCATTTTTTGTTTGACAGATTTGGCTCAGAGGATAGTTATAGACGATATTCTGGGGATTTCACCACACTGGAGGATCATTGGTGTCTGGCCAGGCTGGATGTACTGCTATTGTGTGTATTGTCATATGTCTACATGCCACGGTATATTAATGAGTTGGACATAGGAGTTATCATGGCAGTGAGAGCTCTCAGGGAGGGTCATACCATCATACCGATGATTATAGCTAAGACATTGAGGTCAGCTACATACTGCTGAACTTATCCGACAGGAGTATTTACGGGTAGTTCGGTCATGCTATACGTGTGGTTTATGTCACACTTGAGACTGATTGGCACTTTTAGACGGCATGGGTATTGTTTCACCCATGATATAGCCATGCTATATTCATTTCAGCCTGCGGAGTGTACAGTTCCTGCATCTTGGTCCGTTTTCTTGGCTGATATTGTAGACCCATTTGATATATTGCCGTGTTCAGGGCTCAGCTCACCTTACAGCTTTATTACTCATGCTCCGGGCATGGATTACATCCCATTGGCTGGTTTGAGGGGCATGACTACTTACCATCCACTGGCCGTGATGTCGCAGTTTAACCAGTTTCAGGATTTTCATCCTTTCGAGGGGGCGTAGGGCCAGCGTTTAGCTTCTCGCTATCTTTCAGCAGAGGACAGATCCCGTGTGTATGCATGTTGGGATCAGTGCGAGATAGCCGCTTTCTCCATTAGTCATCTAGGTTATTCTGCAGAGTATTCTGCATAAATGGAGACAGAGACTGCACCGAATAAGGTAGTATCCACATTGCCGAGTATTGATTCAGAAGGTGGAGAGCCCATGGAGGACATTGATTCTCACACCGAGGAGGAGCCATCTACTGGGTTGCCAGTATTTCCTTTATATTCTCCCAGCACTAGCACTGTCGTGATTCAACATTTAGCACAGTACTTTGAGCAGAGTCTTCATCTGATGACCTTTGAGAGAGATCAGGCTAGAGCCCTGATGTTGACAGCTCTTGATGGGAGAGACGCTGTAAGACCCCAATTTATTATAAATAAAATTAAATTTTCTCTATTCATTATCTTGAAATAATGAGTTAATTTGATATAATGCTTTGGTTATATGGGTAATGTACAAATTTTTGTAAAATAAGTAAGTGGTTATAAAATATTCATTGTTGTCGGGGAATATTCATTTGGTCGTAGAATATTCTTTCTGTCAGGGAATATTCGTACGACGGCGCAACCATTTGTGGGCCCCATAACAAAAAACGGTCAGATGAAGAAAATGACAAATTTGAGTTTTTACAGATAACGGCGTAGTTGTTACCGTTAACACTATTGGAATACCCGGTGGTTAAAATACAGTAATACGCGTAGTTGCATAGTAGCACACGGTTTTGCACAGTATTTTTGAATTATTGATTCTTACGTAAGAATGCACTACTCAATAATTGTTACAGTAATTACTGTTCAATATTTTATTTTATTGATTCAATAATTGCTTCGTTAATATTTTATATTATTGTTGTTTCAATAATTGTCACTGCACAGTATCTCCATTATCAGATCAATAATTCATATTATTTGAATAATATTATTAGATAGCATTATTGGCAATATCTAAGGAAGTTCTGTCTAAGGAAATGTTTGGTCACCTAATTACGTGCCATTAAGAAGAAATTCTTATTGGAAAGCCCCCTCTTTCCTGGGAACGACCTGGTTGTCATAATTGTGATTCTGTAATATTATTTGTGAATGATTAATTATTGATTTATATGATAAGAAAATATTTATTTTATGTGGATATAAATGTTGGATATATTTATGTGGATTTAAATGAAGGAATTAATGTTAACGTATTTTATCAATATTTTTTCGGAATGGAGGTATTAAAAATCATCCGTATGTGGATTTCGGACGTTTTCTGTTTGGAATTTGGAAAAAAATTCTTCTACAAAGTTGTAGAGAATTAAATCTTCTATGGGAAGCACATGAAATTCGTATTTTTCTGATAAACAGGCTATTTATTATGAATTATTGAAGTTTTTGATTATTGTTTAAATGATAAAATATTTTGGAAATTTCTAGAATTGGTGGGCCCCACTTTTGGTTGGTGAGAAATGTGTTAAAATTTTATTTCAAATGTGGTGGGCATGAATAGTAATAGGTAAAGCCATCAGGTCGCAGGTTAAGTATGCTTCGGCGTTCTAACATTTTCCTATAAATAGGGTGCTTAGTTAGAATTGAAAATCACAGCAGAAACAAGTTTTCTCTCTCTATATATATATTATCGAGCGTATATTGTGAGTATTTAGATACTTTGAGAGTTGCTATTCAGTGCAAGTTTCCTTCAGCATCCTATCCAATATTCCATTTAGAAATACTGTTCTTTTGAGGTAAGGAATGTTATTTTCTTCTTATATAATATTATTTTCTTCAATATCATTATGATGAAATATTGATATGAATTTTATTGTAGAATTTTTACCTTTTTGTGTCGGGGTTACTATTCACGTATACGGCACTATTCACGAATATGACACTATTTACAAAAAAATGAAATTTTCTCTTCTTTGTCCCTGATGTCTATTATGGTTACTGTCTTTGATTGTATCCATGTTTTGATCGTCATTCTTGAATTTTACTCCATTATGATTTATTATAGAGTATTTTTAAACTTGAATTATCTAAAGTACGAATCTCTAATCTTTGTCCTTTTGTCTTACTGGATTCGTTCTCTAAAATGTTTTTCATCATCCTCAGTTCTTAATGGTGATACTTGATGAATATCGTTGGCCTGTAGTGCAAAGATGAATGATTATCTGATGAATATCTTTGGCCCGTAGTGCAAAGATGAACAGGTGTTGAGATGAACATGACCAACTGGTGATACAAATGAATATCTTTGGCCCGTAGTGTAAAGATGAATATTTGATTCAAGATGTATATTAATTGATGTTATAGGGATAAAATATTTATGATGGACTCTTAAATTCATAGATGTTAGTAGATTTCATTCTCTACTTAACTCTTCTAATGAATTGTTGTTTCCGCTGCAGTTGTTGATCTAAAACTTGTTGTCTATTATATTCTATTAAATTTTTCCCTGTTGAAGACTAAGGATAATTTGTTGTATATTAACTTAGTCATAATATTCTTTATTAGGCTAGTTGAGCTCACCCTTTTCCTTTTTGTTTCATTTTTCTTCTCAAGAGGTGAGAATTTAGCAGGAACTAGCCGGGGTAAGGAATGATGGTCCAAGGCAGTTGTTATAGTAGTCCTCACTATTTTATAAAATAGTGTATCAATAATTGTAATGAGGACTCCTTTTGAGTTTGAATACTATCTATTAGACAATATTTGTATTTAGTCTCACAGTGTTGTGTTGTCGTATTTTGTATGACAATTGTATTAATAAAGTTGTATTTATTTTTGTACCATGTATTTGACGATTCAAAATAGATGTATACCTGTTTTGGGGGTGTCACAGACGCAGCTCTGTTAGAGAGAGACGAGGCATTAGCTCGTAGAGATGCCGCTGTTGTTGAGCAGGATGAGGCTATATCAGCCAGAGATTCAGTGATAGTTGAGCGGGATAGCTCCATATCTACCTGGGATGTAGCCATCATAGATAGTACTGTAGTGAGGTCCCTTACCACTGGCATGCTTACAGAGATGAGCACTTATATTGATGAGCATATGGTCCCCATGCAGATGGATGCAGATCTGTGGGGCCCTGTGGATATCCTTGTTCAGGAGACTACAGATTTGCCTCCTTCTTCGGAGAGGGATGCCATGTTGGGCTTGTTAGCTCGCATATACACCGATTTGTAAATAAACTTGTACTTTCCTGCACAGACTAGCTTAGCTATTTTGTCATGTACAGTTTACATTGTGTATATCAAACTGCATTATATATAGTAGGGAAATATATTTTTGATCACTTCCCTTTTAGATATGCTTTGATACTTGATTGATATTTGCCTGCTTCTTCAGGGCTTGTAATCTTGATGTATTCTGAATTCCTCCTTGCTGGATGGACATTGAGTTGTCTCTAGATAGTTCAGAATAGATCATGGATCTGTATGTATCCCTACTATCTTTGGTGTCTTGGGACTGGTTTCTGTATGGAAATATGGAGAGGATTGTGGCTTTCCTCTCTGAGATTGACCGCACCACAGATGGTTGCCAGTACCCCTCTATAGGAGGAGCCTAGTTAATTCTATCTCTTATGGATTGGTGTTGCTCTTTGAGGCATACCGCAGCTTAGATGGTCGCTGAATCTCCTATTTATGAGGAGTTCAGGTAATTCCATCCCTTTGGTTTGAAGCCAATGAAATGTGATGGATTGAAGTTTGATCCCAATACCGTTGACAACTATTTGTGTTTTGGTAGGGGGTTAGACCGAACCATAAATGGCTGCCTACGTACTCCTGTTGAAGAGGAGATCAGGTCTGCGTAGTTCGAACCTGGTGTAAGAGGTTCAATGCTGTTTATGACAGGCAGATGGGTGTAGAAGCTTTATTGATGAAGAATGTTGTAGAAGTGTTTTTGTGGTTTTTGTTTTTGTAGAAAAGGGTAGAAATGTTTTTGTTGTTTTTGTTTATTGCGACCTAGCCATATAGAATATGGTTTCCTACGTACTCCCATGTATCAAGGAGATCAGGTCGACGTAGTTCGCCCCTCAGGGCGAGTGGTGACCGAAAAAGTGTGAATTCCATGTGCAGGGTAAACTGCGGGGAAGAAAGTTTGATCCTAGGTTGAGGATAAACTACAGGTGTGAAAAGTTTGATCCAATGTCTGGGGGTAACAAACTGTAAACGCGAGAGGTTCAATCCCTAGTGGGATGACCAAAGTTGTAAGAGCGCAGTGAAGCCAGGCTGCTGGCTTAAAGAGTATGTTTTCCTGAAGGGCAAAGACCGGAATGACTGGTGATCTGATGATCCAACACCAGGATGGTTACTTGATAGTAACTTCAGACATAATACCGTTTCACGGTGTCCGAGTTGATAAACTGTGGAAATTCATCGCCATCCATTTCTTGCAATCTGAGAGCACCTCCTATCAATACCTCCTTGACAATAAATGGGCCTTCCCAGTTAGGAGCGAATTTTCCCTTGGACTGATCTTGGTTGTCGAGGATCTTCTTCAAAACCAAGTCATGTTGTTTAAACTGCCGCAGCCGGACTTTTCTGTTGTAGGATATGGCGATCCTTTGTTGATATAACTGACCATGGAAGATAGTCGCGGTTCGCCTTTTATCTATTAGAGACAATTGGTGATACCTGTCTTGTACCCATTGATCTTCATCCAATTGAGCGTCCATCAACACTCTGAGGGATTCCATTTCTACTTCTATGGGGACTACTGCTTCCATCCCATAGGTTAATGCGTAGGGGGTTGCCCCAGTTGAAGTGCGCATTGATGCTCTGTAGGCTAACAGAGTAAGAGGCAATAAGTCAGGCCATCCTTTATGATTGGCGGACATCTTTTGCATAATCTTCTTGATGTTTTTGTTAGCCGCTTCAACAGCACCATTCATCTTTGGACGGTAGATGACGGAGTTAAGGTGTTTGATGTGGAATTTACTGCATAGCTCCTCCATCATTTTGTTGTTGAGGTTCTTAGCATTGTCTGATACAATTACCTCTGGTTGTCCATATCGACAAATGACATTATTTCTGATGAAAACAATGATGACTTCTTTGGTAACCCTGGGGAAGGAGGATGCTTCTACCCACTTGGCAAAGTAGTCGATCAATGTGAAGATGAAACAATGTCCATTACTGGCTTTGGGCTCGATGGGCCCGATCACGTCCATTCCCCACATTGAGAAGGGCCAAGGTGAGCTCATATTGTGGAGCTCCTGTGGAGGGGCGTTGTGACGCCCCCAAAATTAGGTATGCATCACCCATCTTGGGTCGCCAGATACACGGTACAGAATTCAAATACAACTTACTAATACAACTGTCGTGTACAATACGACAAAATATAAACTGTGAGTTTGAATACAAATATTGTCTACTAGAGATTATACAAACTCAAAAGGAGTCCTCATTACAATTATTATCACACTATTTCACAGAATAGTGAGGACTACTAATGCTATCCTCTGGACCATCACTCCGTTCCCCGACTCGTCCCAGCTATATTCTCATTTCCTGAAGAGAACAGTAAAAGAAAGGGTGAGCTCAACTAGCCCAGTAAGAAATATTATGACTAAGATAATGTATAATAAATTATCATTAGTCTCCAACAATGTTAAACTGATAAAATATAATAGACTTCAAGTTTAACTGCAGCGGAACAAGCAATCCATTAAAAGAGTCAAGTAGAAAATAAAATGTACTATTTTTTATGATTTAAAAGGTTTTTCATCACTGTTATCGCTGAGACTCAGCTAAATAAATAATCAACATCATTGAACCACCCCTGCACTGCGGCCAAGGATATTCTTTAGTATCACGACCACAATTATCCATGCACTACAGGCCAAGAATATTTGTGTATTCATTAATGGTCATGATCATGCCAACAACTGTCCATCAATGCACTACGGGCCAATGAGGACTTTTACCACATCATTTGTAACATTACGGTCATGATAATACCGAATAATTCCTGGTCACAATCATACCAAGTCCATCTATGCACTACAGGCCACAGATGACTTTCAACATATTATAAACATGAGGATGATGACAATTCAATAAAACAAGTTCAAGAATTAACTTATCCTAGAATTAATAACATCCAAATTGTCAACATGATACTTCTTTGTGGAGTAAAATTTAAGAATGCTTAGAAGAATATTTTAATGAAAAGATACTGGATGAAGCGCAAATATCAAGGATATTCCACTAATTTTATGGAGTATAGAAATCAAAACATTAACAAACTGAGTATAATAAAGAATGGAATAACAAAAGAAATCACCATGCATGCGGTACTTTGCATAGACAGGTTATTCCAACAGAATAATAAGTAACGGAACCAGGTCAGGCAAAATTCGCATCGACAGGATGTTCCAACAGAATAATAAAGACGGAACCAGGTCCGGTGTAAAATACACAGACAGGATGTTCCAACAGATTAATAATAAAGAAGGAACCAGGTCCGGTACAGACAGGATATTCCAACAAAATAATAATAAAGAAGGAACCAGGTTCGGTGTAAAACACATAGACAGGATGTTCCAACAGAATAATAAAGACAGAATAATAGAAGAATGTCACCAAGTATAGGGTATTCCGCGTATACTGGTTATTCCAGCAAAATAATAAAGAATGGAATAACAGAAGTTTTCTTCATGAATACAAAAGAAATAATACCCCTTACCGTAAAAGAAACTGAATATAAGAGTAGGGAAATAGCAGAATACTTTGCTATAGTTTCTCTATAATTTTTCTCTCTCTAGAGTTTTAGTGAATTTATAAGAAATAATGAATGAATGAGCTTCTATTTATAGGAGAATAGAATGGGTACTGTTTAGAAAATAATACGGACGCAACAATTTTATAACTTACGCATGCTTGACTGATGCATTAATTCACGGATGAAAAAAATATTGCTAACTCATGGAGTCCATCCTTCAACCAATAAGAATTAAGCAACAATATATATATATATATATATATATATATATATATATATATATATATATATATATATAACCACACATGTTTTCAATTTATATATAACCATATTATATAACCACCACTTGATTTTTATCCCCCCAAAACCAATATCAATCCCCCACACCCCCAAAATCACTTTCACTACACTCTTACACCTTTCACTATCACACACCCACTCACATCTTACACCCATCACTATCATACTAATTTTTCCACCATTTCCCACTTACACATGTATTATATATACACACATCATATATATATATATATATATATATATATATATATATATATATATATATATATATATATATATATTCCCTCCCCTATACGTAACTCCCTCCCACCCCCATTTCAAAATCAGTTTTTCAACATATATGGGCCCCACATGTGGCCCCCACATGTGGGTCCCACCTTTAAATAATTTTCTACCGATAATTTTGAAAAATGGGTAAATGGGGGTCCATATAATAATCAAAATTGACAACAATTACTATAGCAATAATTGAACAAAACTGAGTGACTTCTCACGTAAGCATCAATAATCAATACCGTGTGCTACTATGCAACCACGCATATTACTGTACTTTTACTACCGATTAGTTCAACAGTATGAATGGTAAAACTTCTGTCGTTATTTTCATAAAAATATTTTTATCATTTTCTCAATTCGACAATAATTCTGTTGTGGGATCCACCAATGACTGCGCCGTTATACGAATATTTCCTACTAAAACGAATATTTTTCTACCAATCGAAATATAATATAACAACTTGCATACTATGCAAAATTTATAAATATTACCCACAACTATAACATTATATCAATTTCACTTCATAATATTCAAAAATAATATTTATAGAAAATTCATCTTTATTCAAAAAGTTGGGGTTTTACAATCTCTCCTTCCTAAGAAATTTCGCCCTCAAAATTAGGGTACGTACCTGGTATGTCGAAGAGGTAAGGATACCTTGATTTCATTTCAGATTCTAACTCCCAAGTCATTTCCTCAATATCGTGGTTTCTCCACAAAACTTTGACTTGAGGTATAACCTTGGAGCGTAGAATATGTTCCTTCTTATCCAAGATTTGAACAGGAACCTCTTCATACGTTAAGTCTTCCGCTATTTCGTCCGGTTCTAACTCAATAATGTGGTTCGGGTCTTTCACATATTTACTTAACATGGATAAGTGAAAAACGTTATGAACACAAGACATACTTGGCGTTAAAGTGAGTCTATAGGCTACAGTTCCTACTCGATCGAGGATTAAAAATGGGCCGATGAATTGAGGATTGAGCTTTCCTCTCTTTCCAAATCTCGTAACTCCTTTCTATGTAGCAACTCATAATAACACATGATCTCCTATTTCAAATTTCACGTCCTTTCGATGAAGATCATCATAACTCTTTTGTCAATCTTGTGAGATATTTATACGTTGCCGGATCGTTTGAATCTTTTTCGTAGTCATACGTACCAACTCCGGTCCCAACAACGTTACTTCACCCACCTCATCCCAGCATACTGGAGAACGACATTTTCTTCCATACAATGCTTCGAATGGAGCCATGCAATACTTGCTTGATAACTGTTGTTGTAGGAAAACTCCACCAATGATAAGAACTTGTCCCAACTTCCCTTGAAATCAAGGACACAGAGTCTTAATAGATCTTCAAGAGTTTGAATAGTCCTCTCCGACTGTCCGTCCGTCTGAGGATGATATGCCGAGCTAAATCGTAAATCTGTGCCAATAGCTTTCTGTAAACTAACCCAAAATCGTGAAGTGAATCTTGGGTCTCGATCAGAAACTATGGATACTGGCATACCATACAGTCTTACAATCTCGTTTATGTACATACGAGCAAGACGTTCAAGTGTATAAGTTTCTCGTATCGGTAAGAAATGAGCAGACTTGGTCAATCTATCAACAATGACCCAAATCGCATCTATACCTTGAGAAACCTTAGGAAGACCGGTAACGAAATCCATGGTAATGTGCTCCCACTTCCATTCTGGAATTTTAAGTGGTTGCAATAGACCTTTTGGCACTTGATGCTCCGCCTTGACTCGTTGACACGTTAGACATCTTGAGATAAACAGTGCTATCTCTCTCTTCATATTGTCCCACCAAAATGTATGTCAAAGATCATGATACATTTTGGTACTCCCAGGATGGATTGCAAACGGTGTGTTGTGCGCCTCCATCATTATTTTATACTTTAAATCAGGGTCGTTAGGAACACAAAGTCTGGAGTTGACTCGAAGTATTCCTTCTTCATCAATTCTTGCTTCTGGCATAGCACCTTCTTGCACTTTCTTCCTCATACGCATCAGCTCCAGGTCTGTAGCTTGAGCAACTTTAACTTTATCAATTAAAGTCGGTTCTACTCGTATATTCGCCATCATCACATGGGTCCCTGGAGTCTTTAACTCTATCTCTATCCTTTGCAAGTCACACAAAATGGGCTTTTGTGTTGTCAATATTGCACTCGTACCCGCATATGATCTTCTACTCAATGCGTCAGCTACCACGTTCACTTTTCCAGGATGGTGTTGGATGGTATGATCATAATCTTTCAATAGTTCAAGCCAACGTCGTTGTCGCATGTTGAGTTCCTTTTGAGTGAAGAAATATTTGAGGCTTTTATGATCCGTAAAGATTTTCACTTTCTCCCCATATAAGTAATGCCTCCAAATCTTTAGTGCGAAGACAACAGCTGCCAAATCTAGATCATGAGTAGGATAATTCCTCTCATATTCTTTGAGTTGTCGTTAGGCATAGGCTACGACTTTCCCATGTTGCATGAGAACACATCCTAACCCTTTGCCCTAAGCATCACTGTAGATGACAAATCTCTCCGAACCAGATGGTATTGTCAGAACAGGAGCTGAAATGAGTCTCCTCTTGAGTTCTTGAAAACTCTTCTCACATTCCTCGCTCCAACCGAACTTTGTATCTTTTTGAGTTAGCTGAGTTAGTGGAGTAGCGATTCGAGAAAACCCTTCTACGAATCTCCGATAATAACCAGCTAAGCCGAGAAAGCTACGTACTTCGGTCACTGATTTAGGTTGCTCCCAGCTTTGAATAGCTTCAATCTTTGCTGGATCAACATATATTCCATGACTTGATACCACGTGCCCAAGGAATGCTACTTCCTCAAGCAAGAACTTGCATTTCTTCAACTTGGCATAAAGCTTGTATTCACGAAGCTTTTGGAGTATCAGCCTCAAGTGTTGCTCATGATCTTCACGGCTTTTGGAATAAATAAGGATGTCATCAATAAAGACGACCACAAAGTGATCTAAATATTCCTTGAATACTCGGTTCATCATATCCATGAAGGCAGCATGAGCATTAGTCAATCCAAAGGACATAACTAGGAATTCATAATGCCCGTACCGAGTTCTGAAAGCCGTCTTTGGAATGCCATCGGTTCTAATCTTCAATTAGTGATATCCATAATGAAGATCAATCTTTGAAAATAATTTGGCTCCTTGTAACTGGTCAAACAGGTCATCAATACGTGGCAATGGGTACCTATTTTTGATGGTGACATGATTCAACTCCCGATAATCAATACAAAGTCGCATACTCTCATCTTTCTTCTTCACGAATAGAACAGGAGCACCCCAAGGAGAAGTACTAGGATGAATAAAGCCAATGTCTAACAATTCCTGTAGTTAAGTCTTTAACTCCTGAAGTTCAATAGGAGCCATTCGATATGGGGCTTCAGAAATGGGTTTTGTACCGGGTTCAAGGTCGATACAAAATTCAATTTCACACTCTGTGGGTAGGCTAGGAAGTTCTTCAGGGAATACATCAGGAAATTCATTAACAATAGAAATATCATTCAAAACTGACGCATTTTTGTTTAGATCTGTGACATGACCTAAGAAAGCTTGACATCCATTTTTCAATAAACGAATAGCTTTATGGCTTGAGATGACATTGATTGATTTTAATGGTTTGGTCACTTGAATTCGCATAATAGGTTGATTAGGAATATAAAAGCTAACAACCTTACGAAAATAATCAATTTTAGCATGATGAGTAGTTAACCAATCAATCCCTAGAATCACATCAAATGCAAGTATTTTCAATGAAATAAGATCAACAGGTAATGTGAGGGTACCGATTTAAACCAAACAAGACTTATAAACCGTGGATGTAATGAAGGTTTCTCCCAACGGAGTTTTAACAGATAAGTCAAAGTCTAATTTCTCCGGAGTCAAATTTAAACGTTGAGCGCAAGTAGGAGAAATAAAAGAATGGGTAGAACCAGTATCAAATAAGGTATAGACTTCGCTAGAGTTTATGATAAGCTTACCTGTGATGACCTCATTCGGGTTCTTTGCTTTCTGGGAGGTCACTACAAACACTTTCCTTTGCACTACTGGCTTTGACTTTTCTGGGACCGCCTTTGGTGCCTCCATCCTAGCTGAACTTGTCTTCGATGAACGACAAAATCGGGCTAGGTGACCTTCTCTTCCACAATTATAACATGCTTTGGATGGCATCGCGCAGTTTGGACTGATGTGTCCCTCTCCTCTGCATTTGAAGCATATGACAGGTGGTCGTTCTCCTTCCTTAACAATGGGTGCTGGTGTTGACGTCTTTCCATCATTGTTGAATCTCCTCTTCTTGAAATGTCCATTCTTATTATTTTGGCCCTGATTACCACCGAAGTGGTTACCATTTCTGGCATGTTGATTCCCTCCACGCTTGTTGTCACCGCTTCGATGACTGCTCTCACTGGTATTATCATTTTGCCGGTTGTTCTCTTTTGATTGCGTTGACTCATTATCGCGCTTTACTAACTGAGCCCTTACAACATCTGAATACAAACACAGTTTATGAGAAATAAGATGTTGACGTATCTCAGGTTTCAAACCTCGCAAAAACATTCGCGTCATTCACTCTTCATTATCCACCAAGTGGGACGCAAACTGGGACAACTCAGCAAATTTAGCCTCATACTTCGACACGGTCATATTATTTTGCTCCAGCTTGATAAACTCCACCTCCTTCATGTGACGAATACTCTCAGAAAAGTACTTGTCATTGAATAGCTCTTGGAACTTCTCCCAAGACATCTTGAGTGTGTCAGACTGGGTACATTTTACAGATTTCCACCAGTAATCTGCCTCTTCACGCAACATGAAGGTGGCAAAGGGAATCTTTTGTTCCTCGGAGCATCCCAAGACATCAAATATCTTGGTGATCTGCTTTATCCATGCTTCTGCCTTAAGTGGTTTTGGTTCTCTAATAAACTTCGGTGGTCCCAGCTCCTTCAATTGTTTAGCGGTGACCGTCCGAGAGTTTCCAGTGTTTCCACCTATATTTTGGACAAGAGCCGCTCTCGCCTATTGTTGCATGAATTGCATAAAGCCTCTGAACATTCCATCGTTCATCATTTGGTCAGTGTTGTTGTTTACCAGAGGAATGTCGCCTTCCTGATGCACATTATCATGATTATTGATCTGTGGAGACTCAACGGTCTCCTGTGCTCCATTTCTATTCTCAATATTCTCGGATGTTATTTTCAGATACTGCTACAAAACAAAGATTAATTAACATATAACATATTATCCCTATACTTTGACCGACCACTTAAATACAAAATAAACTTAGGTGGGTCATACTAGCGAAGGAATTTCCCGTCTCTCCCATCCTAGTTCTAGTCTCACATCTTAGCCAGGGATCATATCCCTAAGCTTTGATACCAATTGTGACGCCCCCAAAATTAAGTATACATCACCCATCTTGGTTCGCCAGATACATGGTACAGAATTCAAATACAACATACTAATACAACTGTCGTGTACAATACAACAAAATATAAACTGTGAGTTTGAATACAAATATTGTCTACTAGAGATTATACAAACTCAAAAGGAGTCCTCATTACAATTATTATCACACTATTTCACAAAATAGTGAGGACTACTAATGCTAACCTCTGTACCATCACTCCGTTCCCCGACTCGTCCTAGCTATATTCTCATTTCCTGAAGAGAACAGTAAAAGAAAGGGTGAGCTCAACTAGCCCAGTAAGAAATATTATGACTAAGATAATGCAGAATAAATTATCATTAGTCTCAAACAATGTTAAACTGATAAAATATAATAGACTTCAAGTTTAACTGCAGCGGAACAAGCAATCCATTAAAAGAGTCAAGTTGAAAATAAAATCTACTATCTTTTATGATTTAAAAGGTTTTTCATCATTGTTATCGCTCAGACTCAGCTAAATAAATAATCCACATCATTGAACCACCCCTGCACTGCGGCCAAGGATATTCTTTAGTATCACGACCACAATTATCTATGCACTACGGGCCAAGAATATTTGTGTATTCATTAATGGTCATGATCATGCCAACAACTGTCCATCAATGCACTACGGGCCAATGAGGACTTTTTCCATAATATTTGTAACATTACGGTCATGATTATACCGAATAATCCCTGATCACAATCATACCAAGTCCATCTATGCACTACAGGCCACAGATGACTTTCAACATATTATAAACATGAGGATGATGACAATTCAATAAAACAAGTTCAAGAATTAATTTATCCAAGAATTAATAACGTCCAAATTGTCAACATGATACTTCTTTGTGGAGTAAAATTCAAGAATGCTTAGAAGAATATTTCCATGAAAAGATACTAGATGAAGCGCAAATATCAAGGATATTCCACTAATTTCATGGAGTATAGAAATCAAAACTTTAACCAACTGAGTATAATAAAGAATGGAATAACAAAAGAAATCACCATGCATGCGGTACTTTGCATAGACAGGTTATTCCAACAGAATAATAAGTAACGGAACCAGGTCAGGCGAAATTCGCACCGACATGATGTTCCAACAGAATAATAAAGGCGGAACCAGGTCCGGTGCAAAACACACAGACAGGATGTTCCAACAGATTAATAATAAAGACGGAACTAGATCCGGTGTAAAACACACAGACAGGATGTTCCAACAGAATAATAATAAAGAGGAAACCAGGTCTGGTGTAAAACACACAAACAGGATGTTCCAATAGAATAATAAAGATAGAATAATAGAAGAATGTCACCAAGTATAGGGTAGTCCGCGTATACTGGTTATTCCAGTAGAATAATAAAGAATGGAATAACAGAAGTTCTCTTCATGAATACAAAAGAAATAATACCCCTTGCCTTTAAAAAAAACTGAATATAAGAGTAGGGAAGTAGCAGAATACTTTGCTATAGTTTCTCTATAATTTTTCTCTCTCTAGAGTTTCAGTGAATTTGTAAGAAATAATGAAGGAATGAGCTTTTATTTATAGGGGAATAGAAGGGGTACTGTTTAGAAAATAATACGGACGCAACAATTTTATAACTTACGGATGCTTGACTGATGCATTAATTCACGGATGAAAAAAATATTGCTAACTCATGGATGCAAAAAGTCCATCCTTCAACCAATAAGAATTAAGCAACAATATATAATATATATATATATATATATATATATATATATATATATATATATATATATATATATAAACCACACATGTTTTCAATTTATATATAACCATATTATATAACCACCACTTGATTTTTATCCCCCCAAAACCAACATCAATCCCCCACACCCCCAAAATAACTTTCACTACACTCTTACACCTTTCACTATCACACACCCACTCACATCTTACACCTATCACTATCATACTAATTTTCCCACCATTTCCTACTTACACATATATTATATATATACACACATCATATATATATATATATATATATATATATATATATATATATATATATATTCCCTCCCCTATACGTAACTCCCTCCCACCCCCATTTCAAAATCAGTTTTTCAACATATATGGGCCCCACATGTGGGCCCCACTTTTAAATAATTTTTTACCGATTATTTTGAAAAATAGGTAAATGGGGGTCCATATAATAATCAAAATTGACAACAATTACTAGAGCAATAATTGAACAAAACTGAGTGACTTCTCACGTAAGCATCAATAATCAATACCTTGTGCTACTATGCAACCACGCGTATTACTGTACTTTTACTACCGAGTAGTTCAACAGTATCAATGGTAAAACTTCTGCCGTGATTTTCATAAAAATATTTTTATCGTTTTCTCAATCCGACAATAATTCTATTGTGGGGTCCACCAATGATTGCGTCGTTGTACGAATATTCCCTGTTAAAACGAATATTTCCCGACCAATCGAATATAATATAACAACTTGCATACTATGCAAAATTTATAAATATTACCCACAACTATAACATTATATCAATTTTACTCCATAATATTCAAAAATAATATTTATAGAAAATTCATCTTTATTCAAAAAGTTGGGATTTTACAAGCTTGGATAGCATTCCCATGAATTTGACATTAATAACATCTCTTGACGTGATCATTGCAGCCAGCCTTGAGAGATAGTCAATAATGTCCTATTTTGAGGATCTTCTTTACAAGGAAGGGGCCACTCATGTGTGGGCCACATACTCCACCATGGACCTCATCCACGAGTCTCTGAGCTTAATCCTTATCCAGGCATCTGAGGAGACCTAGTCCTGCATCTCTCTTGTAGAGTACATCTCCGCTCAGGTAAAATTTCATAGCAAGTCAATGAATCCGCCTTTGCTCAGTCAGGCTCGCCTCAGCGGGTGTAGATCCATCTCGTAAGTATTCCTTGATATGCTGATACCAAGGTTGTTGAATGGGTGGTAGCTCATCTGATACTTCTCCAACATAGTTCCCATAGGCTGGTGCCTTTTGTAGGGCAAATGTTACGCTTGGCATGTGTTCCTTGTCAAGTATGTGAATCAAGGAGGCCAAAGTTGCTAATGCATCTGCGAAGTCATTCCTATTACGAGCAATGTGTAGAAAGGAGATCTTTTCGAACTCCGAAGCCATCTGTAAACCTTGAAGATGGTATGGCAGCAAATGTAGCTCTTTAGTTTGATAGATTCCCGTGGATTGTTTGACTACCAACTCTGAATCCCCAAAGACAGTTAACCGTCTGATACCCATTGAACGGGTAAGTGTTAGCCCCATGATACAACCTTCATACTCAGCTGTGTTGTTGGTGCTGATAAACTGTAATTTGACGGCGACGGGATACTGCTCCCCCGTACCGGATACCAGAACTGCTCCAACTCCAGAACCTTCTATATTAACAGCTCAATCAAAATATATGTTCCATATTTGACGTGTATCGTACTGATGGTGTTGCTGAATTGTCATTACCCCTTCATCAGGGAAGTATGTTTCCAAGAGTTTGAAGTCCCCTGAAGGTGCGGCGGCCAGTTGATCCGCAATTCCTTGACCTTTAATGGACTTTTGCATCACGTAAACAATGTCAAATTATTACAAAATCAACTACCATCTGGACAGTCGACAATTTAGTATGGGTTTACTAAAAACATACTTGAGAGGATTCATACGCAATATGAGATGGGTTGTGTGCCCATGGAGGTAATGTTGTAACCTCATGGCAGCCCATGCTAAAGCACAACAAGTCTTCTCGATCAGAGTGTACTTATGTTCACTGCTGCTGAATCTTTTGCTGAGGCAATAGATAGCTTGTTCTCGGCCTCTACTGTCTTTCTGACCCAGCATGCAACCCATGGCATTGTCACTTATGGACAGGTACATAAACAGGGGAACATCATCCCTGGGTGATACCAAAATAGGAGCTTTGAGTAGTTGTTCTTTGATGGTAAGGAAGCCTTCCTGGCACTCTTCATTCCATTTCATGGAGGAGTTCTTCCTTAACAGCTTGAAGATAGGCTCACATGTTGTTATGAGTTGAGAAATGAACCTACTAATGAAGTTGACTCTTCCCAAAAATCCCCGTATTTCCTTCTCTGTCTGAGGAATGGGCATTTCCGTAATGGCCTGGATTTTGGTTGGATCTAGCTCGATTCCTTTATGGCTGACTAGGAATCCTAGCTACTTGCCTGATTTAACGCCAAAGGTGCACTTGGCTGGATACAACTTTAAGTTATACTTACGCAACCTGTTAAAAAGCTTTTTGAGATGGTCTAAGTGGTCTTCCTCCTTCTGGGACTTGACGATGATGTCATCCACATAGATCTCTATCTCTTTGTGCATTAAGTCGTGAAAAAGAGACATCATAGCTCTCTGATAGGTAGCTTCGGCATTAATAAGGCCGAAAGACAAACGTCTGTAGCAAAAGGTTCTCCAAGGGGTGATTAAAGCAGTTTTCTCACGATCCTCCTCAACCATGATCTGATGGTACCCCGCAAAATAATTGACGAAGGAGTACATGCCATATTGAGCAGTATTGTCAATGAGATTGTGAATAAATGGCACGGGAAAGCTATCTTTAAGGAAAGCTTTGTTTAGATCCCGATAATTCACGTAGGCTCGCACCTTTCCTCCAGGCTTAGGCACGGGAACGATATTAGATATCCATTCAAGATATGTGGACACCATGATAATACCCGCTTGAAATTATTTCACAATTTCTTCTTTCTCCTTTAAACTCCACTCAGGTTTCAATCGCCTTAGTTTCTGCTTGACTGGCTTGAATCCCTCTTTGATGGGAAGGCGATGAAGGACAATGTCGGTGGACAAACCCACCATGTCCTCATGAGACTATGCAAACACATCCTAGAATTGGGTTAGTAGCGTAACCATGTCATTCCTCTGGTTTGGGGTAAGGTCTGAACCAATCTGGATTAACTTAGGGTTTTCTAAGGTTTCGAGATTGAAAGAGATGGTTTGATCAAGGTTGGGTTTAGGTTTATCTTTGACCCATTCTTTGATCTTCGGAGGCACCTCAATGTCCTCTTGTATTTCCAGCAAGCCTGAGTCCAACTTTTCATTAAAGTTACAATCTTTTGGAGAAGAGGCATCTTATCAGCAAGTACATGCACATCTAAGTTCAGAGTCCTGAAACAAAATATGCTTTCACTTAATATATATAAAACTGTTTAATCATATATAGTGTTAGCATGTACGGACAAAACAACTGCTAATACTATACAGAAAAGTAAGCAGTTATAATATCTACAGGGCAGAAAGAAGTCCTGCCCATTTTACCCTTGTCGACCAATGCAAGGAGTGCTGCTCCAATTGGCAATGGCAAAGTCCTGGGGGACTACAATGATGGATGGGCTGTCGTCGTCCTCCTTCTCCTGAATGATGACCATTACATCTGGGCAATCATCGTCTGTGGTATATATGTTAGTATGTTCATCATGGACAATGATGCCTACACCTGACATCATTCGAATGATATCTTATTTAATTCTCCGTTCCTCTTCTTCCACCTTGGGATCTGGAACAAAGACATCCTTGTCCTTTACCGGTATCGGTTTAGGAAATAATATAGCCATTATGTTGGCTGGCACCTTTGCAGGAGATTGTGAAGACTCTGGATGCACAGGTGGAAATAATAGCCGTGCGACTGAAGTGGAAGGAATCTGCTTATGCTTATGTGGATTCCTGTAACTGGTACCGGCAGCATAGCCTAGTCTGGCTGTTCCAGTTTGACTGGACACTTGGATATGGTGATTAATACCTTGATGATTTTTTCCCAGTCCTTGTCCAGGCTGGTGTCCCAATGACATCATTTCTTAAGTAGCTGCCATCACTTCGGCAGAAATCTTGGGTACGGGAAATGGCATCCCCATGGAATGATATTGAGGGTTGCTTACTTCCAAATGTGTGGAAACTGACCAGGTCAACATCGGAATTAAAACTGATGAACGGTATGTCACCCTGTTGAGGGCATTTCGGTTCAGCGTTAACTGTGACTATGCTATTGTTGATAATATATTTAAGCTGCTGATGAAGGGTGGAGGGGACTGCCCCGGCTATATGAATCCATGGTCTCCCTAGCAGCAGATTGTATCCTGTATCTATTTTAAGCACGTGAAAAGATACACAAAATGTATGAGGACCAATCTCAATTGGCAGCTCAATCTCTCCAACTGAATTTCGGCGGGATCCATCAAAAGCTTTGATGATCGTATGGCTACTTCGGATCCGCTTGAGATTGATATTCATCTTCAGCAACGTAGCATAAGGACAGATATTCAGAGACAAACCTCCATCTACCAAGACTCCAGCTAACATGTATCCGGAGCACAAAACCGCAATGTGTAACGGCTTGTAATGACCGGTCCCTTCGGGAGGTATGTCATCATCAGTGAAAGAGATCACATTGTTGTTGAAAATGTGATCAGCCAGATGTTAAAATTTTTCTACATCCACTGATTGCGGCAAGTAGGCTTCTTTCAAGACCTTTAGTAGAATCTTCCTATGATCTTCGGAAGTTAAAACCAAGTCTAATATTGAAATTTGATGTGGAGCTTCTCTTAAGCTTAAGACCACCTTGGCTTCATTATGACCCATGGCACGGAGGAATTTCTCAATCTTCTCCATGGAAATTTTCCCCTTGGATTTAACAGCAGGCTTCATCACCCATTGGGGACGATACAATGGATTCTCCTTCGACACTGCAATAATTGTATTACATGTGGATCCTTCAGCTTCTCCATAATTCTAGAGAACTTTCTGCAAGCTGACAACAGGATATTATAGTCGGAATGGTAGGCTTATTGGCTCTGGAGTAGCCATCTTCAAAGGATTGTTAATTCCTCTGAGTTGAATCGTGAGTGGTTTAACAGTCTTATCAGCCTCAGAGGATATAACTGCTACCAGTCCCTTTCATTTAGTGGGATAAGTATTTTCACTCTCAAATAGCACAGTATCATTGTCTGCCAATTGCAGGACACCGCTATCGATTAAGTTCTGTGACGGAGTGCCCAGCATTCTTCCGTGCTGTGACCACGAGAATGGGAGTGATACTGACATACTCCCTCAGGATTGAACCATCCTGAAATGGGATTAACTGGAGGCAAAAGGGATGTGATTCTTCCTTCATTTATTAGCATCTAAAGTATCTCTTCCATAGGTTGGCCCAGGTATGTAAATTCCCTTCTATTGGCAAAATCCCGACGGGCTTTGGCAGTCGCTCTCTTCATCACTTTATCCTCCAACGCTTTATTTTTTGAGGGTGACGATGGAGTATTCATAATCAAGGGGAGGAGACTAGCATGCTCCTGGCTAATTAATTGGCGTGTGGCTTGATGCTGATAGATCACCAGTTCTGCCAATTGCTCAATTTGCTTGCATAGAGCTTTCATCTTTCGTTCCATCGCAATTTGGAACTTTGTATAATCCCACTTGTCAACACCGTCTTTGATGATCTAGGATGCTTCATAGTTAAGATTGAAACTCTGTCCATTGCTCCAATTAATCATGTTGACCTCTTCCTCTTTGTGTGGAGGAAGAGGGTTGTCTTGCACGTGAGGTTGATCTGGTTTGGTGACCACGATCTCACTATTGTCTATCAAATCTTGGATCTTGTGTTTCAAGGCCCAACAATCTTGAGTATCATGTTCAGGTGCCCCGTCATGATAAACACATTTCCGAGCAGCATTAAAACCCCGTTCATTAGGGCTGGCTGGTGGAAGAAGATGCGTGATTTTCTTCTGAGTGGTCAGGAGATTGAGAATATTCTCAAGTGAGTCCCCTAAGGGTGTGAACACTCGAGGGCGTTTGACTTCTCCACCCTTAGGCAATGGAGGGTTTGAAGACTGTGCTTGAAAAGGAGTGTAATTTCTCCGTTGGATAGGCATATTTTGATTGCCTTTTTGACCCTATAGTATCAGGAAAACATCCTCCTCTTTCTTTTTATGGACCATCCGGGGGTTGTTTCCATAATTTCTGGATTGGATGTGCTCAGCAACAGCTTTAAGAGCAGCTAGGTCTTGAATCTTTCCTGACTTCAATCCCATCTCAGCTATTTCTCCATGTTTGATCATTTCAAAAAATAGTTTACCGATGCCAACTAAGACTCTTTCATAGAAAGGAGCTTCTTGTATATCTATAAAGGTCATGACCATCTCTGACTCTGTCATAGAAGGAGTTATTTGAGCAGCAAGATGCCTCCACCTTTGAGCATATTCTCTAAAAGACTCATTGGATTGTTTATTGACCTTGGTAATCTGATACCAGTCAGGAGCCATCTGAGACTGGAAGCTGTATTGTGTGAGGAAGGCATGAGCTAGCTCTTCCCAGCTATGGATCTTTGAGTTGTCCAATCTGGTATACCATGAACGGGCTTCTCTAGTCAGACTCTTTTGGAACAACTGCATTCTGAGCTTCTCGTTCTCTACATAAGATCCAAGTTCTCCAATGAACACATTCAAATGTGTATAAGGATCTCCTAACCCATCATACTTTTCGAAGTTAGGAGTTTTGAACTTCTCCGGATAATGAACACCAAAGAATATACAAAGGTCAGCTTATGAAACACTCCCGTGTGCTCCAATTCCTTTGATAGCGCGAAGGGTCTCTTCCATTTGAAGAACTTTCTTTCTGATGCCACCAGTGTCTGGATCTCTTGTGAGATGGGCGGCATCATGACTTGTTGGTAGTATCCAACTGCAGTTCAGGTACTGTAATGGCTTTATCAGAACCTTGAGCTCCCCCTTGTGTGGAGGATTCAGCATGTATGGGTATCTTTGGACCCTGAGTAGATTGATGCAATTCTTTAAGCAAAATAGCCAAATCTATAATTTGTTTAGTTAATCTGTCAAATTCTTCGCTAAAAACTTGATTAGATTGGTCAGATGAAGACATGATTGGCTTTAGGCCTGCGGCCTTTTTGGACTTTGACCGGGTAATAGGTCTGAATGCTTCCCTGCGACAAAACTGGCATAGTTTAGTTTTAGGGATAGTGTAAATGTTAACATGCTATGTGATGTGTCCGTTTTAGAAATTTTGTCCTACAAAATGGATGTTAGCTGTTCGTAATACAGGATAACATGTTAATTTAAATGGACATACTTCTTCATATTTCTCATTACACGGAGATGAATATGGAATGTAAATTACAAGTAATTGACTTTACGAGTAATTTGAAATGAGAAGGCATGAAGAAACTTTCCTCCGCGTTTGGTTTATCAAAGGCTGGCCTATCTTAGGTTACTCTCGCGGCTTTTCGGCATGAAGGTTCCCAAATCATCGCAATTTACTCAACGAGAAGTTAATCCGGTCTTTCAATTGGAGCGAATCTGGGTGGTGCCTTTCCTGAGCCTCGTTGGAATAAGTCTTCCTACGAGTCCAGTAATCAAACACCGACAGGATAGCCTCCTGGTGGAGGGACCACACAACATACATTCACATACAACGTGTCTCACCGTTTATGAAAATGATGACATGTGCGAAGCACTAATATCACAGGCAGATATAGTGTAAAGTATTAATCGCAGTAAAGATATGCATTCATACACATTCATCATAAATATAAATGTAACATCCACACACAAGTATATAACAGTTTTGAAAAGCTTGTAACAGCGGCTTAAGTCCTCTTACTGGAAGTCCCCAACAGAGTCGCCACCTGTCGATGTCAGGATTTTTATTTGTCCCTTTTTCGTTACCTATTCTTTTGTATTCTCATATTAGGTGAGATTTGTTTGAAAAAACAAGTGAAAAAGGTCTCACATGTGTAACGTCGACGATTGGACTATAAGAGTCGCCAGTTGGTTTTTTATATGGTTGTACCAACACAACCGAGAAATGGTTTACACATTGACCCAGTGATGTGACACTGTTAAACGGGTCGGTGAAACCGAGATTTATTAGGGTCCATGGACTTGCTTATGCGGAGGGAAGGTGTTAGGCACCCCCCGACATTCGTGTTGCCATGGTGACCGCCACTTTTCAATAAACAGTTATATGAATGTGTGTGTGTGTGTGTGTATGTGGATCAATGTGCTTTTATTTGGAAGTAATGCGAGGCCTCGTTCGCACCTATATACACAGGATTTGAATTTATATACAAAATTCAGTTTTAAACGAGATATAACAGTGATGCTTTAAAAGAGGTTTTTCAAACCCTGTGCTCAATAGTAATTGAGACCTTTTACACTCCCATTTTATTAAATGTTTGGCTTGATTGCTTTTATTTTCGAGATGCAAAGCATCTTCGAGAAAATAATGTAAAAAGCAGTGCCGAACTCCTCATGGGTATGAAAACCATCGGAGGAAATCCGAACACCTTGGATAAATTTACAAGCTGCTTACAGCTGAAAATGTCCATCACGGGAACCGAATCTAGATTCAGTAGACTGAATCTGTGATCACATGATTCCTAGGCTTACATGATGCCGCAATTGATAAAAAGCAATAAGCAGGTATATATATATAAAAGCTGTAAATATATATATATATATATATATATATATATATATACAGACATGATCACCAGCCACGAAGCACCTCCATGGGGGATCAGAAATGTAGATAAAGCTGTAAAAGAGATCAACCGCTACGAAGTAAACTCCAGGCGGGACGAAATATAAATATATATATATATATATATATATATATATATATATATATATCAAAGCAGTAAACGCACCGGATGTAAAATCCAGGCTCATCGAACAAAGTTTGACGCACAGTTCATATATATAAGTATATATATACGAAAGCAATTAAACGCACTATACGTAAGTCTAGGCTCAATCAAGGCATAACTCGACGATGTTAGTCCATATATATATATATATATATATATATATATATATATATATACATATATACAAACTGAAAGGAAACCACGGACCGAAGTCCAGGCATACACACACAACACGACTCTCAATGTGAAGAACAGTGTGTGCAAAGATGAAGAGAAAGGCTTGAAAATGTGTAAGAAGGCTTACAGTAGGCTACCAAAGAAGACTTCAATAACTTGACAATGGATGAACACTCGGCTCCCGCCGATAAAAAGTAGTTATATATGAGCTTACAAGTGTTTAAAATGAGAAAGCACTCAGTTTGGGGTGTGTACAGAGCAAATTGGACAGGGCTTCCTCGCCTTTTTCTTCTTTTTTTTAAAATGGCCACCCCAAGCCCTCTATTTATAGAGGGGGGGAGCCGCAGGTGTACCTGTGGTTGGGCCGCAGGTGTACCTGAGGCTGCCCGGGGTGCCCCGGGCTTCTCGGGTCCCACCATCTCGAAGTACGTGCACGCATGTAACGTGATGTCCGCTCGAACTTTTAGAATTGCAATTCGGGCATCCGACTGAGGTATGTAAGACCTATTTTGGACCGCCGTTGTCTAAAGTTACGCAATGACATGGGATTAGAGGTTGTACGAAGTCATGAAGATGGGACGATGCCCTCCGGTCTTCAGCTTCAAATTCTATCCGTTATCATGCATAATAGTCACTCGGGATTGGTTTTCCTCAGCTCTTGTGGGACATTGCTGTGTAGAAATGTATGTCTAAATTGTTGAGACGGCGTGATATGGTGTCAAGGTGGCAAGATGATGACTTTGCCCCTCACCGGGGTTATCTCCGGTTTGGGCTGATAAAGCAGACGTTGCTCAGGGTTATCTCTGAGATTGGACTGCTGCAAGTGTTAAAAGTTCTCAGTGTCGTCTTTGAGGTGTGCCTGTCTTCTCGGTGTTATCGCCAAGTCTTGTACTGAGTGCCTTGGTGTAAGCGCCGAGTGTTTTGAAGCTGATTGCATTTGAAACAAGCATTTCCGGGGTTATCTCTGGAACTGCAACTGCCTTCCTTGGGGTTATCTCCAAGGTGGGAATCTGCTATTCCCAGTGTTGGGACTGAGACTGAACATCTCAAGGTTATCTCCGGGATGAATCGACCTTCTCCGATAGAATTTCCGGTATTAGAACTGTAGTTCTCGGGGTTATCGCCGAAGTTTTCGGTGTGTGTTCAGGGGTTGAAACTAATATTCCCGGTGTGTGTTCCGAGGTTGAAACTGAGCTTCCAGTAGTATCCGGACTGGATGTGAGTTGTCTTCCAAGGCTATCTCTAAAAGACGAATCTGCCTTCCTGCAATGTCAGTAGCAGGTGTGCAGAAAAGTTCGAGTGTCTATAATAATCAACTTTAGAAAAAGTTAAGTCTCGGAATTATATTTTTGGAACGTGATACATTAATTCAATATCTTGTTTTAATATTTTAACTTACAAAGATATAGAATCCAGCTTGCTGCATTGATTATCCAAAGGAATTTTGAGTTAGTCAAAAGTTGGACATAGGTTGTCCCTACACTTATTCAACCCCCCCCCTTCTAAGTGTGCCTACTTAAATTTCAAGTACCCCTCTTTAAATCTAATTTAGTAAAAAAAGTAGCCCCACTAAGTTGATCCAGCAGGTCATCCAAGCGCGGAATAGGAAAACGATACCTGACCGTTATCCAGCAGGTCATCCAAGGTCATCTAATTTAGTGACTTTTGATCGTTGACCCATTTGCAATGAAATTAGACTCCGAAAATGCCAAAAATCCGACACTCCAAACTTGACAGAAATTACAAAATTGCCACTAGATCAGACTTTCCATAGTTTATCAAATCTTTCCATAAACTGAATCAAATCTATCAAATCTTTTCATAAACTGACACGCTTGCTCTTCAACCGCATCATTCTCCCCAGGGTGGACATAATTCGCCCTCGAATTGTCATCATCAGAAGAATCACCTGTGTAAGGAATCAAATGCTTGACATTAAAAACAGTCACGGTACGAATATGACTCGGTAGTCGCAAGAGATATGCATTAGGATTGATCTTCTCAATGATTTCCACCGGCCCAATCTTCTTGGCAGACAACTTATTATAGTCACCCGCAGAAAATATATCCTTAGTAAGAACAGCCCACACATAATCGCCCACGTCGAACTCAACATGACGTCGTTTCTTATCAGTAGCTTACTTATACTTGCTCGCAGCCTACAGCAAATTGTCACGAACATCCCTGTGGACCTCCTGCAATCCAGTCATAAAAGACGATGTCGTCCCATGAACTCGCGTCTTTGATGGTAAGGGCAGCAAATCAAGTGGTCCCCTAGGAGTAACAGAATACACTACTGCAAAGGGGCTAAATCTCGTACTCATGTTAACTGCATGATTATGGGCAAACTCTGCCTGACATAGCTTCAGATCCCAACTCTTCACATGTTCGCAAACTAAACACCTCAGTAAATTGCCCGAAGACTGATTCACCACTTCAGTCTGCCCATATGTCTGCGGGTGGTAGGCACTACTAAAATTCAACTGTGTGTTCACCATCTTCCACAAGCTACGCCAAAAATGGCTAAGAAACAAAGTATCACGGTCAAACACAATAGACACCGGTAAGCCATGCAACCTATAAATCTCCCTAAAGAACAATTGAGCAACACGAACAGCATCTATGGTCTTCTTACATGGAATAAAATGCACCATCTTGGAAAAACAATCAACTACCACATAAATAGAATCATTACCTCGCTGTGTACGTGGTAATCCAAGCACAAAATCCATACTGATGTCCACCCATGGCTGGGATGGAACTGGTAAAGGCATATATAAGCCTGTATTAGTTGTTGTTCCCTTAGCGACTTGGCAAACTCGACAACTTTGCACCAGTTTTTCAACCTCCTTCCGAATAGTAGGCCACAAGTAATTAGACTATACTAATTGCAAGGTCATGTCTCTCCCTACATGTCCCTCACCATGAGACTCCTTAAGGATCTTCAACCGCAAACTACAATCGGGAACACATAGTTGATTGTATTTAAACAAAAATCCATCATGCAAATGAAAATTTATCCTTTCCCCTGCCCGAACCTTTGCCAAAATACCAAAAAAATACGGATCAATATCAAATAATTCAATAAATGAATCAAAACTGTAATAACACGATATTTTCCATATAAATAAATAAGAAATTTTGCATATAATTTTTTTTTTTTAATGATGGGAATATGTGTCAAGTAATGTGTATGTATATTTGTAATAAATAAAAATATATTTATTACCTGAAAAAAATTATAAATAATTTTAGATTTATTAATCATTACAAATTATATTCTTATAATAATTAATTTTTGTAAGCAAAAATGTTTTTATTAATTATTTTCCATGAAAACATGATTTTATATTATTTAAATAATATATGAAATGATTATTAGAATTATAATGATAAATATTTTATTATATGAATTGTTCAGAATATTTAAGTTAATTATTTTAACTTAATTATTAATGATGCATATGAAGGATAAATCAGATATGGAATCCAAACCCTAAATTTAGATTTTGATCAAAGGATGAAAATAATAATATAATATTAATTATATTTTGATTTTTCAGTGCTATAAATATGTACTATATATGTGTAGACTGATAATGGTTGGTCAATTATGATAAATTATGTCATAGCCCTTATATCATGTTATTAAACCCTAATTGTTAAACTCAGTTATGAGTTCGAGACTGTGTAGTAATTGTGTTATATGAATTTTAGTGTGTATTATAGAATTTATGTAATTAGGAGAAACCCTAATTATTATTTGAAAATCATAATTTGCTAAAATTAGAAACCCTAATTATTGTTTTTGTAAATTATAATGATAATTAGGAAACCCTAATTGTTAATGTGGGAACCTAAATAATATTAAGGAACCCTAATTTAAAAACCCTAATTTTCTATTAAAAACCCTAATTTTAAATTAGTGTGTTTTAATTAAAATTTTATTACACTTTAATTTTAATTTTAAAACCCTAGAAATTATTTGGAAAATTTTAAGACTTAAAATCTAGTGATTAAACCCTAGATTCAAGTACCTTGGACAAGAATACCCTTGAGATTATAAGTAAAATTACCATTTTACCCTTTTTTGTCCTATTTATGAATTATTGATTTGCATATCTTATTAAATCTTGCAGCCACCCTAGTCTACCTACCTAGGATCTATAACACCGGCACATGATCAGCCTTTGCAAATAATCAAATACATTGCACCAATTGATTTGCTAGATTCAAGAGAGAGAAAGTGCACATTTAGCCTAATTTGATCACTTACACTTAGCCATATTCTCTCAAGCTCAAACCCACGAAATTCTAGTGTTAGATCAGTCACAAATCAAGCCCCACGAACACCAACATTAAATCAGAAGCATAGAAATCAGAATTGGATCATAAAGAGGTAAACCCTAATCTAGAAATTTGACTTTTGATCTTGTGTTAGATGTCATAATTTAATGTTAAAACATGTTATTTGTAGTCTATTTAAGTGAGCTGGGTTACTAGATGTTAGATCCATAACATCTAGAGGCTCGGATTTGTCATTTTTCAAAATCTGGAAAAATTTTACTTTATGTTCTAACAACGAATGTCAGAGGCTGTAGATTCTTTGCTGTTTAATATTTTTGTTATTTTATGGTTTGAATCTATAGTCTGATATGAGGTCTTTCATCTGAAAGTGAAAACAGTGTCATTGGATGTCTAGATCAAAAGTTATTGATGGTCAAAGGTCGTTGACCGACCATGACCAAGTATGAATTTGGGCAACCCAGAAAGCTTTTTCAGCGTCTGACAATGTTTTGGAAGGCTTAGATCTGTCAGTTTGTAAATTATTTGATGATGTTATAGTATCCAGTTTATAGCTTGTCATATGTACTTTATATTTCTGGCTTTTGATCCTTTAAATAATCAATTGATAGAACTTAGTGGATGGTCAAACCTGGCCCCTCGTTCACGATTTTGATTTCTGGGAATTTCCAGAAAATATGAAGAACAGCTTTCTGACCATGTTTGATCGTGTCATAGATTGTTATTCTGTTGTTGTTAGACTGAGATCAAGATTTTTTATTGTTCCTTGTCATGTATACTACAAGTATGAACCATAAAACCACCAAACTCATAACCAGAACATGTTTATAATCGAGCTACAAGATGACCAGTCGAAATTCTGAGTTTCTGGAAAACCCAGAAACCGTCTGGCAGGTACTTTGGAAGGCCAGATCTTCTTGTTGTGTTGTGGTATGACTTAATTGATGGTTGAATATTTTAGTATTGCAACAATACTACAATATCAGTGTCTTAGTTCACCCATAACATGCCCAGGCTAAGAATCATTGATGGTCAAACTCAGAGCCTTGAACACGAAGCTGTTAGTGTTCTTAAGCTCAAGAACACCAACAGCGACGCTTAGTGTCCCTAAAGGCCAATAGCGACGGATTCTAATATTTTTAATTTCTGATTTTTAAGAAAATACTTAAAAATAGAAAATAAATTATAAAAATTACAAAAATGGTTTTAAAAATTATTTTAAATTATGAATAATAACTTTTAATTATTTAGGATATTTTTCATTAATATTTATAATTATTTAAGTATTAATAATATTTAATTTATTTAATTAGTGTATTAAATAAATTAGAGAAAAATGATTTTAATGTTATAAAAATCAATGTAAATAAGAATAAAGTGTTTAAAAATATTTTTGAGTTATATATGTAACTTTTAATATTTTGGTAATGAATTTCATTAATTAATTAATATTAATGATGATTAAGTTATTTAATAAATATATTAAATAAATGATGAAAAATAGAATTAATGATTTAAAATTTAAAAATGATTTAAAGGTTATAAAAATATTTTAAGTTATAAAATATAACTTTTGATATTTTGTCATGAAAAATATTAATATTTTAATATTAATGATATTAAATTTATTTAATAATTATATTAAATAAAGTAATTTAGAAATGATTTTAATATTAGAAAAATTATTTTAAATGAAAATAAAATTTTTAAAGATATTTTAAGTTATAAAACATAACTTTTAATATTTAAAGGATAATTTCATTAATAACTCAATATTAATGATAATAATGTAATATTAAGGATATTAGATTTATTTAATGATTTATATTAAATAAATAGTTTTAAAATGGTTTTATTAATTTAAAAAGGATATAAATGAATTAAAAATATTTTAAATTATAATTAATGACTTTTAATATTTGAATAAATAGTACATTAATACTTAAATATTAATGGTAATTATTTTAAATGATTTTAAATATTTTAAAAATTATTTAAGGGTAATATTAATACTTTAAAAATATTTTAAGTTATTATAAATAATTTTAATATTTTGGCAATGGTTTCATTAATAGTTTAAAATTAATTAAATATTAATGATAATAGAATTAATGAATATTTAAATCATTAAATAATAATTTTCGGTGTTTAAAAAATCATGATAAATTATAATAATTATTTAAAAATTATTATAAGGCTATGAAAAATATTATGACTGATATTTAAAAACTCTAATCGAATATTGAACTACAGAATAGAGTTTTAGACTCGTTAATTACCCGATAAAGCCGTCAGTACATAAAAATATTTTAGAAATTGATCTAGACTTAGATAATTTGACTAGATATGTGTCTGTTTGTGACCTAATGACTGTTAAACTTAAGTAACAATGTGATTAGATAAAGTGTTGACTGCAAATAGCAGTACTATGTGTTATGATAAATTATTCTAATCGAACGAATGATCTTATTAATGATAGGTTTCGGTATAAAAGATAAAACTAAGTTGCGTTATTGTAAGCAGCAGCTCAGGCAAGTTTTCTAAACTTACTCCAATTATTGTTGAGCAAGTATCTGAACTATCCTTTTTATTGTGAAAGTATCCTAACTTTGCATTTCCTTTATGCAAGGAACATGAGTAAGAAAGTTTCAAAATCATATTATTGTGCCAGATTATTAACTCTTTTGCTATCGATTATATATCCAGTTATTGTATTCATACAAGTTCTTAAATTATCCGATCATTGTTTATCAATATAGTATTACATTATAATTCAGATATTTATTCTGTTCGTTAATTTCTAATTATGGTTATACAAGTGTCCCCACTTAGATAATCATTATATTTAATCACATGTTGATACATACCTATTGATTTTCGGTATGTATACATTACTTAAAAGTTGTCTAAGCTATTTGACCTAGCTAGACACAGATTTAGAAATATCGTTGAACATGATAGAACTTTATTGTATCCAACCAGATTGTTTTGGTTCAGATTCCCGACTAGGTATGAACATCCCGAACATAGAAAAACTTTTGTGCACCCAAGGTGGATAGAGTGAACGATAATATCATTCTTGCATGTAGTATTGATCAATACAGGGCGCATTGGGATGATCACCCTCGTGCCCGTAAGTTATGACGGTTTGCGGATGAAGTTCTGCTAAACCTTAGCGAAAATTGAAAATAAAATTCATAGTCTGTCGACTACTCTTCATTTATAGTATGTACGTAGTTTCAAAAATTTGATATAGAATTGATATGTTGTTATTATTGGTTCAGCTTACTTCACAACTGTTGACTCATTATAGAAGTGTTATTCAAAGAAAACATTTAACCCTTTCAGCTTATATTTATTGTTGCTATTACTTCCTGGGCAATCAAATGCTCATTCTTGCTTTAAATTTAAATATTTTCAGCTAAGCGTGATCAACCTGAATGTTCAGACGAGAACAAGGAAAAAGGAAAGCAAACAAAATATGTGTAATGGTATCTTTTGTAATAGTTAGATTATGTTAAGACAATGATATGTATTATCTATCATGTAATGAATTATAGTAAAGGTTGCGTACTTGGAATTAGACTCTGATGTATGTAAATTAAGTTTGATATTTATATTATTGTTATTATTAATAGTATTATTCCGCTCATAGAAATGGTATCGTAAAGCACCGAGTTCGGGTTTCAAGTACCCGAGTTTGGGGGCATTACAAAAACTAGGTACCTCCACAGAAAGTTGAGTTAACAGCCCTTTGCGTCTGCTCAAAGCATCAGCCACTCTATTGGTAACGCCGGACTTGTGTTTCACCACGAAAGTGAACCTTTGGAGGTAGGCAACCCAGCTCGCATGTCTAGCAGAAACTTTATCTTGACTATGCAAATGTTTTAAAGCCTCATGATCAATATACAAGATAAACTCCCGCTGAAATAAATAATGGCGCCAATACTTAATAGCTTGAACCACACCATAAAACTCAACATCATAAGTGCTATAACGCAACTTGGCACCCGACAGTTTCTCACTAAAATATGCCACTGGCCTGCTATTTTGACTCAAAACAGCCCCAATTCTGGTAATACTAGAATAGGAGCTGTGGTAAGGCGGTATTTAATCAGCTCAAACGCCTCGTCTGCTTCACCAGTCCAAGCAAACTTCCCATCCTGCTTCATACAATCAGTAATAGGAGCCATAATGCTGCTAAAGTGTGGAATAAAACGCCGATAAAAGGATGCCAACCCATGGAAGCTCCTAACTTCAGTAATGGTACTAAGTCTTAGCCAATGCTTCACAGCCTCTACTTTGGACTCATCTACCTGCAGCCCTATCAGATACAATGTAACCAAGAAATTGAAAGTAGTATGCACACAAGTCAATCATGTTTGATGATAAAGCATATACTTTGTAACAATCTTATTCATTTATTAATTAAAATTATTAATTTATTAAAGGCCTTTAATTATCTACATGATGTTATTTTATAATATGTGATAAACTCATAGTTTTAAGCAATGCTTTTAGAATAATTATGATGATCATTCGAATGAGATCTAAATTCTTAGAAAGCTTAAAACTAAAATAGTTCTCAATCGTTGGATTACTAAATTGGGGATTAGTGAATCTGGATAGATTGGTACATACGTTGCTTGCTCATTGGATGAGGATGATTGATCTCATGATCATTTGTGTGGAGACACTAAAGCAAGTACGTAGGTGCTTATTAGAGAATAAGTTCACTGAACGTAGCTCGTTAAGGAATATCTAATGGAGTTTTACTTGTCTGTCAATAGGAATTCTTGTAGTGATAGTAGTACAAGTGATCCTTGGACTTGAGATCATCATAGTATCTTGTGTATGATGAGTTATACTTTGACTTATTCCTTAAGACCCTTAGGGTATATCAAAGGGTATGCTTAGGTATAATAAATTGTACATGGAGATAATGTATGATCAATAAAGAATCTACCATTTCTAGTAAAAGAAGAGAAATATCCTATGTGATACGATAAATGACAACCCAGTAGTCCTTGGCCAAGGCAGAATAAAATTAGAAAGGAGTTTCTAATTTGCATTATTTGGAGTTGTGCATTTAAGAATCGAAATACATATAATTAAATAAAATAAGACTTGATAGTAATTTCATGTCTTATATTTAATTGGGACATTGTACGGTAGAATGATTGAATTGTACGGTAACTATTTACTCAAAGGTTCTTTTATGATTTATGTTAAAATCTATATTATCTGGAAAGTCGTTAATCGCTAGGGAGACTTATCTCTATTGAAGAATAAATATTATTTATTTAAATAAATTAATAATTTAATTTATTTATTTAAATAAGATTAGAATTGTTCTAATTGATTTATTCACAACCGGTTTAATATGGAGAACCTAAAGGGTCACACCATAAAAAGAAGAATAGTTATTTAAGAAGTTAATGGCATAATCGTAATAATAAGTTAAGTATATTTGATTTAATCTATGGTGATAGAATAAATTAAATAGTTTAATATTTATTATTTAATATTTTGAAAATATTAAATATAAATTAATAATAGGAGTCTTATTATTATTATTATTTAATTCCTAAAGGAGTTTGAAAATTAATTAATAAAAGTACTCTCATATATACCTAATATGATTAGGAGGTTAAATTAATTAAAGGAGTTTAATTAATTAAAATAAAACTTAATTTCTTAATTGTTAAGGAGGGTTGCCTACATCTATAAATAAGATGAGTCTTATTATGGGTGATGAGTGGTTGTTGACCTTTTCACAACATACGTAATTCTAATAGTTGGGAGAGTACACCCCTTTCAATGAGAGATAGAAAAACTAGGATTTTGCCAAATACCCATCTTCTTGAATCTTTCTTCTTCCTTGGTGGATCACCTATAGAGGCCAAACACTTGGGTGGCTAACATTGATCAAAGGAAGGAACCAAACCCGGTGAATTCAAGTTGAACGCGAAAAAAATTTGAGGTGAACTTGTACATGAGGAAGCTCGAATCTTCAAGGGTATAATTCTTGTTCTTCATATTTTCATTTAATTAATAATTGTGCATAAAGGGTGATCCGGGTATATGGTTTGTAAAATTTTAAAACTCTGATTTTTACACGTTTTTACTTATTTGTGCAATTTAATTGCGTTCATGAATATTACAAACCTAATAGTAGTATCAAAGCCAAACCTTTATGCGAATTATTAATTATTTTAATTTGATATGTATATTGATATGTGTTTAGAACAATTTAATTGGGCATAATTTGTTGTATAAAATTTATTTTAAAAAAAACGAAACCGTGAAGTTGTCCGCAAATATTTACGTGGAAGGTTCTTGACTTCCTGTGTTATCATATGCATATGTAATATGTTTACTATATATATATATATATATATATATATATATATATATACGGATCTTAAGCTCACCCTTTATTCAACTCACCCGAGTTCACCCCTCTTTTAGCGACGGATCCGGCGACGGTTCGGTCATACAATCGTCGTCTATACTTTTAGCGACGCTATATGTTGTTCGTCACTAAAAGTATAGACGACGGTTATATGACCGAACCGTCGTCGGTCCGTCGCTAAAAGTGGGGTGAGCTCGGTTGAGTTGTATAAGAGGTGAGCTTAAGATCCGGACTATATATATATATATATATATATATATATATATATATATATAACAATTCTTAATAATTTTATAATATTCTTAATTATTTTATAATTAAAATAAAAAGTTTATTTTAATTATAAAATTAGATTTTAGGCTAACTAATTAGAGTTGGAATTGGATTCCATAATAACTAATTGGAATTGAAATTGGATTCCATATTTTTTAAAATAAAAGAGTTTATTTGTGAATAGGAAAGTGAATCCATGTTTCCTTAAATAAAGGAGTTTATTTAGAAATGAAATAAGATTTCATATTATTCAAAATAAAAGAGTTTATTTGTGAATAGGAAAGAGAATTCGTATTTTCTTAAATAAAGGAGTTTATTTAGATATGGAATAAGATTTCATATTATTCAAAATAAATGAGTTTATTTGTGAATAGGAAAGAGAATTCGTGTTTCCTTTAATAATGAAGTTTATTTTTTTTACTTGGAATTGGATTCCATAATTAATTAAAATAAAGGAGTTTATTTTGATTAAAGATTTTGATTTAAATAAAATAGTTTATTTTATTCAAAATTGGATAAATTAAAATAAAAGAGGTTTATTTTGATTTAAATTTAGATTAAAATAAAGGAATTTATTTTGATTCAAAATTAGATTTTATACTAACTAAATTTGCCCATTAAATGATATCAATATATATATTGAATGTTTATTATTCATGAAATGAATATTATCTAATTGATGCATATGATGATGTGTATGATAATAAATGGGATTGATTATGGACTATTGACCAATGTGATTGGATTTTATTTTAGATGAATGCATGAATGTATGAGTTTTTATTAAATGGGGTCTGAGTACATCGTCTTCTCTAATTTTTTCTTAATGTAAATTCTATCTCCCTCCTATGTACTTTCCCTTGACTGCTGATCAAGGTTTCTATTTACTTTAAATAGTTTTGTAATAGGAATAGTTAGAATTAATTTTGAAGAATTGGATATCAAGGATCAAGGAGCGCTTGAAGACCCGTTTGTAATGGAGCCCGGGTTTAAATGTAATAGTTATATTTAAATATTAATTTTTACACCCCTAGGGTTTGACTTTTTCGTTCACTTGCTAGTTCTAGTGAACCAAACTAGAATAAAAGTTCATAATCAATCCGAGTAGAATATAGTATTCTATATGTGCATGCTTATACTATATATATATTATATATTATGCAAACATGCTTTGCATGTTAATTAATATGACGCGTATTATATATATATATATATATATATATATATATATATATATATATATATGTGTGTGTGTGTGTGTGTGTGTGTGTGTGTGTGTGTGTGTGTGTGTGTGTGTGTGTGTGCATGCGCGTTAAACAAGATGAAACAAATTAATAATAAAATCCCTCAAATTTTTTATATTAAGTCCTAAGCGTTCAAAGATATTTAGAATTTCGAACGTCGCCTTCTAGCATGATAGAAACAATAGAGTATTGAATATTTAATATGAGTTTGTTGTGCACACACAAGGCAAGTATTAAATATTTAAGATGTTATTTTTATTACATATGATGTTTATAAGGAATTGAACATTACTGCTTTGTTGTGCACACACAAGGGCTGTGGTTTTCTCTTCACTTATATGGAAATGTTTGGTCTGACTTAACTTAAATCATTTTAGTTCGGATGTACACACACTTGACCATTATGATTTAAGAGGTAAAATACAAGGAGTTGCATAGTTGATGTAATTGACAAGAGTTGTCTACCTATTTATTTATATATAGTTTGTTGTGCACAGACAAGGCTATATACATTTGAAATGGGATCCTTATTCTCACTAGCATATCTTTAATTAGATATTGCCGAACTATATATATATTGAGGGTAATATAGTTTGAAGAAAATAGTGGGAGATACCAATTTAAAACAAGACCTAATTTATTTTGGTAATTAATAAAAGAATGTATGCTAAAATGTTGTTAATTACAAATTCATTAACAGAATTTTACAATGTCTAAATTACTATCATTGTGAAGCATATTAGATGCTATTTAACTGGACCGAATTAAATGGATTGGTTAAGGAATTTGAGAATAGTTCTCATAGCTATAAAGCTATCTTATGTCCTTAATACGCCTATCCCTGTAATGGTTGCAGATAATTCCTCTGAGGAAGAGATTGCTACTTTTAGAAAGTGGCAAGATGATGCACAGTTGGCTCAATGCATCATGCTCGCATCCATGAGTAACGAGCTTCAGCGTCAGCATGAAACTATGGATGCTTCTACTATATTCCTGCACATTAAGTAGTTGATGGTGAGGAAAGTAGAACTGATAGATATTAGATATCTAAGGAGCTCTTCCGATCTAGAATGACCGATGACACTACAGTACAGATAAAAGTCCTTAACATAATCAATTTGATTGATCAATTAGGACAACAGTTTTTGTCATGGATGGAGAGTTGAGCCAAGATTTTATCTTGCACTCACTCCCGGACTTCTTTCACAATTGTTGTGAATTTTTTATATGAACAAGCTAGATATCAGCCTCGCTGATTTTCTTAATATATTGAAAAATATTGAGAGTCACTTTTCAACCAAGAAAGACCATGTCTTACTGGTAGGGGTCAAAGGATCTTCTGAAAAGAAGAACGATTCAAAGAAGGTAAATAGAAAGGCAAAAATAAATGATAATAAGAACAAAACTGATACGGATAGCAAAGGAGTTTGCTTTCACTGTAATAAGCCTGGACACCAGAAAAGAAACTGTGAAAAGCATCTTGCAGAGGCTAACTAGAAGAAGTTTAGTGAAGCTTCGGTTAGAAATACAATTTTGCTCATGATTTAAAATAAATTTTTCTTTAAGTCAAGGTTCTACTTGGGTATTGGATACCGACTTTGGTTATCATAAATATAGATTTATAAAGGGACCAAGCAGAAGTAGAAAGCTAAACAAAGATAAGTAATCTTATGTGTGGAAAATGAAGCAAAGGTTGCTATATTAGCCATAGAAACTTATAGTTTAGCATTGTCTACGGGCAAATCTATTAAGTCAATAATTTGTTATTGTATTCCAGTTCTCGTTAGAAACATTATTTCCATTTTATTGTTGGACAATTAAATCTTTGGTATTATAATTAAGAATAATTATTGTTCTATTTATAATAATAATATTTTGTTTAGAACTGGAATATTACTTAATGGATTTTGTATACTTGACTTACGTTAAAATAATTTTGCATATTGAACAAATTAGTATAAGAAAAGGATATGATCATTCAAAGAGTTGAATGTGTGTATTTGCTGAAATACTAGTGTGAATTATTTGAAAGGTTCAAAGAATTTATAAGTGAAATAAATTGGCAAAGTATTAAAAGATTCTTTGATTAGATCAAGGAATAAATACTTGTGCAATAAGTTTCTAAATCATCTCAAATGGTTTTCTCACAATGGACGCCTCCTAATATGCAATAATTGATTGATGTATCTGAAAGGAAAAATTGTACCTTGTTGGACATGGTACGGTCCATAATGATTTTACCGACATTCTAGTATCCTTCTAGGATAATGTCCTAGAAATAGCTGCATATTTACAGAAACAGTAACCTCAAAATCCGGCTATAAAACTCCATAAAAGCTATGGACAGGAAGGATTCATAATTTTAAGTATGTTAAGATAAGGGTTGTCCAACTTATGTGAAAAGGTTTCAAAAGGATAAGCTTGGGACAAAAGTTGACAAGTACAGATTTGTGGGACATCCTAAAGTAAGTTTAGGGTATATGTTCTATAATCCTACTTAGCGAAAGGTGTTTGTTGCGAAACACACTACCTTCTAAGATAAATATGTTTATCATTGAAGGGGCTAGTGGGAGGATAATAGATCTTGAAGAGTTCAAGAACCACAAAACAATATAAGTCAAATAAGAGGAACCTGTAGATAGACCTATTGTACCACAACCGAATCGTAAATCTGAAATAGTACCGAAGATACCTATAAGGTATGAATTCATCATAGATGATGATGATGAGGTTCATATCATAGAAGATGATAATCCAGTTACATACGATGAGGTAAAAGTTGTAGACACTTAGAGAAATAGATTGAAGCAAGCTTCTTAAATATGGAACATTCGTTTTGATGAGACAATCAAAAGAGTTTGATTTTATCAAAAACAAGAATGAACTTAGTGTGTACAAAAGAATCAGTGGGAGCGTTGTGACATTCCTAGTATTATATGTTGATATACAACGGATAAGGAATGACATACCAATGCTACAATTAGTAAATATAAAGTTGTCTAAACATTCCTCCGTGAATAATTTGGGAAGAGTATCGTAATTGGGGATAAAATTTATATAGATAGATTCAAGAGGATGCTCGACTTAAACCAAGAAACATATATTCATTTGATGCTAAAGTCGTTTAGCATGGCAAACTCCAAGAGTTGTCTCATGTTGATGAGTCATGGAGTGTATCTCTCTTAATAATCCCTATAGACTCATAAAAGAGAGATCGCATGAGTAACTATCATGTATGCAATGAAATGTATGAGACCTGATGTTGATCAGTCATATTCTGGAGAAGTTCACTATGAGTCAGTGAAAAATATCTTAAAGTACTTAACCGACACTAAGGATGTGATTATATTCATAGTGGGTCTGAATTAAAACTAGAGGGCTTAACAGACTCAAGTTTTTTAGACAGACCAAGACGATAGAAAATCCACTTTAAGGTAAAGCGTTACCTTGAACATGGTGCAGTGAATTGGAAAGGTTCCAAAGAGCAAAGAGTTGCTGGTTTAGTGATAAAGACAAAGTATATAGCTATAAATGAAGCTACAAGTTGATTGTTTGGATGAAAAGTTCATTACAGAACTAGGAATAGTTCCTAAGTCTCATCTTGAATCTAAACATATGTTGTAGCACTTTCATTTGATTAAAGAATCATTGAAAGATGGGAAATCACTATAGAGATAGTGGATTCTCAATAACAACATTACATATTCATTAACTAAAGCTTATCTAACAGCAGGATAATCATCACTTAGAGAAGAAGAGTATGAGTTACCATGACGATTGACTTTAGTGCAAGTGGAAGATTGAAAGTAGTATGCACACAAGTCAATCATGTTTGATGATAAAGCATATACTTTGTAACAATCTTATTCATTTATTAATAAAAATTATTAATTTATTAGAGGTTTTTAATTATCTACATGATGCTGTTTTATAATATGTGATAAACCTATAGTTTTAAGCAATGCTTTTAGAATAATGATGATGATCATTCTAATGAGATCTAAATTCTTAGAAAGCTTAAAACTAAAATAGTTCTCAATCGTTGGATTACTAAATTGGGGATTAGTGAATCCGGATAGATTGGTACATACGTTACTTGCTCATTGGATGAGGATGATTGATCTCATGATCATTTTTGTGGAGACACTAAAGCAAGTATGTGAGTGCTTATTAGAGAATAAGTTCACTGAACGTGGCTCGTTAAGGAATACCTAATGGAGTTTTACTTACCTGTCAATAGGATTTCCTGTAGTGATAGTAGTATAAGTTATCCTTGGACTTGAGATCATCATAGTATCTTGTGTATGATGAGTTATACTTTGACTTATTCCTTAAGAGCCTTAGGGTATATCAAAGGGTATGCTTGGGTATAATAAGTTGTATATGGAGATAATGTATAATCAATAAAGAATCTACCACTTCTAGTAAAAGAAGATAAATGTCATATGTGATACGATAAATGACAACCCAGTAGTCCTTGGCCAAGGCAGAATGAAATTAGAAAGGAGTTTCTAATTTGTATTATTTGGAGTTGTGCATTTAAGAATATAATTAAATAAAATAAGACTTGACAGTAATTCCATATCTTATATTTAATTTGGACATTGTATGGTAGAAGGATTGAATTGTACGGTAACTATTTACTCAAAGGTTCTTTTATGATTAATGTGAAAATCTATATTATCTGAAAAGTCGTTAATCGCTAGGGAGGCTTATCCCTATTGTAGAATAAATATTATTTATTTAAATAAATTAATAATTTAATTTATTTATTTAAATAAGATTAGAATTGTTCTAATTAATTTATTCACAACCGGTTTAATATGGAGAACCTAAAGGGTCACACCATAAAAGGAAGAATAGTTATTTAAGAAGTTAATGGCATAATCGTAATAATAAGTTAAGTATATTTGATTTAATCTATGGTGAGAATAAATTAAATAGCTTAATATTTATTATTTAATATTTTAAAAATATTAAATATAAATTAATAATAGGAGTCTTATTATTATTATTACTATTATTATTATTTAATTCCTAAAGGAGTTTGGGAATTAATTAATAAAAGTATTCTCATATATTCCTAATAAGATTAGGAGGTTAATTTAATTAAAGGAGTTTAATTAATAAAAATAAAACCCAATTCCTAAATTGTTAAGGAGGGTTGCCTACATCTATAAATAAGATGAGTTTTATTATGGGTGATGAGTGGTTGTTGACCTTTTCACAACATACGTAATTCTAATAGTTGGGAGAGTACACCCCTTTCTAGGAGAGATAGAAAAATTAGGGTTTTGCCAAATACCCATCTTCTTGAATCTTTCTTCTTCCTTGGTGGATCACCTCTAGAGGCCAAACACTTGGGTGGCTAACATTGATCAAAGGAAGGAACCAAACCCGGTGGATTCAAGTTGAACGCGAAAAAGATTGGAGGTGAACTTGTACATGAGGAAGCTCGAATCTTCAAGGGTATGATTCTTGTTCTTCATATTTTCGTTTAATTAATAATTGTGCATAAAGGGTGATCCGGGTATATGATTTGTAAAATTTTAAAACTCTAATTTTTACACGTTTTTGCTTATTTGTGCAATTTAATTGCGTTCATGAATATTACAAATCTAACAGAAACAGTACCTTAGGTGTCAAAAAGACATACTTTTTAGCTGCAGCATACAATTTCTCCCTACGCAGCACATGAAGAACTTCGCGCAGCTGATGAAGATGCTCGCTCGGGTTAGTACTATATATTAGAATGTCATCGAAATACACAACAACGCACTTACCAATGAAAGGCCTCAAAACCTGATTCATAACACGCATAAAGGTGCTAGGTGCATTGGACAACCCAAACATCATAACCATCCACTCGTACAATCCCTCCCTCGGCTTAAAAGTTGTCTTCCATTCATCGCCAGCCCGAATTCGGAGTTGATGGTACCCACTCTTTAAATCTAATTTAGTAAAAATAGTAGCCCCACTAAGCTAATCCAGCAGGTCATCCAAGCGCGGAATAGGAAAACGATACGTGACTGTAATCCAGCAGGTCATCCTAGGTCATCTAATTTAGTAACTTTTGATCGTTGACCCGTTTCCAATGAAATTAGACTCCGAAAACGCCAAAATCCAACACTCCAAACTTGACAGAAATTACCAAATTGCCAATAGATCAAACTTTCCATAGTTTATCAAATCTTTCCATAAGCTGAATCAAATCTATCAAGTCTTTTCATAAACTGACATGCTTGCTCTTCAACCGCATCATTCTCCTCAGGGTGGACATAATTCGCCCTCGAATTATCATCATCAGAAGAATAACATGTGTAAGGAATCAAATGCTTGACATTAAAAACAGTCGCGGTACGAATATGACTCGGTAGTCGCAAGCGATATGCATTAGGATTGATCTTCTCAATGATTTCCACTGGCCCAATCTTCTTAGCAGACAACTTATTATAGTCACCCATAGAAAATCTATCTTTAGTAAGAACAGCCCACACATAATAGCCCACGTAGAACTCAACATGACGCCGTTTCTTATCAGTAGCTTTCTTATACTTGTTCGCAGCCTGCAGCAGATTGTCACGGACAGCCCTGTGAACCTCCTGCAATCCAGTCACAAAAGACGTTGTCGTCCCATGAACTCGTGTCTTTGATGGTAAGGGCAGTAAATCAAGTGGTCTCCTAGGAGTAACAGAATACACTACTGCAAAGGCGCTAAATCTCGTACTCCTGTTAACAGCATGATTATGGGCAAACTCTGCCTGACATAGCTTCAGATCCCAACTTTTCACATGTTCGCCAACCAAACACCTCAGTAAGTTACCCAAAGACCGATTCACCACTTCAGTTTGCCCATCCGTCTGCGGGTGGTAGGCACTACTTAAATTCAACTATATGTTCACCATCTTCCACAAGCTACGCCAAAAATGGCTAAGAAACCGAGTATCACGGTCAGACACAATAGACACTGGTAAGCCATGGAACCTATAAATCTCCCTAAAGAATAATTGAGCAACACGAACAGTATCTATGGCCTTCTTACATGGAATAAAATGCACCATATTGGAAAAACGATCAACTACCACATAAATAGAATCATTACCTCGCTGTGTACGTGGCAATCCAAACACAAAATCCATACTGATGACCACTCATGGCTGGGATGGAACTGGTAGAGGCATATATAAGCCTGCATTAGTTGATGTTCCCTTAGCGACTTGGCAAACCCGACAACGTTGCACCAGTTTTTCAACCTCCTTCCGAATAATAGGCCAGAAGTAATTAGACTGTACTAATTGCAAGGTCCTGTCTCTCCCTACATATCCCTCGCCATGTAACTCATTAAGGATCTTCAAACGTAAACTAAAATCAGGAACACATAGTTGATTGTCTTTAAACAAAAATCCATCATGCAAATGAAAATCTGTCCTTTCCCCTGCCAGAACCTTTGCCAAAATACCAGAAAAACACGGATCAGTATCAAATAATTCAGTAAATGAATCAAAACCAGGTACCTCCACAGAAAGTTGAGTTAACAGCCCCTTGCGCCTGCTCAAAGCATCAGCCACTCTATTGGTAACGCCGGACTTGTATTTCACAACGAAAGTGATCCTTTGGAGGTAGGCAACCCAGCTCGCATGTCTAGCAGAAACTTTATCTTGCTGTGCAAATGTTTTAAAGCATCATGATCAGTATACAAGATAAACTCCCGTTAAAACAAATAATGGCGTCAATGCTTAATAGCCTGAACCACAACATAAAACACAACATCATAAGTGCTATAATGCAACTTGGCACCCGATAGTTTCTCACTAAAATATGCCACTGGCCCACTGTTTTGACTCAAAACAGCCCCCATTCCCACCTTGGAAGCATTAGAGTGCAACTCAAAAGGTTGATGAAAATCTGGTAATACTAGAATAGGAGTTGTGGTAATGCAGTATTTAATCCGCTCAAACGCCTCGTCTGCTTCACCAGTTCAAGCAAACTTCCCATCCTTCTTCATACAATCAGTAATTGGAGCCATAATGCTGCTAAAGTGTGGAATAAAACGCCGATAAAAGGATGTCAACCCATGGAAGCTCCTAACTTCAGTAATGGTACTGGGTCTTGGCTAATGCATCACAACCTCTACTTTGGATTCATCTACCTGCAACCCCAGATCAGATACAATGTAACCAAGAAACAGTACCTTAGGGGTCAAAAAGATACTTTTTAGCTGCAGCATACAATTTCTCCCTATGCAGCACATGAAGAACTTCGCGCAGCTGACGAAAATGCTCGCTCGGGTTAGCACTGTATATTAGAATGCCATCGAAATACACAACAACACACTTACCAATGAAAGGCCTCAAAACCTTATTCATAACACGTAAAAAGGTGCTAGGTACATTGGATAACCCAAACGACATGACCATCCACTCGTACAATCCCTCCCTCGTCTTAAAAGTTGTCTTCCATTCATCGCCAGCTCGAATTTAGAGTTGATGGTGACCACTCTTTAAATCCAATTTAGTAAAAATAGTAGCCCCACTAAGCTGATCCAGCAGGTCATCCAAGCACGAAATAGGAAAACGATACCTGACCATTATCTAGCAGGTCATCCAAGGTCATCTAATTTAGTGACTTTTGATCGTTGACCCGTTTCCAATGAAATTAAACTCCGAAAATGCCAAAATCCGACACTCCAAACTTGACAGAAATTACCAAATTGCCACTAGATCAAACTTTCCATAGTTTATCAAATCTTTCCATAAACTGAATCAAATCTATCAAATCTTTCCATAAATTGACATGCTTGCTCTTCAACCGCATCATTCTCCCCAGGGTGGACAGAATTCGCCCTCGAATTATCATCATCAGAAGAATCACCTGTGTAAGGAATCAAATGCTTGACATTAAAAATAGCCGCGGTACGAATATGACTCGGTAGTCGTAAGCGATATGCATTAGGATTAATCTTCTCAATGATTTCTACCGGCCCAATCTTCTTGGCAGACAACTTATTATAGTCACCCGCAGAAAATCTATCCTTAGTAAGAACAACCCACACATAATCGCCTACGTCGAACTCAACATGACGCCGTTTCTTATCAGTTGCTTGCTTATACTTGCTCGCAGCCTGCAGTAGATTGTCACGGACAGCCCTATGAACCTCCTGCAATCCAGTCACAAAAGACGTTCCCGTCCCATGAACTCGCGTTTTTGATGGAAATAGTAGCAAATCAAGTGGTCCCCTAGGAGTAACAAAATACACTACTACAAAGGGGCTAAATCATGTACTCCTGTTAACTGCATGATTATGGGCAAACTCTGCCTAACATAGCTTCAGATCCCAACTCTTCAAATGTTCGCCAACCAAACACCTCAGTAAATTGCCCAAAGACTGATTCACCACTTCAGTCTGCCCATCCGTCTACGGGTGGTAGGCACTACTAAAATTCAACTGTTTGTTCACCATCTTCCACAAGCTTCGCCAAAAAATGGCTAAGAAACTGAGTATCACGGTCAGACACAATAGACATCGGTAAGCCTTGCAACCTATAAATCTCCCTAAAGAATAATTAAGCAACATGAACAACATCTGTGGTCTTCTTACATGGAATAAAATGCACCATCTTGGAAAAACGATCAACTACCACATAAATAGAATCATTACCTCGATGTGTACGTGGTAATCCAAGCACAAAATCCATACTGATGTCCATCCATGGCTGGGATGGAACTGGTAGAGGCATATATAAGCCTGCATTAGTTGATGTTCCCTTAGCGACTTGGCAAACCCGATAACGTTGCACTAATTTTTTAACCTCCTTCTGAATAGTAGGCTAGAAGTAATTAGATTGTACTAATTGCAAGGTCCTGTCTCTCCCTACATGTCCCTCGCCATGTAACTCCTTAAGGATCTTCAATCGCAAACTACAATCGGGAACACATAGTTAATTGTCTTTAAACAAAAATCCATCATGCAAATGGATATCTATCCTTTCCCCTGCCCGAACCTTGGCTAAAATACCAAAAAAAATACATATCAGTATCAAATAATTCAGTAAATGAATCAAAACTAGGTACCTCCACAGAAAGTTGAGTTAACAGCCCTTTGCGTCTGCTCAAAGCATCAGCCACTCTATTGGTAACGCCGGACTTGTGTTTCACCACGAAAGTGAACCTTTGGAGGTAGACAACCCAGCTCGCATATCTAGCAGAAACTTTATCTTGACTATGCAAATGTTTTAAAGCCTCATGATCAGTATACAAGATAAACTCCCACTGAAACAAATAATGGCGCCAATGCTTAATAGCCTAAACCACGGCACAAAACTCAACATCATAAGTGCTATAACACAACTTGGCACCCGATAATTTCTCACTAAAATATGTCACTGGCCTGCTGTTTTGACTCAAAACAACCCCAATTCCCACCTTGGAAGCATCAGAGTGCAACTCAAAAGGTTGATGCAAATCTGGTAATACTAGAATAGGAGTTATGGTAAGGCACTATTTAATCAGCTCAAACGCCTCGTCTGCTTCACCAGTCCAAGCAAACTTCCCATCTTGCTTCTTACAATCAGTAATAGGAGCCATAATGCTGCTAAAGTGTGGAATAAAATGCCGATAAAAGGATGCCAACCCATGGAAGCTCCTAACTTCAGTAATGGTACTGGGTCTTGGCCAATGCTTCACAGCCTCTACTTTGGACTCATCTACCTATAGCCCCACATCAGATACAATGTAACCAAGAAACAGTACCTTAGGTGTCAAAAAGACACACTTTTTAGCTGCAGCATACAATTTTTCCCTACGCAACACATGAAGAACTTCGCGCAGCTGACGAAGATGCTCGCTCGGGTTAGCACTGTATATTAGAATGTCATCGAAATACACAACAACACACTTACCAATGAAAGGCCTCCAAACCTGATTCATAACATGCATAAAGGTGCTAGGTGCGTTGGACAACCCAAATGGCATGACCATCCACTCGTACAATCCCTCCCTCGTCTTAAAAGTTTTCTTCCATTCATTACCAGCCCAAATTCGGAGTTGATGGTACCCACTCTTTAAATCTAATTTAGTAAAAATAGTAGCCCAAGTAAGCTGATCCAGCAGATCGTCCAAGTGCGGAATAGGAAAACGATACCTGACCTTTATCCAGCAAGTCATCCAAGCTCATCTAATTTAGTGACTTTTGATCGTTGACCCGTTTCCAATGAAATTAGACTCCGAAAATGCCAAAATTCGACACTCCAAACTTGACAGAAATTACCAAATTGCCACTAGATCAAACTTTCCATAGTTTATCAAATCTTTCCATAAATTGAATCAAATCTACCAAATCTTTCCATAAACTGACACGCTTGCTCTTTAACCGCATCACAAATAAATGAAATTAATGAGAAACTATTGATGGTCATATCACTGAGAAAGAAATCTAAGTAATATGCCTTCATACAATTAATCATTCAAATGTTTCAACTTTGATAATACAAAAGGCATACCTTATTTGATGATAGTTCTGATCATCTTCCTCTTCGTCGTCCATATTACATTCTTCCTCGCTACGATAATCCACATGTGTATCATCCTCACTATACCCCTCCTCATCTAATTCATCCTCCTAAAAATCATCCTCATCGACATCATCATTTATATCTCCATCCAATAAGATATTGTGTTGTATGTTAATTTTCTGAGTTCTTTATCTTAAGACACTGCTATTTATTGTTTCTAGATCAACGTCAACTCTATCCATTGGACCAATATCCCTATCCTCAACAACAATGTCGATATCAGGGGAGTCATCATCAAGGATAACAACATTGTCAGTGGTATATTCTTCAATCTCATCCATTTCATCCTCCAGAAAATCATATGTGTGTCGGTGGTTAAACCTTTGAACAATTTTCCAGTTACCGCCTAATTTCAAATCATCCACACAAAAAAAACTTGTTTTTCTTGAGAAGCTAATATGTATGGGTCGTTTCTATACCATGTGCTACTTACATTTACACTTGTAAAGTGTGTATCCTTCCTAATACCCATTCGTCGATTAGTTAAATCAAACCACTCATAAGAAAATAAGAAAATATGAACACATTATACCATTTTCCATACTCTATTTTGATAATATCATTTAATAAGCCATAAAATTCAATACTTTTCCAATCGTGTTCTCCTTCACATGATATTCCACTATTTTGGCTTTGCCTACGATTGTCACAATCTTTGAGAAGAAACCTTACTCCATTTACAATGCATCCTTTATATTTCCATACTCGTAAATTTAAACCACATGCTAAGGCAAATAGTTGATCACTAATGACATTTGATGTGGTATTCCAAAGATGATGAATCTATTAGAGGAAAAAAATTTAAATTAATCATTTTATTTCAAATAGTAAGAAACAACTTTAAAAGGGCAAGAAAACATATTTTACCTTTTTTAAACCACTGAGGAAATCTTTTTTCCAATTTGATATTGTTTTGATAATCTTATTTCAATTCCTCCTCACATTCCCTACAAGAATAATATTAGTAAAAATCTAGATAATTATTTGAATAATTTAATGATAAAATGTTTAACTTACTCAATATAAGGTTTCACGTCTTCACAATTATTCAAGACATACCAATGAGCTATTTGAATCTCACTATAATCAGCATAATAAAAAAGAAAACCACCTAATGGTTTAACATTTTGAGAAAAGACAGAAAGAGCATCTTTTCTAACTTTTCCATCAGGATTACGTTCCTTTTTATTGAACTTGCTCTCACCTCGTGGTAAGTACAAGGAACAAAATGTCAAACATTCATCTGCGACATACCCTTCAGCAATTGATCCTTTTGGATGTGGTTTGTTCCTTGCGTACTTTTTTAGAGTTTCAACGAAAAATTACGCACTTAAGTATGAAACAACAATAGAGTTCACAAAAAACCAGAAAGATATAGTTACGTACATCTAACTCAAACTTGACTCTTTCTATAAAACATATGATTTTATTTTTTTGCATTTTTGCTCTATTCCACAAAAGAGTGCCACCATCTGTTTCTATATTTTTCTTTCTTTATGTTATGGTCAATGTATGAAATTTTAAATTTTAAAGTAGTGGAAAGTTATTTACTTTATAGATTATTATAAGAAATAATCGATATTGTAAGCTACTTAAAAAGTGTTATTAAAATTAAATTTATATTGTTAAAAATTTAATGTATTTATATATAATAGAACTTATATTCACTATAATTTATATCCTTCGTACCATCTAAATTTTGCGAAAGAAAAAATATAAATTTTGAATAATTTTTCTTTCAGAATAATTATATTGTCACTAATTTTTGTTCCTTCTTTGTTCCCTAGTTAGAATACTCATCAAGTGAATATATGAATTCATTCACAAATTTTTCTTCAATACATCCATAATTTCTTGTAGTGGATTAGTATATATATATATATATATATGGGAGAATGATCTATAACATATATTTGCTATGGATCAAAAATAGGCAAATAACATCCAAAGCGTTCATTTCAATGATCAATAACTAAGATTAAAAATGAGGATACAATGTTCGTTAGTAATACTAGCAATCAGGCTAAACAAACAAATCAGACGATTATACCCCCAAGTCCACTTTTTAAAACAGTTTGCTAGTAATACTAGCCGACGACAGTTGAAGCAACCATTGCCGTGGTAAGAAATATTATTGCAGATATTTGTATTAGATCACAAAACGTGAAGAGACTCATATATACTGCCTCAGTAACCACATCATCCCAATTGAAAGACGATGGGATTGATTTCAAATACTCCCTCAATGAATCAAATACTCCAACTTCTTTTTTTTCTCTTACTCTTTCAATCATCCTCGAGCAGTTATTTAATTAAATGTAAAATATATGAACCCTTTATATTTCTTGTGGTATAAATAATGGCATTATATGAGTGTTATTCAAGGCACTACAAGAAATCACACAAAAAATGGCGTTAAAATTTGTCACATAAAATTCATTTTTCGTCACTAAAACATTTGGTGACGAGTGTTAAGCTAAGACGACATCATTACTCGTTAAACACTAATGATAGCGCTTAAGCTAAGACGACATCGTTACTCGTTAAACACTTAAAGCTAAGTTGCAAATCATCTCATCTAAATAACATGAACGTTTATCGCTAGAGACTAGCGGCACTGAAAAATTAAATGGAAGGACACTACTTCAATAGTTTAAAAAAAATTGATCAAAATAAGAAAATAAATAATTTTAAAATATATATTTATAAAAAAATCCTATAGAGATGATACTAAATTTTTCTATTTTCATTTTCTTAATAACCTATTTGTCATCTTCAAAATTAATTCTTAGAGGTAGAGACCAACAAATAGAATTAGTATTGAATTCCAACTCCCAAATTCCCAATATTATAAAATAATTACCATGACTAATCATGAGATTTTCAAAATCAATTCCATTTGAATTTCATAATCGATCTACCATCGAGCACACACTCACCAAGAGCCTATTTGTGAATGACTTATTTTAAAATGACTTATAAGTTCAAATATAAGTTAACTTATAATTTGTTTTAAATTATGACTTATAAGTAAAAACGTTCGACATCAATTTGACTTATAAGTAAAAAGAAAGTGTTCGACTCATAATGACTTATAAGTTAAAATCAAATGTAAATATTACTAAAAATGACATTAATAAAAAGAGGGACAAAATAAAATATGATCAAAATAGACATTACATTTAGTCAAACTAGCTTATTTAAAATGACTTATAAGTCACAAATAATTACTTTTTTTTTACTTGAAACTCAACTTACAAGTCAAAAAATAAGTGATTGTCAAACACCTTAATAGTGAAAAACAACTCTTACTTGACATGTGTTTAATAATTATTTCATATCTCTGAATTAGAACATGAAAATGCACCAGTGCTAAATAAATTAGTATTTCACGATTTTTTAATTATCTAAATAATACTAATTATCTAATAATAATAATAATAATAATAATAATAATTATCTAATACATTAAAAACATTGTTGTTCTGCATTTTTTATAAATCAATATTGGGTATTAAACAAGTCAAAAGAAAAAAAAATGAAAATTTCCATCTCTAATATTCTTAAAGACAAGAAGTGTATATTGTTAAATTTTTCTTCAATTATATTTACTCGAGACACTATTATTCCTTTTTTTTCCCTATAATTTTCACTTCAATTATATTTCCCTCTCTATTTTTTTCTTCTTGCCAGTTTTTCAGTTCCCCGCCGTTTGAATATCTGATAACCATCCCCACAATTGTTGACAGTCAGAATAATATGCCACCGCCGCATCGCGGGCTACACCTCAATTGTATGTTTCAAACCCAATCCCTAAAACTTGAATCCCCAATTTCTGTCTCTAATTCAAGTAACCCAAATATTTATCCCCAATTTTAGTTACAAATACAGAGAGAGTGAGAGAGCAATTCGAAGCAATCATAATTCGAAAATTGTCTAGTATTGCCAATCGAGCTACTGGAGCAAGATAGAAGAAGCAAAAAAGGGGCTTTTGATTGTTGGGACGTTGCACAGAGAGAGCAATTCGGAGCAATAGCAATTCAAAAATTGTCTAGTATTGCCAATCGAGCTACCGAAGCAATCGCAATTTGGAACCACCGTTTAGGTAAGTAATATGATTAAATTTCAGCAAATTTTTGGTTTATCCTTGGTGACTTTGGTAGATGCGAATTATATGAGGGATGCTAGTTAGCCAATGTTGATATTCTACAATGAATATATCTTCAAAGCGTGCGTATTCATATAATATAATATCATATATTATTTTGAGTTGTGTTGTATTTCAATGGGGAAATTGTCTATAGTATTATTTTGAGTTATTTTGTATTTCAATGGGGAAATTGTCTACTGTGATATTTGTAAGTTCTCTTTTTCTCATCAAATTCAACAAATTTTGCGAACAACGTTGCTAAGAGTTTTGACAAGTACGTATACTACACCAACATACATATAAAAGCTATATATAACCAAACAACCAAAACTATAAAAAATTTACTACTTCATTTGGCACAATAAGAAAATTCCATGAAATATTACTCTCTTAATCTGTTTTTGTATTGCAAGTAATAGATAACAACTTGAAGGGAATTATGTCTTCATATTATAAATTTGGTTCACCATATTATAAATTATGTCTTCATATTATAAATTTGGCTCAAGCTGTTCAAAACCAGATGGTAAGAAGATAGTTCATGGTGTTTGCAGAAAGTATTATTGCTAATAACCTTATGAATGTAATTATATTTTTACTGTTATCATCTTTTTAGTATTCAAATTTTGGAGTGAATAAGATATGACAACACAAAGCCTCCTCCTATACCTGAACTTAGTTAGACATACAAATCCCTCCCCCACCCCCATCCCCACCCCCACCCCCCACCCCCCACCCCCACCCCCACCCCAAAAAAAATAACTCTCCCTCTCTCTCTCTCCTGTATGATGAAGGTAGTTTATTTTTCTTGTTTGTCTTTTATTAGAGGTTTCAAATAATGTAATCTTAAGTCAATTTTGTAAAAACTAGTTCCTTTCATTTCAATGTGTTGAAATCACATTGAAATCGAGAATGCCACTGCATAGTGAAATGGAATGTGGAAGGGAAACAAAGCTTATGTATTCATCATGTCATGTTCTTTTTTTTTTCAAATAGCAAATATATTATTGTATATTGTGCAGTATGTCTATGAAATTTAAGAATTAAGAATCAATAGTGTTTGTCTTTTTTATTATCATTATATACTATGAAATTTATGCGATTTTTTTTTAATTATTATTATTATTATGTGATTGATTCACTTAACATATATTTCTGTGCATTTTGTTCCCCAGGATTTACAGGTCAAATCTTCGCTTCCTGTTCAGACTACAACACCTATATATAATGATCCTACTATCATACAGGTAAAAACATTTATCTTAATAGTTCATATATGGACCATTCTGCAATATAAGAATATATGGGCTTAATTTGTCCCTTAAATTTATAATCAATGTATGACAGTGTAGTCTTGAAATAAGGTTTCCATCAACTTTGCAATATATGTAATCTGATGAAATTGAGAATCAACTTGAGTTTGATTCCATTTTACTAATTTTTAAGATACTTAAGAATCTGCTTTCCTGGATTGCTTTATAAATTTTATGTTAGGTGTTGCCTAATTAGTTAAACTTCACTAACAGTAACTTAATATGTCTGCAGTCTCACTATCCACAAGATGCAGCAACATCTATGAGCTTGCCTTTTACTGAAACTAGATCTCAACAAGACAGGTTGGATCCCTGAGTTGGCACCGTAAAGCAGTATGCCCTTATATCAACCTGGTGAGAGTTCAGGGTCATGGGTTTCATTGCATCCTTCTCCAGCCACAAATAATGGTAGTTTGCCTTTGCAAATGTATTTGCAAGGATTTTGGTATAAAAATGATCATCATATTTTAAGGGATGAATTATCCAACTATTATATTGTAATGTTGTAATGTGAATGATTTTAAATGATGTATATAATATTTTTTATGTTTTATTTTATATTATATTTGTGTTTGTTGAATAAATGTGTGACGGTCTTTTGACCTATAGATTATTTGTGACAATAAAAATGGTAATAAATTATTATTTTTTCGACTTTACAAAATTTACCTCCAAAAGTTCTTAAAAAAAATTGTCTCCAAATCAAATTGTGATGATATTACGTACTTTATCACTAAATATAACAATTTATGACAAACCATTTTTGTCACTTATTCACGCAACTAATTAGTGACGCACTATTATCTCGTCATATAAAATTGATATTTATGACAATACAAATTGTCATAAATTATTATTTTTTCGTCTTTAAAAAATTTCCCTCCAAAATTCTCAAAAAAATTTTGCCTCCAAATAAAATTGTAACGATATATACTTTGTTACTAAATATAAGAATTTATGACGAACCATTTTTGTCACTTATCCACTTATCTAATCAGTGACAAACTATTATCTCGTTATATAAAATTAGTATTTATGACAATACAAATTGTCATAAATTATTATTTTTCCGTCTTTAAAAAATTTTCCTCCAAAAAAAATTTTGCCTCCAAATAAAATTGTGATGAATTTGTATTTGGCATCACTAAATGTGAACATTAGTGACGAAAGCACATTGTCACTAAATTTTACAAATAATTAATGACAAACTATTATGTTGTCATCGAAAAAAATATTTGGTGACAATAAATACTGTCATCAATTATTACAAAATGTCACTAAAAGGTTTTCCTCCAAAATTTTGGTGCGAAATTCTACCTCCAAAATAACTTGTGACGAAATTTTGTTAATCATCATCAAATGTGTAAATTAGTGACGATATAAATGATTAATAGTAACAAAATTAAAGGTCGTCACAAAAACAAAAGTTTTAGTGACGATTATGAATTTTGTAATTATTAATTAACAAATTGTGACAAAAATTTGTGTGTGGCAAATAATTCGTCATAAAATGTGTGATTTCTTGTAGAGAGGCTATATCGTGCAAAACAAATAACCACAAAAGTGGTGGTTAAATTTTTAAAAGAGAACATTCTTGCACGATTCGGTGCACCTCGTGCTATCATTAGTGATGGGGGGTTGCACTTTTGTAATAGACCATTTAAAGATCTAATGAAGAATAATAGAGTAATTCATAAAGTGTCAATGTACCACCCACAAACTAGTGGGCAAGCTGAAATTTCAAATAGAGAAATTAAACATATCTTAGAGAAGACGGTAAATCCCAACAAGAAGGATTGGTCAGTCTGACTGACAGATGCTTTGTGGGCATACCGTACTGCGTATAAGACTCCCATTGAAATATCCCCTTACCACTTAGTGTATGGTAAGGCATGTCATCTGCTTGTTGAGTTAGAACATAGAGCTTTTTGGGATGTTAGACAACTTAATTTTGATGTCGACCAGGCAGGGAATCATAGAAAGCTTCAAATTGCTAAGCTAGAAGAGATAAGGAATGATGCTTATGACTATGCAAAATCATACAATGAGAGAATGAAAAGGGTGCATGATCAAAAAATTCCTAGGAAATCCTTTCATCCTGGCCAGAAAGTCCTTTTATATAATACTCGTTTGCATCTATTCCCAGGTAAGTTGAAATCTAAATGGTCCGGTCCTTTCATAGTCCAACATATGTATCCTCATGGGGGGGTCATCGAGATTCAAAATCTCAAAGATGGTATTGTGTTTAAAGTGAATGGCCATCGTTTAAAACCATTTTTGGAGTTGAAAAATCTAGAAGTTGAAGTTATGCTTTTGGAGGATCCCGTTTATCGGGATTGATTTTATTTTTTTGAGGCCATGATTGATCTTGTATATTATTGTATATTTGGATTTACTATTTTGTTTTATCATTTTTGTGTTTTTTTCTTCTATTTTTAACAAAAGTGCAGGATCATGTGATAAGTGGATTTTTTACACTTATCCGGTATCTTTTACTTGAATTAGTTGCTTATATTCATGTGTCTTAGTTACTTTTCATGCATTTTGTGTTCATTTTGTAGGTTATACGTTTGGGAGCGGTGTGAGCGATTATTGGTAAGGAAAAGCAAAGAAAATGCAAAGAAAAGGCAATCCGGACATCATTTGGGCTTTCATGTTACTTCATGTTCTTGGCTTAGAACTTGGACTACATTGTAGAGCGTCTTCGTAGCTTTCCGGAACATCTTGAATCGCTCTAATCGGAGTTCGGATGCAAGAGTTATGATCGTTGTACCAACGGACGTCAAAATTCGCTGTTTTGGTTAGCCATTTTCATAGCAGTCCCTTCCAGCTCGATTTCAACCTTCATCCAGCCAGAATTTCTCAATCATCAAAGAATGAAAGTTGCAGAAATCGTCGATATCTTCGATTTGATAGGTGGCAGGCCCCGTAACTCTTCCCGGATCAAAAGTTATGGCCATTTTACCAGAGCACACTGCAGCAAAAATTGCAACCTCGCGGGCGCGCGAATTCCTGCGCGGCCGCGCGATTTATAGTAGCAAAAAGACGCAATTTTCAGCTTTCGCGGGTGTGCCCAACTTAGGCCAATTCTTACGCACCCGCGCGACTTCGGGTGTTGACCAAAACTGACTTTTCATTAAACAGTGTAATTGAAGCGTAACGGAGAGGGGGATTCAATTAGGGCTTATATATTAGACGTATTTTCATTATGTAAGATACAATTCCACCCCTTGGGGGCTAAAGCTGCTATTGTTTTCTTTCTTCTTTTAATAAGTAGATTAGAACCCTAAATAAGATTAGAGTTGAAGAATGAAGCAATTGGAGAGCATAGGAAATTCAGAATTGGAGCAAGAGATATCAGATTTGCATTCCCAAATCCCTGACTTCTCTTTACTTCTATCTTTATTTCTCAATGTATAATCAATTGTGGATTGTGGGTTTTGATTCTATGATGAACTAAACTCTATTTTGAGATTACAGTGGATTCTATTGATTAGTTTAATCTGATATAATTCGTTGTTAACCTTATTGATTGCTATGGGATTATCTATTAAGATTTATGCTTATTTGCTTAGTTGATTGGCCATCAATTACTGTGATAACCCATATGAACTTGAAAGACGAAGTATGGGTTTAGATTTGATCTTGATAGCTTGTGTTTGTATGTTCTACATGATGATGGAATGTATGATCCGTGCTTAGGATAGACATATATTGAGGCATCGCTCGTAGTCAATTGAGAATTTGGGCTTAAACCCTAATTATTTGTAAATCACATAGACATATAGTGGTTTAGGTAATGTGGGTGTTCATGTGTATTCTATCAATTGTGGATTATATGTGATATGAGTATGATACATTGAAAGATGGCTATACTTTACTCTTGTGTTTTCGACTAACGAACCGGTACAATTAGTTTGGTTTAGCATGAAGTGTATGGATTTGAATGAATCAATAGATGAAATTATAATCTCAGGTCTTCATTATCTAGTCTCACTCTAGAAATAGTTAGGTTTATTTAATTTCATAGTTTAAATATAAATATTTAAATCATTCGTTTAAATAAGACTGAAATGGTTATGGACGAATGCTATGTGAACTTTATTAATTAATTCTCCGTGGGAACGATACTTTACTTACTCTTTATTACTTGTTGACCACGTATACTTGCGTGTTGTGCGTAACTAAAAATTACCCAACAAGTTTTTGGCGTCGTTGCCTGGGAATTAGCTTAATAAAATTTTTCTAATTTCAATCAAATTGGTCTTAATTTAAACATTTTTTTTGTTTTAACTATCTTCTTATATTTCTCTCTTTTCAGGTACCATGGATGACTATGTTTATCAATGGCCTTATGCAAATATGATTCAACCAAGGGACACGAGCACTGAGGGACTCAATGTATTTTCTACATTGTCAGCACAAACTGCAACACTTTTGGAGAGGTTGGATGCTCTTGCAGCCCAACATACTCGAGAGATAGCAGTTACATGTGAATATTGTGTTGGCGAGCATCCGAGTTATCAGTGCAACATCAGAGTTGGACAAGTACATTTTGGGGGTGATTACCTCAACAACAATGTTTATCCCAATTATCATCAAGGTTGGGGGTGTCACCCGGATTTTGAATGGAGTTGTAACTATCAAGACCAAGACTGCGTTCCAAGTCCAACATATCCATCAGATTTCTCAAATCCACCTCCATTGCAACAAGAAACAAATTCAGAGTTGAAGGAATTCATGTCTAAGAGCATAGCAAACCAAGAAGAAATGATAATGAGTCAGGAGTTATCAACCCAGAATCTTAATCGACAGATGGAACAACTCATTAACTCTTCAGTGAATGGCCCTCAATACAGGAATTTTGAAACTGAATAGAATAATTCAAGACTGGAGGATTTGTGGTTCAAGTTTGTCGCATCAACTGAGGAGAAGATGATTGAGCAAGAGAGGTCAATTCGGAATCTTCAGAATCAAATGGATCAAATGTTCGAAGCCTTGAACAGTCGCCCGCAAAACAATTGGTGCTATGTCATGGATGATGAAACTGATGGAGAACCATAAGTGTACATGCCACTGGATGAGATTAAAGAAGTTGTCATTGAGGAGACAACTGGGGAATTGGATAATGTAGAGCATGAACTGACTTGTATAATACCCTAAGTACCTTTTCAGTCATAGTGGAAAAATTCAGTGAACTTTGCACACCCATGTCCTCTTGGTAGCCACATTCAAAGTAAAGATCAGGATGATAAAGAGGCCTCTTATACACCATGGTGGCTGAGGAAGAGAAAAGAGAAGAGGAAAAGTCCGTTATATTTTTTATGCCTCAAGGCAACAATTTATTCACAAATACAACAGACGAAGCACCTAGCTATGCAATAGAACTGGGGGCATCATGTACAGGAAATAGGCTAGGTTGTTTAAATTCACAGACTCTCGTGATGGGGAACTTACCAAAGCACATAGCGGTTCTAATGGATGGAGGGTTCCTAGCTTATCGTAGAGAAATTGGATAGCGGTGTAAAGGAAAGAGTCCAGCTAACGGACTATAAACCGAGCTCTAGATGGGAGGCAACCCATCCAATCTTTCTCCTTCCTTGTTTAATTCTTATTTACATTTCCATATTTAGTAGATGTTAGATAGTGCTAAGTCTTAATAATAGTTTTATTATTTCTCCTCTCAGGTTCAATCCAATTGCTATAAGCATTCAAGATCAAACAGAAGTCAAACAAAAACTGAAGCTGCCAGAGTACAGGGTCGCGCGGCCGCTCCCAACTACAAGCCAAACTCCGCGCGGCCGCGCCATAGCTCAGTCACAGAAAAAAAAATGCTAAATTTCTAGAATTTTTGACTCAAGCATTCGGACAGTTAGAAGCCCACACTCAGTCTCCAGCTATAGAATATCTCAAACTTAGCCATCGCCTGATATACCATTGGATCATGAGGAGGCGACCGGAGATAACATTGCCACTTAGGGGAGTATTCTTTCACTTTCAATTACAATGGGGGCATTGTTTATTTTAAGTTTGGGGGTTTTGGGTTGTAGTGAATAGTTGTTGCATATAGTTAGTTGCATATAGTTTGATTGCATGTTTAAGTTGCATAGTAGGGGTATTTTAGTATGATTTTTTTTAGTTTTCTTTTTGTCTTGTTTACTTAGTATGTGTTTAGTTGCATAACATTGCATAATCCCAGGCTTTTAGTTAGTTGAATTCTAATTTGGCCAATGATGACATAGAAATTTGATAGATTTTTGAATTCAGTGGATATCTTGAGCTTAGTTATAATTTTATACATGATATAATTCATGCTTGCTGTTTAGATGTTACCAGGTAGCACGACAATGTTCCTATTTGCTTGTTGGTTAAGATTAGCATGTTTGTTTGCTGAGAGGAAAATGTTATTTTTAATGATCGAATTGTGTAGGATGTGAGTAATGACTATGAAGACACTTAAACTCAAGTTTTGGGGAACGCATGGGTATGCTTCCTTTATAAAAAAAAATTCGAATTATTTTATTTCGGGGCCTTTTATACTTGAGTAAGTACGCCCGAGGGGATTGTCTCTACACCTAGCGCCCTAATGTAAGACCCCAAATTATTAATAAATAAAATTTAATTTTCTCTATTTATTATTTTGAAATAGTAAGGGTTAAATTGATTAATGAGGTTAGTTATGAGTAAAATGTGCAAATATTTCAAATAAGCAGGTGGTTATAAAATATTCATTGTTGTCGGGGAATATTTGTTTGGTCGTGGAATATTCTTCCTGTCGGGGAATATTCGTACGACGGCGCAGTCTTTTGTGGGCCCCATAACGGAAAGCGATTGGATGAAGAAAACGACAAGTATAAGTTGTTTATAAATAACGGCGTAGTTGTTACCGTTAATACTGTTGGAATACCCGGTAGTTAAAACACAGTAATACGCGTTGTTGCACAGTAACACACTGTAATGTACCAATTATTGATTCTTACGTAAGAAGGGACTACTCAATAATAGTTATAGTAATTACTGTTCAGTATTTTGTTTTATTGATTCAATAATTGCTGCGTTGATTTTTATATTACTGTTGTTTCAATAATTGTCATTACATAGTATTTTTCATTATCGGAGCAATAATTCATATTATATGAATAATATTATTAGATAACATTATTGGCAATGTCTAGAAAGTTCTGTCTGAGGAGAGGTTTGGTCACCTAATTGCGCGCCAGTAAGGAGAAATCCTTATTGGAAAGCCCCCTCTTTCCTGGGAACGGCCTGGTTGCCATTACTGTGATTCTGTAATATTATTTGTGAATAATTAATTATTGATTTATATGATGAGAAAAATATTGATTTTATGTGGATATAGATGGAGAAAATTTTTAAAGTGACAATTGTTAAAAATTAATATTTTATCTTTTCTGATAAAATAATAGTTTTATTATATTATTATAATATAATAATGATGATATTTTTACAATAATTGTGGAATATATGAGTGCATGAGGAGAAAGAGTATTTTTGTTGCATTAAATGATTAACACATGTTTTGTGTGTCGGTGGACCCCATTTTTTGACTGAAATTTGATTATAGCCTGTAAAATCGCCCGTTTATGAATTTCGGTCAATTTCTGTTTGGAATTTAGAAAAACTTTCTTCTGCAAAGTTGTAGATAATTGAATTTTCTATAAAAAAATCGTGAGATTCGAATTTTCTGATCAAAGGGCTATTTATTATGAATTATTGAAGTTCTAAAATTCTGGAATAATTGATTTTTGGAAGTTTTATTTATTTTTTTTAAGAAAAACGTTTTTGTTCAATTGAGTGAGCTTACATGTGTTATCAATGTGTTGAATTCAGATGTCTAGAGGTGGGCTAAGGAAAATTATATAAATATATTATTATTTTATTAAATTTTTTGCTTTGGTGTTCTAAGCATTTTCCTATAAATAGAGTGCTTAGGTTAGAATTGAAAATTATACCAGAAATTAAAAATTTCTCTCTCTTTCTCTCTCTATATATCGAGCGTACTTTTGTGAGTATTTAGTACTTTGAGTATTACTTTACGGTACAAGTTCGTTCAGCACTATATTCAGTATTTCAGTCAGAAGTACTATTCTTTTTGAGGTAAGGGATGTTATTTTCTTCATAAGTGATATTATTTCTTCAATATCATTATGCCGAAATATTTGTTGAAACTTTTTATCAAATTTGAAACTTTTTCATGTCGGGGTTACTATTCATGAGTTACTATTCACGAGTTACTGTTCATGAGTTACTATTCACGAGTTACTATTCACGAGTACTATTCACGAAGCATGATGATGTTTTTTATGAAATTTCTATCTTTTAGTGTCGGAGTTACTATTCACGTATACGGCACTATTCACGTATACGGCACTATTCACAAATACGACACTATTCACAGAAAAATTAAATTTTCTTTTCTGTGTCCAAGATATCAATTATGGATACTAGCTTTGATTGTATCCATGATTTGATCATTCTTGAATTTTACTTCGCTATGATTATTTATGAAGTATTTTTGAACTCGGATTGTTTGAAATACGAATCCTTAATATTTATTCTTTTGCTTCACTGGATTCGTTTTCTTTAAAAGATTTTTCGTCATCCTCAGTCCTAAATGATGATATAACTGAATATCTTTGGCCTGTAGTACAAAAATTAATGATTTTATGATGAATATCTTTGGCCCGTAGTTAAAAGATGAACAGGTGTTGAGATGAACATGACCGACTGATTAATATCTTTGGCCTGTAGTGCAACGATAACTATTTGATTCAAGATGTATATTGATTGATGTTATAGGGATAAAATATCGATGATGGACTTTTAAATTCATAGATGATAGTAGATTTCATTCTCTACTTAACTCTTCTAATGAATTGTTGTTTCCGCTGCAGTTGTTGATCTAAAACTTGTTGTCTATTATATTCTATCAGATTTTTTCCCTGTTGAGGACTAACAATAATTTGTTCTATATTATCTTAGTCATAATGTTCTTTACTGGGCTAGTTGAGCTCACCCTTTTCCTTTTTGTTTCATTTTTCTTCTCAGGAGACGAGAATGTAGCGAGTACTAGTCGGGGTATAGAATGAAGGTTCAAGATAGTTATTTTAGTAGTCCTAACTATTTTGTAAGATAGTGTATCAATAAGTATAGTGAGGACTTATTTGAGTATGAATACTGTCTAGATGATAATATTTGTATTTAAACTCACAGTATATGTGTTGTCGTATTTTGCACGACAATTGTATTAATGAAGTTATATTTGTTTCTGTACCATGTATTTGGCGACTCAGAATAGGTTGGTTGGATTGGACCTATTTTTGGGGCGTCACAGTTGGTATCAGAGCTTAGGGATATGGTCTCTGGCGGAGATCGGGGAATAGAACTAGGAGGGGAGAGATGAGTAAAGTCTTCGCTAGTGTGTCCTACCTAAGCTTATCTGTTGGTCGGTCATAATATAGGGATATTATGTGATTTGTTAATTTGTTAAATTAACCCTTGTTTTATGGCAGTATTTGAGAATGTCGACTGAGAATGTTAAAAATGGAGTAAATGAAACCGTGAAGACGCCTGTACTCACCAACGAGGAGAACGTGCAACAGGCTAGCAATGTTCCTCCTGTGAACAACACCAATGAGCAGATGAAGAAAGATGGGATGTTTAGAAGCTTTTTGCAATTCATGCAAAACCAGATGAGGGAGACTCGTATTCAAAATACAGGAGGAAATGATAGCAATTCACGGTTTGTCACAGCCAAGCAGTTCAAAGAGTTGGGACCACCAGAATTTAAGGGAAAGCCAGATCCGATCATGGCGGAAACGTGGGTCAAGCAAATTACCAAGATATTCGATGTCTTGGGATGCACGGAGGAACAGAAGCTTCCATTTGCCACCTTTATGTTCCGTGGCGAGGCAGACTACTAGTGGGAGTCTGTGAAACGGACCCAGCCTGCCGCACTCAGCATGTCTTGGAAAACATTTCAAAAACTTTTCAACGAAAAATACTTTCCTGAAAGTATTCGCCATATGAAGGAAGTAGAGTTTATTAGACTGGAGCAGAATAACATGACGGTGTCCCAGTACGAGGCGAAGTTTACAGAGTTGTCCAGGTTTGCACCTCATTTGGTGGAGAATGAGGAACGTATGACGCGGATGTTTCTAAGAGGTTTGAAACCCGGCATACGTTAATATCTCATTTCTCATAAATTTTCTCTCTATTCAGATGTTGTCAACAGGGCTCAATTATTAGAGCGAGATAACGAGTACGTTCAAACGAGGGACCACAATCAAAATCATACCGGTGACAACAGTCATCAGAACAACGATAACCATCGGAGAAAGAAAAATACGGACAAGAGCGGCAACCACTCTGGTGGTAATCATGGCCATGAGAATAGAAGAAGCGAGTTGGGAGGAGATTTTAAAAAGAGAAGATTCAACAATGACAATACGAATATGTCAGCACCAGCAGCAACTGGTTCCAAGGGAGGAGAACGACCACCGATCATATGCTATAAGTGCGGAAAAGAAGAACATATCAGCCCAAACTGCCCACAACAGTTTAAGGTATGTTATTATTGTGGAAAGGAAGGACATATCGCTCGAGATTGCACTGTATCGAAACCAAGTCCAGCGGGGATGGTGACTCAAAAGGCTGTCCCAGAAAAGTCAAAGTCAACGGTTCCTGGAAGAACATTTTTCGTGACTGGTCAGAATGCGAGGAACCCGAATGAAGTTAGCACGAGTTAGTTAATTATAAATTTTTGCGAAGTCTATACCTTATTAGATACCGATTCTACCCATTCTTTTATCTCTCCTACTTGTGCTCAACGTTTAAACTTGATTTCGGAGAAGTTAGACTTTGACCTGTCTGTGGAAACTCCGTTAGGAGAAACTTTCGTTACATCTACTGTTTATAAATCTTGTTTGATCTAAGTTGGCACCATCACATTACCTGTTGAACTTATTTCTTTAAAGATACTTGCTTTTGATGTGATTTTAGGGATTGATTGATTAACTATTCATCATGCCAAAATTGATTGCTTTCGTAAGGTTGTTAGTTTTCATATTCCTAAGCAACCTATTATTCGAATTCAAGCAATGAAACCATTGAAGTCAAACTCTTTAATATCAAGCCATAAAGCTAGTCGTTTATTGAAAAACGGATGTCAATCTTTCTTAGCCCATGCCATGGACTTGAACAAAAAATACGTCAGATTTGAATGATATTTCTGTTATTAGTAAAATCCCTGACGTATTTCCTGAAGAATTTCTTGGCCTACGTCCAGAGCGTGATATTAAATTTTGTATCGACTTTGAACCCGGTATAAAACCCATTTCTAAAATCTCATATCGAATGGCTCCTATTGAACTTCAGGAGTTAAAAACCTAACTGTAGAAGTTTGTACCCGAGCCTTTATCTGGTGACTTCCTTTGTGGAATGCACCAAAGCCAGACTCACCGCAGGGGATGCCATATTTGTGCGGTAGTAAACTAATAGGTGTCATTGTGACGTGCTATCCAAGATTGGGATATGAGTCATAGTTGAGAGCAACTTAAGTCAGTAATCGAAATACGTAGCTTTCTATGCTTAGTTGGTTATTATCGAAGATTTTGTGAAAATATTTTCTCGAATCTCTACTCCATTAACTCAGCTGACTTGTAGAGATACAAAATTTGAATGGAGTAAGGAATGTGGGAAGAGCTTCGAAGAACTCAAGAGGAGACTCATTTTGGTACGTGTTCTAACCATACCATCTTGGAAAAGCGAACGTAGTAGCTAACGTGTTGAGTAAAACATCGTATACGAGTACAAGTGCGATATTGTCAAAGACCCATTTTGTATGACTTACAAATGATAGAGATAGAGTTGAAGACTATAGGTACCCATGTGATGATATACGAGTAGAATCGACTTTTATTGATAAAGTTAAAATCGGTCAAGCTACACACCGAGCTGATAAATATGAAGAAGGAGGTGTAAGAAGTTGTTATTCCAAAAGAGAGAATTGGCGATGTGAGGAAAGCTCAAACCTTTGATTTATTGGTCTATTTGAAATCCTCGATCGAGTAAGAAATGTGGCCTATAGACTCGCTTTACAGTCAAGTATGACGCATGTTCATAACGTTTTTCACGTATCGAAGTTACGAAATTATGTGGACGACCCGAACCACGTCATTGAGTTAGAACCGGACGAGATAGCTGAAGACTTAACATACGAGGAGGTACCTGTCAAGATCTTGGATAGGAAGGAGCATGTCCTACGCACGAAGGTCATACCACAAGTTAAAGTTTTGTGGAGAAATCATGCTATTAAGAAAATGACCTGGGAGTTAGAAACGGAAATGAAAGCGAGGTATCCTCATCTTTTTAAAACGGAGGGGAGGTTGTAAGACCCCAAATTATTAATAAATGAAATTTAATTTCTTCTATTTATTATTTTGAAATAGTAAGGGTTAAATTGATTAATGATGTTAGTTATGGGTAAAATGCGCAAATATTTCAAATAAGCAGGTGGTTATAAAATATTCATTGTTGTCGGAGAATATTCGTTTGGTCGTGGAATATTCTTCCTGTCGGGGAATATTCGTACGACGGTGCAGTCTTTTGTGGGCCCCACAACGGAAAGCGATTGGATGAAGAAAACGACAAGTATAAGTTATTTATAAATAACGGCGTAGTTGTTACCGTTAATACTGTTGGAATACCCGGTGGTTAAAACACAATAATACGCGTTGTTGCACAGTAGCACATTGTATTGCACCAATTATTGATTCTTACGTAAGAAGGCACTACTCAATAATGGTTACAGTAATTACTGTTCAGTATTTTATTTTATTGATTCAATAATTACTGCGTTGATATTTTATATTACTGTTGTTTCAATAATTGTCACTACACAGTATTTTCTATTATCGGAGCAATAATTTATATTATCTGAATAATATTATTAGATAACATTATTGGCAATGTCTAGAAAATTCTGTCTAAGGAGAGGTTTGGTCACCTAATTACGCGCCAGTAAGGAGAAATCATTATTGAAAGCCCGCTCTTTCCTGGGAACGGCCTGGTTGCCAGTACTGTGATTCTGTAATATTATTTGTGAATAATTAATTATTGATTTATATGATGAGGAAAATATTGATTTTATGTGGATATAGATGGAGAAAACTTTTAAAGTGACAATTGTTAAAAATTAATATTTTATCTTTTCTGATAAAATAATATTTTTATTATATTATTATAATATAATAATGATGATATTTTTACAATGAATGTGGGATATATGAGTGTATGAGGAGAAAGAGTATTTTTGTTGCATTAAATGATTAACACATGTTTTGTGTGTCGGTGGACCCCATTTTTTGACTAGAATTTGATTATAGCCTGTAAAATCGTCCGTTTATGAATTTCGGTCAATTTTTGTTTGGAATTTGGAAAAACTTTTTTCTGCAAAGTTGTAGAGAATTGAATTTCCTATAAAAAATTGTGAGATTCGAATTTTCTGATAAAAGGGCTATTTATTATGAATTATTGAAGTTCTAAAATTCCGGAATAATTAATTTTTGGAAGTTTTAGTTATTTTTTTTAAGAAAAACATTTTTGTTCAATTGAGTGAGTTTACATGTGTTATCAATGTGTTGAATTCAGATGTCTAGAGGTGGGCTAAGAAAAATTATATAAATATATTATTATTTTATTAAATTTTCTACTTTGGTGTTCTAAGCATTTTCCTATAAATAAGTTGCTTAGGTTAGAATTGAAAATCACACCAGAAATTAAAGATTTCTCTCTCTTTCTCTCTCTATATATCGAGCGTACTTTTGTGAGTATTTTAGTACTTTGAGTATTGCTTTACGGTGCAAGTTCGTTCAGCACTCTATCTAGTATTCCAGTCAGAAGTACTATTCTTTTTGAGGTAAGTGATGTTATTTTCTTCATAAGTGATATTATTTCTTTAATATCATTATGCCGAAATATTTGTTGGAACTTTTTATCAAATTTAGAACTTTTTCATGTCGGGGTTACTATTCACGAGTTACTATTCATGAGTTACTATTAACGAGTTACTATTCACGAGTACTATTCACGAAGCATGATGATGTTTTTTGTGAAATTTTTATCTTTTAGTGTCGGAGTTACTATTCACGTATACGGCACTATTCGCGTATACGGCACTATTCACGTATACGACACTATTCACAGAAAAATTAAATTTTTTTTCTGTGTCCAAGATATCTATTATGAATACTAGCTTTGATTGTATCCATATTTTGATCATTCTTGAATTTTACTTCGCTATGATTATTTATGAAGTATTTTTGAACTCGGATTGTTTGAAATACGAATCCTTAATATTTATTCTTTTGTTTCACTGGATTCGTTTTCTTTAAAAGATTTTTCATCATCCTCAGTCCTAAATGATGATATAACTGAATATCTTTGGCCTGTAGTGCAAAGATTAAAGATTTTATGATGAATATCTTTGGCCCGTAGTGCAAAGATGAACAAGTGTTGAGATGAACATGACCGACTGATTAATATCTTTGGCATGTAGTGCAAAGATGACTATTTGATTTAAGATGTATATTGATTGATGTTACAGGGATAAAATATCAATGAAGAACTTTTAAATTTATAGATGATAGTAGATTTCATTTTCTACTTAACTCTTCTAATGAATTGTTGTTTCCGCTGCAGTTGTTGATCTAAAACTTGTTGTCTATTGTATTCTATCAGATTTTTTCCCTGTTGAGGACTAACGATTATTTGTTCTATATTATCTTAGTCATAATGTTCTTTACTGGGCTAGTTGAGCTCACCCTTTTCTTTTTTGTTCTATTTTCCTTCTCAGGAGGCGAGAATGTAGCGAGTACTAGTCGGGGTATGGAATGAAGGTTCAAGATAGTTATTTTAGTAGTCCTCACTATTTTGTAAGATAGTGTATCAATAAGTATAATGAGGACTTATTTGAGTATGAATACTGTCTAGATGACAATATTTGTATTTAAACTCACAGTATATGTGTTGTCGTATTTTGCACGACAATTGTATTAATGAAGTTATAGTTATTTCTGTACCATGTATTTGGCGACTCAGAATAGGTTGGTTGGATTGGACCTATTTTGGGGGCGTCACACTAAGGTCTTAATGGTCTGGGAGTCGTTGGTTGAAAGCTCGCTAAGGGGTAGCACTGTTAGCCTAATGTAATGAGACATTGCACAGTCATGGAAAATATATATATATAAAAAAAATCAATAAACACCGCGAAAAAGTGCAAAGATCGTCCCGTGAGTAAAAATAAAGCAGAATAAACCCTTTGTTAAACCTTAGTTTGTACTGATGTGTTGGAGTAGTTCTTGTTTCATTTGTATACATAGTTCTTGATTTAAACTTCAATTTTCTGTCTTAAGCAATTTAGCATGTGGTATCTTCATCTTTGTCAAGCTTATCTGCGAACACATCACACACACACAACATCTTTATAGCAGGTTAGGACTATCAGATTGTATGTCATTATGCCTTTATCATAGTTTGATAATGTGTTCTTGAATCTTGATATTTCTCTGAGGCATGTCTCACTAGAATTCATAACATGACTGAAAATCTGGGGAATCATTGTCATAGTAGCGTAGCTTGCATAGTATATAGATTGCATTATATTGTATTGCTTGGGGACAAGCAATAGTTCAAGTTTGGGGGTATTTGATAAGTGGATTTTTTATACACTTATTCGGTATCTTTTACTTGAATTAGTTGCTTATATTCATGTGTCTTAGTTACTTTTCATGCATTTTGTGTTCATTTTGTAGGTTATACGTTTGGGAGCGGTGTCAGCGATTATTGGTAAGGAAAAGCAAAGAAAAGGCAAAGAAAAGGCAATCCGGACATCATTTGGGCTTTCATGTTACTTCATGTTCTTGGCCTGGAACTTGGACTACATTGTAGAGCGTCTTCGTAGCTTTCCGGAACATCTTGAATCTCTCTAATCGGAGTTCGGATGCAAGAGTTATAATCGTTGTACCAAGGAACGTCAAACTTCGCTGTTTTGGTTAGCCACTTTCATAGCAGTCCCTTCCAGCTCGATTTCAACCTTCATCCGGCCAGAATTTCTCAATCATCAAAGAATGAAAGTTGTAGAGCTCGTCGATATCTTCGATTTGATAGGTGGCAGGCCCCGTAACTCTTCCCGGATCAAAAGTTATGGCCATTTTACTAGAGCACACTGCAGTAAAAATTGCAACCTCGCGGGCAAGCGAATTCCTGCGCGGCTGATGAGTGGGTTTTAACCCATGAATTATGTTTATATGGCTTGTTATCTTGCTAGTTTTTGAGTATTTTCATGTTATCTTTGATGGGGTTTGCGTTCGGTTGTAGGTAATTCCGACTCATGTAGCAAATTGGAGCATTTGAGGATGTCTTGAGGATATGTTGAAGTTTCTGTCTACCTGGCGCGGAGCGCGCCGCATCACTAGACTGGAGAGCGCGGACCGCGCTGTGGCGTGAAAGAGCTGCTGGCAGGCTGGCGCGGAGCGCGCGGCGGTAGTGTAAAAGCCAGCGCGGACCGCGCTGGTGCGTGAACTGAACTGTTTTTTTTTTGCGAGCTGGACTCTGTTGGACAGAACTTTGTGATGGAATAGAAGTCTTGGTTGGAGGAGTAAAAAGGCTATTAATAACAGATATAGAGAGGCGTTCAAAGGAGGAGCTTATCTATCAACGGGAGCAAGGATTGGAAAGAACGAAGAAGAGGAAAATTCACGAAGTTTCAGAATTAGAGGCGGAGAAGGGTGGTGTATCAATTTTCTTCTCTAACTTTCTAGCTCTGTATTCGGGATGATGTTTCCTTTGGTTTATTTAGCGTATTATTCGTTTATTATGGGCTAAATTATTTATTAGGCTTTTAATGGATCTCTAAGTGGAACGATGATTGTGAAACCTTGGTTTTCAGTTTAATATAGCTATTATGCAGTTTATCTATATTAATTTGAGCGTTAATTTATAAATTGCTTGATCAACAATTTTATGTGTGATTTGTATGAATTTGAGAGATGAAATATAAATCTAGACTTAATTAATATAGCATGTGTCATTAAATTTGTTGAGAGCAAATTAGTGATTATTGTTGAGATAGAGATATGCTGAACATTATATGTAATCTTGAAGAGGACTTGGGATTAAACCTTGCTTAATTGGAAGTTACTTAGAAATATAGTGACTTGATTAATTAAGGTGTTTGATTAAATTCTATCTTAATTGTGGATTTGAGTCAATACGGTGTTAATTCATCGAGAGGTGATTAATACTACTTATGTGTTCTTGATTAATAAGCTGGAATGGTGAGTTAAACTGGAATAAGGTAATACAAATCAAAGGGGTGCTTAGAGTGAAGTTATTAGCCTGATTCTCTATACTTGTTTGGACTTTCTTATTTGGTATTTGTGGTGATTATTTATTTTTCTTTTATGATTGAGATACAATTTAATTTAATTGGATATTGATTAGTTTAATAAAATTTGGATTAGTAGGAAATTGGTAGTTGCGAGGGAAATTTGTGTTAATCTCCGTGGGAACGATACTTTACTTACTATTATATTACTTGTTGACCACGTATACTTGCGTGTTGTGCGTAATTAGATTTTCGCCAACAAGTTTTTGGCGCCGTTGCCGGGGATTAAATACAAATTTTCTTTATATATTTGCAATATCAGTTTAATTAGTCCAGTTTTACTTAAACACGTTTTTTTTAGATATTCGCATTTCAGGTTTTTGACATTGGTTTATGCAAACTCGATCCAAAAATCCAGACCTGCTTCCTTTTGAGGACGACATCGACAAAAGGTTTCAGAGGTTAAGCAAGTGGATAGAGGAAACAAGGGACGAATTCGAAAACGCTGAAAAAGAAGAAGTAATGGCTGCCGAAGACCAGAAAGCGTTGAGAGATTTTGCAACACCCAAGATGACTGAGCTACAGTCTAGTATCACCAGGCCTGCAATAGCTGCAAACACATTCGAAATCAAGCCTGGGACAATTCAAATGATACAGAACTCAGTGCAGTTTGGGGGAATGGTTAATGACGATCCAAACGATCATTTAATTGGTTTTCTAGAAATATGCGACACCTTCAAATACAACGGGGTGTCGGACGAGGCAGTTAGGCTTCGCCTGTTCCCATTCACTCTGCGGGACAAGGCGAAGAGTTGGTTAAACTCTCTACCAGCAGGCTCAATAACGACGTGGGAGGACCTGGCTCAGAAATTCTTAGCAAAATTCTTCCCACCCGCAAAAACTGCGAAGATGAGGAATGAGATCACCATGTTTGATCAGCAACATGGGGAGTCACTGTACGAGGCATGGGAGAGATATAAAGAGTTACTTCGAAAATGTCCACATCACGGATTGCCCAAATGGTTGCAATTGAATACCTTTTACAACGGCCTGCATGGGAATCTCAGGTCTAGTATCGATGCGACATCAGGGGGAGCATTTATGGTTAAGACGTATGAGGAAGCTTACCAGCTGATAGAGACTATGGCTACTAATAATTATCAGTGGCCCACAACAAGAATGACGCAACCTACGGTCGCTGGCGTTTTAGAAGTAGATGGAGTGACGGCTATAACAGCACAGATTTCAGCACTTTCTAAGAAGTTCGACATGTGGTCCGGGGGACAGACACATTCAGTTGCGATCATTTGTGAATTGTGCGCAGGGGAACATTCTACGGATCAATGCGCAATCAACCCAAAGTCGGTACAATTCATGGGTAGCTACAACAGAATTCCTCAGAATGCATATCAGAACGCATATAATCAAGGGAATAGAAATCTGAATCAGTCGTGGATTAATACTCAGAATCAACAAGCTCCACGACAATCGTACCCTCCGGGATTTCAGAATCAACAATCAGTTCCACGTCAAGAGAGAAAATCAGACTTAGAGGAATTGTTATCGAAGTATATAACAAGTAACGAGGCAGCTATGAAGAACCAAGCAATGGCAATGAAGTCACAAGAGATGGCCATTAAGAATTTGGAAAACCAGATGGGACAAATTGCTTTAGCACTGAATAACAGACCACAAGGAACTCTACCAAGTGATACTGAAAGAAATCCAAAGGGAAATAATGAACAGTGTCAGGAAGTTACCTTGAGGAGTGGAAAACAAATAGTGGAAAGAGATAATAACAACTCAGTTTTCTCGGAGAATAAGGGCAATGATAACACAGTGGATACAGAAAACCAAGGTGCGAATACCCAATTTAGGAAAACAAAGTTAGATGACTCGCCAGTTGTGTATCCACCACCACCATTTCAGCAACGAGTCCAAAAGCAGAAATTAGACAAGCAATTTGTAAGGTTCTTGGAAGTATTTAAGAAATTGCAAATTAACATTCCGTTTGCGGAAGCTCTAGAGCAAATGCCTAGTTATACAAAATTCATGAAGGGGATTTTGTCTAGAAAGAAGAAGTTAGAAGACTTCGAGACAGTGGCACTAACAGAGGAGTGCAGTGCGGTTCTACAGCGGAAGTTGCCACCCAAATTGAAAGATCCTGGGAGTTTCACCATTCCGTGCACGATCGGGAACACGGCCTTCAATAAATGCTTGTGCGATCTAGGAGCAAGTGTGAACCTCATGCCATTATCAGTTTACACAGAATTGGGATTGCCGGCTCCGAAGCCTACGAACATCTCATTACAGTTGGCAGACAGGTCAGTCACATATCCGAGGGGCATTGTGGAAGACATATTGGTAAAAGTTGATAAACTCATTTTTCCCGCTGATTTCATTATTCTGGACTTTGAGGAGGACAAAAACATCCCGATTATCCTCGGAAGGCCTTTCTTGGCGACTGGCAGGACACTCATCGACGTGCAAAAAGGCGAGTTAACTATGAGGGTCCAAGATCAAGAAGTTAAGTTTAACGTTTTCAAAGCCATGAAATTTCCCGTGGATGAAGAAGAGTGCTTCCGGATGGAAATCATTGATCGAATAGTCAATGAAGACATGGGAAAGAGCCTGAGCAACGATCCTCTCGAGACAACATTATTGGGGGATGAGGAGTTCGATGACCCAGAATACATGGACTATCTACAGATGTTGGACTCATTACCACGAGTAAGCAGGTTCAAAACTCCTTTTGAATCTTTACAGACAAAGGAGATAGACACGAAAAGATTGAAACCATCATTGGAGGAACCACCAACTCTTGAACTCAAGCCACTCCCTAAACATCTCAGGTATGCGTATTTAGGCAATTCAAGTTCTTTACCTGTAATTATTTCTGCTGCACTTAACAATTTGCAGGAAGAGAAATTGCTAAGGGTGCTGAGAGAACATAAGGCAGCAATAGGATGGACAATTGCAGATATCAATGGAATAAGCCCGTCGTTTTGTATGCATAAAATTTTGATGGAAGATGACGCAAAACCAACGGTGGAGCAACAACAACGACTAAACCCAATTATGAAGGAAGTAGTCAAGAAGGAAATTTTGAAACTACTGGATACTGGAATCATTTACCCGATATCCGATAGCAAGTGGGTTAGTCCGGTTCATTGTGTGCCGAAAAAAGGGGGGATGACTGTGGTACAAAACGAAGATAATGAGTTAATACTGACAAGAACAGTAACAGGTTGGAGGGTATGCATAGATTATAGGAGGCTGAACAAGGCAACCAGAAAAGATCATTTTTCGCTACCGTTCATCGACCAAATGTTGGACAGACTTGCTGGTCACGATTTTTACTGTCTTTTGGATGGGTACTCAGGATATAACCAGATCGCCATCGCTCCTGAAGATCAAGAGAAGACTACATTTACGTGTCCATATGGCACGTTCGCATTCAGGAGGATGTCATTCGGGTTATGTAATGCACCGACTACTTTCCAACGGTGTATGATGGCCATTTTCTCTGATATGGTAGAGAAAAACGTGGAAGTCTTCATGGACGACTTCTCTGTTCATGGAGACAATTTCGATACATGTCTTGGGAATTTGGTAATGGTGTTACAATGATGCGAGGAGACAAACCTTGTACTTAATTGGGAAAAGTGCCACTTCATGGTTGAGGAGGGCATAATTTTGGGCCACAAGGTTTCGGCTCAAGGCCTGGAAGTGGATAAAGCTAAGTTGGAAACGATCAAAAAATTGCCTCCACCAAGCTCCATCAAAGGAATCAGAAGTTTTCTGGGACATGCGGGATTCTACAGACGATTCATAAAGGACTTCTCTAAAGTTGCAAAACCATTGTGCAGTCTTTTAGAGAAGGACTCTGTGTTTAGTTTTGATGAAGAATGCAAGATGGCTTTTGAACTGTTGAAAAAGAAGTTGACGACAACCCCAGTTATCGTCGCACCAGATTGGAACATACCTTTCGAACTGATGTGTGATGCAAGCGACTATGCAGTGGGGGCCGTTTTGGGACAACATCGGGATAAGGTATTTCATGCTATATATTACGCAAGCAAGACCCTTACGGAAACTCAATTGAATTATACAACTACAGAAAAGGAATTGCTTGCCGTGGTATATGCATTTGATAAATTCAGAGCATACTTGGTTGGCACTAAGGTAATAGTTTATACAGACCATTCAGCTATTCGTTACCTAATTGCGAAGAAAGACGCTAAACCACGCCTTATTCGGTGGATTCTCCTTCTTCAAGAGTTCGATCTTGAAATAAAGGACAGGAAGGGGACGGACAATCCAGTAGCTGATCATCTGTCTCGGCTGGATAATCCGATCACACAAGAAGGGGACAAGAGCATCATAAACGAATCATTTCAGGACGAGCAATTATTTAGGGTAAATGCAGAATTTCCATGGTATGCGGACTTCTCAAACTACTTAGTCAGTAACATGCTTCCCCTTGATATGACAAGACAACAAAAGAAGAAGTTTCTTTCTGACGTCAAGTGGTATATGTGGGACGAGCCTTACCTATTTAAACAATGTGCTGACAAGATGATCAGAAGGTGTGTACCCCACAGCGAAGTGCATAATATCCTGCATGAGTGTCATTCATCGGCCTACGGGGGACACTACGGTAGTGAAAGAACAGCAGCAAAAGTCCTCCAAGCCGGGTTTTATTGGCCTACATTATTTAAAGACGCCCATCAATTTGTGAAAACTTGCGATCGCTGTCAAAGAGTGGGTAACATATCAAAAAGAAATGAGATGCCATTACAAACAATTTTAGAGGTCGAAATCTTCGACGTATGGGGTATTGACTTCATGGGACCATTCCCCTCATCTCTCAGCAATCAATACATTTTACTTGCTGTGGATTACGTTTCGAAATGGGTGGAAGCCACAGCACTACCATCTAACGATGCCAAAGTGGTCTTAAGGTTTCTACAGAAGAATATCTTTACAAGGTTTGGAACACCGAGGGCCATAATAAGTGATGAGGGAAGTCATTTCTGCAACAAAGCATTTACAGCCCTCCTGACAAAATATGGGGTCAACCACAAAATAGCGACATCGTATCATCCCCAAACCAATGGACAAGCAGAGGTGTCCAACAGAGAAGTCAAGAAAATTTTGGAAAAAGTAGTCAACCCAAATCGTAAGGATTGGTCGCTCCGATTAGATGATGCCCTTTGGGTATACAGAACTGCATATAAGACCCCTATCGGCATGTCACCCTACCAGCTGTTATATGGAAAAGCATGTCACTTACCGGTTGAGCTTCAACACAAGGCTTATTGGGCTATTCAAAAACTGAATTTCGATCAAGCAGCAGTGGGGGAAAAGAGGTTATTATAGTTAAATGAGCTTGATGAATTCAGACTACAAGCTTACGAGAATGCACACTTATACAAGGAAAAGGTTAAAAAATGGCACGATCATAAAATTAAGCACCGAACTTTCATGCCAGGACAAGCCGTGCTACTGTTCAATTCAAGACTGAGATTGTTCCCAGGAAAACTCAAATCACGGTGGTCAGGGCCTTTCACCATAAAAACTGTTTTCCCACATGGCGCCATGGAGTTATATAGCAGAAATCCATTGGAAACATTCAAGGTTAACGGTCAAAGATTGAAGCATTACTGGGGTACGGATGCAAATGTGGACACCGTCAACATTACCCTCACAGACACATAAGCAGACATGACGGACTGTCGGGCTAGCGACGTTAAACCAAGCGCTACTTGGGAGGCAACCCAAGCTCTAAATTTTATTTTCTTACTTTCATTTAATTTTTAGTAGTTACTTAGTACCCATAATAATATATTACGAGATAACATAATCTCTTGAATAAATGCAGAGAGGTTCAGAAGGAGCAGGAACACGAGAACACAAAGCAATCTAGTTACTGGACTACTAGCGCGGAACGCGCCACAACTATGCTAAGGACCGCGCGGACCGCGCCACCAGTCCAGTCTCTACAGTCCACTCAACGCACACACTGCCCTACCAGCGCGCTGCGCGCTCCAAGTGGCGCGGACCGCGCCACAATGCCAGAACTTTTCATCAAAAATAGGCGCTCCCAATTCAGTCCAGGCGCGTAGCGCGCCACCTTAAGCGCGGACCGCGCGGCGACGACAGTTGCCCAACACAGAGACCTATTCAGTCCAAAAGTCCCACCTCTTCATCTCTCCACAACATTGATACCACCTTTCCACTTCTCCTAAATCTACTACACTTCCTCTTCCCCATAACTCCACATTTAATTCACCTTTACTCTCCTTCTCTTTTCCAAATTCCAAACCCATTAACCCTTTCCAATTCCAACTCTCACCCACGTTGGTCTCCTAGCATCTATATGAAGCCACCCAATTCCAAACCAAGTGGTACTCTAACTCTCAGATATCACAACCCCATCCTCATTCCAACACTACCCTTGCCCAATTTGACACACAGGGGATATTTCTTCAACAAGACAAACCACACTTCTTCAAGGTACGAAATTTCTTTCATCTCTTACAAAATCTAAGTGCTACAACAACGAAGGTGCTGGGTTTTAACCAATTTTGGGTAGCAAAGCATCAACAACAAATCTAGTTTGGGGGAGTCACACATTCCGCCCACTACCTGTTCGATAAAAAGCCTGAACCACCTGCCTGTGCCCATTTACACCGGAAACAACATGTCTTCCCACAAACGCCAACGAGCATCATCCTCCACAACTCGGTCGGCATATGATCATTTAAAATTTGTAAGTGAAACGGCTGCGTACAAATTCAAGTCCTCCATCGACAAGAAGAACTTGGTGCAAGAGCGAGGCTTGAAACCGGATGCAAATTTAGATGGAGACATGGCTCTGCAAATTGTCGAACGTCATTGGTTTCAACTAGTGGAACAACCACTTTCGGCGGCAATCAATATCATAAAGGAATTTTATGCTCATGCTACGGAGCACGTTGATCATGTCACCATGGTTCGCGGTAAACCGGTGGCGTTTCATGCTAACGCAATTAATGCTTATTTTGGGTTGGAAACACCAACCGATGACTTGTATGAAGATGCTTTACCGGAGATGGATGAGTTGATCGCCACCTTATGCAAGCCAGGGACTAAATGGGTAACTCAGGCCGACACGACTGAAAAGTTAAGTTTTCCCCAATCAGCATTAAGTCGATATGGTAAAGCATGGCATGTATTTATATGTGCTCGTTTAATGCCCACGCGCCACCAAAATGATGTGACAAAGGCACGGGCTAAACTGTTGTATGGGATTGTGCACCACCACTACAATCGGGACAATTCCATTGCCTTTTATGATGTTGATGTGGGGGCGTGTATTCAAGATTCTATTGACCGGGCTTTACGTGGGAGTACTACCGGCGGGTTACTCCATGGGTTTCTCATTACAGACTTATGCCGGAAAGCTGGTGTGCAGTGGAACCCTAACGAGCCATCACTACAACCAACGGGAGTGATTGACCATGCTACTATTGAAAGATACAAAGCCTGGGATGGGGCGCGTTCACACCCGCGTGGTGAAGGTTACATCATGATCTGCCAACCACCACCACCAGTTGCAGCAGAACAACCGCAGGCTCCAAGGAATCAATTCTTGTGGTTGGCCGAACGACAAGAATTAATGCATCAATACAATGCACATGCTTTCGATACGCTTGCTGAGGCGTTTTCTCGCTGCAATCCTAGTGCTCAGCCGGTTGTTATGCCAATTCCACCAATCCTTCCACCTTATCCTCCTTCAGAGGAGGAGTAGTCACGCGTTCAGGGAAGTCCTCATTTTATTTATTTACGGTGTATATTTTACGTAATGAGGGCATTCCTTTATCTAAGTTTGGGGGATTGGGTATTTAGATTTTACAGTATTAATTTGTTATTTAGGTTGCATGCTAGTGATTTATCTATGAAAAAAAAATTTATTTCTTTTCCATATAGTTGCATGAATCCAGTTATTAGATCATATTTGTGATTTGCTTTGGCCAATGATGAAATTGAAATTATGTAAATGAGTTTTTCCCTAAGTATAAGAATTTTGATGCAAGTTCTATTGTGATTGAATCTTGCTCGGTCTGAAATTAGTATAAAACGGATAGCACGTAACAACAGTTGTGTTAATTGATTAGTTCAACTTGCTACATAAATATTTTCTAAAAGGATAGTGCTAGTATAAATAAGAAAGTGAACAAGATAGGTATGAACCTAAGCTTGGGGGAAGATTTGGGTATATAAGCTCGAAAAAAAAAACGAAAAGTAAAATGATGGCTTGTGGTGGATTGAGAAGAAATACTCTCCATAAACGCAAGTGTGAGATGGAGCGTAAAACGCACTCACCAACCATCTCTTTAGTAAAAGAAAAAAAAAGAAAAAAACGGTATATAAGCTCGAAAAAAAAAATGAAAAGTAAAATGATGGCTTGTGGTGGATTGAGAAGAAATACTCTCCATAAACGCAAGTGTGAGATGGAGCGTAAAACGCACTCACCAACCATCTCTTTAGTAAAAGAAAAAAAAGAAAAAAAAAGAAAGAAGAGAAAAGAAAAGAAAAATTGAGTATGAATACCCTTCTCAAAACCGGAACTTGGTTATTTAGCTAATGCTAGAGTTTGTTTATCTGTGAATTTTTGAGTTTTTACTGCATGATTCCTGAAAAGAAATTGGTTATGTAGCTATGTTGATTCAGTATCGGTTGGCATGGGTGTTGCGCACACACACACTATACTAATAATGACAGGGTTAGATTATAGAGTGATGGTCTTGCAGATGGAATTTTGTATGAAGGGTGTTTGTTTACTAATTTTTTTGAGGATGCATGAGTAAATCATTTGTATGGTTTTAATTCTGGATTCATAGTTTAGATTTTAGTTGCATTGCATTTTTGCTCGAGGACAAGCAATGTTCAAGCTTGGGGGAGTTTGATGAGTGGGTTTTAACCCATGAATTATGTTTATATGGCTTGTTATCTTGCTAGTTTTTGAGTATTTTCATGTTATCTTTGATGGGGTTTGCGTTTGGTTGTAGGTAATTCCGACTCATGTAGCAAATTGGAGCATTTGAGGATGTCTTGAGGATATGTTGAAGTTTCTGTCTACTTGGTGCGGAGCGCGCCGCATCACTAGGCTGGAGAGCGCGGACCGCGCTGTGGCGTGAAAGAGCTGCTGGCAGGCTGGCGCGGAGCGCACGGCGGTAGTGTAAAAGCTAGCGCGGACCGCGCTGGTGCGTGAACTGAACTGTTTTTTTTTGCGAGCTGGACTCTGTTGGGCAGAACTTTGTGATGGAATAGGAGTCTTGGTTGGAGGAGTAAAAAGGCTATTAATAACATATATAGAGAGGCGTTCAAAGGAGGAGCTTATCTATCAACGGGAGCAAGGATTGGAAAGAACGAAGAAGAGGAAAATTCACGAAGTTTCAGAATTAGAGGCGGAGAAGGGTGGTGCATCAATTTTCTTCTCTAACTTTCTAGCTCTGTATTCGGGACGATGTTTCCTTTGGTTTATTTAGCGTATTATTCGTTTATTATGGGCTAAATTATTTATTAGGCTTTTAATGGATCTCTAAGTGGAACGATGATTGTGAAACCTTGGTTTTTAGTTTAATATAGCTATTATGCAGTTTATCTATATTAATTTGAGCGTTAATTTATAAATTGCTTGATCAACAATTTTATGTGTGATTTGTATGAATTTGAGAGATGAAATATAAATCTAGACTTAATTAATATAGCATGTGTCATTAAAATTGTTGAGAGCAAATTAGTGATTATTGTTGAGATAGAGATATGCTGAACATCATATGTAATCTTGAAGAGGACTTGGGATTAAACCTTGCTTAATTGGAAGTTACTTAGAAATATAGTGACTTGATTAATTAAGGTGTTTGATTAAATTCTATCTTAATTATGGATTTGAGTCAATACGGTGTTAATTCACCGAGAGGTGATTAATACTACTTTTGTGTTCTTTATTAATAAGCTGGAATGGTGAGTTAAACTGGAATAAGGTAATACAAATCAAAGGGGTGCTTAGAGTGAAGTTATTAGCCTGATTCTCTATACTTGTTTGGACTTTCTTATTTGGTATTTGTGGTGATTATTTATTTTTCTTTTATGATTGAGATACAATTTAATTTAATTGGAGATTGATTAGTTTAATAAAATTTGGATTAGTAGGAAATTGGTAGTTGCGAGGGAAATTTGTGTTAATCTCTGTGGGAATGATACTTTACTTACTATTATATTACTTGTTGACCACGTATACTTGCGTGTTGTGCGTAATTAGATTTTCGCCAACAGCGGCCGCGCTACTTACAGTAGCAAAAAGACGCGATTTTCAGCTTTCGCGCGGGCGCGCCCAACTTAGGCCAATTCTTGGGCGGTCGCGCGACTTCGGGTGTTGACCAAAGCTGACTTTTCATTAAACAGTGTAATTGAAGCGTAACGGAGAGGGGGATTCAATTAGGGCTTATAAATTAGACGTATTTTCATTATGTAAGATACAATTCCACCCCTTGGGGGCTAAAGCTACTATTGTTTTCTTTCTTCTTTGAATAAGTAGATTAGAGTAGATTAGAACCCTAGATTAAATTAGAGTTGAAGAGTGAAGCAATTGGAGAGCATAGGAAATTCAGAATTGGAGCAAGAGATATCATATTTTCATTCCCAAATCCCTAACTTCTCTTTACTTCTATCTTTATTTCTCAATGTATAATCAATTGTGGATTGTGGGTTTTGATTCTATAATGAACTAAACTCTATTTTGAGATTACAGTGGATTCTATTGATTAGTTTAATCTGATATACTTCGTTGTTAACCTTATTGATTGCTATGGGATTGTCTATTAAGATTTATGCTTATTTGCTTTAATTGATTGGCCATCAATTACTGTGATAACCCATATGAACTTGAAAGACGAAGTATGGGTTTAGATTTGATCTTGATAGCTTGTGTTTGTATGTTCTACATGGTGATGGAATGTATGATTCGTGCTTAGGATAGACATATACTGAGGCATCGCTCGTAGTCAATTGAGAATTTGGGCTTAAACCCTAATTATTTGTAAATCACATAGACATATAGTGGTTTAGGTAATGTGGGTGGTCATGTGTATTCTATCAATTGTGGATTATATGTGATATGAGTATGGTACATTGAAAGATGGATATACTTTACTCTAGTGTTCTCAACTAACAAACCGGTACAATTAGTTTGGTTTAGCATGAACTGTATGGATTTGAATGAGTCAATAGATGAAATTGTAATCTCAGGTCTTTATTATCTAGTCTCACTCCAGAAATAGTTAGGTTTATTTAATTTCATAGTTTTAATATAAATATTTAAATCATTCGTTTAAATAAGACTGAAATGGTTATGGGCTAATGCTTGGTGAACTTTATTAATTAATTCTCCGTGGGAACGATACTTTATTTACTTTTTATTACTTGTTGACCACGTATACTTGCATGTTGTACGTAACTAGAAATTACCCAACATCATGTCTTTGATTTGAGTTTTAAATCTAGAATTTATTGAGCTATCCATACGGGACATACATTCATATTCAGGTGATATCCTTCCTTTACTTATTTACTTGTCTTTAGACATTGCGGACAATGTAAGTTTTAAGTTGGGGGGTAGGATTTATTTATTTGCCTTAGTATTCCATGCACTTCACATACTTTGTTAGGATATGAGCAAATTATTTTATTTTCTTTAAAGAAAAAATAAAACAAAAAAATAAAAATAAAAAAAAATTAAATAATTTATGCAATGGTTCTTGAGCTGGTATTGAGTTTCCCTTTGTCTAGCTGATGCAATAACGATGATGCATTCGTCTTAATACTTTTCATGTGCATGCTTAATTCTCATACAATCATTAGTAAGAGAAATTTTTATGATCTTCAATCCAAATTTTATTTGAGCACATAAGACAACAAATGCATGAATAGATGGATGAGTGAGTATAACTTAAAATTTCTTAAAAAACATAAATGTGGAGACTAAATAACTTGTGAGATTTGAGCCAATCATTCTATTTGAGGGTTTTTACATCAACTCTGAATTTTTTTTTAAAGCATATTTTGTTGAGTAGTCTCATTATTCTTTGCTTGATTGAACACTAGAAAGGTACGTCCATGAAATTTAATTTCTTTTGAAGGATTCCTAATATTGCTTGAACTGAAGAACTGTAGACCTTAGGAAGTGACTTAGGTCATCTTTGATAGCCGACATATGAGCCTAATCCTACCTTTACATATGTACCGCTAGTCGCCTTTTTGAGCCTTTTATATAACCTTTCTTTGGTAGCCCGATATATTTATCCTACTCTAATTTGGAGTGTAAACCATATTTATGGCCTACCCTTTTATCTAAGAATGTGTTGAGATTGTTTCTCGTATGGGAAATAGTGAAAAGTGAGCTTGAAAAGAAAAAAAAAGAAGACAAGAAAAGAAAAGTGATGAAAATTTTTTTAGATCAAATAAAAGAAAAAAATTGCATGGAAAGGAGATGTGAAAAATGATGTGGAAAAAAATGGAAAAAATTGAAGAAAAAAAGCTCAAAAGAAGTTGAATTGAGCCCAAGTGTTAATTTTATAGCTCAACGTGTTTCTTAGATCTTTGAATCCCTTATATATTCATTCATTTCATAACCCTTGCCCTAAGCCTTGCATTACAACCCTAAAAAGTCTTAATGATCCTTTGAGATATGGTTTAGAGGTGAGAGTAGTGAAGGGGATCCATTTATACATTTTGCCTTTCTAGTGGGATTTATCCGTTCATGAGACTTTGTTCTTTCATTTATAGCATTTTTTTCATGTATACATGTGAGAGGCATTTGAATTTGAATACATTTACTATTTACATCCCGCATGTAATGAGAGTGATTACACCCTATTCTTGAATGTTTCATTTGTTGAGTGTATGCCAGTGAGGAGTATATATATAATCGATGTCAACTCCTCACTGGCATACACTCAAATTTGAAGGTTCAACATACATGCAAACGTATAGATCTCCTATAGCATGGGGTTGCATTTAGTGGAGGGCATTCTCTTTCAGTGTAAATTAATTTAACATCAAGATAGAAAGGGAGCTAAAGAGCAACAAGTAACAGATCTTTCACAAAAACTTTAATATAGCTTATTCAATATAATAAGCATCTTTCCTGACACTTATACATAGCTTACTCAGGGGGAGAGAGATTATTTTAATATAGAAGGCAGATTATAGATAGAATTTTTTTTTAGTAAAATTGGCACTGAAACTTTTACTTCGGAAGTATCATACACAAACACATGTTCCAACCAAGACCTTAACCCTGTACCTATCCCTATGGGATACCAGGAGATAGTCGAGATACCATCATACCATTCAAGTTAAGAGCTTCCACTGAAACCAATGATAAACAAATAAATGAAATTAATGAGAAACTATTAATGGTGTCATATCACTGAGAAAGAAATCTAAGTAATCTGCCTTCATGCAGTTAATCATTCAAATGTTTCAACTTTGATAATACAAAAGGCATACCTTATTTGATGCTAGTTCTGATCATCTTCCTCTTCCTCGTCCATATTTCATTGTTCCTCGCTACAATAATCCACATGTGTATCATCCTCACTATACCCCTTCTCATCTAATTCATCCTCCTCAAAATCATCCTCATCGACATCATCATTTATGTCTTCATCCAATAAGATATTGTGTTGTATGTTAATTTTTTGAGTTCTTTGGCTTAAGACACTGCTATTTATTGTTTCTAAATCAACGTCAACTCTATCCATTGGACCAATATCCCGATCCTCAACAACAATGTCGATATTAGGTGAGTCATCATCAAGGATAACAACATTGACAGTGGTATATTCTTCAATCTCATCCATTTCATCCTCCAAAAAATCATATACGTGTCGGTGGTTAAACCTTTGAACAATTTTCCAGTTGCCGCCTAATTTCAGATCATCCACAAAAAAAACTTGTTTTGCTTGAGAAGCTAATATGTATGGGTCGTTTCTATACCATGTGCTACTTACATTTACACTTGTAAAGTGTGTATCCTTCCTAATACCCATTCTTCGATTAGCTAAATCAAACCACTCATAAGAAAATATGAACACATTATACCATTTTCCATACTCTATTTTGATAATATCATTTAATAAGCCAAAAAATTCAATATTTTTCCAATCGTGTTCTCCTTCACATGATATTCCACTATTTTGGCTTTGCCTACGATTGTCACGATCTTTGACAAGAAACCTTACTCCATTTACAATGCATCCTTTATATTTCCATACTCGTAAATGTGAACCACATGCTAAGGCAAATAGTTGATCATTAATGACATTTGATGTGGTATTCCAAAGATGATGAATCTATTAGAGTAAAAAATTTTAAATTAATCATTTTATTTCAAATAGTAACAAACAACTTTAAAAGGGCAAGAAAACATATTTTACCTTTTTTTAAACCACTGAGGAAATCTTTTTTCCAATTTGATATTGTTTTGATAATCTTGTTTCAATTCCTCCTCACATTCCCTACAAGAATAATATTAGTAAAAAACTAGATAATTATTTGAATAATTTAATGATAAAATGTTTAACTTGCTCAATATATGGTTTCACGTCTTCACAATTATTCAAGACATACCAATGAGCTATTTGAATCTCACTATAATCAGCATAATCAAAAAGAAAACCACCTAATGGTTTAACATTTTGAGAAAAGACAGAAAGAGCATCTTTTCTAACTTTTCCATTAGGATTACGTTCCTTTTTGTTGAACTTGCTCTCACCTCGTGGTAAGTACAAGGAACAAAATGTCAAACATTCATCTGCGACATACCCTTCAGCAATTGATCCTTCTGGATGTGGTTTGTTCCTTACGTACTTTTTTAGAGTTTCAACAAAAAATTACGCACTTAAGTATGAAACAACTATAGAGTTCACAGAAAACTAGAAAGATATAGTTACGTACATCTAACTCAAACTTGACTCTTTCTATAAAACATATGATTTTTTTTGCATTTTTGCTCTATTCCACAAAAGAGTGCCACCATCTGTTTCTATATTTTTCTTTCTTTATGTTATGGTCAATGTATGAAATTTTAAAGTAGTGGAAAGTTATTTACTTTATAGATTATTATAAGAAATAATCGATATTGTAAGCTACTTAAAAAGTGTTATTAAAATTAAATTTACTATTGTTAAAAATTTAATGTATTTATATATAATAGAACTTATATTCACTATAATTTATATCCTTCGTACCATCTAAATTTTGCGAAAGAAAAAATATAAATTTTGAATAATTTTTCTTTCAGAATAATTATATTGTCACTAATTTTTGTTCCTTCTTTGTTCCCTAGTTAGAATACTCATCAAGTGAATATATGAATTCATTCACAAATTTTTCTTCAATACATCCATAGTTTCTTGTAGTGGATTAATATATATATATGGGAGAATGATCTATAACATGTATATGCTATGGATCAAAAATAGGCAAATAACATCCAAAGCGTTCATTCCAATGATCAATAACTAAGATTTAAAATGAGGATACAATGTCCGTTAGTAATACTAGCAATCAGGCTAAACAAACAAATCGGACGATTATACCCCCAAGTCCACTTTTTAAAACAGTTTGGTAGTAATACTAGCCGACGACAGTTGAAGCAACCATTGCCGAGGTAAAATATTATTACAGAAATTTGTATTAGATCACAAAACGTGAAGAGACTCGTATATACTGCCTCAGTAACCACATCATCCCCATTGAAAGACAATGGGATTGGTTTCAAATACTCCCTCAATGAATCAAATACTCCAACTTTTTTTTTTTCCTCTTACTCTTTCAATCATCTTCGAGCAGTAATTTAATTAAATGTAAAATATATGAACCCTTTATATTTCTTGTGGTATAAATAATGGAATTATATGAGTGTTATTCAAGGACATCTCTCCGCCTTCTTTCCTAACACTCGAGTCATGTATAAAGGAATTTGAATAATGTATCCTACCAAGTTTGTTAAAGTCTTCATTGCCATTGAACAAAACTAATATAATTAAAAGTTATAATTACTAGTGTCCTACAAAATTAAACTATTTATGATATAGTATTGAAAATAGGTTGTAATATATCAAACATATATAAAGTCCAATTGCAGTGGAACCGTTATCAAGCTACAATCCAATTGATTTAGAATCTCTAACGTAGTGCACTATAGTTCATTATCACCGTTACCACCTACAAATTTCATACGAGCCATTCCAATACTAACTAATACTAATCATCTAAATATTACTCCCTACGTCCCATAATAAATGCCATAATTTGACTTTCATGGTCAAATTGTCAATTTTTAGAATTATTTATTAAAAATATTTATATAGAATTTTCAAATTCCGAAACTTGACAATTGTAGTAAATTCTCCATAATTTATTATCGTCACAATCACTTGACGTATATTTTGTTTTGTTTTTTTAAGTTTTTAATTTAAAAAATGGTCAATTTTATGTAGCAAAATCAAATTAAGACGTTTAATATGGGACGGAGGGAGTACTAATTATCTAAAAATAATAATAATTATCTAATAAATTAACAATGTTGTTATGTATTTTTTATAAATCAATATCGTGTATATCACAAGTCAAGAGAAAAGAAATTAATTTCCATCTCTAATATTACAAACATGTAAAAAAGTGTTAAATTGTCATTTAATTATATTTAGTCTAAGAGACTGCTATTAATTACTCTAAGACACAATATTATTATACTTTCTCCCGCTATAATTTTTGCTCCAATATATTATATTTCCCTCCCAATTTTATTAACCGCTTAGATATCTAATAATCATCCCCAATTTCTATCTCTAATCCATTCCCTAAAATCAAATCCCCAAATATTTATATCCAATTTCAGTGTACATATATATGATCTACAAATCCGCACACTAAATCCTAGCTAATTCGTACAGTAAGAGACTCGTCGGCTTCGAAAAAATTCGTCAAACAGATCTGCATTGGACCTTCTTTCGATCCAATTTAGCCATTTTCCCTCTCTTTCAGGTAATATTTTTATACTTTGAGTGATTAATATGTATATATATATATATATATATATATATATATATATATATATAGAGAGAGAGAGAGAGAGAGAGAGAGAGAGAGAGAGAGTCCGGATCAGGTCCGGACTCCCGGACCGGATCAAAATTCGGATTTTTTTTTTTGTTTTTTTTAAACAACTAAAAAAAAATTATGGAATTGAAATTTTTTCATAATACAGTGTTTTGGGTGTGATTTGTGTACGTATAACAAAATATGGTGGTACAGTCTGTGCAGATTGTACCACCATTTTTTGATATAGGTATACAGACGCACCATTTTTTGATATAGGTATCCAAAACACGTTCAAAACATTGTATTATGGAAAAATTTTAGTTCCATAAAATATTAAAAAAAAATTTAGTTGTTTTAAAAAAAACAAAAAAAAAAATGGTCCGGATTTGATCAGGTCCGGACTCCCGGACCTGATCAGTGTTGTATATATATATATATATATATATATATATATATGTTGAGCGATTAATTTTTATGATTTGAGTTTCATTGTTTAGTGCTGATATACGTGAAATATGAATCAGTTCATGTACTTTGTGTGAATTCAAACAGATCAAATATGCATACTTACATATCTTCAATGCATGTATGGTGAACCTATTTATGATTTTGTGATGTATGACATGCTTTAGTCTTACTTTCTAGTATTATACATGTCTTATATACTAATATATATGCATGGTCTGATTATTTAGTTTCAGAAAAACACTCATCTTGCATACTTGGTCCTTGAAAATATTTGGCCCTGGATTTAAAAGGAAAGGAGCATCTCAAACAAGAAAATATTTAGCCTCGCAAAATGTTGAGGTCCTTGAGGATAATGAAGAAGTTGAACTTAACTTAACTGAAGGGTCAAATCCTCATGTAGGAAGAAGAATTATGATGTCGTCAAGTCCTCAAAAGAAGCCCAATCACAATATCAAAAACTCGATCTGCTCAACCGTCACCTATGAGTCGAACAAGCAAATTACGTTCAATGATTGCACGTTCACCGAATGCCCATGATGGTCCTGGGAATGAAGTGTGTACTCCCATTTCAACCTCGAGGCAATGTACTAATGACACTATAGTTGGTGAAAATTCTACCCCACCAGAAGAAAGTTGCTCGACACTGATGTCCGATGAGCAAGGGTCTGGACCATGTGAGTTTTATCTAAACCTATTTAGTTAACATATGTTATACGATGTGCCAAGAAATTGGTATATCCTAACCTGCTAATTTATATTTTGGAGAGCATATATTTTTACAATTGTTGCGTTTTTAGTGTTTTTCAGGTTTGAAATTTAATGGAAAAATTGGACTTTTGAATGGAGTAATTTAGAGTTTAGAAGCA